>CM060942.1:689122152-690372152 GCA_030765085.1 Allium cepa | reverse complement strand
ATATTATATCCGATATTAACAATGCCACTATATTATTTGTTGTCATTATAGGCATAATTTGACCCATGTGTTATTTATAATACTTGGGTATGTCCAAGTCATTTTAGGTTCAAGGGACAACATGACTAGTTTTATGGATGATAGGCATAGATGAGGAGAGGATATAATTATATCTACAGTCATTGCGTACTATTGAGATATATTTGGATTCATATATTGAATGATTTAATGATAGTGTATAATTAATGTATATTGGGTTTATGTATACTTATCCATTATATATTAATATTGCAATTTTGACACCGTATTCTCTTTGTGTTTATTATATATATATATTGTGTATTGTTCCGTACTGACCCATAATTTTAATGATAAGACATTTAAATAATTGATTTACAATATTGAATCGTTAACTAGTTGACGGTCCCAAAAATATGTTTTTTCAAATACGATCGAATCAGGACTTGAAACCACTTTCGTTATGTTCCTATCAATGCCGTGAATTAAAATAAGTATAAGGATCGCTATATTTGAAGATCAGATGATCTAATGGCCGAAACGTTCTTGAATAGCGTGAATTATCATCTCGGAGCAATGTCCCGAATAGCGACCAAATTCGTACCATCGGGACCATAAAAATTAGATGATGTATATAGATGAGTTTTGTCACGATTGGACGCACCATTTGATCATGGGAGCTCAAGACGTGTGTTATTTGGAGAATTCAAATAAAATAACATTATTTAGATACCCTAAAACCCTTTCTCGTTGGTCATGCACTGTTCCATTCCAGGATCACAAATGAATAGCCGCCTTTTTCATTTTGATTTCAAAAATTTATATCAAGTGATTTAAGCTAATAAAAGTCATGAAACTAGTTTTATTGAATTTATATTGGCACGATCTTCGATCCAGTACCCATATTGTACGGCGCGACAATAGTACTGGTGATGGTCGTACATAGGTCGAGATTAGGTTTTATATTTTTGGGCGGTGTGGTCGGAGTTAGGGGAAATAGAGGATGGCGTTGACTTGAGGGTGGAGAATGCAACGGGGACGTCGATTTGGTGACATGCGATAGCCTACGGGTGACATTTTATTTGTCGCGGCCTAGAAGGAGGATCTCAAGATTTGTAGGGTGGTACCAAGCTTGGGGGTTTTGGCGTCAGTAAGTCGATCATCAGATGAGGAGTTCAATGGCAAAGACGATATTCGATTCAATGGAGCGTAACTCCAAGTCATAGCAAAATGGTGCATAGTGGAGAGGGAATGTGCATGTACAGTAATTTTATTTAGGGAAGAAGCTAGATTATAGGCTAATGAAGGTGATTAAGGACTTGAATTATTAATTAAGTTAATTAATCATTTTAATAATTCAATATTTATACATTGCATATCTTTTGCATACAAGGTTTGTTTTGGACGTGGCTTCTTACATTGCACTCATGCTGGAGAGCTTTACTACTTGGTGATGATTTTAAGAGGTTTGGATGAGTTGAGTGATATAGTTTGCACCAAAATTGGTCACAACAGTCTTCGGGAGTCGTTGAAGAGATAATAACGAAGAATGTAAATTCAAACCGAGTATTATCTAACAAAAACTGTAAATTCAAAACGAGTATTATCTAACAAAAACTCCAATCAACAGTAATGTAAAATGCGTAGACAAGCGATTTATAGTGGTTCGGCGTGTTGCCTACGTCCACTGTGAAGTTTTTTTTGCAGTTTTATTGATTCTCTTTCAATGATTACAAGTTGTTAAAGCAATCAACAGCAAGTTACAACTAGAAATTCGAAATCAACAGCAAGAATATGATGTAGGGTGATGGAGATCTCGATCCGGCAGAGTCTAGGCGCTTCAAAATCCAAGATCCCTTTTCTGTAGGCTCTGGGGCTCTATTTATAGGTGTAGGAGGCTGAGATCGCGCTAAAATCTTGGGAGACTTTTTCTGGCACGTGAGTGGGCCCACGCGACCAACCTCAGGAAATTTCGAGTCGATCTGTGATCGATACGAAGTCATTTCGCATCGATCAAGATGATGTCCAATTGAGCTCAAACTTGGTGGAGACATTCCTTAGCATGTTTGAAAGCTTCTGTGAAAATTTCATGGCATTTAGATCAGTGGATCATGAGATATGGTCGATACGTAATGGGGTTCTTCGAGTGTCTTTTTGGTTCGAACCGATTCTTTCGAATCGATTGTTTCGAACCGATCAACTCACGTGGTCATTCAATGACGTGGCACACATATCTCGAGCTGATCCACCTATTTCTCCGGTTTGGCCGCGTCGCATCCATATATCTCGCCCTATTTGAAATGAAGACCGTTGTGTTAGACCAGGTCCTTTTGACTCGAATGAATCATTAGTCATGGGTTCGAATGAGAGACTTTTGATGGATTCGAAGTAAGGTCCTCCGATGGGTTCGAAGAGCAGAGACTCGATGGATACGAACTTAGGTTATATGATTGATACGAATAGCACTGCTTAGACGGGTTCGAAGTAGACACTGGTTGGATGTTATGGGGCACGTCATCTGTTGATGGATACGAATCCGATCGATGCGAACTCGATGGTTTCGAACTCTACCCACTTGATCGATACGAACTCACTGGAAACAGACCGATGCGAAGCAGAGGATGGTCACGAGCTAGATGGGTACGAAACCGAGATCCACTGTTGGGTACGAACTGATGCTTCCATGATGGATACGAAGCAGTGACTATTTCTTTATTTAATGGAGGCGAAGCAGGGGGTGTCAAAGGATTCGAATGCGATCGAGTCAAACCGAGGTATCTGATGGATTCGAACTCGATCGATACGAATTGAATTCCCTCAACTGGTTCGAAGCCGCTGTCCCTCTGATCGATTCGAAAACCATCGATTTGAAATGAAGCTTGGGGATGGATTCGGAACCGAAGCCTCTTCTCTCAAACTGAATCGATCATAAGTTGAACATACGAACTCAGATTAACTTGAAATTTGGAATGTTGGCTCTCTTGGCCTTGCTTGCCATGCCCTATCAATTGTAGCTCAATTTGGACCCGGACAAAATTCATTGATATCCATAGCGAACCTGTGTATGCTCGGTATCCGAAAAGAGTAATCCTTGGTATCTCGACCTTGCCAAAAGGTGGGATAACATTTGCCCCCCAAAGTACGTCTTGTGGAAACATGACGTGCTTTGAAAAGATGCACTTTCTTTCTGAACTACCGCTGCTCTCTTTCGCTGAAAGTTGTGCTCTGTATTGCTGTAACCTTGGGTTGATATAACTGATCGCTGTATAATAGTGATTGGATGTTTGGTGCTGCAATCGTAACAAGATGAGTATATGAAACCTATGAATGTTTAAAATCGAATATTAGTCCGACATATATGCACATATGTTAGTTTGACTCTCGATAACGTTGTGTGTTTGCGAGTCGTTGTCAGTTAGTTTGTTTGCCATACTAAATTTTGAATCGATCCTCTCCTGAACCGATGTGAAATTTGAGTTGCAACAACGTTCGTTAGTTGTTTTGAAAAGTCCCTTCGTATCAATCCTCTCCTGAACCGATGTAGGAGGTTAAAGGAATCGACTTTGTGTTACGCGAATATAATATTTTGAATCGATGGGTATGAGCATCGATGGATATGAGGTCAACATTCGTATTGATGAAGTATGCTTATGCTATGACAGGTACGAAATCGACATTCGTATCGATGTCTTTTAAATCCAATTGGTCTTCGTTGCGTCCTTTGTATCGATGCTGATGTTTAAGTTATGATGGATACGAAATCTCTATTTGTATCGATATGCAGTGGATGGGGTTGAGAACATGTTGATGTGAATAGGGGCTTCGAGTCGATGTGCCCACTGTTTGTTTCGCATCGATGCGACTCAATGCTCTTCATCAGAGCCTTAGTTGTGTGTTTCGTATCGATGAAGCTTCAAGCATATGGACTCGAATTGAGCTTTCGAACCATTTGTGGTTTGACTTGTTGCGACCGGTCGAGTTGACTGGGATGCGAAATGACCCAGTCACTTTCTAGGTTCCATATAAATAGCAGGGGCTTTGCCCTTTTTCACTTTTTCAATTTTACTGCTGCCTTTGATTTTTCGCATTGTTCTAGAACTTGGAGAGACAATAGCCTTGTACTTTTGACTCGATCGATTTCAATTTCCCAAATCTTCGAATCCCCACCTTAAACTAGGTAATCGACCACGAACCTAAATGACGAAGCCGCCCCAAATCCACTCTTTCTTCATCAATCATCCACTCTGGGAATTTGTAAAACCAGATCTAGCAATGGCCATGGCGGTTCTTCATCTATTATATTTTGTAGATTGAAGAAGAAAGAGTGGAAAAGGCGAGAACTCATCGACCCGAGGTGTGTGTTCGAATCAATGAGAGCAATGATATTTTTCTGGATCTCGTGTCGATTCTCGAGACAAACCAGAGGGCAGCTCGTACCGACGGTCATGATGGTTGATCGTATCGATACGAAGTGATCGATACGAAAGGATAGGTTAATGATCATTACGAAGTCCCTTGCTTCAGATCGATGCGAACCTTGTTATTACGATCGATACGAAAAGTGTCGATTAATGCGTCATCGATGTCAAGCTAACACTTTCCCAATCGGTACGAACTAGGTAACCAAGGATCGATACGAAATCATCGGATTTTATCGATACGAACTCGACTCCAGATGATCGACTCGAAACATGTTTATTGGCATCGACTCGAATTGGTACCTTGATGGATTCGAACGAGCTCCATGTGATCGATTCGAACCGATTGTATGCGTCAAAATTGGTCACAAACCCAAAGGATTGTGAAAGCACCAGTGTATGAATATAAATCAGCAATACTCAAACACAAATCACAGATCTAAGCAGCAAAACAGGAATTATAAACAAGAACACACGATTTATAGTGGTTCAGCTATCTCCGGCCTACGTCCACTTCAAAGGTTTTCCTTTTTATTTATTATCCTTGCTGATTACAATCAATTACAGCGATTATAGTGAAGTAAATCGTTTAGAACAGTGATGGTTGCGAGTAGAATCCAATCCGACAGAGTATGGACGTTCAATGGCGGACGCTCCGAAAGATCCTTTTTCTATTGGCTCTGAGGCTCTATTTATAGGCGTTGGAGGCCCAGATCTCGCTCAAACTTCGGGAGACTTCTTCTGGCACGTGAGTGGGCCCACGCGACCGACCCCACCAAGTTTCATCTCGATCTGACATCGTTTCGAAGTGATTTCGAACCCATCAAGAAATGGTCCAATCGAGCTGAAACTTGGCAGGAGCAATCTTTATCTTGTATGTAAACTACTGTGAAAATTTCGTTGCATTTGGATCAGTAGATTGGAAGATATGATGGGTTCAAAATGGGGTTTATTGCATGGCTGTTTGGTTCAAAACCATGCTTTCGAACCGATGGTTTCGAATCCATGGTGGCACGTGTCTTCGTGTCGACGTGGAGCGCACACTTCGCTTCGATCTGGGTTTCGCTCCGAGTTGAATGCTTCGACTCCATATATCTCGACGCATTCGAACCGATGGAAGACACGTCATCATGGTTGGTTGACCCAGTGGGTTCGAACTGGACTTCGTGTTGGGTTCGAACTGGACTTCGTGATGGGTTCGAACTGGACCTCTGTGATGGGTTCGAACTGGACTTCGTGATGGGTTCGAACTGGACCTCTATGATGGGTTCGAACTGGACCTCGTGATGGGTTCGAACTGGACCTCGTGATGGGTTCGAACTGGACTTCGTGATGGGTTCGAACTGGACCTCTGTGATGGGTTCGAACTGGACTTCGTGATGGGTTCGAACTGGACCTCGTGATGGGTTCGAACTGGACTTCGTGATGGGTTTGAACTGGACTTCGTGATGGGTTCGAACTGGACCTCTGTGATGGGTTCGAACTGGGCAACGTCCATTCCTCTTAACTAAGAATCCATCATAACTTGAGCATACGACCTCGGATTGACTTGAAATTTGAGGTGCGGACTTCTATGATCTCTCTTGTCATGTCCTATAAATTGTGGCCCGATCCGGACTCGGACAAAATTCATCGATATCCATGGTTATCCTGCAATGCATGGTCGACATTCAAGAATAATAATAATCATCGATTTTTAGTAAATTTTGGGTATCTCAACTTTGCCAAAAGTTGGGATAACATTTTTCCCCCCAAAACATGCCTTTTTGTAAAAGGTATGTTTTGAACGGTCTTAAATCGAGTGTAGTAAATTCATGTTTCATCCATAGCTGAGGTGTTATCAATCAAGTTTGTGGCTGTTCGAAGCCGAATTAGCATTCGTTCTTTCCGTAGAAGTTGAGGATGAAGTTTCATAGTCTCTCCGGACTATTATTGGTTACTCAGAACACTTACTAAGTCCATTCTAGACTTAGTGATTGAATAGAAAGATCCTACTGCACTCTGGCGTTGCCTTCTATCCCTTGCACTCTGGTCCCGGTTAGGACATATAGCGGTGTCATGGTCATTCTAGACTGATCATAGCCTCTCCGGGCTCTTGCTGGATCCCATCCTGTCACTCTCCGGTGAAGGGGAAACAGCGCTTGAATGAGTTGATCCTGTCGTTCTCCGGCGAAGAAACTCACTTCTTGCACTCCGGTTCAGTGTATCTGAACATTAAGCGATGTCTTGGTCGTTCGAGACCGATCATAGCCTCTCCGGGCTCTTGCTGGATCCCATCCTGTCACTCTCCGGTGAAGGGGAAACAGCGCTTAAGTGAGTCGATCCTGTCGCTCTCCGGCGAAGCAACTCACTTCTTGCACTCTGGACCCCACCTCTCTGGGTACGGTCATAAAGCGATCATGTTTATATTGAAATTTAACGTTCATCCTTTGACTCTCCGGTCAAAAGGTTTATTGCAAGAGATTCTAATTTATTTATTAAAATTCGAGTTCTAGATGTTCAATCTCAAACATCAGAAAAAAGCTAAACATTGCCTCTCCGGGCATATCGGTTTATCTCCATCTCAGAGCATGCCTAGGGATCTCTCCGGTTCCCGTACATGTGTAAGTGGAGTAACCGTTTATTTTGAAAATAAATCTAAATAAAATTATTCGACCGAAGTACAAATCCTGGACTTGGCCCTTGCCATCTTTAATCAGTTGATGACGAGTCGTGATCCCGATCTAGGATCGTTCCTGTTAGGTGGAGGCGGTGGTCGTTTAGGTCTTGCTGCCGCTGTTCGTTCTCTGACAAATTGCAGAAATCTACCATCCCTGGCATGTTCTTCCACCTCATCCTTTAGGTGGTGGCACTCATCTGTGGTGTGCCCATCCAGCTCATGGAATAGGCAGTATTTTCCAGTCCTGCGCTCCCGCTCGGTGGGATCCCTTATAGGTGGCTTTCGATAGGGGAGTTGCCCCTAGTCTCAGTGTAGATTCTTTCTAGGCCTGCAGTCAGATCGGTGTACTGCCTGAATCTTGGTTCACGGAATTTCTTCCGTTTATCAGGGCCATCATATCTGTCATCCTGTTTTTTTTTCCCTTGTCCGTTCCGGACTGTTCTCTGGAGGTTCCTATGCTTTGTGCGGTATTTATTTCATGACTCTCGACTCGTGATTCTTCTAATCGGATGAACTTTTCAGCTTTATGAAAGAATTCTCCAAGATCTTGCGGTGGATCTTTAGTTAGAGAATCTTTAAATTTGGTGCCTTCCGCGACTCCTGCCACTGCCGCCATTAAAATCATTGATGGATCCGGGCGATCTAGAAGTCACTGTCACATTGAATCTCAGTAGAAAATCTTTTATGGACTCTTCGGTCCTTTGCTTGATCGAGGCTAAAGTCATCGCACTCTTGGGTCACGTCACGTGGACCCTAAACTGTCTCATGAAGCAATCAACAAGCTCGCTCCATGTTCCGATTGATCCAGTCTCCAATTGTCTGAACCATAGTGCAGCTAAATCTGATAAATATAGAGGGAAGCATCGTGCCATCACTTCCTCGGATGCCCCCAACACTTCCATGTGCCCAATATATCTGGTAATATGCATGGTCGGGTCTGATCTCCCGTCATAAGGTTCTAGCGCTGGTAGTTTGAACTTTGGAGGGTTCCTTGCGTTTTGGATGTTTGGAGTGAATGGACTCCGACCAACTTCTTCCAGACCTCCGCTAGGCAATCCTCCTCTCATGATTCTTCGCATGAGGCCAATCATTCTCTCGTCTCCTTCCAGTGGTTGACCTTTTGTTAAACTTCTATCCTGCCCCCCGAGCCTCGAAGGGAATTCTGGTACGTATTCTTCCGGTGGCTCATTAGCATATGCATTAGCTCCAGCTGGTTGAGCTCTGTCCGTTGGTCTCCCAGTATCGGACCCTGAGGGTCTGCCCCCAGGGCCTTGTTGACCACCTTCAACTCCTGTATTCTGGTCTTGAACCTGACCTTCATTAGCTTCTGTAATCCTGATTCCTTGTCCCACACTCGTAGGTGTTGTAGTTGGTCCAAGGTTTTGCATGTTCGTCGCCCTCATCTGTTCGAGGAAATTCTGCAGCATCTCCTGTTGACTCTTCATCATGCTTTCGCGCAATGAATTAGCCATAGCCTCCATCTCGTGTCTTGTGATGTAGACGGAAGCTTGTCCTTCTCTTGATCCGGAGGATGCTTCTTGGCTTCCACCTTGTTGGCTCCTATCAACCCTTTGTCTTGTTTGTCGAGTCATTGTCTCTGAATTGGAAGTCTTCGAACTCTTGAATCTGAACTCTGAATGTAGCGAGTGCTAGTACTTCTTAGTAAAGAACCAAAGTGTTTGCGCCAAAATTGGTCACAAACCCCAAGGATTATGAAAGCACCAGTGTATGAATATAAATCAGCAATACTCAAACACAAATCACAGATCTAAGCAGCTAAATAGGAATTATAAACAAGAACACACGATTTATAGTGGTTCGGCTATCTCCGGCCTACGTCCACTTCAAAGGTTTTCCTTTTTATTGATTATCCTTGCTGATTACAATCAATTACAGCGATTATAGTGAAGTAAATTGTTTAGAACAGTGATGGTTGCGAGTAGAATCAAATGCGGCAGAGTATGGACGTTCAATGGCGGACGCTCCGAAAGATCCTTTTTCTGTTGGCTCTGGGGCTCTATTTATAGGTGTTGGAGGCCCAGATCTCGCTCAAACTTCGGGAGACTTCTTCTGGCACGTGAGTGGGCCCACGCGACCGACCCCACCAAGTTTCGTCTCGATCTGACATCGTTTCGAAGTGATTTCGAACCCATCAAGAAATGGTCCAATCAAGCTGAAACTTGGCAGGAGCAATCTTTATCTTGTATGTAAACTACTATGAAAATTTCATTGCATTTGGATCAGTAGATTGGAAGATATGATGGGTTCAAAATGGGGTTTATTGCATGGCTGTTTGGTTCGAAACCATGCTTTCGAACCGATGGTTTCGAATTCATGGTGGCACGTGTCTTCGTGTCGACGTGGAGCGCACACTTCGCTTCGATCCGGGTTTCGCTCCGAGTTGAATGCTTCGACTCCATATATCTCGGCGCATTCGAACCGATGGAAGACACGTCATCATGGTTGGTTGACCCAGTGGGTTCGAACTGGACTTCGTGATGGGTTCGAACTGGACTTCGTGATGGGTTCGAACTGGACCTCTGTGATGGGTTCGAACTGGACTTCGTGATGGGTTCGAACTGGACCTCTGTGATGGGTTCGAACTGGGCTTCGTGATGGGTTCGAACTGGACCTCGTGATGGGTTCGAACTGGACTTCGTGATGGGTTCGAACTGGACATCGTGATGGGTTCGAACTGGACCTCGGTGATGGGTTCGAACTGGACCTCGTGATGGGTTCGAACTGGACTTCGTGATGGGTTCGAACTGGACTTCGTGATGGGTTCGAACTGGACCTCTGTGATGGGTTCGAACTGGGCAACGTCCATTCCTCTTAACTCGAATCCATCATAACTTGAGCACACGACCTCGGATTGACTTGAAATTTGAGGTGCGGACTTCTATGATCTCTCTTGTCATGTCCTATCAATTGCGGCCCGATACGGACTCGGGTAAAATTCATCGATATCCATGGTTATCCTGCAATGCATGGTCGACATTCAAGAATAATAATAATCATCGATTTTTAGTAAATTTTGGGTATCTCAACTTTGCCAAAAGTTGGGATAACACCGATATCATGATGGATTCGAACGAACTCCATGTGATCGATTCGAACCGTTAGCATGATGGATTCGGTTGAGCTTCCTTTGATCGATTCGAACTTCCCACATTGAATATGAAATTTTTGACATTCTTCAATACAATTCTGACGAGCTTCATTCTCGCATATTTGTACTTGATTAAACTACATACTCGACTATATCTTGAAGCTCGTCAATGGAACCATAACAACCTTAACTGCTTGCACATCTTTTTTGACTTCGCACAAATTTATTCAAGTAATGCATTGCACTGCACAACACACACTCGTACACTATACACTGGGGAATGCACGGGCCCTTTGTCGTCTAACGATAATTTCTCATAAGTTAGCCAGTTATGGAACCATCAAGTTCGCAGCCACAAGAAAGCCTGCAAGAAATCCAAAGTACAGTTACTTCGAGGCTAGAGGTTCCGGATATTGAACCTGAGATCATCGGTCCAGCCCCGGACGAATTTCCCAATGTGTCTTTTATTGCCAATCCATTGGACTCCATTCAATCCAATATTTTTGAAGATATGTTGGGGAGGATATGCTTAAGGCATGGCCTGTCAATGGATGACGTGTTATTACCGGGACCAAATGACAGACCACACAATCCGCCGGAGGGATACACCGCATTCAATCGCCACGTGTGCGCGGCCGGGACGCTTCCTCCATTCAATGAGTACATAAGAGAAGTACTGTCTTGTTTTGGGACCACCCTATCTCAACTACACCCGAACGGATATGCTTCCGTGAATAGCTTGTTCATTGTCTTCATGGAGTACCTTCATCGACCACCAATCTCGACCGAGATCAGATATCTGTTCAATTTCAAAACCCAAAGTGATTACCCCTCCTTCACATTTTTGGAAGCAGTGAGGAATTGTCAAGTGGTCACCGGGTCCTGGACAAGGCTAAGCTATTACAGGACGGAATGGTTTTACGTCAGATGTCCTCCAGGGTTTGCCCGGTGATGGTTATTTAGACTTGAGTATAGCCGTGTTCTCAAATAATTACTAAGGCAATTGCAGTCGAAGTGAAACTTATATCTTTTCCTTTTTACAGCAACGAATCAGCGACCCGAAGGTGAACACTTTAAGGAGATAGTGCGAGTACTCCGAGAAGTCCCGAGCGAAGATAGGGATATCGAATTGCTTTTGACGGATAGGAATCTCCGGACTTTTGGGTTGATCGAACGGGGGCAGAGTATAAAGTTTAACGGGGCACTAAGGACCGTCTTGAAAAAACGAGTCAAGCATAAGAAGCCTAAAGTTATTATAGCCGAGGAAGCTGATTTTGAAAGAACCCATACTGATGATAAGCCATTGGCCGGGCCTACAGATATAGTTCAGGATGTCGCAGAGCAGAGGAAAGGCAAGGCATCCGTTTTTAAGTCGCCTGAAAAGGGAAGACGGAAGTCGGTCGTCATGTCCCGGCTCACCCCCGGAATTAGAATTTCGGAGAGGTCTCCTCCAAGAACAGAAAGTCTCTTTGAAGGTCTTGCCGATCTTCCAATCCCAGATGATGTGTCTTTCCAACATGATGCCGGGTTGGAGGAATTCCATCGTACTCTAGAATTGAGAGAGCCTTTTATTACTAGCGTGATCGACACTTCTGGTTGGTCGGGGGAATGCATATTCATACACATTTCACGACACTACATAACCTTTAGTCGTAGGTCATCGGTTTCGAAAAACGACCGACTTTATTCTCATTTCGCTTTGCAGATATTATGACTGGACACGGTTCGATGTTAGGAAGTCTGCGACTGGCTCGTAAATCTTCCTCATATTACGAGTCACAACGAAGAGAAGAAGATAAGGATTACGATCGTAGGTATTCTGGGTATTCTAGCCAAGAACAGCATGATAGAGATAGGGACTACAGACGTCGGTCTCGATCTCGCACTCCTCCTCCCAGAGTTCCTATACAACCTCTTGCCTATGTTTCTCGTCCTTCCGAATCTTCTCGATACAAGTCAGCTTCTCAATCTTCTAGATCTGAGCCCCACCATCCCAGATCTGAGGCAATGTCCCCAATAGTTGCGAAACAGCCACCTACTGAAATTTCAGGGGAAGGAGCAATCAGGCTTGCGCAATTAAAGAAGGACTTCCCGAATATTTGCTTTGATAACTACATTTTTTCTCTTCACTTGAAAAGAATCCCGCCGGAGGCCGAGCAGGTGGAACACGATTATGTGCACGACTTTTATGCCCAATACAAGGCGTGGTATAAGGCAGCCAAGAAAGCGTCGTCATTAGCCTTCGAACGAGCGGCTATCATTGAAAAGCTACAACCCGAGCTGGCTCAAAAAGATCGCATCATACAAGTGCTGAACACAGAAGCTGAATCATCTCGAAAATCAGAGATGGAGGCTCTTACGAAGGCTGATGAAGCTCAAGCGGCTATGGATAGGATGAAAAAAGAGCACTATGTCACGGTGGAAGACATGGGCCACCGGAACACCATCGTCACCGCCGAGCGAGATGCGGCTTTGAAAGAGCTTAATGAGCTTAAGGCTAAAGTTTCTGAAATTATGAAGGAAAGGGATACCGCCAATATTTCTGCACAGTAGGCATGTGATCAGGCGGTAGAATTCCGGACCGAGCGTGATGCTGCGATGGCTAAAGTAATGGAGATCAAAGCCTATGTTGATAGAAAAATTGAAATAGCCGAGTCCAAGCTGGAGGCCGACATTGAAGACCTCCTCATCACTTATAATGCCAACGTGTTAAGGCATAGGAATTTGGCTTGGCTCGAGAATTATCCGGTACATCTTCACAGCACCTGGAGTCGGTTGATTGAGGAGGAGAAAGCGGTGCATCTGAATGAATCAATTGACCAGTTTGAGCTTGAAAACTAGTTGCTGCTAAGACGAAAAGAAAATCATTCATGACGCCATAATTTCTCATGAGAGGGAGACGGTCGGCACCCGTCATTTGGAAGTCGGGGAAGGTTCTGGTGTTGAGCATCGGGCTTCAGTTCTTGAGATCACCGCTCCACTCCCGTCAGAGCCCACATCTGCGGTTGATTCACAGTCAGTCCCTGCCTATCATCCAAAGAAACCGCAACTATCTCCTATCCGGGAGCACGTTTCTGAAGTTGCTCAGTCGTCGGCAGGCCACGTTGAGGAAGGTATTCCGAACTTATCTCAAGTGTATTCCAAATAGAGAGTTTGTTTTGAAGCAGTTACTAATAACTTCTTCTTATCTTTGCTCAGTGACTGGAGTTGCGCCGATTGCCGCGACTCAAGAATCAAGTAAAGGAGAGAAGGACATCACCACTGAGATGACCGTCGTGACAACAGTGTCAACTGAGGTGGCCCAGGGGAGCACACTATCTCTTGATGAGCAAATGGTGAGCGAGCTGCTCGGCCAGTAGGATGGCTTCTCCACAAACTTGTCGTTCATCATTAGTGACCTCCCGCCAACCTCTAGCTCTTCAATGCAGACTGCAGATGCCACCAGCCAGGCCCAAGCGATTCGTGATGAAGAAATTCTGCCCAAGATTAATTCATAATTAGAGGCTGCGGGGCAAGGTGGCAGCGCTGGAACTAGGACTACGGTGCACAGTCCAGCACCTCTAAATGTAATATTGCCGAGTGGCACTGTGGTCGATACCCGGGTGTCCGCCCCGTCTTCTGTCGTAGATCCAGTCCCTCCTACTCCTCCGGTGGGAAGCCTTCATGTAAATTCAAGCTATGAGGAGGACGTTGACATTATGCCCCCAGCCGAAGAGCAGCCATCGAAGAGGAAGCACTCCAAACGAAGGATCTCTGTTTCTAGCGAGTCCGAGGACGAACAACTGATAAGGAGACCGAAAAAGAAGAAATAGATGGGCCATTTAAGCGGATTTTTTGATAGATAGGAACTTATGTTTGTTTTCCGCTAGTAGGCGGTGTATAGACGCAGGTTCGGCCCCTGCTAGTAGGTATTCTTTTTTGGAAGAACTTATTTGCATGTAAGTCCTTGTCTCTAGTTAGTTGAAACAAAATTCAATTTCTTTGTTTCAATTCTCATTTCTTTTGTTCTTAAGTGTTTGTAGTGTTCGGTTTTCAGTCCGGTGTACTTGTGGTGTTTTTACCATCAAGTAGAGTTTGTTCTATTTGCCAAGTCTGAAAATCTTGGTCACAAGTTGTGATCGATGAATAAGTTGAACTTCGGACATTGTATCACTTTGGTTAGTGATTAACACTTAGCTTTTTTCCCCCCCAGTTTCGGGGAACAACATTTGTATTTTGGTGGTTGATCACACTTATTGCAAATCTTAAGCACATGTCCACATTCTGGGGACTTAGGATAATTTGAGATCGATAATCTGGTTCGCACTCCAGGAATTTGAGAGTCATCGATGTTTGTAACACGGCTCGCGCTCCGAGAACCTGGAATTGATGTTTATACTCCACTTCACGCTCTGGGAACTTGGAGTTAGTATTGATATTTCGGTTCGCACTCCGGGAACTTTGACTTGGCATTTGTGCTCCAGTTCACACTCTGGGAACTTGGAGATAGCATGTATGTTTGGGTTCGCGCTCCGGGAACCTGTAATTTATGTTTATACTCCATTCACGCTCTGAGAAGTTGGTGTTAGCACGGATGCTTCGGTTCGCGCTCCGGGAACTTGTAATCCATCTTTATACTCCAATTCACGCTCTGGGAAGTTGGAGTTGGCCGATAGATAGTCAGTCACACCTGTTTGGGCTTTTTAGGAATTCGTTCACACTCTGGGAACGATGGATTTGATATTTATACTCCAATTCGCACTCTGGGAATTTGGAGTCCGTTCACACTCTGGGAACAATTTAGTGGATGTTTATACTCCAAATCGCACTTTGGGAATTTGGAGTCCGTTCGCACTCTGGGAACGATTTATTTGATATTTATACTCCAATTCGCACTCTGGGAATTTGGAATCCGTTCGCACTTTGGGAACGAGTTATTTGATGTTTATACTCCAATTTGCACTCTGGGAATTTGGAGTCCGTTCGCACTCTGGGAACGAGTTATTTGATGTTTGTACTCCAATTCGTACTCTGGGAATTTGGAGTCCGTTCGCACTCTGGGAACGATTTATTTGATATTTATACTCCAATTCGCACTCCGGGAATTTGGAGTCCGTTCGCACTCTGGGAATGAGTTATTTGATGTTTATACTCCAATTCGCACTCTGGGAATTTGGAGTCTGTTCGCACTCTGGGAACGAGTTATTTGATGTTTATACTCCAATTCGCACTATGGGAATTTGGAGTCCGTTCGCACTCTGGGAACAAGCTATTTGATGTTTATACTCCAATTCGCACTGTGGGAATTTGGAGTCCGTTCGCACTATGGGAACGAGTTATTTGATGTTTATACTCCAATTCGCACTTTGGAAATTTGGAGTCCGTTCGCGCTCTGGGAACGATTCATTGGATGTTTATACTCCAATTCACACTCTGGGAATTTGGAGCCCGTTCGCACTCTAGGAACGAGTTATTTGATGTTTATACTCCAATTCGCACTCTGAGAATTTGGAGTCCATTCGCACTCTGCGAACGAGTTATTTGATGTTTATACTCCAATTCGCACTCTGGGAATTTGGAGTTAGTTTTAGAACTGTCGTGTGTTCGTCCAGTTCAGCCTTTGATGTGACGGCTTGCCCCCAAGCTGGGGTTTCACTTAGTGAGTGGATGGTCGTATCACAGTCACTCGCTATTTGAATAAATTCCAATGTTTGATGGAATTTAGCTCTTCGTGTGTCGTGATTGTTGAACGTTGCATTCGGTGAATCACAGCTCTAGCTTGAAGAGATAGTAATTTATTGCTGGAATAAGAAAATATGGCAAAGTCAGTGCCTTATTACAAGTTCAAATTTCAGAATGTAAAGGAAATTGCAAAGTATTCATAGATTGAATAGACCCTGTCATGTGTGACAGTGACGAGGATCTTCGTCGTTCCAGGCTCCTGAGAAAGTTGGTCCGCCACTAATGGCGTTTATCACCAATCTTCCACGGTGACAAGTGGAGTCCTCCTGTCTCGGTCGATCGGGGCCATTGTTTTGATTTGATGGGCCCGCTTCTCTAGGCTGCGGTGCCCGTACAAACTATTCCAGCTTCCTTTCTCTGATCAGTTTTTCAACAAGTTCTTGTAAGTGACGACACTCGTTCGTATTGTGCCCGCAGCTTTCATGGAGCCTGCAAAATTTTCCCGTCTGGATTTGCCTCTCTGACGACGGTTTTGGTGCAGCTTTTTGGTACTGAATTGTATTACAGGTTTGTAAGTACAAGTCCTCTAGTGATGTATTCAGAGGAGTGTAACTGTCAAACATTGGATTCTTGTGCTGTGGGCCACGATTTTGATCTCGTTTTCTAGTTTGATTCACGCTCTCTCTTCGCCGAGCTTGTTTGTTTTTAACATTCAACTGAACTTTTTCGGAGCTCTCACCGGACTGTTTGATTGCAACATTGCTTTGGATCCCTTCCGTACTTGGTCCTGCATCAGTTTGCTTCCTAGACTGTTTCGCGTCTTCTCTTCTCAAGAATTGAGCCGCCTTGGCGTAGAAATGGTCCAATGATGCAGGTGGTTTTCCAACTAACCAGTTGCCAAACTCAAAATTGGGGTCGATCCCCTTAGTCAACGCCATAAGGATGGAGTTATCGTTCGGATTGCTGATCTCCGCACATGCAGTATGGAATCTCTCTAAGTAGCGTCTGAGCGTCTCTCTAGGAGCTTGGTTGACGCTGGACAGAGTGTTGACATCTTTTGGCCTTGCGACGTGCATGCAGAATTGTTCAACAAATTTTGTGGCCAACTGGTCGAATGAAGAGATGGATCGAGGTGGAAGTCGAGTGAACCACTTTGTAGCAATCCCCCCCAAGGATATGGGGAAACTACGACACTTCACTGCATCGTCGGCTCTGGCAGCGGTCATCGACCATTCATATTTCAGAATATGTTGTTTGGGGTCGGAGTTTCCCTCGTACATGGGTAGAGTTGGCATCCTGAATCGCCGTGGGGGTTCAGCAGTAAGAATAACGTCCATAAAAGTAGTGTGACTTCGGGAAATTCCCCAATCGTCATTCGTGAGTCCCTGTCTCTCACGGATCATCTAACGTATCATAGTTGAAAGATCCGGCATTTGCGCGTTTTGTGCGGCTTGCGCCGGAGTATGATCACGTTCCATACTTTGGGGTTGGACCGGATGTTGTCGACGGTCCAAGTCTTGCCTTCTTGTCTCATAGTCCTCTGGGACGTACGGTTCAGGAGTACGTCCGCTATGATGACGGTCCAGGTTCGACTGTTCTTGGGCGTTGACCCCTGGTTCAGCCGCAACGTTAGTGGTGCGGTATTCTGCGGTGTGGTGAGGAACGACACCTCCTTGGAAGGAGGGTCCGGTTTGAAAACTGGCTGATGGACCAACTCTCAGTTGTCCAACGATCAGTGTCGGCTGATCTCCAACCACTGGCATATGACTCCCATCTGGCCGGGGTCGTGGAGATCGATTATGATAATCAGAAGATGAAGAACTTTCGCTGGAGGAGCGAGAAGCATGGCTCTCTTAGATCTCTTTCGCTTCTGGCGATCCAGCTGGTTGATCAGCTCGGCGTTAGCACGTAGCTGTTCTGCTAGTTGTTGCCGACTATAGGTCATCTCTTGGAGTAGCAACTGGAGCTCTTGTCGGGTAACCGGGCCTGATGGTTTCGAATGTCCAGTAGCATCTTGATTAGATGGAGGTAGTGGCGCAGGATTCTATCTATCCTGTTCTTCTTGATTAATAGCGTTTGAGGTGGTTCTTGTGCTAACCATCTTGAAGGTTGAATTCCTTTCCTTAGACTTTTGCAAATCTGAATAGAATGGAAGGAACTTGGATTTGATGATCTGGATCTCTCTCTTAGATTTATTCAATCCGGTATCGATGATAGATCCAAAGAGCAGGAGAAAAGCTGGGTTTTCTCAGAGAAAGCACCAAAGTGTTTGCACCAAAATTGGTCACAACACTCTTCGGGAGTCGTTGAAGAGATAATAACGAAGAATGTAAATTCAAAACGAGTATTATCTAACAAAAACTCCAATCAACAGTAATGTAAATGCGTAGACAAGCGATTTATAGTGGTTCGGCGTGTTACCTACGTCCACTGTGAAGCTTTTTGCAGTTTTATTGATTCTCTTTCAATGATTACAAGTTGTTACAGCAATCAACAGTAAGTTACAACTAGAAATTCGAAATCAACAGCAAGAATATGATGTAGGATGATGGAGATCTCGATCCGACAGAGTCTAGGCGCTTCAGAATCCCAAAATCCCTTTTCTGTTGGCTCTGTGGCTCTATTTATAGGCGTAGGAGGCTGAGATCGCACTAAAATCCCGAGAGACTTTTCTGGCACGTGAGTGGGCCCACGCGACCAACCTCAGGAAGTTTCGAGTTGATCTGTGATCGATACGAAGTCATTTCGTATCGACCAAGATGATGTCCAATTGAGCTCAAACTTGGTGGAGACATTCCTTAGCATGTGTGAAAGCTTCTGTGAAAATTTTATGGCATTTGGATCAGTGGATCATGAGGTATGATCGATACGAAATGGGGTTCTTCGAGTGGCTGTTTGGTTCGAACCGATTCTTTCGAACCGATTGTTTCGAACATATCAACTCACGTTGTCATTCGATGACGTGGCACGCATATCTCGAGCCGATCCACCTATTTCTCCGGTTTGGTCGCGTAGCATCCATATATCTCACCCCATTTGAAATGAAGACCGTTGTGTTAGACCAGGTCCTTTTGACTCGAGCGAATCATTGGTCATGGGTTCGAATGAGAGACTTTTGATGGTTTCGAAGTAAGGTCCTCCGATGGGTTTGAAGAGCAGAGGCTCGATGGATACGAACTTACGTTATATGATGGATACGAATAGCACTGCTTAGACGGGTTCGAAATAGACACTGGTTGGATGTTATGGGGCACGTCATCTACTGATGGATACGAATCTGATCGATGCGAACTCGATGGTTTCGAACTCTACCCACTTGATCGATACGAACTCATTGGAAACAGACCGATGCGAAGCAGAGGATGGTCACGAGCTAGATGGGTACGAAACCGAGGTCCACTGATGGGTACGAACTGATGCTTTCATGATGGATACGAAGCAGTGACTATTGCTTTAATTAATGGAGGCGAAGCAGGGGTGTCAAAGGATTCGAATGCGATCGAGTCGAACCGAGGTATCCGATGGATTCGAACTCGATCGATACGAATTAATTCCCTCAACTGGTTCGAAGCCGTTGTCCCTCTGATCGATTCGAAAACCATCGATTCGAAATGAAGCTTGGGGAAGGATTCGGAACCGAAGCCTCTTCTTCGAACTCTACCCACTTGATCGATACGAACTCATTAGAAACAGACCGATGCGAAGCAAAGGATGGTCACGAGCTAGATGGGTACGAAACCGAGGTCCACTGATGGGTATGAACTGATGCTTCCATGATGGATACGAAGCAGTGACTATTGCTTTATTTAATGGAGGCGAAGCAGGGGTGTCAAAGGATTCGAATGCGATCGAGTCGAACCGAGGTATCCGATGGATTCGAACTCAATCGATACGAATTGAATTCCCTCAACTGGTTTGAACCCACTGCCCTCTGATCGATTCGAAAACCATCGATTCGAAATGAAGCTTGGGGATGGATTCGGAACCGAAGCCTCTTCTCTCAAACTGAATCGATCATAACTTGTACATACGAACTCGGATTAACTTGAAATTTGGAAAGTTGGCTCTCTTGGCCTTGCTTGCCATACCCTATCAATTGTAGCTCAATCTGGACCCGGACAAAATTCATCGATATCCATAGCGAACCTGTGTATGCTCGATATCCCAGAAGAGTAATCCTTGGTATCTCGACCTTGCCGAAAGGTAGGATAACAGATATTGCCTCTCACCATATGACGATTGTTAGTATAGTATTAAAACAATGTTTTCTGATGATTTCTAGCTTTCAAATGTGATTTCTAAAATAGCTAAACCAATATCTTATTTTATAAGAAGAGTTAAAAGTGTTTTAAAATGGTTTTTAATTAAGTATCACATTTTTCCCATTGACATGCTATTTTGACAATATTGATAGATATATTTAAGCTATTTTGATATTAGTCCCATGT
Source organism: Allium cepa (assembly GCA_030765085.1). Lineage (NCBI taxonomy): Eukaryota > Viridiplantae > Streptophyta > Magnoliopsida > Asparagales > Amaryllidaceae > Allium > Allium cepa. The sequence continues at coordinate 690,351,839 of CM060942.1, read as the reverse complement.
CATCCCATATTGTTTGCTTGGATGTATTGTATCTTGTTATTATAGACATATGTAGGCTATTATAGACATTTCTATGCTTGTTGTTGCATGTCTGCTTGTTTGTCAGTTGATTGAAAATGCCATTTGAAGGCGATATAGAAAAATTCCATTAGATAGAGTTTAGTATATATTGATCAAACGCACACATGAAGGGGACCAAGACGATATGATAGAGTTTCATGCATATCGATTGAGCGCACAAATGATGGTAAACTTGAATGGATGAGATAAATATATGGTGGAGTATTGGTGTGTGCCGACTGATTTGAAGATGAACGATGATGCACTTGGATATGTGCTTCGAACATTAGAGAAGATGTTAGACATTTTCATTTGGTGTGCATTTAACTGTTTTTGATTAAGGACACGACCAAAGTGGTCCTTATCAACTACTCTTGATTGGCCAATATCTACAACTATTGATGATGGCTGATTTGGCCAATTTTGACATGGACGATGGAGTGGTTTTGAGGAGCAGGATGTGATGGTTCGTTTGATCATTTGACATTCGATTTTGGTTCTACTTCTCTTCGACGATTGGTTTTTATGGTGTAGCGAGATGTGATGCTTCAATGCGATGACTCCATGGTTCGACGATGATGATTCCACAATGGAACATGATGACTTCGATGAAGGAAGATGTACTTAGGGATACAGAGTAGGCAACGATGAGTCGAATTGATGGAACTGTTAGAGGAAGGTTATAGGATGCACGATGACACTCTTTGATTTATGATGGTTGTCTAGAGTAGTTCCCCACCTTAATGACTTCAGATAGGAGTTGTAAGGATTGTTCCGGGATAAGCTCCGTTATAGATGATGTTAGCAAAAGTATCATTGGTATTGGTAGATTTTGAAGTGTACTCGTATAGCTAGGGTAAGTGAGGATACTCAGTTTTGTTATCGAGCACCTCGGATTACATGATGTTTTGATCCGTACCATGGACCGTTATAGGGAGCGTAGCCCAGTTCCTAGCATACTAAGTGGAATGGAATAAAGTACTGAGAAACTGGGATTTTGAGTACTCCTTGGCTCTATGCAGGTGGCCATACAAGTATCATATATCCAACGCATTGAGTGAGTGAATGTGAGGATGGATGATGGATGCTATGTTAGCTTGATTATCTATCCCCATAGGGATGTCACACGATGTAGATATTATCGATTTAGATATCTAGACACCCTTGGTACTGTGATGAATAGTCCACCCATGATGACTAGAATAGAGTAGTGTATTCTTTTATATGTGCTAACTTTATGGGTGCAGGGATAGGTTAGGTATGATTCTCTATACCCTCTGCTCCGTATACTATACGGACTTTTATTGCGTTTGAGATTATTTATCGCTCACACCAGACTATTGTCTAACTCAAGGTTTTATGCTTGCTTCTTATTTTCTTTGGTACTCTTAATTGAGTAGACTAGATAGAAGGTGTAAACAACATTTGGATCTGTACGGATGGACTAGCAGGAGGCTACGCTTTCTTATACTTATATTTTAGGCTTACTATTATTTATTCCATCATGTGACATTGTGGAGCCTTGACAGTGTTGACTTATTTTTATTAGATATGGTTTATTTATTAGTTGTATAAACTTTATTATCGTTAATGGTATGAGCCAATGTACTTTGACTTTGTGGTTTATGTAGTTATTACTGTCTCGCCTTTTTTATATCTACGATGAATATTATATTTTATTTGATGCACTGTGAGATATACGATAGGCTATATGATTGTGTGATATTTTATTTCTTGTTTTTCTCTTCTATTCTCTTCTCTTATTTTCTATTGCTCTTCCTTACTTCCATTTCTTTCCCCTAAAAATCATCCTGCTTTGGTTGGATGCTCCAGCAACGCACTATTCGGTTATATGAGCATCGATGGTGTAGGGCAGTCATCACATGTTCTATCCTGGAGGCACATATGTTTTTTTCTTTATGATAATACTATGTACATTTGTTGGTGAGTTATTCGATATATATATATATATATATATATATATTTGTGTGTGTGTGTGTGTGTGTATGTATGTGTATGTGTATGTGTATGTGTATGTATGTATATGTATCAGTGTTAGTCCATGGAAATATTCACGTGTGTGCCTGCATCGCGTTATTATTCATACTAATCGACGGTATTATTTAGTAATACTCTTGAGTGGTATGGGTATAAAGGAGGGGGTGTTACAGTTGATATCAAAGCAGGTTCAAAACAATACATTGTATGTATATCAGACACAAGTCATTGGCCTAGATAAGACTTAAGGTCTCTATCCCTTGGGTGTGTTGGGAAATTAGTTTATAGTAAAATATAATGGGAGTGTGAGTTTGTGTGTGTGTGTCTATATATATATATAACTTAGTATATGAAGATTACTTGGGGTAATCATTTGGGAGCGTATTTGTACTATGCATATATAAAACATTTTACAAATATTTATTAAGTATGAAATATAAAATATTTTATCTCTGATAGCTTGATGCAAACATTCATATTCTTGTCTGTTAGTGATGAGAGTAAATTTATAGATTACTTTCAGCTGAGCATCTTATATGTTTGTTTATTTATGTTTGAATTGAATAATGATTACTTATATTAAATTTGCAATAACTGATGTTAAATCCTTGTAGTATTTTTAGTATTGAAGTTTCCACTAGGAGTTTTAAAAAATTTACTTTGATATCATATTATTAATGTGTTCACGCCATATTTTAAAAAGTAATTTCAAAATCTAATGCTTGTTTTACATTTTGAATAGTTGAAAATGGTTTATAATAGAAAAAGGGTTTTAGCAAATATTCAAATGAAAGCAAGTTTATGATTTTGAGTTATATACATATATATATGAAGTAGGAAGTATGATTTTATATAAATGTATATAGATAAAATATTGTGAAGAATTTTCGAAAATTGAAATGTCTTAATTTGTCCGTTGAGTGCTTTAAGATTTCTAGTTGATAAAATATTCTGTTTTGTCAGCCATTCTGATTTATTGGATGTTCATGCGCCTTTTTCCAGATTGGGTTATTGAAAAAATAGATAAAATTAGAAGAGATTTCTTGTGGAGTAGGGAAAATTATAATAATAGCATAAAATGTTTAGTAAACTGGGATACAGTTTGTAAAGCCAAAAAGGAAGGTGGCTTAGGAGTTATTAATTTGCGTAATATGAATTTGTCCGTACTAGGTAAATGGTTATGGAAGTTGAAGGATATAAATGATAACGCTATTTGGAAAGATCGTTACTAAATATTATCATAATGGTAACAGCAATTTATATCAAATTGCTTCTCCAATCACTCAAAATCTGTCTAATTTTTGGAAAAACATTTTAAAGTGTCATCAGATTTTTAACTTAGGTATTAATACGACAGTTCATTCTGCTAATTATACTTCTTTCTGGAATGACCGTTGGATTTCGGCCTTACCTCTTAAGTTGGAATTTAAAGAGCTTTTTGAAATCTGTAATTTTAATTTTTCTTTAATTAATGAAGTTTATTCTCCTGAAAATCATCCTCCTTGGAATTTTAGTTTTAACAGAATTTTAGTAGGTTCAACCACTAGGCAACTTTTTTTGCTTTACGTTAGATTAAATCTTTATAATATTGATAATGATATCATTAGTTGGGAATGGGATGAGAGTAAGAAATATACTTCTAATTATTTTTACAGATTTATTAATTTTTCGGGTACAATAAACAACTCTTTTAAATTTATTTGGAAATCTAATGCTCCTCCTAAATCTAAAATTCATATGTGGTTAATACTGCATGGAAAACTTAATACGATAGAATTCTTAAAGACAAAAAAACATTCAAAATGATAATAAATGTTATTTTTGTAATCTGCGTCTTGAAGATACTAAACATATATACTATAATTGCATGGATTCTTATTACATTCTAAATAATATTCTTAAATTTTTTAACTTTAATATAATAACTAAAATCTTGGATTGCGACTTCTACTGGAATAATTTTAGATTTTGGTTCAAAAATAATATTAGATTTTTACTAGACACTTTGTTCATTATTATTAGTTGGTATATATGGTTTGAAAGAAATCAAAGAATTTTTGATAATAATAATAATAATAGTCATTTTACCAAATTGATTTTTACAATTTCTTCATTTTGTTTTAATTGGATTTCTAATCCCAAATATAAATTAGCTAAAAATAATCTATTTAAAGGGTATCTTAATAAGGTTAGTTATAATATTAACTTATTTAAACACAACAATAATATATTTAACATCAACAATAATAGTATTAATATATTTTTTCTAATTTATATGATGATCTCACTATTAATCATAACTTACTTATGAATAAAGGTTCATAAGAATCTTTTAAGATTTGTTTCAATTATTGTTCTTATCATCATTGGTATTAGTTTATAGGTAATTTAATTCTATTATATTTGTCCAGTTAGTCTTATTTAGGTTTTTATTTCCTACCTCATCTATACATATATATGTATATAAATTATATAAATATACATATATATATATTTATATCATTCTAACTTTTTTCTTAGTCATCCTTCAGACACAGGTATGGGTGACAGGGTGTCAGGTTCATTTTGCAGGTACTCATGTCTTCAGATTGCAGGAATTCGGGTTGTAGAGAGGTCAACGGAGCAGAGTTTTCCACTCAAGATTACTAGCTGTTTCACTATAGATACAGGATACTTTCATATATATTGTGGCGTACTATTTTCAGGAGGATCTACTCTTCTGCTTGGCACTTCTTCCTATGTACAGAGTCTCCAGAGCGGATTTTCCATTCAGCATCTTATTCAGTTCCACTTTAGAGTAGATGCTTCCCCATTCCTTCCAATCTAGATGCATGGAGCTTCCTTCTTAGTTTGTGACGACGTCCAGTATTATTGGCTTTTCTTTAGTTATTTAGGTACTTGTAACACCTTAATATCTGGAGGTGATCATGCCGGAGCTCGATCTCGGGGTGTGATGGGTGGTGGCCTTGCCGGAACTCATCTTAGGGGTACCTGAGCTTTTTTGATACTTGTATCTAGTTTTGTTACCTGCCAGGCATGTTGGCAGCGCCTTATTTTTGTGATATATATAGTTGCATGTATGTTCTCCTCTTTTTATAGAGGATCACACATTTTTCTCAAAAAGATTTCTAGTTGATGCGCTTGATCAACATTATCAATCAGGATTTCTAAACACAACAATGAGGCATATGGACACAAAGTTTGAAAAAGTTCTCATAAGTTTTGTGAATTTTGAAAAGCTTTGAAAATTCTTGAATGTATTGTAAAGCTTTAAAAAGAGATGAAATGCTTAAAAGGAAGATAAACGTGGTATTTGATGGGATTCAAATAAATATTTTGAATCATGATTTGAAAAGAATTTGGTTAAAGCATTAAGAAGTGATAATAAATATTTTGATAAGAAAAATATTATGTTGAAATAGAAATTTAGTAAAGCTTATGTTGTGAAGATAAGTTCAAAATTTTGAAAATTGCTGAAATTATTTCAATTTGGAAATTGATAATTGAGTATTTATATCTTTATATTAAATCTCATTGTTTTGGAATAATAAAAATTGTATTTTCATATGATCGTATATATGTATTTACATGATGACTACAACAATCAAACATTAATTAAGAACTAAAGTCGATGGTGAGGCAATGTTGATCACACGGTCAATATTGCAGCCAATTGGCGAAGTGAGCACTAGAAATTCGTGGCGTGGTATCATCCATATATTTTTATATTATAATTTTGAATTATTTGCCATGTGATAGTGTGGCTGAATGCCTTTATAATGAATGGTGGTTTATATTTTAAGTGAGTTGCATGAATATATTATGTCGGTTTTCTTTGAATGGTTTTGAAGAATATTGACGTATATTGGCATTTAAATTAATTATATATGGGCATTTTCCAAATTTTTAGGAATTCAGTCGATTGGGTGAATATTTCAATCGACTTGATCCTTATAAATCCCATTGTAAGGAAAATCCAAGAGTAAGAAGACCGAAGTAATAATTCAATCAAGTAGCTTAGTCGATTGGTATGGTTTCAACAGATCAAACCTGAAAAATTTTGATTTCTCGAAATTTTATTTTTACTTTCTAATATTTTTAAATCTATTCCTTTTTGGCTCGAAAATCAAGATATTAGTGTTAATTTGATATTGTATGCCATTTTAAGCATTTTCCAAAGAATATTTACAATGGTTTTAAAGTTATTATATATATTTTAAATATTTATATAGTGCAAAACATTTTCATTCTAGTAATCGATACTCCTAATATAAATTTATTATAAGCTAATTCATGACTTGGAAATTTATGTTTGATATTTGTAGTGATTTTTCACAAATATTTAAAGTAAAGTTTTGATTTGTAAGACAAGTAGTAATGATAAGTTTGAATTAAACCAAGAAATAAATATTTTGAGAAATGGAATTTGATTTTAAGAAGTACATAAAAATGATTTTGTGTGTATAATAATTTAAGAACTAATGATGATTTTCAATTTCATGACGAAAAATTATGGATTTCCGTAAAGTGAGTTTAGAAATAATTGTATTGTTGCTTAGTTTTTATTGAAAATAAATTCTATTTGAAAAGAAATGTATAAATATATATTGTGGATAATTAAGTTTAAATAAAGGTATATTTGAGGAGATTGATTTTGAAGTAAATAGTTGTTTATAGAATGTTGTGTATATTTATTGGTGATGATCTTTTGTAAATTGAGGTTTGAAGTTATGTGTTAATGTCAAGCTACGATTAAGTGATTTATGACTTTAGAAAAGTTTTGGTAACAAGGTATAAATTTTATTTTAAGTGTTTTGCAAAATTTTGAAGTTTATTTTGAGAAAGTAAGACTAAATTTGAGAATTTGTTTTTTAAAGGTAAAATTCTCAGAATTTGAAAATTAGAGTTTATTGTGTATTTTGAGTCTTCTACCTTATATATGTGCATCGGTAATGTTTTTCAAAAAAATTGTGAAATAAATTAAGGATAATTGCTTGGAAAAGGAGATTTATAAATTATTATCCTTGGAAACTATAAATAGCAAATTGTTTAATATTTTATATGGTTGTAAAATTGTTTGAAAAGATTTATTGTAAATCTAAAGTTTTAAAACCATTGATTATAAATTTCCAATTGTATTATGTTTTAATCATTTATGGTTTTTGGAAATTTGTAAGAATGGAGTATAAATTTTGTTTCAATTGTTTAATGAATTTGATATTGTTTAATGAAACCGGAATTTGAAGTAGAGCATTTAATTTGTAAAGTTACTAATTTTTTTATAGTTGGAAATTTTATTGTTTATGAATAAATTTTTTTCTATATTATTTGAGTGTTTATAAATGAATTTATAAATAAATGTGTTTGTATATATTTTATTTGGGTGCAATGAATTTTCAAAGAAAATTTCTTACCATGTAGTTTACTCTGAAGTTTTTTCGAAATTTCAATATTTGAACTATATTTTAGTTGTAACTCATGGATATTGTCCTAAGTGTATAACTCATAGCCCATGATCACAACATTAGGAATGAGACGATAAGCCACTATCATTTTAAGGCCACCAAGGAATTTATTGATGTTGTTTTAAATACGTTGTATTATGTTGATAATTGAATGTGAAATTTTAATTTAAATGGGTGTTGCAAAGCTAATTATTTTTATTTGTTATAAATTTTCCTTATAAGAATTTGCGATGGTGCGATTTTCATAATGAGGGAGTCTGCAACGACCAAGTACTGAGTAGTAATTAAACTAAAGAAAAAAATGGTGATAAATTAATTACAATGAATTTTTAAAAATTGATTAAGGATGACTTGGATTTATTTGTATATTATTGAATTTAAAATGATTTGATATGACAAAGGTAATTAAATACATTTTATAAATTATAATATATTAGTAAATATAACTAAGAAATATTTTAAAATAAAAACAAGTTAAAATATGGAAATAATACTTTATAAACTTGTATGAGAATGAAAAATGAAGATCTGTGCTAGTAATAATTTTTAAGTAATGATTTGGATTATTTTTAGTTAATGAAATTATTTTATCAATATGGACTTAAGACGATAGTTTTGAAACAATTAATTAAAGGAATTCCAGGAAAATAAGTTCTATGAAAATATTATAATTAATTAAACATTTTAACAACATGGATATGATTTTTGTTTTAAGTTTTCAAGTGTTTTATATTGGTTAGAAAATAGTTATTAAAGAAGAAAAGAAAAGAAATTGAAGTAGGTTCGGTGGCGCGCAAAGCCCATCCAAATACAATTTCATGGAGCAAATGTCTAAACTTTTCATTTTCTAGACTCCTCTTCATTTTCTCTTGTATGTTGTAAGCCATCTTCATTTCGTGAAATAATTCACATTAAAAGCTATTCCTCTTTCTTCTTTATTTTCATGAAGAAAAATGTATGAAACCCTCCTTTTCAATTAAATAAAATAAAATTCAATAAATCCAAGATGAATATATAATGTTCACAACACCAAGCTATACTTATATTCATGAAGAAGTTGGGGTTTTGATCAAGTTTTAGAGTGATGATTTTCTAAAGAAGAGTATAGAATGGAAAGAAAGAAAATTGTGTTTGGTTATAGCCAAGGTGAGTGTTATTTACACTCAAAACTATGTTTATATATTTAATTTCATCATTTATGGTTGTTGTTGTGTATGAATTTCGTATATGATTACTCTTCTCGAAATCATACTGGTTGTTTTGATTGAATTTTAATTATATAGAGGTATGTATAGAATTTGATTCAATTTTTTGCTATTTTTTGTGCTTCAAGTGTTCAATCGACTAAAAGGAAAATGCAATCGACTGAACTAGTGCAAACTTTAATTGCGAATGCAACATTCAAATTTAGTTGACTTAATTTATTGGTTTAAGTCAACCAGTCTCGGTCAACTGAGATAATTTTTCAGTAGACTGAACTAGTACAAAATTTAAACCTAGAACTTAAAAACCTATTTAGTCAATTTTATAGTTTTAGTGACTGGGGTCAGTCGATTGAGGGAAGTGTTTAGTCAACCGAACTTGGTAATTTTTGTTTTCTAAATTGTTCTATTTTATATATTTCTACATTTTAAATCTTTCTCCTATTTGGTTTTAAGAACATGATTATTTGCGTTTATTTGACCATGTGTGTTATTTAAATTCTCTGAAAATCATTTATAATGTTTGGAAATTTAGCTAGCAAATTTTAAATGGTTTATAACTTTCATCCTAGAATTTTTATATATAATAATAGTTAAATTTTCTTTATGAATATACTATGAAATTATTTTTAGAAGTAACAATTAGTTTTAATATAATATTTAATGATTTAGAATATTTATATAAAGAGATTTGAAATATATTAACCTCTCAAATGATGAAATTATATTGGAAATTATTTAATTTATTTAGGTGAAGTGTTTAATTATAGTAAATTCAAAAATGAATTTTTATTATATTTGACTTATAGAGTGACGGAAAATTTTGAATTGTGTATATTATTTATTTATTTATTTGTAAAGGAATATCTATATTTAAATCCTATATTGTAGTTATATAAATAAAATTAATAAAATTGTTTAATAATCAAAAGTAACGGTTGTTTATACTGAATATTTTTTTAAATATTATTATATTATCCTTTTATAATTCGTGTTCCTTCTACATTGGTTTGTCTACTATTAATGATTCACAATTAATGTAACGATCTAGTATTTAATCACTTTAAATATGGATATTTTAATATATTTTTAAATAATTAATTTGTAGATTATATAACTCAAATAAACTCCATTTAAATAATAAGTAGTGATGGTGATATAGTTTTCAAAATTTATTTATGAAAATATTTAGTTCGAAGAAAAATCGAATATATGACCGGAAATCATTTTTCGACTTTTCATCATCTAAAAGTTGTCAAAACATTATGAACACCATTGTATACTTATGTATATGCATGCATACATACATAGATATACATACATACATATATATATGCATATGTATATGTGTGTGTATACATAAATTTACAAATAAGTTTGTATATATTATAGTATATACATATGTGTATATATTATAGTATGTAAAGGCAAGATATGACCAAATTTTAAAATATAATTAAATGTTGTAAAAGATGGTAAGAAACATGAAATGATACCTTAAGGAAACATTAAGTACAAAGTGTATAAATGCGTGTTGGCTCAAAAAGATGGAGGGACATAGATTTGCATGGGTAATGAGTGTGGGGGGGGGGGGGGGGGGAGGGGGGGACAAGGTTGATGAGGTGGTAAGCATGTTGTGGGGGATAGGTACTTAAGAGTATTTAGGTAATTTTCTAATTTAAATTTATGTAAAACCTTTTACATTTTTTTCCTTTCATTTTCCCCATTCATTTCTCATTCTTTTGCAAATCTCATTTTATTTCTAAGCTTTTCTAAAAGTTCTTTCATGGCTTTGAAAAGAATTATAGCGTTTTAAAAATCTTAGCTTTATTCACTTTTAATTTCTAAAACTTTGTTTAAAGCCTCTTCCCTCTACTTCTACAACTCCTCTTTGCCAAACCAAAGCCATATCACCTCCCTAACAACTTAGCTGAACTATACCACCCCTTGTTGAATATGCGCTTTGCGCTATATGATTTTTGTTTGATGATAATAAACATATATACATTCATATAAATGTATTTGGTAATGTACTATTTTGTTTTTCATAGTTTAAATAAATATTTGTTGAATAAAATTAAATTACACAGAATTCGAATTTGAATTCAAACAGAACAAGTTAAACAGATTTTGAATTCAAACAGAAATTTTTATTCAAACAAACATTTATTACAAATTGTAAATAGTACAATTTCATGCTCTCACTATACATGTACATTTTTGATTACAATCACATCACATTTACATCACGACCTTACTACATGTAACGACCCTGAAATTCAGACCCAGTTTAAAATTTTAAATCGCTTATTTGATGTAGAAATTCGGATTTTCACAAACGATTTCCGTTGCCAACCAAACTTCACATTTGGAATGCGTCTAGGTAGACATAGGCGTGCGCCAAATTTCGTTGAAAAATATTGAAGTAAATTTCGCTCGTCGCGTTTACATATCAGTTTAAATCTTACGTATAAAATTCCTATCGTCCGAATTCAAATATTTTCTCGGTGTTGCATAAGAAAAATATTCTGAACTCGACGGCGCATTTCGTTTCGTCAAATTTCGCTCTTAATTGCTAGTAAAATATGCACTCGGGCAAATGGTTAAATAAGGATTATCACTTGGCGAAATTGTCAAACCATAAATATTTTCATACCGTTGTGTCCGCCTCGACGCGCTGATCAAAACGGTATATTTGTTTGTGTTAATCGGAGTTCGGCATTGCAAACGATAAATTGTAACGGAGTGGAAACCAGTCCGTTACGCAGTATAAACCAGTGCCAAACTTCCCAGCATTCAAAAGTTTTGAACCATTCAGCTGGCCTTGGGAACCCAAATAGCCACCATTTTTCAAAAAAAAAAAAAAAAAAAAAAAAAACATCATTGCATTAACTGTGCACACTGGATCCTCTGATTTTATTAAATGCTCTGCACAAGACGTCCTCCGTGATAGCTGTCCCTTTTCTCTGCATAATTCCATTCTCTTTCTCACTTTCCACATCTTTGTTATTATATATTCGTCCTCCCAGGCAGCTAGAACTAACCCCTCTTCTTCATACTTCATGCTACAGGTTAGAGAAACAAAATTCCTCTCTGTTAAGAAATTTTTTTTTTTTTCTTTTTCGTTCTTCAAACCTTGTTCACCTCCCCTCACCCCTTTCTTCTTCCTCTGTTGTTTTATTTACTGCATAATGGAAAGTGAACCCCCTCCCCAGCTCCTCCTTCCTTTCTCTCTCTCCACCTTTATTTTCTTCAACATGAATCCCCTCGCTGCCACCAGTCGCCCACCTACCTCACCGGCTCCACTGCCCAGCCCACGGCCAAGACCACCGCTCCCCTCCACTGCCCGGCCAAGACCACCGCTCCCGTCACTGCCCAACCCGCGACCGCCACACCCCGGCCACCCATACGACCATCACCCCCTCCGCATCGGCCACTGCCTCCGCCACCCGTCCCCTGACTTTGCCCAGTCACCTCCGCACGTCCCCACCCCACTATCAGCACTTCCTCCGCTCCAACCCAGGCTCGCCACACCGCCTACTTCCCGCGTACACAGCCTACCGACCTCCACCGCCTTCCCCCCCCTACCAGCCACGTCCACTACACGGTCCACGCGCCTCCGTGCTCCATCATCCCACCACTGGCCTCCGCCCACTATCAACTCGGCCACCCACGCGCGACCCCACTGTAAACCCCTGCAGCCACCACGTGCAAGTCCTTCCCCTGTACCGACCCCATCAGCCCCTACCATGCTTATACAAAGCTACAAGTTTGGTCCTGGAATGGAATAGTTGTGTACAAAGCTACAGGTCTCAGTAGAAAGAAAAATATATAAAGTTGTTCCGTTTCCAAAAGTAGATTTCCCTTTATTATTACCGTATATGTTCGTTTGGAAAATTTATATCTATAAGTTTATGTATATACGGGTATACAACTTTAAGTTTTATTAGGTACAGTTACTAAATACATATATTTATTCGCAAACAGTTGCTTGATAGTATATCCATGTATAAAAAGATGTATGTGAAGTCTGTACCTGCATAGCGGAGTGAGTTTGAAATTCTAGTTGCTCATATGTTACTGTGCTGTGCTTTGTTCCAGCTGGTGCTCCGGAGTCTTAGATTTCTCTGCTGCTTGTCGAATCTATCTTGTTCCGTTGTTGTTGTGTTCATTTTGCGTCGTGCTTGTTAGGGCCTATTTGTCTATTCGTCTTCGTGCTTCGCCATCATCTTCTTCAACCACGCAAGGTGAATATTTTATTCACGACTCACTCTATTATGCAATGATAATTAAGTGATAAATTGTTGTTATTATAAATTTGGATGCTGAATTATTGATTGTTAAAAATTGTTGAATTAAACTGTAAATAGTACATATAAGTTAAAAATTTGATATTGCTAGAATTTAAATTTTCTAAATTGACGCCATGTATTGTTTAAAGGTTTAAATATGATAAATTGTGACTTAATGTTGATTTATGGTTAATAGTTGTGACACTAAATTTGCTATGAAATTTGGTCGTTAATGTAAGCGATAAGTAATATGAAGTTGAATTTGATAGGATAGTTAAACAATTTAAATGGATTAAATATATTGAATTTTGATCCTTTAAATGTTAATTAAATCGACGCCTAGAATAGAGTTAACCTCATTTTGAACTATTGAATGTATGTAGACACCAAGTGACATCAAAATGGAATAATCTTTAATTCGCATGAAATGATAGTGCGGATTCTAGAAAATAATCATATTAATTTGCATAAATAATAAATGTAAATTAATACGATTATTTCGGGATTATTTAATAAATTGTTAAATTGTTATGTATGATTGTTATTGTTTGTTTATTTACTTTGACACCATCCCAGTTATCACACTGCAAGTTCCCTTTGCTATGCTTTGTTTTATATTGAATAATATTGGTTTGAAATGATAAATACCCCATTTAAACAATTTGGCCTAGGATAGAAAATAAAATAAGAAACCCGATTGGTCAACAAAACCACTTTCGAAATTGAAATATATTTTAAATTTAAGGAATGAACTTAACAATTTGTTTGGAAATTTAATAACGAACTTAGGGATTCGAGTTGAAATAAATTAACGGATTAATAACTTTCCAAATTGGGAAAATGAATTGAAAATTTAAGTGAAATAAGATTTAGAAGCAAGTAAGTTTGGAATTTAAGAATTTAAAGATTTAAAGATTGTTAGCTCTAGTTTTAAACTCAGGCTTTAATGTAATAAATTTGAACTTGTTATAAGTTATATTGAGATTTTGGAAATTTTGACTCACTAATTTAATGAATTTAAATTATGGATAATTTAAATCTAAAGGATTTTAAAGTTAACGAATTAACCAAATCAGGACATTGTATATGGAAATGGACTTCTTTGATTTGAAATTTAATTGAATCGGTAAATAAACCAATGAAGTTTGAAAGGGGGAATTTAGTTAATAAAGTTGATTTAATCGAATGTATGATAATAGTGGATATAAACATAAAGTGACATGAATTGAACTTGAGTAATGTTTTAACTAAGTTTACCATTAAATTGAATTCATTGATTATGAACTAAATATAATAAGCGACTTTTAGACCTTAAATCAAACTTGATTACTAAATTTTAAATCGTCAACTCAAATGTTTGAGCGAAAATTTCATTTGGAAATATGTTTTAAATTATCTAAAATAAATGAAATCGTAAAATGTCGAATTTTGGAAGTCAAATTTGCACCTTGACTTTTGGACTTTGATTGGTTTAAACGTTAATTAAATCGACCATCGGGTAGTAAATACGTAGTTATTAAAGAGACCGGGATCGGGAATGGACATACTCTCTGTCGATACCGAAAACCACTTTAATAACTATTATGCGCGAAGTGTTGATCCAGAATGAAGTGGATGGTTTGGTGAACGCGTTGACTGAAGAAAGAGAACGATATTGGATTACCCCTGACATGACTAAAACAGGAGCCGCGCCGGGCCATTGAGGATCGCCACCTCTAGCGGACACACTTCTTCGATACCATATCTATTACTTTTGTGATTCGATTTGGGTGCACCCTTGATTTGGGAGTGTTGTTTCGCGGTGTTGAGATAGTAGCTACTATGCTCAACATCAGTCTGGATCACGCAACTACTAGTATCCTAGTTGGTATTGCCTCATGTACCTTGTCATACTGATTTTCCTATTCGCGACCACTACGTTTTGATTTGTACCTTGAGTATATGGATTGCCCTCTGGTGACTTCCGGTTTTGGGGAAACTACGGTCTTGCATATGCTTTTGGGAATATAAAATGTGTTAAGGGGAATTATGGTAACGCCTTAACGCTATTTTAATATTCTATTTTACTGAATAGACATTACCTACATACCGTATTCTATTGTATATATAGATAGTTTATCGGACCCTTAGAGATGTTATTTTATTCATCTTTGAGTTATGAACTTTATTTCCTGCATTGATTATCTTTCATAAGATTTTGAGTCCTGACTCGAGTGTTTCTTTTTGTATATGCTCGGGTCAGTCTGAAGCTATCCAGTTTGCTGATCAAGGTGGGTTGAAGATGCTGAAGACTTAGTTTTATCTTTATTTGTCTATTTTTGATGTCCGTGTCTGTTGGACATTTATGTATTTCCTTGCAGTCACCTTTTGTATAGACATTGTTGTACTATATGTAGTAGCTTCATGAACTGCTATTATGACGATGTATTTCCGCTGCATTATTCTGTGACTGTTCTGTGACTGTGATGTTGTATTGATTCTCATTTACATTTATGTATTTATAATCTCATAATGATTCGTGTTTTGTATTATTTAAATTGACATGTGAGGATTATTGTCAATTTAAATGGTCCAAATATACGGGTTGTTACAGTTGGTATCAGAGCTTTGGTTTCCCTAAAAACCTTAGTTTGGGATTATATAAACTCATTAGAGATAGGGTAGCAATACCCTAGAATGAGGAGAATCAATTCAACATCTCGATCCTTTAAAATTCAAACTTCTTTGATTCGTTCATTAGATTTTCTTCAAGCTGTATGATTTTCTATCCTTGGTTCTAAATCTCTTTCGATGTTTCAGGATGAGCACCGGAAGAAACCATAGAGGAGGAAGAGGCCATGGTCCTGCCCAGGCTGCACTTGCCGTCCCAGCTCCAGTCAAATTCACCACTCTTAGCAAGGAGTATACACAGCTTGGTGGTACTAAGTTTTCGGGATCCGAGGGTATTATCGAGGCTCAGCAATGGCTCAAAGGCTTGGAGAAGATATTTTCTGGATTGGAGATCACTGATGCTCAGAAGCGTCAACTTGCTGCGTGGCAACTTCAGGATGCCGCGCAAGATTGGTGGGAATCAGTTACTTCCCGTATCGAGGAGAACACCATCACTTGGGCCCAGTTTAGGGATACTTTCTCGGCACAGTGGATGCCCTCTGCTGGGAAAACCCAACTTTATAGAGCTTTTATGGATCTTAAGCAAGGCAGTATGACTATTTCTGAGTACGAGAGGAAATTCAATGAACTGTCCAAGTTTGGCCCGGGATTGATCGACACACCACTTCTTAAGAATGAGAAGTTCATTATGGGAGCTAGACCAGAGTATTATGACTTGCTTACTGGCCACACTCACTGCACCTTCACCGAGCTTGTCGACTATGCTCTTCGATATGAAGCAAAGCCTAAAGGACCCACTGCCAAGGCCACACCTACTCAGCCCTCTTCCAGCCAGCTCGGAAAGAGGAAGATGAACTTTGATCAACAAAAGAAAGCTTGGCAAAAGACTACAGGATTAGGATATGCCCAGAAAAGCCCAATCGACCTTGCTAAGATCACTTGCTTCAAATGCGACAAGAAGGGCCATTATGCTAACAGTTGTCCATCCACCGGAGCTGCTATTCCACCACCTTCTCAGATGAGGAATGATTTATGCCATGTCTGCCTCCAGCCAGGTCACTTCAAGAGAGATTGTCCATTGAGGAAGAAAGGCACACCATCAGGAGTATATGCTGTCACTACTCCTGCACCACCTCCACCACCTGCTCAGGATGACCGAGGTACCTTACGAAGTACATTTACATTTCATAATTTACCTGTTCGGGTATTATTCGATACTGGTGCATCTCATAGCTTCATATCTATTGATCTTTGTAATAAGCTCAAATTAGAACCAACTCTTGCTACTACTTCCTTATGCGTCTCCAACCCTATTGGAGGACTTGCCAACCTCAGTAGAATTTGCAAAGAGGTTGTGCTTTTGTATGGAAGATATCGATTCACTTGGGATTTTTACGTGCTTGGCTTCGAAGCATTTGACATTTTGTTGGGTGCTGATTGGTTGAGAAAATTCAATGCTATTATTTCTTGCAAAGCTCGATCTATTTCTCTAGTCAATGACAAGGGTCTACCGCTTGTCATCGAATGCAAATCACCTCAGAAATATGCCGGAAGCTTCATATTCTCTCTTGATGCTCACCCGGACGATCTTAGCACTACTCCTATTGTTCAGAAATTTCCTGATGTATTTGGAGAGGTCGACTCTCTACCACCAAAGCGGGAGATTGATTTCCGCATTGACCTTATTCCTGGAGCTACTCCCGTTGTTCTCCCTCACAGAAGGATGGCTCCTAAAGAAAAGGCTGAACTTAAAACCCAAATTGATGATCTATTCGCTAAGGGTTTGATTAGGAGAAGTTGTTCTGAATGGGGCGCCGCAGTCGTCTTTGTCACCAAATCAGATGGATCTCTTCGCATGTGTGTAGATTACCGGGAATTAAACAAACGCACTCTCAAGAACCGCTATCCGATGCCCCGCATCAATGATTTATTCGATCAGCTCCATGGAGCTAAAGTTTTCTCACAACTTGATCTAGCCACTGGGTTCCACCAACTCAGAGTAGCAGAAGATAGTATTCATAAGACAGCTTTCCGTACCGAGAATGGATTCTATGAATGGTTGGTCATGCCGTTCGGTTTGACCAACGCACCTGCTTATTTCGTCGACTTAATGAATCGAGTCTTCCGGGACGTCCTTAACAAGTTTGTTCTTGTTTTCATCGATGATATTCTCGTCTTTTCTAAAGATGAGAAAGAGCATGAGACCCATCTCGCTTATGTTCTGGGAACTCTTCGAAACCATCAGCTAAAAGCCAAGTTCTCCAAATGCCACTTCTGGCGAGACGAAGTACGATTCCTTGGCCATATTGTTTCTGAAAACGGGATTTCGGTCGATCCAGCTAAGATCGCCGTAATCAATGTAAGTTCTATTCTATTCTATTCATAAATTCTATTCGATCCATCTTATTCTCTTCTAATTTGAAATTTATCTACAGGATTGGGAGACTCCTAAAACTCCTACTGATATCCGTAGCTTCTTGGGCCTAGCTGGTTATTATCGCAGATTCATTGAACACTTTGCCCGGATTTCTGCCCCACTGACTGCTTTAACTCGGAAGGATGTCAAGTTTATTTGGAGTGAGAAGTGTGAATCAGCTTTTAATGAGCTGAAACGTAAGTTAACTTCAGCCCCAGTTCTTGCGGTTATTGACGGGAGTGAAGGATTAACTGTTTATACCGACGCTTGTCGAGAAGGTTTAGGTGCTGTCCTTATGCAAAATGGAAAGGTTATTGCTTATGCTGGCCGCCAGTTGAAGGTTCATGAAGTAAACTATGCAACTCATGATTTAGAGCTTCTAGCAGTGGTATTTGCTTTGAAACTATGGAGGCACCATCTTTTGGGGACAAAATTTGAATTATTCACAGATCATAAGTCCTTGCGGTATATTTTCTCTCAGAAGGACTTGAACCAGAGACAAGTCCGATGGCTTGAATTCTTAGCCGCATATGATCTCGACATAAATTATACTCCTGGGAAGGCAAATGTTGTAGCTGATGCCTTGAGCCGTAGCAAAGCATTGTCATGTTGTAACCTTGTAGAAAGCATGCTTTTTCAGCTTACTATCTCCCCATCTCTGATGGATCGCATCAAAGCTAAGCAATATGAGGACACCTTACTCTATCGCATGAAGGAGTTAGTTCTTGGTAGAGTTGGTAATGCTGACAGTAAAATAGGAGCACAGATAGATAGTAATGGAGTTCTGAAGATTGACAACCGTATTTGTGTTCCTAATGTTGATGGATTGAGACAAGAAGTGCTTAGAGAGAACCATCGGTCATCACTTTCATTTCATCCTGGTGTCACCAAGATGTATCGAAACATGAAGCGTTTATATTGGTGGAGTGGGATGAAGAGAGATATTTCCATATATGTCAGTAGATGCACCACTTGCCAGCAAGTCAAGGCCGATCACCTGAAGACGGCAGGATTACTTCAACCCCTGGAGATTCCATGTTGGAAATGGGATCAGATTTCCATGGACTTCATCGATGGATTACCGAGAACCAGAAAAGGCAACGAGAGTATATGGGTGATTGTTGATAGGTTGACAAAATCTGCTCAATTTATTCCTGTTAAGACCACTCGTACTGCTTCGAGTTTGGCCGAGATTTATATGAGAGAGATTGTCAGACTTCACGGAGTTCCATCTAGTATTATATGTGATAGAGATCCCTTGTTCACTAGTAAATTCTGGGGAGCGTTTCAGGACGTCTTGGGCACTAAACTGAATCTGAGTACCGCTTATCACCCTCAGACGGATGGCCAAACGGAGAGGGTAAATCAGATTTTGGAGGATCTGCTCCGTGCTTGCATTATTGATTTCGGTGGGTCTTGGGAAGACCATCTCCACTTGGTTGAGTTCACCTATAATAACAGCTATCAGGTAATCCAAAACTTTCAATTTGAATAAGTAAAAATTTTGAATTGAAATATAACTATCTTTATAATCAGGCGAGTATTGATATGGCACCATTCGAAGCTTTATATGGACGGCCGTGCAAATCGCCAGCTTGTTGGATTGAGCATGGTGATCGATTAGTTCTTGGCCCAGAGATGATTATGGAAGCGTCCGAGAAGGTTAATGAGATCAGAAGGAAGATGAAGACCGCACAGGATAGGCAGAAGAGCTATGCAGATAGGCGTAGAAGAGATTTAAATTTTCAGGTTGGGGATGAGGTATTTCTTAAAGTATCACCTTTGAAGAATGTTGTTCGATTTGGTCGTAGAGGGAAGCTCGCTCCTAGATTTGTTGGACCATTCACTATCACTGAGAGAATTGGTACACTAGCCTACAGAGTTGCGCTACCGGAGAAATTTGAGGGCGTGCACAACGTATTCCATGTTTCACATCTTCGGAAGGTTGTACACGACCCATCCATGACCATTCCTATTGCTCAGTTGGATGAGGTTGATATTGAGCCGGATTTGACTATAGAGAGGAGACCTCTTCGTATCGTTGATAGGAATACGAAGCAGCTTAGAAGGAAGGCTGTTAGCCTAGTCAAAGTCCAATGGAGTCCCGATGATCGTGATTGTACTTGGGAAACCGAGGAGAGTATCCGAGATTCTAATCCAGAATTGTTTATTGAGGGTAAAAATTCCATTCTATATTCTTTCTTTATCCGATAATCTAATTTATATCTATCGTACCTCTTTTATTGTTCTTCCACTTTCCTTTGTTCCTTTTCGAGGACGAAAAGTTTTGAGTGGGGGAGAATGTAACGACCCTGAAATTCAGACCCAGTTTAAAATTTTAAATCGCTTATTTGATGTAGAAATTCGGATTTTCACAAACGATTTCCGTTGCCAACCAAACTTCACATTTGGAATGCGTCTAGGTAGACATAGGCGTGCGCCAAATTTCGTTGAAAAATATTGAAGTAAATTTCGCTCGTCGCGTTTACATATCAGTTTAAATCTTACGTATAAAATTCCTATCGTCCGAATTCAAATATTTTCTCGGTGTTGCATAAGAAAAATATTCTGAACTCGACGGCGCATTTCGTTTCGTCAAATTTCGCTCTTAATTGCTAGTAAAATATGCACTCGGGCAAATGGTTAAATAAGGATTATCACTTGGCGAAATTGTCAAACCATAAATATTTTCATACCGTTGTGTCCGCCTCGACGCGCTGATCAAAACGGTATATTTGTTTGTGTTAATCGGAGTTCGGCATTGCAAACGATAAATTGTAACGGAGTGGAAACCAGTCCGTTACGCAGTATAAACCAGTGCCAAACTTCCCAGCATTCAAAAGTTTTGAACCATTCAGCTGGCCTTGGGAACCCAAATAGCCACCATTTTTCAAAAAAAAAAAAAAAAAAAAAAACATCATTGCATTAACTGTGCACACTGGATCCTCTGATTTTATTAAATGCTCTGCACAAGACGTCCTCCGTGATAGCTGTCCCTTTTCTCTGCATAATTCCATTCTCTTTCTCACTTTCCACATCTTTGTTATTATATATTCGTCCTCCCAGGCAGCTAGAACTAACCCCTCTTCTTCATACTTCATGCTACAGGTTAGAGAAACAAAATTCCTCTCTGTTAAGAAATTTTTTTTTTTTTTCTTTTTCGTTCTTCAAACCTTGTTCACCTCCCCTCACCCCTTTCTTCTTCCTCTGTTGTTTTATTTACTGCATAATGGAAAGTGAACCCCCTCCCCAGCTCCTCCTTCCTTTCTCTCTCTCCACCTTTATTTTCTTCAACATGAATCCCCTCGCTGCCACCAGTCGCCCACCTACCTCACCGGCTCCACTGCCCAGCCCACGGCCAAGACCACCGCTCCCCTCCACTGCCCGGCCAAGACCACCGCTCCCGTCACTGCCCAACCCGCGACCGCCACACCCCGGCCACCCATACGACCATCACCCCCTCCGCATCGGCCACTGCCTCCGCCACCCGTCCCCTGACTTTGCCCAGTCACCTCCGCACGTCCCCACCCCACTATCAGCACTTCCTCCGCTCCAACCCAGGCTCGCCACACCGCCTACTTCCCGCGTACACAGCCTACCGACCTCCACCGCCTTTCCCCCCCTACCAGCCACGTCCACTACACGGTCCACGCGCCTCCGTGCTCCATCATCCCACCACTGGCCTCCGCCCACTATCAACTCGGCCACCCACGCGCGACCCCACTGTAAACCCCTGCAGCCACCACGTGCAAGTCCTTCCCCTGTACCGACCCCATCAGCCCCTACCATGCTTATACAAAGCTACAAGTTTGGTCCTGGAATGGAATAGTTGTGTACAAAGCTACAGGTCTCAGTAGAAAGAAAAATATATAAAGTTGTTCCGTTTCCAAAAGTAGATTTCCCTTTATTATTACCGTATATGTTCGTTTGGAAAATTTATATCTATAAGTTTATGTATATACGGGTATACAACTTTAAGTTTTATTAGGTACAGTTACTAAATACATATATTTATTCGCAAACAGTTGCTTGATAGTATATCCATGTATAAAAAGATGTATGTGAAGTCTGTACCTGCATAGCGGAGTGAGTTTGAAATTCTAGTTGCTCATATGTTACTGTGCTGTGCTTTGTTCCAGCTGGTGCTCCGGAGTCTTAGATTTCTCTGCTGCTTGTCGAATCTATCTTGTTCCGTTGTTGTTGTGTTCATTTTGCGTCGTGCTTGTTAGGGCCTATTTGTCTATTCGTCTTCGTGCTTCGCCATCATCTTCTTCAACCACGCAAGGTGAATATTTTATTCACGACTCACTCTATTATGCAATGATAATTAAGTGATAAATTGTTGTTATTATAAATTTGGATGCTGAATTATTGATTGTTAAAAATTGTTGAATTAAACTGTAAATAGTACATATAAGTTAAAAATTTGATATTGCTAGAATTTAAATTTTCTAAATTGACGCCATGTATTGTTTAAAGGTTTAAATATGATAAATTGTGACTTAATGTTGATTTATGGTTAATAGTTGTGACACTAAATTTGCTATGAAATTTGGTCGTTAATGTAAGCGATAAGTAATATGAAGTTGAATTTGATAGGATAGTTAAACAATTTAAATGGATTAAATATATTGAATTTTGATCCTTTAAATGTTAATTAAATCGACGCCTAGAATAGAGTTAACCTCATTTTGAACTATTGAATGTATGTAGACACCAAGTGACATCAAAATGGAATAATCTTTAATTCGCATGAAATGATAGTGCGGATTCTAGAAAATAATCATATTAATTTGCATAAATAATAAATGTAAATTAATACGATTATTTCGGGATTATTTAATAAATTGTTAAATTGTTATGTATGATTGTTATTGTTTGTTTATTTACTTTGACACCATCCCAGTTATCACACTGCAAGTTCCCTTTGCTATGCTTTGTTTTATATTGAATAATATTGGTTTGAAATGATAAATACCCCATTTAAACAATTTGGCCTAGGATAGAAAATAAAATAAGAAACCCGATTGGTCAACAAAACCACTTTCGAAATTGAAATATATTTTAAATTTAAGGAATGAACTTAACAATTTGTTTGGAAATTTAATAACGAACTTAGGGATTCGAGTTGAAATAAATTAACGGATTAATAACTTTCCAAATTGGGAAAATGAATTGAAAATTTAAGTGAAATAAGATTTAGAAGCAAGTAAGTTTGGAATTTAAGAATTTAAAGATTTAAAGATTGTTAGCTCTAGTTTTAAACTCAGGCTTTAATGTAATAAATTTGAACTTGTTATAAGTTATATTGAGATTTTGGAAATTTTGACTCACTAATTTAATGAATTTAAATTATGGATAATTTAAATCTAAAGGATTTTAAAGTTAACGAATTAACCAAATCAGGACATTGTATATGGAAATGGACTTCTTTGATTTGAAATTTAATTGAATCGGTAAATAAACCAATGAAGTTTGAAAGGGGGAATTTAGTTAATAAAGTTGATTTAATCGAATGTATGATAATAGTGGATATAAACATAAAGTGACATGAATTGAACTTGAGTAATGTTTTAACTAAGTTTACCATTAAATTGAATTCATTGATTATGAACTAAATATAATAAGCGACTTTTAGACCTTAAATCAAACTTGATTACTAAATTTTAAATCGTCAACTCAAATGTTTGAGCGAAAATTTCATTTGGAAATATGTTTTAAATTATCTAAAATAAATGAAATCGTAAAATGTCGAATTTTGGAAGTCAAATTTGCACCTTGACTTTTGGACTTTGATTGGTTTAAACGTTAATTAAATCGACCATCGGGTAGTAAATACGTAGTTATTAAAGAGACCGGGATCGGGAATGGACATACTCTCTGTCGATACCGAAAACCACTTTAATAACTATTATGCGCGAAGTGTTGATCCAGAATGAAGTGGATGGTTTGGTGAACGCGTTGACTGAAGAAAGAGAACGATATTGGATTACCCCTGACATGACTAAAACAGGAGCCGCGCCGGGCCATTGAGGATCGCCACCTCTAGCGGACACACTTCTTCGATACCATATCTATTACTTTTGTGATTCGATTTGGGTGCACCCTTGATTTGGGAGTGTTGTTTCGCGGTGTTGAGATAGTAGCTACTATGCTCAACATCAGTCTGGATCACGCAACTACTAGTATCCTAGTTGGTATTGCCTCATGTACCTTGTCATACTGATTTTCCTATTCGCGACCACTACGTTTTGATTTGTACCTTGAGTATATGGATTGCCCTCTGGTGACTTCCGGTTTTGGGGAAACTACGGTCTTGCATATGCTTTTGGGAATATAAAATGTGTTAAGGGGAATTATGGTAACGCCTTAACGCTATTTTAATATTCTATTTTACTGAATAGACATTACCTACATACCGTATTCTATTGTATATATAGATAGTTTATCGGACCCTTAGAGATGTTATTTTATTCATCTTTGAGTTATGAACTTTATTTCCTGCATTGATTATCTTTCATAAGATTTTGAGTCCTGACTCGAGTGTTTCTTTTTGTATATGCTCGGGTCAGTCTGAAGCTATCCAGTTTGCTGATCAAGGTGGGTTGAAGATGCTGAAGACTTAGTTTTATCTTTATTTGTCTATTTTTGATGTCCGTGTCTGTTGGACATTTATGTATTTCCTTGCAGTCACCTTTTGTATAGACATTGTTGTACTATATGTAGTAGCTTCATGAACTGCTATTATGACGATGTATTTCCGCTGCATTATTCTGTGACTGTTCTGTGACTGTGATGTTGTATTGATTCTCATTTACATTTATGTATTTATAATCTCATAATGATTCGTGTTTTGTATTATTTAAATTGACATGTGAGGATTATTGTCAATTTAAATGGTCCAAATATACGGGTTGTTACACTACATATCTCTCACACTCATATTTTTTGTCTTCAACTATAATCCGGTTTGAATCCAGCATCTGAGTAATCTGCAAAAATATTTTAAACGCAGTAAAATTGAAAGAGAAATATTTTTGAAATTTGAAGATTTTGAAAACATTGTTTGCCTCAGTTATTTGGGTTGTTCGTCATCATTTTTGACTGTGCAATATCTGTGCATATCGATATTTCTTTATCAGGGACAGGTAATTACAAGTGGCTGCAATACACACGTGTACATTCGTATACGTGTGCACTGCCTCGCCAACTCGTGTGCAAAAATCAAACAAAAGCACAGAAATAAAAAACAAGGTCAAACCCAAGATAGGTTCAACTCAAAGCACCACTGACCAGACATTGCAAACACAGTCTCAAGCATGAAACAAGGTGCACCAGACCAGATTGCAAAAATAATCAAATACTTGTGAATTCGGTACGTGCTGTCTCCTTTTGCTTTTCTAATTTGATACTCGAACTCGATCGAATTGAAATGCCGATGATGATTAGGGTTTTAATAGGATTTGATTTCCTATTTTTGCGTTCGACTGATTATTTCAAAAAATTGCTTTGGTCGTTCGATTATGTATTGATGCTTGAGATTTCTTTGACTTAATCAAATTCGTATGCACTTGATTCCTTGGTTGACACGGTAGAGAATTCTCGGCTTGAATTTGATTTTGTGATTTGAGATATTTGACTTTGTCAAATTTACACACTTGAATTTCTTGGTTTTGTGCCCTGATCATCACTGCACTGTTTTGATTTCTTGAATCATATCCACGGCTTCAATGTTTACAGTGTTCATCCCTGTTGCTTTCGACTTCACTGACTTCACTGAGTTCTGACTTGATACTTGTAACTTTCTGCACATATTTTGCTTCATTGTTGCATTCATTGTCATTCATTAACCTGGTTCTATTTTATTTTCATTGTTCGTGATGGCGGCCTTGACTTGTTGTTATGTATTTGCACTGCACTGGCCTACTGCCATACTTGTTCACTAGTGCATGTATCACTGTATGTAGCTCATTGAATTGTTGCTGCATTGAATTTCTTTGAGTTGCAGTTTAGAACAGTTGCTTTTAGTCTTGGCCATGTTGCATTCACTTGCATTTATATTAACACTGGTTTACTGTCTGCATTCACTACATTTTGTACATGCATTTGCCATTGAGTTGTTTTGTCTTCACTTGCATTGTTGTACACTTTTGGTCATTGTTGTAGTTGTATTATGTGATGTTGCCTCTTGTTGCTGTCATATACATTCATCAATGTTAGCATCTGCATTGCATAATTCATGTTGTAGCCTGGTCATTTGTGCACTGCCTTTGGTTCATGCTGTATTGTCTCTGTATATTTGTTATTCTTCTCTGTCCATTTGGCTGCACATGTGAACTTGTGTATTTGGTCTCGTCTCCATATAGTTGAAGCTTGCTGTGCATTGGTTCTCTGTAGTCTGCACTTGTATAGTTGGTTCCATATTCATGTATCTTGATGTTGTATACACTTTTTCATGCTGCTGTGATGCAGTTTCCTTCACTGTTGTATCATGATACTTGTTTGCCTGCAGACCATGTTGCATGTATGTTTGTTTGGTAGTTGCTTCAGTCACTTTGTTGTATACTTGGGCTTTGAACATTTTCAACCTGATGCATCTGGACTTGAGCATATTTGATGAAATTGTTGTCTGGTCTTTGCATTGTTGTGCATACTTGTTGTGTATTTCTGTGAATGCAGCCTTACTACTGTGTTGCTGTAGTCTATTGGGCTGCATTTGTGTATATTTGATTATTTTTGCAATCTGGTCTGGTGCACCTTGTTTCATGCTTGAGACTGTGTTTGCAATGTCTGGTCAGTGGTGCTTTGAGTTGAACCTATCTTGGGTTTGACCTTGTTTTTTATTTCTGTGCTTTTGTTTGATTTTTGCACACGAGTTGGCGAGGCAGTGCACACGTATACGAATGTACACGTGTGTACTGCAGCCACTTGTAATTACCTGTCCCTGATAAAGAAATATCGATATGCACAGATATTGCACAGTCAAAAATGATGACGAACAACCCAAATAACTGAGGCAAACAATGTTTTCAAAATCTTCAAATTTCAAAAATATTTCTCTTTCAATTTTACTGCGTTTAAAATATTTTTGCAGATTACTCAGATGCTGGATTCAAACCGGATTATAGTTGAAGACAAAAAATATGAGTGTGAGAGATATGTAGTAAGGTCGTGATGTAAATGTGATGTGATTGTAATCAAAAATGTACATGTATAGTGAGAGCATGAAATTGTACTATTTACAATTTGTAATAAATGTTTGTTTGAATAAAAATTTCTGTTTGAATTCAAAATCTGTTTAACTTGTTCTGTTTGAATTCAAATTCGAATTCTGTGTAATTTAATTTTATTCAACAAATATTTATTTAAACTATGAAAAACAAAATAGTACATTACCAAATACATTTATATGAATGTATATATGTTTATTATCATCAAACAAAAATCATATAGCGCAAAGCGCATATTCAACAATCTCCCCCTTTTGATGATAACAAACATATATTTAAGATTTTGAACATATTAAATGTATTTGATAATTTCATTTGCTCCCCCTATTTGAATGCTCCCTCTCTACACAATGCTCCCCCTACATATATGCATAGAAATATATAAGAGAGCCTATATGCACAATGAAAATTATTTGACCTTTGCTTGATTCTATTCGACAAAAATCATAACTTTTCTCTCCCCCTTTTGTTATCAGCAAAAGAATAATAGTGTTATAAAATAGGGATGAAATGATCGACATGAATCAAACATTTAACTCAATTAAATATAAATATCAAATTTCAATAAAATTCAAACAAAATCATAATTACCCTTGTCAAGCGCATATTCCACTTTCAGAAGTGATGAAGATAGAATCATCAAAAATTCATATAGTTATGTCTATTTGTGGTATATTTATTTCTGGAAATTTGAATATCTACTAACCATGCATAACCGTTAGGACTTTTAAATGAGATTAGTAGTATTCCAATTTAATTTTAAAAAAAAATGAAATCAAGTATCTTCTAACCACGCATGACCGTGAGGACTTTTAAATGGGATTAGAATCAACTTGTCTATTAAATCAATTATTTTTAATATGCGTTCCATACATGCATAACCGTGAGGACTTTTAAATGAGCATGGAAGCACATAATCAAAAAATCCAAGTAATTCACCCATGCATGACCGTGAGGACTTTTAAATGAGAGTGAATACTTTGGGTATTTATTTTTAATTGCTGAATATAATAAATTGAAGCACAAATAATTTCCTTCACTGATTTAAAGATATTGAAGAACAAATGATTTCCTTTGTAAACTACCACAAATTTACATACTAAATATGATCTTGATGAGTAATGTTTGATAGAAAGATGATAGAAATAGAAATGGTCATGGAATTATTACCCAACAAAAAGTTTTTATAACTCTTGTTATGAAATTCTAAAGAAATTTCCTAATTATATTTTCTCGAGTTTTAATATATGATAAATATCAACACTCATCACTTTTTCAATCACGATTCATCTTTTCGATAATCATTAGGGAGTTAGATTAGTTAAAAAATTGTCATTTAGAATCAAATTCAAAAATCAAAAAAAAAATTTAAAAAAAAAATGATTAGTCAACCTCTATAATTCCCAAATCTAAACGTAATTTGGAAAATCTGTCTTCGGGGAGAGGTTTTGTGAAAATATCAGCAAGTTGAGTTTCTGTTGAAATATATTCAATGCAAATGTCTTCTTTAGCAATGTGATCTCGAAGAAAATGGTGTCTCACATCAATGTGTTTTGTGCGAGAGTGATGAACAGGATTATTTGACAAATCTATAGCACTCCTACTATCACATTTTAATGGGACTTGTTTATAGACTAAGCCAAAATCAGAAAGAGTTTGCATCATCCATAGAATTTGAGCACAACAACTTGCCAAAGCAATATATTCTGCTTCAGTGGTGGATAATGCAACACAATTCTGTTTCCGACTTGACCATGAGACTAATGAATGTCCTAGCATGAAACATGTTCCACTAGTGCATTTTCTGTCAACTAATGAACCAGCATAATCAGCATCGGAATAACCTACTAAATCAAAATTTTCACAAGAGGGGTACCATAGTCCAAATTTGTGTGTGTGTGAAAGATATCTCAAAATTCGTTTAGTAGCTTTTAAATGAGATTCTTTGGGATTAGCTTGAAAACGTGCACACAAGCATACAGAAAACATAATATCAGGTCTAGAAGCAGTAAGATAGAGAAGTGAACCGATTATCCCTCGATATTTCTTTTGATCAATTGCAATTCCTTTCTCATCTTTGTCCAACTTTGTTGATGGGCTCATAGGAGTTCTCAATGGTTTGGAATTTTCGACTCCAAATTTCTTCAATAGCTCCAACACATATTTGGATTGTGAAATGAAGGTACCATCACTGCTTTGCTTAATTTGAAATCCAAGAAAGTATTTCAATTCACCAACCAAACTCATCTCAAATTTAGCCTGCATGACTTGTTCAAAATTCTCACACAAAAGCTCATTAGTAGCACCATAAATAATATCATCCACATAAATCTGAACAATTAAAAAATCATGTTCTTTATGTAATAGAAACAGAGTCGTGTCAGCACTTCCCTTTTTAAAACCATTTTCCAAAAGATATGTACAGAGGCAGTCATACCAAGCTCTTGGTGCTTGCTTAAGACCATATAATGCTTTTTCTAGCTTATACACATGATTTGGAAATTCATGATTTTCAAAACCGGGTGGTTGTTCAACAAAAACTTCTTCTTTTAAATCACCATTCAAAAAGGCACTTTTTACATCCATTTGTTTAAATTTGAAACCCTTGTAACATGCAAAACTTAGCAAGATTCTAATGGCTTCTAACCTAGCAACTGGAGCAAATGTTTCATCAAAGTCTATGCCTTCTTTTTGGTTATAACCTTTTGCAACTAACCTAGCCTTGTTTCTAATTACATTTCCTGATTCATCAAATTTATTTTTAAACACCCATTTAGTCCCTACAATTGGATAGTCATTAGGCCTAGGAACTAAATTCCAGACTTTGTTTCTCTCAAATTGATTAAGTTCATTTTGCATTGCTAAAAACCAATTTTCATCATTAAGAGCCATTTCAACAGAATCAGGTTCAATTTCAGAAATAAAACCACTATGACAACAAAACGCACATAAATTTTCATCAAATGAGGAACGAGTACGTATACCTTCCGTAGGATCACCAATAATTAATTCAGGAGGATGATTAGGTTTGAACCTTAATTTATCAGCATCAACAGTCCTCCTTTCAGTTTTCTTACTAAATGTCCCTTCTTCAGTGCCTTCAGGATCTACTCCATCGTCAACCATCCTTTCAGTCGTTTTTTCCAGATCAGATTCATCAAATTTCACATTGATTGACTCAACAATTGTCTTTGTTCGTTTGTTATATATCCTGTAAGCCTTACTCCTTGTTGAATAGCCCATGAAAATTCCATCATCAGCCTTTGATTCAAATTTTCCTAGTTGATCACCTGTGTTAAGAATGAAACAAGGACACCCAAATATACGAAAATAAGAAATGTTAGGTTTCCTTTCATGCCACAGTTCATAAGACGTTTTGCCAAGTATTGGTCTAATCATTACTCTATTCATTACATAGCACGAAGTATTCACTGCCTCTGCCCAAAAGATTAGAGGTAGCTTATACTCACTTAACATGGATCTAGCCAATTCCTGTAATGTACGATTTTTCCTTTCAACCACCCCATTTTGTTGAGGTGTTCGTGGAGCAGAAAATTCATGTTTTAAACCGTTTTCTTCACAAAAATTTTCAAATTCAAAATTTTCAAATTCGCCTCCATGATCACTTCTCAAGGTTTTAATTGTAACTCCTTTTTCATTTTGAACAAGTTTTGCAAACTTTGAAAAATATTCGAAAGATTCAGACTTTTTGGCTAAAAAGTAAACCCATGTAAATCTAGAATAATCATCAACCAATACATAACAATAACGTTTTCCATTCAAGCTTGAAATTTCATTTGGTCCAAATAAATCCATGTGAACTAGTTCAAGGACCCTTGATGTGCTAACAATGTTTTTAGGACGAAATGATGATCGACTAAGCTTGCTCAAGGAACATGCTTTACACACTTTATCATTTTTAAATTTCTGATGTGGTAACCCTCTGACTAATTCTTTTGATTTGAGTTTTTCTAAGAGACTCATGCTAGCATGTCCAAGTCTCCTATGCCATAAATATGCCTCTTCGTCAGTGGCTACCAAACATCTAGAAAGTTTTAGATTATCAAATGAAAGTGAGTAAACATTCCCTTTTCTTTTGCCCATAAAAACAATGTTACTAGAAAATTTATCAATAATTTTGCAAGTATCACTATCAAAAATCACATTCATACCTTTGTCACATAGTTGGCTAATAGAAATGAGATTGTGATGCAGATTTTCAACGTATAAAACATTAGTCAAAGAAAAAATACCGTTACCAACTTCACCTTTGCCAATAATCTTACACTTGCTATTGTCTCCCATGATCACATTTCCACCTTTAAAATTCTCTAAGCTAAGGAACTTCGATTTGTCACCTGTCATATGTCTAGAACAACCTGAATCTAGAAACCATTCTTGTTGTTCCTTAGCCCGCCAACAGACCTACATAAGAAGAGAGGAAGATGACCTAGAGAAACTCTTAGGTCCAATGTTATTAGTGATAGAAGCATTGTGAATAAAAAATCCCTTTGGAATCCATACTTGTTTAGTCCTTTTATTTTTATTCCAATAAACATGAAATTTGTTTTTAGAATTCTTAGGAACCCAAACTTGTATAAATTTTGTGTTCTTGTTCCTATGACTATCATTTTCATCATGACATCTATATATTTCACATCTATCAAAGACATTCTTATATTTTGCATTATCATCAACTTGTGTTTTCCCAAAACCTAGTCCTTTCCCGTTGTTAGCAAAAATTTGATTTCCCAATAGCATGTTGAAAGATTTTTCGCCTCTTGAAAAGTTATTCAAAGATTTCTCAAGACTTTGGACTTTGGTTTTTAATGTTGAGTTTTCAGTAACAAGTGAGGTGCATCGATTAATAAAATCCTTTCTCCTAGTGTTGATGGTTTCCTTAAGATTCAAGTTTTCACTTTCAAGACTTTCAAAGTTATTCCTCAGTTTTGATAATTCTGAATCTAAAATATTACATTTTTTACATTCTAGGTTTTGAATATTTTCAATTTCAGTTTCTAACCTAGAATTTTCATGGACAAGTTCTCTCCTATCAGATTTTAGTTTTTCAATTTTAGATTCAAGAGTATCAATCATTTTAGTAAAATCACAACACATTGAAACAAGTTCTTTATAAGAATAGTTACTTACCTCACTAGATTCCTCTAAGCTTGCTTCTGAATCCGATTTTGACATAAGACACAAGTTAGCCTCCTCTGAGCTATTATTTGAAACTTCCTCTCCTTCTTCATCATCCCAAGTTGCTGCAAAAGCCTTCTTTTTCTTTTTCTTTCCTTTGTTGTTTTTGAGAAGTGGACATTTTTGTTTGAAGTGGCCAGGCTTCTTGCAGTTATAGCATGTCAATTCATTATCGGAATCGTCAGAATTCTTTGACTTATTACCACTTATTTTCTTCTTTCGTGACTTGAATCTTGACCATTTTTTAAGATTATTGACAGCCATTGCAAGCTCTTCAATTGGATCTTCTTCTTCTTCATCGCTTTCTTCTTTGCTCTTTAAGGCAATCGTCTTCTTCTTTGGTTCGGAGTTATTGCGTTCTTCCTTTGCTCTTAGCTCAAGCTCATATGTCATCAAGTTTCCAATCAACTCCTCCATGCTTAGTTTGCTCAGATCTTTCGATTCTTGGATTGCCGTGACTTTTGCCTCAAAGTTCATTGGTAAAACTCGTAGTATCTTTCGCACAAGCTCTACCTCAGTGAATACCTTCCCAAGCGCTCTAGCATTGTATACCAAGGTTGAAAAACGTCCAAACATATCCTTTATGCTCTCGCCTTTGTCCATCACAAAGTTTTCGTATTCATTGCTGAACAGGGCTAGCCGAGACTCCTTGACTTGAGAAGTTCCTTCGTGTGTCACCTCCAAAGTATGCCATATTTCCTGTGCTGTTGTACAATGAGAAATTCTATTAAATTCATTTTTATCAAGAGCACATATCAAAGCATTCATGGCTTTAGCATTTGTTGTTTTCAATTTCTTATCGTTAGCATCCCACCTATCCTTAGGTTTAGGAATCTCAGTATCACCAACGATTATAGTGGGGGGTTTATAGCCAGTTTTAATAATATCCCAAACTTCATAATCAACAGAACTGAGATAGATACCCATCCGAACTTTCCAATAAGCATAATCGTTCCCGTTAAACATGGGTGGCCTAGCAATAGATTGCCCCTCAGAAAAAGCATTATTTTGTAGACTCATGACTCTAGAGTTAAAAAAAAATATACCGGGCTCTGATACCACTTGTAGGATCTAAATTAACCCTAGAGGGGGGGTGAATAGGGTTATAGCAAATTTTCTTAATTTAAATACAAAAATAAACTGCAGAAATAAATATACTGAAAAATAAATCACACACAAGATTTACCCAGCTTCGGCAACCCCTGCCTACTGCTGCATTCCCAGATTTCTATTAGAATTAAACAGTATCACGCTTACAAACACTCTAACAGACTTGCAAACCCTGCTACCGCCTATAGAGTTTTGCAAACTCGCAACCCCTGCTTACTGAACTAACTCTAAATAGACAATCAGACGCAACCTAAAACCTAGGTGGTAAGTGACTGAAGCAACTACCAAACAAACATACATGCAACATGGTCTGCAGGCAAACAAGTATCATGATACAACAGTGAAGGAAACTGCATCACAGCAGCATGAAAAAGTGTATACAACATCAAGATACATAAATATGGAACCAACTATACAAGTGCAGACTACAGAGAACCAATGCACAGCAAGCTTCAACTATATGGAGACGAGACCAAATACACAAGTTCACATGTGCAGCCAAATGGACAGAGAAGAATAACAAATATACAGAGACAATACAGCATGAACCAAAGGCAGTGCACAAATGACCAGGCTACAACATGAATTATGCAATGCAGATGCTAACATTGATGAATGTATATGACAGCAACAAGAGGCAACATCACATAATACAACTACAACAATGACCAAAAGTGTACAACAATGCAAGTGAAGACAAAACAACTCAATGGCAAATGCATGTACAAAATGTAGTGAATGCAGACAGTAAACCAGTGTCAATATAAATGCAAATGAATGCAACATGGCCAAGACTAAAAGCAACTGTTCTAAACTGCAACTCAAAGAAATTCAATGCAGCAACAATTCAATGAGCTACATACAGTGATACATGCACTAGTGAACAAGTATGGCAGTAGGCCAGTGCAGTGCAAATACATAACAACAAGTCAAGGCCGCCATCACGAACAAAGAAAATAAAAGAGAACCAGGTTAATGAATGACAATGAATGCAACAGTGAAGCAAAATATGTGCAGAAAGTTACAAGTATCAAGTCAGAACTCAGTGAAGTCAGTGAAGTCGAAAGCAACAGGGATGAACACTGTAAACATTGAAGCCGTGGATATGATTCAAGAAATCAAAACAGTGCAGTGATGATCAGGGCACAAAACCAAGAAATTCAAGTGTGTAAATTTGACAAAGTCAAATATCTCAAATCACAAAATCAAATTCAAGCCGAGAATTCTCTACCGTGTCAACCAAGGAATCAAGTGCATACGAATTTGATTAAGTCAAAGAAATCTCAAGCATCAATACATAATCGAACGACCAAAGCAATTTTTTGAAATAATCAGTCGAACGCAAAAATAGGAAATCAAATCCTATTAAAACCCTAATCATCATCGGCATTTCAATTCGATCGAGTTCGAGTATCAAATTAGAAAAGCAAAAGGAGACAGCACATACCGAATTCACAAGCATCAAAACTCGATCGAGCAACTGCAAGCAAGCTAGGGCAACAAATCACAGGTCAATTGAAGAAACCAGAGCCCTAATTGCAACGAAGAACCGAAGCCCTAATTGCGACGAAGAGCCGAAGCCCTAACTGGATCAAAAGGGAACGAAGCCCTAACTGGAACGAAGCCGCCATTTTTTCTCACGAACAAATAAAAAGAGGATCGGGTGAAATAAGGAAGTGGGCCGGTGTTCAAAAACAAAAGGGGGTCTTTGTTTTTTTTTAATTAATATTGTTATATTAATAATGTTAATTAGTTTAGGGCTATTTCGTTCTTAATTATTGTTTTTTCTTATTCTACGAATCAAAGAGTTTAGGTAAATCACCACCTAGGTTTTAGGTTGTGTCTGATTGTCTATTTAGAGTTAGTCAGTAAGCAGGGGTTGCGAGTTTGCAAAACTCTATAGGCGGTAGCAGGGTTTGCAAGTCTGTTAGAGTGTTTGTAAGCGTGATACTGTTTAATTCTAATAGAAATCTGGGAATGCAGCAGTAGGCAGGGGTTGCCGAAGCTGGGTAAATCTTGTGTGTGATTTATTTTTCAGTATATTTATTTCTGCAGTTTATTTTTGTATTTAAATTAAGAAAATTTGCTATAACCCTATTCACCCCCCCTCTAGGGTTAATTTAGATCCTACACCCCTAGGCCAAGCCATCTTGTCCTCTCCATGCATCCAAAATTCCATTTTTGCTAAAGAAAAGTAAAGTTCTAGGTCTCTTTCTAAATTTAGTGGAAGGTCAGGTTAATTCGGTTAGCTTTTTGGTGAGCAAAGCTAGCTCTTTATTTAAAGTTTATAACTTTAATTATGATTTATACCCTATTTATAAATCATTGGTTAATTGGTTGGATATGATGTTGATTTGTATGTATATATATGTGCTTAGATGTGATATTAGTTCGACTTTAGAATTAAAGTTTAAAATTTGTGAATGGATGGAAAGTTGTAATCTTGCTTGCGGTTTGATAGTATGGCATGAAAATAGACGTATGATCTTGTGTGCAAGTGTATATGCTAAAGGAAGTTGGCATATAGACAAGTATAAGCGGTAATGAACTTCCTTGCTTTTAAAAAATTGTTTTACTTAAGTGTTTACTAAAAAGTTTTATAAAGTTTTAAAAAACCTTTTCTAAAGTTATAAAGTGGGTTTAAGTAAAAGAATAATGTTTTAAAACTATTCGATTCATAAAAATAAGTTTTGGAAATTACGGGTCATATAGCGATAGTCGCTGTGGATGCAGTTCATAAAAACGAACTCCTTTTGAAATCTAAAAGTGTTTTCGATAAGTACCTTTCTGGAAAGTGTTTTCAAACCTATCATAAGTAATAATAGGTAATTATTGTCGTGTAATTATTTATTTATCTATGGAAATAAATACTTAATTATTAGTTAACCATGGTAATTAGTACTAAAGTATTAATCAAGTAAGTTAATTATGACCAGTTGATTAATTAAAGATTAATTATTATTATTTAATTATTAATTAAGGGTTATTTATTACTTAATTATTTGTTAAAGATTAATTATTAATTAATTATTTATTAAAAAGGGGTTTAATTATTAATTAATTGCCGATTAAGTTAAATTTAATTAAGATTTAATTAGAACTTAATAAGATTTAATTATTATTAAATAAAGGTTTAATTTAATTCTAAAATAAATAATAAAGGTTTAAGTTGTTTTACATTAATTAATAAAGGTTTTGATTTTTAAAGTTGCTTTATTTCTAAGGATTGGTTTTTGTTTGCACAAAAAATGGACAAACACCTCCAATCCGTATTATTTAGTTGATTATATGTTATTTTTCAAGGTTTTAGGTTACTTATGCAAATATGTAAAAAGCAAGGACTAAAATGTAAAAGACACGCAGATTTATAGTGGTTCGGCCAGAACGTGCCTACGTCCACTTTATATGTTATTCTCTCTTTTCTTTCGGATTACAAGTACAAAGCTTTAAGTACAAGTATAAGAAAGTTGTTTGAAAGTTCCTTCCTTGCTTAAGCTCTCAAACTTGTCTGCCATTGTTGTACCCCTGCCCCTCTATTTATAGAGTGAGGTTAGGGGCAGGGGTTTTGGATGTATATAGCTGCTGGTAGGACTGGGCGGAAGCAACCTGGTCTGGCATAGGGGGTTGGTTCGGTAATTGTTAGGTGGAGTTTGGACCGGTGATGGTTGGTTCGGTATTGTATAGAGGAGGATGGTTCGGCCGAAGCTTGGTTCGGTGGGACGTTGGTCCGGTGGTGAGTGGACGTGGGTTGTTTCGGTAGGGGATTGGTCCGGTGATGGAGGCGAGGTTGGTCCGGTGGTAGTTTGGTTCGGTCATGGGACTGGATTCGTGTTGTGTGGATAGGATTTGGACCGGCAGTGGATGGAAGGTGGCTGGTTCGGTAGTGGGTTCATTCGGTAATGGGGGGAGTGGTACCAGGTTCGGTGGTGTAGGGAAGTGGAGTTGGACCGGTGAGGAGGTCCGGTGGAGCATGGTTCGGTGATGGAGTGGAGAGGCTTTGGTTCGGCTAGGCATAGGTACCGGATGGACATGGATACCGTATGTAAATGGTGATTCTGGACGAAATTGATGCTCCTTGGCCTCGTGATCTCATGGGTGAGAATTCGCCCAACATTTGCCCCCCAAAGTGGGGCACGTGCTTGCAAGTGTCGCGCATTGTTTTTCTTCCAATTGGTGTAGCTATATTCGGTTTTCAGTGCCGAACCATCTGGTTCGGTTGTCCTGTGTACGTCTATAAATAGGGGGTACACCCCTTCGTTATTCCTTACCGAATCAGAGACAGCCGAATCAAACCCTAGCCGAATCAAACCCTTGCGGAATCAATCTCGTGCCGAGCCAGGTATATATCCCTTTGCCGAATGAACGTGAAAGGTTTTTAATGCCTAATGCTACATGATATACTACCGAATGAGCTTGTGCCGAATGGACCTGATCCTGAATGAAACATGGAAGCATTTGGCACCGAATGGACTTGGCAACTATTCGTTTATATTCCCATATTCCTCGTTTTAATATCCTGTTTTTCTTGTGCCGCAGATAAATGTCTCGCAAAGCGGAAACTCGATCGGACAGTAGGAAGTCCAAGGATAGGGGGGAGTCTTCTTCCGTGCCCCCAGCCCAACCAGGACCGGTGCGACATGGACCTGCCCCAAGGTCGCTAGTGGATGGGTATGGTCCCCAAGAACTTCTGGTCTCCCCTCCCGATTGCTTTCCTAGCTCCTTAAAGGAGGAGCAACTTGACGCTATAGCTCGTTCCTTCGGGATAGATAGAGCGCTTATGCGGTTGCCGAGGAATGGAGTGATGCCGTACGACCCCCCCCCCCCCCCCCCCCCCGAAGGCTACTTTGCTTACAGCAGATATCATTGCATGTGTGGTGCTATTCCGCCTCTCAATGCCTGGATAGTTAGCTTTGTCACATATCTGAAGGTGGCTCCATTCCAGATTCAGCCTAACTCCTACGCCATTCTGGTGAGTCTTTTCGTCATCTTTCAGAGGAGATATGGGCGTCCCCCTTCCAATCGGGAGATCCGGTATCTGTACAACTTGAGAGGCTACAAGAAGGGGTCTCCATACATCAGTTTGGAAGCGGCCGTGCCTTCAAGCCTGTTCTGGATCTGTACTCGAAGCTCAGTATGTTCAAGAAGGAATGGTTTTTTATTAGGGATGACTCTGTTTCTTTCCGCCTTTTCACTTCCGGCTGTAAGTTGAACTCTATCTATATTTTCCTTGTCCCGATCACAATGCTTCTTCTTATATGCTTTCATTTCTTGCTAGCGACAGGTGTTTTTGCGGTTGTGGAGAATGATTCCTTGGTTCAGACGGCTGCGGAAATAAGAGCCATTCCGGCACGGGATCGGTCGGCTTCTTACTTGATCAGGAATGCCACTCTCCTGGAGTATAACTTGATTCTGCCACGCCAATCTGTGGTTAAACAGAGAGATACAGCCGAGGAGAGGGCTGCTAAAGCCAAGGATGGGGCCACTGCGAAGAGTAGCAAGAAGAGACCTTTCTCGGTGCCTCCAGGCGTTAGGGGAAAGAAGCTTAAGAAGTCTGATGGACCCTCTCCTAGTACATGCCTAGACATTCCGGAGGAGGAAGGGGGAGAGGAGGAAAGAGACGAAGAGGAGAGCGGAGGAGATGGAGAAGGTGAAGGACAGGGTGGTAGTGGTGCCGGCCCTTTGTCTTTTGAGCAGGCAGAGGAGATCCAGGAGTGGACGGATGATGCCTTCCGCCAAGCTTTTGAAGGGTTGGAGGAAGGATCAGCTTCGGTGAAGAAGGCAAAGGAGGGTGACAAGGTTGGGGTTGGTGCCGATCCATTCCCTAAGAGTTCTTCAGCTGAGGCGGCTCCAGCGATTCAAGGTGAACTTTTGACTTCTGCAGACTCCATTTATGACAGGGAATTAGGATATTTTATGGCTCGCTCCCGTCCTGGGATGAAATCCAGGATTTATTGCAGGATCCTACTCCTCCGCAGGGTTTGTATAATAGATGTGTTTTCTCATTCTTTTTTAACTTAACATATTTCTCGAATTATGGACCATTGTATGCTTGTAACACTTGTTCTTTATTACAGGGGCAGACGAGGTGGCCAAAACTTCAGACGTTCGACACCGTCTTGAACAATTCAAATTGATGAGAGCTGCTACTAAGCCGCCAACTGGCCGTTTCGGGGATGTAGTTAAATATCGC
This sequence comes from Allium cepa, assembly GCA_030765085.1. Classification (NCBI taxonomy): domain Eukaryota; kingdom Viridiplantae; phylum Streptophyta; class Magnoliopsida; order Asparagales; family Amaryllidaceae; genus Allium; species Allium cepa. The sequence continues at coordinate 690,312,067 of CM060942.1, read as the reverse complement.
CCTCTTCTTGGAGTCATTGAAGAAGATATCTAGCAGAGGAAGAGGAGGCGTTCCTTATTTGATTCACCACCTGATCCTCTGTCTCCTATTCAGCCTCCCCGAAATACTACGGAGAAGACCACGGAGTTTGTCCCCCCTCCGCCTCCTTCCGAGAACCCTACTGTGATCCGCATAAAACGTCCCGACGTGCCTCGCAATCCCTTTGCCGGCCACCCGGATTTGGACCCAAGCCTTCAGGATATTTTATTTGACGAGGCCACGGGCGAGCATCTTCTCCCCCGCAATCCCATGGTTCGGATTCTTGATGAGGCTAAGTCCCTAGATTTGGACCTGCTCACTACTCGGATAGCTGCTATGGGGGACGAAACCAAGGCCAACATTGACCGGGTCGCGGAGGAGGTCAAGAAGTTGATGGAGCATCATGCTCGACTGGCTAGGGCTGGGGAGGAAATCGGGAGTGCTAACATCCGGCTGCGGCTACAGGTTGCTGATCAGGACAAGAAGCTTGCCGATCAGGCTATCCAGATTTCTCAGCACGAGGCAGCCTCCAGGCAGTTGAAGGAGAGTTTGGAAAAGGCCAGCAGGGCAGAATTGCGAAAAATGGAGGCTGCTTGCAAGGGGCGGATTGATATGGCCATTGCGACGGTGGACGAGGTTCGGAATGCGGATCTTGAGCGGATTGAAGAGTTGTCTGGGAGGCTTGAGGCCACAGAGCTTGCTCAGGCCAAGCTAAAGGAAGAGATGGAGGAAATGAGGAGGTCTCTCCAGGCTGACCGCTTGAGATATCGATCGGAGAGGGATGTTGCCATTGCTAAGTTGTTGTCCTCCGAGGCCCGGGTGAGGGATTTTGAGGAGAATAAGGGGATGATGGATGAGATGTTGCAGGATATGTACTTCCGTACCTGGAAGCAGGGTAATCTATCCTGGATGGATGACTATCCCTGGATCATGGCTAGGATATATCTCCGGGCTTTGGAGGAGGCCAAGGCCGATGCGGATAAGGAATGTGGAGCGGCATTCAGGATGGACGTGGTAACCGCCCAGTTCTCAAAGGAGGAGAAGGTAGCGGTGAAGGAGGGGATGCGGCTGCTTGCTGCGGAGGAAGCCGGTGTGCAGTTGGGGGATGAGGACCAAGAAGCGGGCGTCGATGAGTTTTCCCTTTTTAGCTTTTCACAACTTGATCGTTCGCTGTTTATCTGATGGGTTCTTCTTCTGAATTGGACAGGTGGGACCTCTGGTCAACACGCTGGGAGTTCCGATCCAGCAACCAAGTAGATTCGGTGAGCTGGTTCTGAGGTGTAGTGATTAGCACTAATACAGCTGGTTACCTTTTGATTTCTTTTTATTGCTGTTCATGTTAGTCCAAAACATTGATGTAACTGTAATAATATTGTTTGTGATAAATGACTTTATGTAATTTCATAACATAAGCTGATTCCTTTATGTTGGAATTTTATCGCTATTTTGTTGTGATGTGTAAGTGATGTAACTATGCATGTTACTAGTGACTTGACTGTGCCTGATGCCAAGTTTTTTGCTTAAAGCATGATTTTCTCATTTTGCAACATGAATGTGATGTGTGAATATGAACTGCAGCTATGCATTAATGTATAAAAGTAGAAGGTACCGCCCTTCATGTTTCGGCTGTGGACGGCAACTTCGTGCGCCCTGTAAGACTAAGCACGGAATGTTGTTGAGTGTCTCGTTATCCGATTGTGAGTTTCTGTTCCCATTAGCGAACGTTCCCTATTTCATGTCCTGTACTTTCAAGCACCGTTACGGAGAATAGGAGAAAAGTTTTAAATGAAATTGAAATATATGAAAAGTAAAACTTCCAGTCACGGAAGGCCGTCGATGTGCTTAAGTTCGTGGAAAACAGGTTTTGTAGTCACTTTCCCTAGCTGTGGGTCTTGGAGACATTTGTCACCCATCTTACGCTTACTACGGGCAGTTTTCTTTTTTACCACAGCCGCACTTAAGACACATCGGAGCTGATCGCTCACAGTAACTACCCGAGCCATTATGGCCCGTAATCGTGGGTATTATTCGATTTACTGTGGCCGGCTAGCGTGGGGGCCGATCGTCAACTGTGAACTGCCCCTGACTGGCCACACCTTATGTTGGGGCTTATGATCGGTTCACAGTCGTCGGCGAGCCGAATCGCTGTAATGAGCTGCCATCGGCTATAGTCGGCCTTTTTTATGATGACTTATACTCGGCTTATTATAGTCGGCTTTAAGGGCCGAGGCAAACAATGAGTTAACTCGCGGTAGAGGGATACCGGAGCAAAGTGTCTCATTGGCGAGGGCATAGGAGCGCAGCGTACCTGTTAGATTTTGTCCAGGTGGAGTTATGTTGTGAAGTTCTGGAGTGAAATGTCATCTGCAAAGGATTTTGTTCAACAGCAAAGGATAAAGCTTAACAAGTAGCCAAGATATAAAGGAACAAGTTAACAAGAGCCAAGTTTTTTAAAGTGGTTCGGCACGAAAATGCCTACGTCCACTAATTCTCTTTGTTAATTCACTTCATATGGGCAGTACAAGTTAAAAAAAAGTATCGACGGAGGTGTCGGATGTTCCATGCCCTCTGGAACACCTCTCCGTCCACTGTTGAAAAAATATAAGCTCCGTTGTGGAGATCTTTATGAATTACATATGGTCCGTCCCAGATGGGGTCGAGTGCCCCGGGGCGCGGAAAGATTCTCTTGAGGACAAGGTCTCCTTCTTGTAAGCTGTGATGTTTGACTTTGGAGTTGTATAGTGCTGCCACTTTTTATCTGTGAGCTGCTGCTTTGAGTGCTGCATCATTTCTTCTCTCCTCAATTAGATCCAAAGACATGTGGAGGAGTTCTTCATTTTCTTCCGGGTTGTAGTGGATCCTACGGTGAGAGGGCACTATAGTTTCAACTGGGAGCATAGCCTCCGATACGTATGCCAAAGAGAAGGGAGTATGCCCTGTTGAAGTTCTGTAAGATGTGCGATAGGCCCAAAGTGCCGTAGGAAGTTCGTCCACCCAAGCGCCTTTCGACTTTTCAAGTTTCTTCTTGATTAAGGTTTTGAGAATTTTGTTGACAGCTTCTATTTGGCCGTTTGCCTGGGGATAAGCCACGGATGAGAAGCTTTTGCGAATCCCGTGCTCTTGGCACCAGTTGGTGAATTCCTCGCTGTCAAACTGAAGTCCATTGTCTGATATGATTTTGAACGGTGTTCCGTACCTGCACAGGATATTTTTGATTAAGAAGTTGATAGCTTTTGCCCAAGATATTTTATTTAGAGGTTCCGCCTCCACCCATTTGGTGAAGTAGTCGACTGCCACTATAGTATATTTGGCTCCGCCTCGGCCCGTTGGTAGTTCGCCGATGAAGTCAATCCCCCATATTGCGAAGGGCCAAGGGCTGGTCATCTGAGTAATCTCATTGGTTGGTAGTCGAGGGATTTTGGCAAATTTCTGACATCTGTCACATTTTTTGACGAAGTCTAAGGCATCTTTGTTCAAGATGGGCCAGAAATATCCATATCGGAGTATCTTTTTTGCCAGAGTCTGCCCTCCGGTGTGGTCTCCACAACTTCCCTGATGGATGTTGGATAGAATTTCCCTGGCTTCTCTTCCAGCAATGCACCTCAATAAGGGGTTAGAGAAGCCGCACCGATAGAGGATGCCTTCTTGCATCGTGTAGCGGGAAGCTTTCCTTAGAACTTTCTTAACTTCATTTCGCCCGTCTGGTAGGGTGCCGTTTTGTAAGTATTCTCGGATAGGGGTCATCCATGTTTCTTTTTCGGTTGCAGCTATCAGGTGTACTTGCTCGAAACTCGGGGTTAGCAGCCTTGAGACAGTTATCGCTCCAGAAGCGGTGTCATTTCCCATGCTAGCTTGTTTTGCCAGCTCGTCGGCCTCTCGATTTTCCTCTCGAGGAATGTGTCTGATCAAATAGTGATCCAGTTGGTTAAGTAGCAGCTTGGTCCTCTTTAGGTATGCTGTGAGTCGTTCTCCTCGAGTCTGGAACTCTCCTAGTATTTGATTCACAATAAGTTGAGAATCACTATGGAGACATAAAGAACTGACTCCGATTTCCAATGCAAGTTCTAATCCGGCTATCACTGCTTCGTATTCTGCGTCATTGTTGGTGCTAGCGAATTCCAATCTTAGGGCGTAGCGCAGCTTCTTTCCCTTGGGGGTGATTATCACAACACCTGCCCCCGAGCCTTGTTCGTTCGACGCTCCATCTACGAAGAGATTCCATTTGATATCTTCTGCTATTTCAGATTGGTCCTTACCTTTGCCAGTAGTGAATTCGGCAATGAAATCAGCTATGGCTTGTCCCTTGATAGCGGTGCGAGGATGGTAAGTGGTATCATATTGGCTTAGCTCGATGCACCACTTGAGCAGTCGCCCCGAGGTGTCGGGACGATGGAGCACTTGCCTCAATGGCTGGTCGGTTAGGACTCTGACGGGATGAGATTGGAAATAGTGTCGTAACTTCCTTGATGTGATTAGTAAACAGTATGCCAGTTTCTCGAGTTTGGGATACCGAGTTTCTGCTCCCGTGAACCTCTTGCTTATGAAGTACACTGGCCTTTGTGTGCGGTTTTCTTCTCTTACCAAAGCGGCGCTTAGGGCATGGGATGACACAGCAAGATATAGGTATAGTTCTTCGCCTTCATTTGGCGTTGAGAGTACTGGTGGCCGTTGGAGGTGCTTGATTAGGTTAAGGAAAGCTGCTGAACATTCGTCGGTCCACTCGAATTTTCCTTTGTCTCTCTTCAGTGCTTCAAAGAAAGGGATGCATTTGTCTGTTGCTTTAGAGATGAATCGGCTTAGGGCGGCCACTTTCCCGTTTAGGCTTTGCATTTCTTTCTGAGTGGATGGTATTTTGATATCTTGCAAGGCTCGGACTTTTTCGGGGTTCGCTTCGATTCCTCTGGCATGGACGATGAATCCCAAGAACTTTCCTGATGACACTCCGAAGGAGCACTTTAGAGGGTTCAGCTTCATTCCATATTGGCGGAGTACTTGGAACATCTCGTCCAGGTGGCTTACATTATCGTTGGCTTTTCTTGATTTTACCAGCATGTCATCGACATAAACTTCCATAATTCATCCTATTAGTTCTGCAAACATCTTGTTGACGAGGCGCTGATAAGTAGCTCCGGCGTTTTTAAGTCCAAATGGCATTACCTTGTAGCAGTACAATCCTTGGTCAGTGATGAAGCTAGTGTGGTCTTGATCGGGGGCGTGCATAGGGATCTTGTTATATCCTGAGTATGCGTCCATAAAGGATAAGAGTTCGTGTCCAGCAGTGCTGTCCACGAGTTGGTCGATTCGGGGGAGTGGGAAGCAGTCTTTCGGGCAGGCGTCATTTAAGTTGGAGAAATCGATGTATGTTCGCCACTTCCCATTCTTTACCAGTACCGGGTTGGCGATCCACTCCGGGTAGATGGCTTCACGTATGAAGTCATTGGCAAGTAAGTTCTTTACTTCTTCCTCGAGGGCTGCTGATCGTTCTGCCCCATACTTCTCTTCTTTTGCTTTACCGGTACCTTGGTAGGATCGATGTTTAGTGCGTGGCATGCTATGTCCAGGGAGATTCCGGTCATATCAGCGTGCGTACATGCAAATACATCCATGTTGTGGCGAAGAAAATCAATGAGTTGATTCTTTAATTCTCTTTTTAGCTGAGATCCGACTCTCAGCAGTTTACTTGGGTCGTGTTTGTCTACAGATACGAATTCCATAGCCTCTGCAGGCTCGGCGGTGGCCTCCTCCACTCCGTCCCTGGGATCTAGTTCGTTGAAGGGATCACTTGTATATCGAAGAGGAGGGGCTTTCTTTAGTTGCTATGCTTCCATGCTTTTCATGCAGAGAGTAGTCTCTGCATTCTTCCTTTTATCTTTCTTGCGGTTATTGCGAAGTTCGGTTACATAGCAGTCCCGAGCGGCGTCTTGATCTCCTTCTACTTCTCCCACTCCATTATCCGTTGGGAACTTCATCTTCAGGCACCATGGGGCAAGGACAATTTGGAAGTCGGACAAGGCTGGTCTTCCTAAGAAGGCATTGTAGGCTGAGTGGTTGTCTATTAGCACGAATGTTTGTTTCCGAACGGCGGAGCGGGGATGACTTCCCAATTCAACAAAGAGATCCAATTGTCCGAGGGGCATCTTTGCTTCTCCAGTGAAACCGTGTAGTGGTTTGTTACAGGGGGATACATCCTTCATTGACAGCTTCATTTTGTCGAAAGCATGCTTGAATAGGATATTTACTGAACTTCCAGTGTCTATTAAGATTCGAAAAACTTTGGCTGGACCGAACCAGACAGAGATGACCATAGGATCCATATGAGGTTATTGCCTTCCTTCTAGGTCGCGCCCGCTGAATGTGATATCATTACTTTCCTTCCGCTTAGGGTGGCGTTCTTCCATAACAGAATTGACGCAGTCTCCCTCGCTTCTGAGTGAGTTTCCATATCTTTCCATTTCTGCCCCGCTCTTGTTAGCGATATGTGGCCCTCCTGATATTGTATGGACCACTATCTTCTCTTGGCTGGAACCGCTAGTGTTGCGATTTCCTCCGCCTGTCTCTGGGTGGAGCTGCCCTGGGTTTTCCTTGGTAGGAGCTGGGGTCCTGTCCTGTCCCTTCACATAGCGTTCTAATTTCTTTCTCCTGATGTGTTCTTCAATTAGGTCTCGGAGATGGTGGCATTCATTGGTATCGTGCCCATGAGACTCGTGGAAACGGCAGAATTTTCCGGACTGAATTGCGCGATCTGACTCATTCTTGTACGGGGGGCGCTTGTATATGAGTTCATCCTGGGTGCCCAGGAAGATGTTCTCGACTGTTTCATTCAAGGGAGTGTAAGCGTTAAATCTCGGTCCTGGTCGGTACAAGCGCTTTTCTCCCTTCTTGCCACCTGCATTGTCTCTGGAGTCGTTTCTCCGAATGTCTTTCGCTGCGGCAGGGGCGTTTCCATGGGCCGTCTTAGCCTGTGGTCCTGTCTGCCTTTCAGTGGCAGCCTCTTCGAGTCTCATGTACTTCCCAGCTTCATGAAAGAAATCGGGCAAGGTAGCTGGTTTTTCTTTAGTTAATCTTCTAGCGAACTTGGTATCTGGGTGCACACCACTACAGAGGGCCATTAGGGTGAGTTTCTCATCGGCGTCTTGGACTGCGGCCGCTGCGGCGTTGAACCGGGTTAGATATTGTTGTAGTGTCTCTCCGGATTTCTGTTTGACATTGGATAGAGAATAAGCATCCTTGGGTTGTTCCACATGAATGCGGAACTGGCTAATGAACTTTTCCTTCAACATTTCCCATGAACTGATGGATCCTTGGGGTAGATGGCAGAACCAGGAGGTAGCTAGGTCTGCTAAAAATAGTGGAAAGCATTTGCATAATACCCCTTCCGTTGCCCCGCTCATGAGCATATGCTGTGTGTATCTCTGCAAGTGTACAACGGGGTCGGAAGTTCCCTTGTACGGTTCCATCGTCGGCATTTTCCACTCTCGAGGGGTCATGGCGGTTTCGATGTCGCGGGTGAAAGGGCTGGTTACCCTAGCGCCTATCCCTCGCTCCCTTTTCTCCCGTCGGACGCATTCCCTGAATAATCGTGCCATTCTTTCATCAGAATTTGGAGCGGACAAGAATGAGCTTGGTTCTTCCCTGCGGGATCGATCTCGTCCGGATGACCTGTAGGGATGGTATAGCCTATCACTTCTGACATTATCCAGTGGCTGTCTTTGGCTACTCGGATGCATGCTAGGACCAGCTACAGTTGCCCCCTGCCTTGATCTTCCCCTGCGGGGTTCTGTTTCGAGCATTTCCATGGGGTCAACTTCGGGCTGGGTTCTAGCTCGGCTCCGTTCAGCGGGGTTTCTATGATTAGGTGGCATGACTGGCTCAGCTACATCCGACCCTCGCCTGGTGCCTCCCCCATTGGGTTCGGTTCCAAGCGCTTCCTCGAGTCGGAGTTCGGGCTGAGTCCGGGCGCGACCCCTATCACTATTGTTCATTTTGATAGCTTCTTCGAAGAGGGAAGATCTTTGTTGTCTCTGAGATCCTCCAGATTGAGACTCACCCCATGATTCAGTGTTGCGGTTGGATTCTTCGGCATCCCTCAAGCGTGACATGAGTTGGTTCACCAAAGCTTCTTGTTGGGATGCGAAGCGGTTTGTTACTTCAGTCACAACTCTGTCTAGATCTGCCCTAGTGATTGCTGCCGGTTGTTCCGCGGCAGGGGCTGTTGGATTTGCCTGATCTGCTGTCGTAGTGGGATGGTTCTCTTGATCTGGATGCACTGGATCTGGAGCGCTGCTGGTTGCAACGTTCTTTCCCTTGTTGGTGTCTTTTCTCGGCCTGGAAGTCATGTTTCCTAGGCAATGAAGGGTGCTATTGGGATAGAAGGTTGAATGAGGGAAGCTGGAGCTTCGAGTTTCAAATTCTCAGTGAAAGCACCAAAAATGTTTGTACAAAAAATGGACAAACACCTCCAATCCGTATTATTTAGTTGATTATATGTTATTTTTCAAGGTTTTAGGTTACTTATGCAAATATGTAAAAAGAAAGGACTAAAATGTAAAAGACACGCAGATTTATAGTGGTTCAGCCAGAACGTGCCTACGTCCACTTTATATGTTATTCTCTCTTTTCTTTCGGATTACAAGTACAAAGCTTTAAGTACAAGTATAAGAAAGTTGTTTGAAAGTTCCTTCCTTGCTTGAGCTCTCAAACTTGTCTGCCATTGTTGTACCCCTGCACCTCTATTTATAGAGTGAGGTTAGGGGCAGGGGTCTTGGATGTATATAGCTGCTGGTGGGCCTGGGCGGAAGCAACCTGGTCTGGCATAGGGGGTTGGTTCGGTAATTGTTAGGTGGAGTTTGGACCGGTGATGGTTGGTTCGGTATTGTATAGAGGAGGATGGATCGGCCGAAGCTTGGTTCGGTGGGACGTTGGTCCGGTGGTGAGTGGACGTGGGTTGGTTCGGCAGGGGATTGGTCCGGTGATGGAGGCGAGGTTGGTCCGGTGGTAGGTTGGTTCGGTCATGGGACCGGATCCGTGTTGTGTGGATAGGCTTTGGACCGGCAATGGATGGAAGGTGGCTGGTTCGGTAGTGGGTTCATTCGGTAATGGGGGGAGTGGTACCAAGTTCGGTGGTGTAGGGAAGTGGAGTTGGACCGGTGAGGAGGTCCGGTGGAGCATGGTTCGGTGATGGAGTGGAGAGGCTTTGGTTCGGCTAGGCATAGGTACCGGATGGACATGGATACCGTATGTAAATGGTGATTCTGGACGAAATTGATGCTCCTTGGCCTCGTGATCTCATGGGTGAGAATTCGCCCAACTGTTTTCTTAAAAGAAGTTTTCATTTCCAAAAATATTTTAAACCAAGGGATTTATTTATCGATTACCCTTAAGTAACCTCAAATGATTATGAAACCAAATGACATCTATTGAGCAAAATAAAACAATACTTGGTGATATAATAATTTGGACATGTGTTTAGTAAAACAAATCCTCGTCTGCTATTACAATGACTTGAACACTACTTGTGTGTTAATTGATTGTGGTTGATTGATCTCTTTTACATATCAACTTGTTATGTAAATACCCCTATTATAACTTGGAAAGTTTAAATGAAATTTAATAGACCATTGTGGTCGCACAGCCTCTTTTGAATTTTGGAAATCATTCTTGTAATCTTATTTCCTTTTAAATAAGGGTTTATAGATAACTATTATGGTTTAAAGAAAAGTTATTATTTAATTGAAATGTTTAAGGTTTATCACCATTTCAATATGATATTTTAAAGATGGTTCATTAAATATTTTATTTATGGGTTGAAGTTAGTTTAATTAATAACAACTTGTTATTTAAATGTTTTTTAAAATTATTAATTATTTATTAAAAAAGAACTTAAACGAATAAGATTTATTAAAGAAGATTTGTTTAAATAAGGAAAGTTTATAAAAAGGAGTTTTTATAAATTCAAAGGTTTCTTGAAATTTGAAAAGAAATTTTGTAAATGATTTTTGATATTTATAAAAGAATTTTATAAATAAACTTGGGGATTTATGAAGAGTTTAATAAATGGATTTGGAATTTTAGTAAAGGAGATTTTCATAAATGAAATAGATTTACTAAAGGGATTTATTGAAGAAATGGAAATTCGTTTCATATTTAACACCAAAAGAATAGTGTTTGAGGTTATCCTTATCTCAAATTTAAATAACTTTTGTCGCGATTCTTTTATTATGATTTTGAAGTAAGAAATCTTTCATAATGTTTTATGAATATACTTATGCCAGTAAGATAAGTATGAATATTATGATAAATATTTTGAAAGGAGAGTTAAATAAATGAATGATTTATTCTGGCTACGGGTAACTAAATCCTTGAATTGTTGTTATTTATGTATTTGATAGTTAAATAACCATTAAATCTTGGCCAGTTCTGACTTAGGAAGTAAATAAGAACTTCATATATTTATACGGCTCGAGTTCCCTCGGGAGAGCTCATTGGGTGCAACGTCTCTAGCTTTAAGGGATATAGTAGCAATCCCTTTAGGACTCTACTATAGTCTGCTTACTTTGAAAAGAACCATGAATAAGTTAATTAAAAATTATCGGTGGTTGGTTCAGAGAGACAGTGATTGGATATATTATCTGAAAACCACTTCGAACCAACATATGTGTTCGAATGGAGGACATCTTGAGGATGATCTAAGAAGAAGCTCTTTGAAGTACAAGGGCTACCTGCTACTAATCCTGAGGGTGGTTCCAAAAAGGATGTAGTAGAGGTTGTGCCTTCGGTTTCATTCAAACCTAGAATGAACTTGTATGGATGAATGCTAGCATTGCATTTCTGCCTAGAGGAAAGTGTTAGCATTCCAAATGGGAATTGCTAAAAGAAGGTAAATCATTGCCTCAAGCCACAACCCTCGATATTGCTAAAAACAAGGTAGATGTTGTAGGGCTATGTGGGTCACTCCCATTGGGGTATGATAATCACCTTATCTAGAGTCGATATCTTTATGTATACTTTGGGGCCCATTTTTGGTTGTTGGTCACAACCTACGGGTGATCATATTCGGTGCTACCAGTTAGGGATAGGCCGGTTTTGTGTTAGCAAAAGTCGAAGGTTTTTGTCGTCGGGTCCATTTTATCTTGAGGTGTATCATTTTTGTAAGGTAGTCCCATACCTTTCCATTTGTTTGAATCCATTTTTCATAAATGTGCCTCAACAGTTTTGGATTGTATACGTATTATCGTTTTGATGTACACACATCCTAACTACTTGAATATTGGTATTTTAAACCTTAGTCATTATTATAATATCATTGGATTTTATAATAAAATTCTTTGGTTATCGTAAGGTAAAATCCTGTTTATGTGCGGCGTGGTCTTACAAGATACCTTTTATTTTGAAAACGATTTTCAAATATGGAAATTCATATGTTTTGATTCTCCCAGATGTATTCATGTATCTTTTATTCTTCCGCTATTTTTGTTACTTTTACTTTTGTTTATTTTTATAGGTAACTGTAAGGACAAGTTGTTATAACTGTCCAGGCTGATAATAGGTTAGTGTACTCTAATGTTGTGTATAATAAAGATGATTTCTTTTTGTAAAGATCATGTGCATATTATATATTTGTCGTCACGACATGAGATTCTATTCTGTCTTTTTCTTTCTTCATCCCAAATGACCTGTCTTCAGACACTTATATGATCGACACACGAATACCGATGATGTATTAAGTGTCGTTTTAGGTGTAAGAAAGGCATATCGTTACAATTAATATTGATTTGTGTTGTGTATTATTTGATGTGGTGATGACATATCTCTATTTGATTTGTGAGATTTCATTTCTGTTTAACGAAAATTTGAATGAACGGGTTAATGATATCGTCTGGTATGGGACTTTCAGTAACACTTTTCTAGTTATTCATTAAACTTATCATATAAAAATATCTAATATGGATTGAGTGTAGTTTATGAGCCTTGAATAATTATCTAAATTACATGTAGTGGTATGGGCCACGGTTATGTCATTTGATTGATTATTCATTATAAGTAAATGTCACTTGAATAGGGAGTACACTCATGTGTATATATGATACTCGGTGTGAGGTATCATGTAATCAGCTATTGACTTATGCGAGCCATGGGTTGGCCTACTCTTAGAGATATGCATAGCTATAGGGTAGATTATTATATGGTCATCCACATTGTGTCTAGGTTCCTTTTTTCCTGCATGAACCATATTGGCCAGTATCCAACCTGGTGTACTGATCGCAAGGACACGCTCTAGATCTGCGACACTATCGTTGTTTATAATATTCGATGCACATCACAAGATTGGTAGTTGGCGGCCCCTTGTAGCGCATACGTCAACTGTTTATTACCGTTAGGGGTAAATGTCACGACCTGATTTTTCAATGCCCGAAAAACCGAACCATGAGGATTAAAGAAGAAGAGGTAGAAGAAGAAAATAGGAAACAACATCAGAATCAATCCATCGCAACGGAATAAATATAATAGATAATAAAAGATCTTTACACAAAAGAAAAACTATATCTGTTTATACATACATCATCAGAGTACATCATCAGAGTTCAACATCAATAACATACAACTGGATACACAGTGGAACAATAATGAAATACGGAAGTACGTATCGCCATCCAGCTCATCTCCTGAGCTTCGCAGCCTTCTTTCCTATATCCTATAACACTCGGTCTGACCCGAACATTACAGTTAAATAACACCCGAGTCATTCTGGAATACCAGCGTGAGAAATCACACTCAAATTGATTATTAAAGTTTCAAAATCCTTTGAAAACAAAAGCATCTCGTAAGACCACGCCACAAATAAACATGTCGGGATTTTACCTTATGATAGCTAAAACACTTTTTATTAAAATTCTCTGATATTATAATAGTGTCCATAGGAAGTAAAAAAGAATCTAGCTGAAAAGCTTGCATCTCACGTTTCCACAATTGTTGGGCACAATCAAAACCGCACGGGCGCGTAGGGAAAATGGATTTCCAACTAATGACTAGGAACTGGGGTACCACCTGTCACGGTACCTGGTCTAGATCAGCATACAGAGGATCACTCTCGACCCCCTGCAACATAAGACCGGAACTACCCCTAACTGGATAATCCCGAGTAAGATCACCCCACGGTTGGGATCAGCAACCGCACCACTAAGCCAAAATAAAAGGGACATCTAGACAGGGATGACCTCACCCTGAAGTGGGTGCTACCCACCTAACCTTGCTGCATAACCCCTGATTTTCAGTCATTTCCAGTTGATGAGGCTTGAGGCTAAGCGTTACCTTTTATAACGTTTCACTTAGAATGCTCATTGTCCACCTGACGATGTTCTGAAAGCATTCATCCATATAAGTCCGTCCCGGGTTCGAACGGAACCGAAGGCACTACTCCTACTACATCCATTTGGAATTATCCTCAGGATTAGTAGCGACTAGCCCTTGCACTTCACTGCTCCATCTTCGACTCCGAACTCGTTTTTCCCACGAAAACGTACAAACCGGATCGAAGTGGTTTTCGAGAAATTAATCCCGATCCCGGTCTCTTCGAAACGATCAGCGCATTGTCCAATATTGATAGTCGGTTATTTAACTATCAATTAACATTCACAACAACAATTAAACATAAATAATTTCCCCAGTTTTTTTATTAACCTCAAAATATCTTCACAAGATATATTTCCGCTTTCAAATCTTTTTGAAGACAGTTTTCAAACCATCTCGCTTTTACAGGATAAATTTCCCAAATATTTTTATTTCCACTGAAATCACCAAGTACAAACACTTTAGATTTTAAAATAATTTAAAGCTCTTTATTATAAAATATCCCTTAAAATTTTTAAATTTAGAACTACTTCAATACTTCATTAAAATATATACTTTAGAAATATTTAAAATATGATTACTTTATAAAATATAAAACAAGATATTCTCTTTTTTAAAACAAAATACCAAGACACCTTTAATTAATTACTACGATAATAGATTTGAAGAATATTTACTTTAGAATTTAAATATTTTTTTAAAATAATAACTTTTCCAAAACATGCTTTTTGAAACTACATTAAAACTTTTAACTAATATTTAAAAAATTACTTTGAAACCGTACTTGGCTATCCAAGGAAACATACTTCTCTTCAAATCCTTTTAAAAATAAATCACTATTTATTTTTGAACAAATTTTCCATTTCTTTAATAAATTCCCATCGTTCTTCAAATATCCACTGATATACTACTTTATTTTTATAAACCCGGTTTATAAATTTCAAGTCATATTCTCCTTTAAAAACATAATTTCAAATTCTAAATAAATTTCCAAATTGATTTCAGATTTTATTCCAATTTAAAATAGATTTCTTTACTTTCTCAATTTAACTCCAAAACCCATCAACTTCACTTTTACCTTTCAAATATGGTTTAAAATCTTATTTAACTGAAATATTACTTTCATACTTTTCTAAATTCCTTCTTTATCCTTTAAAATAAATTTAATCCTTGAATTTTGAAATAAATTCTTTTGTTCCTTTAAATAATATCACTAAAGTTTTACGATTCATTATTTTCTGTTTATTCGAAATCCTTTTTTTTCCATAATCGAAATTATTTATTAGAATTTTAAAATTACTTTTATTCTTATCCATTTCATTCTTAAATTTATTCAAATGCTCTATAATTATTTTACTTAAATAAATCACTCTTTTGTTACTTTCCAAAAATCCAATTCTATATATTTCAATAACTCAGTGTATCGGAATATATTCAAGTAAACCATAGCATTCAATATTCCAATTATCAATATGATTCATCACAGAATATCAAATATTCATAACAAAGAATATTAAATAATCTAAATAAATGTTAAGGAATCCAGTTAAATCCCTTCGACTTATTTCCCTGCATCCACAGATGTTAGCAAAATATAAAATACCAATTCCACTTCGAGGTAGAATATCGCGGTATATGGGATTTAAATATAATATCATCCGCTATTATGCGGTGCATAGGGTCTCATCCGCTATATAATGTGGGAAATCAATCATTCCAATATATACTGTATACTACTATATATATAATATAGCACATCCAATCAAATCAATCAACCAATTGTTTAAATTTAACCATTTAAATTAAAATTATAACCAAATGAGTGAGACTAACTCACCTTTGATTTTCGTTTTGCAATCCGATCCAAACCGGCTTGCCTCTCCACAATTTTAGACCTTGTATAACATTTATATGATTTATTAATATTCGAAATAATCGAACAATTAATTCCCTTTAATAAATTAAATTAATTATCCATTTGATATTAACTAAATAATTCTTCTCTCTTACAATCTTTTGTAACTAAAATAAACTTAATAAGTTAATTAATCAGGTCAATTACCCAAATACATCATTTTTAAAATAACTAGTAAATTTAAAATGTATTTATATGTAATGTTTATTTTATTTTCCTTTAAAAACTACATACAATATAAATCTAGTTTTTACATAACCTTCAGTATTTAAAACCCTATATATATAATTTAAAAATCTATCTCTATAAAGTTTTCTCTGTATACATATACATATATATATAACTAGATGGAAAAAACAAAAACTGCTACATATATATATTTTTTAAATCCTTACCGCGTGTAAGTTTTCGTCCTAATTTATTTATACCAATAGAATTAACTCGAGAAGAAAATATATCTCACTACTTCCCACTACTCACGCCCCCACGATCTCTGTGCATCAATTATAAGTCACCATTTCCACGCACAAAACTTCATCATCGCGATAGCCTCAGAAAGCCACACTGCATCTTCCCCCACAACCTTTTCACAAAACCACACCAGATCGCATTCACCCATCATCCAAAACCCAGAATCCGACGCCCGAGATCGCACAAACCATGAATCCAGATTCGCGTTTCGAATCGATGGAGGAATCATCGGCCACTTTCGAATACGCTCGATCGCGACAAAGCTCAGGTCGCCACGCTCGTTGAATCGGCCTAAATCGATTACTGCTTGAGCGAAAATCGCGACCTTGATTTGAAAATGATGTAGGTGCACGATTAGTTACATGCTCGTGATTGAAGAAAAGGAGGGACGCCATTTTTTATTTTTTCTACAAGTATGAGTTTCAAATTGGATTAAGCAGGAAGAAAGGCACACGCGACTTAGATGTGAAGGAAGGCGGCTCTGTATGCGTAGTGGTGACTGATGGAGACGTAATAAGGTTTGACTTAGGAATTTTATAATATTATTTAATTCCAAAATATCACGTTAAGCATAAGCTTGAAATCTCGAACTCCGAATCAGACATGCCGACAGGCGTTTATAATGTTATGCCCCTATTTCGAACACAATGGAAAAGGTTTCGAGCCCTAATTCGATCATATGGAGAAGATAGCTTTTTGGACCCAGTTATTATATTGAATTTGATATAAATTTTAGCCCGTTTATATGTCGTACGCTCACATAACAACTCAGAACACTACGAAAATTGAAATCCGATAACAGTACAATATTACGGATCCAATAGATCTAGTTTCGTCGAATTCCGAGACCGTGGCTTGGAAGGCTATTTTTAAATATCAATTTAAACGATAAAATTTCAAAACTAAACAAAACACTTCTAAATTCAATTTTAACACTTTTACTATCCTCGGTACTATCAATATAAATTTTACAAGCCTTCAAATTATTTTTAACAGGCTTAAAACCCAAGTTTTCATACTTTACCCAACTTTAGACTATTTAATACAATAATTTAATTATCAAATAAATAGTGATATTTGAATTCAGGTTAAAAATTAACTTCTAAATATTTAAAATCAATTAAATATTCCAATCTCAAACATCCAAAAATTTCGGGTCGTCACATTCCTCCCCCCTTAAAAGAATTTCGTCCCCGAAATTATAAGTTAGGAAGAATGATCCAATACCCATTACTATTTTCCAAAACCAAACAGTTTTATCAACTTGCCATAACATGTCTTTTATTAAAGACCCACTATTACTTCAACCAACTATCCAAAACCTTCCATAGTTTCTAAATAACTTTACTTATTCAACCATTCAAATTTAAATTTAAATCCAAATTTAAATTATCAAAACTTTCTCAAAAAATTTCTATCTCTCTAAATTTTCGAAAAATTTTGTCAGCATCTCCTTTGCGCGGCTAGCTCGGTACAACTACAAAATGCCTCTACGGGCTCCAAAATTCCAAAAGAAAACAAAATGCCAAGTGGCTAGATCAAAAACCCAATCAAATTTCATACTGAAATTTAAACACATACCTTTTTGTCGAGCAATTCAAATTATCTTCTGAAATCAAAACAAATTTTCCTTTTACTTTATAATACCTGCAAATCCTACATAGCAATAATATACAATCATAGCTTTTAAACCATTTTATACATTTCCTTACAGAAGTTTTCATATCTACTTCTATTCTAGTTAGTTTTCCCATTTCCATATGAATTCAATTTATCTTCAACTCTGAATATTGAATTTTATCTTCGATTTATAATTGATTCATATCATTATTTAAATTAGTTTCATCCACTAATTTATTTCAATTTCCAATTTGAAATCGTTTTGTCGCTAACAAAAATTTTCCCAAAAATTTTCAAAAATTTCCCAACTCCTAAAATTTTCGGAAAATTTTGGCAGAGTCTCCTTTGTACGGAGGAGCTTTTGCAATTTGACAAGTGATATAAATATATATACATCGACCCACCCGGTCGGATAAACAAAAACAGTTCATATTTCCTATTTTTATTGCATATGCGTACCATCATTTAGCATTTTAAGCAAGCGGCTTATTATTTTAGCAATTCGCGCGATCAAATCCAGCCCAACGGCTTCCCGGTACCTGTACTTACTCAAATTAAATATGTAAGTGCCAAAATCATATAACTTAACAACATTTTACATATTTAACTAGTAAACATATGAGTTTCTATAAGCAATGCAGGTTAAACAATATTTATAAGCAACTTATAGAGTTCCGACATTAATTTTAATTGTTTACAACCAATTAGTGTACAACTTCATTCAATTTAAATGGTTTAAAACTCAATTGTTTACATTTAATTCATTTTTAAGAAAAACAAACTCATATTCACTTCAATTGATTTCAAAATTATCCTATTTCACTTCTAATAACTCATAGGATTTTATCTAATCTCATTTACGTCGAACGACCCATTCTCTTATGCAACTCGACAATATTCATGTGAATAAATAATTACTTAAGCTTATAACCACTTTAAATTGATTCCAACTCAATTTATATTTAATTCCTTCTATCTTAATTCATTCACAACCATTTTATTTAGCTCGACACATTTCATGCTTATATATTAATAATAATTTCCCAATTTAAATTTACCCAAGCTTTTATTTGATGGACGATTACCCTTATCCGAAGCCAAGCTTCCACTAATTTTAAACTTAAATTAATTTATTTCAAGTTATTCAAATTTCATACTTAAGCTCATTTTCATTTTACAAATAAAATTTTCTTTTCAATTTAACTTGATTCTATTTCAATCCAATCTCATTTCAAACTACAAATTTACTTGATTAGTTCATCTGTTTCATATAAATTTTAAATTTACAGATTCAATTCATTCTTAATTCATTTAATTAATTACAAGGCCATTTTCAATTTTATTTACTTCTTGGATTATATTTGCAATACAAACCATTACCACTTTAATCCAATTCCATTATTTTTGGCAACATTTTCAATTTTATTTACCTCACTAACGATTCAAGTCGAATTTGATTTATAACTTGATTTTTATTTCCAAACTTCATTATTAACTCCCAATTCAGCTTCTATTTAACTACATTAGGTTCCATTTACATATCTCATTAACTAATTTATTATCTAATTAGTTCTCCCCCTATTTATAATTCAATACTTGATTTTTAATCTCAAAATCACTTCATTTAATTTTCTTAAGTTCAATTTATTTTATAATTCAAGTTTGGATTTTTGATTCATTTTCCAAAACATCAAACAATATTTATTTTGGGTTTCTATTCCATTTTCCAATTTTATAAGTCACAACTTAATATTTTACATACTTCCATTCATTCTAGGCTTGAGTATATTCATCTTTATTTTTAACCCAAGATTTTCGCTTATTTATAACCCAAGCATATCTTTATTCCATGGATTTTTAATTCTTTTATAAGTTATTCTAATTCATTTATTCCAATCCAATTCTTATCCAACCTATTTCCATTTATTTAAGTAAGGATCTAATTCCATTCAATATCACCTATAACTCAGCTGAATTTTATTCCAGTTCAATTCTATTTTAACTCGGATTTATTTAATTCAATTCGATTCAATTTTCTTCCTCAATCCAAGTTAATTTATTTCTAACTTTTCACTTTAAATTTAAATTCCAACATTCAAAGCTCATATTTCCTTTCTGATTTAAAAATCATCTCAATTTATAAGCTTATAACCTATCTCATCAGGATTTTTAAACACCCGGCCTTTGGTTTCAAATCATTTGAAATCGCCATTATCTCAAAATCACACTTTTCAAAATTTTAAACCAATCTTGGTTTTCATTCCCAACAAATTTCCTTTGAAATTTCAAAAACAAACTGCTTCTCCTGAACAAATCAATTTGGCAGCAATGTGTCACTTAGAAACTCGAAAATGAACATCGATGGTGCTGCAGTCATCACCGAAATTATTTTCCAGCGGCTGAGTGAGTTCAATGCTATATCCCTTCCTAAAATTTATTTGAATCAATTACCATTCAGAATTACTTTTAAAATGATAATGCTATTTTTTGTCTTCAAAACACTTCGAAAATACTTCCAAAATCTTCGGGGTTTTAAATTTCCAAATTTGATTTAAATCAAATTTTAACTATAATTTATTTGTATAGTTTATGCTCATACCATTTTTTCCATTTGATTATCCAAGTCATTCCAATTTCTTTTTCTTTATTTTTTTATAATATTATTTGTTTAAAATATTATCATCCAAACACCCAAGTTATATAATAATTTAAGAAAATGTTTCTTTTACATCAAAATATATTTTGGGTAAAATTATTCCATTCACCCACCTTTAAAACAATACCGTGTCAATTCATCATATCAAGTGTTTATAAACTCTTCTCGAATAGCGGCCAAATTACTCGATCAGAATTCATATTCTACTCAACCAATAAGTCAACACAATTAAAACAATTTTGTATCCACTAACAAATACGCGCTCATATCTATTAATACGCTCAACCCATTCTAGAGTACTACTGACTCTATTTGAGTATCTCCCACCAGAGCCAAGGTTATTACCAACCTAAGCTCTGATATCAAAATGTCACGACCCGATTTTTCAATGCCCGAAAAACCGAACCATGAGGGTTAAAGAAGAAGACGTAGAAGAAGAAAATAGGAAACAACATCAGAATCTATCTATCGTAGTGGAATAAATATAATAGATAATAAAAGATCTTTACACTAAAGAAAAACTATATCTGTTTATACATACATCATCAGAGTACATCATCAGAGTTCAACATCAATAACATACAACTAGATACACAGCGGAACAATAATAAAATACGGAAGTACGTATCGCCATCCAGCTCGTCTCCTGAGCTTCACAGCCTTCTTTCCTGTATCCAATAATACTCGGTCTGACCCGAGCATTACAGTTAAATAACACCCGAGTCAGTCTAGAATACCAGTGTGAGAAATCACACTCAAATTGATTATTAAAGTTTCAAAATCCTTTGAAAACAAAAGCATCTCGTAAGACAACGCCACAAATAAACATGTCGGGTTTTTACCTTACGATAGCTAAAACATTTTTTATTAAATTTCTCTGATATTATAATAGTGTCTATAGAAAGTAAAATAGAATCTAGCAGAAATGCTTGCATCTCACGTTTCAGCAATAGTTGGGCACAATCAAAACCGTACGTGCGCGTAGGGAAAATGGATTTTCAACTAATGACTAGGTACTGGGGTACCACCTGCCACGGTACATGGTCTAGATCTGCATACCAAGGATCACTCCCGACCCACTACAACACAAGACCGGGACTACCCCTTACTGGATAATCCCGAGTAAGATCACCCAACGGTTGGGATCAGCAACCACAACACTAAGCCGAAATAAAAGGGACATCAAGACAGGGATGACCTCACCCTGAAGTGGGTGCTACCCACATAGCCTTGCTGCATAACCCCTGATTTTCAGTCATTCCCGGTTGATGAGGCTTGAGGCTAAGCGTTACCTTTTAGAACGTTTCACTTAGAATGCTTATCGTCCACCTGACGATGTTCTGAAAGCCTTCATCCATACAAGTCCGTCCCGGGTTCGAACGAAACCGAAGGCACTACTCCTACTACATCCATTTGGAATTATCCTCAGGATTAGTAGCGACTAGCCCTTGCACTTCACTGCTCCATCTTCGACTCTGAACTCGTTTTTCCCACGAAAACGTACAAACCGGATCGAAGTGGTTTTCGAGAAATTAATCCCGATCCCGGTCACTTCGAAACGATCAGCGCATTGTCCAATATTGATAGTCTGTTATTTAACTATCAATTAACATTCATAACAACCATCAAACATAAATAATTTCCCCAAATTATTTATCAACCTCAAACTATCTTCACAAGATATATTTCCGCTTTCAAATCTTTTTGAAAACAGTTTTCAAACCATCTCCCTTTTATAGAATAAATTTCCCAAATATTTCTATTTCCACTGAAATCACCAAGTACAAACACTTTAGATTTTAAAATAATATAAAGCTCTTTATTATAAAATATCCTTTAAAATTTTTAAATTTAGAACTACTTCAATACTTTATTAAAATATATACTTTAGAAATATTTAAAATAAGATTACTTTATAAAATATAAAAATAGATTTTCTCTTTTTTAAAACAAAATACCAAGACAAATTTAATTAATTACTATGATAATAGATTTGAAGAATATTTACTTTAGAATTTAAATATTTTTTTAAAATAATAACTTTTCCAAAACATGCTTTTTAAAACACCATTAGAACTTTTAACTAATATTTAAAAATTTACTTTCGAACCGTACTTGGCTATCCAGGGAAATATACTTTTCTTCAAATCCTTTTAAAAATAAATCACTATTTATTTTTAAACAAACTTTACATTTCTTTAATAAATTCCCATCGTGAAGTTATTCTTCAAATATCCACTGATATAATACTTTACTTTTATAAACCCAGTTTATAAATTTCAAGTCACATTCTCCTTTAAAAACATAATTTCAAATTCTAAATAAATTTCCAATCGATTTAAAATTTTATTCCAATTTGAAATAGATTCCTTTACTTTCTCAATTTAACTCCAAAACCCATCAACTTCAGTTTTACCTTTCAAATATGGTTTAAAATCTTATTTAACTGAAATATTACTTTCATACTTTTCTAAATTCCTCTTTATCCTTTAAAATAAATTTATTCCTTGAATTTTAAAATAAATTCTTTATTCCTTTAAATAATGTCACTAAAGCTTTACGATTCATTATTTTCCGTTTATTCAAAATCCACTTTTCTCCATACTCGAAATTATTTATTAGAATTTTAAAATTACTTTTATTCTTATCCAGTTCATTCTTAAATTTATTCAAATGCTCTATAATTATTTTACTTAAAAAAATCCACTCTTTTATTTCTTTCCAAAAATCCAATTCTATATATTTCAATAACTCAGTGTACCGGAACATATTCAAGTAAATCATAGCATTCAATATCCCAATTATCAATATGATTCATCGTAGAATGTCAAATATTCATAACACAGAATATTAAATAATCTAAATAAATGTTGAGGAATCCAGTTGGATCCCTCCAACCTGTTTCCCTACATCCACAGATGTTAGCACAATATAAAATAAAAATTCCACTTCGAGGTGGAATATCGTGGTGTATGGGATTTAAATATAATATCATCCACTATTATACGGCGCATATGGTCTCATCCGCTATATAATGCGGGAAATCAATCATTCCAATATATACTGTATACTACTGTATATATAATATAGCACATCCAATCAAATCAATCAATCAACCAATTGTTTAAATTTAACCATTTAAATTTAAATTATAACCAAATGAGTGAGATTAACTCACCTTTGATTTTCATTTTGCAATCCGATCCAAACCGGCTTGCCTCTCCACAATTTCAGACCTTGTATAACATTTATATGATTTATTAATATTCGAAATAATCGAACAAATAATTCCCTTTAATAAACTAAATTAATTAGCCATTTGATATTATCTAAATAATTCTTCTCTCTTACAATCTTTTGTAACTAAAATAAATTTAATAAGTTAATTAATCAGGTCAATCGCCCAAATACATCATTTTTAAAATAACTAGTAAATTTAAAATGTGTTTATATGTAATATTTACTTTATTTTCCTTTGAAAACTACATACAATATAAATCTAGTTTTTACATAACCTTCTGTATTTTAAATCCCTATATATATATATAATTTAAAAATCTATCTCTATAAAGTTTCTCTGTATACATATACATACATACATATATATATAACTAGATGGAAAAAACAAAAAACTACTGCATATTTTTTTTTTCAAATCCTTACTGCGTGTAAGTTTTCGCCCTAATTTACATATACAAATTAGATTCAACTCGAGAAGAAAATATACCTCACAGCTTCCCACAACTCACGCCCTCACAATCTCCGAGCATCAATCATCAAGTCACCATCTCCACACACAAAACTTCATCATCGCGATACCCTCACCAGAAAACCACACTACATCTTCCCCCACAACCTTTTCACGAAACCACACCAAATCGCATTCACCCATCATCCAAAACCCAAATACCGACGCACGCGAACACACAAACCATGAATCCAGATTCGCAATCGGAATCGGTGAAGGAATCATCAGCCACCTTCGAATACGCTCGATCGCGACAAAGCTCAGGTCGCCACGCTCGTTGAATCATCCTAAATCGATTACTGCTTGAGCGAAAATCGCGGCCTTGATTTGAAAATGATGCGACCAGGGATTGAAAGGAAGAGGCACACGATTTGTCACATACTCGCAATTGAAGAAAAGGAGGGATGCCATTTTTTATTTTATTATATAAGTATGAGTTTCGAATTGGATTAAGCAGAAAGAAAGGCGTACGCGACTTAGATGTGAAGGAAGGCGGCTCTATACGCGTAGGGGTGGCTGATGGAGACATAATAGGGTTTGACTTAGGAATTTTGTAATATTATTTAATTCCAAAATATCACGTTAAGCATAAGCTCGAAATCTTGAACTCCGAATCAGACATGCCGACAGGCGTTTATAATGTTATGCCCCTATTTCGAACACAACAGAAAAGGTTTCGAGCCCTAATTCGATCGTATGGAGAATATAGCTTTTCGGACCCAGTTATTATATTGAATTTGATATAAATTTTAGCGTGTTTATATGTCGTACGCTCACACAACAACTCAGAACACTATGAAAATTGAAATCCGATAATAGTACAATATTACAGATCTAATGGAACTGGTTTCGTCGAATTCCGAGACCGTGTCTTGGAAGGCTATTTTTAAATATCAATTTAAAGGATAAAATTTCAACACTGAACAAAACACTTTCAAATTCAACTTTAACACATTTACTACCCTCAGTACCATTAATATAAATTTTACAAGCCTTCAATTTTTTTTAACAGGCTTAAAACTCAAGTTTTCATATTTTACCCAACTTCAGACTATTTAATACAATAATTTAATTATCAAATAAACAGTGATATTTGAATTCAGGTTAAAAATTAACTTCTAAATATTTAAAATCAATTAAATATTCCAATCTCAAACATCCAAAAATTCTGGGTCGTCACAGTAAAACAGGGTCATGATCGAGGCTATGCGTAGACGAGTCACTGGTGGATATGGTCACGATGTCCAATGTAGTAATTGAGTGCTGTAGGAATAGATGGTTAATCTGCAATTGGCGAGTAGGTCTAGGTTCTTGGAGCAAGCTTATGGTAAGTGGCTATCTGTCTTTAGTCTAATTCAGGGTATGCGTGTGTCGTGGACTAGCATATATGTCATTTTCATATTATATTCGATATTACCTATGCCACTATATTATTTTGCTATCATTATTGACATAGTCTAACCTGTGTATTGTTTATAATACTGGGTCAGTCCGAGACATTTTAGGTTCAGGGGACGCTATGACCAGTTTGATGGATGTTGAACATAAGTAAAGGGCACTATATCATTATATCTATAGTCATTGTATAATATTGAGATGGATTTGGATTCATGTATTGGATAATTTAATGACAGTGCATAATTGATACATATTAGGTTTATGCATACTTATATATTATTTATTAACGTTGCAATTTTGGCTTTATATTCTCTCATTATTTATTATATATATTGTTTATTGTTCTATCCTGGTAGCATACGTATTTATTGCTTTGTGCTGATACTGTGTACATTTATTGGTGAGTCACTCGATATCTATATACATACCAATATTAGCCTAAGGGAATATTCACACTATGCCCCATATTGCCTTATTCTTCATATTACTGGACAATATTGTTTTGTAATATGCTAGAGTATTATGGGTATAAGGATGGGGATGTTACAGTAGGTATCAGAGCTAGTTCTGAACAAAATAATGTATATATGAGACACGAGTCACTAGCTCGATGAGTCTTATGGTCCATTTCCCATGGTGTGTTGGGGATTTGGTTTATAGTAAGATATAATGTAAGAGTGTGTGTATTTATTACTTAGTATATGATGATTACTTGGGGTTATAATCTAGAAGCGTATTTGTATTTTGCGTATATAAATTATTTTGCAAATATTTATCAAGTATGAAATATAAAATGTTTTTTTACCCCCGTGGCTTTATGTAAATATTTATACTCTAGTCTGTTAATGATCAAAATGTGCAGACGAAATTTATAGATTATTTTCCACTGAGAGTCTTATACGTTTGATTATTTATGTTTGTATTGATTGATGAGTACTTATAGTAAATTTGTAGTTATTGATATTAAATCCATGTGGTAATTTTAGTATTGAAGTTATTGCTAGGAATTTTGAAAATTTTATTTCTATATCGTGTTATTGACGTGTTTTCATCATAGTTTGTGAAGTAATTTTAAAATCTAATGCTTGCTTGATAGTTTGAATAGTTGGACATGATTTATTATCAACAAAGGGTTTAAGCATATATTTAAATGAAAGCAAGTTTATGATTCTGAGTTATATCTATATAAAGTAGGAATTATGATTTTATATAAATGTATATAGATAAAATATCTTGGAGAATTTTTAAAATTAAATAGTGTTAATTTGCTTGCTGTGTGCTTTAAGAATTCCGGTCGATGCGCCCGATCAACATTATCGATAGGGATTCCTAAACATTACGACGAGGCATATGGACACAAAGTTTTAAACAGTTGAAAAGTTTTGAGATTTTTTAAAAGCTTTGAATATCATTGAATGTATTATAAAGCTTTAAAAAGGATGAAATATTTAGAAGGAAGATAAACTTAATATTTGAAGAGATTTAAAGAAATATTTGAATAATGATTTGAAAAGAATTTGGTTAAAGCTTTAAGAAGTGATAGAAATATTTCGATAAGAGAAATATTATTTTGAAATATAATTTTAATAAACTTATGTTTTGATGATATGTCTAAAAATTTGAAAGTTTTACAAATTAATGAAATTGCTTCAATTTGGAAATTTTTAATTGAGTATTTGCATCTTTATATAAATTTCATAGTTTTGGAAATAATAAAATTATATTTTCATATGATTATATATATATATATGTATTTATATAATGATTGGAGCCACCGAACATTAATTGAGAACTGAAGTTGATGCCCAGGCAATGTTGATCAACAGCCAACATTGCAACCAACTTGCAAAGTGAGCACTAGAATTCATGACGAGGCATCATCCATATATTTTTGTATTAGAATTTGGAATTGTTTTCCATATGAAACTGTGACTGAATGTCTTTTGTTAAAAATGTGGTTAATATTTTAAATGATTTGTATGAATATATTATGTTGGTTTGCTTTGATTGATTTTGTAAAATATTGAAGTATGTTGGAATTTGAATTGATTGTATATGGCCATTTTTCAGATTTCTAGAAATTCAATTGATAGAAAGAATATTTCAATCAATGGAATCCTTGTAGATCTCATTGCCGTAAGCGAAATCCAAGAAGAAGAAGACACAAGTAATAATTCAGTAGAATAGTTCAGTCGACTTAATATAGTTTCGATCGACTAAACCTAAGAATTTTTAATTTCTTGAAATAAGTTTTATTATTTTCTTATACTATTAATTCCATTACTTTTTGGTTCAAAAATCAGGATCGTTGGTGTTAATTTGATATTGTATGCTATGTTAACCGTTTTCCAAAGAATAATTACAAAGGTTGCACAGTTATAATATTTTAACCCACCTTTTCCTAATCCATTACACCATGAAGTTAGCTAAATATATTTGTGATCATCAAGGCAAAAACCCGGGGAGTTGATTATCAGGTTCATAAATTAGTTATAAGCAAGGGTATGGATGATAGTCGAGTGGATTCAAGGGAGTAGCATTCAAGAAATGGATAAGTATGGATTTGCACTTCCCTTAGGCCTATGATCGGATTAGATCAGATCACTATGGCTATGGATCACATGCATTGACAGTTCAACTTAACGATGATCGCTCAATAACTCAACGAATACCAGAAGAATCAAGCAAATAACTATGAAAACACGAAGACGGAGTAGAAGGGACCACCATAACTGATCGTGAGGCACCATGTAGCCCCCGCCCCCAATCGGTGCCCTCTAGGAGGCCCAGATTGGCCCCATTTTTAGCGAACGGGTCCGTCTTGGCCTTAGTCTTCTACATATGGATTTCAGCTGGATATTTTGGCATCTTCTCCTATAAATACAGAATCATTGGCTCATTGCTAGGGATCTTCCTTTTGGGGGCGAGACTGTTCTTCTTTTAGCTCTTCTTCATTGTTTCTTTTTCCTTCCCCCATTAATTTTCTAAGACTAAAGCAAACTATTTTTGTAATCCTATAGTATAATAAAAAGATTATTGAAGTAGACGTAGGCCAGAATTTGCTGAACTACTATAAACTTTGTGTGTCCGTTTACATTTTTGTTGTTAAATCTGTGATCTATACATTTAATTATCCATTTGGAAATTATGATTGAATCTGTGGTGTTATCATATTAGTTGAGTGTTTGTGACCAACTTTAGGGAAATTTTTTTGATATCAGAACCTTTTCAATTGCACTCGCAGATTTAGAAATGATTTGGAGCTTGGATTTGGACAAATGGTTATGCAATCAGCAAGGAGACCATTGGTAGATAGGGGTCACCATGGAGGATGTTAGAAGGCATCCTATGGAGCTGGAACTAATCAACCCTCTGTCTATATCACTAGGAATGAGATAAAGACCATGGTGGATGCTATGTAGGGGAGGATGATGAGGAGATAAGAGTAGATGATGCTAACTTTCCTCGAGCAAATTGGACATGCTGGAGAAAAAACTAATATCAATTTAAATAAAGGATTTGGAATAACTAGCGATCTGGATCAAGGAATTGAAGCAGCAGGAGCTACATGAAATCAGAAACAAGAGCATGGAAACGGGGCTAACGGGCTGGAGAATGCAACGGAGCAGCCGGGGGCAATTCCCGGCTAACAAAGAGGGATTGTTACCAATTCTCCCATAAGGATCGGCATGAATCACACATGGCAAGGAGGAATGCCCCCGGTCAGGCTGGATCAGTTCACGGTAGGCCAATGGTCGATGTTGTGCAGTTTGGTGCACATCACGGTGCATATGCACATCTAAAGGAGTAAGTTTCGGGATTCCCTCGCAAAGATGAGAGCGGGCGGGAAATGATGGTTGGAGGCTACCTATGATGGCAGTTACGGGCTTATGGAGATGATCATACAAGCTATGAGAGGAGAACTGATAAATAGGGATCTGGAAGATGTGAATATGAGTCCATATATCAAGTGTGCTTGGAATCTACCAGAGTTTAAGTTATCGATACTTGAGGGATATAATGGAAAATTGGACCCTACTGTTCATGTGGCATAGGGAGGTGCCGGGGACATCGAAGGAAGTGATGGCACGATGCATTCCATTTGTACTTGGAAAATATAACGACAATATGGTTTAGGAAATTATAAAGTGGTTCAATTGGTAGTTGGACAGAGTTGGTGGATAAATTCATGGGGCAATTTCGAGTCCACGTCATGATACCCAAGAGTGTGATGACCATGACAACACCAAATCAAAGGATAGGAGAGTCCCTGAAGGAATTCCTTAACATGGTTTAATGTGGCAGTTGCTTTGGGAATCAATTGGATTCGTCGATGGTCTTGATGGAAGCGGTATCAGGGATAGCTGACGAAACAGACTTCAAGGTTGCACTGGAACGGGTCCACCAGTAGATCTCGAGAATTTTATGATGAGGCCAAAAGGTTCCTGTGGTAGGAGGATGCTATGGCCAGTAGAGAAGATGTTAATGTAGTGAGGGACAAAGGACTGCCTGGGAAAGGGTCAAGCAAAGACAAAGAAAAGTGAACATCGGATGATAACGTCTACAGATCGAAATAGCATGATTTGAGTAATACTTTGGAAAGGATTTATCTGGATACTCGAGGATGCCTTCCATACCAAAGGCTGGCAAGGAGTGAGCTCACCGAGCATGAGCGGGTATCAGGAAAATACTTCCTATACCACGAGCTGTATGGGCACACTACAACTGTAGGCACTTGAAGGATATGGTTGAGGAACACCTTCAGGATGGAAGGCTACCACAATATATAAGAACTCGGGCTGCAGCCGTGGAACCGGAGCAGCCAACTTCTGCATCAAATGGAAATGGCCTTGGGTTAAGGTCACAAATCGTCATATATTGATGGGATGTCATGAACTACATAACGAATAAAATCCATGATAAAAAGATTAAGTCACTTACACATGAACGGGATTGAGGCTGGTCCTTAGGCATGCTCTGAGAGAGGATAAATCGTCACGCTTGGAGAGGCTTCTTGTTATTGGTTTTCAGGTTTTTTGGTCGTATAAACTTAAATTTAATCATTTAATGAATGGATTTTGGAATGCTCAAATCCGCGTTTAAAAGTAATAAATGAAATAGGTTCTAGTTACCCCGACAAGAGAGACGGGGAAATAACTGCAAAGTGCAAGTCTCTTCATCGGAGAGCGACATGCTTGACTCGTACATGGATTAAGCCCCGTACTTGGGGATCGAAGCTAGAGAATAAAGCCCCATAGATCACGTCATGTTCTGATTGGAGAGACGAAACCAGAGAAGCAAGAAGTAGGCTACTTCGTCGGAGAGCAATAGGATCGACATGCTTATCGTTGTGCGCTTCTGGTCGGAGAGTGAGCGGGGTCGATCAAAGGTTTGGAGAGACCATGATCGGCCTAGAAAGGCCATGGCATCGCTTTTTGTTTAGGGACACTGAATCGTAGTGCAGGAAGTAATGCCGCTTCACCAAAGAGCGATATGATCGATTACTTATAGATGTTCCCCCTTTCACCGCAGAGTGATTAGATGGGGTCAGCAAGACCTCGAAGAGGCTAATAAGATCGGTTAGAGAGACTAAGAACCAGGACATTGGTCCGGCGAGACCTTTGATTTGGCTAATGATTTGGTGAGATCGAGGCTTTCGATTTGGTAAATGATCTAGTGAGATCATGGATATAGATTCGTTTAGGGATTTGGTATGGTTTCAGAATTGGCTATCGACTTAGAACAGTCATGGATTATAGCACTTCAACTTGGCAAAGGTGGATTCTGGAATGGAATATTTGGCTATCGATGCATTATGGACTCCGAATCTATGGTAATTCAGCACATGCCTTCCTATCATAAGGCATGTTTTGGAGTGATGGCAAATGTTATCCTGCCTTTTTGCAGGGCCGTGATACCATGGAGTTGGCTAAATGGATTTGCAATCATTAAAGCAAGGAACCTGAGGAGATGATTACCGTGTTCAGAGATTACTTATAAGCGAGGCTATGATGATAGTCGAGTGGATTCAAGGGATTAGCATCCAAGAAATGGCTAAGTATGGATTTGCACTTCCCTATGTAAGGGATCAAATCGGATCAATATGGTTAGGAATGGATCAGATTGGATCACTATGGCAATGGATCCCTCGCATTTGATGTTCAACTCGACGATGATCGCTCAATAATGCAATGAATACCGAGAGAATCGCGCAAACAACTATGGAAACACGAAGAGGGAGTGGAGGGGGGCCACCAAAACCGATATATGGCGCCACGTGGTCCCCACATCAATCAGCGCATATCCTTTTAGGAGGCCTAGATGGGCCCCATTTATGGTGAGCGGGTCTGTCTTGGCCTTGCTCTTTTGCACGTAGATTTTCAGCAAGATATTTTGACGTCTTCATCTATAAATACAGGATCATTGCTCATTGCAAGGGATCTTTTTTAGGGTGAGACTAGTGTTCTTGTGGCTCTTCGTTGTTTCTTTTTTCCATCTTTCATTAATTTTCTAAGGTTAAAACAAACTGTATTTGTAATCCTATATCAAAATAAAAATATTATTGAAGTGGACGTAGGCTAGAATTTGCCAAACCACTTTAAAATTCATGTGTTGATTTACATTTTTACCGTTGAATCTATGATCTACGTATTTAATTATATGTTTGGAAGTTATGATTGAATCTACGGTGCTATCATATTAGTTGAGTGTTTGTGACAAATTTTAGTGCAAACATTATATATTTTTAACATGTTAATATAGTTTAATACATTTTCATTATAGTAACCATTTTCTTAATATAAACATATTAGAAGCTAACTTATGACTAGAATTTATATTTGAGTTTTGTAGTATTTTTTCACAAATATTTAAAGTAAGGTTTTGATTTGTAAGGTAAGTAGTAAAGAGAAGTTTTGAATTCAACCAAGAAATAAACATTTTGTGAAAATGGAATTTGATTTTAAGAATTATTTTAAAGAATATTTTGTATGTATAATGTTTTTAAGAACGAATAATGATTTTCATTTTCATGATAATGTAGTATGGATTTTGTAAAGTGAGTTTAGAAATAACTGTATTGTTGTTGGTTTTTTTTGAAAATAAATTCTATTTGAAAAGATGTGTATAAATATATATTGTGGATAATTAAGTTTAAATAAAGGTATATTTAGGGAGTTTGATTTTGAAGTAAATAATTGTCTAGAGAATATTTTGTATATTAATTGGTGATGATCTTTTGTAAATTGGGGTTTGAAGTTAATTATAAATTTAAAGTCAAGCCATGTTTAAGTGATTTATGACTTTAGAAAAGTCTTGGTAACAAGATATAAATTTTATTTTAAGTGTTTTGTAAAATTTCGATGTTTAATTTGAGAAAGTAATATTAAATTTGAGGAATTTTTTATGCAGATAAAAATTTTACAGCTTAAAACTTTGAGATTATTGTGTATTTTGAATCTTCTTCCTTATATAAGTGCATTAGTAATGTTTTTGAAAAGTTTTGAGAAGTAAAGTAAGGAAGAATTCTTGGGAAAGGAGATTTACAAATTATGTTTTATCTTTATCTTTGGAAATAATAATCATCAAGATATTTAATATTTCAAAAAATGTAAATTATTTGAAATGATTTGTCGTCAATCTAAAGTTTTGAAATCATTGATTATAAATTTCAGGTTGCACTATGTTTTGATCATTATGGTTCTAGGAAATTTTTGAAAATATAGTATAAATTTAGTTTTAATGTTTAATGAATTTTGATATTGCTAAGTATAGCTATAATTTGAAGTAGTGCATTTGATATGTAAAATTATTGATTTTCTTAGAGCTGGAAATTTTAATATTTATGAATATTTATATTTTCTAAAATATTTGATTATTTACAAATGAACTTATAAAAGAGTGCGTTTGTATATTTTATTCAACTATTGTGAAATTTAAAAGGAAATTTTGTACCATGGAGTTTACACTAAGGTTTTCAAAAATTTCAATATTAGAACTATATTTTATTTTTAATTCAAGGATTTGATCCCAAGTGAGTCGTATAACTCATAGCCAATGATCACAAAATTTGGCATAGGATGATAAGTCATTATTTTAAGGCTATAGAGGAAATTATTTATATTTTTTAAATATGTGTTGATAATTGAATGTGATATTTTGTGTGACGACCCACCTTTCTGACCTTGGGAATGACACTTAATACATCTTTGGTATTTGCATGTCGTTGACCAAGCATCCAAAAGGTAAGTTGTCTTGGGGTATAATAAAGAACATAACGAGATAAAATAGGAAAAAACCTCATAACGAAACGGTTGTATATAATACAAATTGATATAGTACAAAAGGTTACTCCTGACATGGAGCTACCAGAGTTAAACAAAAGTACTACATCTAACAGATTTGCAACTATATATTCTGACTTGTAATTTTTAGATACAAAATACATCTTCATAATCATACGGCGGAAATAAATAACTAGATAACTAAGGAGTATCCCACTCGATCATCGTCTTCGAAGAACTCTAAAGAGAAACTTGCTACTCTCGGACTACTCAAATATAATTGATTACTTGAGAGTTACGGGAATACAAACAACTCAGGTCTGACAAAATGTCTGGTATGAGTAATACTCTAAAAAAAAGGAAGTGCATTTAATAATAATATGCGGGACCATGTCGCTATTGCGGAACGGGTTTTCTCCCACATAAACAAAAACCAAACACAAGAATGGTAAAGAAAAATAGGAAACAAATCCAAACATAGATAATAAGAAAAATAGTATAAAGATTCAGACTTGAAAGAATGGAAATAGTCTGAACAAAATCCAAATTGGCCAGATTGGATAAAATAAGATAACAGTCCAAACTTGATAGAATGGACAAAAACTATAATCATGAAGAGTGGTTGACTCTTCCCGTTGCAATTACAGAAAAAAAATCAAAGGTTTGAATCAAATAAGAAAATGAAAATTTCCAACAATGACTAGGAGGGTGCACCCCCCTTGAAGTATACTTCTAGTAATATACTTCTGAGAAGCTCATTTACTCTGTGACACTTCTCGAAACGGACCCTGCCAAACCTTATCGATAATTTGAATTTTTTACATCCAAATTATAACTTTTTTAAAGGTAAAGGTGCACCAAAATCTAGATGAGATGTGAAAATACCCCAATAGGAGCAACACCACATAGCTGGACCCCGTTATGCGCGTTGGTTTTAGTCATTTCCGTCAAAGAAAAACAATGCTCAACAAAGCAATAAATTTTCTTAGAATGACGATAATAAAGAAGCTTAAGTTGGGAGTTATGGAACCATATATGGACTATTTGGGCTCGGCCATGGGTTGTTATGGATCAGCCTTGGCTTGAAATAAGGAATTATGAGTCTTGTTTGAATATAAAGTGAAGAAGAGAAGGAATAAGCTAGTTTTAAGTGGATGGAAATGGAAGATCAAGTGTTTTCTGCCATGAACTTCAATATGGAAGCCATGGAAATGTAAATGAAGAAAATGAAGAGAGAAGTAGGAAATGAAGAAGGAGGATTGGTAAAGTGGAAATTATGAAGAGGTAGTGGTATTTATAAGCATAGAATACTACTAAAATACCCTTAGCATAAAATAACATAATATCATGCATGCTACACCATGCCTCTCCCACCCCTAGCACACATTACCCCTCTCACTCCTACCTTCTTAAATCAACCTACTCCTTCCATGTGTATGTACTTAGGGTATGGAGATGATTTGTATACATATAAGTTTGTTTATATGTACTAGTATAGCAGCACGCACAATTTGTGTGTATATTATAATGCTCGATTAGAATGTTATTCAGTATACCTTCATTGCCATCGATATGAATTTAGAAGACTATTGTTGATTCTAATTCCCAATACTTAACACGGGAAATACTCTTAAATTCAACCAATACAACAATGAAATCTATTATTCTTTGGAAAAATAAAAAAGATTATAGTTTGACCCAAAACTGGAATTTGATAGACTTGTCCTACCACAACATCAATCACACGTCATCAAGACCGACAAGAAAAAAGAACAAAATTTCATGCCAAAATCTTGAAGCCTCAAAATATTAGTCGTATAATGATCAATTACTCGATGTGTAACGAATAAAAAAGGGAAAAGGCAATAGCAACATTATCAACTTTTTCTCATCCAAATTAAAAGTAATTATTCGAAGATGAAAGTAAAGCTTTCATGCAAATTTAGTAACATAACACATGCCATAACTTACGATTTATATTGCAACGTCATCAACCTTTTAATTTAATACCAAATTTTCCTTTCAGAATGTTCCAAATTCTTTGGCAATACTTTATGAGCTCATTGGTCGTATATAGGTGTAACTACAACTGAAAATCAATCATCGACTGCAAGAGGATTATCAACACTTGATAATCTACGTATAGTTATTGAGCAAGACAACTTCTCATAGGCAGTGGTGCCGATGCACTTTCAGTATGAATTTGCTTCTTAATACTTATAATGAGTGTTAAATTTTGTTACGTGGTTGCATGATGTTTCTGATGTACAACTACGAAATAATATACTGGGTTTTTTTTCTTAACTTTAAGTTGGTGATGGGATTTCTCAAATCATATGTTAGTAAAACTGAAGAATAAAGAACATTCTTGCCTTAAATCTTTAATCCATGAGTCAAACTATCATTTTCATTTAGATATAACCCTAAATGCTCTTTTAGCTTACATGAATGTAAGAGGTCTCATATTTATGTTTCCAGCTAATTTTCATTGAGGCAGTGGTACTGATGCACTAACATAATTATAAGCATCTCACCAGTTTCTCACTTCTGCTATCATATCCGAGGCATTTTTTAACTTAACGCAACAATTTATATAACTAACTTCAAATATGTATTTAAGAAACTATGAACAATGTTAGCATAGTCCCACATTCAACATGAAAAACTTATCTTAGGAATCCAAATGCGTAAACCTTTAGCAAAACATAGTCAAAGTATTATCTACAGCTGCATATTGGCTTCGTCAACTTCCTCGTGGGTGTAATGTTACTCTCCATTTATTTGATACTGTGTTGATGTCAAAGACAATGTATTAAGTGGTGTGAAGCAAGAGAGTATGCCCCTATCCCAACATAATCATTATGTATGTCACCTTCTCCGGCAAGACATAAACGATCTATCATTGCTATTTCAAAAGCATCATCATTTGTTAATAAAAAATATATGAAGCAAATCCAAATGGTTGTGAGGTTTGAACTTTGAAGTTCAAATGGCTTCAAAATTAATATCAGATTTAAAGATAGCAGTCCTTACACTTCTCAGTTGTAAGACCAATGTTTTGGAAACCTCATAAATTTTAAGACAACTATGCCAATTGTTGAAACAAATTGCACGATATATTATTTCTATTTATAATTATGAAATGTAAGAAAATACATCTTATGAATTCGATGGGAATTCATTATACAATCCTTAAAATAATCTCTCTAGAAATTACAATATTATTGTTTTTAGAAATAAAAAAAGATAAATTACAAATGCATGCCAGGGTAGATAACTTTATCTCACTATGTTGCACAATGGTGCACAACGTTTTCGACAACTTTTCGGTGTCGAAAAATCAAAATTTTGAAAAACGTTTTTCGGTCACATTTTCTGTTTTTATTTGAACTAACTATTTTAGTAAACTTACTTTGAAAATGATTTTAACATCATCAATTATTACTCAAAAGAGGTTTATTTGGTTAAAAAATCCATTATTTAAATATTTAAAAATGATTTAAATATTCAAATATAAAGTGATTATTTACGAGTCGTTACACTCTCCACCCTTAAAAAAAATTTGTCCCCGAAATTATCATGGAGTGGAAGAAGTAATAAACAAACTAAGAAAAATCAATTTACTTACTTAGTTTTCAGTAAATTTGATTAGTTATTTTCCTTTGTTATATTATTTCTATCATAAAAACATGTAATATAACCACATATGCAATCAGGTAACACGATGCAACCAAATGCACTATAACAAACATTTGCAACAAAATATAGAGAACATTCTATAATAAAAGCTATGCATCCAACATTTTTCAAAATACTTCCAAAATTTACAACTAAATTCTCGGGTTTTATATTCAAAATATTTTCAGGAAATTATTTCTTGATTCCTCAAATAGAGGAGTAAATCAAAACCAAAAATGCCATGGATGGAGTCCTCTTAATAAAGCATGTAAAACTCTAGAATTAAAACAACATGGAGCTTCCAGCGCTATTTGGGTTCCTCCAAATACAACAACTAGCGTGCACAATTGTATTCCTTTCTAAAAAAATTCCGAAATCACTTTTTCAAAAGCACTGGGATTTAAGTCCTAACGAAAAACAATTCCAAAAACCTTGGTTTATAAATTTTAACTCCATAAACTATGGTATATACGTTCACCCGATCAAGCAATTCAATCAAACCAATGATAATCCGTAAAGCAAATATATAACACTTAACATTACTTAAAATGTCAAATGACTAACAATAAATCTTAACTTAGTTTTAAAACTTTCAGATTGCCAAAGAATATAAATAATTTCCTAAGCGTACCATTTTTCTCATCATCCTTTGGTTATTGCATGTAGAATTACTTGTGCTCCTTCAGGCAAAATTGAAAGTCACATACTAAAATCATTGGTTTCTTAATTGTACAAATATTTCTAAATCACTTTAATTTCCATTTAGTATTTTATTCAATGCCAAAATCAATTATGAATTATTTCATAAATTTTCACCTAAGTTTAAAAATATATTTTATAATGTCATTTCTTTATAAAACACCAAACAATAACTTATTCCACCTTATTTACTTGTATAATACTCGTCTATATCCTAAGAGTACATACAAATACAAATTTTATTTTACTTCTCATAATTTAGGTGAAGATCTAATTAAAATTTTGGGTCTTTAAAACTGAGTCAACCTCGAGACCTCTTTAACTTAGTGTTTTATAATTGACGATGTTTATGGTTTCACCCAAAACAACTTATATTTTTTTTAAACAAAAGCTATAGTTTTAATAAAATAATGTCTATTAAAACTTTCCAACTTTTTTTAGCAAAGCCGGTGGGGTTGTTTAGGCCCCTAC
This sequence comes from Allium cepa, assembly GCA_030765085.1. NCBI lineage: Eukaryota > Viridiplantae > Streptophyta > Magnoliopsida > Asparagales > Amaryllidaceae > Allium > Allium cepa. The sequence continues at coordinate 690,273,764 of CM060942.1, read as the reverse complement.
TAGACTTTATTGCAACCAAAACAATAAAATAAATTAGCTCAAAACCAGCTTTGAGCTAAGAAACCCAAGGGGAACACACATGATGAACCCCTCACACAAGAAAAAAGGTGAATATGGGGAAAACATAGGAAGAAACTAGAAAAAGAAAAAATTAACTCCAACAAGAAGCAGTGGCATCGGGGAATACTGCCATCCTCGGCATACTACAAGCACTTTATGTTTTAAAACTTGCCAAAGCATGTCAATGCCTCTCCTTTTATTCTCAAAACAAATAAGATTCCTCTCCCTCCATATCAAAGTTAATAATTTTTTCAAGCACATCGCTATAAGTTGTGAATCAATAGTTCTCTATCTAGTCAAATTATATATCAGTTTCTAGTAAATTGCAGAAACACTTGACAAATTGTTATTTCCATCTTTTATCATCATCCTTCTCTATAAAGGGAGAATCACTTCACAATCGAAGAATATATGGTAGCAGCTTTCATTATGTACTCCATAGAAACAACAAAACATGATGTTTGCGCCAAAATTGGTCACAAACCCCAAACATCGTGAAAGCACCAAACTATGAATATAGATCAGCAATATTCAAGCACAAATTGCAAATCTCAGCAAATAACAAACAACAATATAGAAATAACGAACAGAAACACGAGATTTATAGTGGTTCGGCTATCTCCGGCCTACGTCCACTTCAAAGTTTTTATCTTTCATTGATTATCCTAGCTGGTTATAGATGATTACAGTGATTACAATGAAGTAATTTGGGTACAACAGCGATGGTAAGGTGTAGAATCGAATCCGGCAGAGTCTGGACGTTCAATAGCCAAAAGATCCTTCTTCTGTAGGCTTCAGGGGGCTATTTATTGGCATAGGAGGCTGATATCACGCTCAAACTTTGGGAGACTTCTTCTGGCACGTGAGTGGGCCCACGCGACCGGTCCTACCAAGTTTCGACTTGATCTGTGATCGATGCGAATTGATTTCGTATCGATCAAGAAATTGTCCAATCAAGCTGAAACTTGGCAGAGACATTCTTTAGCATGTACGCAAGCTACTGTGAGAATTTCATCGCATTTGGATCAGTGGATTTCGAGTTATGGTCGATACGATCTTGGGCTGCTTGGTGGCTGTTTGGTTCGAATCCATTGATTCGAATCGATCACTTCGGCTTGATGATAACACGCGTGAGCAAGTTGACGTGGCGCGCGCTCTTCATGTCGATCCCTTTCACTCCGGTTTTATCGAGTCACTTCGAGTATTTCGCCGCGTTCGCATCCATAACTAACGCGTCATCTCTGCCCTGTTTGATTCGATAGATACGAACAAGTAATTATTCATGGGTTCGAACAGGGGGAATCATTGATCGATACGAACAGATGACGACCAGTGGTTATGAACTAGACACTAGTTGTCTAATATGAAGCATACCACTCATCAATCGATACGAAACCTATCGATTCGAAGTATGGCATAACGATGGATGCGAAGTGAGATAACCTGATGGATGCGAACTGCAGTCGCCAGATGAATTCAAATAACCGCTTATCGATGTTTGTGAACTAGACGGATACGAAGTAAGACCATGCCGATCAATACGAAACGCACGCTCTGTTGATGGATACGAATGAGATCGATACGACCCAGGGTTCCTTGATGGATACGAAGATGATGTCGCTCTGATGGATATGAAGGTGATGGATTCGAACCGGAGCTCGATGATGGATACGAAAATGAGGTTATCATCTTCAATTTGCATCAATCATAACTTGATCATACGAACTCAGATTGACTTGAAATGTGGAATGCGGGCTTTTATGGTTTTGCTTGTTATGTCTTATCAATTGCAGCCCGATCTGGACTCGGACAAAATTCATTGATATCCATGGTTATCCTGCTTTGCCAAAAGGTATCTCGGATTGACTTGAAATGTGGATTGACTTGAATTTTCAGTTAATTTTTGGGTATCTCAACTTTGCCAAAAGGTGGGATAACACTTTGCCCCCCAAAACATGCCTTTTGGTAAAAGGTGTGTTTTGATCAGTCTCGAATCGAATGCGGCGAGTTCATGTTTTATTCAGATTTTATAGCATTTTCAATCAGGTTCATTTCTGTTCGAAGCCAAGTCGTTATCCATTCCTTCCTGTGGAAGTTAAGAATAAAATTCTATAGTCTTTCCGGACTATCGGTGGTCACTCCAGACCCTTGCCAAGCCCATTCCAGACTTAGCGATTGAATAGAAAGATCCCATTGCACTGTGGCGTTGCTTTCTATCCCTTGCACTTTGGCCCCAGTTAGGACATATAGCGATGTCTTGGTCGTTCTAAACCGATCATAGCCTCTCCGGGCTCTTGCTGGATCCCATCCTGTCACTCTCCGGTGAAGGGAAAGCAGCGTCAAGTGAGTCGATCCTGTCGCTCTTCGGCGAAGCAACTCACTTCTTGCACTCCGGTTCAGTGTATCTGAACGTTAAGCGATGCCATGGCCTAAATCGTGGGCCGATCACAGCCTCTCCGGGCTCTTATCGAATCCCGATCTAATCACTCTCCGGTGAATGGGAAACGACGTTAAGTGAGTCGATCCTATCGCTCTCCGGTGAAGCAACTCACTTCTTGCACTCAGGACCCCGCCTCTCTGGGTAGGGTCATAAAGCTATCAGTTTTATGTTGGTATTTAACATTCATACTTTAACTCTCCGATCAAAGGTTTGTTTCAAGAAATTCAAGTTTATTTAATAAATTCAAGTCCTAAATGTTCAATCTCAAACACCGGGAAAAAAACCAAACATTGCCTCTCCGGGCAGATCGGTCTATCTCCATTTCAGAGCATGCCTAGGGATCTCTACGGTTCCCGTACATGAGTAAGTGGAATAGCCATTTTATTTTGAATTCAAATCCAAGAAATCTAATTGACCAAAGTTCAAATCCTGAACTTTGCCCATGCCATCATAATCAGTTGATGACGAATCGTGATCCCGATCCAGGATCAGTTCTGTTAGGCGGATACGGCAGTTGCTTAGGCCTTACGGCCGTCGTTCGTTCTCTGATATACTGTGGCAATCTACCACTCCTAGCATTTTCTTCCACCTCATCTTTCAGGTGGCGGCATTCATCGGTAGTATGCCCATCCAGGTCATGGAATAGGCAATATTTTCCGCTTTTGCGCTCCCGCTCTGTGGGATCTCTCCTGGGTGGTTTTCGATAGGGGAGTTGCCCTCGAGTTTCAGTGTAAATCCTTTTTAGGCTTGCCGTCAGATCTTTGTATTGTCTGAATCTGGGCTCTCGCCGTTTATTAGGACCATCACGTCTATCATCCTGCTTTCTCTTTCCTTTGTCCGCTCCAGACTATTTCCTGGCGGTTCCTTCGCCCTGCATAGCATTTATTTCTCGCCTTTCGGCGCGTGATTCTTCCAGCTGAATGAATCTTTCAGCTTCATGATAAAATTCTCCAAGATCATGTGGTGGATCTCTTTCTAAAGATTCTTTGAATTCGGTGCCTTCCCCAACTTCTGCCACCACCACCATCAAAATCATCGATGGATCCGGGCGATCTAAAGAAACCACCATTGCCTTGAACCGCAATAGGAAATCTTTTATGGAATCTTCGGTCCTCTGCTTTATCGAAGCCAAAGTGATCACACTCTTGGATCGCGTCACTTGGACCTTGAACTATCTCATGAAGCATTCTACAAGATCGCCCCATGTTCTGATCGTTCCGTTCTCTAGCCGCCTAAACCAAAGCGCAGCCAAATCTAACAAGTACAGAGGGAAGCATCGAGCCATCACTTCCTTGGATGCCCCCAGCACTTCCATGTGCCTGATGTATCTGGTAATATGCATGGTTGGGTCTAACTTCTCGTTATAAGGATCCAGCATAGGCAGTTTGAACTTTGGAGGGTTCCTTGCATTTCTGATATTTGGAGTGAACGGGCTCCGACTAACTTCTTCCAATTCTCCAATCGACAATACTCCTCTCTTGATTCGTCGCACTAGACCAACCATTCTTCCATCTCCATCCAGGGGTTGCCCCCTTGTCATGTTTCTGTCCTGCCCCTCAAGTCTCGAAGGGAATTCTGGTATATACTCTTCATGCAACTCATTAGAATTGGCGTTGGCTCTAGCCTGTTGAGCTTCATCTATAGGTCTTCCAGTATCTGATCCAGAGGGTCTGCCCCCAAGTCCTTGTTGATTGCCTTCAGGTCCTGCATTCCGGTCTTGAACCTGCCCTTCATTGGTTTCCACAATCTTGATTCCTTGTCCTGCACTTGCAGCTGATGTAGTTGGTCCAAGGTTCTGCACACTCGCTGCTCTTACCTGTTCAAAGAAATTATGCAGTATCTCCTGCTGACTTTTCAACATTCTTTCATGCATTAAATAAGCCATAGCCTCCATCTCATCCCTGGTGATGTAGATCGAAGCTTGTCCTTCTCCAGCTCCAGAGGATGCCTCCTGGCTTCCTCCTTGTTGGCTTCTCTCTGCCCTCTGTCTTCTACTGGTTTGTCGAGTTATTCTCTCTAAATCTGAATCCTTCAAGCTTTTCAAATCTGAACTTCAATACGATGTAGCGGGTGCTAGTTCTTCTAAGTGAAAGCACCAAAGTGTTTGCGCCAAAATTGGTCACAAACCTAAATATTGTGAAAGCATCAAACTATGAATATAGGTCGGCAATATTCAAGCATAAGTTGCAAATCTCAGCAAATAACAAACAACAATATAGAAATAACGAACAGAAACACGAGACTTATAGTGGTTCGGCTATCTTCGGCCTACGTCCACTTCAAAGTTTTTATCTTTTATTGATTATCCTAGCTGGTTACAGATGATTACAGTGATTACAATGAAGTAATTTGAGCACAACAGCGATGGTAAGGTGTAGAATCGAATCCGGCAGAGTCTGGACGTTCAATAGCCAAAAGATCCTTCTTCTGTAGGCTTCAGGCGGCTATTTATAGGCGTAGGAGGCTGATATCGTGCTCAAACTTCTGGAGACTTCTTCTGGCACGTGAGTGGGCCCACGCGACCGGTCCCACCAAGTTTCGACTCGATCTGTGATCGATGCAAATTGATTTCGTATCGATCAAGAAATCGTCCAATCGAGCTGAAACTTGGCAGAGATATTCTTTAGCATGTACGCAAGCTGCTATGAAAATTTCATAGCGTTTGGATCAGTGGATTTTGAGTTATGGTCGATACGAGTTTGGGCTGCTCGGTGGCTGTTTGGTTCGAATTCATTGATTGGAATCGATCACTACGGCTCGATGATAACGCGCGTGGGCAAGTTGACGTCGCGCGCGCTCTTTATGTCGATTCGCTTTTCACTCCGGTTTTATCGAGTCACTCCGAGTATTTCGGCGCATTCGCATCCATAACTACCGCGTCATCTCTAGCTTGTTTGACTCGATAGATACGAACAAGTAATTATTCATGGGTTCGAACAGGGGGAATCATTGATCGATACGAACAGATGACGGCCGGTGGTTACGAACTAGACATTAGTTGTCCAATACGAAGCATACTACTCATCGATCGATACGAAACCGATCGATTCGAAGTATGGCATAACGATGGATGCGTAGTGAGATAACCTGATGAATGCGAACAGCAGTTGCCAGATGAATTCAAATAACCGCTTATCGATGGTTGCGAACTAGATGGATACGAAGTAGGACCTAGCTGATCGATACAAAACGCACGCTCTATTGATGGATACGAATGAGGTCGATACGACCCGGGGTTCCTTGATGGATATGAAGATGCCGCCTCTCTGATGGATATGAAGGTGATGGATTCAAACCGGAGCTCGATGATGGATACGAAAATGGGGTTATCACCTTCAATTTGCATCGATCATAACTTGAGCATACGAACTCGGATTGACTTGAAATTTGAAATGTGGGCTTTTATGGTTTTGCTTGTCATGCCTTATCAATTGCAGCCCGATCCGGACTCAGACAAAATTCATCGATATCCATGGCTATCCTGCAATGCATAGTTGATATTTATGACTTGTTATTATTGATTTTCAGTTAATTTTTGGGTATCTCAGCTTTGCCAAAAGGTGGGATAACACATGCTATGATTAAGACCATACTTAACCATAACATCCTTAGTTAGCAAAGCCTGATTAAGCATCTTCCACAGCGTTAGATTATCCTTTGGGGTTGTAGCAGTATTCCATATAATTTTCGTCCACCTACAAATAGGGAATGAATCAACCATGGATATCTCCCTGTATACATGAGCAACAGAGTGAGACTTATCACTCCAGGCAACCTGATCATTAACCATTGCTAGATATGAGTTAGCTTGCAGATGATCCCAAGAAGCTCTGATGATCTGCTGGATAAAATAAATTAACTTTCCCACTCTTTTATCTTAATGTGTTATAATAAATGATGTTTATAGACTGCCCCAATAACACCAATTAGTTTACACTACTTAGGTGCTTCAAATAATACTATGATTTTGATAAAACAATGTTACCAAAACCCTTCTATCCAAACTACCCATTTAAATCAGTGTTAACTTATCCCTTATCTTATCTAAGGGTAAATATTCATTTATCCTAAAAATATTTTATCAAAAATCCTTTTTTTTTATAAATTCCCTTCTAAGGGAACTTAAAGATTAACTACCTAGTTATAAATTTCAAAACTCATCTATGAAAGCATACTGCATATGTTTTTTATGAAATAACTTCAAACAATTTGCTTACTAAAACAATTCTATCGCACAATGATAAAGAGAATAATTTACTAAATACTCCACAACGTTTCCCTAAACAACATCTGATCGTCACTTAGAAGATTATTCACATTACCATAAAACTAACCGAAATGGTTTTCCTCGAATTATCTGAAAGAAAATGCATTCCATTTAAAATTTCTTTTCTAAAATATTTATATTTTAGAAATATTTCCAAATAGTACAACTACGACTTTTCTCAAAATCTTTTGAAATCATTTTAAATAATTTCAAGATTTAAATTTTCCATAAACTCTTTAGAAGTCTTTTTAAGAGACAAATATATAATACTAAGTGTATTAAAAGAAGGGTAAAAAGCAAATGTCATTTAAAATATGATTTTCTATAAATCCAAAACAATTTACACTTAGCTTTATTTATAAAGAATTCTACTTAAATGTTCTCATTAAAAAAACCATCATTTATTAATTTAAAACAATATTTATTGTCTCAAAGGATAATAAAACAATATAAATACCTTTTATAAATTCCAAACAATATTAATCATCCCAAAAGATTATTAATCACCTTTGTAGTCTCTTTTATAATTCTAAAACAATATCAAATAGCTTAAAAGATAATTAATCAAATTTACAATTTCCTTTAATAAAAAACCAATTGTTTAATCAAATAGTTAATTACTTCCAAAACACTTTCATAAAATCCATTAATTTACTTTAAACTCGTTCATTAAATCAATTAACCAGCTTAAAATATCATTTATCAAATGATTTATTAAATCCAAATAATCGTTAATTAAGATGGATAATTAGTCTTAACTACCATTAACTAAAATGATTTACAAAATTTACATACTATTTTCAAAACAATTAATTAGATTCAAAATGAACATTAGCTAAAATGATTAATTACATTTCAAAAATCATTAGTTAAAATGATTTAGTTAATTTCAAACATTAGTAATGAAGATGATTAACAAAATTTCAAAACACTATTATTTAAAACAATTAATTAAATTTAACCAATCATTAATTAAAATGATTAATTAAAGTTCAATATCAATAATTAAATTGATCTAATTAAATTAAAATCTCATTAATCAAAAAGATTAATTAATTTTATTGTTAAAATGACTAATTAATTTAAAATATCATTAATCAAAATGTTTAATGAATTTTAAACATCTACTTTTGTGAAAACACAAGCTCAAGTTCAAACACATATCTAAGGGTTTAGGGGATGAAAATCACTAAATGACGGTATAGCGAAAATTGCTATAGCGACACTTAAACGGTTTAAATGGAATATCAAGATTAGTTTCTATTAAACATCCATTTTCCAAATGGAAATTCAACCAAACAATCAATCAAACAAATCTAACTATCATCGAAGAAATCGACAATAGTTTATAGCATCACATATATGATATAGTAAATTTGGGTGTGAGTTAAACTCATATTTAAATAATTATCCTTTATTATAAATAAATTTTCTCATATATTTTTTCTCTAAATGTATTATCCTACCATTCAGATTATATTAAACAACTTTTTATTGAAATTTTATTTTCAACTTAACATTGTTAAAGGATAACTTTTAACTTAACCCTTTTACCAAATACCTTTTAGTCAAAATATGAAATTTAATTCACAAAGGGTTTGTTCTCAAGGTTCCCTAATTTATATTTACCTAACCTATACCTTACTAAGAAAATTTTCTTACGACCTTATTCAACAAGAGTTAATGCTCAAACTGGACGAGCATAACAAAAATATTCTAAATGATAATAATAAAATATTATCATCTCCTAACAATTAACTCATCAATACAACTATGTTAATTTTGAAAATCATTCTTTTATATATAAAAAATATATTCCTAGGTAAAATTATTTCATTTACCTTTTTAATACAATACTGAATCGGTAGGTCTATTCAAATGGAATCCATATCGATAACACTAATCAAATACATCGACCGGAATTCATATACCACCCAACGGATCAACCGACACAATATAAAACATTTTTATAACACTAAAAAAACGCACTCAATATATATATATATATATATATATATAGACATACACACACACAGTCTCAAACTTATCCTAGGACATAACTAATCCTATCCTTAAAGAGTTTATCCCCCCAGGTCTTAGTGGTTCGCTAAACCTAAGCTATGATGCCAACTTTGATGACCCACCTTTCTTACCCCTGGTAACGACACTTAATACATCCTTGGTAGTCGTGTGTCATTGCCCAAGCATCCAAAAGGTAAGTGTCTTAGGGTAAAATAAAGAACAGAAAAAATAGAATAGGAGAAACCTCACAACGAAATGGTTACATATAATACAAACTATATAGTACAAAAGGTTACTCCTTATATTGAGCTATTAGAGTTAAACAAAAGTACTACATCTAATAGATTTGCAACTATACATTTTGACTTGTCATTTTTAGGTACAAAATACATCTTCATAATCATACAGTGGAAAAAAATAACTAGATAACTAAGGAGCTCCTGCTCGATCATCATTTCCAAAGAGCACCAAAGAGAAACTCGCTACTCTTGGACTACTCAAGTATAATTGAATACCCGAGAGTTTGGGAAAATAAACAACTGGGGTCAAAAAATGTCTGGTATGAGTAAAACTTTGAAATAAAAGGAAGTGTATCTAACAATAATATGTGTGACCATGACGCTAACGCGGAACGGGTTTTCTCCCATAAAACAACAACCAAACATAAGAATGGTAAAGAAAAATGGGAAACAAATATAAAAACACATGATGGGTGAAAATGGTATAAAGATCTAGGCTTGAAAGAATGGAAATAGTCTAAACAAAATCCAAATTGGACAGAATGGATAAAATAAGATAATATTCCAAACTTGATAGAATGGACAAAACCTATAATTAAACATCATGAATAATGGTCGACTCTTCCCATTGCAATTACAGAAAAGAAATTCAAAGGTTTGAATCAAATAAGAAAAGAAAAAGTTCCAACAATGACAAGGAGGGTGTACCCCCTTTGAAGCATACCTCTAGTAATATATCTATGAGAAGCTCATTTATCCTATGACACTTCTCGAAAACCACCAAGTCAAACCCTGCCAAAACTTACCGAGAATGTGAATATTTCACATCTAAGTCATAACTGTTTTATGATGATGGTACACCAAAATCTATATGAGATGTGAAAATACCTTAATGGGTGAAACCCCATATATGGTTTTAGTCATTTCTAACAAAGGATATCAATGCTCAACGGAGTAATAAATCATCTTAGAATGACGATGATAAAGAAGTAAAGTAACTGATGGCCGAGAAACCAACTATCAAGGATATAAAATGATCATATATGGAAATTAAGTCGTGTATACTTACCACCACTCATCGAATTCGTACTTGTACTATTTCTTGGTTAACAATAATACCGAATAAGTCAAGGTAGTGTTACCTCAAAGTTATGTCTCATGATTATTCTTAACTTTCAAAATAGCGATAAGTCCACTTCTTTGATGTTTAGTACTAATTATACAAATAAGTCATTTCCATATAAGTGAATCGCTTTATGGAAATTAATTCATTTCCATAAACGAATCAAAATTTTCTTTTAAAAACCTAAATTCATGCTTGGCTTCACATTACAAGTATTCACTTTAAAACACTTTGTTAAAAGAGTTCACTAACTTTAAACATCATTATAAAAATGATTTAATAACTTAAAACATACTTATTACATTGATTAATTAACTTTAAAACTTTACTAATTCAGTTGATTGATTGATTTCAATAGCCATTAATTCAAAAGAAGTTAATCACCTTTAAACATCATTAATTTAATTACTTAATTATAATTAATTTAATTAAATAATTAAATAACTTATTATTATTAATTAAAATGAATAACGAAGCAAAAACATCCTTGTTACTTTGATATACTCCCTTTGAAACTCCATTAATGAGCTGATAAATTAACATCAAATGCCTTTAATTGAAAAGGGTAAATTACCTTTAAAACATCATTAATTCAATTAAATAGGAATATTTAAATATAATTAATTAAACTAATAAATAATTAAATCTAATTATTAATTTTTTTATTAGTTATAAATATCATTAAAGGATAGATTAATTAAAGTTAAAATAAGTTGATTTACTTGAAAAGCCTTTAGTTAAAAAGATTAATAAATTTAAAAACACCATTAATTCATTTATTAATTAACTTGAATCCATCATTGTTAAAAGATTAATTATCCTTAAACATCTTTAAATAAAATGATTAATTAAATTTAAGACATCATTAACTAAGTAATTAGTTAAATTTAAAACACATCATTAACTAAGTAATTAGTTAACGTTAATCCTTATTAATTAAATTAAATAATCATTATTAAAATGGTTAATTACTTTTTAAAACATCATTAATCACAATCTCGCTTAACTTGTAAAATAGTTCCAAGCATGAAGATGAAACCAAATGATTTCAATAAAAAGTGATTTTCCAAAAGTGTCGATAGAGCGACTATCGTTGTACAGGCAGTTTGGCAAACAAGTTTATGGCATTATCATTAAAACCAAACAATAGATAGTAAGGATATGAGCATATTTACAAGGTAATTTACTATGAAACAACGTGTAATAAGTATTTACTAACAATTATATTAACTTTAACTACTAACTTTTCATATAGCGAACTACATGCTTACTAACTTTCAAACACGACAGCCTTTCAAAGCATAAACCAAACAACAACCAATACATCATTGAATAAATATTACAAGCATTAATTAGCTATTAATATGAACATGAATACAGTTTAAAAATTTCTAGTTTAAAGGTGAAATTTTATCCACAAACATGTAACCAAATGAAGTTGAATCGCTACACGATCTTGCCAACACTCGAATTACACTTCCTAATCACCAAAGCTCGGACTTTTGGACCATATACGAACTATTTGTACTCAACCATGGTCTGTTATGGCTTGGACTTGGCTTAGAATTAGAAGTTATGGGTCTTATTTAAATATAGAGCGAAGTAGAGAAGGTATAAGCTAGTTTTAAGTGGATGGAAGTGGAAGAACAAATGTTTTATGCCATGAACTTCAATATGGAAGCCATGGGAATATAAATGAAGAAAATGAAGAAAGAAGTAGGAAATGAATAAGGATGATTTGTAAAGTGGAAATTATGAAGAGGTAGTGGAATTTAAAAGCATGGAAAATCAGAATTTACCAAATATCTTTAGCATAAAATAATATAATCGCATGAATGCTACACCATGCCTCTCCCACCCCTAGCACACATTATGCCTCACTCATACCTCAAATCATGCTACTCCTTACATGTGTATATACTTAGGGTATGGATATGATTTGTATACACATAAGTTTGTTTATATGTATGTACATATATATATATATGCCTTTTGTAACATAATATGTCACATCCATGATTAAGTATTAATGTGTATATGTTAATATTTTTAAGTATGCTTTATTAATACTAATTCCATCATATAAAAGCATGTATAATGTTGCACAATGATGCACAACGTTTTCGATACCATTTCGGTGTAGAAAAGTTGAAATTTCGGAAAACGCTTTTCGGTCACGTTTTCTGTTCTAATTTGAACTAATTATTTAGTAAACATAATTTGAAAAGGATTTTAACATCATTAATTACATTTTTTAAATATTTAAAAATTATTCAAATATTAAAAGATAAAGTGATTAACTTATGGGTCGTTAAGTGGGTGTAACAAGCTATTTTAGCTTGTTATTGATTTTTCTTATAGGAAAGTGCGAGGATACAATTTTCTTAAGGGAGTAGTTTGTAACAACCTAGTGTTGAGCAATAATTAATTAAAATAAAGATCATAATGGTGATTAAATAAATTGGATTTTTAAAGATTAATTAAGGATAATTTGGATTTATTTGTGCATCATTAAAAATGATTTTGATATGACAAAGGTAATTAAATATATTTTATAATTCTAGTATTATTAGTAAATCTAATTAATATATGTTATAAATTAAAAATAAGTTAAAATATGGAAATAATATTTTATAAACTTGTATGGAAATAATAAAAAATGAAGATTTGTGCCAGTAATAATGTTCAAGTAAAGATTTGAATTGGTTTTAGTTAATAAAATTATTTCTTCAATATAGGCTTGAAATGGTATTTTTGAAATAATTAATTAACTAAAGGAATTTATGAAAAATAAGTTCCATGGAAATCTTGTAATGTCAAATAAACATTTTAACAACATTAATACGTTTTTAATTTGAAATTTTCAAGTGTTTTATGTTGGTTAGAAAATAGTTATTAAAGAAGAAAGTACATTAAAGTGGGTTGGGTAGTGTGCAATGCCCATGCCCAAATACAAGTTTATGAAGCACATGTCTAGGATTTCTTTTTCTAGAATCCTCTTCATTTTCTCTTTTATGTTGTAAGCCATCTTCGTTTCAAAAAATAATTCACGTTAAAAGCTATTCCTTATTCTTCCGTATTTTCATGGAGAAAAATATATGAAACCCTCCTCTTCAATTAATCAAAATAAAATCAAATAAAATTCAATAAATTCCAAGATAAATATACGATATTCTCAACACCAAGCTACACCTATATTTATGAAGAAGCTAGAGTTTTGATCAAGGTTTAGAATATGTTGATTTTCTTAAGAAGGGTATCGTTAACCATAAAATTCACTTAAGAATAAAGGTATGAAAGAAGAAGGCTTCCGAAGGCACCAAAAGAAGGGTTTCGCAAGTGTTGAAAGAAGGCTTCCAAAGGCATGAAAGGAAGATTCCACAAGTGTTGACATGGCACTATTGCAAGCATCCAAGGCACTGCTTCTTCAGCATGCTACATCCATTGATTGGGGCTTCCGCATCTATTGATTGTTGGTGCTTCCGTACTTGTTGACTTAGGGATGTTCCTACATTTATTATTATGAGGGCTGCTGCAAGTGTCGAGTTAAACTGACTCAAACATTGACTATGCCTTCTATAACCATCGACGAAGGTGCTTTCATCAAGGTCGAAAGGGTTTTTGCAAGCATTGTAACACGTTTCGCATGCATCAGTAGGACATCCACAAGCATTGATGTAGCTTCCGAAAGCATTGAAGTAGCTTCCGAAAGCTCTGAAGTAGCTTCCAAAGGCATTAAAGTAGCTTCTGTAGACAATGATGTAATTGCTTCTGCATACATTGAAGAAAGGCCTTTGATAGAATTAAAGAAGGGTTTCCGCATAGGTTATAGAGAAAGCTTCCATAAGAGCTGGTTCAATAACCCAAAGTCATTCCTTTCGCATGAGATAAAAAGCCACATGTCAACCCATCGAAACCATCAACCTTCTGTAGGTATACATTCCACTAGAACAAGCCCTTTGAAAAGGTTAAAGAGCTCCCTTCCGCCAGCATTCAACGATCGAGCTTGCCATTAATATTCAGTTCATCGTCAAAATCACAACGAAGCGGTGTGGAAGGTGAATATCTTCAACATCCACGAAGGCGTGTGGAAGCACCAACATTAACCAAAATATAGAATATAACCTTTCCAAAGCAAGTAGGATGAAAATCAATGCTATGCTCCATTAAGGACATAATGTAATGGCATTACACCTTTCAATAATGCACTTTTACAACATTATAAGAAGGCCATATGCTAAAGCCATCGAACGAGACCATATTTTATGATTACCATCTCTTTACAACGTCCATAATGGTAGATGGTGAAGATCTTGCAAAGATAGAAGGAATGAAGTTGTTTGCAGTGGTTAATTCAAGAGAAATTGGTTCATTTTCCTTCGTAAAGTTTCCAAATCCTTTATATTCCTTCACAAATTCTATGGAGTTATTAGTCACACATCGTGGGTTGGAGCAAGGATCTCGTCATCCTATCTCTATAAATATAGATGTAACCCCTCATGTAAGGGGGGCTTTAATTTCTTTCTCTCTCATATGACTCCTCTTGTAATAGAATTAAATATGAATAAAGAGGATGGCTTGAGCATATTCGAATTTTATCCACTTTATTCTTTTATATTTATTAATTTATATTGAAACGATTTCGTAATTATTACAAACTTTAAGGGCATTTGTGAAATTTCTACGAATAAGCTATATTGCACACTCATTTGTGGTGTTAACGATTTTTATCGTTAATATTTTTGGCGCTAGAAAGAGGGATTAAACCTCCAACTGACCGAAAAATGCGATTTTCTTTTGAACTTTGTATCTTTTCTAAACAACTTTAAATTTGAATTTAAAGTTTAAAATTAACTTGATAAATTTTTGTATGCCTTCAAGGGGAATCAATGGCTCAAGTTTAGTCTTTACATTCGCTCTACTGTTGTACGAGATCACATGACTCAACCATTTAACCTTTTTCTTCCGTAAACTTGCTCTACCCTCAATTCCATTCGGTAATGAAAAAATTATCACTCTAACAAATTTTTAATTCGCCTAATGGAAAGAGATAGCCTCTGAAAGCATTAAAAGATTACTTCAGCTACCGTCGAATTTAGGGGTGCCACCGCAATCGTCAAGTTATGGCTTCCAATTTGGTTAATTTGCTTCCACCATCATCGATTTGAAGCTTATGCATTTACTGGTTTAGGAAGCTTCCACAATCATTGATTCAGAGCTTCCACCAACATTGATTTAAAGATTGCAACTGCATCTATCAGTTAAGGGTACTTTTGCAATCGTTGTTTTAGCTTCCACATCTGTTTATTTGTAACATCCCCTATCTTGAGGCCCAAAACTAAGTACTACAGATACTGCATTCATCCATAATATTAACTTCCGGTGATAAAATACGATAATGTTAATGGTATCCATAATATCAAAACCACATGAATACGAAATAAAATCAACACAGATTTCAAAATCAGCTTTTCTTATTACATTTCAAATCAATATTTCATATTCAGATGCATAATCCCAAAATGATTCTTAGGTTTTGATCAAATATAATTATTACAAATTATGCCAAGAGTAACATATTAAGATGCCCTCTTGGATGATCAGATTATTAGATAGAAATATCGGTCATAAGTACATCACAATGGAAATAAAACTAAATAGCTCTTACGTAGCTAACTTTGCCTCCTGCTCGTTTTTGGTAGCTTATTTATCCAACATACTAAAGCTGAAAAACCATAACTCTCAATCTACTCAAATAAAATTTGAGCAACCGAGGGTTTAAGGGGAAAACATGAACTTCGAGTCAGACATAAAGGCTGGTGTGAATAATACTATCACATCTCGATTTGCTAATATTAAGTGAGACCATGTTGCTTAGTGAAATGGGTTTCCCCTCACTAATATCCTTTAAAAGCATATCTTTTGCAAGTCAAACTCTACAATCATACTGATCATAACAACTAAAGTAAATACATATATGCATAAAAATTAGGAAATCCATGGACTATCTGTCCCCACTACAGTTTTATCTGGCTGACTTTTAACTATTGGCTGAATCGTGCCAACTAGGCACAATCAATTATCTAACCACTGTTAGACACACGACTGGGCTGACTGCCCTTATCTTTCTTTTTCTAGGGTCAACTAAGACTAACGGTTTTGTGGGCTCACCAATAACCTATCTTTACTCTGTATATTCCCTTCTGTCTGTAACCCCATTTTAGTCCCTCCTATGACAATGCCCTACGCATTGAAATTTTGGACTTATTTTAGCTAGGGGCTAACAGCTAAAGTATAGGGTGCGACCCTACGCCTATCCCATTTGGTCTTCTAATATCTGAGTCGTAAACTTAGGGTTAGCTACCCTATTCAAATTTCATTTCCTTCTAAACAACCTTTGTAAATAATTTACCCCTGAGATCATATCTTTAAAAAACAAGGAAATCATATGCTTTGCTTTACTCAAAACTCTTATGCCACGTTATATACTTTACACAAAACAATGTTGATGAAATCTAATCAATGGGGTTACCTATCCCTTCATAATAAGCTAAAACCACCGTTTTAACTTAGAAAGTTTTAGGTTACAAGGCCAAAACTATACCTTCGAAACCTTTCTTTATAACCTTAAACAATCCCTTTTAAATTCATTGAAAGCTCCCCTTTCAAAATAAGTGAACTACTTTAACCTCACTAGGCCAAAAGGCCAACACATGCCTTTTGAAACCTTTGAATACGAACCTTTAAAAATCATTATTTAAACCTTAGACATCCACTTTCGAAACCATTAGACTTGTCTTTTGAAAGCATTGGAAACCCTCCATTCAAATACCCAAAATAAACCCTTCGAAAACATTGGGGATCTCCCCTTCGAAACCCTTATTATATATCTTTCGAAAGCGTTGAAACTATTCAGTCATAACGCACCTTTCGAAAGTATTGGGCTCAAGTAAAATTTTGTGGAAACATTACTTTAAACCATATAAATCATTTCTTTTGAAACCTTTGTGTTTAACTTTTAATATAACCAAGGGTCCTAAAGAACTAGGGCAAAAGCATTTCTTTCAGAAGCATTGGTCCTATTAAAAGAAAAAGGAAGGTTTCGAAACCAAGCCTTTCGATAGCATTGAAAAGCGGCTTCAAAGTAAGAAGGCGAAAGAAACCTTTCAAATCCATTGTTTAAAGGTTATAAAGTAAAGCGGCCTTAACTAGTTCAAAAGGTAGAATGCAGTAGCTAGGTTTCAAATATGTTCAATGATATCCTTTCGAAAGCTTCTTTTAATACAAAAGGCGTATTGATTAAGTCGAAATCTAATATAACCCTTCAAAAGCATCCTTTGTAAACACAAGTAATTCAAAGTTAATAAGAGTAGCTTCTACCCCTTAAAAAGCTTGGTTAAGACGCTATACCTTCCACCTTTCTCCAATTCACAACGTATCAATTGTTTGATACCATGTGCATTGGTTTTGACATGGTTTCATGGGGGAAGGTATGGTGTCGAAAGCTACTGATGGAAGTGGTGAAGTAGTAAGTTTAAGAAAAACTATTTTATAGCCTTTTAAAGTAATTGCTTTACAACGAACTTGCCTCATTTGTATAAATATAATTGGTTGCCAATTCTTTTCAAAATTTTCTTTTCTAAAAGTGTTGCCAAATTCAGATATTAGCAATTTAAAAACATTTAACAATTAAGCCCTTTTCCTTGACAAAACATATGAAACATTTAAGTCCCATACCTTAAATAATTTTATAGTTATAGTAAAAAAACTTCGGAAAATTTCTTAAAAATTTCCATAATTCACTTCTAATATTTTTTCTAACATATTTAAATTTCGTTCCTAAAACCAACATATATTTTCCATAATTAATTTAAATCCAATATTAGCTATCTCCTTCGCCACTTCCATTAGTAGCTTTAAAATCCACCATAGCTTAAAAAATTATGAAATAGGAAACCTACCGTAGCTTGCAAAATTATGAAATAGGTAACCCACTACATAAATAATTTTTTCGACCATAATTAAAAACGCAATTCATTTGGATGTCATTTAATATGTTTTTCAAATCTAAATTACCATAAAATCTGTATGAAGCAACATAAAACATCAACACACACACACACACACACACACACACACACACACATATATATATATCCGTTTAAACAATATAATCATGGAAAATTATTTGCAAAACCAATTCGGATCTAACTAGAAACCAAAATCAATAAAAATGAGATGCAAGATCATCATTCACCTTAGCTTAGTGTTAAGAAGGTTGAGATTTGTTCTTTGCTTTATTACTTCAAGTTTTCTACTTGTTTCCTTGCTTACCTTACTTTTGATTTCTCTTAATGGCGGCCGATCGAGCTTCTAAGTATTTTAGTTTTGTTCGTGAATGTTGTAAATGAATAAGGAATGAAGGTAAGAAGGGTTTAGGATATAAGAATATAGTCTATTCCTATTTTTCCCTTATAATATTACTCCTACTTACTCCATTTTAATTCTCTTTGGCTTATAGATTAATTAAGGCACAACTACCTTATGATTATACATATCTCAATCCCTTAAGCTTATACATTATTTCATTTAATTTATCTAATTAAGTGTCCTAAATAAAGTTAGTCAGTATTTGGGTCATTACAGACTCCCCTCCTTAAAGAATTTCATCCTTGAAATTGAATTAAGGTACCCATAACAATCAAACATAAAGGTAAAACAAACCATCAAATTAGGATAAGTATCTCTAATCCTGCTCTCAGTTTCCCATGTACAACCTCTCACATTGTCATTCCACTGGACTTTAACTAATCCGACTATCTTGTTTCTTAGTCACTTCTCGTCTCTCACAAATATACGAACTGGTTTTCTAACTAGAGTGATATTCGGTTACATTACTAAATCATCTAACACGGTTTGTGCAATAGTAGTATCTGGATCTCAAATACACCTCCTTAGATGAGAAATATGAAAAACATTACGGACTCTTGCCAAACTGTTCGGTAACACTACTCTATACACGAGTTTCTCGATCCTTTCTACAATAGGAAATGGTCCAAAGAATCTCGATGCCAATTTTCCTGATTTCCCAAATTGGATTACACCTTTCATTGGTGATATCTTGATGAAAACATGATCTCCGACTGGGAATTCTAAGTCTTTCCATTTTCAATTAGCATAACATTTCAGCCAAGACTGAGCTTCCTTCATCCTAGCTTGAATTAACTCAATCTTTTATGTAGCCTCTCTAACCAAATCCGAACAAAGAACATACCTATCCCTAGTCTCTAACTAACAAATAGGAGATTTGCATGGCCTTCCATATAAAGCTTCAAATGGTGCCATCCCTATAATAGTCTAATAGCTGTTATTATGTGAAAACTCAACTAAGTGTAGTGTTAAGACTTGGTTTTGATTCATGACACAAAGCAATTACTAAGACATACAGATTTGACGACTGCTATGACAAAAAGAGAATATATACAACATGGAGACAAGACATCAAAATCGGTGCATCAATTATATTATTCTTGTTTTTGAGTCTTAGATCAATTTTGTTAAGATCACTCCTCGTTTAACGTATATATTAGCTTATATATAATCTTAATGATTTATACATATAAGCATATAATATATATATACACAAATTTAAAGTTTTTCTTTAAAAATAATATATATATATATATATATATATATATATAATGTGTGAAAACCGTACAAATTGCACAGAAATCACCAGGTGTAGGTCAGTTGACTGAACTGTAAATTTCTGTGCAACATGCAAAGGTGCATAAATAAATAAATAAAACGTTTGAATATTCAGTCGACTGACCCAGAGGTTCAGTTGACTGAATTTCTACAATAGATACTCTTTGAAAAGACACGACTATATGTGAAGAGTTACGAACCTCTATGAAAAGATTTGGATGCAACACTTCAATCGGAACTCTTCATAAACAGTCGTTGCTTTCTAACATCTATAAATACATACTCTAATTTGATTCCAAATCATCGAATTTTCTTATCTTTCTTATCTAACTTTCTGGAATCTACTTGCAACTATACTTTCAAATATTCTGCATTAAAGAAATATTATACCTTTCTATTCTTCATAAGCTTCAAATATATATATATATATATATATATATACACACACACTCAAGGAGAAGATCATAGGAAGGGTGTACTATAAACAGACTTATCCGTGTTATTCATAACACAAGAAGTCAAAAAAATATTTTGTATTTGTTGAATTCATGTTCTGCTGCTGAGGCGAAATCTTATTCCACTGCTCAGGTCCTTGTTCGGCTGCTCAAGGGTTGTATAGACCTGTTCCTTCGGGTTAAGTGAGGGTTATTATTTTAGTGAAATTCCAGTAGGATTCTGGGACTGGATGTAGGACGGAGCTCCGAACGAGTATAAAAATTCCTGATGTCATTTTATTATACTGCTTTTATATTCCGCACTATTTCCTATATAGCTATCATCACTATACTATGTATTATCATATATCCATATTACACGATCCATAGCACACTTTCATTTGGTATCAGAGCAAGGTCGTCATATGACCATAACATAGTTATCTGATAATCTAATAATATGCAATCTAACACTAGCATTAGCACTAACACTGGCTTCATTGAAGGACAATCCACTACGCATCCACCACTATTTAATGGCATGAATTATAACTATTAGGCCACACGAATGAGAATATATATGCAAGCAAATGGTTTTTATTCATGGACTATAACTTAGACAAGAATATACTATTCCTACTGAAGAGTATTCTACTTGTAAAAATACACAGAAACTAGACGCCACAGCAAATGCAAAAGCCATGAATATGTTGTTTTGTGCCTTAGATGAAAATGAGTTTAACCGTGTTAGCATGTGCAGTAACGCATATGAAATAGGCCTACACTCAAAGTTACGCGCGAAGGAACTAACAAGGTCAAACAAAGCAAAATATCCATTATCAAAAGTAAGTTTCAAAACTTTAGGATGAAAGAAAATGAATCTATAAATGATATGTATTCAAGATTTAAGGATATCTACCATTCATTAGTAGGACTAGGAGAAAAATACTCAGATTTTGATATTGTATCTAAAATCCTTAACTCTTTAAGGGAAGAATGGAAAAGAAAAGTTCTCGCTATTGAAGAAGCGAAAGATATTTCCAAAATAACTCCAGAAGAGTTAATAGGAAATCTAATGTCCAGTGAAGTGAATTTGCAGGCTAAACGAGTTCAAGCTCAAGGTAAAAGGAATATAGCATTCCATGCAAAACAAGAAGAATCAGATTCAGACAAAGATGACCTAGCCTTTATTGCTAAAAACTTCAATAAATTCTTGAAGTATAGAAAAGGAAACAGAAATAGTGGCAAGAGAAGCCCAAACAGCAATAAACCACCATCTTCATCAGTTCTGAGTGCTTTAACTGTCATAAAAAGAGGCATATACAGATGGACTATCTAGATCAAAAGAAAGAATATCGCAATAAAAGAAAGCATAAATTCAGAAGGAAAGCTTTCTCAGTTACATGGGATGATTCAGACTCTTCTTCTTCTTCTGAAAATGAAAGTGACAGCGATAATGAACAAGCCAACATATGCATTATGGCCAAAGATAATGAGGTTAGTGATTTAACTTTTGATGATATGATAGAAATAAACTCAGAATTGTTAAATATTTTAAAAAGTCTCAAAAGAAAATATAAAGAGACTGTTGAAAATCAGAACAAGGCATAATTCGAAAGAGATATGCTTAAAAATAAGAAGAAAATATTGGAAGAGGAACTTTAGAAAACTCAAGAATCGCTTTCAAATATTAATTCTCAACTGGTATTATTGAGTCAAGAAATTGAGACTCAAAAAGAAAAGAATGATGTTCTTGTTTCTGAAAATCATGATTTAAAAACTAAGATTAAAATGATAGAACTAGAAAATTCAAGTCTAATGACCAAACTAGAAGGAATCACTAAAAACGTTTCAAATTATAATAAAGGAAGAGAAAATTTATCTGGAAGTATTGAAAATTCACAACCTGTTAACAATAAAAATGGTTTAGTTTATAAGAAGAAAGTCAAAAATTCACTATCTAATAATTTAATCAATGTTAAGTCTAATAATACACCCATATCTTCAAAATGACTAGTTTCTAAAACTATAAATATATGGATTCCTAAAACTATTAACAAGTTAATAAGGAATAAGTATATTAGTTCATTCATAGAAAATGTTCATAATAATAAAAAAAATATTTATAAAAGGGATACTAAACCCACTTGGGTTTGGTTTCCTAAGATCTAACTCTTAGGACCCTATTAAAAAGGTGGGTACCAACGCTATCTCATGTTTTTTGCAGGTCCGACTCAAGAAGAGAGCAAAATGGATACTCGACAGTGGTTGCTCAAAACACATGACAAGAGACAAAGATATGCTGACAAACATTACATACTCAGACGGAGGTTCTGTTACTTTTGGAAATAATTCCAAGGGCTACATCATCGGCAAAGGCGATGTGAGCAATTACGGTACATCTAATTTACCTCTTATTACAAACAATTTATTAGCTAAAAATCTAAAACATAATCTATTAAGTATAAGTCAATTATGCAATAAAGGCTTTAAAATATCCTTCTTTGAAAATAAATGTAGTATCTTTGATCAAAATAAAAATCTTATTTTCAACGGAAATAGAGATAAAAACATTTACGTTCTGAATATGAAAGTTAATCATAACTCAGATATGTGTTTAATAGCCAAAGAAAATGATCCCTGGATATAGCACAAACGATCTTGTCATATCAATTTCAAAACTATAAATAAAATTTCTACCAATAATCTCGTAAAAGGATTACCAAAGATGAGTTTTAAAATTAATAATTTATGTGATGCATGTCAATTAAGTAAATTAACTAAATCTTCATTTAAATCTAAGAAAATCATTTCGACATTACAACCACTTGAATTACTTCATATGGATTTATTTGGACCTACCCAGGTTCAGTCCATAAATAACAATAAATACGTATTTGTAACAGTTGATGATTTTTCTAGATATATATGGACTATATTTATGAAAAATAAAAGTGATACTTTTGAAAATTTTAACACATTTGTTAAATGGATTCAAAATTTAAAAGGTACTAAAATTAGAAATATTAGAAGTGATCACGGAGATGAATTTGAAATGAACAGTTTGATAACTATTGTAAAAAGAAAGGAATATTTCATAATTTTTCGTTTCCTAGAACTCCACAACAAAATGGAGTTGTAGAACGAAAGAATCGAACTCTACAAGAATATGCAAGAACCTTACTAAACGAAAGCACATAACTAAAACATTTTTGGGCAGAAGTTGTTGCAACTGCATGTTATGTTTTAAATCGTGTTTCTATTAGACCCCTCACTAAGAATACACCTTACGAACTTTTTAACAGTAGAAAACCAAAGATATCTTATTTTAAAATATTTGGATCAACATGTTTTGTATTAAATACCAAAGATCAGCTTGGGAAATTCGATTCAAAATGTGATGAAGGTATATTTCTTGGATATTCAAATCGAAGCAAAGCTTATCGAATTTTCAATAAACGAACTAATACTATTGAAGAGACACTCCATATATCTTTTGATGAGAACTCTAAACTTATTTCAAAAACAAATGATGACGATGATTTACTTAGTAATAACACGAATATAAAAAACAATTCAAGAGAAGGTGAAGATATTGTTTATAATTTTAGAGAAGATGAAAACATTGTTAACAATTTAGAAAATAGAAATATTACTAATACTATAAGATCTCCTTGATGAATCTTACAAAATCATCTTACGGAAAATATAATTGGAGAAATAATTTCAAATGTTCAAATTAGAAATCAATTAAATTTAATGGGTCATGTAGCTTTTCTTACTACTATAGAACCTAAGAATACTAAGGAAGCATCATCCGATGAAAATTGGATTATTGCTATGCAAGAAGAACTTAATCAGTTTGAACGAAATGAAGTTTGGGAACTAGTACCCAGACTGAACGATCAGACTATTATAGGAACTAAATGGGTTTATAAAAATAAAGCAGACGAATTAGGAAATATAACTAGAAACAAAGCGCGACTTGTAGCACAAGGGCATAACCAAGAAGAAGGAATAGACTATGAAGAAACGTTAGCTCCAGTCTATAGACTAGAAGTAATACGAATCTTATTGGCATACGCATCTTTTAATAACTTTAAACTCTATCAAATGGATGTTAAAAGTGCATTTTTAAATGGTTATATTAAAGAAAATGTTTTTTTTGAACAACTCAATTTATTTTTTCATGAAAAATATCAAAATCATGTCTATAAACTTAAGTAAGCTTTATATGGTTTAAAACAAGCACCATGTGCTTGGTATGAACGCCCTAAAATCTATTTAATTGAATCAGAATACGAAATAGGAAAAGTAGATCAAACTTTATTTATAAAACATTCTAAAAATGATATTTTAATAGTTCAAATATATGTTGACGACATTATATTTGGTTCAACTAATAATAAATTGTGTAAAGAATTTTCTGAAATAATGACTAGAGAATTTGAAATGTCCCATATGGGAGAATTATCGTATTTTCTAGGTCTTCAAATAAAACTAGTTTCAAATGGAATATTTGTAAATCAAGAAAAATACTATAATAATCTTATAAAGCGTTTCGGAATGGAAAACACTTCTTCCAAACCAACACCTACAGGCACAATAGCGCATCTCGATAAAGATGAAAATGGCAAAAGTGTAGACCAAAAAATATATCGTAGTTTGATATGATCATTACCATACCTAACAGCGAGTCAACCAGATATAATGATGAGTGTATGTCTATGCGCATGATTTCAAGCTGACCCAAAAGAATCGCATTTACGAGCCGTAAAATGAATATAATGTTATCGTAGTAATACTACAGATTTCAGACTTTTCTATCCAAAGGAATGCTTGTTCGAGTTAGTATCATATAGCGATGCTGATTTCGAAGGATCGCGAATGGATAGAAAAAGTACAAGTGGTACATGTTACTTCATTGGTAAATCATTAATATCATGTTTTAGAAAAGTCTCGCTATCAACTTGTGAAGCGGAATATATTTCTACGGCACTAGCTTGCGCACAAGTAATCTATACGCAACAGACACTTAAAGATTTCAGAGTAAATTTATCAAAATCAACAATTAACCATGACAATTCCAATGCAATAAATCTATCTAAAAATCCAGCAAATCACTCTAGAACGAAATACATAGATATTAGACATCACTTTCTTCGCGAAAATATAGAAAAAGATGTGATAAATTTACACTACGTTCCATCAGAAAATCAGTTAGCTGACATTTTTACTAAACCATTGTTAGAATACACTTTTATAAAACTACGTCGAGAACTCGGTATAATGTCAATTAAAGATATATAAATGTTAAAATACGAAATTTTGACTAAAAACTCAAAAATAAAATTTTTGACAAAAATTCATTTTTCCGACCGTGCGGAGACTCGAACATACGACCTAATGTGAATAGCCTAGATGTCTTAAACACCTGAGCTATTGATTATTTTCATTATAGTCCAGGTCGTGGACTCTATTATATGGTGACAACTATACACTAAATTATGTATAACATTTACCTTTATAAATATATTTTCTGCATATTACATTTATGTAGATAAATCACAATAACAGAAAACCCACGAAATAGCAACTAACATTCCTAACTAACAACCTTTTTATACCTAAATTCAAGACAAACCATTCAGTTCATCCTTCTTATTCCAAATATTGGTCTATAAATAGGTATATTTATTCTATGTTATTCAACATACAAATAGAAATATAAACTAACTACCAAAATGTCAACTTCTTCATCAAATGACTTCATTGAAATTCTAGCCTCTACCGAATCACCAAAATCTCCCATCCATCATACCACACCACCTTCTACCTATCATGATCATACTGGATATACTCCAGAGAAAAAGAAAGGGAAGAAGATGATGTTTGATGTCTCTCCAAACACTAAACAAAAAATAAGTGATTTGCATCACTATCAACAAAAGTCGCTAATGCTTCAGCGTGAAATATATTACGAGCAAAAGATCAACTCGAGACATCTAGGAATTGTAGAACACATTGCTATGAAAGTTTGCGGTGCTTCTTCCCATCCAATAAACGAACACGCCATTTCACCTATTTTATGGCCTTCTACTTCATCCCCGCCACGACCACCGGTCTCACCAAATTCATAGGATCGAAATAAAGCATCAAATGTTCGTCGCAAACAGCTACAGGGTTACAAAACTCCTAGCCCTTCAAAATAAGAGTAGCTGTTATTATTCGAATAATCTAACTAAAGTATATTCAATTTTTTATGGAATAATTCATTTCTTCTCCTTCATATTATCAATATATATACTAGTTCTAATATTCAAAAATAAATTTACAAGGTTCATAAGTATTAAATATTACTCAAAACAAAGTTGATTGGGAAAATTTACCCAGGTTAGTCGACTGAACCAGAGTATTAGTCGACTGACACTGAAGTGATTTTTTTTTTAAAACCAGTATCAGTCGACTGCCACAGTGGCCTAGTCGACTGAACCAGAATACAAAATATACATACCCCAGATTAAGTCAACTAAATAAGGACTTCAATTGAATGAACCGGAAGTTCAAAAATTTTGAATTTCAGGTTCAGTCGACTGAACTACTGATCCAGTCGACTGATTCGTGGATCTGAGCAAAATTACTGCTCCTACCCACTCACTTTTCGTCTTTGAACCTTCACTTTCCCCTTTTCTCACCATTCTCATTTCAGATTTTCAACTTTTCTAAAACCCTAGATCTTCAAAAAATAAATTTTTACCTTCAAACAATCAAATTAAATTGCTCCAAAGTCAAAAGGACAAGCATCTTCATCCTCACAATCTCCTTCCAATGAGAAAATCCAACAATGGCTCTATGATGATACCGCAATTAGAAGATGGAGGAGAATGCAAGATTCTCACATCTTTGAAGGTTCATTTGTGAAATTTGCCCATTTTTTTCCATACCATATACAAGAATTGGCTCGTAGGATCATTATAGAGTCTTTGTTCAATATTGACGAAAATAAGCATAAAATTAACCAAATTATGGTCAAGCTTTTGTACGCTAATCTAAATTTAGGTCACCAAAACATTCAAAATCAAGAAGATTGTGTATGGAGTTTAGTATGTGGAAAACCTGTATTTTTCTTGTTAGATCGAATGGCTCACATTTTAAGATCTGGAAATGATGGTATTGAATTGAGCAATGTTGATTGTGATATGGTAGTTCATGACCATATAAGTCATTTATTTTTGGAAGATGATATGCACCAACTCAAGTCCATGACTTAAGACCGAAAGCTAGAATTATACATCACGCGTTAATGAAAACTATAACTCTGCGAACCGAAAGTTATGAACTTGTTTACAACACAACTTCAAAGCCTTATACGCCATTTTTGGCAATATCAAAGTTAATTGGCTTCCGATAATACTTGATGAATTCTTAAGCTTCGACAATGGTCGAAGGAATGTCATCTACTATGGTGAGTATATTATGCGATTGGTAAAAGAATGTGAGATTCCAGAACCTAACTCACTGGTTTCTACCGTCGGGTACTTAAACTCTTGTACTTTAGCATTGATGAAGCTACTAGTTGCTCGACCTCCTCCTATCATTACTTTTGAAGAATGGACTCAACGCCAATTATCTCAAGATCAACCACAACAATAACAAGGCAAAGCATCTCACCGTCCAACTCGCCAAAGATCAAATTCTCATCAACAAGACGAAATCTTGATTCCTAATCCAGGCCTTCCATCACATGAATCAATTTCCATGATATATCATAAGCAACAAATTCTTCAATCCCGTATCACTAATGTTGATAAAAAGATTGATAAAGCTAAGGATTTTTTAGAAAGTTATGGCAAACTATCTCGGGTTCATCCGAACTTCAACGGCTACATTGGGTAATCCGGGTAAGCAACCCGTCTTCACTTGGAATTCTCTACCGATGATCAAGCAAGTTGTAGCGACAACAGTTGTAAGAACCCGCCGCTCTGACCGCCTCTAGTCGGTAATTAAACCAACTAGAAACGTTCAAAATGACGGATGGTTATTTAGTTTATAACGTTTAAACAGAATCAGCTACAGAATCACAGAAAACAATAATATATTTTATAAATAAACTTTTCTTTTATATACAAGTATCAGAGTTATACAATAGATTACATTTTATACAGCGGAAACAATTTATTTTATTAAGTACAAAAAAAAGAAATTTCTGAAAAGCTTTAGTGGAGTGCTTTAATCCCCCTCTCTCAAACTTCGCTGCCTGAAAATCTTCAAGTTGTAAAATACTCGGTCTGACCCGAGCGTTAATTGCAAAACACAAAAACACTCGAGTCAGGATTAATCTTAACTCAAGTAAATAAATTTGTAATGAACTGAATAAAATGGAAACAGAGATGAATCGCAGAGCCAAATGATGACACAGTGCAGTAGGATGCACAGAGGTGCAACAGGGAGGGGGAAATGTCCAGAAATGCATCAGGGAGTTTACAAAATAAATCAGCTGTAATTGACAGTGTCATGAAGCATCAAATATTAGCAGGTGGAATGTGCCACTTAAATCCCAAAATGAAATCATTGGAGATGAACATATAAAAATTTAATATGGCAAAGCAGCAGCGCTCCTGCAACTGTTGGTTCTGACTAAAATTGTGTTACGTCTTTCAGTTATTTGTTAAGTCTATAAAATGAGGCGATAATGATTTGCCTGTAGAAACATAAAATCACTTCGTGCATGCTAGCACAGACCTTTTGGGGATATTGTTTTAAATCCTTGGGACCCGTTTGGTTTGGACTTCAAGTTTTGTGTTTTGCATTTTCAGTATGTATTTTAAAAAGCATGGAAGAGGAGCAGAAAGTGGAAAAATCATAGCCATTACAACAAAAGGGGAAAATAGTAAAGGGGAGAGATCTTTATGTTTTCCCAAAATGCAGAAAATAAGAATAAGTGATATTCAATTTTATATGTTAAAATCATTTTCTAAATCGGTTTTTTTTCAAAACTTTCAGAAATAATTAACTGAATGCATTGCGGTTGTTACGAAAATCCAAAACTGAAAACCGCAAACCAAAAATCTCAACAAATCAAAATTCCCCAAGTTTTACTATACAACACACCAAAAATAAACAGTGTCGTGATAATCAAACTATCGAAAACACGAAATCAAACTAAGTCAGATATTAATACCGAGTCAAAAATCACATGAACAAGCTACTGACCAGACACACAAGTGCACAATGGCACTGATACTGCATAAAGTCATCAAAAATGAAGGTGGGGGCACCATAAACATGGCACCACACACACAGACACAAGGGCATAAACAATAACGAATGCAGGTCCAACTGCAACATAAAGTGCAGACCAAATAATCGAAGACATCAAGTGATGAAACACTGCAACTCAAAGAGCTCAAATGCATGGAACATGACAGCAAGAACAAATCTGGGCAGCAACTATGAAAATGCAATTGCAAATCAACCGAGAACAGAAACCAAACAAGTCAAGGAATGAAGTATAACAGGTGTGACAGGCTATACTGCAGAGTGAAGATGGCAAAAATGATTCAAGCACGGTGCTACTACAAATATCACAATGGATGCAACACCAAACCAGTTATACACATGAATGAATGATAGCATAACAAACTTTAGGTAACATGCAAGTGGTGCAGAAAATAAACAGTGAAGCAATTGCATGTATACTTGTGTATATATATATGTACAAGAACAATATATATGAACTCAGGAGGAATGCAAACTAAGATGTACACCAGTACAGACTAAATGCAAGACATAGTGCATCTAAGGGGTAAGTGCAACTGGAAATAACAACATGCAACCTTCAAAACTTATATATTTAAAAGTTCCATTTTTTTTTAAAACTTTGAACTTCAAACCTTATTTGAAATTAGATTTAACTTCCATTTAAATCAGATTCTAACTAAAAAAAATAATATGAATTCACTTAACTAAAAAAACTGCAACTTCTCTGTTATAAAACCCTGCAAACTGTTTTAATTTTTTTCTTTTTTTTAAAACTAAATTAAATTTTAATATTTCACCTAAAAAAAAAATTTTGAACTCAAAACTATATTTGAATTCAGATTCAAATATTACCTGAATCAAGTTTTCAACTTAAAATATGAATTGATTCTAAAATTTAAAACTGCAAAGCTTCTCAGGCTTAAACCTGAAACTGTTTTCAAGTTTTGATCCACACGGAATTTAAAACTGGTTTAAACCTTAAAGTTTCATTTTTTTTTTAAACTTTGAATTTCAAACTGCATTTGAATTCAGTTTAATCTTCTTATCAATAAAAAAAAACAAAACAAATACACATAGTATCTGTTCTTATCAATTTATAAATAAATTTAACAGCATCTGTTATTATCAATTTAAAAATAAAATTTATAACATCTATTCTCATCAGTTAAATTAAAATTTAAGTAATCGAGCAAGAGACTGCAAATAGCCCCAAATAGTTCAGATTCAAGTAACCGAGCCAATGATAACAGATAACACCCAAAAACATAGCATGCAACCAAGCATTCAAGTCAACAAATCCAAACACTTGCATTAAAATCAACCGTGAGCCAAAGACTCACCTTTTCTAGCTGGGTAGAAGACGATGCTGGAGCTTCGCAAAAACCCTGCTTTGGAACAACGAACGCTATTGAACGAAAGCCCCAAATCGATCGCAAGCCCTAATTTAGAGACGAAGAGCTGAAGCCCTAATTGTTGAAGATGTCGCAAGCGAGTTGAAGCATCGAACTCGAAGCAGAAATTGAAGCCCTAGTTTGGAAGTGAAGAGGAAGACGAGAGAGACAGGGCCGCCATTAATTTTCTTCTTTTTTTTTTCTTCGTATGAAATCTGAAATGATGGAGGGAGGGGTTGCGTTTTGCAGAGGAGATCGAGTATAGCCTTAGATAATATTACAGCACTTAAGCAAAACCATGGGCTAAGAAAGTTGTAAAGCCCACCTAATTCCTTAAACAAAAATTTTGAAGGGAATTTAAATAAATTTACAAACTTCAAGCTCAAATTTTTAAATTCAAATATGTTCTTCATATTAACTTGAAAAATTCAAATAGCCTCATAGTTTCAAATCCAAATTTTAATTCAACTATTAATTTACATAAGAAATAATCCTTATATCCAAGTTTTTTTTTCTTTTTCTTAAGTCATTAGTTTAAATTTATAATACAAATTTAATATTCAATTTCAACTCCAAAGTCAAGTTTAAATTTTTATTCAGCTTTGTATAGATTAAATTTTAAAGTTTAATCGCCAAATCATAGAAATGTTTTATATAGCATTGGGAATTCAATTTAAATTATCATTCAAATACTTAAAATTAATTAAATATTCACAATTTAAATTGTTCAAAATTTAGGATCGTTACAATCTCCCCTCCTTAAAAGAATTTCGTCCCGAAATCACAAGTAAGGAAAAATGATTGTTAAAATTTCACCAATATTTATACCCTACTCAAATTAATCAAGTTTGAAACTTATTAAAAATAAATAAGTAAGTATAGGATTCATTCTATTTGTTTTATCTCACTAGCTTTGTTAATTAACTCATTTGTATATTATTTTCTACAATCAAGACACAAAAATCTTTACTAAAGTTTCCAACTTACAAAACCCAAATTTTAAATTTGAACTTCTTCATTTAAGAAATTTACATAGTATAATTTTTCCAAAGCTGTGGACCTTTCAAAACATTCCAAAAATCCTCTTCCTTAATTTATTAGGTTGGAATTTATATCACTTTAATTTCAGATAATTGATTTTCTATTTAAAGTTTGAAAATACTTGCTAACTCGAAATTTAACAAGTCTACTGTCGTTCTTAAAGACATTAGGCATACGCTGGCCAGGCGCAAGTCTAACAATCTCCAAGTACTAAATATACTTGCTTCAATTCCCAGTGAAAATAGTTTTTAAAAATTCTTTCTAAAAAAAATGGATATGGAAAGCACATTCCCCCATGGATCACAGTTTACTCGGCGGTTCCGCTACTATCCCAGTAGAGTCGCTTGTAACTGTGGATATCTCATCCCTTGAATTTCGCCATGGTTGTTGCCAAAGATCGCGGTTCACACAGCGGTTACGCTACTATCCCAGTAGAATCGCTCGTGACCGTAGGCATCTCGCCCCTCGAATTACGCTTTGGTTTGTAGATTGCAGTTTACACAGCGGTTACGCCACTATCCCAGTGGAATCGCTTGTAACTGTAGGCATCACGCCCCTCAAATTACGCTACCACCCGAGTGTAACTAGATCGCGGTATACACGGCGGTTACGCCACTATCCCAGTGGAATCGCTTGTAACCGTAGGCATCTCGCCCCTCGAATTACGCTAGCACACTATACCAGTCCAAAAGGACATTCCAACTAATGGAAATACTACGTAGCTACGATTTCAAATGGACACTCTTCTCGAGTTCCAACAACCTTCACAAAGTTTAAATGGAAGGTACTTTTCCATATCCTCAATTTGGAAAACATAATATTATACATACATATATAATATTTCATTTCACATTTTTGTACATATCATACTCATGTACTTACATAAGTTTTCCATAACAATTACTTTTCCAAACTAATTGGTTTTCGAATTAATCGTATTCACACATATACGTTATGAAAACCACAATATTTCATACCCATAACAAATAGAGGTTTCACAAATTTTTTTTTCATTTCATCATCCATTTAAAATTTTCCTCTAAGTCGATTTGGAAATTTTTAAGATTATCTCAAACCCAATTCACATTTCATAATCCAATTTATTATCGACTTCACACTCGATTTGGATTTCACGTTACATCGTCAATCCTCAACACATAATTGATGTCTATCGATATATAACCTCTGAGCTCGTACGTCTCAGAGAAGGGTGTTAAGCTAAGAGAATAAATTCTCCGCCACCAACAGATATATATTTAATAGAGATCAATTGATATGTCGTCAATTCACGACGTTAGACATACAATCCAAATCATCCATTTAAAATTCAAAGTTCAACTTACATTGTTTTTGTGTGTCAAAGTTAAACTCAATTTAACTCAAAATTCAATCACTTTGAAAATTTTTTTTTTTTTTTTTTTTCTCCAAGTTGAACTAAGTGTTCAAATTTCCCAAAAATAATATCTTTACAAGATATAAAAATTTTCACACTTAACCATTTGAAACAAATTCAAATATTCACTTTTCAATTTATCTTTAAAAGATAAAATCTCAAAACATTTACTTTTCACTTTATCTTGAAAAGATAAAATTTCAAACCTTTCATTTCATATTGGAAAATATTTCCATACTTATTCAATAATAAGTAATTTACAAATCCATTTATTTTCAACATTTTGAAAATATTTGATATACTTAAACCAAAATCAAATATATATTTCATTCTTAAAAGAAATCATTCTTTTAAACACATTTCAAAACAACTTAAAATGAATTTACTTCATTTCATAGTGTTGCTTCCCAAAAACATTCCCATTTAAGTTTTTCAACTTCAACTTAATTCATAGTTTGAATTCTGCATACATTTCAAAATATTGGTTTTAAACCAACTTCAAATTTCCAATATTAAGTTTTCCACTTAACTTATTTCCATGCCCATTCAAATTCAAATTCTTCATTGCATCAATTTAAATCTCTTATAAATTTTCATTAGATTCATATCTCTTTTTATATCTCATTTATTGTCCAAAACCATAGATATAACACCTTTAATAAGTTACAATAATTTACTTATCAAAATAAGTCATTTGCGGATTTTATAAACATCTTTAGAAATTACATTTCTATTTATAAACTTTGTTTTATAATCTCCTTTACTAATTTGATTCAATTCAATTCATATAACTTAGTTATATACCCAAAATCCATATTATAAGTTAAATACTTATAATCCATTTATTTACTAAATCGTTCTTCACAACATTTGAAATCAATTTTCAAAAGAATTCAAAATTAAATTTCCAAGTTATAGTTCAATAATCCATTTGATTATAATCAAATTGACATATCATTTTATTTTCCAATTACTACTTTGAAGATATTCAAAATATTTGATTTAAGCCAATTTAAACCAATTCATTAATTCTCTTAACTCATGTTTCATTTTCCATAACTCTCAAAAATTCGATAATGAGTTTCCGAATGATCGAAACTCAAGTCTAACGAGACCTCACCGAAGAGAAACGGTCGCAAACCTAAATTTAGAGAGGGGAATCTTCAAAATAATTCTAATTTTCAAAATACTTTTTATTTTAAAGAAAACAATTTTAAACTTCTTTAGATTTGAAAACACTTTCTTTGAAGTGGTTCTAGTAACTATTCATATTAAACGCCATAAACTAAGCTTTGTGTAAACCAAAGCTCTGATACCACTTTGTAAGAACCCGCCGCTCTGACCGCCTCTAGTCGGTAATTAAACCAACTAGAAACGTTCAAAATGACGGATGGTTATTTAGTTTATAACGTTTAAACAGAATCAGCTACAGAATCACAGAAAACAATAATATATTTTATAAATAAACTTTTCTTTTATATACAAGTATCAGAGTTATACAATAGATTACATTTTATACAGCGGAAACAATTTATTTTATTAAGTACAAAAAAAAGAAATTTCTGAAAAGCTTTAGTGGAGTGCTTTAATCCCCCTCTCTCAAACTTCGCTGCCTGAAAATCTTCAAGTTGTAAAATACTCGGTCTGACCCGAGCGTTAATTGCAAAACACAAAAACACTCGAGTCAGGATTAATCTTAACTCAAGTAAATAAATTTGTAATGAACTGAATAAAATGGAAACAGAGATGAATCGCAGAGCCAAATGATGACACAGTGCAGTAGGATGCACAGAGGTGCAACAGGGAGGGGGAAATGTCCAGAAATGCATCAGGGAGTTTACAAAATAAATCAGCTGTAATTGACAGTGTCATGAAGCATCAAATATTAGCAGGTGGAATGTGCCACTTAAATCCCAAAATGAAATCATTGGAGATGAACATATAAAAATTTAATATGGCAAAGCAGCAGCGCTCCTGCAACTGTTGGTTCTGACTAAAATTGTGTTACGTCTTTCAGTTATTTGTTAAGTCTATAAAATGAGGCGATAATGATTTGCCTGTAGAAACATAAAATCACTTCGTGCATGCTAGCACAGACCTTTTGGGGATATTGTTTTAAATCCTTGGGACCCGTTTGGTTTGGACTTCAAGTTTTGTGTTTTGCATTTTCAGTATGTATTTTAAAAAGCATGGAAGAGGAGCAGAAAGTGGAAAAATCATAGCCATTACAACAAAAGGGGAAAATAGTAAAGGGGAGAGATCTTTATGTTTTCCCAAAATGCAGAAAATAAGAATAAGTGATATTCAATTTTATATGTTAAAATCATTTTCTAAATCGGTTTTTTTTCAAAACTTTCAGAAATAATTAACTGAATGCATTGCGGTTGTTACGAAAATCCAAAACTGAAAACCGCAAACCAAAAATCTCAACAAATCAAAATTCCCCAAGTTTTACTATACAACACACCAAAAATAAACAGTGTCGTGATAATCAAACTATCGAAAACACGAAATCAAACTAAGTCAGATATTAATACCGAGTCAAAAATCACATGAACAAGCTACTGACCAGACACACAAGTGCACAAAGGCACTGATACTGCATAAAGTCATCAAAAATGAAGGTGGGGGCACCATAAACATGGCACCACACACACAGACACAAGGGCATAAACAATAACGAATGCAGGTCCAACTGCAACATAAAGTGCAGACCAAATAATCAAAGACATCAAGTTATGAAACACTACAACTCAAAGAGCTCAAATGCATGGAACATGACAGCAAGAACAAATCTGGGCAGCAACTGTGAAAATGCAATTGCAAATCAACCGAGAACAGAAACCAAACAAGTCAAGGAATGAAGTATAACAGGTGTGACAGGCTATACTGCAGAGTGAAGATGGCAAAAATGATTCAAGCACGGTGCTACTACAAATATCACAATGGATGCAACACCAAACCAGTTATACACATGAATGAATGATAGCATAACAAACTTTAGGTAACATGCAAGTGGTGCAGAAAATAAACAGTGAAGCAATTGCATGTATACTTGTGTATATATATATGTACAAGAACAATATATATGAACTCAGGAGGAATGCAAACTAAGATGTACACCAGTACAGACTAAATGCAAGACATAGTGCATCTAAGGGGTAAGTGCAACTGGAAATAATAACATGCAACCTTCAAAACTTATATATTTAAAAGTTCCATTTTTTTTTAAAACTTTGAACTTCAAACCTTATTTGAAATTAGATTTAACTTCCATTTAAATCAGATTCTAACTAAAAAAAAAAAAATATGAATTCACTTAACTAAAAAAACTGCAACTTCTCTGTTATAAAACCCTGCAAACTGTTTTAATTTTTTTCTTTTTTTTAAAACTAAATTAAATTTTAATATTTCACCTAAAAAAAAAATTTTGAACTCAAAACTATATTTGAATTCAGATTCAAATATTACCTGAATCAAGTTTTCAACTTAAAATATGAATTGATTCTAAAATTTAAAACTGCAAAGCTTCTCAGGCTTAAACCTGAAACTGTTTTCAAGTTTTGATCCACACGGAATTTAAAACTGGTTTAAACCTTAAAGTTTCATTTTTTTTTAAAACTTTGAATTTCAAACTGCATTAGAATTCAATTTAATCTTCTTATCAATAAAAAAAAACAAAACAAATACACATAGTATCTGTTCTTATCAATTTATAAATAAATTTAACAGCATCTGTTATTATCAATTTAAAAATAAAATTTATAACATCTATTCTCATCAGTTAAATTAAAATTTAAGTAATCGAGCAAGAGACTGCAAATAGCCCCAAATAGTTCAGATTCAAGTAACCGAGCCAATGATAACAGATAACACCCAAAAACATAGCATGCAACCAAGCATTCAAGTCAACAAATCCAAACACTTGCATTAAAATCAACCGTGAGCCAAAGACTCACCTTTTCTAGCTGGGTAGAAGACGATGCCGGAGCTTCGCAAAAACCCTGCTTTGGAACAACGAACGCTATTGAACGAAAGCCCCAAATCGATCGCAAGCCCTAATTTAGAGACGAAGAGCTGAAGCCCTAATTGTTGAAGATGCCGCGAGCGAGTTGAAGCATCGAACTCGAAGCAGAAATTGAAGCCCTAGTTTGGAAGTGAAGAGGAAGACGAGAGAGACAGGGCCGCCATTAATTTTCTTTTTTTTTTCTTCGTATGAAATCTGAAATGATGGAGGGAGGGGTTGCGTTTTGCAGAGGAGATCGAGTATAGCCTTAGATAATATTACAGCACTTAAGCAAAACCATGGGCTAAGAAAGTTGTAAAGCCCACCTAATTCCTTAAACAAAAATTTTGAAGGGAATTTAAATAAATTTACAAACTTCAAGCTCAAATTTTTAAATTCAAATATGTTCTTCATATTAACTTGAAAAATTCAAATAGCCTCATAATTTCAAATCCAAATTTTAATTCAACTATTAATTTACATAAGAAATAATCCTTATATCCAAGTTTTTTTTTTCTTAAGTCATTAGTTTAAATTTATAATACAAATTTAATATTCAATTTCAACTCCAAAGTCAAGTTTAAATTTTTATTCAGCTTTGTATAGATTAAATTTTAAAGTTTAATCGCCAAATCATAGAAATGTTTTATATAGCATTGGGAATTCAATTTAAATTATCATTCAAATACTTAAAATTAATTAAATATTCACAATTTAAATTGTTCAAAATTTAGGATCGTTACAACAGTGGAAATGAAGGCGATAGTGGTGTTCAAAGATCACATGGTGATAAGGGTAAGAATATAATGAAGTAAGGTGTTACTTTTCTTATATTATAAAAACATTAGTATTTATTTCACAACATTATGGCTTGTATTAAATGGCCACTCTTTTCGTATTATTTCAAGACTCTTCTTTGGGATATTTTGTAATGTTGAATGTTCAGTTTCTTCCTATCATATCTATCAATGCTTCATACATTTATATTCTCTATTCCTTTTTGTTGATGACAAAGGGGTAGAAATATTATCACTACATTTAGAATGCAGGATATACATCATCAAAGATTCAGGACGAGTAAGTATTTATATTATATATATACAATCAAAATCTATATCTATTTACAGGTTGTCATCAATCAAAATGTGGGAGAATGTTGAGACATGGTTTTGATTCATGGCACAAATCTATCACTAAGACATATAGATTTGATGACTGCTATGACAAAAAGAGAATATATACTAGATGGAGACAAGACATCAAAATAGGTGCATCAATTATATTATTCTTGTTTTTGAGTCTTAGATCAATTTTGTTAATATCTCTCCTCATTTAACATATATATTAACCTATATATAATCTTAATGATTTATACATAAAAGCATAGAATATATATATATATATACACACACACACATTCAAAGTTTTTCTTTAAAAATCATATAATATAAAAATACATATATACATACATATATATATATATATGAAACGTATGAAAACTTTGCAAATTACACAGAAATCACCAGGTCAGTCGACTGACTTGGTAGGTCAGTCGACTGACCTGTAAATTTCTATGCAGCATGCACAGGTGCATAAATAAACAAATAAAACATTTGAATATTTAGTCGACTGACCCAGAAGTTCAGTTGAATGAATTTTTACAACAACTACTTTTTGAAAAGACATGACTATTTGTGGAGAGTTACGAACCTCTACGAAAAGGTTTGGACGCAACATTTCAAACAGAACTCTTCATCAACAGTCGCCGCTTTCTAACATCTATAAATACATACTCTAACTTGATTCCAAATCACCGAATTTTCTTATCTTTCTTATCTAACACTCTGGAATCTATTTGCAACTATACTTTCAAATATTCTGTATTAAATCAATATTATACCTTTCTATTCTTCATAAACTTCAAATATATATATATATATATATATATATATATATTTATACTCAAGGAGAAGATCATAGGAAGGGTGTACTATAAACAGACATATCCGTTTTATTCATAACACAAGAAGTCAAAACAATATTTTGTATTTGTTGAAGTCCTGTTCTGCTGCTCAGGCGTGTGAAGTCCTCTTCGGCTGCTGAGGCGAAATCCTATTCCGTTGCTTAGGTCCTTGTTCGGTTGCTCAAGGGTTGTATAGACCTGTTCCTCCGGGTTAAGTGAGGGTTATTGTTTTAGTCAAATTCCAGAAGGAGACTGGGACTGGACGTAGGACGGAGCTCCAAACCAGTATAAAAATACCTGGTGTAATTGTATTATACCGCTTTTATATTCCGCACTATTTACTATATAGCTATCATCACTATACTATGTATTATCGTATATCCATATTACACGATCCATAGCACACTTTCATGTAGGTGGTCTTCTCATGATCCCACAACATTTAGCTCACGGGCTGTTAACAAACCTTCTAAGACTTTGTTAACTCTTTTCGTTTGTTCATCTGTCTACGTATGGTAAGCGGTGCTCATCTTGAGCTTTGTACCCAAAGTCTCTTGTAGGCTCTTCGAGAACTCGCTGGTAAATAAGGAATCTCTATCACTTACTATACTACTAAGTACTCCATGAAGTCTAACTATATTCCTTATGAATAACTTAGATAAGCCTGCTGATGTCCTGGTCGACTTAACTATAATGAAATGGGCACTCTTGGTCAATCAATCCACTATAACCCATATACTTCCATTTCCTCTATTTAACCTTGGCAACCCATCTATAAAATCCATTGATATTGAATCCCATTTCCAAACTGAACATCTAAAGGCTGAAGTAACCACTTGGTTTTCGATGTTCAGCGTTTACCTATTGATAGTTCACACATTACTTTATCCATAAGCCTACATCTCTCTTCATGCCTTCCTACAAGAAATTTATTTTCATGTACTGATATATCTTAGTTCCTCCAGGTGAATAGTGAAATTTGAACGATGGCATTCTCCAAGAACTTCCTTCCTAACGTTTCCCACATTCGGAATACATACTCGTCCTTTCTTCCATAACCATCCATTCTAGTCAAGACTGAAATCTTTCAGTTCATCGCTCTCCATTCCATTCCTTAACTTTTTGATCTGTTCAGCTGATAATGGATACTCCCCTTGCCTAGAAGCAATCCTTTCGATCATGACTCGTCAAACTTCTAAACATGACAACAAAGCAGTTTCTTTACTAGAACTGGCTTTAGATCTCCACTGTACTCTACAAGTAGTCAATGCTTCTAAAACTTTCCACTCGGCTATCATTGCTAATACTACATTCCGATGTTTCATGCTAATCGCATCTGCGACCTTTTTTCCTTTCCTCAATGTGTACTCAATTCCAAAGTCATAAGCGGCTAAAAGCTCTCACAATCTCTATTGTCTTATATTCAACTCCTTAAGAGAGAACAAGTACCTCGGTGACTTATGATCCATATATAACTCGAATCTTTCTCCCAAAAGGTAATTTCTCTACACCTTTAATGAGAAAATTACTGCCGCTAATTCCAAATCAGGAGTTGGATATCTAACTTCATGCAATTTGAGCTGTCGAGAAGCATAGGAACTCACTTTACCTCTTTGCATTAACACGGCTCCTAATCCTATTCCATATGCATCTATGTACACCACTAAGTCTTGATTCCCCTCTAGAACAGTTAACACAGGTGCATCAGTCAATAGGTGTTTCAATTTTTGGAATGCCTCCTCACACTTATCAAGCCAGACAAACTTCATATCTTTCCGAGTTAACTTAGTCATTAGTGCCGCTATCCGTAAAAGATCCTTAATGAATCTTCGATAGTAACCTGCTAATCCAAGAAAATTGTTTATCTCAGTCATTGTCTCGGGTTTCTTCCAACTATTCATTACCTCGATCTTAGCTGCATATATTGACAACCCTTTCTCTGAGACTACATGATCAAGAAAGTTCACTTCTTTCTTTCAGAAATGACATTGCTTTTAGTTGATGCTGCCGTCTCAAGCACTACTCTAAGATGAACTTCATGCTCTCTTTCATCATTTAAGCATATTAAAATATCATCTATAAACACTAACACGAATCGGTCCAGATGCTCCTAAAAGATCATGTTCATCAAATCTATGAAAAATGTCGGTGCATTAGTTAGTCAAACGACATCACCAACCATTCGTACGATCCGTATCTTATCCTAAACTCCATCAAAGGAATACTATCCTCAGCCACTCTAAGCTGATCGAACCCTGTTGCTAAATCCAACTGAGAAAATACTTTGGCTCCACTCAAATGGTCGAACAAATCGTCAATCCTAGGTAATGTATATCGATTCTTTATTGTCTTCTCATTCAACTTACGTTAAATGATATATAATCTCAGCGACCCATCCGTCTTCTTTGCAAACACTACAGATACTCCCTAAGGCGAACTACTTGGTTTGATAAAATTCTTACCTTCTAAATCCACCAACTACACATTTAACTCCTTCATCTCGGTAGGTGTCATTCTACTTGGCGGGCTACTTACCAGTTCTGCTCTTGGTACTAAATCTATCTGAAACTAAATAGCTCATTTAGATGGCAGCCCTACTGCGGGCTCAAAGACATCATTGAATTTTCTAACAAAGAAATCTTGATTCAGCTCGTCATCTGCCTTCGCAACACCAAACACAGCATTAACCTCAAAACTAAGGTTTTCTACAGAGTATATAATCTAATCACTAGAATCAGGGGTATCTAAGTGATATTTTCCTAGTATGGCAAAGTATCCCAGCATCTTATTTACTTAACCAATCCATAACCAAAATAATTTCAAACCCTACGAAATCAAACACATGCAAACTACAAGGAAATACATTACCTAATAATTCAAACTCTAGGTGGTCACATCTCTTCCCAAGAGTCGCATAACCTTCTATCAAATTCGCAACCCTTAAGGAAGTAACTAGGTATGAAGGTTCTATGTTAAGCTTATCTACCAAACAATGAGATATAAAAGAATGCGTTGCACCGGTATCAAATAGAACTCTAACTAACATACCGTGAGTCAAAAGGGTACCTCCCAACATAGCTTTTCCTTTTTTCTTTACTGTTGGTCTCGATATAGCTGGCTCCAATGCAAACATCTTGCCTTTTCCATCCTTGGCCGGTTCT
The DNA here is from genome assembly GCA_030765085.1 of Allium cepa. Taxonomy (NCBI): domain Eukaryota; kingdom Viridiplantae; phylum Streptophyta; class Magnoliopsida; order Asparagales; family Amaryllidaceae; genus Allium; species Allium cepa. Next base: position 690,231,255 of record CM060942.1, on the reverse strand, counting down.
TTGCATTAGTTCTTATAATGTCCAATCTGATTGCAATTGAAACATCTTCCTCCTTTCTTATTAGCAGCTTTCTTCCTTTTGCCTGTCCAACACTTATGATCATAGTGTCCCTTATTACCGCACTTATAACAAACTACATCTGCCTTCCCTTTTTGGCAGCTCCACTCTTCTAACTGCCCTTCTTACTTCTGGTTCCGCCCACTTTGAGCTTCCCTTGCTTTGCTACCATAATGAAAAGCAAGCATCTTCTCCTTTCTCAAAGCCATCTTAACAACCACATCGCACGGATCCCAAATATGTGGTAATGTGGCTTTAGCAAGCTCAAGATTCAATCCACAGTTAAACTTCTCATTCCTTTTGATAATCGTATCAACCATAGCATATCGTGTCTCGATAGCTCCACAAATCTAGTTACATACTCAAGCACTATCATGTCTCCCTGCTCCAACTCCATAAACTTCCTGAGCAGAGTTGACTTAGCAATCTCTGGCATGAATCTCTCCTTAAACCCCCTTTTAAATTCAGCCCAAGTCATGGTCTCCTTATTAACTCCACGGTAACAATGTTCCACCAGTACAGTGTAGCTCCTTGCAACTGTCTAGAAGCAAGTCTCCTCTTTTACTCATCATTAAGCCCTAAATCAGCAAAAATCCTTTCTCAATGAAACAACCAATTCTCCACTTCAATTGCATCCTTAGTCCCGATAAATAGTTTTCCTCCCAGCCTAGCATAGTCTCTGCTCAATATTGCATTGTTATTGACCACCAGAGCTCCTTTGTTTCCTTCTTCAACATTTCCTTCGATTAAACCCACAACAACTGCACCTACATAACATTGATGAAGAACTGATATATAGCTCCCTATCAGCTTGTGGTATTCCAATACATACATTAACAGCTTATGCCCGACCAGAATTACTTCTAGTATTTGGTTTGGCATTCCCATTGGTTGCGATGCTTCCTCCACCAATGTTAACTCTTCCACTCCTAGAATTCATACCTAAAATCCTTAAATTCTTCATTTGAGCCTTTGTAAGATAGAAAAGAATAGCCTGAGAAAAATGGAAGAATGGAGATAAGGTGTATACTTATATATAACAAATACAAGCACGTTACTAAAGCGTTATTCCACATCCTAGTTTTTCTCTAATTCGTAAGGATTATGTTCTCAAAATCATTTTAATTTTGAAATTTCTTTTAAGTTTTCATAAACCTATGATCTGATACAAGTTGTAACATCCCCTATCTTGAGGCCCGAAGCTATGTTCTATAGATGCTGCAGTCATCCGTATTATTAACTTCCGGTGATAAATACGGTAATGTTAATGGTATCCATAGTATTAGAAGCACATGAATATGAAATAAAATCGACAAAGATTTCAAAATCAGCTTTTTGATTACACTTCAAATCAATATTTCATATTCAGATACATAATCCCAAAATGATTCCTAGGTTTTGATCAAATATTATTATTACAAATTACACCAAGAGAAAAATATGAATATGCCCCCTCGGATGATATGTAATGACCCTAATTTTAATTAAAATTATTTAGGACATTTAATTAGTTAAATTAAATGAAATAATATAATTGGTTAAGGGATTGATATTTGTGTTAATAGAGGGTAGTCATGCCTAATGAACAATGAACTAAAAGGCACTAAAATGAAATAGATAAGGGCAAATTAGGAAAATTTATACTCATATACCTGAACCCTCATACCACTTCATTTTACATGTTCATAAACTAAAATCAAAACAAAATAGAGGTCGGCCGCCATTGAGGGAAAACAAGAAGAAGAAAGATGAAGAAGCTTAAATGCTTAGTCCAAGATCAAATCTCAACTCCTTAATCATAAAGCTAAGGTGAATAATAGGCTACATCTCATACTTTTGATGTTTTTTGTTTTTGGATCAGATCTAAATATTTTGCAAAGTATATTGCCTATTTTTTATTGTTAAAATGGATATACATGCTTGTTGACGATGTATATATTTCATATGGATTTTATGATAAGTATTAATATGAAAACCTTATAAATGACATCATAATGCCTTGCATTTTGGGATAAGGTCAGAAATAATATTTTAGAGATAGGTTTCAAATTTCATAATTTTTTGAATTAATTTATATTTATTATTAATTTTCTAGTGAAGAAAATGGTTAATTGGGTTTAAAATTAATTACGGCTAATTTAGATTGTTTTTAGGTCAAAAATTAATATATGTTAGAAAATATATTAAAGGTGATTTATGGGAATTTTTGGTAGAATTTTCTTAAGTGTTTTAATAAGTATAATTATTTAAGGTATGGGACTTAAATGTTTTATATATTTATAAAAGGAAAAGGGGTATTTTGTAAACATTTAAATTTATTTACTTCTGAAATTTCAGCAGTACTTTTAGAAACGAATTTAGAAAAGAAATCAGCAACCAATCATATGTTGACAAATAAAGCAGGTTAATTAAAAAGAATTACCTTTTTAAGTTAAAATTTAGTTTTACAATGATTTTGTTGTTTCGCCACTTTCAGCACATACCTTTCGACTAGGTACTTCCACCGCCGCCTCCATCGAAACAAATTCTCATGATTTCAAAGACATGATACGTAGTGAATTGGACATAGGCGAAAGGTATATAGTCGAAACAAGGGGTTCCAAAGGGTCGAAGCCTTGGTTTGCTTTTAAAAGGAAATACACTTGCTTTTCTTTTGAAAAGAATGCTTTCGACTTAAATAGCTTCCGACTTGGTCAAATGGTTTTAACGAATGGTTTCGAAAGAGATTGCGCCTTTGTTTTATGAAGAAGCTTTCGAAGGGGTCAAAATCCCTAGCTATCGCATCTTACCTTTCAAAGCAATGTTTTAAAAGGGTTTCTTTATTTTAAAACCTAAGTCGTTGCTCCAATGCTAATGAAGGGATTCGTTTCGACACAATCCACTTCTCTTACTTAGGAAATTGCTTCCGATAGTGTGCTTTCGACTTGGTTGTTTTAAGACCCTTTGTTCTATTGAAAGTTAAACCCAAAGGTTTCGAAAGGAATGGTTTCAAATGTTTTTGAAAGGTTGTTCTACATGTTTTACTTAAACCTAAATGCTTTTGAAAGGTTTGGTATATGTAAAGAATTTGATGCTTTTGAAAGGTTTAAGATAAAGGTTTCAAAGTTGTGGTTCGCTAATGTTTTTAAAAGGTTTTAAATGAAACATTTCCAATGGTTTCGAAAGGCATGTTTAAAGTGTTTTGAAAGGAGGATGTCTATGGCTTTTGAAAGAGATGCTTTCAATGTTTTCGAAAGGTTTAATTTAAATGGTTTTGAAAGGTTTGTTGGCCTTCGGCCTTGGTTATAAAGTAAAGTAGTTTACTTGTATCGAAAGAGGTACTTTAAATGGTTTTGAAAGGGGTACTATCAAATATTTTGAATGTTTTCATCAACAATGTTTTATGTAAAGTATAAAACATGGTAAAGTGATTTGAGTAAAGCATAGAGTATGTTTTCCTTGTTTAACTATGATTTAAAACATTAAATCAAGTAGAAAGAAATGTGTTCAAGGAAAATTTAAGGGCAGACAACCCTAAGCAAAATGAATTAGATATTAGAATAACATATGGGACTGGTATGGGGTTGCGCCCTATACTTTTGCAAGTAGACCCTAGCTAATATAAGTCCAAAATTCTAGTGTGTAGGGCTTTGTCGTAGGTAAGGCTAAAATAATGTTACGCACAGAAAGGAACATACAGAGTAAAGATAGGTTATTGGTGAGCCCGAAAAACCATTAAGATCAGTTGACACTGGGAGAAGTAAGTTAAGGATAGACTGTCCAGAAGAAGAGTATCTAATGGAAGTTAGACTATTTGTTCATTTTATTTGGTAGGCTCGAGTCAGCCAAAGTTTAGTCGTTAGCCAAACAAAACTATAATGTTCAGACAGATAGTCCATTAGTTACCTGATTTGTATGCTTAAATGATATTGCTAATATTGTTTTAACCAATTTGGTTGTAGGATTTTGATTTGCAAAAGATAATTTTTAAAAGGATATTAGTGAGGGGAAACCCATTTTGCTAAGCGGCGTGGTCTCACTTAGTATCAGATAACCAGGATGTATAGTATTATTCACATCAGGCTTTATGTCTGGCTCAAAGTTTATGTTTTCCCTCTTAAACTCTTGGGTGCTCAAAATTGATTTGAGTAGGTTGAGAGTTGAGGATTTACAGGTCTTAGTAGGTGGACGAATAAAGCTTCCGGAGATGAGCAGAAGGCTGATGTTAGCTATGTTTAGGAGTCATTTTGTTTTATTTTCGCTGTGTTGTATTAAGTCTATTATGACTATTTAGTACTCTAGTCATCCAAGGGGCATCTTCATATGTCGCTCTTGGCATATTTTGTAATAACTATATTTGATCTAAACCTAGTAAAATGATTTGGATTATGTAATACTGAAACATGTTTTGTGAAATGTAATCAAAAAAGTTATTTTTGAATTTGTTACTTTGTTTCATATTTATGTGCTTCTGATATTATGGATACCATTAACATTACCATATTTTGTCACCAAAAGTTAATGCTATAGATGAGTACATAATCTGTAGCACTTAGCTTTGGTCCTCAAGATAACGGATGTTACAACTTTGTACCAGTGTATAGGTTTATGAAAAACTTTAAACTAAAATTATTTTTGAAAACATAATCCTAAGGAATTAAAGAAAAGATCGGAGTATGGGATAACACTATACTAACGTCGTTGTATTTGCTATTTATAAGTATACGCTTTAGCTCTATTCTCCTATCACTCTTAGGTTATTCTTCTATATTTTATGAAGGCTCGAATGTAGATATAGACGCTAGAAGTGGAAGAGTTAACCTTAGTGGGGGAAGCACCACAACTAATGGAAATGCCAGACCAAACATGAGAAGGAATTAAGTTAGGAACAAGCTGGAAATGTGGGTGCTGGAGTCCCACAGGTAGACATGAGAGCGATGTATCAGTTCTTTGTAAATAAGATGCAAGCGGGAGTGGCTGCTAGAGTAGTTAGAATAGGAAATCAAGAAGCTCTAGTGGTGAATAACTATGCTATTCTGAGTAGAGATTATGCTTGGGTGAGAGAAAAGTCGTTTATTGGTACTGAAGACGCAATTTAAGCGGAGAACTTGTTACTTCATTGCGAGAGGATTCTCGCTGATTTAGGGCTCAATGATGAGCAAAAGAGAAGGCTCATTTCTAGGCAGTTACAAGGAGAAGCATTGTATTGGTGGAACAATGTTATGATCCGAGTTAATGAGGAGACAATGACATGGGCTGAGTTAAAAAGGAGATTTGAGGAGAGGTTTATGTTAGAGATTGCAAAGTCTACTCTGCTCAGAAAGTTTGCTGAGTTGAAGCTGAGAGACATGACTTTGCTTGAGTATGTGACGATATTTAAGGAGCTAGCAAGATATGGCTATGCTACTGTTGATATTGTTATTAAGAGAAACAAGAAGTTCATTCGAGGGATAAAGCCTGAGCTTGCAAAGGCCACATTATCGCATATTAAGGATCCATGTGATGTTGTTGAAATGGCCTTGAGGCATGAAGAGATGCTTGCTTTTCAAGAAAAAAATAAGGCAAAGGAAGTCCAAGTAGGGCAGAATTAGAAAAGAAAGTTATTCCATAAGGATGAAGCTCAAAAGGGTGGAGCTGCCAAGAAGAGAAAGTCAGAGGTTGTTTGCTATAAGTGTGAAAAGGAAGGTCATTTTGCAGATGAATGTTGCTCAAAAGATGGAAGAACGTAATCAAGAAGAAGAATATTAGATGCTTCAACTACGATCAAATTGGATTTTACAAGAACCAGTGTAAAGAGACAACTAAGGATGGAAAGGGCAAAGTGTTTGCATTGGAACCAGCTACCTCGAGGCCAGCAGCAGAGGAAAAGGGACGGGCTATGTTGGGAGGTATGCTTATTGTTCATGGTATGTTGGTTAGCGTTCTATTTGATAACGGTGCACCGCATTCTTTATATCTTATTGTTTGGTAGATAAGCTTAACCTAGAAACCTCATACCAAATTACATCCTTCAGGGTTGCAAATCCGGTACGTGGGTATGCGACACTTAGGATAAAGTGTAACCACCTAGAGTTTGAATTGTTAGGTTATGCCTTTGTTTATAGTTCATGTGTTTGATTTTGTAAGGTTCGGGATTATTTTTGGCATGGATTGGTTAATTAAATACAATGCTTGGATATTTCTCATGATAGGAAATTATCGCTTAGACACTCTGTTTATAGTGATCGAATTATGTACCCTGTAGAAAACCCTAGTTTAGAGGTTAGTGCTTTGTTTGGTGCTGTGGAGGTCGAAGACGAGTTGAATTGCATTTTCGTTATTAGTGAATTCATAGATGTCTTCGAACCTGTAGTAGGATTGCCGTCGAAATGAGCCATTGAGTTTCAGATAGATTTTATACCAGGGTAGAACCGGTGAGTAGACCGCTAAGTAGGATGACACCCCCTGAAATGAAGGAGCTCAAGGTGCAGTTGGTGGATTTAGAAGGAAAAAGTTTTATTAGAACAAGTAATTCGCCTTGGGGAGCAGCCGTAGTATTTTCTAAGAAACCAGATGGATCGTTATGGTTATGTATCGATTATCATACGTTGAATGAGAAAACGATATAGAATCGATATCTTTTTCCTAGAATTGACGATTTGTTTGACTAGTTGAGTGAAGCAAAGGTTTTTTCCAAGTAGGATTTAGCGATAGGGTTCCATCATCTTAGAGTGGCAGAGGATAGTATTCCTTTAACGGCGTTTCGAACCAAATATGGATTGTGCAGATGGTTAGTAATGTCGTTCGAACTAACTAATGCACTAACATTCTTTGTAGATTTGATAAACCAAATTTTCCAATGTTACTTGGATAGGTTCATGTTGGTTTTCATAGATGATATTTTGATATACTCTTAAGATGAAAGAAAGCATGAAGTTCATCTTAGAGTGATGCTCGAGACGTTGAGGCATCATCAGCTAAAGGAAAATTTTTCGAAGTGCCATTTCTAGAAGAAGGAAATGATGTTTCTTGGTCATGTAAAGGGTTGTCTATGGATTCGACTTAGATCAAGGCAGTTAATAATTAGAAGAGACCCGAGATAGTGACTGAGATAAAGAGTTTTCTTGGATTAGCTAGGTATTATCGAAGATTCATTAAGGATTTTTCACAGATAGCAACACCAATGACAAAGCTAACGCGAAAGGATGTGAAGTTTGTTTCGACCAATAAATGTGAGGAGGCATTCCAAAAGTCGAAATACTTATTGACTAATGCACCAGTGTTAGTTATTCCAAAAGAGAATCAGGATCTAGAGGTATATACAAATGTGTGTGGAGCAAGATTAGGAGCTGTGCTGATGCACGGAGGTAAAGTGATCACCTATGCATCTCGACAGCTTAGATCGCGTGAGGTTAGATGTCCAATGCATGATTCAGAATCAACTATGGTAATTTTTGAATTGAAACTATGGAGACATTATCTTTTGGGAGAAAGATTCGAGTTGTACACATATCATCAGTCGTTGACGTATTTATTCTCTGAAAAGGAGTTTAATATGAGACAATAGAGGTGGTTGGAGTTATAGTCTCTTATGATTTTGGAATTGAGCACACACAAGGAGAAGGCAAAAAGGTTGCGGATGCACATTAAAATACAGTGTTGGCAATGATAGTTGAGTCGAAAGATCTAGGGGCGATGATGACATGTAGAGTATAGTGGAGATCTGAAGCTAGATATAGTAAGGAGACTGTTATGTTGTCATGTTTAGAAGTTTGACCGGTGGTAATAGAAAAGATTGGTTCTAAGCAGAAGGAGGATCCATTGCTGGTTGAATGACTTAGAAGGTTAAGCGATGGAATAGAAGGCGATGACCTGAAAGATTTTTGTCTTGACCAGAATGGGAGGTTGAGGAAGAAAAGAAGGTTATGTGTTCCAAATGTATGAAGCATTAGGAAGAAAGTTCTTGAAGAATGCCATCATTCGAAGTTCACTATTCATCCGGGAGGAACAAAGACGTATCATGACATGAAGAGGAGTTTTATTTGGGAAGGTATAAAGAGGGATGTAGGCTTATAGGTGAAGCAATGCATGAACAGTCAACAAGTAAAAGTCGCACATCAGAATCCAAGTTGGTTACTTCAGCCTTTAGATGTTCCAGTAAGGAAATGAGATTCTATCTCAATGGATTTCATAGACCGTTTGCCGTGATCAAATAGAGGAAATGAAAGCATATGTGCCATAGTGGACAGGTTAACCAAGAGTGCACATTTTATCCTACAACTAGGCCGACATTTGTTTTGGCTATGTTATTTATGAAGAATATAGTTAAACTTCATGGAACTCCTAGTAGTATAGTAAGTGATAAAGATTCCTTATTCACTAGCGAGTTCTGGAAGAGTCAACAAGATACTTTAGGTACCAAGCTCAAGATGAGTATTGCTTACCATCTACAGACCGATAGGCAAACGGAAAGGGTTAACAAAGTCTTGGAGGATTTGTTACGAGCCTGTGTGCTAAATTTAGGAGGATCATGGGAAAACCATCTACACATTATCGAGTTTTTTTTATAACAACAGTTAACAAGCTAGTATAGGGATGGAACCATTTGAAGCTTTGTATGGAAGGTCATGCAAATCTCCAGTTTGTTGGTTAGAGCCCGGATATAGGTTGGCTTTTGGTACGGATTTAGTTAGGGAAGCTGCATAGAAGATTGGGTTTATTCGAGCTAGAATGAAGGAATCTCAGTCTAGGTAGAAGAGTTATGTTTATAAAAGACGAATGGACTTAGAGTTCTCAGTAGGAGATCATGTTTTCGAAAAGGTATCATCGATGAAAGGTGTAATACGATTCGTGAAATCAGGAAAATTGGCACCGAGGTTCATTGGACCATTTCTTATTATAGAGAGGATCGGGAAACTTGCATATGGAGTAGAGTTCCCGAACAATTTGGCAGGTGCCCACAGTGATTTTCATATTTCTTATCGGAGGAAGTGTATTTGTGATCCGGATATTACTATAGCACCGACCATGTTAGATGTCTTAATAGTGGAACCAACCTTGACTATAGTTAGGAAGCCAGTCCATATTGTCGCGAGAGATGAGAAGATGCTATGAAACAACACGACAGTTAGAATAGTTAAGGTCCAGTGGAGCGACGATAAGAGAGACCATACTTGGGAAACTGAGAGCCAGATTGGAGACACCTATCCTGATTTGTTTTATGGTATGTTTTACCTTTATTATTGATTTGACGAGTAGCTTATTGAAATTTTGAGGACGAAATTCTTTAAGGAGGGGAGTCTATGTAATCCTAACCTTAATTAACATTATTTAAGACATTTAATTAGTTAAATCAAATGAAATAATGTAATTGGTTAAGCGTTTAAAATTTGTGTTAATAGAGGGTAGTCGTGCCTAATGAACAATGAACTAAAAGGGATTAAAATGAAATAGATAAGGGAAACAGATAAGGGAAAAGTAGGAATAAGTAATACTCATATACCTTAAACCCTCATACCGCTTCATTTTGCACATTCACAAACTAAAATCAAAATAAAAGAGAGGTTGGCCACCATTAAGGGAAAACAAGAGGAAGATAAGAGGAAGAAGCTTAAACAACTTAATCCAAGATCAAATCTCAACTCCTTAATCACAAAGCTAAGACGAATAATAGGATACATCTCATATTTTTGATGTTTTTGGTTTCTAGATCAAATCTAAATATTTTTGCAACGTATATTGCCATGTTTTCGACTGTTAAAATGGATTTACATGCTTGTTGATGATTTATGATATTTCGTGTGGATCTTATGATGAGTTTTAATGTGAAAATCCAATTAAATGACATCCTAATGCCTTGCGATTTTGAGATAAGGTCAGAAATAAATTTTTAGAGATGTGTTTCAAATTTCATAATTTACTGAATTAATGTGGACATATTATTAATTTTCTAATGAAGAAAATGGTTAATTAGGTTTAAAATTAATTACAGCTAATTTATACTATTTTGGGTCAGCAATTAATGTATGTTAGAAAACATATTAAAAGTGATTTATGGGAATTTTTGTAGAATTTTCCTAATTGTTTTAAAAAGTATATAAAATTATTTAAGCTATGAAACTTAAATGTTCTATATATTTATAACAGGAGAAGGGGTATTTTGTAAACATTTAAATTTATTTACTTCTGAAATTTCGGCAGCACTTCTAGAAAAGAATTTGGAAAAGAAATTAGCAACCAATCTTATGTTAACAAATAAAGCAGGTTAGTTAAACAAAATTACACTTTTAATTAAAATTCAGTTTTACTTGTAGAATCATTTTCACCCTAGAGGGGGGTGAATAGGGTCTATTACTAAAAATTGAAGCAGAAATAAAAAAAATAAGAAAGTATTACAGTAAAGATCACACATAGTTTATCTAGCTTCGGCAAAAACTTACGTATGTGCCGCACCCAAGGTTTCCAATACAAATTAAGTAATTAGACGCTTACAAAAACACATAAACTTGCGATACCGCTAACTCGATTAACATAACTCTAAGCTCAAAACCTTGCCACAACTCAACCATCGAGTTGCGAATTCTTCGAACTACACTACGTAGTTGGTAACCGAGTTAAAACTAGAGTTTTTATAAAGCAAAGAAAGGAAAATACAAATTTAATTTAAAACCCTAAATTATAATTTAGCCCAAACAAAAAAACAATATTGGCCCAATTAAAAAATAGTGCGGTCCAAAAATAAGATGGTTCTCTTATTCTTATTTGTATATCCAGGCCGATTATTCTTCTTTCACTTTCGATTTAGGGTTTTTTTGAATTGAAGCCGCCGATTCCTCGAATTAAATCATCTGTGTTTAATTGAGTCTCTGATCTGGGGTTCAACAATTTTGGTGCTTTTGAATCCTCTCTATTGGTTGAGTTTATCGATTCTGATGAATTTGGATTTTGTGTTTCTTCGATTGCTCTAGAGTATTTGAGTTCGACTTTGGTATGTTTTAGTCCATTGAATGCTTTCGGTGGTTATTTTTGAACTCATTATTTTTTTGCCAATGATGAATTGGGTATTTATAGGTATCGAAACCCTATAATTTCATTCGTATATTTTGATTCAAAATTTTCAATTACTGCGCTCGACCGTTCGATTCTTGATTGAACGATTTTGTTGATTTTTGGTTTGTTCGTTGGTTGAATATATTTTTGATATATTTGAATATGCTTAAATGTATTTGAATTTGTTTCATTCTTTGCTGCCTACGACTTGTTCAATATTCGCTTACACCTTGGGATTTGAATTTGAGATAATTTTGACTTCTTGAAGTCTGACTTGTTCATCATAAGTCCTTTGCGACTTTTTCTACTCCTTCCTTAATTTGTCCTCTGTTTTTCTTAGGAATCTGATTTGTTATGACCCACGGCTGCTCCACTATATTTGTTGTACTATGATTAGTTGGTCTGAGGTTCTGCCATTTCATTGCTCTGGTCTTGGAGTCTTGGATGTTAGCCTTGCTTGAGTTTGATCTGATGTCTCCATGTATATACACATATGTATGTATATATGTGTGTGATTGCTATGGCTATGCTCTGTCCATCCGAGTGCTTGCATTCTGACTTTGCTGTATTTGGTGCACTTGCATTCTCTTGCCATAATGATGTTGTGATAGTTGCTTGTCAATTTCCATGTTCATTTCCTTATAAGGTTTGCTAGGTTGATAAACTTGGTGCTTTTGTTATTGTAGTCTCTTTGAAAACTGCTGCCACTGGCTTGTTGAGTTGCCATGTTCATCTGCTGGTCCTTTTCAGTTTAACCAAGTTCACTTGCATTTATCTATCTTCATCTGCTGCCACTAGCTTATTTACTATGTACATATATGTGTGTATCCTTGTGCACTTCATGTTGATGTCTTCCTTGGATATCTTCCCTGTACTTGGCCCTGAATTCTAATTTTTCTTGAACATTTTTTATACTTTCATGTACATGTTGAAACTGAACTAGATTGCTAATCTTGTTATTCAAGTGCTTACCTTGTTCCTTTGTACATATGGTGGTCTGGTTCCATATGAACTCTAGTTGCATGTTATTGCTTTGCATTCATGTTAACCCATTTGAATCTGACATGTCTGAAGCTTTTCTTTTGTGGTTTCTACTTTTTCTTTATCCTTTGTACATGTCTGGTGCATTTTAGTCCATGGTTTGCCTGGACTGACCTTGGTTAGTTTTGGTTTGTGTTTGCATTGCACTTGAGTTGAATCCAGTCTTGGCTTTAGTTTGACCTTTTGCTCACCTGTCCCTGCAATTTTAACAAGCAAGTGTATATCAGTGTGCACGACTTTGTGGCATGTACAGTGATACACTGTGCATGTTACAAGTTGTTCGCGTATTTCTGATTCTAGTTTGAAATAAAAAGATGAATTAATAATGATGACAAACAACCTAAATAACTGAGGCAAACAATATTTTCAAACACACACTTCATTGTGCACTACAAAATATTTCTTTTTCAAATTTACCGCGTCAATGTTTATTTTGCAAATGGATCAGATGCTGAATACATGCTGAAACAGAGTTGAAGATCAAATACAAGTGATGAGTGAACATGTAGTGAGGTGAAACATATATGTAAAATTGTATAGTGAAAATTTTGTTGTATTTGAAACTTGTATTTGGAATTGTGTAAATATAGTGAGAGCTTAAATTTGTACTATTTGAATTTGTAATAAAATATTTGTTTAAATAAGAATTCTGAGTTATTTATTTTATTCAACAAATATTTATTTAATTGTATGGAAAAATAAAATAGTACAATAACAAACACATTTAGACGAATATATATGTTTATTATCATCAAACAAAAATCATACACTAGTACATTCTACAGTCTCTCCCTTTTGATGATAACAAAAAATATTAGGATTTTGACTCTATTAAATGTATTTGGTGTTGATGAATTCTATTAGCTTCCCCAATCTGAATACTCCCCCTACAACAAAGTTTCCCTTCACCTATGAATAAAAAAATAAAAAAATAAAAAACAATATAAAAATGCAATGAACTGAGAATATACAAATTAAAAAAATTGTCTTATTTGCCAAAATCTTAACTTCTCTCCTCCTTTTGTTATTAGCAGAAGAGTAACAGTGTTAGATAAGAGTGATAAAGTGATAGACATTAAGAAAACACTAATACCTAATCGGGTATAAATATTAAATTTCAAGTAAAAAATCAAACAAAAATCATAAATACTCTGTTATGCGCATATTCCATTTTAGAGTGATAGGGGTGATGTTGGCATAGAAGACCATATAATTGTGTCCATTTGTGATATATTTATGACATGAATTTTTTAAATACTTACTAATCATGCATAATCGTTTGGAATTTTAAATGAGATTAGTAGTATTCTTCATTTTTATTAAAAAAGAATTCCAAGCATCTTCTAACCATGCATAACCATTAGGACTTTAAATGGGGTTAGAATCAACTCGCCTATTTCATCCAATTTTGACATGTGTTCCATACATGCATAACCGTGAGGACTTTTAAATGAGCATGAAAGCGCATAATTAGAGATTTCAAGTAGTTTACCTATGCATAATCGTGAGGACTTTTAAATGAGAGTGAGTACTTTTGGATGATTTTATTGCTAATTAAAAAAGAATAATTTCCTATTTAAATACAACATTTTGACATACTGTATTGGATTTTGATGAGTGACAGTCGTAGAAATATGATAGGAATAGAGATGTTCATCGAATTTTTACCAACCAAAGTTATTATAAAATTTGTTTAAATTTTTAAAGAAATTTTCTAAATATACTCTCTCAAGACATAATGTATGATCAAGATCGACACTCATCACTTTTTTCAGTCACTATTTATCTTTTCGATAATCAATAGGGAGTCAGATTAGTTAACATAGGCATTTAAGATCAAATCCTAAAAATATAAAATCACATTTCTATAATGCCAAAACTAAGACGAAGTGGACAGAAACTATTTTTGGAAGGGCTTTTGTAAAAATGTCTGCCAATTGAGAATTAGTTGAAATGAAGTTTATGCAGGTATATTCTTTAGAAATGTGATCTCTAATGAAATGATGTCTAACATTTATATGCTTGGTGCGAGATTGATGTACGGAATTATTTGTGAGATCAGTTGTACTTTTGCTATCACACATAAGTGGAACTTATTTGAAATTCAGACCATAGTCTTGTAAGGTTTGTATCATCCATAAGATTTGAGCAGAGCAACCGCTTAGAGAAATATACTCTGCCTCAGTGGTAGATAATGCAATACAATTTTGTTTTTGACTTGACCATGCAACTAACGAATGTCCCAACATAAAACATGTTCCACTAATACTTTTTCTATCAACTAGACTACCAGCATAGTCTGCATTCGAATAACCTTTTAACTCAAAGTTATCATTAGTTGGAGACCATAAACCAAACCGTGGGGTGTGCATCAGATACCTTTTAATCCTTTTTACAGCTTTTTAATGAGATTCTTTTGGATTTGATTGAAACCGTGCACATAAACAAACAGAGATCATAATGTTTGGTCTAGAAGCAGTAAGATAAAGAAGTGATCCAATCATACCTCGATATTTCTTTTGATAAACTACCTTACCTTTTTCGTCCTTGTCAAGTTTGATTGTTGTGCTCATAGGAGTTTTTGCAGGTTTAGCATCTTTCAATCCTAATTTGTTGAAAAGCTCTCTGATATATTTTGTTTGAGAGATGAACGTATCTTTTTCGCTTTGTTTGATTTGAAATCCAAAAAAGAATTTCAACTCTCCTATCAAGCTCATTTCAAACTTTTCCTACATTACTTTTTCAAATTTCTCATACAGAAGGTTATTAGTGGCACCATAAATAATGCCATCAACGTATATTTAAACAATAAAAAGGTCATTTATTTTATGAAATAGAAATAAGGTGGTGTCTACATAGCCCTTTTTGAACCCATTTTTAAGGAGAAAAGCACTAAAACATTCATACCAAGCCCTAGAGGCTTGTTTTAATCCGTATAGTGCTTTCTTAAGTTTATATACGTGGTTAGGGTATTCTTGACTTTCAAAACCTTTAGATTGTTCAATGAATACATCCTCTTTCAAAATTCCATTAAGAAAAACACTTTTAATATCCATTTGTCTTAGTTTAAATCCTTTATAACAAGCAAAAGCTAACAAGATTATAATGGATTTTAGTCTTGCTACTGGTGCAAAAGTTTCATCAAAATCAATTCCTTCAATTTGAATATAACCTTTAGCAACTAACCTAACTTTGCTCCTAATCATATTACCGGATTCATCAAATTTATTTTTAAAAATCCATTTGGTTCCTACAACTGGATAATCATTAGGTCTAGGTACTAGAATCCATACATCATTTTATTCAAATTGATTTAGCTCTTCTTACATAGCCATAAACCAACTCTCATCATTAGGAGCTGCATCTATGTCTTTGGGCTCAATTTCTGAAATAAATCCACTGTATAGACACAAATCACATAAATTTCAAAAAGACGAATGAGTTAGAATACCTACGGTAGGATTACCTTTTACCAATTCTTGAGGATGATCTGCTTTGAATTTCAATCTCTCTGATTCTAGATTTCTTTGGACTTCTTCCACAGTTGCAGTTTCTTTTGGATTTTCACTTTCATCTTTTTTGTTCTCCTCTTCGACGTTGCTTTTGATTGTTTCCTTGCTTTGATCATCAATGCCTTCATCAAATTTCACATTGATTGACTCCACAATTGTTTTTGTCCTTTTGCTTCTGGAAGAGTATCCCATGAACATGCCTTCGTCAGCTTTTGGCTCAAATTTCCCCAGTTGATCACCTATATTGAGAATAAAGCATGAACAACCAATTTTTTTGAAATATACAATGTTTGGCTTTTTTTTTTGAACTATAGTTCATATGGTGTTTTCTTAAGAATCGGCCTAATTATGACTCTATTCATTACATAATAAGCTGTATTTACTGCCTCTGCCTAGAAAGACAAGGGTAGTTCATACTAATTTATCATAGGTCTAGCCAACTCTTGTAAGGTTCGATTCTTTCTCTCGACTACTCCATTCTGTTGTGGAGTACGTGGGGGCATAGAATTCATGTTTAAATCCATTTTCATCTCAAAAAATTTCAAATTCATAATTTTCAAATTCTTCACCATGACCACTTCTTAGAGAAATAATAGAAACTCGTTTTTCATTTTGAACTAATTTTATGAATTTAGTGAAGTATGAGAAAGTTTTTGATTTTTTTAGCTAAGAAGTATACTCATGTGTATCTAGAGTAATCATCAACCAATACAAAACAATATCCTTACCACCTAAACTTGCAATGTCGTTAGGTACAAACAGATCCATATGAACTAATTCACGGACTCTAGAGGTATTTACAGTGTTCTTCGCATGAAATGATGATTTTTTTTTAATTATCCCATGGTACATGCTTTACATAGAGTTTCTATTTTGAAATCATGAGATGTTAAACCTCTTACCAAACCTTTTCTTTTTAATTTGTTTAACAGATTCATGCTAGCATGTCCTAATCGTCTATGCCATAAGTTTACTTCTTCACCCTTAGTTGCCAAACATTTTGAAAGAGTGAGATCGTCAAAAGATAGAGAGCCTCTTACCTGAAAATAATGTCTCTCTTGATGATTGGTCAATAATTTTGCAAAAATCAAAATAAAAAACAACATTCATTCCTTTATCACGTAACTGGCTAGTTGAAATCAGATTATGTTGTAGATTTTCAACATATAATACATCGTTTAAGGTAAATGCGCCATTACCTACTTTACCTTTACCGATAGTTTCACATTTATCGTTGTTGCCCATTGTGACTCGGCCACTTTTGTACTTCTCTAGGCTAAGGAACTTTGATTTGTCGTCTGTCATATACCTGGAACAGCCAGAATCCAGGTACCACTCTTATGTTCCTTAATTTGCTAACACACTTACACGAGAAAAGAGTTTAGTGACCTATTTGTTTTTATAGGTCCATGATTGTTAGTGACAAATTTTTTTGAAAAACAAGTTTGCGTAGAAAAAAGACAGTCTATGTTTGTTCCTTTTGGCACCCAGATTCGTTTGATCTTAAGGGATTTTACATTCGTGCCTTTAGGAACCCAAATCGGTATGTTTTCGTGTGTTTGGGTCTATACCAGCAATTGTTTTGATTGTGTCCAACTTTTCCAAAAATCATGCACTTGGAGTTAACATGTTTAGTTTCACTTCTACCATTTTCAGATTGAGTATACCCAAGTCCTTGTCTAATAGTATTAACAGTTTGTATCCCTAATAGCATATTTAGTGATCTTTCTCCTTTGGAGAATTTTCGTAAAGTTGTAGACAATTGTTGGACTTATGCGAGACTAATTTTTATTCAATAACAAAGTGCATCTTTTAATAGAATTTTCTCTCCTAGTATTTTCACTTTCTTTTAGAATTAGAATTTCATTTTCAAGCGATTTGATTTTAGTTTGTGATTTTTTTATTTCTTCTTCTACCGATGGACACTTGTCACACTTAGGGCTCCTTTTTCTATAGTTTTGAACCATTTGATCAAGTTGCATATTTATTTCTATCAAGCTATCTTTTTGTGATTCAATTTTAGCGTACTTCTCCTTATGTCTTTCAAAACAGCCATTTACTTCATGAAAATATATAAGTAATTGCTAGTAAGTAAGTTTTGATACCTCGCTTGGCTCATCATCAACGTTGTCACTTGTTTCTCCTAAAAAAACAGATTTGATTTTTCACTCTCACTGCTAGTGCTTTCATCGTTATCTTCATCACTTGCATCCCAAGTTGCTGTAAAACTTCTCCTTTTCGGTTTTTTTCCTTTGCCGAATCAGTTTTGAGGACAATTTGGCTTGATGACTAGGTTTATTGCACTTGTGACAAATGATCTCCTGCTTTTCTAAGTTGTCTAGAACTTTGACGATTCTGCTCTTTAGTTGTTGATTTAGGACGCGATTTCCATTTTTGCAATTCCACTTTTTGAATCTCTTTATTATCAGTGTCAGTTCAGCTGCTCCTTCAACATCACCATCATCATCACTTTTCATCTTTCCTTTGAGAGCTATTGATTTCTTTCGCATGTCTCCTCCTTCACGTTCTTCCTCGAATTTGATTTCTAGCTCATAAGTGGTGAGGTTTCCGATGAGTTCTTCAACTTTAACATGTTTTAGATCCTTTGATTTTTGGATGGCAGTCGCCTTTGGTTCAAAATTTCATGGAAGAATTCTAAGGATCTTTCAGACTATTTTCAGTTCTGTGTATGGTCTTCTTAGAGATTTTGATTTGTATAGAAGATTAGAAAGTCGTCCATACATTTCTTTGAAACTTTCATCCTTTTCCATTATGAAGTTCTCGTACTCGCTACTAAGCATGGCAATGCGAGATTCTTTAACCTGAGATGTTTCTTCATGAGACACTTCAAGCGCGTGCCAGATTTCCTGCGCAATTAGACAATGTGAGACGCGATTAAATTTAATGTGATCTAATGAACAAATAATAGAATTCATAGTTTTAGTCTTAGCAGTTTGCAGTTTATTTTCAAGATCTGTCCATTGATCCATAGGTTTATCAACTTCTTGATTATCTGTCATTGTTGTAGGTGTGCTATATCTCGTTTCAACAATATTCCATGCATCTATGGTTTTCAAAAAAATTTCGTTCTAGTTTTCCAATATGCATATTCACCATTGAACTTGGCGGTCTAGCATGGACTGACCTTCAACAAAAGCATTATTAAAAGACGCCATTGAAAGAAAAAATTTAATATTTTAAAAGAAAATGGTTTTTGATCATAGCTTTGACATTACTTGTAGGATCGTTTTCACCCTAGAGGTAGAGTGAATAGGGTCTACTACTAAAAATTTATGCGGAAATAAAAAAAAGGAAAGTAATGCAGTAAAGATCACACACAATTTTACCTAGCTTTGGCCAAAACCTGCTTACGTGCTGCCCCCAAGATTTCTACTGGAAATTCAGTAATAAGACGCTTACAAAAACACGTAAACTTACGATACCCGCTAACTTGATTAACCTATTCTAAGCTCAATATCTTACCACAACTCAACCACCGAGTTGCGAATTCTTCGAACTATGCCACGTAGTTCATAACCTAGTTAATACTAGAGTTTTTACAAAGTTAAGAAAGGAAAAACAAAATTTTAATTTAAAACCCTAAATTATAATTTAGCCCAAAAAAACAATATCGGCCCAATTAAAAAAATAGTACGGTCCAAAAAATAAGATGATTCTCTTATTCTTATTGTATGCCCAGCCCGATTATTCCTCTATCACTTTTGATTTAGGCTTTTGTTGAATTGAAGCCGTCGATTCCTCGAATTAAATCGTCTGTCTTTAATTGAGTCTCTAATCTGGGCTTCAACAATTTTGGTGCTTTCGAATCCTCTCTATTGGTTGAATTGATTAATTCAGATGAATTTTTTTTTTGTGCTTCTTTGATCAATGTTCTTCGATTTCTTCAGAGGATTTGAGTTTGACTTTGGTATGGTTTTGTCTCTTGAATGCTTTCGGTGATTATTTTTGAACTAGTTATTTTTTTGCCAATGATGATTTAAGTATTTATAGGGATCAAAACACTATAATTTCATTTCGTATATTTTGCTTTGAAATATTCAACTGTTGCGCTTGGCCATTTGATTCTTGATTGAACGATTTTGATGATTTTTGACTTGTTTGTTGGTTGAGTACATTTTCGATGTATTTGAATATGCTTAAATGCATTTGAATTGTTCCGTTCTTTACTGCCTATGACTTGTTCATCATTCGCTTACAGCTTGGCATTTGAATTTGAGATAACTTTGATTTCCTGAAGTCTGGCTTGTTCTTCATGAAGTCCTCTATGACTTTTTCTACTCCTTCCTTAATTTGTTCTCCGTTTTGTTTAGAATTCTGATATGTTTTTGACTCGTTCATTAGTATGACCCACGGCTGCTTCACTATATATGTTGTACTATGATTAGTCGATTTGAGGTTCTATCATTTCATTGCTCTGGTCTTGGAGTCTTGGATGTTAGCCTTGCTTGAGTTTGATCTGATGTTTGCATGTATATATATATATATATATATATATATATATATATATATATATATATATATATGTGTGTGTGTGATTGCTATGGCTATGCTTTGTCCACCCGAGCGCTTGCATTCTGACTTTGCTTGTATTTGGTGCACTTGTGTTCTCTGGCCATAATGATTTTGTTATAGTTGCTTGTCGATTTCCATGTTCACTTCCTTGTCATGTTTGCTGGGTTGGTAAATTTGGTGCCTTTGTTATTGTAGTCTTTTTAAAAACTACTGCCACTGGCTTGTTGAGTTGACATGTTCATCTGCTTGTCTTTTTCAATTTAGCCATGTTCACTTGCATTTATCTGTGTCCTCAATTATGATTTCATGTTGATTTGCTTCGAGTTTAATTGTTGTTTGCTACATACATATATGTGTGTATTCTTGTGCACTTCATGTTGATGTCTTCCCTGGATATCTTCCTTGTACTTGGCCCTGAATTCTGATTTTACTTGAACATTTTGTATACTTTCATGTACATAAAGAAGCTGAACTTGATTTCTAATCTTGTTTTTCAAGTGATTTCCTTATTCCTTTGTACATATGGTGGTCTGGTTCCATATGAACTCTGGTTGCATGTTATTGCTTTGCATTCATGTTAACCCATTTGGATATGACATGTCTGAAGCTTTGCTTGTGTGGTTTCTGCTTTTGCTTTATCCTTTGTACATGTCTGGTGCACTTTGGTCCATGGTTTGCATGGACTGACCTTGGTTAGTTTTGGTTTGTATTTGCATTGCACTTGAGTTGAATCCAGTCTTGGCTTGGGTTTGACCTTGTGCTCACCTGTCCCTGCAATTTTAACAAGCAAATGTATATCGGTGTGCATGACCTTGTGGCGTGTACAGTGATACACTATGCATGTCACAAGTTGTTCGCGTATTTTTGATTCTAGTTTGAAATAGAATGGTGAATTAGAAATGATGACGAGCAACCCAAATAACCGAGGCAAACAATATTTTCAAACACACACTTCATTGTGCACTACAAAAATAATTTTTTTAAATTTTACTACGTCAATGATTATTTTGCACATAGATCAGATGCTGAATACAGGCTAGAATTGAGTTGCAGATCGAATACGAGTGATGAGTGATTATGTAGTGAGGTGAAACATGTATGTAAAATTGTATAGTGAAAATTGTATTGTATTTGAAACTTTTATTTGGAATTGTGTAAATATAGCGAGAACTTAAATTTGTACTATTTGAATTTGTAATAAAATATTTGTTGAAATAAGAATTTCGAACTATTTATTTTATTCAACAAATATTTATTTAATTATGTGGAAAAATAAAATAGTATAATAAAAAATACATTTAAACAAATATATATATATATATATGTTTATTATCATCAAACAAAAATCATACACTAGTTTATTCTATATACTATACTTTTGTTGTTTCGCCACTTTTGGCACCTACCTTTCGACTAGGTACTTCCGCCTCCATCTCCATCGAAACCAATCTACATGATATCAAAGACTTGGTATGTAGTGAATTAGACTTGGGCGAATGTTATATAGTCGAGATAAGGGGTTCCGAAGGGGTCGAATCCTTGTTAGCTTTCGAAAGGAAATGTGCTTGCTTTGCTTTCGAAAGGAATGCTTTCGACATAGATAGCTTTCGGTTTGGTCAAATGATCTTAAAGAATGGTTTCAAAAGAGATTCCACCTTTTTTCTTAAAAGAAGCTTTGGAGGGGTCGAAACCCCTAGCGGCTGCATCTTACCTTTCGAAGCAATGCCTTTGAAAGTGTTTCTTTATTTTAAAACCTAAGCCTCTTCTCCAATTCTTTTGAAGGGATCGGTTTTGACACCATCCACTTCTTTTACTTAGGAAATTGCTTTCGAAAGAGTGCTTTCGACTTAGTTGTTCTAAGACCCTTTGCTCTAGTGAAAGTTAAACCCAAAGGTTTCAAAAGGATTGTTTTAAATGATTTCGAACGGTTTTTCAACATGTTTTACTTGAACCCAAATGCTTTCGAAAGGGTTGATTTATGTAAAAACTTAATGCTTTTGAAAGGTTTAAGATAAGGTCTCGATGGGGTGGTTCCCCGATGTTTTAGAAAGGTTTTAAATGGAAGATTTCCTATGGTTTCGAAAGGCATATTTAAAGTGTTTTGAAAAGAGGATGTCTATGGCTTTCGTAAAGGATGTTTTCGATATTTTCGAAAGGTTTAATGTAAATGGTTTTGAAAGGCGCATTTTGGCCTTCGGCCTTGGTAATAAAGTAGTTTATTTGCATCGAAAGGGATACGTTCAATGGTTTCGAAAGGGGTACTTTCAAAGTTTTTGAATGTTTTCATCAATAATGTTTTGTGTAAAGTATATATAACATGGTAAAGTGATCCGAGTAAAGCACAGAGTATATTTTCCTTGTTTAAATATGATTTAAAAGATTAAATCAAGTTGAAAGAAATGTGTTCAAGCAAAATTTAAGGGTAGACGACCCTAAGTAAAATGGATTAGATATTAGAATACCATATGGGACTGGTATGGGGTCATGCCCTATACTTTAGCTAGTAGCCCCTAGCTAATATAAGTCCAAAATTCCAGTGTGTAGGGCTTTGTGATAGGTAAGACTAAAATAATGTTACATACAGAAAGGAATATATAGAGTAGAGATAGGTTATTGGTGAGCCCGAAAAACCATTAGGATCAGTTGACCATGTGAGAAGTAAGTTAGGGTAAGACCGTCCAGAAGAAGAGTACCTAACAGAAGTTAGACTATTTGTTTATTTTCTTTGGTAGGCCCGAGTCAGCCAAAGGTTGGTAGTTAGCCAAACAAAACTATAATGTTTGAACAAATAGTCCATTGATTACCTGATTTGTATGCTTACATGATATTGCTAATATCATTTTAACCAGTTTGGTTGTAGGATTTTTATTAGCAAAAGATAATTTGTAAAAGGATATTAGTGAGGGGAAACCCTTCAACTAAGCGGCTTTGTCTCACTTAATATTAGATAACCGGGATGTATAGTATTATTCACACCAGGCTCTATGTCTAACTCAAAGTTTATGTTTTTCCCCTTAAACTCTTGGGTGCACAGAATTGATTTGATTAGGTTGAAAGTTGTGGATTTACAGGTTTTAGTAGGTGGACGAATAAAGCTTTCAGAGACGAGCAGGAGACTGATGCTAGTTATGTTTAGGAGTCATTTTTTTTATTTCCGCTATGTTGTATTAAGTCTGTTATAACTATTTAGTACTCTGGTCATCCAAGGAGGCATCTTTATATATCGCTCTTGGCGTATTTTGTAATAATTATATTTGATCTGAATTTGGGAAAACAATTGGGATTATGTAATTGGATATGAAACATGTTTTGTGAAATGTAATCAAAAAAGTTGTTTTTGAATCAGTGATTTTGTTTCATGTTCATGTGCTTCTGATATTATGAATACCATTAACATTACGTATTTGTCGGTAGAAGTTAATACTATAGATGACTGCAGCATCCGTATCGCTTAGCATTGGGCCTCAAGATATGGGATGTTACAAGATTAGAGTATTTTATAGACATATCATTCATAAGTGCATTACAGCGGAAATAAAACTAAATAGCTCCTACATATCTAACTTTGCCTCCTGCTCGTCTTTGGAAGCTTATTCGTCCAACCTAGTAAACCTAAAAAACCTTAACTCTCAATCTACTCAAATTAAATTTTGAGTAACCGAGATTTTAAGGGGAATACATTAACTTCGAGTCAGATATAAAACTCGGTGTGAATAATACTATCACATTTTGATTTACTAATATTAAGTGAGATCATGCCACTTAGAAGAATGGGTTTTCCCTCAACTAATATCCCATTAAAAGCATATCTTTTGCAAGTCAAACCCTATAATAAAACTGATTATAACAATTAAAGAAAATACATATACGTAAAAAAATCAGGAAATCCATGGACTACCTGTCCACACTATAGTTTTATCTGGTTGACTTTTAACCATTGGCTGACTCGGGCCTACATGACATAATCAATTATCTAACTTCTGTTAGACACACTATTGGGCTGACTGCCCTTAACTATCTTTTTCTAGGGTTAACCGAGCCTAATAGTTTTGCGGGCTCACCGATAACCTATCTTTACTTTGTATATTCCCTTTTGTGTATAACCTCATTTTAGTCCCTCTTGTGACAAAGCCCTACACACTAGAATTTTCGGCTTATTTTAGCTAAGGGCTAATAGCTTGAGTATACAGTGTGACCATATATCCGTCCCATTTGGTCTTTTAATATCTGAGTCTACCCTATTCAAATTTCATTTCCCTGTAAATAACCTTTGTAAATAATATACTCCTGAGATCATACCTTTACAAAACAGGGAAATCATATGCTTTGCTTTGCTTAAAACACTTATGCCATGATATATATACCTTACACAAAATAATATTGATGAAATCTAGTCAATGGGATTACCTATCCCTTCACAATAAGTTAAAACCACCTTTTCAACTTACAAAGTTTTAGGCTACAGGGCCAAAACAATACCTTCTTAAACTTTGTTTAAAACCTTAAATGATCCATTTCAAATTCATTGAAAGTACCCCTTTCAAAATAAGTTACTTTAACCTTGAAACACTTGGCCTAAAGGCCAACACATAACTTTCGAAACCTTTGAATATAAACTTTTCGAAATCATTAATTAAACCTTAAACATCCTCTTTCGAAACAATTAGACTTATCTTTCGAAAGCATTGGAAACCCTCTATTTAGATACTAAAAATAAACCATTCGAAGACATTAGGGATCTCCGCTTCAAAACCCATATTTTATATCTTTCGAAAGCATCAAAATTCTTCACTCAAAACATACCTTTCGAAAGAAATGGTTCAAGTAAAAGTTTGTGAAAACATTTCTTCGAAACCATTAAAAATCATTCCTTTCGAAACCTTTGGGTTTCACTTTTAATATAACTAAGGTCATAAAGAATTGGGGTGAAACCATTACTTTCGAAAGCATTGGTCCTTGTAGGATCGATTTCACCCTAGAGGGGGTGAATAGGGTGGTACTATTAATTATAAAAATAATTGCGGAAGTTTATATAAAATAATTTCAACATGGATAAAACAGAATAATAGCAGCACAGATAATAGCAGAATAATAAAAAAAAAATAGAACACACGGATTTACCCAGCTTCGGCAAAACTCGGCCTATGTGTTGCTCCTAAGGTTTCTACTAGAAATTAAGTAGTCAGACACTTACACATGTAAATTCGCGACACCCATTATCGACTAAACTAACTCTACGCTCAAAATCCTGCCACAACTCAGCCACTGAGTTGCGAATTCTCGAACTGCACCACTGTAGTTAGTCACAGGACTAGAAAATACAAGAGTTTAAAGGAAAATACAAAATAAAAGGCAATTTAAAAACAACAAAACCCTAATTTAAGATTTAAAGCCCAAGATTAAAAATCAGCCCAATAAAATAGAATATCCTTAATTCTTCGGCTTATATCCTTCCTTCCTTTTTATAATAGGCATGTATCCTTTGCGTGAAAATTAATGGCTGTCTCGTTTGTTCGTCTTTGATAAAATTAGGGCTTTGGAAATTAGAACCCATTGTTTGAATGTTAATCGATCGAATAGGTATTTGCATGTAGCTTTGTTGATCGATCATTTCTTTGTTGCTTAGCTTCAGCTGCTTCGATCGAGTTCAATTTTAATGGTATGTTATTTCCGTTTGCTTTTCTGGTTGATATGCTTGAAATCGATGATTTCATAGCCGATGGTGTTAAACATTTATATAGGATTTGAATTCCTATAATTTCATTCGCATATTTTTACTTGACTTTGTCAATTGATTTTCCTCGGCTGTACGATTTTGCTTGGATGCTGTGATTTATTTCTGACTTGTTCAAAATGTTATTTTCGTTGCTCGATTATCATGGCATGCTCCTTGGTCATCACGGCTTTGAATTTATCTTTCCTTGGTCATTACGGATTTGATTTTATGGCATCTAATCTTGACTTTCGTTCCGTGAACTTCTCTTGTGACATATTTGATTTCGGTCACTTGATATTGATTCTATCCTTTACTCTGTTGACATTGGCCACTTTGATTTTGTTAAAATTCTTGTTGATTTCGACATGATTGAAAATTCCTGCTTGATCGATCGCCTTGACTTGGTTGAATTTGCAACTGTTTTGATTAATTACTGCTTGGATTTTTGACCCATTGCTTCTTCACGGTTCTGATTTTAACCTCTGTGTGTTCAACATGGTCACTGCTAGATTGAACTTGTTACATGACTTTTTTAATTCATGTTCCTCATATGCATTGTTCGGTTCAATCTTTGCTCTATGACTTGATTCTGCAACAGGTTATATAACTATGTGGACTATTGCATATGCACTGCTTACTGGTCTGATCATGCTACTTGTATGTGGTCTTATTGACATTGTCGCATATATAAGTGTGTGTATGTACTTGTGAAGCTTTGGTCTGCATCGAGTAGAATGCATTACATTGTTCATATGTATATCAGTGCTTGTCTTGTTTTCCGATACATCAATGTCACCTCTATCCTTTGTAGCTTGCATTCTGTACGGTGATGTTCACCATGAACTCGGCTCTATACATTCATGTGGTCTGCATGGAGTCTTCATGTGATCTGCTGACTGCACTTGCATTTGCTATTTTCATTGTTTGGTCAACATATATGTATGCAAGGACTGTCTAGTCTCAGTTTTCATGTGAACGACTTGAACCTTGGTCGAGGCTTGATTTTTGTGTCTTGACTATTTCATTTGAATTTGCACCTGTGTTGAATCCAGCTTATAGCTTGGATTTGACCTTATGCTCGTGTCGTGACTTTATTTGTATTGCACTTGAGTTGAACCTGGCTTTTCATCTGGGTTTGACCTGTGCTTACCTGTCCCTGTAATTTTATCAAGTGTATATCGGTGTGCACGACCTTGTGGCATGCACAGTGATACATTGTGCATGTCACAAATTGTTCGTGTATGATGAATTCAAATTTAAATAATGACGAACAACCCAAATAACTGAGGCAAATAATATTTTCAAAAGTACATTTTATTTTACATTGCAAAAATATTTTATTTTCAATTTTACCGCATCAGTGTACATTTTTGCAGATTGCACAGATGCTGGATTCGATCTGGAATAGAGTTGAAGATAATTACAAGTGAACTAGTGATATGTAGTGAGGTGCAAATGTATAATGAAAAATTTGATTGGAATTGTAATTGAAAATTGTATATATATATTGAGAGCTTTAACTTGTACTATTCAAAAATTGTAATAATTATTTGTTTGAATAAAATATACATTTGAATATAAATTCCGTGTTATTTATTTGATTCAGCAAATATTTATTTAATCTATGAAAATAAAATTGTACATTAAAAAATACATTTAAATGAATATATATATATATATATATATATATATATATATGTTTATTATCATCAAACAAAAATCATATACTTGCATATTCAACAATCTCCCCTTTTGATGATAACAAATATATATATTTAAGATTTTGAATATATTAAATGCATTTGATCATTGATGGACTCTATTTTCTCCCTCTATTTAAATGCTCCCTCTGTACACAAAGCTCCCCCTTCATATATGCATGAATAAAAATATGCAGATAATTCTATATGCAAATAGAAAATATATTTGACCTTTCTTTGCCCAAATCTTAACTTTTCTCTCCCCCTATTATTATTAGCAAAAGAGTAATAGTGTTAGAAAAATTGAGATAAAGTGATAAACATTAATACCCAATCGAGTATAAATATTAAATTTCAATAAAAAAATTAAAAAAAATCATAACTACTCTATTTGACGCATTTTCCACTTTAGAATGATAGGGATGATGTCATCATATAAAACCATATAGTTGTGTCTATTTGTGGTGTATTTATATCAGGAATTTGAATATTTACTAACCATGCATAACCGTTAGGACTTTTAAATGAGATTAGTAGTATTCCCAATTTTTTAAAAAAAATGAATTCAAGTATCTTCTAACCATGCATAACCGTGAGGATTTTTAAATGGGATTAAAATCAACTTGTCTATTTAATTAACCAATTTTGATATGTGTTCCATACATGCATAACCGTGAGGAATTTTAAACGAGCATGGAAGCACATAATTAAAAATTCCAAGTAATTCACCCATACATAACTGTGAGGACTTTTAAATGAGAGTAAATACTTTTGATGTTTTTGTTTCTTAAAAAAATATAATAAAATGAAAAACGAATGATTTTTTAAAATACCACATATTGACTTACTATATTGGATTTTGATGAGTGATGGTCGATAGAAATATGATAGAAATAGAAATGGCCATGGAATTTTTACCAACAAAAAGTTTTTTTAACTCTTGTTTAAATTTCTGAAGAAATTTACTAAGCATACTGTCTCAAGTTATAATATATGATTAATATCAACATTCGTCACTTTTTCAACCACTATTTATCTTTCCGGTAATCAATAAGGAGTCAGATTAGTCAATGTAGTCATTTAAGATCAAATCCAAAAATAATTATCAAATAAAATTTTCTAAAATGGCTAATCTGAAACAAGGTAAAAAAAATGATTTTCTTGAAGGGTTTTAGAAAAATGTCCGCTATTTTAAAATTATTTCAAGTGAGAAATATGCATATATTTTCTTTGAAAAACGGTGGAGCTACTGAATGTCTCAATATAAATCACGTTCCACTAGTAATTTTTCTATCAACTAGATTATCAGTGTAATCTGCATCTGAATTTTTCTTTCACTCGAGATTATCATTTGTTGGATGTTATAGACCAGACCGTGAAGTTGCAACAAATTCCTTAAAATCATTTTTAACATCTTTTAAATGAAATTCTCTTGAATTTGAATTTGAATTAAAGCCATGTAAATAAACAAAAACTGTGAATATAGAGTCAGCCAAATGCATTATCATCAACCAATAAAACACCATCATTAATCCTAACTAATCTATATGAAATAGTTCAAAGATTCAAGAGATTTTTAAAGTGTTCTTGGCATAGGAATCTAATTGGCCAACAATTTTGAAAAAGTCAGAATCACTATCAACATTCATTTCATTATCACATTATTGGTTGATTTAATTCAGATTACGGTGCAAATTATCACATTTAATATATCGTTCAAAATAAATTTACCATTACCTGTTTTACATTTACGATAATTTTTGGTTCTTGCCCATTGTGATTTTTTTACCTTTATAGTAGGCTAAGGAACTTTGATTTGTCGCACATTGTGTGTCTGAAACAGCCATAATCCAGATATCACTCTTGTTGTTCCTTAGCCTGCCACCACACCTACACGATAAAAGATTTTTGTCACCTTTTTGTTTTTATAGGTTCATGGTTGTTAGTGGCAAATGATTTGAAAAATATGTTTGAGTAGACCAAAAACTGTATATATATTCGTTCCTTTTGTCATCCAGATTTATTTGACTTTAAGGGATTTTATATTTGTGCCTTTAAGAACCCATATTGGAATGGTTTTAATATTTTTAGGTCTGTACCAGCAAATATTGTGATTGTGTCCAAATTTTTCTAAAAATTGTGCACTCGGATTTAACTTGATTAGTTACATTACTAGTCCATTTAGAATGATTATACCCAAGTCCTTGTCTAACAATATTAGTTTGTTTCCCTAATAACATATTTAACGATCTTTCTCCTTTGGAAAATTTTCCTAAAGTCATAGACAATTGTTGGACTTGTGTTTTAAGTGATTCATTTTCATTTAATAATTGAGTGCACTTTTAATAGAATTTCTCTTCTATATCAGTTATATCACTATCAGTTATATCACTGTCAGTTATATCACTTTGAAGGCATATATCTTCTTTCTCACTCTCACTGCTAGTACTTTTATAATCATCATTACTATTATTCCACATGGCTGCAAAACTTCTCCTTTTTGATTTCTTTTCTAGGTCGTATCGATTCTGAGGACAATTGGGCTTGATGTGTCCGGGTTTGTTGCACTTGTCGTAGATAAGCTCCTGTTCTTCTGGATTGTCTAGTGCTTTCACTATTTTGCTTTTCAATTTTTGATTTAGAGCTGGATTTATGTAATTGTGGTTCCGCTTTTTGAACCTCTTCATTAGTAATGTCAGCTCAGACATCAACATTATCATCATCACTACTGCTTTTTATCAATCCCATTAAGCCTTTTTATGAGTCAATTATCGGGAATCTCTCACGGTTGTTGATTATTGCACCATATTGCATAAGAGTTATTCCAAATTTCCTATGCACTTTCACAATGAGAGATAAAGTTAAAATTGCCTTGCTTAATATGAGAATATATTATATGCATAGCAAGTGCATTAATTGAAGTAATTTTCTCGTCCTTTATATCACACCCATTTTCAATAATATCCCAACATTTAACATTAACAGATTTTAAATAAAATTCCATTTTTAATTTCCAATTCAAAAAATCTGTTCCATCAAAAATAGGAGGAATAATATTGGACCGACCTACAGTAAAAACATTATTAACAGAATCCATTTTAAAAATTCAAATTTTTAAGAAAAATTGGTCTTTGAAAAATCAAACTTTTTAAAACAAAAATGGCTTTTGTTCCCAGCTTTGATACCACTTGTAGGATCGATTACACCCTAGACGGGGTGAATAGGGTGATACTATTAATTATAAAAATTATTGCGGAAGTTTATATAAAATAATTTCAACACAGATATAGTAGAATAATAGCAGCACAGATAATGCAGAATAATAAAAACAGAAATAGAACATACATATTTACCTAGCTTTGGTAAAACCCTACCTACGTGCTGCCCCCAAGGTTTCTACAAGAAATTAAGTAGTCAGACGCTTACACACGTAAACGCACGACACCCGTTATCGACTAACCTAACTCTATGCTCAAAACCCTACCACAACTCAACCACTGAGTTGCAAATTCTCAAACTACACCACCGTAGTTCGTCCTGTAGTCACAGGACTAGAAATTACCAGAATTTAAAGGAAATTACAAAATAGAAGGCAATTTAAAAACAACAAAACCCTAATTTAAGATTTAAAGCCCAAGATTAAAAGTTGACCCAATAGAATAAAATATCCTTTTTCCTTTTAATTCTTCGGCTTATATCCTTTCTTCCTTTTCATAACAGGCCCATATCCTTTGCGTGAAAATTAATGGCTGTCTCGTTTACTCGTCTCTGATAAAATTAGGGCTTTGGAAATTAGAAGCCGTCATTTGAATGTTGATCGATCGAATTGGTATTTGCGTGTAGCTTTGTTGATCGATCATTTCTTCGTTGCTTAGCTTCGGCTTCTTCGATCGAGTTCGATTTTAATGGTATGTTATTTCACTTTGGTTGTTTGGTTAATATGCTTGAACTCGATGATTTCATAGCCGATGATGTTAAACATTTATATAGGATTTGAATTCCTGTAATTTCGTTCGTATATTTTTACTTGAATTTGTCGATTGATTTTTCTCGGCTGTACGATTTTGCTTGAATGTTGTGATTTATTTCTGACTTGTTCAAAACGTTCTTTTCATTGCTTGGTTATCACGGCTTGCTCCTTGGTCATCACGGCATTGAATTTGCCTTTCCTTGGTCATTACAGCTTTGATTTTGTGGCATATAATCTTGACTTTTGTTCTGTGAACTTCTCTTGTGACATATTTGATATCGGTCACTTGATATTGATTCTGTCCTTTACTCTATTGACATCGGTCACTTTGATTTTGTTAAAATGCTTGTAGATTTCGACGTGATTGAAAATTCTTGCTTGATCGATCGCCTTGACTTGGCTGAATTTGCTACTATTTTGATTAATTACTGCTTCGATTTTTGACCCACTACTTCTTCACGGTTTTGATTTTAACCTCTGTATCTTCGGCACTGTCACTGCTACATTGAACTTGTTACATGACTTTGTTAATTTATGTTCCTCATATGCATTGTTCGGTTCAATCTTTGCTCTGTGACTTGATTACTGCAACTGGTTAGTTAAGTATACATTTGGGTTTCACTGTGTTTACTGGTTTCGAGTACTGTCTGCATTTGATTCTTCTCGTCTTCAACGATGATGTTTTGAGTCATGTGCATTTGAGTATGTTGCAGTCTTTATGTTTTTACTGGCCTGGTTGCTCCTTTGTTTCAATGCTTATATATGTTCACTGATATATATATATATATATATATATATATATATATATATATATATATATTCATTGCCTCCAACTTTATGTTGCATAATATGTTGGTACATCACTTCAGTAAAAATGCCTTTGCAGTGTTGTTGTCATCTGATCATATATGTTGACTTCTTTCATGTTACATTACATTTGAACTTATGTCTGGTTTTCGTATAGTCGATGTGGACTATTGTATATGCACTTCTCACTAGTCTGATCATGCTACTTGTATGTGGTCTTGTTGACATTGTCACATATATAAGTGTATGTATGTACTTGTGAAGCTTTAGTTTGCGTCGAGTAGAATGCATTACATTGTTCATATGTATATTAGTGCTTGTCTTGTTTTCCTGTATGTCGATGTCACCTCTGTCCTTTGTAGCATGCATTCTATACCGTGATGTTCACCATGAATTTGGCTTTGTATATTCATATGGTTTGTATGGAGCCTTCATGTGATCTGCTGGCTGCACTTGCATTTGCTATTTTCATTGTTTGGTCGACATGTATGTATGCATGGACTGTCTAGTCTCTGTTTTCATGTGAACGACATGAACTTTGGTCGAGGCTTGATTTTTGTGTCTGGACCATTTCATTTGAACTTGCACCTGTGTTGAATCCAGCTTATTGCTCGGGTTTGACCTTGTGCTCGTGTCATGACTTTATTTGTATTGCACTTGAGTTAAACCCGATTTTTCATTTGGGTACGAGTGAACAAGTGATATGTAGTGAGGTGCAAATGTATAGTGAAAAAAGTGATTGAAATTGTAGTTGAAAATTGTATATATAGTGAGAGCTTAAACTTGTACTATTCAAAATTGTAATAATTATTTGTTTGAATAAAATATCCTTTTGAATATAAATTCTTTGCTATTTATTTTTTGCAGCAAATATTTATTTAAGGGAAATTTTTCCACAAGGGCCTTTTTTCATTCAACAATAAGTTTCCAGGACATGGCATTAAAGAAATTATTTTCCAGGGCAAAATTTTAAACATGTGACTTCGCTTCACCTATACTCGCCCATTCCTTCGTTTCATCTCCTCCTTCTACTGATTTCATTCAGTTGTTTTCTTCTGTTTTTCACGATTCTAACCGAAATTAAAAACTGGGGCTTCCCGATCTCTGATCATTTTCAATCATCTGAAACCCTACTTTTAATCATTTTCAAAACTAGCTACAAATATTTCCATCTACAAGAATTAGACCTCAAGCAGAAAATCTATCAACAAACGATTTTCACCGTCTTCACGAAAACCACGACTTCGATTAAAACTCAACAAGTAAGTTTTATTTTTGATCCGAAACCCTACTTTCGATCAGAAACCTCACTTTCATGCAAATGTTTTAGGTTCATGATAAACCTTACTTAATCATTGATGTATATGATAGTTTTTGTAATTCAAGTAAGGTGTTTTTTGTTTTGTGATGATTTAACATAATCTGAAACTGTTTGATTAATCATACGTATATATTCAGTGGTAATTTTCATTTTGTTTAACAGCTTAAAAAGATAAAGGCGTTTATCTTTTGATCTGAACAAATTTATTACATATTAAGCGTTAGTAATATTTGATAATTACTGATACATGTTAAACGTATTTATTTTCTTATGATTTAAAGTTATTATGATTAAAGCATTTAATTTTTCACATACGTGATTCAATTACAAGATAAAGCCTAGACAAATCTTCATAGTTACTGCCGCATATGATTTAAGTTCATTTAAGTTTTTACACAATAAGTAGTTAAATGTTTTTACTCATGAATCACTTAAGATGTATATGGTTACTACTGCAATTTGTACTCATGAGTAACTTAAGATGTAAATTTTCTTTCATTTTTGCTGTAAATGTTTTTGCTACATAATGAACCCTAATTAATTTTTCATTATAATTGGTCTTTTTGAAAGCTTTTGTATAGAACTTTATGTTTTTTTGTTCTTTAAATTTTTAGTTTGTATAACCTGGTATTCTCTAGCCACATTTACCCTTAAATGTAAAAAAGATAAAGAAATTTATCTTTTATTTTAAATGATATAATTACAAGTTAAGTCCTATTTATATTAAAAACTTACTAGTATATACTAAACATCTTTCTTGTTTTTATGATGATTCAAATTTATTACGTAAGATGTACAATTGATTTTAACTCCAATTAGAAAAGATAAAAGCATATATCTTTTAATATTATGAATTCTTATAGTTAAGGGAAATTTCACTATAGGGCCTATTACCATCAACTAATTAATTTGTAGGACACGTGTTCAAAATAAGTGCCAAAGAAGTTAGTCTTATATTCGATTGCCATTACTAGAGAGGACTTATTTCCTATTCCAGCTTCTAACAAAGCTTCTACCATGGAACGTTTATCCGATTTTTTAAGTGCTAATTTCAATGAAGAAGATATAATAAGCCAAAAAACAATGAAAAAAGATTGAATACTATGATAGGAGAGGAAAAAGGAGATGAAGATTTAGTGAAGCTGTTGTTATTACTACTTGTCATAGCTTTCCTTTTTCCCGACAATCAGAGCTATATGCAATGGGTTTTTTGGCTAAATTGTTAAATATAAAAAAAATGAACTCGATCACTTGGCCGCAAGCAATTTGTGAAAACGTTTTGAAAAATGTCAAGAAGTATCATGCTGATTCAAGTACACCGGGTTGTACTATGGTATTATTGGTATGCTTTCATAATTTCACTAAATATAAATGTACTGAAATTTATGTTTATTACAAAAATACAAAACTGTTTATCTTTTTCTTGCAGTATTGGTTCTGTGAAAGAGCATAAATAATTGATGAAAAAGCAGATCTTCAAGACAAAATCCCAAGAATGAGATAATGGGATTTATCGAAATTGAAAGATATCGACTTAACTGAAGTTGATGATAACAAGGTATGCTAGTTTTTTTTTTAAACTATACATTTAATACTTCTAATTTTTTTCAAGTACAACAAATTTCACTACCAAAGATTTGCATAAATATCATTTCCAAAATCCTATTTTACTAAAGTAATAAAAAAGATAAGAATATTTATCTTTTTTTACAGCATAATTCTTTTATAATGATGTACATTAATACTTCTAATTTTTCTAATAATTGAACAACATCACATGTCAAAGTTTATCTGAAAATATTTTCCTTTCAGATTCTGAAATTTTTTCAAGTATAACAAAAGAAGAGAAGGAACTTTTGACAAAGAAAATCGACACTATTGAGGAGGAAGAGGCAACACACAGCACAAAAATAAAATTTGATGCGCACCAAGAATTAGAAAATCTACCAAACAATACGCTAGTGGCTTTAAGGACTTAGAGTTAAAAATTACTTTTCTGATGGAGGAGATGAATAATCAACAGTCAAATGAAAAGAGAAGACTAAGGAAATTGCTAAACAAAGAATCAAAAATCTTGAATTGAAACTGGAAATGGAGGACAATTTGAAAGCCCAAAATTTAGAGAAAGAAAATGATGTATAGGAAGAAGTCAATATGAAGGAGAATAATGAGCTTGAAAAAGGTAAAAAAAAATAGTTGGTTTGGTTCACATAAACAGTTCTGTTGATTTTCCAACTTTAAATTTACTGCAAACTCAAGAGCATGTCGAAAAAGATGAGATAGAAAAAACTCTAAAACCACACGACGTAGAAGTACCTGCTGAGAATGCTATTGTTGTGCAAGATGTAGTCCTCAAAACCAATCCAGAAACTGCTATTATTGCGAAATATTTTGTCCCCAAACAAACCAAAAAGAAGAAGAAACAAAGGAACATTAAGAAATGTCCTCTTCTGAAGTATCTCAGTGATAAACAAATCGAGAGTGTCAAAATGCTCTTCAAGATTTTAGGAGGAAAAAAGTAAGTATCTTAACTACTTTTCACTGCATTTAGTTAAATATAATTTTACTCCAATAATATACTCATTAAAATACTATATGGTAACGATGTATACCTAAAAAAAATTATGTCTACAAAAGCATACAAAATTGAAAAGATAAAACAATTTATCTTTTTTTTTAGTGATAAAACTTTTAGTTCCTATGAGGAAATAATTAACTGCATTTAATTATTAACAACAATGGCATTCTCCAGTGATGAAGCATTCAATTGCTACGATGAAAACTCAATTGTCATTACAAAAGCTATGCTGAAAAACTTCTTTTTAGCGGATGTATTATTGGTCAGGTAATAAAAATAATTTATATTGTGCTTATTCATAAGTTCTACACTTTATCCATTTCCTTTATGATATACAGGTCATATATTGGTTTTGGTTTAGAAAAGAAGATTCATTCAATGATAGTTCTAGCATATTATATGTGAACACGATGATGACAGTAAGTAAACCATAATCCCAATTAAAATATTGCATTACAAAACATATTTTCTCAAAAAACATTTAAACAAAAAAGCGCAACGAATGCAAACTTCGAAAATATCAAACAAGAACTGTTTGTACCTTTATACAAAAGACACTTAAAGATCGATTTTGTTGCAACATATTCTTTCCTATTCATGGGAACGAACATTGGAGCTAGTTAGAGTTAGTAGTTGATTCATGTCAAAGGAATCACTATGACTCATTACACTTAACAATAAGATAAAACAGTTGTAGAAATGGACATTCAAAATATGCTATAAACATGGTAAGTAAATATACAGACAAAGTAAAAAAGATAAAAACATTTATCCTTATTGTAAAAAATTGATAATTCTTTTTG
This sequence comes from Allium cepa, assembly GCA_030765085.1. Taxonomy (NCBI): domain Eukaryota; kingdom Viridiplantae; phylum Streptophyta; class Magnoliopsida; order Asparagales; family Amaryllidaceae; genus Allium; species Allium cepa. The sequence continues at coordinate 690,194,210 of CM060942.1, read as the reverse complement.
TCTTCCAGAATTCAGCGGTCAGCAAGATAAACAAAGAAATTCATAAGGATGGGGAGAAAATAATTTTGAGGAGTTCTACACTGATAAAAAATATTGATTGTGCACAACAAAGCAATGGCTAATATTAATTAAATTTTGTTTATATGAAAATTCATGTTACACAATAAGTATCTGCCCGTTACTGCCAATTACAAACTGTTATCCAAATAAATACACATTTTATTACAATTTATTATCAAAATTTATATTGCAAGAAAATACAGTGTACAAGACCATACCCAATATTCATTACAATTATCAGAGTAGAATTGCATTTGTTTTAATCTTATTCCTCATACTGGGTGAAACTGAAAGTCAGTCCCATTTTGGTCTACTTTCATCTATAATATTTTTCTTTAGCATTTGTTTGGCATTGTTCCAAAAGGCAATATCCCTTCTCAATCTATGAATCAAATTACCACCTTGAAACTAGGGATAGAACCAAATACATGTCAGCTCACCAAATAGGCACTATAACTTATTCACATACTGTTTTGTAACGACGTAGAAATTTTTATTACAATTCATTATCATAATGAAGAAAAGATAATATGTTTTATCATTATATTTCAAGTATACTAAAATTCAAAAATACAGGTATGATTGTGGAGTTTTTTTCATGTCGTTCATAGAAAAGCTAACCAAAGGAATGGACACAACAACAAAAATCACACTTAAAGAAGTCGAAGCTTTTAGAGCAAAAGTAGGTGCAGATATTCTATCTGATGAACCATATTGCTGGAATCTTGAAAAATTGTGTAGCTTAGCTTCTATTACAAAAATTACAAATTGACAACACTCACAAAAAATGCTTGCTTTCAAATGTTGTGTTTATGATGAATTTGTTAACTATTTATTAAAATATATGGAACTGTGTTGTTCATACTACATTTACGTAATGTAAATAAATTTAGTGATCAATTCAATAGTCAATTTGTAATGACTGATATTAACTACAATGTAACTACATGGCTGATGTAAAGACTGATGAATGAATGATGTATTTGTAATGAATGATGTAATGCTTGAGGTAATGATGAATTTAGAATGGCTGGTTTGTTTCTAAAGAAATGTTAAAAACATAAATGCATTTATCTTTATCATGACAACCAAATATATTGGTGGATTTTTACTATATTTTGGTGCAATTTCAGTTTTACTGTATATCACTTGATAGTGTTATGGAAGTTGGTATTGTAGATGTTGGTGTTTGAATGGAGCAATATGGATGTCAAGGGCAGTTGGTTGGATTTCTATGGTTTGCTGTTGTGGTCGGGGTTAGCTGTTAAATGGTTTGGGATGAGGAAATTAAAGAGTGATTTCGATGATAAAATATGTAATGAGCAAATGAATGGGAAGGAATTTGATGATGAGATGGAAATGATGTAGCAGTTTGTAGTCAATGGTCTTTGGTTGATGTGATGTAGAGGGGTTTCTTTAGCGATGTGGGTTCGGATATTTGGTAAGGGTGTTAAATAGTGGAAGTGCTGAATTGAAGTTAAAATGTGTAGAAATGTGTTCAGTTCGGATGTGTGTTCGGATGTTCAAGAGAATGCTCATGTATCAAATACATATACAAGGGATATCAGTGCAACATGCGTAACCAACGAATCCAAATATAACCCAAAAATTCAATTATTAATCATATATAGTTGATCCAAACGCCAATATTATTCCTCTACATTTTCATACTTAAGACAATCCATAGAGTTCCACCCGACAGCCTTTACTTCATCTCATCCAAGCTAAATAAAGCATCACTACCATCACTCAAAAGACAACTGCATTGCCATAATTCATCAGAATACTTTTAATATTCATCAACATTAACAACTACTCAAAATCATAGCTAAACATAGCAAGAAAATAAAAGCTAAGTACAAGTATCTTTTTAAAAACTGGCAATATCATATAATACAACAAAAGTTGCAGAATTTAAATCACAGCTAAACATTAACAGTTGCTTAAAAACATAGCTAAACACGGCAGGAAAAAAAGATAAATACAATTATCTTTTTTAAAAACTGCAGAACATTAACAATCATCACATATACAAGAAAAAAGAAAGATAAATTATCTTTTATAAATACTAATTAAAATCAACAATCATCACAAACATATAACCAACAATTCAACCATCCCAATCATTCAACTAACATTAACAAAATACATTGAATCAGTATATAATCATTATTCTGAAAATGATGTTCATAGAATTTTAGATGCAATGTCGTCTCCAGCAATAGCTCTATGGCCTACGACCTATCCCTCACATGTTCAACCTGCGTCCCTGCTTGCTTTTCCTAAGTCATGCTTTACAGCAGTTCTTTGCATCATGCTTAGCATACTTGCTCCTTTACGGATGTCTCTACAACAGTAGCATGTCAAATTACTCCATCTATCATCTATGCACCTTCACCTTGAAGACCCCTATGCTGCATTACTATATAGGGCATTGAAAAGTAGCTTGCCCCTGCTTCCTTATCCAGGATAGGTGGAAGACACCCAAATTGAAGCTCTCGGCTCCAGATCATGTGCAACACTCCGCTGTTGAACGTCTCTCCCTTTCTTCAAATAAAATTATCTAGGAGGTTTGTTGTATCCGCTTCTTTAGGCATGGAAGAAGACTTTTTTGCCGTCCCATAATTGGGGTTATATGCTTGCTGGTTGCTTTCACTACTCTCACTCATATTTGTGCCTGCTTCCACTCATGTCAGTCATGAACCATCAACTTCTACCACACATGCTGCTGCAAAGTCCAACAAGTCTTGTTTGTTTCACCATTGGCACGCTAGCATATTCCAACCAGCTCTTGCTCTCTACTCACTATCTCTTGCTTGGCAATTCAATCATCTTCTGCATATTTTTGTTCTAATTATTATTATTCTATACATGTAAATCTTCAACTTTGTCATTATCAACCATTCACGCCTTCAAGTAGTGCATGCAAGCTTCAACAAATGCAGATAACCTTTTTACCTATAATAGTAGAATCCAAAGAAAACCTAAAACAAAAGTTGTTTTTGTTGAAATCAACAACCAGAACAGATGCTGCAGCACTGACAGAAAAAAGATAAAAAGATTTATCACTATACAAAAACAGAAAAAAAAACCAAAATATTAAATAAAAACATTCTATACCTTTTATTGTCAGTACTATCCATCTTCTTATAGCCAAACTAACAGACTGGTAGAAAAAGAATAACCCAACTTGTTCCTATAGCCAAAATAAAATAAATAAAACGTATAAACACCAAAAGTGAAAATTCAAATCCTAAGAAAATTTAACCTACCTAGTAATTCCGAAATAGAAATTGAAATCAGCAATATAGGAAGATTATAAGACTGATATTAAGTTTGAAATATGGACGACATTGTAAATATGATATTAAGATTGAGAGGGATATAGAGATTGAAATCGAGATTGAGATTGAAATCAAGATACAGATTGATAATAGCTTACAGGAAGATCTAGATTGAGAGATGTGTAAATACAGTTATGTGGTAATCTTAACTTTAGTACTTCATTAAAATCAGTACCGTCATTAAAATCATATAGGAATTTGATTTCAGAAGAAACTAAAGCCTAATTTTTTTTTCAAAAAATCAACGAGCGCTTTGATTGCATAAGAAATGACCGCCTAATTTTGCCTAATTTCCACGAGCACAAGATTTCAAAAGATACGAACGTCGCTTGAGAAGATGAAGATGCGCACCGCCTAGATATTTGTCCTGGAAAATAATAATTTCAAATCCGTGGCCTAGAAAAAAATTGGGCTGTATAATTAGGCCCTTCACACCAATTTTCACTTTATTTAATCTGTGAAAATAAAATAGTACATTAACAAATACATTTAAATGAATATATATATATATATATATATATATGTTTATTATCATCAAACAAAAATCATATACTCGCAAATTCAACAGTCCTAAGTAAAAAAAGAGAGGAAGGTTTCGAAACCAACCCTTCCGATAGCATTGAAAAGTAGCTTCAAAGTAAGAAGGCAAAGCACCCTTTTGAAACCATTGTTTAAAGACTATAAAGAAAAGTGGCCTTAACTAGTTCGAAAGGTAGAATGTGGCAGTTAGGTTTCGAATATGTACAAAGCTATCCTTTTGAAAGCTTCTTTTAAAACAAAAGGCTTATTGATTAAGTCGAAAGCTAATATAACCCCTTCGAAAACATCCTTTGTAAACAGAAGTAATTCAAAGTCAATAAGTGTAGCTTCTACCCCTTTGAAAGCTTGGTTTCGACGCTGTATCTTCTTCCTTTCTCCAGTTCACTACGTATTAATTGTTTGATACCGTGTGCATTGGTTTCGACTTGGTTTCAAGGGCGAAGGTATGGTGTCGATAGCTACTAATGCAAGTGTCGAAGTAGTAAATTTAAGCAAAATAGTTTTATAGCCTTTTAAAGTAATTGCTTTTCAACTAACTTGCCTTATTTGTAAAAATATAATTAGTTGCAAATTCTTTTTAAAATCTTCTTTTCTAAAAGTGCTGGCGAATTCAGTAATTAGCAATTTAAAAATATTTAATAATTATGCCTTTCTCCTTTCAAGTATTTAATAATTCCCCAAAAATTTCCATAATTCACTTCTAATATGTTGTTTAACGTATTTAAATTTCAGACCCAAAACCAACATATATTTGCCGTAATTAATATAAACCTAATATTATCTATCTCCTTTTATAAAACTTCATAATAAATCCACCATAGCTTAGAAAATTATGAAACTTGAAACCAACTTCATAAATAATGTTTTCGACCATATATTAAAAACGCAAGTCATTTGGATGTCATTTAATAAGTTTTCAAATCTAAATTTATCACAAAAATCTATATGAAGCAAAATAAATCATCAATAAGCATATATATCCATTTGAACAATCAAATCATGGCAAATGATTTGCCAAATAAATTCAAATATAACTAGAAATCAAAATCAATAAAAATGAGATGTAAAATCATTATTCGTCTTAGCTTAGCGTTAAGAAGGTTGAGATTGTTCTTTTCTTAGTACCTTCAAACTTTCTACTTGTTTCCTTGCTTATCTTCCTTTTGATATCTCTTAATGGTGGTCAGCCAAGCTTCTAAGTATTTTAGTTTTGTTTGTGAATGTTGTAAATGAATGAATGAAGGTAAGAAGGGTTTAGGGTATAAGTACATAGTTTATTCCTATTTTGTCCTTGTTATACTCGTCATACTTACCCCATTTTAATTCTCTTTGGCCTATATATTGATTAAGGCACGACAGCCTTATGATTATATAAAACTCAGTCCCTTAGCTGTCTATATTATTTGGTTTACTTTATCTAATTAAATGGCCTAACATTGTTTAAGGATGCTCTCGCAGTAGACGATTCATCTCTTCCCTTTAGTTAGTGATTTGGTGCTAAGTGTTACCTTTTGCAAAGGCAACGGTGCCACAAGTGTTGATTGTAAGACTACCGCAAGTATTGATCACCGTGCCACAATGGTTTTTTTGTTTCAACAATGAATGAGTTGCTCCTGCAACTATTAGTATTTTCTGATTGAATGCTCAGTTTTTGTTATTATCTTTATTAATGACAAAGGGTATTTATACATAGCTATAGTTACAACAGATCCTGTAGCTAAGGATCTATATTAATAATAATTCAAATGCTAACCGTAACATCATAGTTTACTTGTTCAATCATTGACTATATCATCTATCACCCCTCCTCAAGCTGAGTGTAGGATAATCCGTGAGCGAGAGCTTGGCGGATAAATCTTTATGCTTTGCTATTACTTGACCCTTTGTGAAAATGTCGGCTAGCTGATGCCGAGTAGAGATGTATGTGATCTTTAACGTACAACGAGCAACACGTTCGCGTACAAAATGATAGTCGATTTGAACATGCTTAGTGCGTGAGTGCATGATAGGATTTAAGGCCATGTATGTTGCACTAACATTATCACAATATATGGCAGGTGGCTGTTTGGCGAATATTGAAAGATCTTTTAGAAGATACTGAATCCAAGCAATGTCAGCTGCTGTGAGTGCTAGTGCTCGATATTCAGCTTCAGTGCTACTACGAGCAACTGTAGGCTGCTTTTTGGATGACCAAGATATAAGATGATTGCCAAGAAAGACGCAACTACCTGTAGTTGAATGACGTGTATCCGGATTACCTGCCCAATCTGCATCACTAAATGCTCGAATTTGATATGAGGAGTTAGAACTAAAAAATAAACCATGTCCTAATGTTCCGTTGAGGTATCGCAATATTCGCTTAACTGTAAGAAAGTGAATGTCAGTCGGTGCATGCATGAACTGACTTACTTGGTTAACAGAATAAGTTATATCTGGTCTCATTATCGTGAGATATTGTAATGCTCCCACTAAACTACGATACAAAGTAACATTAGAATACAAAGTACCATTAAACATTGATAAATTTCTTCCAGAAGAACAAGGTGTTGAGATAGGTTTGACGTTTATAAGATCGATTCTATTTAGAACATTAAGTGTGTAACGGTTTTGGCTGAGATGAAGACCAGATTTAGATCTTGTAATTTCCATTCCTAAGAAGTAATGTAAATCACCAAGATCAGTCATGGAGAATTGCTTACCAAGATCATTAATCAAAATGGGCAAGGAAGGATCTGATCCTGTTAATAATATATCATCAACATAAAGAAGTAAAACCAAAATTCCTTTAGAGGACCGACGAACAAAAAGAGATGTATCTGATTTTGAGGCTACGAATCCGAGCTCAGACAAGAAAGAAGTAAATGTATTAAACCAAGCACAAGGTGCTTGTTTGAGGCCATATAAAGCTTTATGAAGCTTACAAACATGAGTAGGATTTTGTTTGTCAATAAAACCAGGAGGTTGGCTCATATAGACATCTCTATCAATTAAACCATGAAGAAAAGCATTTTTGACATCTAATTGTCGAATAGGCCAAGATTCAGTAACTGCAATGCTCAATACTAATCGTATGGTAACAGGCTTTACCACAGGACTAAAGGTTTCCGCATAATCCAAACCATATTTTTTAGAATATCCTTTTGCGACAGGATGAGCTTTATAACGATCAATACTGCCATCAGATTTTTGCTTAATTCTGTAAACCCATTTACAACCAGCAAGATTCATATCAGGTTTATATGGAACTAATGACCAAGTTTTGTTTGAAAGAAGAGCATTGAATTCATCATTCATGGCTTGCTGCCATTTTGGATCTTTTGAAGCAATGGTGAAACAAGTTGGTTCAGGTGGTATATCGTTGATAATATTGAGAAAACTTTGTGGAATTGGATGTTTTGTGGCAAGAAGAGAGAATGGAACTTTTGGTTTACGAATACCTGATATGGATCTTGTGACAATGGTACGCTGGGGAGGCACTGAGGCAGGAAGTGGTTGAGTATGGAGTGGTGAACCATCCGCTTGATCAATTTGACCTACATTTGTATTTAACTCTTGAACCGAATGAATAACAGGTGTTGTACTTTGAGAATGAGTACCAGCGCTTGTGATGGAGTTGGATAAATTTGAAGTTTGTTGCGATTGAGATGCATCAGATAAAGTCGGAGACGATGATATGATTTGGTTTTGTGGAGGTGACACATTGCGGCTAGCAAGTATGCTAGATTCTGGACTATGATGTGTGAAGGAGTAATGATTGGGTTGAATTTGGACTTGATTGGTAGGGGTTACAGAATTTGTGGAGGTGAGTGAAGGTGCAAGTGAAGCATGTGCGCTTAACCCATGAAGCCAAAGATTGGTAGAATAGTCAGTGGGTGGTAAATTTTCATCAACTTCTGTGGCAAATGGAAAAGATTGCTCATCAAAAATAACATCTCGAGAAATGTAAATTCTATTCGAATTTGGTTCAAAACACTTGTAGCCTTTATGTATGTCACTGTAACCCAAAAAAATGCACGGTTTTGTTTTTGTATCCATTTTGTTTTGACAATAAGGAACAAGAAAAGGGTAACAACGACTCCCAAAAACTTTTAGAAAGGTATAATCACGGGAACGGTTGTATAATTTTGCATAAGGAAAAGAACCTTGTAAAACTTTAGTTAGCATTCGATTTATTAAGTAAACGGCAGTGCCAAAAGCATCAGGCCAGAAATATTTTGGTAATGAGCTTTGATGAAGTAGAGTATGTCTTGTTTCCACTATATGTCGAATTTTGCATCTGGCTACACCGTTTTGTTGTGGTGTATGAGGACAAGAAAATTGATGAAAGATTCTGTTTGCAATTAAATAATCACGAAGAGAATGAGATACATACTCTCCACCACCATCACTTTGCAAAACTTTAATAGATGTCGAAAATCAATTTTCCACAAGTGTTTTAAAATCCTTAAAGCATTGATAAAATTGGTGTTTGTTATGCAAAAAATACAACCAAGTAAACCGTGAGTAATCATCAACAAGCAACAAAAAATAACGAAAACCAGACTTAGAAGTTACTGGAGCTGGACCCCAAAGATCGGAATGAATTTTGAACAAAATATCACTAGATTTATTTTCATTCAGAATAAAAGAAAGCCTATGGTGTTTGGCATGGACACAACTGCTACAAAGACCTGATAACTTTTGTTTGTTCAAAGAAATGCATTTATTTGAGGCTAATGATTGAAGAACAAGTTGGTGAGGATGACCCAGTCTCATATGCCAAACATCAGCTGTAGTTTTCACACCAACATGTGCAGTAATAGAAGGAATACTACTAAGGTTAGGTGATTTATTGATTGAAAGCGGATTGAGACCACCCTTACTAGTTCCTTGAAGAAGTATTTTCCCTGTTGGTCGGTCCTGAATAAAAAAACCATAGCAATCAAAGGTAATGGAGCAATTTGAATCATATGTAAGTTGAGAAACAGAAATGATATTTTTTTTGTATGTGAGGCACATGAAGAACATTTTTAAGAGGAAAATTATTATTAACTGGAGTTTGTAAACTAATATCACCAGTATGTAGAATAGGAAGAAGATAACCATTTCCACCAGCAACTTGTTATGTACCCTGGTAAGAAGCTTGATTCACCATTTGACTATCATCTGAAGTCATGTGATGTGTAGCACCTGAGTCAGGATACCAATGTTGGTCATATGGCTTTCCATTTAGTTGCATTGCAGCAAAAGTTTGTGGAAGATCTATTGGCTGGTAAGAGTGATCAAAGCGATGATAGAATTGGAGTGCAGAGTGCCCTAGTTTCCTACACACTTGACATAGGGAATGATTACCATAAAATTAAGGTGGTGCACCGAGTATGGACTGTTGTGCTGTTGAAGAACCATAGTGGCTACCATATCCACCACCATAATTTCCATGACCTTGATTACGACTCCCGCGATTACCGCGTCCATAACCACCACGTCCGCCATTTCTACGACCACGATTATAGAAATTATTATGTTGATTGCTCATGATATTGTGGTTACGGTTTGTATTAGCTTGAGAGTTGGGATTGGAATGGTATGAGTTGTTGTTGGAGGATTGGTTTTGAGCAATAAAGGCTGAAGATTGGGAACTGCTTAGAGTGAGATTTTGGGACTGAAGTAGTCCGACTTCATGATTCAGTAGAAGTGGATAAAGTTGAGAAAAGGTTGGAAGATTTTCTTTAGTTTCAATAGCTGTAACAAACTGATCATATTCAGAGCCAAGACCACGTAATGTGTGATGCACAAGCATTTGGTCGGAAACAGGAGTGGGTGCGTAGGCGAGTGAATCTGAAAGTGTTTTGATGTTCCCTAGATATTCATTGATTGATTTGCTTCCTTTTTGAATTTGTTGAAGTTGTGTAAGAAGTTGATGAGTACGGGAAGTGATTTGAGCAGTAAAAGCTTTTTCGAGGTAAAGAAAAAGTTCAAGTGAAGACGTGAAGATTGGAGTTCGAGCAAGGAGGCTGGTTGTAAAGGTGGCTTGAAGAAAGGTGAGTAGAGTTTTATCCACTTTTTTCCATTGAAGAAAGGAAGGATTAGGAATATTCATATTAGTTGTTTTGTCGAGAATTTCAATAGGAGGAGGTGAGACACTAGAATTAATATATTGGGAAATTTCGACAGAGTTGAGAAGAGAATTAATCTGTTTCTTCCACACCAGAAAGTTCTCGTCATCAAGCTTAACTGAGATGAACTGCAATTGTTTTTCTAGATTGAGAATATCAGAGGTTATTGAGGAAGGAGATTGAGAAGTAATGGTAGTCATTTGATGCTCTGATACCATGATTGAATGCTCAGTTTTTGTTATTTATCTTTATTAATGACAAAGTGTATTTATACACACCTATAGTTACAACAGATCCTGTAGCTTAGGATCTATATTAATAATAATTCAAATGCTAACCGTAACATCACAATTTACTTGTTCAATCATTGACTATATCATCTATCATTTTCTTCTGTCAACATCCACAAAGGGAGTTGCTTCAGTGTTTGGTGAAATTGCTGCTGCAGTTGTTAACATTCACTCCCCCGTGTTGAATTTGATGGTTGCAGAAGGAATTTTGATGGAAGCTACTTCCTTCCAAAGACGTCAAAACCAGTTGAGTCGAAACTAGTTGAGTTACTTCCTTCTGAAGACGTCGAAACCAGTTCAGTCGAAGTTAGTAGAGTTACTTCCTTTTGACGATGATGGAAGGTACCCAATGATGACAGAAGGTACCCAACGATGATAGAAGGTACCCAACAATGGTTGCGGAAGGTGTTTAGGATGCTTCTGCAATTGTCAATTTGGGAAGGCCTCCGCTGATGTTTGCTTCCGCAAGTGATGTAGGAAGAGTTATGGCCTCCGTCGATGTTTACTTCCGCCTTTGTTGGATCAAGAGGTGCTTCCGCGCTTCTTCGATAAAGTGTGCTTCCGCATCTGTTCTTCTAATTTGCTTCCGAAACTATCTCCGCTGACTTCAATGAGTTTGGATCAGAAGGTTTTTCAAAGAATTAGATACAACAATGACAGAGTAAGATGCTTCCATTGATTTTGCTTCCGCCAGTATACCACTAAATACTCAGATTACCTTGTCCAATTTCTAAAGAACCCGATTTTACCCATCGATGAAAACTCCGACCAGGGCCTACAGTTATGTAAGTAGCCGTTGAAACTTCCAAAACAACCAATTCAAGGTATGGGATTTTACTTTCTTCTATATGATTTAAAAATCAAGTGTGAAAGGTAAGTTTTCAAATGATTATCATTCATTGGTTTAAAAAAAAAAGAAGTTTTAAATTCATTTATTTCAAAGGAAAGAAATTTCAGAAGATAAAATGATATCAAAGTTTATGTAATTGAGTATATTTAGCTTTCAAATAAATATGTACTGGATTTCAAAGGCAATGAATCTTAAATTGATATATGACTTTGAATGCATAATGGATTTCAATGATGTAAGTCTCAGCCATATTTAACATTCAAGTAAAAAGTTTTTCTAGTATGCTTGATCCTACTCTAAGCATTGGATGTGAATATATAGAATTTTCTATGACCTTGGAGATGCATGAATTTCTGGAGTATATTATGTTTCTTATAAATGGATAATTACATAAAGCTTTGAGGACACACACACACACACACACACATACACTATAAAGCAAAACCTTTAGTCAACCGGTCAAAGTGAAGCCTTTTTTGAACTGACCAGAATGCCCCCACTCCAACTTCAACCACACAATTCTTCTAAGGCATTTTGTATTTCACCCACCGCCTCAACCCACGTTCCCCAACCCACATGACTCTCCAACTTACTCTACAGTTTTCTTCCCTTCTCTTCTCCCTGTTCGTTTTTCACTTTCCCCCTTATCTTCTCCGCCCAAAACATTACCACTTCCTTATTCCCACTTCTCAAAACGACGGGCCCAAGCTGACTACAGTCTATTCTCTCCTTACTCTCATTGCGCTTCCTGCGTAGACGCGCTCTACCGCGGTGATGATTGTCGATCATCAGGATACCAAATCAGCGTATAATTCCTTTACTTCCCACCACTAATTTCGCCAGCCATTCAATGGTCTACCTATCTCCCTGCAGGTAAGCTCTCAAATTTACTGCATACTTTACTGATTTGGTTTGCTATATTAGTATCACTTTGTGTTTACTGCTCTATTGTCTACTACTTTTTATTTCTGTTTCTGTTCCAAATGGTTCAGAGTATACCTTCCATAGACGCTCTAATGGTGTTTGGTATATTGCCTAATCAATTATTTTCATATGCTTTACCTGTTCAGTGTTTACTTTGTTTGGTTGGTTTCATCCCAGTAGTTGCTTTGCAGGCTCATTTGATTCAAAAACATAGATAAAAAATGGAACCTATGCAGGATTTAAATAAAACAACTCCTACACTTCATTTACCTGTGCACAATTATATGTTTGTCTAAACATACCAACAGTAAGATTGGAGCTTGCTCACTGAAAAAATAGATATGTTTAATAAATTCCAATCAGTTACTTCGTTTCTTTGCATGAATTTTTCAAAAGATAAATCCAACAATTGAATTAGTTATGACTGATATATTCTTTACTATATCTGTCTCCAATAGAGTTTTGTTATTTGTAACTACATAATTCTAGGTTTTAGTTTTGTTTTATAATACTATTTGTTGCATGTACTTATTGCTTCGACAAAGCAGCCAGTGCACTTTAATATTTATTATTTAGTTCCTTCCCAAACCATGACTTCACCGAAATGAGTACCTTTATGTAAAGATGTATAGGTATTTGGAAATAATCTCTTAATATTTTCTGATTTTCCAACGTACTGATCAATTGATGATGCATAAATAGTATTATATGGCTAACATAACATACTTTATTAAGACATGACTGTAGGAATGCTTGATCAGTGGGTACATAAATATATTTATTCATGGAAGTAAATGTTCACTACTCAGCTATATTTGTTTTTTTGCTTTCGCATAGTTTACTGAATGTTATCCCGCCTTTTGGCAAGGCCGAGATACCAAGGAACTAACCAGAAAGAGACAAGATCATACATCCTTAGCTTTGAATGATTGTTGGGCAAATACAAATATCGATGAGTTTTGCCCGAGTCCGGATCGGGCTACAATTGATAAGACACGTCAAGCAAAGCTGTAGAAACCAACATTCCAAGTTTCGAGGCAATCCGAGTTCGTATGCTCAAGTTATTGCCAATGGGAAATGGATCAGGCAGTATAAGGTTCGAATCCCTCAGAAATAACATAGGCTCGAATCCATCAAGAGGAGGCCTTGGTTCGAATCCACCAGACACATGTTGCCTCGAATCCATGAGGAGTGTGTTTGCTTCGACTCCATCAGGCAAGCCTTCCCTTCGAATCCATCCAAAGCACTCCCTGCTTCGAATCCATCAGGGACGTGCCTTCGTTCGAATCAACAGAGGTAACCACGCTTCGAATCCATCTGCACCTACCTCGGTTCGAATCCCTCGAAGTATTCCCATCTTCGACTCCATCCCATGAAAGCCCTTCGAATCCATCAAGCGGAGAAGACTTCGCATCACCAACTATGTAATATTCTGACCGATATACGAAGGACACGTACGAGGATTCCTTCGAATCCATAACTTCGAACCCATCAAGTCATAGCATCTAAAACCAAGGATTCGACCCTATCGATTCGAAGCACGTATATCAACTGAAATGCAATCTTGAATTGATCATAACTTGAAATCTACAAGTCCAAATGCTACGAAATTTTCACAGGAGCTTGCATATACATAGAAGAATGTCCACGCCAAGTTTCGTCACGTTTTGACACTTTTTTGATCGATTCGAACCAAGGGTCGAATCGATCCCAAAGTGGGCCCGGATCTCCAGAATTCGGCCATGTGGGCCCCCCACACGTGCCAGAAGTGGTCTCCCCGAATTTTAGGCGAAATATCAGCCTCCAGTACTTATAAATAGAGCCCCTGGTCATTCAGAAAAGGGATCGGAGAATTTTAGAGAGAAAGCACGTCTAAACGCTGCCAGAATTGCTTCAGAACACCACCGTTGCCTTTGATTTCGAATTTTGGCTTACTACTTGCTGTACTTTGACATCGAAAAGTTGTATTCTCCGAATATCAAGCAATAAAGTAACAAAACTTCATATTGGACGTAGGCAAATTGCCGAACCACTCTAAATCGTTGTCTCTTGTGCAATCTATTTTCTGCTATTTGGAGTTTTTGTTAGATAATCTACGTTTTAATTTACTTTCTTCATTTATTATCTCTTCAAAAACTTCCGACGAGTGTTGTGCCCAATTTTGACACAAACACTTTGGTGCTTTCACTGGGAAAAACCCAGTTTTTTCTCCTGCTCCTTGGATCTATCTTCGATACCGGATTGCATAAATCTAAGAGAGAGATCCAGACTTCATATTCAGGTTCCTTCTGTTCTATTCAGATTTGTTAAAAGTCTAGGAAAGGATACAACGCTTCAAGATGGTAAGTACGAGAACCACTTCAAACATTGGTGATCAAGAAGGTCGGGATAGGCAAAATCCCACACAGCTACAGTCTACCAGTCAAGATGCTGCTGGGCATACGGATCAGTCAGGTCCGGTCACAAGACAAGAGTTCCAGGCGCTACTCCAGGAACTAACCCAAAGCCGACAACAGCTAACTGAGCAGTTGCGCGCTAACGCTGAGTTGACTAATCAACTAAATCGCCAAAAGCGAAGAAGATCCAGAAGGGATCAAGCTCCTCATTCTTCCCCCGAAAGCTCTGCTTCATCTGACTACAATAACAGATCTGCCCGTCCCAGGCTAGATGGAAATCATGCGCAAGCTTCTGACTATCGACAGGCGTTGACCGTTGGGCAAATAAGGGTTGTCCCATCTAACAGCTCCCATACTGGCCCCTCCTCCCGAGGAGGCACTGTTCCACAATACACTGCAGACGATCGAGCTACCACAGCCACTGTAGTTGACCTAGAAGTTGATGCTCGAGATCACTCCAATCAAAATTATCATCAGCAGGGACAGGCTCCAGAGCCATATGTCCCAGAAGACGTCGAGCCAAGGAGGCGAGATACAGATCGTCGACAGCGCCCGATTCTACCTCGCACTGTGGAACCCGACCACACTTTGGCTCACCACCCACAGAATTTTCCATTGCCAAACTTCTCAGCCATGGTATGACAGATGATTCGCGAGAGTCAAGGCCTAACAAATGACGATTGGGGAATCTCCCGGAGTCATACCCCATTTACTGATGACATATTATATGTTGAACCTCCTCGGCGATTCAGAATGCCAACCCTGCACATGTATGAAGGAAATTCCGACCCAAATCAACATATTTTAAAATATGAGTGGTCGATGACTGCTGTGAGAGCTGATGACGCAGTAAAATGTCGCAGTTTTCCCATTTCCTTAGGGGGAATTGAGACGATGTGGTTTACACGATTACCGCCACGGTCTATTTCTTCATTTGATCAGTTAGCTACCAAATTTATTGAGCAATTTCGCATGCATATTGCCCGACCTAAAGATGTTAATACCTTATCAAGTGTCACACAGGCTCCCGGAGAAAACTTAGATGATATTTGGAGAGATTCAATGCTGTATGCGCAGAGATCACCAACCCCAATGATAATTCAATTTTAATGGCTTTGACTAAAGGAATCGACCCTGATTCCGAGTTTGGAAATTGGTTAGAAGGAAAGCCTCCCGCATCGTTGGACCGTTTCTATTCCAAAGCCGCTCAATTCTTGAGGCGAGTGGATGCGAAACAGTCTAGGAAGCAGGACGATGCAAGGCCCAGCAGTGAAGGGATTCAGAGTAATGTTGCAGTTAAACAATCCGGAGAAAGTTCAGGAATAGTCGAGTTGAATATTCAAAATAAACAAACTCAATGATCGAGAAACGGTGATAACCGAAGCAAGAAGCAAGACCAGAATCGTGGTCCGAGACGTAGGGCCGCAATGTTTGACAGTTATACACCGCTTAACACGTCGCTGGAAAACGTGTACTTACAGACTTGTAATACTATGCAGTACAAGAAGCCTGCTCCGAAGCCTTCGTCGGAGAGGCAGATTCAAACAGGAAAGTTTTGTAGCTTTCATGAAAGTTATGGGCATAATACCAATGAGTGTAGACATTTGCAAGACCTCATTGAAAAGTTGATCAGAGAAAGAAAGTTGGACCAGTTTGTTCGGGCGCCGCAGTCTGGTGGAGCGGGCCCATCTAATCAAAATCGAACGCAGAATCAGGAAAGACAAGGTGAACCCGCTCGTACGGGCGGAAGGTTGGTTATCAATACAATAAGTGATGGTCCCCATCCAGCAGACAGAAGCTGGAGAGAAATGGAGTCATATGCTAGCTCGATCAGGCATGTGGACTTTGAATGCTATAGTAACTCAGAAGACGGATCACCGGCTAAACAACAAAAGACAATGGCTGATGAAATCGTATTTAGAAATCGAGACGCCGATAAAGTTGAAGCTCCCACAATTGACCCGTTGGTCATATCCGCTCAAGTTGGTCCTGCTTGGTTGAAGAGGATCTTGGTAGATAGTGGGAGTTCTGTGAACATATTGTTTAAAAGAGCATATGATTTAATGAAAATGGAATCTAAGGACTTAAAACCTTGTCAATCACGAGTCCACGGCTTCAACGGGAGTGCGACGATACCAACCGGAATGGTTGAATTGCTGGTGGAGTTGGGAGTAGGAGAATGCCGAAGAGTTCGGATGTTGCAGTTTGTTGTCCTGGATATTCCTTCCCCGTATAATGCTTTTTTGGGCCGACCGGCCCTTGCTGAATTTAGGACTGCTATTGCCCCATGGTGTTTAACTCTGAAGTTCCCTACTGACCACAGGATAGGGGTTGTACAAGGAGATCAGGCTGCTGGGAGACCCTGTTATGTTGCTGAGCCGCGGGAGGCGCAGCGAAAAGAAAAAGGAAAGGGCGTAGAGGAATCTCTCTACGTCCGTTTTACTGACGATTGACAACTAACGCCTGGGCCTCGGCCCGGGCACCACAACCAATTCCAAAAGGATTTTGATCCAAGGGACAATGATAATAAAGAAGAATCTACGGAAAGTCAAGCTTCTCTGGCCGAGCTAACCATCGATGTCTCGATTAACTATGATCACGATGACTCGAGAATGTTGAAGATTGGGTCTCAGCTTAACCAAGAGACACAACAGGAATTGGTTGGTTTTCTCCAGGCGAATCTCGACGTATTCGCTTGGACGCACTCCGATATGTGTGGAATCTTGTCGGACATCGCAAGCCACACTTTGAACATTGACCCGCGATATATCCCGGTCAAGCAGAAACGACGTGGTATGGATCCATAGAGATCTGACGCCCTGAAAGAAGAGGTCGATAAGTTGAAATCAAATGGGTTCATTAGAGACACTTTATACCCAGAGTGGGTGTCCAATCCCGTGCTTTTCCGGAAACCAAACGGGAAATAGAGAACGTGTATAGATTACTCTGACCTGAATAAAGCCTGCCTGAAAGATAGCTTTCCGCTTCCCCGAATCGACCAACTAGTAGATTCAACCGCCGGACATGAATTGTTATCCTTCATGGATGCTTACTCAGATTACAATTAGATACCCATGCATGTACTAGACCAAGAGCACACAAGCTTCGTAACCGACTTAGGATTGTACTACTACAAGGTCATGCCTTTTGGGTTAAAGAATGCTGGTGCAACTTATCAACGCCTAGTCAACCGGATGTTTGCCGATCAAATTGGGAAGACTATGGAGGTTTATGTAGATGACATGCTGGTGAAATCACGATACTCCGATAATCATGTCAAAGACTTGGAGTCAATGTTCAATATCCTACGAAAATACGGGATGAAGCTTAATCCACTAAAATGTCATTTCGGAGTCGCATCCGGAAAATTCCTTGGGTTCATCGTCAATGCCCGAGGAATAGAGGCCAACCCCGAGAAGATCTGGGCTATCAGAAATCTTCAAACTCTGAGAACCATAAAGCAAGTTCAGAGTCTTAATGGAAAAGTTGCAGCACTAAGCTGGTTTATCTCGAAGTCGACCGACAAATGCATTCCCTTCTTCGATTTGATTCGAAAAGGGAAACGAAACTTCAAATGGACTGCAGAATGTGAGGGTGCATTTCAATCGCTAATCCAACATCTTTCCATACCACCAATCCTTTCAAAACCTGTAGATCATGAACAGTTATATCTTTACCTGGCGGTATCAAAAAATGCAATCAGTGCTGCATTAATTCGGGAGGAAGACCGAGTGCAAAAACCGGTCTACTACGTGAGTAAACGATTGACCGGAGCCGAGAGAAATTATCCAAAGCTTGAAAAGTTGGCATATTGTCTAGTCATTGCCTCGAGGAAGCTCCGTCCATATTTTCAGGCTCATCCTATTACTATGTACACCGATCAGCCGTCACGACAGGTCCTCACGTGGCCTGAGACGTCTGGTAGGTTTTTAAAATGGAACATTGAACTGAGTCAATTCGACATCACTTATACTCCAAGAAGAGCCATTCACGGCCAAGTCCTAGCAGATTTTATAGCCGAATTCACTGTTCCTGAAGACTTGCCCGAGACCAGCGAATCTCCCGGATACATATGGAAGCTGTACACCGACAGTGCGTCCAACGATCGGTGCTTAGAAGCTGGGGTAGTGCTTGAAACCCCCGAGGGACGATCCATATGTTATGCTTTAAAATTCGAGTTCCGTGCAACCAACAACGAAGCCGAGTATGAAGCTCTACTTACCGGACTAAAGCTTGCCCGTGATCTGAAAATCATCGGTGTAGAAATCTACTGTGATTCCCAGTTGATAGTATGTCAAGTTCGAGGAGAATATCGAGCCAAAGACCGAAGATTAGTCGCTTATCTAACTCGAGTTCTGGAGATGCTTAATCAATTCGATTACTATGCCATTTTCTACATACCCCGAGAGCACAATCAGAAAGCTGATTCGTTGGCAAAGTTAGCAAGTACAGGTGAGGCTCAGCAGTTGGGGGTTGTTCCGGTTGAAACCCTATCTTCTTCGAGCATTGATCGAAGGGAGACCGATTTTACATTTGATGCTACCTCCACTAGGGAGTCGTGGATGACCCCTTATCGAGATTATATCGAACGTGGTGCATTGCCCGAGCGACGAAGCGAGAAAAGACAAGTTCTACGAAAGGCCTCACGATTTGTTATTCAAAATGGAGTCATGTACCGAAGAGGATACTCTGTTCCTCTCCTCCGGTGTATCGCGCACGATGAAGTCAAACGAGTGTTACACGATGTACACGAAGGAGAATGTGGCGATCACAGTGGGGGGCAAGCCCTTGCAAAGAAAATACTTCGATATGGGTATTATTGGCCTACTGTTAATCGCGATGCTACAGACTATGCTAGAAAATGTGACAAATGCCAGAAACACGCTCGAATTCCTAGAGCCCCGCCTACTGAGATAACCCAAATGGTCAGTCCTTGGCCATTTGCGGTATGTGGAATAGATATCATCGGCACATTGCCTCTGGCCAAAGGTGGCGCGAAGTACGCCATCGCCGCAGTTGATTATTTCACCAAATGGGCTGAAGCTGAACCCTTTGCGACAATTACAACAAAGAAAGCAATCAACTTTGTAGTACGTAACATCATCTGCCGTTTTGGTCTCCCACATACTATCATCACCGATAACGGAACCCAATTCGACAGTGCTGAATTCAAGAATTTCTGTCGACGATTCCACATACATAAGAAATTCTCTGCAGTAGCGCACCCTCAAGCAAATGGTCAAGTTGAAGATGTTAATAAAGTTATCAAGTACATTCTAAAGAAGCGACTGGAAAAAGCTGGGGGCAAATGGGTCGACGAACTTCCTATGACATTATGGGCCTATCGAACAACTCATAAAACCACAACCGGTCATACCCCGTTTTCTTTATCCTACGGCTCTGAAGCCGTTATTCCAGTCGAAACGGAAGTGCACTCTCATCGTGTAACATATTATGATCCGAAAACAAATGCCATATTACTTGCTGAATCTTTGGATTTACTCGATGAAAAGCGCGAAGAGGCTGACTTGAGGGCAGCCGCATATCGAAGTCAAGTCGCCCGACTGCACAATGCCAAGGTTCGTCCGCAAACCTTCGTACTCGACGATCTCGTACTCAAAAGGGTCTATCCGGTCCTTTCGCACATGAAGCCAAATTAGGAAGGGCCGTATGTGATTTTACAAAAGCTCGGAGATGGCACGTTCAAATTATCGACCGTTGACGGTCTTACTTTGCGGAGAGCTTGGAATAGCGAAAGTCTTTGTCGCTACTACATATAAAAGACTTTACTTATTTATTTTCTGTCAATTTATTCCTTTGCATTTTATTCTAGCATTTCGAGATTTGAATTTGTAATAAGGCAACTGACTTTGCCATATTTTCTCGTTTCAGCAATAAAATGCCATCTCTTCGAGCTAGAGCTGTGATTTACTGAATATGACGTACAATATCACGATGCACGGAGAGCTAAGTTCCATCACGCGGTGGGATTTATTCAAATAGTGAGTAACTGTGATACGATCGGTCACTCTCTATGTGAAACCCGAGCTCGAGGGCAGAACACTACACCAACATAAACGGGGATTGATACACAACAATCCCTCCTCCAACTCCAAATTCCCAGAGTGCGAGTTGGAGTATAAACTTCAACTCTCGGTTCCCGGAGTGTGAACCGGAGTATAAATCCATCGCTCCCAGAGTGTGAGCCAACTCCAAATTCCCAGAGTACGAATTGGAGTATAAACTTCAACTCTCGGTTCCCGGAGCGCGAACCGGAGTATAAATCCATCGCTTCCAGAGTGTGAGCCAACTCCAAATTCCCAGAGTGCGAATTGGAGTATAAACTTCAACTCTCGGTTCCCGGAGCGCGAACTGGAGTATAAATCCATCGCTCCCAGAGTGTGAGCCAGCTCCAAATTCCCAGAGTGTGAATTGGAGTATAAACTTCAACTCTCGGTTCTCGGAGCGTGAACCAGAGTATAAGTCCAAATTCCCGGAGTGCGAATTGGAGTATAAACTCCAACTTCTGATTCCCGGAGTGCAACCCAGAATATAAAACTCTATCTTCAAATTCCCAGAGTGTGAATTGGAGTATAAACGTCAATTACAAGTTCCCGGAGAGCGAACTAAGTCATAAACACTGATAATTAATAAGTTCCCAGAATATGGGCCGAACTGTTAATTGCAAATTATGTTAAGTCCCCGAAGTGTGGACATGTATTCCAGGCTTATGACATAAATAAGCACGAGATGATCAACGCAATACTTAAGAAAAAGAGATAAGAGTTGTTTTCCATTTTATCAACAAACAAAAAAGGAGTTTGATTACATGATAAAACTAAAAACAATTCATAAAGTGGGTGCCAAATCCACACCTATACACAGCCTAGAAAAGGAGAAGTAAAAAGAATTGCCATTTCGCAACCGCATGATAAGATGAGAAGTTCACTCCTTCTTCTTCCGGTGTCTCTTCTTCGGAGTTGAACCGCTAGACTCGCTACCCGGCTTCTTGCGAGATTTCTTGTCCTTCTTGAGGGCATCCTCAGGATCTGGCATAATATCCACGTCTTCCTCAGAGCTGGAAGGGACAGAGATCCTTTTGTGAGGACGAACCGGAGGCGGAGAAGTCGTAACAGGTGGTGGAACTTCAGCACTAGAAGTAATAGTTGTGCCGGTAGGAGAAGTAACCGTTAAAGGAGTTAGGCTTGGTGGAGCAACATCACCTCCGGAACCACCGAACGTCGTCACTGCAGCCATTTCAGCGCTTATCTCGGCAAGGATTTCTTCTCCTCGTGAAGATCGAACAGCGCTAGACACACCGACGGTCGGCGTAAACGAGCTAAAAGTTGGAGCAACTCCACCCATTGCAAAGGAAGGATCGGTAAAGGGTTCACGGGGTTGCTTGAGAAGCTCCTCAATCATCTGAACATCAAACGACATTGAACTCCCTTCTCCCATCTCGCCGGTTACGGCAGTAGTTGTAATAGCCTCAGTAACGACGGCTCCTTGCATTGGCTGCGAAGTTTGTGGTACTGGAGGTGCTGGCGCATTACTTTCGGTCACTAGTCGAAAAGAAATAAGAATAATTAGTCAAATGATCTGTTCCAAGTTCAACATTCTAAAAACACTTAAGCAACATTTGAAATACCTTCTTTGCCTCGGCTCGGTGAAGAGACGAGTTCGGAAACAGTAGTTGTACCGAGAGACAGTTTCGGCCGGTCCGGGTTATAAGCAGGAACAACATGTGGACCAACTGTAGCAGTAACTCGGGACGAGGTTGGGGCATCAACTGAAACATCCTCACCATAATGTGCAGCTCCAGAACCCTCGCCAGTCTCTACATGATGAAAACCAAGTCTCTCTCTCTCTCTCAGCATAAATCATCGTTTCATGGAGAAGTTTCCTTTCCTCCTCGCTCAACAAGCGAGACTCAAGTTCAAATTCATCCACGGCGCCTTCAGGGAGAGATGCTTTCTTGTTCGCCACCAATTTTTTCCAAGCACTGAGTAGAAGCGTAGAATAATCTCCAAGCCATGAGAGATTCTTGTGCTCAAGCACGTTAGCATTGTAAGTGTCAAGAAGATCATCAAACTCGGCTTCTACTCTGAATATCTCTGCTTGAACTCTCCCTTCCACTTCTGCCTCCGCCGCTTCAACTTTATCAACCGCCGCATCTCGCTCAGCTCGGAGAGACATGGCTTGCTCGCATGCTTCTTGTGCGGCCATGTTAGCGTCATCCTTTTCCTTGCTCAAGTCGGCAAACTTGGCCTTCAATTCCTCAAGCTCTTTGACTGCCGCATCCCGCTCGGCCTCAACATTTTTATACCGATGGCCCAAATCTTCAATTAAAGTGCAATGCGCTTGTTGCATCTTCGCCATCTCAGCTAGTGTCTCATCGACCTTTTTTAGTGACTCCATTTCGGCCTTACGAGAAGATTCCGTTTCGGATTGAAGTATGTCAACAATATGGTTCTTCTGAGCCAAGTCTGCATCCAGTTTTTCAATAACTTTGGCTCGTTCGAAGGCTACTTTCGAAGCTTTAACAGTCGCCCTGTACCATTCTTTATACTGAGCATAAAAATCACGGGTATAGCTGAGGGCGGTGTTCACAGCCTCTTCGGGAATTCTTTTGAGATTGGGTGGAAAGATATAAGCGTCGAAGCATATTTCTGGAAAATCTTTCTTCAGTTAAGCAATTCTTATAGCCCCTTCACCAGACGGTTCAAGAGGGGCCTCTTCCACAGTTACAGTCGTAGCCGTATCAGTCCTTGAACGATGTGGACCAGGTTTTGAGATTTGTTGAGATGGCCGTTGTCGTGAAGGTTCGACTGCAGGTGCTTGGCCTCTGGATGACGGAGGAGAACGAGAGGGTGAACGGTACCTTCGGTCCCTATCAGAACGCTCCTGGCTAGAATAATATCGGGAATGGTCCCTTTCACGATGCTCTTGCTCATAATACCTTCGTTCACGGTCATGGTCAGAATCCCTACGGCGAGACTCGTAATAAGATGAAGAATGATGCACTCGCCGAAGTCTATCAAGTGTAGAAGGACGATCCGACATGGCACCTGTAAAGAAGAAACAATTTGGTTAAGTACCAAGAAAAAGCACTGCAATGCATGTGGAAGTCGTGAAGTGTTGTGAAAAAGTGTATAAATGCGCAAGCCCCCCGACCAACCAGAAGCGTCGATTACACTAACGGGTAAAGATTCGCTTATATCAAGCGCTCCCCGGAGCTCTTCCAACCCGGACCCGTGGTGGAGAGATACGCAGTCCGGAATGGGAATATCGTCCAGCCGTGTGAAAAGGTCTCCGGACTGGCGAGGAGAGGCGCTGGAAACAGTAACCCCAGGTTTGGAACGGGTTAGGACTACAGACTTCCATCTCGTAAACTTAGGTACAGCAGCCTTGCCTTTCTGACCCTCTTCTATTCGGGAAAGGTCGGCTGCTATCTCAGTGTCCGTGGGCGTTCTTTCATCGTCGCTCACTTCTCTTATCACAACGCCAGGTTTTCTTTTTGCCACTTTCTTCTTCTTCCTCAAGGCCGATTTCGCCAATCCTTCAATTATAATACTCTGGCCCATCTCAATCAAACCCAATGTCCTTAAGTTATCATCGGTCAACAGCAGGTCTATGTGCCTTGAGTCGCGTGGAACCCTTTGCAAACTTTGAACAACGCCTCTATAATGCCCACCGGTAGGTCTCGAAATGATGGCAGCAAGAATAGCAGAATATTAGTGCAAAGTATCAAAAGTGGCCATTCGAAAGCGGATTATGATACTTACGTCTGGATAACCATCTCCTGGCAAACCCTGGGGGGCATCGAACAAAAAACCACTCGTTCTTGAAATAACTAAGCCTGGTCCAGGCCCCAGTCACAACCTGACAGTTTCTGACCGCCTCCATAAAAGTGAAAGACGGGCTATCACCCCTACTCTTAAAATTGAATATGTGCCTGATCTCGTTAGGTCTTGGCGGGCGAAAAAGGCAATCCATAAATATGACAAAGACGCTGTTCAGTAGTGCATGCCCGTTGGGATGGAGTTGTGAAGGAGCGATTCCTAAATACGACAGCATCTCTCTGATGTATTGGTTAAAAGGCGGAAGAGATCCAGCCGCTGTTGGGCGAATTTTCACCCAGAAGATCTCGAGACCAGGAAGCCACAGTTTCACTCGGGTTCGCAATCTCCACTTCATTCAGCACGACCAATCACCTCCTCATTCGGCCTTCACCTCATTCGGGCTCCCTCCATTCGGCTACTCCACTACCGGATCTACCCCCTACCGAGCCAACCTCATTCGGTCCACCACTCCATTCGGCATAAGCTCCTGCCGAACCAGACTTCACCGGTCCAGGCCCACCGGACCAACCTCTCCAATATCCACCCATCACCGGACCACCATAGCCGGACCAGGCACCACCGGACCAAACTCCAACATCTCCCTACCGAACGAGGCTACCACCGGTCCAACCTCACCACCGAATGAAGCTCGCCGAACTAGAATGCTACCAGACCAGATTGCCTCAGCCCGGGCCCACCAGCAGCTATATACCTCCAAGACCCCTGCCCCCTACCTCACTCTATAAATAGAGGGGCAGGGGTACAACAATGGCGGACAAGTTTGAGAGCTCAAGCAAGGAAGGAACTTTCAAACTACTTTCATATACTGATATACGAAGCATTGTACCTGTAATCTGAAAGAAAGAAGATAATAACATATAAAGTGGACGTAGGCACATTCTGGCCGAACCACTATAAATCTGTGTGTCTTTTACATTTCAGCCCCTACTTCTTTCATATTTACATACTCATCTAAAATCACTGAAAATCACATATAATCAACTAAATAATACGACTTGGAGGTGTTTGCCCATTTTTTGTGCAAACATTTTTGGTGCTTTCACTGAGAACTGAACTCAGGCTTCATCTTCTCCCACTCAACCTTCTTCCTAACAACATCACTCGTTGCTTAGAAATCATGCCTTCCAAACAGAGAAGGGATGTTAACAAAGGAAAGAACATCGCAACTAGCAGCCTTCCAGATCCAGCAATCACAGATCAGCCCACTTCAACAGCAGTACCAGATGAAAATCAGGAAAATCCAACTGGTCCCGCAACGGAACAACCAATCACTAGGGCAGATCTGGACAGGGTTGTGGCTGAAGTAACTAACCGCTTCACATCCCAACAAGAAACTTTGGTGGACCAACTCATGACACGCTTAAGGGATGCTGAAGAGTCCAACCGCAACACTGAATCATGGGGTGAATCCCAATCCGGAGGATCCCGGAGGCAACAAAGGTCTTCACTCTTCGAACAAGCTATCAACAGGAAAAACGATGATAGGGGCCGCGCCCGGACTCAGCCCGAATTCCGACTCGAGGAAGCCCTTGGAACCGAACCTAGCGGGGGAGGCACCAGGCGAGGGTCGGATGTAGCTGAGCCAGTCATGCCACCTAATCATAGAAACCCCGCTGAACGGAGCCGAGCTAGAACCCAGCCCGAAGTTGACCCCATGGATGTGCTCGAAACAGAACCCCACAGGGGAAGATCAAGGCAGGGGGCAACTGTAGCTGGTCCTAGCGTGCATCCAAGCAGCCAAAGACAACCACTGGATAATGCTAGAGGTGATAGACTGTACCATCCCTACAGGTCATCTGGACGAGATAGATCCCGCAGGGAAGAACCGAGCTCATTTTTGTCCGCTCCAAGTTCTGACGAACGAATGGCACGATTATTCAGAGAATGTGTCCAACGGGAGCAAAGGGACCGGGGAATAGGTGCTAGGGTCACCAGTCCCTTTACCCGAAATATCGAAACTGCCATCACTCCCCGGGAATGGAAAATGCCAACTATGGAACCTTACAAAGGAACTTCCGACCCCATCGTACACCTGCAGAGATACACCCAGCATATGCTCATGAGTGGAGCAACAGAAGGAGTATTATGTAAATGCTTTCCGCTATTCCTATCAGATCTAGCTACCTCCTGGTTCTGCCATCTACCCAAAGGATCCATCAGCTCATGGGAGATGTTAAAAGAAAGGTTTATTAGCCAGTTCCGCATCCATGTGGAACAACCCAAGGATGCTTATTCTCTATCCAATGTCAAACAGAAATCCGGAGAGACGCTGCAACAATATCTAACACGGTTCAACGCCGCAGCGGCAGCAGTTCAAGATGCCGATGAAAAACTCACTCTAATGGCCCTCTGTAGTGGTGTACATCCAGACACCAAGTTTGCCAGAAGATTAACTAAGGAAAAACCAGCTACCCTGCCTGATTTCTTCCATGAAGCTGGAAAGTATATGAGACTTGAAGACGCTGCTACGGAGAGGCAGTCAGGGCAACAAGGCAAGTTAGTTCAGGACAAGGTTCCCACTGCAGCTAAGGACGCTCGAAGAAATGAATCTAGAGACAATGCTGGGGGCAGAAAGGTTGAGAAGCGCCAATATCGACCAGGGCCAAGATTTGACTCCTACACTCCTTTGAATGAAACAATCGAAAACATCTACCTAGCCACTCAGGGCGAACTCGGATACAAGCGCCCCCCGCACAAGAAAGAATCAGATAACGCACTCAAGTCCGGAAAGTTCTGTCGCTTCCACGAATCCCACGGACATGACACCAATGAATGCCACCATCTTCGGGACTTGATCGAAGAACACATTAGAAGAAGAAGACTGGAACGTTATGTGAAAGGTCGGAACAGGACTCCAACTCCTGCCAATGAGAACTCAAAGCAACCCCTCCCAGAAGTAGGCGGAGGGAATCGCAACAATCACAACACCAGTGGCTCTAGTCAAGAGAAGATAGTGGTCCTTACCATCTCAGGAGGACCACACATCGCCGACAGAAGTTGGGCAGAGATGGAAAGGTACGGCAAGTCGCTTAGAAATGCCGAAGGATATGTTAACTCCATTACGGAGGAACGCCACCCGAAACGAAAAGAAAACAATGACATTGTATTCAGTAGGCATGATTTGGAAGGAAGACAGTACCCACATATGGATCCCATGGTCATCTCTGCCTGGTTTGGTCCAGCTAAAGTTTTTCGGATTCTAGTAGACACGGGAAGCTCCGTAAATATCCTGTTCAAACATGCTTTCGACAAAATGAAGTTATCAATGAAGGATGTATCCCCCTGTGACAAACCACTGCACGGTTTCACTGGAGATGCAAAAATGCCCCTCGGGCAACTTGACCTCTTCGTCGAAATAGGAAGTCATCCTCGCTCCGTTGTGCGAAAACAAACGTTCGTACTAATAGAAAACCACTCGGCTTACAACGCTTTCTTGGGAAGACCAGCCTTGTCTGACTTTCAGATTGTATTAGCCCCCTGGTGCCTGAAAATGAAATTTCCAACAGACAACGGAGTAGGAGAAGTAGAAGGAGATCAAGATGCTGCCCGAGACTGCTACGTAACTGAACTTCGCAATAACCGCAGAAAGAATAAAGGAAAAGGTGCAGAGACCACTCTCTGCATGAAAAGCTTGGAGGCATAGCAACTAAAGAAAGCCCCTCCTCTTCGATACACAAGCGATCCCTTCAATGAACTAGACCCCAGGGATAAAGAGGAGGAGGCTACCGCCGAGCCTGCAGAGGCTATGGAATTCGTATCGGTAGATAAGCATGATTCAAGTAGACTATTAAAAATCGGATCTCAGCTGAAAACGGAATTGAAGGATCAACTCATTGACTTTCTCCGCCACAACTTAGATGTATTTGCGTGGACCCATGCCGATATGACAGGAATCTCCCCAGATATAGCATGCCACATGTTGAACATCGATCCCACCAAGGTACCAGTAAAGCAGAAAAAGAGGAGCATGGGGGCAGAGCGATCAGCAGCCCTTGATGAGGAAGTAAAAAATCTACTTGCTAATGGCTTCATACGAGAAGCCATCTACCCAGAATGGATCGCTAACCCAGTGCTAGTAAAAAAGGCCAATGGAAAGTGGCGAACATGTATTGACTTCTCCAATCTGAATGACGCTTGCCCGAAAGACTGCTTCCCACTTCCCCGAATTGACCAACTCGTAGACAGCACAGCTGGGCACGAACTCCTATCTTTTATGGATGCATACTCCGGATATAACCAGATCCCCATGCACGCTCCCGATCAGGACCACACTAGCTTCATCACCGACCGCGGATTATATTGTTACAAAGTCATACCTTTTGGACTCAAAAATGCTGGAGCTACCTATCAACGCCTCGTCAACAAAATGTTCGCAGAACTGATAGGACGAACCATGGAAGTATATGTGGATGACATGTTGGTGAAGTCCAGGAAAGCCGACGACCATGTAAGCCATCTAGACGATATGTTTCGGGTACTTCGCCGATATGGAATGAAGCTGAATCCTCTAAAGTGCTCCTTCGGAGTATCATCGGGAAAATTCTTAGGATTCATTGTCCACGCCAGAGGAATCGAAGCAAACCCTGAACAAATCCGAGCTTTAAAAGAAATAAGGATACCTTCCACTCGAAAAGAAATGCAGAGCCTAAACGGAAAGGTGGCCGCCCTAAGCAGATTCATTTCCAAGGCAACTGACAAGTGTGTCCCTTTCTTCGAGGCACTCAAGAAAGACAAAGGGAGGTTCGAGTGGACCGACGAATGCTTAAAAGCCTTCCTCAACCTAATCGAACACCTTCAGAGACCACCAGTACTCTCAACTCCAAATGAAGGTGAAGTGTTATACCTATACCTCGCTGTATCATCTCATGCTCTAAGCGCCGCCTTGGTAAGAGAAGAAGACCGCACACAACGCCCGGTTTACTTTGTAAGTAAGAGATTTACAGGGGCAGAGGCCAGATATCCTAAACTTGAGAAATTAGCATATTGTTTATTGATCGCGTCACGAAAACTGCGACACTACTTCCAGTCTCACTCCATCATGGTTCTAACCGATCAACCACTAAGACAAGTGCTCCATCGTCCTGACACTTCTGGACGACTCCTCAAATGGTGCATCGAACTAAGTCAGTATGATATCACCTACCATCCTCGCACCGCTATCAAAGGACAAGCCATGGCTGATTTCATTGCCGAATTCACTATCAACGAAGGCAAGGAACAATCCGAAGTAGCAAAATACATCAAGTGGAACCTCTTTGTAGACGGAGCATCGAACGAACAAGGCTCGGGGGCAGGTATTGTGATCGTCACCCCCAGGGGAAGAAAGTTGTACTATGCATTAAGATTGGAATTCACGGCCACTAACAACGATGCTGAATATGAAGCAGTAATAGCGGGATTGGAACTGGCCCTAGAAATCGGAGTCAATTCCTTATGTATTCATAGTGATTCTCGGCTTATCGTAAACCAGGTACTAGGAGAATTCCAGACTCGAGGAGAACGACTCACAGCATACCTAAAGAAAACCAAACTGCTGCTCGATCAATTGGACCATTATCTAATCAAACACATTCCTCGAGAAGAAAACCAAGAGGCAGATGAACTTGCAAAGCAAGCTAGTATAAAGAACAGCACCATCTCCGGAGCACTAGCAATCTCAAGGCAGCTAGCCCCGAGTTTCGAACAAGTGAATCTGATAACTGCAATCGAAGAAGGAACCTGGATGACTCCTATCCGGAAATATTTGCAAGATGGCATACTACCCGACAGGCGTGACGAAGCCAAGAAGATCTTGAGGAAAGTTCCCCACTACACAATACAAGAAGGCATCCTCTACCGGCGTGGCTTCTCTAGCCCCCTATTAAGATGCGTCGCCGGAAGGGAAGCCAAGGAGATATTAACAAACATCCATCAGGGAGGATGCGGAGATCACACTGGAGGACAGACTTTGGCAAGAAAGATGCTCCGATATGGATATTACTGGCCCACACTAAACAAAGATGCCCTAGACTTCGTTAAGAAATGCGACAGATGTCAGAAGTTCGCCAAGATTCCTCGACTGCCCACAAACGAAATTACTCAAATGACTAGCCCTTGGCCCTTTGCTGTATGGGGAATTGACTTAATTGGCGAACTGCCAACGGGCCGAGGCGGAGCCAAATATGCTATAGTGGCAGTCGATTATTTCACCAAATGGGTGGAAGCGGAACCTTTAAATAAAATATCTTCAGCAAAAGTTATCAACTTCTTGATCAAAAACATTCTGTGCAGGTATGGAGTCCCCCTCAAGATCGTATCAGACAACGGGCTCCAATTTGACAGCGAAGAATTTGCCGACTGGTGCCAAGAGCATGGAATTCATAAAAGCTTCTCATCAGTAGCTTACCCTCAGGCAAACGGACAAGTTGAAGCTGTCAACAAAATTCTCAAAACCCTAATCAAGAAGAAACTTGAAAAGTCAAAAGGCGCTTGGGTGGACGAACTTCCTACGGCACTATGGGCATACCGCACATCTTTCAGAACATCAACGGGACATACTCCTTTCTCTTTGGCATATGGATCGGAGGCAATGCTCCCAGTTGAGACTGTTGTGCCTTCTCACTGTAGGATCCACTACAACCCAGAAGAAAACGAAGAACTCCTCCTCATGTCTTTGGATCTGATTGAGGAAAGGAGGAACGACGCAGCACTCAAAGCAGCAGCTCACAAACAAAAAGTGGCAGCACTATACAATTCCAAAGTCAAACATCGCAGCTTACAAGAAGGAGATCTTGTCCTCATGCGAATCTTTCCGCGCCCCGGGGCACTGGACCCCATCTGGGACGGACCATATGTAATTCACAAAGATCTCCACAACGGAGCTTACATTTTGTCAACAGTGGACGGAGAGGTGTTCCAGAGGGCATGGAACATCCGACACCTCCGTCGATACTTTTCTTAACTTGTACTGCCCATATGAAGTGAATTAACAAAGAGAATCAGTGGACGTAGGCATTTTCGTGCCGAACCACTTTAAAAAATCTTGTCTCTTTTTAACTTGTTCCTTTATGTCTTGGCTACTTGTTAAGTTTTATCCCTTTCTGTTGAACAAAATCCTATGGCATCTCCACTCAAGACGCACCGCGGCCTCATCTGGACTAGGCCTAACAGGTACGCTACGATTCTATGCACTCGCCAATGAGACTCTTTTGCTCCAGCATCCCTCTGCTGCGGGTTAACTCATTGCGCGCCTGCCCTCAAAGCCAACTGTAATGAGCCGATTATAAGTCATCATAAAGGCCGACTATAGCCGATGGCAGCTCATTACGGCGTTCGGCTCGCCGGTAACTGTGAACCTACTTTAAGCCCCAACATAAGGTGTGGCCAGCCAGGGGTAGTTCACGGCCAACGGCACCCACGCTAGCCGGCCACGGTAAATCGAATAATACCCACGATTACGGACCATAATGGTTCGGGTAGTTACCGTGCGCGATCTCGGCTCCGATGTGTCTTAAGTGCGGCTGTGGTAAAAAAGAAAACTCCCCGCGGAGGCGTAAGATGGGTGACAAATGTCTCCAAGACCCACAGCTAGGGAAAGTGACTACAAAACCCGATTGCCACGAACTTAAGCACATCGACGGCCTTCCGTGACTGGAAGTTTTACTTTTACTATATTTCCATTTCACTTAAATATTTTTCTCCTATCCTGTATAACAAACTCTAAAGTACAGGAAACCAAATAGGACGCATTCACTCATGAGGCTCCAAGCCTGCGTGCTGGGTGGCAGGGCGCTCAGCTATACCCGTGAACAATTACACAAGACACTCAAAGCTACCGCCTGCGAATAAAGCATAAAGGGCGGTACTCTCTTCTCTTGTACATAAATGCGTAACTATAGCTTATTCATACACTGACATTGCAAAACGTGAAATTATATTTCAAGCAAAAACTTAACATCAAACACAACTGGAATCACAGGCATATACATAATTATACTTCTCACACAGCACATAAAGATAGCAACAACATTTAAACATGACAAAATCAGCTTATATTATAAGATCACACGAAGTTATTCTTTGCAAATAATTTTATTACAGTTGCATATCAAAGACTAACATAAACAGTGATAAAAAAGAAACAAAAAGATGGCGGATGCCTCCACACTCCATCACCAACTTCCCCAGCCTACTTAGACGCAGGATCAGAGCCCCCAGCGTGTGGATCTGAAGTCCCACCTGTCCAGATCAGAAGAGGAATTCATTAAACGAACGATCAAGTTATGAAAACACGGAAAGAAAAGAAAGGGAAAAGAATAACTCACCAGCATCCGCCGCTTGATCCTCATCATCCAACTGCACGCCCGCTTCCTCCGCAGCAAGCAGCCGCATCCCCTCCTTCACCGCCGCTTGCTCCTCCTTTGAGAACTGAGCAGTAACCGCACTCAAGTTGAAAGCCTCTCCGCCTTCCTTACCCGCGTTCACCCTGGCCTCCTCTAAAGCCTGGAGATACACCTTGGCCATGACCCGAGGGTAATCGTCCATCCAAGACAAGCCGCCCTCCTTCCAAGTGTGGAAGTACATATCCTGCAGCATCTCATCCATCATCCCCTCGTTTTCCTCAAACTCCCTCACCCGGGCCTCGGAAGCTTGCAACTTGGCGACGGCAACGTCCCTCTCTGATTGGTATCTCAAGCAATCAGCCTGGAGTGACCTCCTCATTTCCTCCTCCTTCAACTTAAGGGACCTCCTCATCTCCTCCATCTCCTCCTTCAACTCAGCCTGAGCCATCTCCGCAGCCTCGAGCCTCCCTGACAACTCCTCTACCCGCTCGAGATCCGCATTTCGAACCTCATCCACCGTTGCGATAGCTATGTTAATCCTCTCCCTGCAAGCGACCTCCATCTTCCGTAATTCCGCCCTACTGGCCTTCTCCATGGTCTCTTTCAGACGCTTGGAGGCTTCCTCATGCTGGGAAATCTGGATGGCTTGGTCGGCGAGCTGCTTGGCCTGATCGGCAACCTTTAACCTCAACCGAATGTTAGCACTCCCGATCTCTTCCCCGGCTTTGACCAACTTAGCATGATGCTCCATTAACTTCTTAGTCTCTGCGGCCACCCGGTCGATATTAGCCTTGGCCTCATCCCCCATGGTGACTACCCGTGTAGTAAGTAAATCAAGATCTAAAGATTTGGCCTCGTCCAGCACCCTTACCATGGGATTGCGGGGAAGGAGGTGTTCGCCCGTGGTCTCATCGAATGAAATGTCCCGAAAGCTTGGGTCTAAATCAGGATGACCAGCAAAAGGGTCACGAGGCACGGGGCGAGGCGCATCGGGACGCCTTATATGAATGATAGTAGGACTCTTGGAAGGAGGAGGAGGGGGGCCGGGCTCCGTGCTCTCCTCCGTAGTATCACGAGGAGGCTGAGTAGGATGCTGCGAACCAGGGGACGACTCAAATAAGGAACGGCTCCGCTTCCTTTTCTGAATGCCCTCTTCGATGACCCCAAGAAGAGGGCGGTACTTGACTACGTCCCCAGTGCGATCGGTAGAAGGTTTCGCAGAAGCTCTCCTCGACTTAAATTGTTCAAGGCGATGTCGAACATCCGACGTTTTAACTGCCTGGCCTGCCCCTGGGATAAAGAACAAGTGTTATGAACATACAATAACCCACAGTTCAAAAAAAATGTGCTAAGTTAAAAAGAAAGAAAAGTGGGAGGACACATCTATTATACAAACCCGGCGGAGGAGTGGGATACTGCAATAAGTCCTGGATCTCACCCCAGGACGGAAGTGAACCGTAAAAAATTTCTAAGTCCCTATCGAAAATAGAATCGGCAGAAGGCAAAAGTTCACCTTGCATCGCCGGAATCACCCTAGCTGAGGAACCCTTAGAGGATGGGTCAATGCCGGCCACAGCTTTGCCGGTTTCCTTTGCCTTCTCCGTTCCCTTCTCCGTTTCCGACTCTCCCTCCGACTCCCCGAAGGCCCGACGGAGAGCCTCATCCAGCTCGAGGTCTTGTTCAGAGGTTAGAGCAGCAACACCACTACCACCTTGACCGTCGCCATCTCCTCCGCCCTCCGACCCTTCTCCAACTTCGCCTCCTTCCTCCTCTTCTACACCTTCCTCCTCCGGGACAGTCGGGCAAGTACTTGGAGAAGGGCCATCGGACTTCTTCAGTTTCTTCCCCCCGACCACGGGACGCTCTGCGAAAGGCTCCCTCTTACCGCTCTTTACTTTATCCCCCTCCTTAGCTTTAGCAGCCTTCTCCTCAGCCGTGTCTCTTTGCTTAACCACGGACTGGTGCGGTAAGATCAAATTATACTCCAAGAGGGTTGCGTTCCTGATCAAGAAGGAGGCCGACCGGTCCCGTGCCGGAATAGCCTTTAGTTCAGCAGCCATTCGCACCAAGGAATCATCCTCCACGACTGCAATACCACCTGTCGCTAGCCAGAAATAGAAGCATGTCAGAAAAAACACTACAGTCAAAACACATGAAAAATATAAATGAAATCAATCTTACAGCCGGAAGTGAAAAGGCGGAAAGAAACAGCATCGTCCTTGACGAAGAACCACTCCTTCTTGAACATGGTGAACTTGGAATACAAGTCCAGAACTGGTTTGAAGGGTACGGCCGCCTCCAGGCTAATATACGGAGACCCCTTCTTATAGCCTCTCAGGTTGTACAAGTATCGGATTTCCCGGTTAGAAGGAGGACGCCCGTACCTCCTCTGGAAGATAACAAAGAGGCTCACCAGGATGGCATATGAGTTAGGCTGGAGCTGGAAGGGAGCCACCTTCAAATATGTAGTGAAGCTTACTATCCAAGCGTTGATAGGGGGATAGCGCCGCACATGCAATGGTATCTGCTAAAAGCGAAGTAGCCCTCGGGAGGATTATA
Source organism: Allium cepa (assembly GCA_030765085.1). NCBI lineage: Eukaryota > Viridiplantae > Streptophyta > Magnoliopsida > Asparagales > Amaryllidaceae > Allium > Allium cepa. Next base: position 690,158,968 of record CM060942.1, on the reverse strand, counting down.
TGGCATCACTCCATCTCCCGGCAGCAGCATAAGAGCCCTATCTATCCCGAAGGAACGGGATATGACGTCAAGTTGCTCCTCCTTTAGGGAGCTAGGAAAGCAATCCGGGGGAGAGACCAAAAGTTCCTGTGGACCATATCCGTCCACTAGAGACCTCGGAACAGGTCGGTGTTGCCCGGATCCTGGTTGGACTGGGGGCAAGGAAGAAGAAGGCTCTCCCGTGCCTCTAGACTTCTTTCTATCCGATCGTGTTTCCGCTTTGCGAGACATTTTCTGCAGCACAAGGAAAGCAAGGCATTAGAACAGGGAACATAGAAAAGTAAACAAACAAGTGCGTGCAAGTGTGGGATTTCATTCGCAAACTAAAGTTTTCAAGGTCATCATGTTCATTCGGTTTCCATCCCATTCGGTCATCATGTTCATTCGGTTTCCATCTCATTCGGTCATCAAGTTCATTCGGTCATCATGTTCATTCGGTGGTACTGTATCAAGGGCATTCGGTACACAAGGCATTCGGCCCCAAGGCCGTAGTCCCATTCGGTGAAACGAAGACATACGTATATATTCGGCAATAAGTATATACCTGGTTCGGTATAAAGTTGGTTCGGCAAAACACTTGGTTCGGCAATAGATTGATTCGGCGCTTGTTGGTTCGGTAAAGAAAAACAAGGGGGGTACGGCCTCTATATATAGGCGAACTCACAACCACCGAACCAAACAATTCGCCCAACCGGACCAATAATACCGGACCACCAGAAGCCGAATGAGAATAGCCGGACCAACCAAGAACCGAATGGAACTCTCTCTCTACCGTCCAAAACCAGGAACTAGTGGCGTGCAAAGCGCCTCCCTCAGATAAGTACCGAACTCCAGAACTAACTAATAAAATAAGATTATGATAACGATGAATAAGTCGTAAAATCCTCACCGACGTGGATTAAATCGTTTACACGTGTACGCGACCTCGAATGGTCCATAGGCACGCTCTGAATGGTTGTTAACCCTACCATCGTGGGAATTTACACTTTGACACGCATTCTTAAGCCCATCGGTCATATGGATATTTGATAATTATTATGAAATGGCTAAGCTACTTACACATGTACGGGGTTGCGAACGATCCCTAGGCATGCTCTGAGCTGGCAATAAACCATCTTCACAAACATAAACCGGGCATCGACGATGCCAAGCCCCTTCGGGGCTCACTCTATCGTCCTTAACGGCACAGTTCACTTCAACTCGAATATTTCGATCATGAATGGTCGTTATTCGAAATCACGCTAAAACTGTAAATTTCTTTGCAGGACATTAACGGAATACGAACGTCCGATCACCGGCGTTACAAAGCCAATCTCCCTGCCACAAGAAAAACAAAGCGCGACACATGCAAGCACGTGCCCCACTTTGGGGGGAAAATGTTGGGCGAATTTTCACCCAGAAGATCTCGAGACCAGGAAGCCACAGTTTCACTCGGGTTCGCAATCTCCACTTCATTCAGCACGACCAATCACCTCCTCATTCGGCCTTCACCTCATTCGGGCTCCCTCCATTCGGCTACTCCACTACCGGATCTACCCCCTACCGAGCCAACCTCATTCGGTCCACCACTCCATTCGGCATAAGCTCCTGCCGAACCAGACTTCACCGGTCCAGGCCCACCGGACCAACCTCTCCAATATCCACCCATCACCGGACCACCATAGCCGGACCAGGCACCACCGGACCAAACTCCAACATCTCCCTACCGAACGAGGCTACCACCGGTCCAACCTCACCACCGAATGAAGCTCGCCGAACTAGAATGCTACCAGACCAGATTGCCTCAGCCCGGGCCCACCAGCAGCTATATACCTCCAAGACCCCTGCCCCCTACCTCACTCTATAAATAGAGGGGCAGGGGTACAACAATGGCGGACAAGTTTGAGAGCTCAAGCAAGGAAGGAACTTTCAAACTACTTTCATATACTGATATACGAAGCATTGTACCTGTAATCTGAAAGAAAGAAGATAATAACATATAAAGTGGACGTAGGCACATTCTGGCCGAACCACTATAAATCTGTGTGTCTTTTACATTTCAGCCCCTACTTCTTTCATATTTACATACTCATCTAAAATCACTGAAAATCACATATAATCAACTAAATAATACGACTTGGAGGTGTTTGCCCATTTTTTGTGCAAACAGCCGCGTAGGCATGACGGTAGAAGGCAGTATATCCTTAGGTAGGTTGTGTGGTCTGTCACTGGCACTAGGTAATAAAACATCGTCCAGGGATATGTTATGTTTTGAACATATCCGGCCCAACAGAGACTCCGAGATATTGGACTGGACAGAATCGACAGGATCTTCGATAAATATGGCCTCTGGCAATTCATCCGGAGCCGGATCTGTGACTTCAGGAGGGATTTCCGGAATCTCAAGCGCTAGAAGAGGCGAGCTTTGTGCTTCTTGTTGTTGAGAACTCGAAGATTCCATAATTAACTAACTCACCAGAAAGCGGCGTTAAATACATAAAAAGCCCATGCATTCCCCCGGTGTAAAAGTGTATGAGTATGTCGTGCAGTGCAAGTGCTGTGCAAAACTTAGGCAAATTTTACAAGTTGAGACAAGATGTCCGAACGACGAAACTTTGGAATTTGAGAATGAAAATGACCGTCATCGCTGACCGTCACTTTCACGCCACCCAGATGCTACTGACCAATTCAAGTACGAATTCGTTGTATTTTGTTTAAAGTCATGGTGCCATCGACGAGCTCCAAAAGAGAGGTCAACAAATTCGATTATGCAAGGCCGAAGCTCGTCGGAGTCAAGTATGCTAAATTTCAGTGAGTTCGTTAAAGTTCAACTTGAAATTGGTCGTAGTTCATATATTGGAGCAAATCAGAAGAGTGGAAGCCCCAGAAGCAAGAACGTTCGAATCGATCGACTCGAATCGACATGAGTCGAATCGATGAACTTCGAATCGATACGACCCAACTCCATGTAGTTCGAATCGATGAGACCTTGGGATAGAGGAGTAGTTCGAATCCATGAAGCCCTACATTACTTCGAATCGATCAAAGTTGAGCCCCTTTGAATCGATCGGCATATCATTACTTCGAATCGATCAATATTAAGCCCCTTCGAATCGACCAGAATATCGTTATTTCGAATCAATCTCCACGAGCCTTTTTCCTTTTACTTTTACAACCATTGATTCGAAGCTACGCATTCAAAATCGACTCGAATTGCTCATTCTTGGATCGATGCGAAGCAATGAGAGACGACACTCTGATCGATACGACTCGAATGACCTCATTCCTCAGTTCCATCGAGTCGAACCACCTCGTCCAGATCCCCCCAATCCTCGAAGTTTTCAAGAAGAAAAGGTCGAATCGATGTCAAAGACTTACCGTTCCATCATTCCTTACTCAGGTTGATCCATCAGTTACCTGATTTAGTGAAATCACAAGGGAAAGCTTAAAGAAATTTGATCGATTCGTGGAAGACGCGCTTTTTCAAAGCTCTGGAAGAACGATTCGAAGAAGAAGCTACAGCAACAGTGAAAATTAAAAAGTGAAAAAAGAGCCCAGCCTCACGTATTTATATGGATTCCAAGAAAGTAACGGGACGATTCGTCTCCCGGTCAAAATGACCGACCCCAATCGGTCACGTGCTGGTCGATTCGAATAAGCGACGTTCGAATCCATCACGTTCGAACCCATCGCATACAAACCCGCTGCGTTCGATTCCATCACAGCGTAGAGCCGCTACTTCGAATCCATCGCACGGCTAAACCCATACTTCATTTCGAATCCATCGCCTTCCTGTCTTTTACACAATCGAATCCATCCCAACTTAATCGATGCGAGGCATCATCGATTCGAGGAAGCACTAAGCAAAGGCAAGACAATCGATTCGAACATACGTGACTTCGAATCCATCAAGACAGCATCGATGCAGAGCGTCATTGATACGAAGCACTTGAACAAGGACTGAATTGAAAAATCCTATTGGTTCGAAGTACCAATTCCATAACCATCAATTACATCGATTCGAAACTCTATCGATTCGAACAAACATGCTTCGAATCCACTAGACACCATCGATGAGAACGAACATAGCGCTTCGATATGAAAAATTATTGGTCTACCTTTTACACCGATTCAGGAGAGGATCAATACAAGAGGATGAACATAGACGATCATAACAACAATGTTTTAACCCGAATCTCAAATCGGTTCAGGAGAGGATCGATGCAGAATTCGGTAACAAACCAAACTGGCAAAAACTTGCAATCACGCAACGTTAGCCAAAGTCAAGGTGATATACATATGCACATATGTTTGACTAATATTTGATCTTTATCATTCACAGGGATCAGATATCCATCTTGTCATAATTTCAACGACGAACAACTGATCACAATCACACGACAGTTGATAACAGCAATAAAGAATACAGCTTTCATCAGAGCATGTCCTAATTATCCAGGTTAGATTGTAGCTTTTCAAAGCACGTCATGTTTACACAAAACGTACTTTGGGGGGCAAATGTTATCCTGCCTTTTAGCAAGGCCGAGATACCAAGGAACTAACCAGAAAGAGATAGGATCATACATCCTTAGCTTTGAATGATTGTTGGGCAACTACAAATATCGACGAGTTTTGCCCGAGTCCGGATCGGGCTACAATTGATAAGACACGTCAAGCAAAGCTGTAGAAACCAACATTCCAAGTTTCGGGGCAATTCGAGTTCGTATGCTCAAGTTATCGCCAATGGGAAGTGGATCAGGCAGTATAAGGTTCGAATCCCTCAGAAATAACATAGGCTCGAATCCATCAAGAGGAGTCCTTGGTTCGAATCCACCAGACACATGTTGCCTCGAATCCATGAGGAGTGTGTTTGCTTCGACTCCATCAGGCAAGCCTTCCCTTCGAATCCATCCAAAGCACTCCCTGCTTCGAATCCATCAGGGACGTACCTTCGTTTGAATCCATCAGAGGTAACCACGCTTCGAATCCATCTGCACCTACCTCGGTTCGAATCCCTCGAAGTATTCCCATCTTCGACTCCATCCCATGAAAGCCCTTCGAATCCATCAAACGGAGAAGAGTTCGCATCGACCAACTATGGAATATTCTGACCGATATACGAAGGACACGTACGAGGATTCCTTCGAATCCATAACTTCGAACCCATCAAGTCATAGCATCTAAAACCAAGTATTCGACCCTATCGATTCGAAGCACGTATATCAACTGAAAATGCAATCTTGAATCGATCATAACTTGAAATCTACAAGTCCAAATGCTACGAAATTTTCACAGGAGCTTGCATATACATAGAAGAATGTCCACGCCAAGTTTCGTCACGTTTTGACACTTTTTTGATCGATTCGAACCAAGGGTCGAATCGATCCCAAAGTGGGCCCGGATCTCTAGAATTCGACCATGTGGGCCCCCCACACGTGCCAGAAGTGGTCTTCCCGAATTTTAGGCGAAATATCAGCCTCCAGCACTTATAAATAGAGCCCCTGGTCATTCAGAAAAGAGATCGGAGAATTTTAGAGAGAAAGCACGTCTAAACGCTGCCAGAATTGCTTCAGAGCACCACCGTTGCCTTTGATTTCGAATTTTGGCTTACTACTTGCTGTACTTTGACATCGAAAAGTTGTATTCTCCGAATATCAAGCAATAAAGTAACAAAACTTCATAGTGGACGTAGGCAAATCGGCGAACCACTCTAAATCGTTGTCTCTTGTGCAATCTATTTTCTGCTATTTGGAGTTTTTGTTAGATAATCTACGTTTTAATTTACTTTCTTCATTTATTATCTCTTCAAAAACTTCCGACGAGTGTTGTGCCCAATTTTGACACAAACAATGAAATGAGTGAGTGGGTGCGTGCGTGTGTTCGTACATGTGTGCATGTGTTTCTGAAGCAACATTACAAGAAATGCACAGTAAGAGTTAACAACTTAGGTGATAAAATATGAATCTCAGAGTAGTTGACGTGTAAGTGGAAGTCATAATGTGCCTGTGCGTTTGCGCATCTAAAGCAACATTATAACAAATGCATTGTTATGAATTAGCTTCTTAGGAGATAAAAGTATGAAACAGTCAGTAGCTGATATGAGCCTGTGCAACATCATTATTACTATTTATCATACAATTTACAGAAATGTACTCCATTGAGTGGAGAAAGTCTTAGTATTCTGTCGATGATCGATGACTGTGAACTTCTAGCAAGGTTGTTACAAAAACTTACATGAAGAATTATATATATTTCGCATAACATTGAATTCTTGGCTTGGTAGATTTATTGGGCATATTATTGTCACCATTCACATATTTTCATGTATTTCTGTATACAGACTAACATTGTTTTCATTAGATTCTTGAATTTCTCTTCCTAAGAGCGTTCTAATTGAACCAACCAATGGAAATACGGGGATATGGTTATCTTTCATGGCAGCAGCTAAAGGCTATAAGCTTATTTTCACAATGCCTGCTTCTATGAGTCTTGAGAGAAGGATCATGCTTAAAGCTTTTGGTGCCGAATTGGTCCTAACCGATCCAGTTAATAGTATGAAAGGGGCATGCGAGAAGTTGAGGATATAGACGCAAAAACACCAAATTCTTATATTATTCAACAGTTTGAAAATCCCTCTAACCCGAAGGTGCGTGTTTGTCAAAAATTCGAATCTACATTCAGCCGTCATTAAGTTTTCCGATTCAATTAATGCCACTGCTAAATTAGTTCTTATTATTTAATATCCAATTTATATAATGTATTAAGTAATTTTCCATCCCCAGATATAGACGGTATATAATTACTGAGAATGTTTTTCAATTTCAATTATAATGATTGTCAATAAAATTATTTGAATGACATTTAATGGGAGTATTAGACGATTTCATGCATTTCTTGCAACAACCACTCTTCTTTCTTTCTCAATAGTTTAGAACAGTATGATATATTGCCTTGCTCTATCCTGCTCCTACATGGATGTGAAAGGTTGTTGAGTTATTCCAAATTTAATTAACTGTTACTACACTTAATTTATATTTCATAACTGTTGTCTAATCTATAATCCTGTATCATCGTAGAATCGGACCATGTTATCAAAACTATCAAACCACTAAGAAGTACTAATCCTATGTCATTATTTCTTCTAATTCAAGGTTTACTGATCAATAATGAATTATGGTGCCAAGGATGGGTTCAATTATCCTCAATAGTCGATTGGTATCGCAACCAGGGTTCATAGATTGCAAAGTGGTTAGTGTCACCCATTTATGTAAAAAAAATGTTACATTACTTTTATTACTCTTATCTAATTGACCATTTGCTTTTTAATTTACCATTAGGTCATACTTCCACTGCACTTGAAATATTATCATAGGTTATCTTTATATTCATTTATCCATAAGAAACTACCATGATTTTCATCAATTACAACTTTTATGCATGCACTGTACATGGAATAGTGGATTTACAAAAGGTACTACTCTATATTATTGAGGCACAAATATTAGTGATTGGTATATCCATCAGTAAACTACTTTAGGATTTCGTTTAAAAAAGCATTCCTGACGATTTGCATCAAGTGGACTTGATCAAAATTTTATCAGTTATTTCTTTTGTTTCTTTTTTTAAACAAAAGAAAGAAAATTTATTGCATGATTTGGGTTACCACTACAACTGTGAATGTTATGCAATGAAAGAAAAAAATTTTATTGCATGATTTGTGTTACCACTAAAATTGTGATTGTTTTACAATGAAAGAAGAAGATGTAGAGGATAAATGGAATGGATAACACATGGCTATTCTACTTAAAGAAATGCAAACAACTGTAAGCTTACTTTCAAATATAATGTCTATAGCATTTGAATATTACTTCTTGATCTATTTAATGGAAAAAAAAATGCATGGTTCTCTTAAAATAAGATCATACAACAATGATAATAATGGTTTTTTTAATTTTGGTTTCATGTTTAATTCATTTTAGTCACCTTTCTGATACTAAAGTTACATATGAATAACATATTTCATGTGATAAAAGTAGTGATGATTATACTTAAGAACATCATGCCTTCAGTTGTTTATTCTTTAAATGAAATAACCAGTGATATGCATGCATGATTACACATTTCTATGTGCATGCATTATTGAGTTATTTATTCAATTTTTAATCCTTTTTTTTATTTTATACATTTTATACATACACACGGTTTGAACAAGCATTTATTTGTAGGTAGAAGAAAGGAGCTTCAGCATGAAATTGTGTTATTGGTAGCAACGGTACAATCTAGCTTAAACATTGAATCTTCAACCAAGTAAGACTCATCAGGACCATTAGCTGGAATTTTATAGGCTAGCACAACGCGATCCAACATTTGAAGTTCCGTGTTTTATTTTGAATAATTCAAGCAAAGGTTAGAATTAAGAGAAGCTTACAACTAAGAGAACAAACCAAATGAATCTGAGTAATCAACTTGATGTCTTAAGATAAATTATTTTTTACATTTTCTTATCGTTTTGTATATTAACCCAGATGGAATCGGTTCACGGTATAATGAAAATTTGGGATTTGGTGATGTGGAAATTGTTATGGCGAAACCGGTTGGCGGACTGTTGGCGAACCGGGTCAGTTGGAGCTGATCCGTAGACCGCTGCTGCTTACAATGGCGGGTTGGTTGAGAAGTATAATAAAGAGAAGAGGACTCCATTAATGCCTGATAAAAAGTTTGAGACATATACTTTTGCATTGTTAAATGAGGAATGAAAGCCTGGGCCAAATGCGAAGATGAACTGGGGGTGTTTAGGCCCGATTTTAGTGTTGTTTACAACATTGGAGTTATCTGTAACAGTAAGGTGAGTTCTTACAGTGCTACGGTACATTATTATACCCTTTTATTCTTCTTTTTACCTTTTTAAGTTTAAACGATGCCTAATTAATCATTGCAAGAAGTCACCTGCAATGATTTCACTGTAAGTATTACATATATTTGATTATTGTATGGAAAACTAGAAATTTGAGTTGTTATTATAACACATATGTTGTATCATACAATTCCTCATACAACCTGATTTTTAATTATTTAGCCTTTGCTTCATCTTAGGGACATAACAACTATTGTTAAAATATTTTATTCACATAGCCAAATGTGTATTTATCAGTTTCTTCCTATAATAAATAGTACTCCTTTTCTCATGAGATCTTTTAAAATACATTGCTTTACACATTCACACCAATGTATTGCATACATAAGCTTTACCTAGCTTAATTGAGATGAGTGGAAGAGTGAGGATAGGAGCGGTTATAGGAACGGAAGTGGGCGAGTAGTTTTCAAGTAATTCAAAGGAGAAGAATAGTTAGAGAAGAAGGCAGCATGTGATATGGCATTAGTTATTAACAGCCTCTACAAAATGTTTATTATCTCACAGGTGTGGAAACAAAGTGATGTAATAAGGTTGTGATAGAGGAAATGGAATGTTTGATATATGTTGTTGACAGCAAGGTTTTTGCAGAGGGTTGTTATGTTGGAGTGACAGTGGAAGGATGATGGTGAGTGATGAGCAGGCTGGAAGTTGAAGGCAGTGGGGTGACAGGCGGGGGAGGTTGTGACAAAGAGGTTTCTGTGGGGATGTCAGATGATTTGTATGTATGTAGTGGATATGTATGTCCGAAATATATGTATGGAATTGTTGGAGAGCTGCACTATTGTTGTGGCAAGGGAATGGCAGCAGGAGGTAGATATCAGTGATGATGACTGGGATATTGATGGGGCAGAGCAGCAGTGTATCAGTGATATGAAGTGGTGACAGGAGGAATTGAAAGGCAGTGATATAGTGTTTATGGTATGGGAAATTGAATGTTGATGAAGGAGATAATGGGTTTGCTGGTGATCTAGAGTATGCTGTTTGAGTTTTCTGCTGAAGTGTGGCATAAGGCATTGCAGATGGAGATGTTGGTGAGAAGGTGGTATATTGGTAATGTCAGAGGAGCCTATGTCACTGGAAATGTGGCAGTTTTGATGTCACTGAAAAAGGTGTTGACACTGTACGTTGGCGGTGAACTGGAGAAGCTAGGATTGAAGTAGATGGATGAATGATGGTGAGGCAGCATAGCAGAGGGAGGATGGTTTTGCACTATGTAGTCTGTTTCAGTTGGAATGATAAGTTGTTGAAGTAGAGGGGTAAAGATGAACAACAGTGGCAGTTCAAAAGTTATGGTATGGTAGGGACTATAGAAGATTGTGGTAATGGTTGATGTGGAAGTTTGTGATGTGTTACTGTAGGGGAGGTTGTTGATGCTATCAGCAGATACTGGGGAAGGTTAGAAGAAGTAAGGGGAGGCTGAACTGTGGTTTGGTATGGTTTATATGCAGGAGATTGTTATTATGTGTTGTATGTTGTGAATGAAATGGCCAGTGAAATGTACGAGGTGTATGATATAGTGTTGTTGATGGACAGAGGAAGTTTATAGTAGGGGCCGATGCACAATGAGGATATAATGCAATGTGAATGGCTATCGTAGAAGGAGTGACAGGGAGGAACATATTGATGCAGAAGAGGTTAGTAGTAGTTAGATGGTGGGTGTAGTGGTGGTGAACAGTGACTGAAGAGTGTAGCACTATTTGTAAAGGAAGTTGTAGCTTGGTGATATGGTGGTAAGGTTGGTTAAATTGATGGATTTTGACAGAGGGGTACGAATATGCAGGGTTTCAAATTGTAAATGAAAAAAATGCAGGATTTTAAATTGTAAATGAAATATATGAAATGAAATATAAAAAAATTGTTTTTGAAACGAAATTGTGGATGTTATATATATACACGAGTATGGTGGCATGTCCGTTGGACGTGTGCCAAGAAGGAAGGGTGAAAATTTTGTGTGCGCTACAGTTATGACAGTGAAATATACACATAGAGAGACACATACATACATATGTACACAGATATGTGTGTGTTCATCCTAGCCAGTAAGGCCTTAATCTTAATAAAATTAGTTTAGCATTGCGACTGTCACAATAAAAACCAATTTTTCTACTAAAAATTGTGTGCTCATATCATGGTCAGAACGTATCCATATTAGCACATAAAAGCTGAAAATGGTTAATTTTTATTGCTTTCAAAAACATTACAAAGTACTACACAAAATATAACCCAAGCGATAACAGGCCGTATGTATCTAAACAATTTAAAATTAGAACTATGTGTCACAAATTTCCAAGCTGCTTGAAACCACTCCTAACAGCGTAATACCCCTTCTTTGGATTCATTAAATAATCCTTCAAAAAAGATGGCAGCTTGGAAATTTAATGAATCGAAAGAAGGGGTATTACCTTTCATGTGCTAATACGGATACGTTCTGACCATTAGAAAAATTGGTTTTTTATTGTGACAGTCGCAATGCTAAACTAATTTTATTAAGATTAAGGCCTTACTTGCTAGGATGAACACACACATATCTGTGTACATATGTATGTATGTGTCTCTCTGTGTGTATATTTCACTACCATAACTGTAGCGCACACAAAATTTTCACCTTTCCTTCTTGGCACACGTCCAACGGACGTGCCACCATACTCGTATATATATATATATATATATATATATATATATACATACATACATACATATATATATAGTGGTACATCGTATACATATGCTAATAATTTTTGTACATGCCAGCTTTATATTTATTCAATTTGCAATAGTATAGTTTCATGATGTGTGTTAATATTTTTCAAATATATTATCCCTCTTTTGAGCTTTGAAGGAAAATTTGGTTTTCAAATACAATAAAGACTAGCTTTAGGGGAAATAAGAGTTCCAAATATTTATGATTCTAAAGAAGAATATTCGTAAACCTGCTTGGAACTTTGAATATATGAAGTTTCTTACATATAAATAAGCACCTAAAGTTTCAAACATATGCATAGATCTTATATGAAGGCCCTGGAAGTATTCGGTGCAAATAGTTTCATAAGATATGTACCAGTTTAAAGATTTTCCTCATATGTAAAAATTTATAAAATTGCAAAACAAGTTCATGTATAACCATATCTTCGAAAACGTACAATTTTGTGCTTTTAAAACCACAAAAGCTTTAGAATTTGAAACAATTTCATATGTAATAGATTTTCTTAAGAGGTTTTCAGGTATATCTCTGCTTTGGAGTGTGTGATAGTATTACGTAAAGTTTTGACACAAACACACAAATTTAATTGTAAAACTCTTAGATGGTTCCCAGATTTGTATATAAGTTCATATTCAAACATATTAAGAATGCTAGATTTGCATTTGCTATAATTTCCAAAAGCATATGATATTGAATATGTATAGCATGATGATACAAAATTTTAGATTTTAAATTTGTGGGTAGCTCTGTTTTCGAAATAAAGTGTTGCCAAGGTGAAATTTGTAAAATTTCATATATACATGCCAATGAGTTGTGCTTTGAACGTATTAGATTCAAAGGTAAATGAAGATCAAGGTCTTTGTATATGTTTAAACTTTCAAATACATACAGATTTATGCCTATGCAACTTTAAGTGTGCACTAATTTTGCAAACTAAGTATAGAGGCTTTCGAACGTTCTAACAAATAATGATGAGGGTTTTAGATGTATCACACCTTGGTAAGATGTCAAACAGGTGAAATGTTGTATGAATACAAGTGTGTCTGGACCTAAAATTATCAAGCTTTTGGAAAATAAGAGCTTTCAAGTATGTGTGACTATGTACATAACACTTTTAATATATATTGAGTTTAAGGTATAACTGCTCCAAGGCGATATATAAGATTTACGTATGTATGAATATATGAGGTTTTGGAGCTCCAAATGTATTTAGTTTCGGTTACAAGTATATACATGAGCCCCTAGTACAGAGAATAGAGTCTTGATGCATATGTAGTTTCATCGTTATAAGATTCAGATCCAAACTCACCTGGTTTTTCATATATGCAGGCACTAAATGTGCAATTTTTGTATAAATAAACAGATTTAAATAGGTACTACTCTCGGTATATAAACACTAGTATGGACCCGTTCTTTGCACATGGGTTGTTTGTGTTATTGTATAAGTTGGTATTTTGTTTAAGCGCAAATATGTAAATGGAAAGCAAGGTCATTTTTGGAATTCTAAAAGGACACCGAGTAAATTTGTTCAACGAATTTTCTTTATTAGTAGTAGAGAAGAGATAAGTGGTTTTATGTGCATCTTTGTGGATTTGGAAGGATAAGTTCTGGATATATTTTGGAATTTCGAAAGGGTATATAGGGCTCAGTATATGAAAGCCTTCAATGTTTTCCCAGTACAAAATATTTCCTATAATTGACAGCAGAATTACAATATAAGGAGACTTCAAAACTAGAGTTTTCAAAAATGTGCCGATATAAAGTTCTCCAAGCTTTCAATAGAAAATACCTCAAGGATACATATCGAATTTCGAAACCAATAATTTCTTTATATGAATTTCAAGCGAATACTTGGGCTGTCGGAAATTGTATATGGATTCAGATATGCAACACGTCCAGGCGAGGTACAGGCTATATATGACCAAGGTTCCGGCAGATCTCATATTTAGGAAGGACTTTGGGCTATATTAAGGTCGTAAACTGTGAGAAATTCCGGCTATATCAAATTGCCTCAGAGGATGTCGACTGCACCTATTAACTCATTGATTTTCATACATATTATGTTTATTATATGCAATTTCATGTACTATAACTTTTAAATTTGTATATATTTATTTTTGCAAGTACAACTTCAAATTATAAGTCCTATTCTTACATCAATGAATTTTTGACACTACATAGAACTCTAATTCTTCATATGATAGTATATTTTTTTGGAAGAATTATTATCTTACAAAAGGAGTTCTTATAGAAAAGCATGCTCTTATCTATAGAGTCTATCAATTTATGATTCATGACTTTTCAAACCCATAAACAACATGTTTCTTTTCACCAAGCAAGATCTAATGAGGTATAATTTTATGGCTTAAAAGAATATAATGATATACGCTAGAACCAATATTGACAAGGAGTTTTGTCATATATATCTTAGAAAAAAGTATCCTTTGTAAACCTAAAGAGTTATACTAGTTATTCCATACGATTATCTATTTCGAAAAGGAATTTACAAAATCTCTATAAACATAGATTATTGAAAGTAATGTTGTTTTAAAACATTTTTACCAAGATCCATTTACACTACTGCTACTCCTGTTAGAAGAGCCTACTTCCAATTGAAGAATTATTGATTCAAGAATTTTGACTGTCAAGCACCCTATTTAAAGACCATATTTCCCTATAACGATTCAAGTCCCATAAAAGTTCCCTTTGGACATTAGAAATAGAATTTCCTACCCAAGCCATAACAATACATAAACGACTTTCAAGGAGTTCATTAAGAGCAGTAACCATAGGTGTCCAGAATAGACAAGACAGTTAAACAAAGCAGAAAAATTCTAAAAGAGATACTCTTATTTTAAATAAAAGAACATATTCTTGAGGAAAGACTATTACAAGATCTTCGTAATCGAGAAGAGCAAAGAATAAAGAATAATCAACTATATGATCAATAAATCAAAGATAAAACAAGGAAGCGACCCAAGAACTTGGAAGCAAAGCCATAATTCCAGATATACGTGGATTACCCAAAAAGGGAAAGTGAGATTAAATATCAGTAAAGAGCATCTTGGATTACAACTACATCACAGCTTGATCTAGATTCTAAAACATTCCTAACTTCAATATAGAGCACCTAGGATAATTAAAAGATCTTATCAAAAAGCGTCAACTACCAATGGAATTCCAAAGATCAGTGTGAAAAATTACTCCCTAAAAGGCATGGGATCACTAAAAGAAAAACATCCAAATTCTTCTAAAAGGCGCATTGACCAAGAACTACTATCCATACTTTGGAAATGTCAAGCCACTACTGTAGCATCGATTTCACCCTAGAGGGGGGGCGAATAGGGTGATAGTATTAATTATAAAAATTAATTGCGGAAGCTTATAAAATAATTTCAGCACAGATCACAGAATAGTAGCAGCACAGATAAAAACAGAATAATAAATGCAGAAATAGAACGACACAGAATTTACCCAGCTTCGGCAAAAACCTGCCTACGTGCTGCCCCCAAGGTTTCTACTAGAAATTAGATAGTCACACGCTTACACACGTAAACTCGCGACACTCGCTACTGACTAACCTAACTCTACGTTCAACACCCTGCCACAACTCAGCCACTGAGTTGCGAATTCTCAAGCTACGCCACGTAGCTTGTCCCCTAGTCACACGACTAGCAAATACAACGGTTTGAAAAGAGTTTTAAAATTAAAAACAAATTTAAGACAGAAAATAAGATAAAGCTATTATTTAAAAACTAAATCCCTTATTTAAAATACTAAAACCCTAATACTTAATGAATGGCCCCTTTTATTATTTAGACCCGATTCCTTTTCTATTCGGTCCTTTGGAAAATGGCGGCTTCTTCGATCATAATTTAGGGCTTTTGTCCTTCGATCAAAATTAGGGTTTCGGATGCCAATTTAATTCGTTGATATCGTCGATTGTTATTGATGCTCTTTTGATCCGCTGCTTGGAGTCGCGCTCGGCTGCTTCTCTTGATTTGTTTGTGAAATTAGGGTTCGGCTACGGTTGCTTCGAGATAATTGAATTCGCCTTTTCTTCTGGTATGTTATTTGTATCTTTTGCTTTCAGGTTTGATTGCTTGAGTTCGATTGCTTTTTGATTCATGCCGATGATGATACTTTGGTACTCGTATTCATATGAATTCGAATACACTAATTAACTCGATACTTTCCTGAAATTCACTTTCCTGATGCACACGACTTTCCTGATATTTTTTGCAACTTGTTTCTCACGGCCTTGATGTTGATGCGTTCGATACTTACTTGATTCATACGGCATTAAAACTTTCCATTTTTTTTTCTTCCTGACTTTTTCAAAGATGTGCACCTGACTTTTGACTTCGGTTTGATTTGTATTTTTATACTGTGTTGACTTCATGAATCATATCCACTCCACGACTATGCATTAAGTCGATCATCATTGTTCCTCTGCACATATGATTCTCTGGTGCATTTGCCTTTGTTAAATTTTGGCCTTTGCTGGTTCATATGTTTTAAACATATTTGCTGTAGTCAGTTGGGCCTGCACATTCACTTGTTCATTTGATTCTGCTTCGGCCTTGACTTGAGTGTTTACTTCGGCCATTTGATTTCTTGCATTTTCTTGCTTGTGAAAAATAGTTGCTCATGTGCTTGTCGAATTTTCATGTACACTGTGTCATTTAAAGTTTGTTGTGGTCTTTGTAATTTCACTCTGTTGCATTTGGTCTCGAGTTTCACTGTTGCATGCACTTGTTGTATGTGTGTGTTCATATTTGCAACATACTCGATCTATAGTTGTTTTTGCTTCTGGTTCCACTTGCATATTGTTGGTCGAAACTGATCCTTGTATCAATGCTCTTCATTGCTGGTGTGTTGTTCCAGTTGAGTCTGCACATGTTTGGATTGCATATATGTACTGCCCTTGTACATGCTTCACTGCATCTTCTTCTACCTGTTGCACTTGCAATGATGTTCTCCATTTCATGTTTGAATTCCTACTTGTCTGCACTGATGTTCATTTGTTCATGTTGCATATATCACTGAGTTGCCATTTCATATGCTTGCACTATTTCATTTTGTATTCGTTTTGATCCACTTTGTCACTGCATATCTATATATGCTTGACCTGTTTCATTTAGTTGTGCATGTCACTGTGATGTTTGTTGTTTGGACATTTTCTTGTGTGATCATGACTATTGTCTGCACTGTCCACTTGTGTATTGCCTTTGACATCCATGTTCTTCACTCTGGTTGGTCGAGACTTGTTGTTTTGTGGTCTTCTTATTGTGATGATTTTGTTGCTCTGACTTTATCACTGGATCCATTCTGGTTTGAGCTTGTTTGCAATTTTGCCTTGACCACCTTTATGTTGTAACCATACTTCTGGCATGATTGATATTTAGACCTGTAGTCTTCATTTGCAGCCTTGTGTTGAACCCAGTTTCAAAAACTCGGGTTTGACCTTGTGCTCGTGTCGTGATTGCATGTGAGTTGAACCCGGCTTTTCATTTGGGTTTGACCTGTGCTCACTTGTCCCTGTAGCATTATCAAGTGTATATCGATGTGCAAGGCCATGTGGCATGTACAGTGACACACTATGCATGTCACATTGTTCGTGTATGATGAATTCAAATGTGAATTATGACGAACAACCCAAATAACTGAGGCAAATCGTATTTTCAAAAAATCATATTTCATTTTATATTGCAAAAATATTTCTTTTTCAATTTTACTGCGTTGGTGAATATTTTTGCAGATTGCTCAGATGCTGGATTCAAACTGGAATGCAGTTGAAGACAAAATACGAGTGTGAGTGATATGTAGTGAGGTTATTAATGTAAATTGAATTGTGATGTGATCAAAATTGTATATGTATAGTGAGAGCATGAATTTGTACTATTCAAGATTATAATAAATATTTGTTTGAATAAAATTTCTGTTTGAATTCAAAATCTGTGTAACTTGTTCTGTTTGAATTCAAATTCAAATTCTGTGTAATTTATTTTATTCAACAAATATTTATTTAATCTATGAAAAACAAAATAGTACATTACCAAATACATTTAAATGAATATATATATATATGTTTATTATCATCAAACAAAAACATATAAGCGCATATTCAACAACTACAAGATGAATTTTCCATGTATAATAAACATTGCTTTCGTCAAAGATAAGATATCAAAATGGTCAAGTAAGAATCCAAATATTGACAAAAGATATTGAGATGCAATGATCACAAGTTCGAAGAAGACTATATTAAAATGAGACTGGATACTCCGAAATTTATGCTTGGAATAATCTCACCAAAAATCCTCCAACTACTCTAATGAGAAGATAATAAGATATGTAAAACGAGACACAAAATGTTTGTAACCGCGTTCCTAACAGTGGATGAATAAAGCGCCTCTTTTCTAAGAAAATCTACATGGTCGAGAGTAGAATTCTTCTTAAACTTAGAAATTACCTTAAATGGTTATATGCCTTTGTCCGCGCTAAGATGGCCAGGTCAAACCGCCTCCTAGAGGGTGGTCAGAGTAAGCCTTTAGCCGTGTTAGAAATGGCTAGGCTAAAGCATCTACAAGCACTTGACCGCGCCTATGTGGCCAGGTCAAGGCACTTCCTAGAAAGATGACGTAGTAATCCTTTGAACGTGCCATGATATGGCTAGTTCAAGACACCGACCAGCCTTTAGTCCCACCTAGAAGGCCTAGATGGAGCATCTCTTGGAAGGAGAATGGAGTAAGCCCTTTAATCTGCCATGCCATGGCCTGGTCAAGGCACTGGACAAACCTTTAGTGCTACCTATAAGGCCTGGCTGGATCACCTCTTGGAAGTAGGTAGAGTTAGTCCTTGGGTCTTGCTTATGAATAAGCTAACCAAGCGCACCGGACAATAACGGACTAAAACGTCCAAGCCCGAAGAGTGGCACACTAAGCATTAACAATATATGAAGCCTAAAGGATGGGGCATATCGAAAGAATAAGATACCTGGAACCAAAAATGTAACAAAAAGCAAAAGATTCGAACAACCAAAGTCCAAATAGCAGTGTAGAACATAAGACGCAAATGAGAATTTTTGAACTTCCATTATTCAAATAATGTCTTCTAAACTTTCCTTCTTATTACCAATAATAGATTTCTGGTCTTCTTTTATTTCCAAACGATAATTCCAAGACTACTTTCATCATTAAATATGAATTTATGGCCTTCGGCTAATTTCCAGAAGATGATTTCTGGACTTCACTTATTAATACCTGAATCTGGGTTTCGGGTCATCAGTTATAAATTTTTTGTCTTCCACTATTTCCAGGAGATAATTTATGTATATCACTCATTAATACCAAAATCTGGGTTTTGGTCTTCTGTTCTTGATTTCAAGTCCTTTATTATCGACTTCGAGTCTTCTACTAATTTCCAGGTGATAACTTCTAGATCCCTCTTACTAGTACCTAAATCCGGGTAACGGGTCTTCTACTATTAATTTATAAACTTCACTTATCAAATTATTACCCAAATTTCGGTTTCAAATCTCCTATTATTTCCGGATGATGATTCCCGTACTTCTTCTATTTTTTTTCTTCCAGATAAGGGTTTCTAAACTCCTATTATTCATTCCCAAATAAGGGTTCCCGATCTTCTATGACATATTTCCATATAATGATTTCTGGACTACTATAACTACCAGACGATTGTTCTTGGTCTCCTATCAATTATTTCCAGTTGATGGCTCTAAACTTCTATTATTATTATTATTATTTCCAGAAGAGGATTTCTAAACTTCTATTATTAATGCCTGATTTGGATTTCTAGTCCTCTATTATTAATTCCATAATTATATTTCTGGTCTTCTATTAATATAACCAGAGTCGGATTTCTAGTATTATCTTATTATTACCAAAGTTGGGTCTGGGACTTCTATTATTGCCGACAAGAATTTCAGGTCTTCAATCATTCCCAACTATGGATTTCTCATCACTTATTATCTCTAGATTATGATATATTAATTTCCATTATTCGCAGATTTATGTTTTTGGAATTCTATTATAAGAAATTTTAGTACTATCTCCAATATTATTACGAACGGACTATTGAACATATTTTTACATAGATTTCAAATTAATGATAAGAAATGTTATCTACTTCATACTTTGCAGGAAAATAAGATTGATAAGGAAAATCATTGAGGATGAAAAATTGCAAAAGAGAATTCTTGGATTTTTGTCCTAATGAACAAAAGCTTCTTTCATACAAGAGGGGCTAAATGTTAACCATAAAATTCATTTGAGAATAAAGGTATGAAAGAAGAAGGCTTCCGAAGGCACCAAAAGAAGGGTTCCGCAAGTGTTAAAAGAAGGCTTTCGAAGACATCGAAAGGAAGATTCCACAAGTGCTGATGTGGCACTTCCCCAGGCATCAAAGGCACTACTCCTTCCGCATACCGCATCCACTGATTGAGGCTTCTGTATCTGTTGATCATTTGTGCTTCTGCACTTGTTGACTTAGGGATATTCCTGCACTTATTATTCTGAGGGCTGCCACAAGTGTTGAGTTGGACTGACTAAAACATTGACTGTGCCTTCCGTAACCATTGAAGGAGGTGCTTTCGTCAGGGTCGAAAGGGGTTTCGTAAGCATTTTAAGGGGTTTCGCATGCATCAGTAGGATTTCTGCAAGCATTGAGTAGCATCCGAAAGCATTGAAGTAGCTTCCAAAAGCTTTGAAGTAGCTTCCAAAGGCATTGAACAAGCTTCCATGAATATCAGTGTATGTGCTTCTGCATACATTGAAGGAAGTCCTTCAACAGAATTAAAGAAGGGCTTCCGCATAGGTCGGAGGGAAAGCTTCGACAAGAGTTGATTCAATAGCCTAAAGTCATTCCTTTTGCATGAGATAACAAGCTTCATGTCGACCCTCCACAACCATCAACCTTCCTCAGGGTTAGATTCCACTAGAACAAGCCCTTCGAAAGGGTTGAAGATTCCGTTAGCATTGAACGATCGAGCTTGTTATTAAGATTCAGTTCCTTGTCGAAATCACTATGAAGTGGTGTTGAAGGTGAATACTTTCAACATCCACAAAGGCATTAATAGTTGTGGAAGCACTAACATCAACCAAAACATAGAATATAACCTTTCCAAAGCAAGTAGGATGAAAATCAATTCTATGCTCCATTATAGCTATAGTGCAACGACATTACATTTTTTCAACATCAACATTGCACTTTTACAACATGATAAGAATGCCACATGCCGAAAGCTATCAATCGAGACCATATTTCATGATTACCATCTTTGTACAATGTACATAATCGAAGATGTTGAAGATCATGGAAAGATAGAAGGAATGAAATTGTTTGCAGCGGTTAATTCAAGAGGAATTGGTTCATTTTCCTTCACAAAGCTTCCAAAGTCTTCATATTCCTTTACAACTTCTATGGAGCCATTAGTCCCACATCGTGGGTTGGAACAAGGATATCTCCCTTCTATCTTTATAAATTAGATGTACCCCCTCATGAAAGGGGGACTTTAATTTCTTTCTCCCTATCATATGGCTCCTGTTGTAATAGAATTAAAATATGAAAAAAGAGGATAGCTTGATAATATTTGAATTTTATCTACTTTATTCTTTTATATCTATGAATTTAAATTCAAACGATTTGTAATTTATTACAAATGTCAAGGGCATTTATGGAACTTCTACAAATAAGCTATGTCGCACGCACACTCATTTGGGGTGTTAATGATTTTTATTGTTAATAGGTATAAAATGGAAAAAATGCAAATTGGGTTTGTTTATAGCCAAGGTGAGTGTTATTACACTCATAACTATGTTTATATATTTAATTTCGTTATATATGCATGTTGTGTATGGATTTCGTATATGATTACTCTCCTTGAAATCATGCTAGTTTATACAGATTGGTTTTAACTTATGTATAAGCATGCATAGAATTTGATTCAAATTTTATTTACCATTTTTTGTGCTTCAGGTATTCAGTCGACTGAGATGAAAATTCATTCGACTGAACTAGTGTAGATTTTAATCCAAAATGCAACATTCAAATTCAATTGATTTAATTTATTTGTTTCTGTCGACTAGTCTTGGTCAACTGAGAATATTGTTCAACTGACTGAACTTGTACAAAATTTAATCCTACAACTTAAACCCCATTCAGTCAACTCCTTTTATAGATTTAGTGACTAGAGTCAGTCGACTAAGGGAAGTGTTTGGTCGAGTGAACCTAGTAATTTCTGTTTTCTTAGTTGTTCTATTTTATATATTTTCAAAAAATTTAGTATTTGGTTTTAAGACCCTGATTATTTATGTTTAATTGAACATGCATATTATTTAAATTTTGCAAAAATCATTTATAATGTTTGGAAGTTTAGCTAGCACATTTTAAATGGGTTTAAAACTTTCATCTTAGGAATTTAATTTAATTTAATGTATATAATAGAAATTAAATTATCTTTACAAATATATCGTGAAATAATTTTTAGAGGTTAACAAATGGTTTTAATACAGTATTTAATGATTTTTGTTGCTACATAATATGAGTATCAAGCATATAAGGAGATCGTGTTAAAGATTGGACATGACGAGAGATGTTGTGCCTAAAGAAAGTATAGTTATCAAGCATTTAACATTTAGAAAAGGATAACGAGCCTCTATCGATAACAAGAGGGTATCGAATATTTAATAGCAAAGGGTTGTTGAGCCTCAACAACAATAAGGATGTCGAGCGTTTAATTGGTTAACAAGTAGTGAAGAGGTGTCGAGTCTATAAGGATGTCAAATATTCATATAGTTTACAAGCAGTGTAGGGGTGCCAAGTCTCTAAGCAGTAACTAGCCTCTACAATAGTAAGTGTTGTCGAGTGCTTAAAAAGTAGAAAGTGACGTTAAACATTAACAATGAGAAAAGGTATCGAGCTGCTTCTTACCAATTTAAGATCACCATTCTAGAGTGTCATTCCACCATTTCCCTTGTTTCCTAATTTTTCCCTCTTAGTTCTAATAAATATCCATTATACATAATAACTGGTCACTAATATCAAAATTGACAATCTCTAATCAATCCTTATTTAATCCATTTCAATATATTACCAATTCCAAAATTTTCTTATTAAGAGTATTCAATTCCTCCATAGATACCATATTAGATTTCCTTAGTCAATCCCTTATCTAATTTCCTTTTTATTCTCTATTAGTTACAAATTTATTGCCCATTAAATCTGTAATTAATTTCCATAAATCCTAGTCCTACAATTAATATGAATACTGTTATAAGTTACACTATTTATATGTTTCTTATTTCTAATTATTAATATCTAAACTATAACATTCATGTCTATGTTTTATTTTATTAGAGTTATCTTTTCAAAAAGGATTACCGTTAAAATCTTCCATAAATTTGCCACAAGTGATATATTTTTTTTGTTTGAAATTATATGTGCTTATTTCTTTTTCTTTTATTGAAACGGACAGTGTGAACTATGGAAAAGAATATCCATATCTTACACATCTCTTTCACTTTTGGCATACCCCTCGTAAATTCAGACACTTATCTTTTATATATTTAAGGAATTAGATAATTTATGGGAATTACACAGAGCCTCCTTCCAATAAATCAAATAAGAAAACTCACATTCCAAGGGCAACTTAACTTACAACCAAATTATAGGTCTAGAATACCTTTACAACCTTACCAATATTCTACAAATAATTACTTGTGACCGATTTTACATTTCCAGGTCAGGTTGTACATATTATTCTTATTTTACTCATATCCTGAAACCTTTAACCCTTCTTACATAGATAGTGACTCCTATCTACTCCATAATATATAAACTTAGAAATCTACATTACGTTAGTTCACGACATTTGAAATTCAAACTTACAAAAGAATTTCCACATCTTAAAAGAAAACTTCTAAACATACTTTTCAAAAGAATTTCCAAATTTCCAAAAACAATTTGAGGGAATTTAATAATTAAAAACATCTAAACACCATGTTTTGTTTTATTCCATATATATCATTTTTATTAAATATTTGGAAAATCCTTCCAAATATATTTGAACCCGGCTTTTCGTAATTTTTTAAACATTTCCCGCTTTATTCACAACCTCAAATTCAAAGGTTTTAAAATTGCTTAGTAAAACAATTTTCCCTTCTCAAATTCTTTTACCTCAAATGCTCACTTCTTTAAAAGTAGGATTTTTAACCCAAAACATTCAAAAAATAAATTATCAAACTAGAATATCAAAATTTCAAAAAGGGTTGCTCAATTCCAAAAAGAAGCAAGGTAATTTCCATTTTTTACAAACTTTCTACATCAAAGATTTATTCCTTTGAAAATTGGTCTTTTAGTTCAAAATATTCAAAAACATCTTTTATAACTTTAAATAATGAAAAGTGGAGTAGACATGGTAAAATCCAATCCTAACATTTTTCTATCCCATTCTCATTATTTATCTCCTACATTATCTCTAACTGGATTACTTATCCTATTTTATAAGTTTCTAGTGTTATTCCTATCAAAATCTCCAAATTTTGCCTTTGTTTCTATTTTCCCTACTTAAATGGCTTCTTCATCATTTTTAATCAAGTTTTATTTCCATTTTAAAAATAAGAATTTAAAGAACTTCCTAATTTATGAAATAGAAAAATCTTCAAGTCCAACCTATGCACTACTTTACATTTATTTCAAAAAGAATAATCACTTTATCGAAATATCTTTAAAATTGAAACTTTTTAACCCAACAAATTTTTAGACTAAGTGTTTCAAAAATGAAAAGCATTTTTTCACCAAAAACCTTTTTAATCTGAAATTTTGACTCCACGACTTC
This sequence comes from Allium cepa, assembly GCA_030765085.1. Classification (NCBI taxonomy): domain Eukaryota; kingdom Viridiplantae; phylum Streptophyta; class Magnoliopsida; order Asparagales; family Amaryllidaceae; genus Allium; species Allium cepa. The sequence continues at coordinate 690,134,476 of CM060942.1, read as the reverse complement.
TTTTGAAGTTATGATTTTCTAAATTTTCTTAGTTTTCTATCAAACAACAACTTCTCAATAAATCTATAAAAATCCATTTAAAACATTTCAAGGAAGTTCCTAAAGAAATTTTTTTTTATCAAATCCTTCACATGGAGTTAGCTCTTAGAAAATCATTTTTAAAACAACTTCTTAATAATTATTTTCTCTATTACATTTTCTTCTTCTTTCATCACTTAGTTCTAGAGGTTTACAACTATACTACCTCATAGTGATTAATTACTACCTAACATGCTTATTTATTTTTCTAATAAATGTTGATTTTCCATAATAAATCATTATCATTCTAACTGGACAAATTCATAAAGGCATTTATTAATTCATCCAATTTTTCTTATAATCTTTCCATAATTTCCCTACCAATCTCTTAAATTAGTCCATCTATATCCCAATTGAAATATTGTAACTCCATATTTATTTCACATTTACCGCCCTATTAATCTTTGAATTACAATCTCTTCCAAAAACATTCCATACAATATGACCTTCGTTGCCCATTCCCTACTCTATTAATTCTTTTCCAACCCATAGCCACCTCTTCCATCCTTCTGAGGTATGGTCGCAACTACTATGGACATAATTTATAGAGTAAGTCCTAACTAAGTGTGTCTGTCTATATGTATGTATGTATGTATGTATGTATGTATCTATGTATGTATGTATGTATGTGCGTGTGTGTGTATGTATGTATAGTATGGTTTTTCAAATACATTTTCAAAAACCATACTATATATGTAGTATGGTTTTTGAAATAAGTCACTCATACATATACTCATCCCCGTATCGGGTAACCTAATTTCTTTGATACCAAATGTAACAACCTGCCCCAAAACAGACCTAATTTTGGCCCAATAAAAGCCCATCGAACCTTAGGCCCATCTCAAGGCGGGTTGTCAAGTTGACAAAATTAAAACAATACACAATACGTAGAGCTATCTATCTATACTTTTAGAATCTCATAATGGAATGATAATATATAATATCAGAATCAAGAACCCGTTTCATAAAGAAAACATTTCGAAAACATAACATGTCAAATATTACAACAAGTTTACATAAGCCTCCATAATACAATGTCTCAATATAGCTATCTAACCTGGGTACAATAAAAATACTTAAAAAGCATAAATAGATAGATAACTGTCACAAGTCTTTACCTCCATCTTCATCTCTAAAATCAACATTACTTTCTCTAATTTGTGTTGTAATAAGGAGTGGATCAGAAAAATGAATGTCTAGTAAAATGAAAATATCAAGCTTTACCATAATTGTACTTGGTTAGTATTATCTAAATAATAAGTCATACGTATAAAATCATAATATACGTATAAAGCCAACTGTAAGCCCGAAGACTCTTCCGATCCAACTACATAACATTCGTACAAAATTAACTATAGGCCTGAAGGCTCTTCTAACTTGACTATGCATAGTCAACTGAATGCTCGAAGGCTCTTCCAGTCTGACGACATCAAATTCTACTATAAGCCTGAAGGCTCTTGTAGTCTGACAATAAAACTCTAACGTAACTAACGTTTACGATGTAAGTACCCAAACCACTTAATCCCTCTTTATGGGAATTAGGCAGACTTTGATCATTTAAGGCCTATTAAATTACTAGATCCCCATCATCTAAAACCTAACCCCAAGGCAGGTCCCTACATGGTTCTTCCCTACTGACATCGTAAGATATCCTATTAGGCTACTTACTACTTCACCTAAGAAATAGGTTGACCCTATCATAGTCACTTAATACCTCAAACCCAAACCGGACCCCTCTTAGGATTTCACCTATCGAACCAAAATGCAACTTATGACCTATAACCCACTTGTGACATCACACATTAGTCCAACTATTTATAGGTACTGGTAGCTAAATTAACTAGGCAAGTTTATCCTATATAATTGGGACTAACCTTACGTCCACTGTGGTTATTTATTATAGGCGACATCTCATATTATTCCACAAAACAACACTGCTAGTAGTCGGCTTTAACTATGCAGACTTCCATGTAGCTTTGGACTAGCCTTGCATCCCTATAACTTAGGCATAACCTATATGTATATCCACTATATCTATATATCATCCTATAAGAATAATAATTGAGGTCATATGAGGTATCCCTTTATTACGCCACTAATTAGGGATTAATTCTTTAATTCACTCTAACTTCCTTCCTACAAATTAATATTACTTAACTATACTAATGACAATAATTTTCACATTTAGTACGCTACAATCAATACATTATATATATATATATACACACACGTATGTATGTATGTATGTATATAGAAACACACACGCGTGGAATTTAGGATCTAATAATTATGTTACAAAATCTGATTAATAAATCGTTTACAAGGTATTTTGAAATGTCAATCTAAGACCAATCAATAATTACAACAAGAACTATTACTGCCCATGGCCAAATAAAATAGAATTGTACAAATAGGGAACCCATACACTAGTTCCATATTAATATATTATAATCCCTTTTCTATTTTAAAGAAAAGATCCTCATAAATTAGATTGACTATATTCAATCCAACCTCTATATACATAATTTTGGAGTGAGAAAGGTGTTCCTTATTTATTTAAGTGATAGAAATAGGTAGTGCAAACTACAAACAATTCAATTCATACTTTACACCACTTCTAATTTATTTTCTCTTTGAACCATTTAATATTTCAATTTAAACGAGCGAAGTTAAGTTGAATAGACCATAGATTATCTAATTCTAAACAATTAATTAGATTCTAATATCAATAAAAAACAATTTATAATTCCAACATATACAGAAATTTTGGGGGTTTTAGATGTTATGTTTCGTTTACCAAAATTTCGCAAGGCGTACATCAAATCCAAATAAATACTATTCAATTACAAAAATGTGAAAAACTTGATATTTTCACTCATAGAGAATTGTTTACTTCCTAACTGGATATGATTCTATTGTGCCTAATTCTCTTTCAGATCTCCCTCTTTTGAAACATATAACAAAGTGGATTGTGTATAGAAACTAGATTTAGAATCATAAACTAGAGAGGAATAGAATTAGATATCACAAAAATTAAACATCTAACCCTCTTACTTGAAAATCCTAACTGATTCTGAAACCCAAAGAAAAAGAAAAAGAAAAAGAAAAAGAGATCTGATTTCTACCACTCCTAATTCTTGGTTAGATTTTCCCTTTTTGAATATACAACAAATAGATTGTATATATAGATTTGATTTTAGAAATCAAAAGAAAGGGAGAATAAGTATTAATTTAAATAAAATATTAGAAACTAGAATTACTTACCAGAAAGTTTACTGTTTCTGAAACCCTAAAGGGAGATATTTTGATAGACCTTCGTCGTTGCCGTAGAATTTTGTATGGAAAAGTGAGGGGATGTAGGGTCTGCTTATAAAGGTAGGAAAAAGCGACAACCATTGGATCGAATTAAAACAAATCTAGGCCATTCGGCTAGGATGTTATTGCTATGAAAATGATCGACTGTTCAACAGCTTATACTAGGGCGGTCAACCGTTGGCGCTCGATCAGCCCTATCAGCCAACATCATTTGGTTTGTTTCCATTTTTGTTTGATTTATTACTTGTTTTAATCTAAAACAAATCAGCATTGACTTTAATTTCTCCTTAACATTACTTCAGGCTTAAGTAAATGTCCCAATTCAAATTTCAAACTTTTGAAATTCTCGCAAAATTCAGATTTTTTTTGAAAAGACGGGTGTGTAGCGTGGCACTACACAGCCGGTTACTTAATATATATACGTATAAGTAGGCCGGTCAGCACGCCTGACCGGCGGCGATACCATCAAGTTGAAGAACATTAAAACCGTACAACAGAGAAGTAAGGAACATATCCAACAACAGGTAGCATAAGCAACTGTACATAAAAGATAAAGCAGCTAGCCAAAAAAAGATGAAACTTCAATAAGAGCCAGCACCTGTGAATGGCTAACTTAGCTAGGAATGAGGCGGAAATGTCAAGCTGCTGCCTACGGATTCAGAAGGGGAGGAGTCTCCATGTGGAAGGCGGAGTCTAAAAGGTGCAGAGAGGCTGTAACTTGGAATAGAGGAGAATAGACAAATAATGCGACGACAAACACCTTCAAATCTGGAGCACGGTTTGTTGAACACCAGGGCATTGCGTTCCTTCCAAAGGTACCAACAATAAACCGCAACAAGGATGTCTAGAGGACGATTCGGGGGATTATATTGCCAGTGGTCAAAAATGATGGGCGGGTCTGGGATGCGACCGAGAAGGTGAGCACAGATCGCTGCCCAGATCGAGAAGGCGAAGTTGCAATCTCGAAATAGGTGAGTGATATCTTCTGGGTGAACGCCGCAGAAAACGCAAGAAGGGTCGATCTGGTATCTAAGCCGGAGGAGCCTTGATTTGGTGTTGATTCTATTGTGAGCAAGACACCACTGAAAGAAGGCTATGCGGGGGGGGGGGGGGGGGGGGGGGATATGGCATTTCCAGAATCTGGGGAAGGTAAAGAGGCGGCCAGGGTTGAGGAGATAGGAGTAGCATAAAGCAACGGTGAAGCATTTATCTGGCGCCAGAGCCCAGATAACACGATCTGGTCTGGAGGAGAGGTGAAGAGAGAGGAGCAGGTTTGAAGCTTCGATAAGGTTGGAGAAAACATCAGATTCGAAGAGGACTGGGGGACAGAGGAGTTCTGGACCGAGTCGGACACAGTCGCTGACCGAAGTCAAGGGGGAGTGAGAAAGAGAGAAGAGGTGTGGCAGGGATTTAGAGAAGGGAAACTGGTTGTGCCAAATATCTAACCAAAAAATACAATTTTTACCATCTCCAAGAGCAAAATGAAAAAGGGATTTGACACGGGGAAGGGATTTAAGCACACCAGCCCAAAATGGGGAAGGTCTAGACCTCGGAAGGAGGTGGAGGACTAAGTGTCTGTTGGAACCTTAAAGAAGCGAAAGGATCCATTCTTTCCAAATAAAGTTGTCTGGGGAGAGAATTTTCCAGATCCACTTGGAGAGGAGCGCGGTATTAAACAAACTGAGATTGGTAATACCAAGACCCCCCTGATTCAGGGGTAGACAGGCAGTATACCAGCTGACTAATCTTTTGGCACCACTGTCGTTCCAGAGAAAAGAGCTTCTGATTTTATCAATACGGTTGATGACCCAAGATGGGAGTTTATGAAAAGACATCCAATATAATGGGATTGCTGATAAAACGAATTTGACTAAGACAAGACGACTAGCCGTTGAGAGGGATTGAGCTTTCCAACTTAGGAGCCTAGATTCAATCTTGGATATTAAGGGGGTCCAATCCGATCTAAGAAGCTTGGATGGACGGAGAGGAATTCCAAGGTGGGTAAGAGGGAAATTGGAGAGGCTACAGTTAAGCACAGATGAAACAAAAGGTCCTAGGTGGTTGGAATTGCCCAGCATTGTGACCGAGCTTTTGCTAAAGTTGATGGAGAGGCTGGAAATAAGCTCGAAGGAGTAAAGGGCCACTTTTAAGCAGTGTAAATGTTCAACCCGAGGGGATGCGAATAGCAATGTATCGTCTGCAAACTGTAGGTTGGAGACCGAGGAAGAGGAATTCGGGAGTTTGATGCCAGAGAAAAAGGAGTTGGCTGAGGCTAATTTGATCATTCTGTTGAACACATCTGCTACCAAGACGAAAATAAGAGGGGAGAGGGGATCACCCTGTCTGAGACCCCGGGATGAATTGATGTGACCCCCAGAAGCGCCATTGATCGATATGGAAGATAGGCTGGTGTGAAGAATGTGTGAAATCCATGTGCACCATTTAGGGGAAAAGCCTCTATGTTTCACGAGGTCGATAATGAAGTTCCAATTAACCGAATCGGAAGCTTTAGAAAAGTCGAGCTTTAACAAAACTCCGGGGGTCGATGACTGATGACAATAAGAAATGAATTTCCTGAGCGGATGCAACACAGTCTATGATATTTCTGCCAAGAATAAATGCTGACTGCTCGATTCCGACCAGTGGAGCTATTACAGATTGAAGGCGATTGGCTAGAACTTTTGTGATAATTTTAAAGGTAGTGTTGAGAAGGCTGATGGGATGGAAGGAGGAAAGGGTGTTGGCACCAGGAGATTTGGGGAGAAGAATAATATCGGCATGGTTTAATCTGGAGATGGAAGTGGGGTCGGAATGAAATTCAGCACATAATTCAAGTATGTCGGTTTTGATTGTTTCCCAGAAGTGCTTGAAAAAGAGTGGCCCAAAGCCATTTGGGCCAGGTGCTTTGTCGTCTGACATTCCCTTTAAGGCGGCCCAAATCTCTTCTTCGGAGAATGGATGGTCGATGGAGATGGGGGAGGGGGCTGGGAAAAGGAGGGACCAGTCTATGGCTGGGAGAGGAGGGGATGGTTTGCCAAGAATGTCTTTGAAGTTATTAGTGAACATGCGGAGGTGGTCTGAGAGTTCGGTATAGGTGACATTATTATGGACAATTTCAGGGATGGAAATTTAAAAACTTCAAACCTCTTTAACTTCTTCATAGGACTTAGTTTTAACATATTATAGATAGAAATTCGCCACGGATGGAAAGGTAAAACTTCTGTGACCAAATTCTGACTTTTAAAGAGATTCCATTTCTAGCTTTATTTTAGTTATTAGTTTTTTATTAAATTTTACAGAGTGTTACAGTTATCGAGTTTTCAATAACTACCAAGTCTATAAGTAGATGTCGAGACAACTATAAAAGCCCTAATTAATTACCAAGTTTCTAAATTTATTGGGTTTTTGATAATATCAAAACTCTATAAACTATCGGGTTTCTACTAATCATTAGGGATATGAACTGCACATGACATTTGGATTCAAATCAAAAATCCCTAAATCGTAAGAGTTCTTGAATTCAAATTGCCAGCCAGGCCCAAACAGTTCGTAAATACCCGATTCTTGAAAATCTTGTTCAAAAATCAAAAACTTTTTTCTATCCTTAAATCCATTGAAATATAATTTGCACATTGAATCAATTGAAATAGAAGGAATCGAAATCTTCTATTTGGAAATTATGAGGTTGAAGGAAAATTATAATCGTGATTTGAGTTTTGAGATTCAAGTTAAAATTTTGGGAGAAGGAAAGGCAAGTATTTATAGAAGAAGAGGGAAATGGCAAGAAGCATTGATCCTTATTTGAACAAACGAATGAAATTGAAGGCTTCGGAATACCAACTGGCAGTAATGTGAAAAGTGGAATTATGCCATTGATGCTAAAATTGGATCAATACCCAAGAATGAGTTGTAGGGAACCTATGAGATCTAGATCTAGTAGATACTGGTAGAAATAAAAGAAAATTAACGGAAGCAAAGTAGAGAGACATAAGATTTTTATAGTGGCTCGGAAATCTTTGGCCTACATCCACTTTATAACTTTGTTGATTATAGGTTTGGTAGAGTTTGTATGAGATTACAGAGAGTTATAGAGAGAAAAAGTCCATAGTATAGGGGTTTGACAAGTTCTAAGTCTTAGAACTTCCAAGAGTTGCTGCCTTGGTGACTATTGTGTGGAAGGAAGAAAGTGAAAAGCAATGGAGTCTCAAATCCAGAGTGAAGAAGAAAGTGCAGGGAGAAGATCCTTTTTTCTTTATGGCTTGTATTTATAGGGGAAACATGCATGTTAGTACTGAAATCCACTTGCAGAAGAGTCCAGATATAAGCCCATAACCATTCAAAATGTCGAGGGGTCCACCTAGTTGTCAAAATAAGTCGGTACCGAGTTAAATAAATCAGTATCGAGTTATCTCCTTAATGGGAAATGACCCGTACATTCTTTCATCACTTTTCTTACTTCATTTTGATGTGCCTCACGTTGTTTTCGTCGATTGTTGGTTGTTTCTGGTGATATTTTCTCCATTTCTTGGTTTATTCTACTTCTTTACACTTCAACTATTGAAATTGGTTGTCTCAAACTCTAGAAAATCACTTGGTCACATATTAAAGAGGTAGATAATAACTCGTATGAAGTTGGATAGGAGTTTTGGGGGTTGAAAAAAACTCGACCCCAACCTATATTACTCGGCAGCTACCTATTTTCCTAGGTTATTTTTGGTTCAAACTTCTCCAAGCTATTTCTATGCTCCATCTAAGTCTGCTTCCAAGATTTCAAGTCATTTTGTCTTCATCTTGTCATTCTAACTTCCGTTGTCTTCGACTTGGTTAAAAATCTGGTTAACACTTGCCCCATGGAGTATGCTTCGTTGAAAACGAAGTATGCTCTAGATTAAGAATCCAGGTAAATTCCAGTCGACTCGAGATGCTATTTTCACTGATTTGATTTTTCATTGCCTATTCGCTTTTTCTATAGTTGAAATTCCATTTTTATGCATTAGCGATATAATATGCACTCCAAAGACTACGTCGTGCTTTAAGTGGAGATAGAAATCCTTTGTCATTAGGTATGTCAATGGTACGAGTTTTGGCCTGAGGCTGGCTCGAACTCGGCCTTTTAATATGGTATGGGTTTTGTCCAGAACTACCAAGACCCTACTTAGGCCCGACCCAGTTACTATTAGGATCATGTATGCTTTTATCAAAACCTAGCCCGATTTGGGTCCGATCTAGTAATTAGGTTTTTATAGCATCGCTAAATGAGTGCATATGTTATTTGTTTACTATTTTGTTTGTTTGCATGTAGATGATTTTAATTACTTTATTTGTGAACTTGGCTACATAACCACTCAATTTGTATGTTAACATTGTTTGTGTATAAATTTTACAAATTTACAAGTCTAAATTATGAATTTAACATAAATATTATGAGTTTATCATATGAGCATCACTCAGTGGGCTTGAAAAGGAAGATGGACCGGGGTCGAGTATTGGTTTTGAAATACCCTATGGGCTCGGGCTGGGCTTGGGTTTTGATTATTGTAATCGGGCTTGGGCTTGGGTTTGTGCTTGGGCTCATGCTCGGATTCTGGTTTTAAGATATACGCATCGAACCTAATCCATTGACAAACCATTTGTGATGATTTCGGGATGAAATTTGGGGAGGAAAATAAGTCGGTACCGAGTTGTTTTAACTCGATGCTGAGTTATTCTGCACTTTCCACTTATAAGTTTTAGTAATTAAAAAAATTCTAAGTATTTTCATCTGCTTTCTTGCTGCCGAGTCATCTTGTCTTCAAATTGTCTTCAATTCATGCCGCCACCATCACCTTGGACCTGCCACCATTGTCGGTGATCTGTCGCCGCTGCCATCAATTTCGTTCCCTGATCAACTCGAACTCGAATTAACCCTCGAACCATCTTAACTTGATTTTTTTTTAGGTTGGTGACAATCAAACTTGCGTTGGTGATGACAGAAATAGTTATTTGGACTTTTTTGCAACAATTCGAAGAGAGATGGTAGACTTTGGATTGAATTTGGTTGGTGGTGAAACAAGGTCATGCCCTGATCGAATGCAAGTTACATCGAAGACAAGTCACATTCTCCGGCTTCAACTGTCTTTCTTCAAGAATTTGGCAAAGTCTCAATCATTGGATAGATTTTGATATAATGATTTGCTTTAAAATCGGACGTATAGGATGATTCCATCGCACTGCCTTTCTATTTTCGCACTTCTAGTGATCGTAAAAAGAAAAGCTTCCCACATCGCTCCAAACAACGGATCCATTATCGATTTCTCATCGATAACGGGTAGGTCTCAAAAAAGATCATCTCAAAGCACGACCCAACTTGTTTTTCTAGCATGAGTGAGCCATATACATAGAATGGTCCGTTCATGGTGTTCAGCACACCGGATTGACTTTTCCTAGATAAATTACTGCACTTACCTTGGTCAACGGTCAGAATTTGATTGGTCAAAACACATATACTTCCTTTCGATTTCAGGCATTGGTCACACAGGAATATTATTTCAAAGTAAAACATACCTGACCGCATTGAATGCCAAGTTTTGTTCTCTAGAATGACTCACCTATTCCACCGTCTAAAGCCTGGGAAAGGATCGTCTACTCCATTTGAAGCTGCATCTTCCACAGCCCTGGTCTCGCTATCTACTCCTGGCAAGACGAGCCAACCTATGACTCCTAAATCCCAAGGCCGGTTAGTTACTGCCACACCCACTGTCAAACAGCTACCTCCAGGATTGAGGATCTACCATGACCCACCGAAGCATGTGTCTTCTGTCTTATCCGCCAAGTCTCTTCGAAACAAATATCTACAACACGACATCTGTAACAACCCACCCTGAAATGGACCTAATTTCGACCTAATAAAAGCCCATCAAACCTTAGACCCATCTCAAAGTGAGCCGTTAAGTTGATAAATTTTAAGCAACGCACAGTACACAAAGCTATCTATCTATACTTTCAGAATCACACAGCGGAATAGAATAAAAAATAATATCTGAAACAAGTACCCATTTCATAAAAGAAAACCATTTCATAAAAGAAAACCATTTCATAAATATAACATATTATCACAAATATTTTAACTTGTCTACATAAAACCACCATATTACAGTATTCCAAAATAATCTAACTTTTTGAACGAGGTACAGTAGAAATATTTAAAAGCATAAATCGATTGATAACTGCCACAAGTCTTCAGCCACACCTTCATCTCTAAAATCAACATTTTCTCCTCTAATATGTGTGTTGTAATGAGGAGTGGGTCAGAACAATAAATGTTAGGTGAATGAGAATATCAGCTTTACCATAATTGTATTTGGGCAGTATCATTTAGATAAGAAAACGTGTCTTACGTATTTAAAACTATACCATACTAATAACTTTAACAATAAGCCCAAAGGAATTTCTTGTCCGATTCCAAAATTATAACACAATTACCATTTACGATGCAAGAGAAAGCATCCCAATCACTTAATACCTTTATTGGAAATTAGGCAGACTCTAACTATTTAGTACCTATAAAATAGGAAGGTCATCATCATTTAATACCTAATCCATTCCGGTATATTCCAAATTCTAATGAAACTACCGTTAACGATGCAAGAGAGAGAGCCTCCAAACCATTTAATTCTTTTTATTAGGAATTAGGTAGACTTAGACCATTAAATACCTATAAAAACATGCATGTCCCCGTCATTTAATACATAACCCAAGGCGGGTCCTTACGTGGTTCTCACTAACAGACATCATAAGAAACCCCATCAAGTCACTTAATATTTCTCCTATAGGAAAGAGGCGGACCCTACAATAGAAAATTTATACCTCTAAACCCAAAGCAGACCCCTCTAATGATATCTCCTACCTTATCAGTAGCATGATTTTGATCAATAACCCAAACCGTGACATCTTAGATTAGTCTAACTATTCGTAGGCACTGGTTGCCAGATTAACATGGTAGACTTACCCTATAGAAATGAGACTAACCTCGCATCCACTTAGGTTATTTATTAGGGGAAATGTCCTACATCAGCCCCTAAGGTTACAATGCTGGTAGCATGAATTAATCAGGCAGGCTTCTATGTAACTATAGATTGATCTCACATCCCTATAACTAAGGCATACTCTATATACATAATAATTGTATAAATACACTATCCTACACAATCAATAATTAAGGCCATACAAGGTAACCCCTTATTATGCCTTTAAATTAGGTTAAACTCCATAACCTCTATTAGCTACCTTCCTAAGAATTTAATGCTATTAATTATGCTATCTATACTAATTAATACGTTCAATACACTATAATCATTACATTACTAACATTAATAATCAATACATAAATATTATATATAAATACACATGTGAGATTTGAATAAAATATTTCTAATCACATGCAAAGAAATCACTAATTGATTTAAATGTCAAACTCATACAAGTTCCAAACTCCAAACCAAAATATAGGTGGTATCCTTAACCAACAACTGGCTTGTATACAAAAAGGAATAATACCAACCTCAACTCATATTAATATAATAGAATTAACTCCTCTCTCTCAAAGAACAAGCCACACAATTTAAATCTTTCATATTCTTTTCAACTTTTGCACCTACTAACTTGGAGTGAAAAAATGGAGTCATACTTATTTAATTTGCAGAAATGGTGCCGCAATCTATGAATAATCAAATTAAACTTTTCCCTTTATTTATAACTTTATTTATTTTTAGAACCCGTTTGCACTACAAGAGAAATCAAAAGAGATGAAGTGGAATAGATTATGAATTGCTTAAATCTCAAACACGGATCAGATTCTAATATATTAATACAAAACAATTGAAATTCCAATAGATTCAAAGATTGACATTTAATTAGGGAAATTTAAGGGGTTTTAGATGCTATGTTTCCGTTTACCAAAATTTCCTAAGGCACGCATCACAAAAATGTGAAAAACTTGATAGTTCCACTCACAGAGAATTTTTTTCTTTCTGCCTGGATTTGATTCCACCATGTCCGATTCTCCTTCAGATCACCTTCTTGTAGAGTATACAACAAAGTGAATTGTATATAGGAATTGGATTGGATTTGATCTATACTGCTTCTAATTCTTTATTAGATCTTCCCATTTCTTGATATATAAAAAATCGATTGTATATAGATTAGATTTAAATCAAAAACTAAAGAGGAGAAGAGTTGGGAATTCTAATTAAATTAGAGACTATAACTCCTTACCTGAAATCTTATTATTTCTGAAAACATAAGGGGAAAGATTTTGGTAGAGCTTTGTTGTTGCTCTCAAAATTTTATGAAGAAAAGTGGAGGGGGTCTAGGTTCCTATTTATAGTGGTAAGGAGGAATCAAAACTGTTGGGTAAAAATAATACGATTCAGGCCGCTCGTGGCAAAGGAAAACCTAGCCATGCCACAATAAGCGGTCGAACGCTTCCCTCAGAGGGTCGACTGGTCTTTGTTCCATGTTCGTATAATTTTCTTTGCATTTACTTTAAATTAATTACCTTAATTACTTAATTAATTCACGTGTTAATGTTACCCCAGAAACTTGAACGTTAAGTATCCCTTAAATTAAATATTTAAATTCAAATTCAAATTTCAAATTTCAAATTTAAACTCTTTTGAATTATTTTATATTCGAAAACTTCAAATGTCCATAACTTTTGCATTCAAACTTCGATTTCAACAAATTATATATGAAAATTGATCATAAAATCACCATGGACGCAATGTTGCAACTCCCTTTATCAAATTCCAATGTTTTTAAATTTCCATTTTTAACCTTTTTCAAATTATTTAAATTATTATTAAATTTTATGGGGTCTTACATTCACCCTTACCCTTACCCGTCCCCCCCCTCCCAAAAAAAAGAATTCGCCCCAAAATCACCAAGGCTCAATAGTGTAACGTGCACTCTGCAACCATGTTATACAACCAAGTTATCTACACAACCATCTACTCAACCAAAAATGCAATGTGATTATGTATGCAATATACTATAGGTGAGCTCAATCCTAGCATGAATGCAAGATAGTGACACATATGCATGTGTGCAAATATCTCAAATATAAATAAAGTTTTGTATGAGTGCAAAGACAATAGTAAAAGTTATGGCAACCATCTCCTACAATCCAATTAGCAACCACATTCAACCAAGTACCTGTACATAAAGGGGAAAAGTTTACCAAAGAAAAGTTCAAAATAAGAAGCCTTCATCTTTCCTTCGGTTTTCCATATGCTTTTTGGTGGGTTATCTCCTCACTGAACTCGAACCAACCTAGTTACTTTGTTACGAAGCCTCTTAATTATATGCCTCACTATATGTGTTGGCACAAGGGTAGGCTTTGCTTCAACATTAAGTAACCGATCAGGCTCTACTATAGAGGTAATGTCATTCAGACATTTCCTCAAGTATGAAACATGAAAGATGTCATGGACTCTTGCTAACCGGTTTGGAAGCTCCACCCAGTAAGTTTCTCCACCGTCTTTAAAATCAGAAGTGACCCAATGAACCTTAGTGCCAACTTCCTAGATATACCAAACCTCGTAACCATTCTAAGAGAGGAAATCTTAATGGATACCATGTATCCAACTGAAAAGTCGAATTACTTTCTTTTCCTATCAACAAAGGACCCATGACAGTCCTATGCGACCTTCATTCGCCACCTAAACACTTCTACCTTCTCCAAGGTCCTATAAAATCCATTATGAAAGCTCTCAACAAATCTTCTGATGTTCAAAGTCATTCACAAAGACGATTGTGAACTCCTCCAACTTTGCTAGTGAACAAGGACCTCTCTCACAAAAATTCTAACTAAAACTCCATGTAGTCGTACCACTTTCTTGACATAAATCTGTGCTAGAGATGTTGCAGCCCTATTACCTCCAAACAGGAGTAAAATGAGCCAAGTTACTATGACCTAAATAGCATTGTTGCCTTTAGATAATCCATTTATAGAGTCCATCGATATATATGCCCTTAGATCCAAGCCGGAATGTCCAACTATAATAATAATCCACCAGGCTTGCCTTGCTTTGTCTTTGTCCTTTGGCATGTCAAACATCTGAAAACTTATTCAGTGACTTTCTCTTCATCCTCGACCAATTAGAAAATTCTCTTTATATCCCTATACATCTTAACTCATTCAGGGTGAATGGTAACCCTCCACAAGTTACGGGTTTGAAGCATTCTAATCTAACTTCCGATCTTACATTTGGTTTACCGCTAGTTGAGTGTCCTTGTGAGATTTCCTTATTTACGATGTTCCTCAATATGTATATTTACTAATGATCTAATCCCATCTATAAAATTAACATGGTGACAAAACAGGAATATGTTTTATACCATATCGAACACTTTTCCTAAAGAAGACAACTATCGATTAATACCCAGAACTCTGAAAGAAAATTTTTCTATAACCTGCCCTTAATCATATACTGGTGTTAATGATGTTTGAGTCCTAATGCTCCTTACACGTTCAAGACGGACATTCCTAAAATGTCATTCTACTATCACCTACCTTCCTTAATCCCTTCTTAGTTCTAATAAACATCCATTACCCATAATAACAAGTCATTAGTGTCAAAATTGATAGTCTCCAATTAATCCTTGTTTAATCTCTTATAATCTATTACTAGTTCCAAAATTTACTTATTGTGAGTATACAATTCCTTCATAAATACCATATTAGCTTCCTTAATCAGTCCCCATTCAATTCCATTTCGTTTTCTATTAATTACAGATTGATCACTCTTAAAACTGTAATTAATGTCCATAAATCTCAGTACTATAATTACTGTGATGTTTGTAATAAATACAAATACTATTGTAAATTATGATATTTTTATATATCTTATTTCTAATTATTAATTTTTAAATTAGAACATTCCTTTACATATTTTTATTTTATCAAAGCTATCCTCCCAGAAGGATTACCATTAAACTATTCCATAAATTAACCATAAGTGATATTTTTTCTTTGTTTGAAAATACAAGGATTAATTCTTTTTTATTGAAATAAACGATGTAAAATACGGAAAATAATATCCATATCTTACACATCTCTTTCCATTTTTGGTATCTCCCTTGTTAATTCAAATGACGTGTTTTTATACATATTTTGGGGTAACTTATGGAAATAACACGGAACATGCTCAAAATAAATTAGAACATAGAGCAATCCAAGTGGGCAAGGGAAATCTAATCTTACAGCCCAATTATAAATCTGGAGTACCTTTACAAATTTACCATTATTCTGCAAACAAATGCATGAGACTAATTTGAAATTCCCAAATCAGTTTGTACATACCATTCTTATTTTATTCATATCATAATACTTTTAATCCTTTCTTACCTAGATTGTGATCCCTATCTACTCGACAAAACATAGAAATCCAGATTACGCTAGTATGCGACGTTCTGAAATTCAAACTTGCAAAAGAATTTCCACATCTCCAAATAAAACCTTAAAGCATTTTTTTTCAAAAGAATTTCCAACTTGCAAAACGGTTTAGGGAATAGAATTCTTAAAAGAATTTAAGCATCATATTTTATTATATTCCATATATCTATTCCATTTTTATTAAACATTTGGACAAAACCTTCCAAAAATATTTGAAACTAACTTTTCACAATTTTCAAAACATCTACCGCTTTATTCTTAACCCCAAGTCTAAAGGTTCTAAAAATTCTTAGTAAAATAATTTCCCCTCTCATATTATTTTACCTCAAAGACTTACTTCTTTAAAAGTAAGGTTTCTAACCAAAGACATTCAAAAACTTGATTATTAAAGCAAACCATCACAAATTCAAAGAGGATTCTTAATTTCGAAAAGGGGCAAAATAATTTCCCTTTTCCAAAAACTTTCTACGTTAAAGGTTCGGTCTTTTAAAAGTTGGTCTTTTGATTCAAACCATTCGAAAACTTCTATAACTTTTAATAACGAAAAATGGAGCAGAAAAGGTAAACTCTTATCCTGTCATTTTCCTATCCCATTCTCATCACTCCTCTCCTACTTAATCTCCAACTAGGTTACTAATCCTATTTTATAAGTTCCTAACGATATTCCTATCCAAATCTCCCAATATTGCCTCTATTTATATTTCTCCTATTTAACTTTCTTCTACATCATTTTAATCAAGTTCCATTCCATTTCCATCTTAAAAAGAAGAATTTAAAAGAACTTCAAAATTTATGAGATAAGGAAAAAAATCAATATGTCCAATCTATGCTCTATTTTACATTTATTTCAAAAAGTAAAATCTCTTTATCAAAAGTCTTTTAAATTGAAAACTTTTTGACCCAACGAAGTTATATATTAAGAATTTCGAAAATGAAAAACCACTTTTACCATGTACCTTTTATTTAGAACTTTTGATTCTGCAACTTATTTTTAAGTAATGATTTTGTAAATTTTCTTACTTTTTCAACACAACAACTTCTTAATAAATCTTTTGAAAAATCCATTCAAACCATTTTAAGGAAGTCAAAGAAAATATTTTTATCAAATTCTTTCACATAGGGTTAGATTTTAAAAATTGATTTTAATTGTCTTCCCTATTGCATTTTCTTCGTCTATCATCCCTTACTTCCAGATGTATATAATTATACTACCTGGTGGTATGTAATTACTATATAAAATGCTTAATTGTTATTTCTATACTTGTCGATTGTCTGTAATAAATGATTGTTATTCTAACAGGATAATTTCTAAAGACAATTATTTATTCATCCTAACTTTTCCTATTATGACTTCTTTATATTTCCATAATTACCGAAATAATCTTTTTAATCAATCCATTTATATCTTATTAGATTCTTGTTACTCCATATCTATCTCACATTAATTTTCCTATTAATGATATGGTTATAATCTTTTTCATCTACATTCCTCATGATACGACCTCTGTCGCACAATCCTTACTCTAATTATTTTTCCAACCTATAATCACCTCGTTTTCCTTTCGAAAAATGGTTACAGCTACTTCTATAATCGGCATTCATAGAGTAAGCTCAAAATAAGTATACATATAAGTTTATATGTAGAAAGACTTTTGAAAATACTTTCAAAAATAACAAATACGCCACTTATACGTATACATATCCCCATTGATCAAATATCCTAAGCCCTGATAACAAATGAAACAATCCACCCCGAAACGGACCTAATTTGGACCCAACAAAAGCCCATCGAACCTTAGGCCCATCTCAAGGCGAGATGTTAAGTTGATAAATTTTAAACAATACACAGTTCACAAAGTTATATATCTATAATTTCAGAATCACACGATGGAATGGAATGAAATATAATATCAGAAACAAGTACCCATTTAATAAAAGAAAACTATTCCATAAACATAACATGTTATCATCAAATATTACAACATGTCTATGTGAAATTCCCACGGTAAAATATTCCAAAATAACATAACTGTCTGAACTGGGTACATTAGAAATATTTAAAAAGCATAAATGGATAGATAACTACCAAAAGTCTTCATCTCCACCTTCGACCCTAAAAACAACATTTTCTCTTCTGACCAGTGTGTTGTAATGAGGAATGGGTTAGAGAAACAAATATTTAATGAATGAGAATATTACGCTTTACCATAATTATATTTGGGCAGTATCATTTAGATAAGAAAATATGTCTTGCATATTTAAAACTATAACATACTAATAACTTTAACTGTATGCTCAAAGGTTTTTTTAGCCTAATTCAAAAATTATAACGTGATTGCCATTTACAATGCAAAAGAAAGCATCCCAATCACTTAATGCCTTCTATTAGGAATTAGACAAACATAGGCGGCCTTCATCATTTAATACCTAGCCAATCCAGTCCGTTTCCAAATTCTAACGCAACTATCATCAACAATGCAAGAGAGAGCCTCCAAACCACTTAATACCTTTTTATTAGGAATTAGGCAGACTCTAACCATTTAACACCTATAAAAATAGGCAAGTCCTCATCGTTTAATACTTAATCCAAGACGGGTCCCTACGTGGTTCTCACTAGCTAATATCATAAGAAATTCCATTAGGCAACTTAATACTTCTTTTATAGAAAAAAGGCGGACCCTACAATAGTCATTTAATACCTCAAAATCCATAGCGGACCCCTCTAAAGATTCCTCCGACCATATCAATATGGTGATTATGAACCATACCCAACCATGACACCTTAGATTAGTCCGATTATTCGTAGGCACTGGTACTCAGATTGACTGGGAAGATTTACCCTATAGAATTGGGACTAACCTCACATCTACCAAGCTTATTTATTATAGGCGTTGTCCCACACCAGCCCACAAAGTTACAATGTTAGTAGCTAGATTAACCTGGCAGGCTTTTATGTAACTTTAGACTGACCTCACAAACCAATAACATAGTTATACATCATATATTATTAATTGTGTGTGTGTGTGTGTATGCGCGCTATCCTACACAATTAATAACTATGGCCAAAAAAGGTCACCCCTTATTATGCCTTTAATTATGGATTAAACTCCATAACCAATATTAGCTACCATCCTTAGAATTTAATGTTATTAATTACACTATAAATATTAATCAATAGTTCAATACACTTTAATCATTACATTACTAACATTAATAATCAGTACGTTGATATTATATACACACACATACATATTTGCATGCGTGCGCTTGCGTGCAAGATTCGAATAAAATAATTCTAATCACGTACAAAGAAATCGCTGATTAATTTAAATGTCAAATTCATACAAGTCCCAAACTCCAAATAAAAATATAGGTAATATCCTTAGCCAACAATAGACTTATATAAAAAAAAGGAATAATACCAATCTCAACTCATATTAATATAATAGAATTAACTCCTCTATCTCAAAGAACAAAACTTACAATTTAAACCTTTCATATTCTATTCTATTTTAGCAATTACCACCTTGGAGTGAAAAACGCTTTCATACTTATTTAATTTATAAAAGTAGGCGATGCAGACTATGAATAATAAAAATCATACTTTGCACTCCATTTCTAACTTTATTTATTTTTTAGAGCCCTTCTGCACTACAAGAGAAATCAAAAGAGATGAAGTAGAATAGATTATGAATTTGTTAAATCTCAAACATAGATCTAATTCTACTACATTAATAAAAAACAATTATATGCCAATATATTCAAAGATTGACATTTATTTAAGGAAATTTTGGGGGTTTTAGATGTTATGTTTTCGTTTACTAAAAGTTCCTAAGGCATACATTGAATCCAAATAAATACTATTCAATTACAAAAATATGAAAATTTTGATTTCTCCATTAACAGAGAATTATATGCTTCTAATCTGGATTTGATTTCACCTTGTTTAATTCTTTTTCAGATCTCCCTCTTTTGGAATATACAACAAAGTGAATTGTATATTCGACTTTGATTGGATCTGATCTATACTTCTTCCAATTCTCTACTATGTCTTTCTATTTTTGAACATATAACAAATAGATTGTATATAGATTATACTTTAGAAAAACTAGAGCGAAGAAGAATTGGGAATTTTAGTTAAATTATAGATTGGAATTCCTGACCTGAAATCTTACCGCTTATAAAAACCAAAGGTAAAAGTTTTGGAAGAACTTTGCTGCTGCTCTCAAAATTTTATGAAGAAAAGTGGAGGGTCTAGGGTCTTATTTATAGAGATAAGGAGGAACCAGAATAGCTGGATCAAAATAATAAATGCCGAGCCTTTCAGGGCCCAGGAAAACCTAATCGCCACTACAATAATCGATCGACCGCAACTCATAAGCGATCGACTGCTAGTAGTCGACCGCTTGCCTAAGGGCGGTTGATCGATCTTCTTACCATGACCGTATAAACTTTTTATCATTTACTTAAAATTAATTACCTTAATTACTAGTTAATTCACACCTTAACATTATCTCAAAAATTTAAACATTAATTATCCCATAACATAAGTATTTTAATTCAAATTTTAAATTTCAAATTTAAACTTGTTTGAATTATTTTAAATTCGAAAGCTTCAAACATATATAGCTTTTTCATGAACTATGATTCAAAATATTATGCATGGAAATTGATCAAAAAATCGTCACGAATGCAATGGTGCAACTCCCGCTCTCAAATTCCAACATTTACAATATTTCCTTTTTTGACCTTTTTAATTATTTAATTTCTAAATAAATTTTACATGATGTTACAGTGTCCCCACGGACGACGTCCATTTACCAATGGGAGGTGAATTAGGGCATTAGCCCCCATCGGACTTCAGCGCGTGCGATCACTATTTGTTAGGGGTGGGCACGGTCGGTTGACCGAATAAATCGGTTAACATTTTCGGTTAACCGCAAAATTAAAGCGGTTCGGTTAACCAGTAATTGGTCAATTATGGTCTCAGTCTACCAACCAAACTTGTTAATTTAAACCGCGGTTAAATGGTTTATTTAACGGTTAACCGATTAATATAATCGGTGAGGTTACCCAATTATATTAATTGGTTAACTGGTTAAATAAACCGATTAACCGACCAAACTGCATACATAATTCAAATCTGCATACATATGGAACCATTAAAAGCACTGAAATTCAAAGTTTGCATAGACCATTACAAGCGTAGCAGCATTACCATCATTCATATTTCATACACGCCACACATTATAGTTATTTACTCAAGCATTACATTGCAGTAGCCATCAACCGTTACACTACAGCAGCCATCATTACAAGCATTAACACTTCGCAGCACAATACATTACAAATGTTACATTAGTAATTTAAAGTTTTAACGCCTAAAGTCCAAACATAAAGTATAAATACATTAATATAACTATAACTACAAACTCGCCTCCAAATAACATAAAGTCACTAGTATAGACTGTAGACTATCAAAAATATTACAACTTTGGTTTCCATTCTCCAAGTTTGTATCCAAAGGTAAACAAATCCAAGTTGGCTAAACTGAAGCATATATAGCAATAATAACTTACTATGCACAAGGTGTAATGATCTAAACATGCATGAAGATATATGAGAATGAATAAGTGATACACAATAATGCCAGTAACTGCTATTCTCATAACACAATTTTATACTATGAACTAATCGATTCACTTCCTGTTCATGGATGGACAGGAAAGGGAACATGTATGTAATAGAGCAAAAACTAACATGTCAATACAAAAAAGCTAACTAAAATAGCCAGCTCAGTTAATTTTCATTAATCATATTAGTAGTCATGCCAACACTAAGCATCAATATGATTATCTCACCTCCAAGAATCAAAACTTGTCATGCAGCTAAGTTTAATCACTACTACTAGCAATGCAACAAAGTATAATAGTACATTTATTATAATAATATATTTAGTATAACAATATATTTTGTTATAACAGTATATGTTGTTATCCCACCTTTCGGCAAAGCCGAGATACCCAAAATTTAAATGAAAATCAATGATTACCAGTCACAAATATCAATTATATATCGCAGATTCACTATGGATATCAATGAATTTTGTCCGAGTCCGGATCGAGCTACAATTGGCAAGACATGATAAGCAAAGCCATAAAAGCCAACGTTTCAAATTTTGGGTTAATCGGAGTTCGTATAATTGAGATATGACTGTTCGCATCCATCAAGGGAAGTCAGATTTTGAATCGATCGAGTTCGAATCCATCGATAACATGATATCGATCTGTTTGAATCGATCGAGTTCGAATCGATCAGGGAGACTTTGCCTCGATCTGTTCTGCATAGTTCGAATCCATCAAATTCGTATCGATTAGATTCACGCATGCTCGAATCCATCCAGGAAGCCTTGTTCGTATCCATGTGTTCGAATCGTTCCAGAAAGTCATAGCATGGTCCTGTTCACATCGATAATGTTTACACTCGAATTACATTGTTTGTGTCGATCTAATTCACGTTGAACCACAAAGATCGCTATTCGTATCGATCCCCTGTATTCATGAACCCTTAGTTTGTATCAATCAGTTCATAGGTACGGACAGGATCAAGATCGATCGATGCGAATAGTGCACCCCTTTAACGATCGATACGAAGCAGTACAGCCTCCAATCTTCGATGCAAATAGAGGTGCAAATTATCGATATGAAACACCACCAGATATCGATACGAATTCATCGATACGAAATGGAACACGAGCCATCGATTCGAACAAGGTGCAAATAAGACTTGATCAACTCGGCACGAAAAGTGGATTGTTCCAAAGAGTGCGTGCCACATCAACATGTTATCACGTGCTTGGATCGATAACAATGGGTCGATACGAAGGATGGATTCGAACGCGACAGCCTTCATGAAAAACGCAATCTTGCATCGATCATATCTCACAATCTACAAGTCCAAATGCTATGAAATTTTCACAGGAGCTTGCATGCAAGCCGAGGAAGGATCATGCCAAATTTCAGCTCCATAGGATGAAATCTTGATCGATACGAAATTGGTTCGTATCGATCACGGATCGAGTCAAACTTCCTGAGACTGATCGTGTGCACCCACTCACGTGCCAGAAGGAGTCTCTCGAAGTTTGAGGGAAATATCAGCCTCCTACGCCTATAAATAGAGCCCCAGAGCCTACAAAAAAAAGATCTTTTGGCGATCTGACGTCCAAACTCTGCCAGATTCAACTTTACACATCACCATTGCTATTGTACTCGAATTTCATTATTATATTCCATTGTAGTCGACTATAACCAGCGAAGAACATCAATAAAAAGATTATCATTGATGTGGACATAGGCCGGAGACAACCGAACCACTATAAATCTCGTGTTGTCTGCTTATTATTTCTCAATTGTTGTTCTTTTTTTTTTGCTTGGATCTGAGATTTGTATTTGGACATTGTTGATTTATATTCATGTATTGGTGCTTTCACAGTATTGGGGCTTTGTGGCCTATTTTGGCGCAACCACTTTGGTGCTTTCACTGAGAACAACTTGCACTCGCTACACAAGATTTGGAATTTAGATTTGAAAGCTTAAAGAATTCAGATTTGAAAGACAATGACGCGAAAAACAAGTAGAAGACAAAGGGGCGAAAGAAGCCAACACGAAGGAAGTCAAGAAGCATCCTCTGGAGCTAGAGAAGGGCAAGCCTCGATGTACATCACAAGAGATGAGATGGTAGCTATGACAGACTCGATATACGAGAGAATATTGAAGAGTCAACAGGATACGATACAAAGCTTCTTTGAGCAAATGAGAGCAGTAAGTGCGCAGAACCTTGGACCGGCTACAGCAACTGCGAATGCAGGACAAGGAGCCAGAGTAGCAGGCACCACCGGAGTTCAGACTCAAGATCGGAATGCAGAGCCTGAAGGAAATCAACAAGGACTTGGGGACAGACCCTCGGGACCTGATGTAGGAAGGCCCGTAGATGGAGCTCAATAGGTCAGAGTCAACGCTAAGGCTAATGAGCCACATGAAGAATACAACCTAGAATACCCTTCAAGACCTGGGGTAAGGATTGAAACTTGACAAGGGGGCAACCCCTGGATGGAGATGAGAGGATGGTAGGGTTAGTACGACGAATCATGAGAGGAGGATTGTCAAGCGGGGGTTTAGAGTAAGTTAGTCGGAGTCTATTCACTCCGAATATCAGAAATGCAAGGAACCCTCCAAAGTTCAAGTTACCCATGCTCGACCCTTATGGAGGAAAGTAAGACCCGACCATGCATATTACCAGATATATCAGACATATGGAAATGCTGGGAGCATCCGAGGAAGTGATGGCACGATGTTTCCCTCTATTTCTATCAGATTTGGCTGCGCTTTGGTTTAGGCAGCTAGAGAATGGATCGGTCAGAATATGGGTTAAGCTAGTGGAATGCTCCATGAGACAGTTTAGGGTCCATGTGACACGACCCAAGAGTGTGATGACTTTAGCTTCGATAAAACAGAGGACCGGAGAGTCAATAAGAGATTTTCTACTACGATTCAATGCAACGGTGACCTCAGTGGATCGTCCGGATCCATCGATGATTTTTATGGCAGCGATAGCAGGATTCGCTGAAGCCACAAAATTTAAGGATTCTTTGGCGAGAGATCCATCCTAAGATCTTAGAGAATTCTATCACGAGGCTGAAAGATTCATTCGGCTAGAAGATTCACGCGCTGAGAGACGAGAAACAAACATTGTGCAAGGTGGAGGAACTTCCAAAGAACAGTCCGAAGCAGACAAAGGGAAGCGAAAGTAGGATGACAGATATGATGGTCCTGACAAACGAAATAAATTCCAAGAACCCATACTCAGGCGATACACAGACTTGACGGCAAGCCTGGAATGGATTTACATGGAGACAAGGGGGCAACTCCCCTATCGAAAACCACCCAGGAGAGATCCCATAGAGCGGGAGCGTAGGAGTGGGAAGTACTGCCTATTCCATAAGCTGGATGGGCACACTACCGATGAATGCCACCATTTAAAGAATGAGGTGGAAGAATACGCCAGAAGTGGTAGATTACCCCAATATACCTGAGATCGTACAGCGGTCATAAGACCTAAGCAACCGCCACCTCCACCTAACAGGACTGATCCTGGATCGGGATCATGACTCGTCATCAATTGGTTATGATAGCAAGCGCCAAATTCAGGATTTGATCTTTGGTCGATTAGATTCCATAGATTTGATTTTAAAATAAACGGCTATTCCACTTACACATGTACGGGAACTTGAGCGAACCCCAGGCACGCTCCTAGATGGTAATGGACCGCTATGCCTGGAGAGGCAATGTTTAGTTTTTCCTGATGCTTGAAATTAAACATCTGGGATTTGAATTTAATAGATGAACTTGAATTTCTTGGAATAAACCTTTGACCAGAGAGATAAAGGATGAATGTTGAAGATCAGCTTGAAAATAGTCGCTTTCTGACCCTACCTGGAGAGGTAGGGTCTGGAGTGCAAGAAGTGAGTTGCTTCGCCGGAGAGCGACAGGATCGACTCACTTAACGTCGTTCCCTATTCACCAAAGAGTGACTGGATCGGGGTTCGATAAGGGCACAGAGTGGCTACGATCGGCCTAGGATTTAGGCCATGACATCGCTTAATATTCAGAGACACTGAACCGGAGTGCAGGGGTGTTGCCACTTCGTCGGAGAGCGACAGGATCGGCTCATTCAACGCTGTTTCCCCTTTAACGGAGAGTGACAGAATGGGATCCAGCAAGAGCCCAAAGAGGCTATGATCGGTCCAGAAAATCCAAGACATCGCTATACGCTCTCATTGGGGCCAGAATGCAAGGGATAGAAAGTAACGCCGGAGAGCAACAGAATCTTTCTATTCGATCGCTAAGTCTGGAATGGATTTGACAAGGGTCCAGAGTGACCACTGACAATTCGGAGAGAGTGTAGAACTTCATTCTCGACTTCGACAGGAAGAAATAAACACTGGTTTGGCTGCGAATAGCCATAAACTTGATTAACAGTACTATAGCTCTGAGTAAAACATAAACTCACTGCATTCGATCTAAAGCTATTCAAAACACACCTTTTATCAAAAGGCATGTTTTGGGGGGCAAAGTGTTATCCCACCTTTTGGCATAGCCGAGATACCAAAAATTAACTGAAAATCAATGATTACCAGTCACAAATATCAATTACATATCCTAGGTTCACTATGGATATCGATGAACTTTGTCCGAGTCCGGATAGGGCTACCATTGGCAAGACATGACAAGCAAAGCCAAAGCCAACGTCTCAAATTTCAAGTTAATCGGAGCTCATGTAATTGAGATATGATCGATTCAAGTTACAAGGGACACGATGTTCGAATCCATCATGGGAAGTCAAATTTCGAATCAATCGAGTTCGAATCCATCGATAACATGATATAGATCTGTTCGAATGGATCTGTTCGAATCGATCGAGTTTGAATCGATCAGGGAGACTTCGCCTCGATTTGTTCTGCATAGCTCAAATCCATCGAATTCGTATCGATCAGATTCACGCATGCTCGAATCCATCCAGGAAGCCTTGTTCGTATCCATGTGTTCGAATCAATCTAGAAATTCGTAGCGTTGTCCAGTTCACATCGATAATGTTTACACTCGGATTACATTATTCGTGTCGATCTAATTCGCGTTGATCCACAAAGCTCGCTATTCGTATCGATCCCCTAGAACCGTGAACCCATATTCGTATCGATCAGTTGATAGATACGGACAGGATCAAGATCGGTTGATGCGAATAGTGCACCCCTTTAGCGATCGATATGAAGCAGTACGCCCTCAAATCTTTGATGCGAACAGAGCTACAAATTATCGATACGAAACACCACCAGATATCGATACAAGTTCATCGATACGAAATGGAACACGAGCCATCGATTCGAACAAGGTGCCAATAAGACTTGATCAACTCGGCATGAAAAATGGATCGATCCGAAGAGTGCATGCCACATCAACATGCTATCACGTGCTTGGATCGATACAAATGGGTCGATACGAAGGATGGATTCGAACACAGCAACCTTCATGAAAAACGCAATCTTGTATCGATCATATCTCACAATCCATAAGTCCAAATGCTATGAAATTTTCACAGGAGCTTGCATGCAAGCCGAGGAAGGATCATGCCAAATTTCAGCTCCATAAGACGAAATCTTGATCGATACGAAATTGGTTCGTATCGATCACGGATCGAGTGGAAACTTCCTGAGACCAATCGCATGGGCCCACTCACATGCCAGAAGGAGTCTCCCAAAGTTTGAGTGAAATATCAGCCTCCTACGCCTGTAAATAGAACCCCGGAGCCGACAGAAAAAAGATCTTTTGGCGATCCGACGTCCAAACTCTGCTAGACTCAACTTTACACATCACCATTGCTGTTGTACTCTAATTTCTTCATTATAATCCGCTGTAGTCAACTGTAACCAACGAAGAGCATCAATAAAAAGATTATCATTGAAGTGGACGTAGGCCGGAGATAGCCGAATCACTATAAATCTCATGTTATCTACTTATTATTTCTCAATTGTTGTTCATTGTTTTGCTTGGATCTGAGATTTGTATTTAGACATTGTTGATTTATATTCATATATTGGTGCTTTCACGATATTCGGGGTTTGTGGCCAATTTTGGTGCAAACATATGTAACTAAGGTTAAAAGAAGAAATGGCTTACCAGTATCGGATTGGTAATCATGAGGTTAACAAGCATTTTTTTACAAGCGTATTATATGATGATTTTTCTGAATTTTTATAAAAAGAATGAAAAAAGATGAAATGTGTGTTTATTTTCTTGTAGGCTGTAGCTAATTCAAAGAAGATTGGATCCAGATGTCACTATGTGAGAAACCATTATTATGGTATCCTCCATCACGACAATGACCAATTAATAAGTTGTAAAGTGGATATTTAAAAAACAGGAAACTTGTTTTAGAAAAAACAATATTGCAAATACAAAATCAAAGATTAGTCCAAACTGCTAAAAAATTAAAAAGTTCAGGATAATGACCAATCGATAACCCAAAAGAATATGAAGTTCGTATTGAAACCGTGAATCATGTCACATAAAAATAAATTAAATTAAGTAAACCATGAATACAAAATTGTTTTAAAAATAATAACAAATCATACATGTAAATTTGCCACCGGTAGCATGAAACCAATTTTGCAAGGTTATTGTAAAATTAGAAATTTCAAAAGATTGCACTATCATTTTCCTTTCCTTTTCAGTAAACAAAGAAGTAAGAAAAAGAACTGAGCATATTGCAACTACATTCTATAAACTTGCAACATGCATGATGAAACATTTTTTGCAGCTTCATTACCCGTGACAGTAAAATGAACTGAGCATATGCAACTACAGCCTATAAGCTTACAATTAAGCATATGCAGACCATTCTCTTATAAGTATATAGTCCCACTTGAGTTCGCTTAGTTCTCTTATACAAGTTACTTTAAATATACAGTACATACAAGTTAGTTTACACACACACACACACACACACACAAATATATATATATATATATATTAACTGTGTGCAAATGGTTATTCATTAGTTAAAAATATATAATACATCAGTAACACACAAATGCAATACTGTAAGTGCAACACATTAATAACACACACATACTGTAAATGCAATATATAATACACCAATAACATTCAAATGCAATATACAATACATAGTTTAATAATGTTCTGTATAATACATACCATATAAATTATAATCCACAAATTCAAATACACAGTTTATATACTATATAATCCAATATATTAATACACATACTATATAATCCAATATATAATACACACTGGATTAGTCCAATATATACTAACAAACATATATGATACACAATATTTTAATATATAATACAATATGGATCAAACACAACATATGCTATTGGTAAACTAATTTACAAATTCAAAGTGCTTTTACCATTTTACATTATGTCTGCAAATATATAGTCCAAATATGTAATGGTTGCTAAGAGAAAACATAATAATTAACAAAGAAAAGATCAGAAGATGAATTATTAAAATAATCATTTTTATATAATAGGCTCAATTTTACTTTTTTGTCATACTTTTTATCCAAGAAGAAACAAAAGAAATAAATAACAGTATATAATTTCGATCAAAAAGTCAATAAAAACAAAACAAAACAAATTATAGAGAGTATATAATCTCAAATTTGATCCTAATATCACCGACTTCAAGTGTTTTCCCGCCTTTCGGCAAGGCCGTGATACCAAAAGATTAATCAAAATCCGAAGACAGTTCGTCTCAAAGATGGGCTATACATTGTTTAACCATGGATATCGATGAATTTTGTCCGAGCCCGGATCATGCTACAATTGATAGGACACACTAACATAGTCATGGAAGCCAGCATTCCAAATTTCAAGTCAATCCGAGTTCGTATGGTCAAGTTATGATCGATGCAAATTGAAGGAAAAAGCCATATTTTCGTATCCATCAGTGCACATCGATTCGTATCGATGTGGTTCGTATCCACCATCCTGCCTCGGTTCGAATCCATCGACCTCGCATCGGTCAGGACGACCGCATTTTCGTATCCATCCATTTCGCATCGATCGGCTTCACATCGATCAGACCATCCCGCTTCGTACCCATCGATAGGCCCTACTTCATATCGATCAATTTCGCACTCAAGCAACTGTTTCATATCGATCAACTTCTCATCCATCAACCAGTAACACACTTTGTATCGATCGACCAAGGCCTAGTTCTCATCCATGAAGGAGACGTTTATTCGAATCCATCAGGGAGCTTTAGTTCGTATCCATCACAAATATCGATACGAAATCACCATCGATACGAACTAAGCCACCTATCTCGATTCGAACTAGGCATAATGCAAATCAATACGAGGCGCATGTAGTTGATCGATTCAAACTGTGTTACGACACTCGATACAAACGAGGCGAAACTCATGGATACGACGCAGTCAACTCGGAGCAAAAGGCAGATCGATGTGAGATATGCGTGCCACGTCGCCGTGTTGTCACGTGCCTTGATCGAGTCGATCGGATGGATACGAAACCATGGATTCGAACTCGGCAGCATACGAAAATCACAATCTTGCATCGATCATATCTCACAAACCACTAGTCCAAATGATATGAAATTTTCACAGGAGCTTACGTGCAAGCTAAAGAACAATCCTTCCAAGTTTCAGCTCGATTGGATCATTTTTGGATGGATACGAAATAGTTTCGTATCGATCACTGATCGAGTCGAAACTTGGTGGGGTCGGTCGCGTGGGCCCACTCACGTGCCAGAAGAAGTCTCCCGAAGTTTGAGCACGTTATCAGCCTCCTACGCATATAAATAGTCCCCTGAAGCCTATAGAAAATGGATCTTTTGGCCATTCGACGTCCAGATTCTGCCGGATTCAATCCTACATCTTTCTATCATCATTGTATTCAAACTTCAGAGCTATAATCTACTGTACTTTTTTGTAACAGATTGAAATCATCAAGTAAATCAATAAAGCTATCAAGTTCAGATTGGATGTAGGCAAGATCGCCGAACCACTATAAAATCTGTGTTGTTTACTACTTTCTTTCGAAGTTTCAAAGTGATTTATTTATTTGTTGTTCATCTGAGATCTGTGATTGTGAATCATCAACCACCGGGTGTTTGTGACCAATTTTGGCGCAAACATCAAGCATTCTTCATTTGAATTTTTTAATTTATTTCTTTATTGTGTACAATGAATTATATAGATAGTTAAAAATATGCAGACGAAGGAAAAAATTAAGCGCTTTTTTATCCTAATATCCCAATTTCTATCGGATAAATTTTAAAGAAACAATTTTGTACAAATTACATAGAAAAAACAAATTAAACATTATTTAATCCCAATTTCGATCAGACAGTCAATAAAAACTAAAAAAAAAATATAGACAGTAAAAAAATAGTATATAACAAATTATACATATAGTCAATAAAAACTAAACAAAACAGATATAAACTAAAATACACGTAATTAATATAAACTCACAGTTTTCCTTTCTCTGCAAGCATTAACCATATTTGAATTTGTAGATCGATTAGAAGAGGAAATTAGCTTTAGATCTACCTGGGTTTTTTGGAACGATTAGGGAATGAGGAAAATAGTATAGGAGAATTTCTAGGAAGGAGGTGTTGAATTGAAAGTGGCGAGCAGGGACGATAAAAATTTACGGTTTTCAATTTTCATTGTTTTGTATGCGATATTGGGAAGAGCGAGGTAGCGGAGTGGGTAATTTGTTGCTGGGTAATTGTGAAAAATTATCTTGGGTTAACGGTTAACCGATATACGTTATATGGTTAACCGTTAACCGAACCGACTTTCACCGGTTAACATCGGTCGGTTAACCGAAAGTTCGGTTAACCGAATTTGTTGGTTGATACGGTTTGGTTAAGGTCAGTTGAGTTGGTTATATCAGTTAACTCGGTAAAGTAGTTGCCCATACTACATGATAATAAAGGCATAGAAGGACTGTAAAGTGATCGAGTAGATGCACAACAAGTTTTCTGCCTTCGAGAATGAATATTTTTTTATGCAATGCCCAGAAGGATCAACCATCTCTAAATTTTCTGATGTAAGTTTCTTTTTGCTTATTTCTCTTGTGCTGAAATTTCTTAGTTTCTAACTTATAATATGCTTCCTTGCAGTCATCTTAGCTTGAGACGATGGTGAGGAGCACGAGAGAACATATAAAGCTCTAAGGGCGGTTAGATCCAGTCATTGCACTGTCGAATACCGCTTCATAAATGAGAACCTATAGGAGTGTGGATTGCTTCCCCCTAGAAGATTTATCATTGCTAAGTCCTTAGCACCAAGTGGCTCCAGAGTTCGTACTCATTCCACTGCCCTCACTCAGATCTCTAGTACGTATGTTCAGATGTAAAAGGTCCGTGGGGTGAAGAGCACACAGAGGTAGCTACTGAAGGAGAAACTAATGAGCCCAAAATAGGTGATGCCCCACAGATGAGGGTGAAGATGTTGGAATGCTTTCTATTCCAGAGGGGGATACGGGATCCATAAGGAGAAAAGGAAAAGAGTTGTCTTCTTGATAACGAAGGTGATAGTTCGAACGTCAATGATAGTGACTACCAAACCACTGAGGAGAGGGATAAATCATTCAGTGAATCAGCCAGAATAAGTCATGTTCTTCCCAGCTTACCTCCTCCAGAACACATAGTTACCGAAATCTCTTAGGCGGGTAGTTACCAGGTAGTAGTGACTTCTGAAGAGAACGCAACTCGATCTCACCTCTTAGTGATGTTTTTGTCAACTTCGACGACCTTAGCTTGATCAATTTTATAGTTAGTGATATTTTGGGTGAAGTGAACTCTGGCTTCAACTATTCTCTCAGAACAAGTATTAACGAAGGTGGAGAAACTCCATACTTACGTCCATGCAAACACGGTCTGTAGAGTACTTAGGCGGGTTATTGGCAGCATGAAAAATTCAATTAGGATCGTGGACACATATCCTGGCATACACTTAACTTCTATGATTCCAATATTTACATGATCTTTCTTCTCATTTTATGTTCAATGGGTCGTAGTTTCTATGACAAGATTTCCCGACAGGCTGATAGATCAAGAGCTCGAACTCAAATTCCTCAACCGCCTCGCCGTTAAGAAACAAAGTAAGAGAGACAAAGAAGAAAGGATTGTGAGCTTGATGTAAGATCACATGGCTGAGAGGAGTAGGGATAGAAAGGGTGAGAAGGAAAGAGAGAAGAGAAAGAGAGAGTCCGGAATTGAGTCAGGCCATGATTCCATGTAACACCCCTAATTTTGATTAGCTTTAATTAGGATATTTAATTAGATAAATTAAACGAAATAATGTAAGGTGCTAAGGATAATGAGATGACAATTAATATGGATCGATCCTTAATTATTAAACTAGTAGGATTAATTAGAACATTATTAAGAAAGGGGATATATGAGGAGGGAAAATAAGAAAAAAGCACATGTCCTTAACATAAACCTTCCCGTTATCATTTCCTCCACCACTTCATTCATACAACTGAAAATAGAGAGCAAGACTATCCATTAGTAAGAAAATCAAAAGAAGAAAATGCTAGGAAACTAAGAATTAGTTGGAGAAATCAAATCTAAGCTCAAGTCATCCAATCAAGGTGAATAATGATATCCATCTCTTATATGTTTATTTCATTTCGTTTTTATAATTAAATCAGAAATTTATATGTGTTATTACGTAATGTTTGAATGTTAAATGATTATATGCTTATTCATGATATATTGGGTTATTTATGAAATTTATTAATAGGTTTAGTGTGAAGAACTATTATATGACTCCCAATGACTTGAAAATTTGATATGATGTTAGAAACATTATTTCAGAACTGGATTATAATTTCATAATTTTCCAAAAAAATATGAATATATCATGAATTTTCTAAGTAAGGAAATTGGTTTGTATATAATTTTAATTATTAAAAATTAATGTTTTTGGCCCTGAAATTTTTGTGTGTTGAACATGACTAATTTGATTTATTGTGATTCTTAGAGATTTATTCCAAATGTTTATGATTTTATATGAATTTATTACGCCAGAAAAGCTTAATAATTATATTAAGATATTAATATAAAACTATGGTATGCAAAGATGTTTTGAGAATGTAATGT
The DNA here is from genome assembly GCA_030765085.1 of Allium cepa. Taxonomy (NCBI): domain Eukaryota; kingdom Viridiplantae; phylum Streptophyta; class Magnoliopsida; order Asparagales; family Amaryllidaceae; genus Allium; species Allium cepa. The sequence goes on along the minus strand of CM060942.1, from coordinate 690,100,921 downwards.
TCTGATCTGTAGTAGTTTTCTAGGAAAGCTTTTGTACAGTATTTGTTAATCAAAAAGAATTTGGAAAAGAATAGAACTTGTTGAAAAGACACAACTTTATACGGTAAAATAGAAGTTTTTATAGTAAATACTATTTCGCCGTATCAAAGTCATTGATGTCGTTGGCAATGATATCACAATCATGCGATACCGACCTTACTGGATGCAAATGATATCACGCCCAAGTAATATGGAATGAATTCATTTAGGTTGGAGTGGACGACGACATGCATGCGTATAATATCAATGGTGCCACATATATTCTCTATTCAGCAATAACCTATGTCGTCTTTATTGTTGTTGCTTGTTTTATATTCCACTTATTTCATTCCGCTTGTTTTTATACCGTAACTATCTATATCGACAAGTATTGATACCGCTAGCTTTAATAGCAACTCCTTAGGATTTTGTTGCCTTAAGTTTTCCATCTCGCATGTTTTCGAACGTATCCATTGTTAACAAGATTTCTTTTCAACATCCCAAAGTTATGCTAAGGAGTGAGAATTATCCTTTAGATAAGTAGAGTAGAATGGTAGGTATTAATCCCTCTTGAATTTTCTCTTTAATAGGCTTAAGTAGGCAGGAATAGCTTAGACAGACCATTCAACTATGTCGAAAGGTTTGGGTACCGTGCTTAATGACCTTTCGAATCTATTGAGACTGCATAGATTCTATTTCGAAAGCTTTCCTTCTCGAAATGCCTAAATTACCCTAGATTAGATTTCTTTTATTTGGATTCGACCTTGTCGAAAGCTTTGATTATTGTTGGGTAGGACTTTATCCTTGAATCTGAGATAGAGGTTCCTACTCTGTCGAAAGCAAGGTGGTTTAGGTGTTAAAACTAGATCCAGGAATCTAAGACCGGAGTTTTTATTTTTTTCAAATGCTGTGAGCTAAACTTCCTTGGGTTCGAACTAGTAATCTCAAGCAATTGTGTTTTGGTGAAGGGTATCGACCATGTCGAAAGCTTGAAACTCGAGCTCCTTGTACTAGTTGATGATTTGAGTAAGTTGTGACCTGGTTTCAACCTTTTCAAGAGATAAAACTCAGAGGAAGGTTACCTGAAGTGTGAACTTGTAGTGGTGTAGATCTTACTAGGTTTCGACTGTGTCGACAATTGCCTTTCGATGAAGGCGAAACCTGCAACACAAGAGTGAAATTGACAAGAACTTTGATAAAATGATAAGTAATATAAAAATACTTGAAACTTCCCTTTTATAAGCAAAAGATGGCTTTATTGCTTTAAATCCCCATATTATCTTATAATTGTGGTTACAACAATTTTGATTAAGGAAACACAAGTTTGGAATGAGAGGAATCGACCTCCATAAATGTGACCTCATTGGTCTTATTTATATATGTGAGTTAGTACCTTTTGACCTTGATGCTTCCGACTTGGTCGAAAGGTGGCTCTCGGATGACTTAAATATGCTTTGTCTTTGTCGAAAGAAAGGGTTGACCCTCTTTACTTGGTATTGCCTTATAAGTGCTTCTGACTCTATCGTTGGGTATCGTTCAATGGTTTCGATGATGTTGGCTACGCCTGAGCACTTGTTCCTGATCTAATGCGGAACCCACCTAGATCACACCGTTGTCGACAGGTTTGAAAGGCTTACCATAGCTTTCAAGGGGTTGACCTGGACAATGCTTGCATTCGCATAGTTCAAACATAGGAGAAACCTTCGGTGTTGAATGGCTTGGTGCATATCTAAGTAGCTGTTCTCATTGTCTTCGAAAGGTGTTGCTTTGACTCAATCGAAAGGTCATCATGCTTATGAAATGACCTTGTCGAAAGGTGACTTATTGAAGGCGGAACAGTGCTTTCAACTACTTTGTCTCATTTGAAAGGTATGAACTCGCTGGACCTTTGTTGTTGAGACCTTCCAATGCCTTCAAAAGGTTTTGAAGCTTCCAGACTTTGACAGTAGCATCCCTTCGAATCTTTCGAAAGGTCTAGCCCATGTTTTTCTTTCTTTCTTTCTTTTGTTCTCTATTTGGAATGGTTCTGACTAAGTTGAAGTTGATTTTTGGAGTAACATTTTCGCCTTAACCCCCTTCCCTGTGAAGGGATGCACTCAAATTTTCAAGTCCACTTTGTCGAAACCTAGAAGCTCCCTGCCTTTTGGTATTCCCACGTGCATCTGGACTGTCTATTCAATTCTTATCTAGCGGATAATTCTGGGCAACTTTTCTTATAAAGTACGCTTCTCTTCCTTATCCTTCATTCACTTTTCTACAATCAAAAATTTGAACATGAATAAAAGAATTCTAAAAATTCTTAAACTTTTTAGTCACTTCCATAAATAAAAAACAGCAAATCTAAATCGTAAGTCTAGATTCATTCTCGTTTTGCTAGTTTTAATCAAGTCTTGCTTTTCCAGATTTCAAAATCGAGATTTAACCTTAAAATATTCGATTTCTGATTTTTGATAGTGGGTTTAGTTTGACTTACTAAGAATTTTTTCTTAAATTCAAGCTTATTAATCGATATACCATGCTTCTTGTTTGGGATTTTTACCTTGATATTTACAATTTCTGTTCTTCTTTAGGAAAACTAGATTTTCGGTTCAATGGTAATTTTTATACTTACGAAATCGAAGAAGGTCGATTACCGTTGAAATCCATATTATTTTTATTTATATCTTATTTTATTTTCATTTTATTTTATTTTATAACATCCACTTACTTATCGAGTTTGGTTTACTTGTTTCAATAAATTTGAAATCCTGGATTTTTGGTCGGGTTTGGGTAAGGCGGTAAAACCTACTTCCTTCACCTGGAGTTTCAAATGTACAGGTGAAGAATTGGCGCCACAAAATTACCTTTCTACCCCTTCGAAAGGAATTGAGGTGACAATTTTTGGTTTTAATTCCTTAGCATCTTTCGATAGGGTCGAAAGGTGTTGTGGTGCCAATTTGATCAACCTTGTCAATAGGATATGTAATTAAGTCAATTGTAGTAACCCCTTCGAAAACAAAACATTTCGACTTAGTCGAAACCTTAGTGCCGATTGCAGTCCATTATTTCGAGTTTACCTTTGGAACCGTCATACTCCTATAATCTTTTCAACACCATTTAAATCTAATGAGCCAAGACCTTCTAGAGTTACCTTTCTCCAGCATTATCGAAACTTCTAAGTATTCATAAGTTTAACTTAGGACATTTCGACCCAGTGAATTTGTAAGGTTTCGACAACATTTGTATTTTTCTTACGGAAACCAAAGTTATTGGTTTCGACAGTGTCGAAGGGTCTTCCTACCTTGTTAGTGAAATGCTTATAGTGTATATTTTACTCAAGTTCTTAAGTTAACCTTGACTATCCCCTTTTAACAATTTGGTTCCTACAGAGCTTTCGACACTGTTGAAAAGTGCTAGTTGAACAAATATTTTGACTTATCCTTTCGACCGTGTTGATGGCTTTAGGAATACTTTTATTTAGGCTTTCGATAATGTTGAGATTTTCTTTCCAAGTGCTTATTTCCTTTTCCTTTCGACTCTGTCGAAACCTAATGTTGTTGACTTTTAACTTAAAAAATTTACAAAAACTTGAAGTTTCATATTTGATTTATGTTTAAGTGATCCAAGTAGGTTTTCTAACTAATTCTTAAAAGTATGCTACATTCATAATTAACCAAATAATTTAATCAAAATGTTTTTACCAAGCAGAATCATGAGCTCTCCAAAGAAGGCTGCAACTATCTCCAAGCATTCTCTCATATCAACTCAAGACGAAGTCAATCCCATCCTTAACCACTTTGGTATTACTGGAATTGAATCCATTCCTCCCAAGGAGACTAGCACTATCAACAACTTGTCTGAAGGGTTCTTCCCCTACATCGCCATCCACATATGGCATGGAGGATTCTTGCCTTTTCCTAAATTCTTGTCTAGATTTCTTTCACGTCTTGGAATTTCTCCAATTCAGCTATCTCCAAACGTATATACCTACCTTTAATCTTTCGAGCTGATGGCACTAGAGTTAGAAATTTCCTCCCTAAATGCTGAAGTTCTAAACTACTAAACTCGATTAGTCTAACTTAGCATCTTAATCACTAGATCATCAGAGCTAACCCCCTAAAGAAGCTTATATCGGATGGGGTTAATAAGTTTAAAGACTGGAAAAATCCAGTTTTTATTTGTCTGATGTTTCCCAGACATTAGTGGTATCTTTTCTTCCCCTTGTATGCTCAAATTTTCACTACTTTCCTTCCATTTTATCCCTTCCCTTGTCTAACTTTCATTTTATTTCAAGTTCTTCTACCAAAGAACTTAGTGAAGTGTACAAAAGGATGGTAGAGTCTCTTACTACAACTATTATTAAGATAGGGAACCGATTAAAGCTTTTGATACCATCGTACCTGACAAAGCATTCTTTTCTTCTCCCTGGTCAAAGGGTTTTGGGATTACCCCCATTGATCCAGCATATTTCAAAAGGAAAACACTTCCTCTCCTTGGGGGATGCTGAACACTTTCCTCCCATTTCACCATTTTCTCAAACCACTCTGGTAAATTATGGGCACAACATTTATTTTCTATCCCTATTGCTTTCTGAATTATCTTGTTAACTTTTAATCTATTTGGGACCTTTCTAGCTACTTCTTAAGTTAAAAAGTTTGTTAGTGGTGTCACTCCCCTCCTACAACCTATAGAGAACCATCTATCATTAAATCTCTTGCCAAATCCAAGAAGGCTTTGAAAAGAAAGTTGATGGAATCTTCTAAAACAAAGCATCCAAAGGAGGCTGCTAAATTTGTAGATGTAGAGGAAGAGGAGCGTTTATCTCTTAACAAAGCTCCAAAGAGCCCAATTGTGGAAACTTCCAAAGAAAAACCAATGCAAACCCCTATTGCATTTGATCCCATCTCTCGCATCTCCGTTTCAGACTTGCCAGTTGCTCTCACACAAATGCAACTGGCTTTGAATATGCCCCTACTCCAAAGCACATTCCTTCTCAGCCATCATCTTCTTCTCCTTCTGCCATCAACTTCGAAGAGATAACCGGGTTTATCCTTCACTTAGAGTCCTTCGTTTCAACTCACCTGACTTCTTACATTCCATATTTGGCAGGGCACTATGGCTCTCTAATATAACAACAACTTCTGGTAAGTTTCACTTCAATTAATCTTATCATCATTTGTTTTTTTAAATCACTAATTTATGTTACATTTCTTCTTTCATATTTCTAAGAGTTGGTTAATTCTTCATAAACATGCATCCAAATCATCCCTTGAATCATCTAAGTGCCAGGAGGAAATCTTGGCCCTTGAGAATCAAGTGTCCATGTTTTCTGTGGCCAAGATGAAGTAATGTTAGAGTTGGAACGATTAAGGGCTCCTTTTGCTCGAGCGGATACTGATCTTTTGGCAAAAAGAAAGGCCAGTCAACTCATTACTGATGAAAAATTTGCTCTAGAGCTTACTTTAAAAGATTCCGATGATGAAAAGGCTCACTTAATTTCCAAGAAAGTTTCTTTTAAGGAAAAGTTCTAGAAAACCAAGGCTTCATTGGAACTCGCTGTCAATATCATTTCTAATGCTAAGCAGCGAGTATCTAAATTTATTCGCACTACTCTTAGGCAAATGTTGCTGAACTCTTATGAAGAAGCCCTCATGCTCACCTATGCTAACAACTTTAAAAAGTGTCCTGACTTTGGTTTCAACTCGCTTGATTCTGCCCTAGTTGATAGATTAATGGGCAAGATCAACCAAATGAAGTAGGGGATTGAACCTACAGAAGAGGAGGAAATCGATTCCTCGAAGATTCTTTCCATAGATATCCCCTCCTTTAAAATTGAATCTGATTCTGAGGATGAGTGTGACAACGATGATGCTGCCGATGAAGAAGGCGATGATAAAAATGATGATGATGACAATAACGACGATAATGATGATAATGTTGATGGTGGTCAGGGCACAGGTGGTGATGGCAGAGATCACAACTGAACCTCTGATAGGATGTGGATGACAACACCAAAGCTTTGGAGAAAGAGCCAACCCATACTACAATTACCCTGTCTGGGTCTGTTGGGCCTTCTACTCTCGAAGAGGATGAGCCTACACCTAGTCATGTTGAAGAGCCTAACGGGAAAGAGCAGGCTTCCTAGGCATATGTCCCAGTATCATAGGTATGTGATTCTCTGTTTAAATTTCTTTCACTTCAAAGCTAATAATAGTGCAAATCATTCATTTTAGATAAGGAAGAAGCTCATCCTCCCCTATAAAACAAAACTTGAGAGAAAACAAGCCGAAATAAACAAGTTATATAGGGAGTTAGATAAGCAAATAAGGGATCATAATGTACTTTCTAAAGAGTATCATAGGCTTGATGAAAATGCCTCAGTGCTGGCGACTTTCAAACATCAGAGGGCTGCTCTCTTACTAAAGAGAGCGTTCCTTCAATACGACACTCTCCTAGAGGAAAATAGTGAGTTAATTACTTTATTTTGGATGCTAATTGAAGAGAAAGACATTTTAATCAACTTTTTATTTAAAGCTTATTGCAGACATTCAATTATTGATTTTTCATACTAGGGCGAATTCAGTAGGGTTCTACTTAGACATTTTCACGAGAGATACTTAGATGAATTTAGATCTGACCCACATCTTGGAGCTTGTTGGAACTTACCATGTGTCAGATCGATTCCCCAAGATCTCTCTTCAGAAAAGCTTATGTATTACAAGAATAAATTTGTATCTGAATTATTTTCTAAATCTGTATTGTATGAACCAGATGAGTAGTTGTAAACATGTAACATTGTATTATTTTACAAATATTTGTTTTAGTCTTACTTTTATGCTTAGCTTCATTTTATCATATTATTATAGAGTGATTATTCGTTAGGTTATCTAGTTTCTAGAGACCATTTAAGCCAATATGTTATACTAAGAAGATTTTATCTTGAAAAGGCATCACTTTTAAAGTCCTCGAAATTAGAAAGATATTATTTTCTTAGAGATTTACAAAAACTCTACTTGGAATATCCTCGGCTTTGGTGTGACTTCCTTGGTGATGAAAAAGAGGCATTCCTTAAAAAGATCAGAACTTCCCATACAAAATTAATTTGCGGCCGTGATAGTCCTCCAGTTGGAAAATGGGATTATAGCAAATGTCCCCCGGTGTTAACTCCGGAGGGACTAAATATTCCTTTTGATTCTACAGTTAATCTTTCTTCCAATCCATTAAAAAAAAGTTAAAAATGTAGTTTCTAAGCTTTAGATGTCAATTAATTGTCTATTGTATCTTTTACTTTGTTGTTGTTCTAATTGTAACCTTTTATCGTAGTAATAAAGAAATTCTTCATTTTGATTTTAACTTTGTTTTGTTCTTTCCATTTAAATAGGAGCTTCAATTATTTAGAGTTTCCCTCCCTTTTAATCTATTCCCACGCGTCGCTTCTCTTAGAGAGAAACTATTAAAATCCAACGGAGGGATTGAGCTTAGCGACGATATCTTATTGGAACGCTTCGGTGGCAACATTAAAGCTTTGAAATGGCATAAAAGATATTTTCTTCAAAAAACTATTGCCAGCAATCAGAAGGATATATTGCTTATCTTGAGACTAAAATCAAGAATAAAGATGAAATGATTCTATCATTGGAGCGATAGATAATGTCTAACCCTTCAATTGACTTCGATCATATGATGTCGAAGCTTATTCAGCAAATTAGTGATTTGGAGTTGAAACTGAAGGATAGTCAGAAGCAGTGTGAATCATTGGAATTTATTATAGGAGATAACACATCGAGCATTTCTTTACCAGTTCCTCACACTACTCCCTCGATATCCTGACCCATGGGGTCAAATACTCTTGCTATTCAAAAATTTCCCTCAATGATTAACCCTCCTCCAGGCTTAGATGAAAATGTCGTAGGTAATTGGTGTAGGAGAGTCAAGTTTGAAATAGCCAAGTATTTTGACGAGTAACAAAGGGTGAAATTTTCTTAGAACATAAATGAGTATGCCGCCAATGTTCCAAAGCTCGAACGTGATAAATACTTCCTTTAAAAGCGAGCTGCATAGTTAGAGAGGGATAACAAGACCTTAAGAGGAGCCAATAGAGCTTTCAATCGTGCTTTGAAAACAAATATTGATGTAATTGACGATGCGGACATAATAAGAAAGAAAGAAAAGAATTCATCATGTAATTGATCCTTCTGTTGCCCAGAATCTTGACAAAGCCACCCAAGACTTATGATATATATATATCTTTGGAATGTATAAAATCATTTTGTATATATGTGAAAAACTTCATAGCTTTGTAAATTATTTCATGAGTTATGTAAATCATATAAATTTTGTAAATATCCCCTGATTTGTAATTCCTTTTTGCAATGTCACTTCTGAAACTCTTTTTGATAGCTCATTACTTTCATATTTGCTGAATCTTTCATTTCTCTTTGCTGCACTGATTTCCCTATAAAGTATGAAGCAAACAATATCTCTAATTGTTAGCTTGAAACTGTCATACTAGTCTATGTGTATCATTTTCTCAGATTAACAAATCATCTTGTTAATTGCATGAAAAATAATCTATAGTAAACGTCTAAATCCTATCTTTTAACCGTGATGAAAGATAATCAATAATTTAACTTCAACCATTTGGTTGGAATATCTGGAATTTGTTGATAGGAAATCCTGCCTTATCACAAAGGTATAAATATTAGGTAGTGATTCTTGAAGACATAGTTAATAAGGGATTAGATCCCGAAATCATTGCCTAAATACTTGTAATAAAATCTCGAAGATCCATTCTCGGGCCTTAGTGAAATTTGAAAAATTAGAAATCTGAAACCCAGATTCGGGCATCGATGGAAACTTTTGACATTGATTCTCTTAATAGTATTTTTGTGACTCAGATTCAGGCATTTGTGATATATAAATAAAATTCCATTATTGAAATTTCACACCCAGATTAGGGCTTAAATAAGTTATTGTCTCGATACCCAGATTCAGGTATATTAAGATAATCAGTGATCTATAAAGACCCGAAACCCAGATTCGAGTATTAATAAATAAAGTTCTGAAATGAATATCTCAAAACCCAGATTCGGGTATTAATTGACGATATTTAGATATGAAAGACCTGAAACCCATATTCAGGTATTAATAGATGAAATTCCAGTATGAGAGACCCGAGACCCAGATTCGGGTATTAACAGATGATGTTTAGAAATGAAAGTCCCGAAAGCCATATTCGAGTATTTATAAGTGGAACTCTACTCTACTCATTTGATGTATGTGTTTGCACCAAAATTGGTCACAACACTCTTCGGGAGTCTTTGAAGAGATAATAATGAAGAATATAAATTGAAAATGAGGATTATCTAACAAAAACTCCAAATCACAGTAAAATAAATGCGTAGACAAGCAATTTAGAGTGGTTCGGCGTGTTGCCTACGTCCACTATGAAGTTTTTTGCAGTTTTATTGCTTCTCTTTCAACGATTATAGGCAAGTACAGCAAACAACAGCAAGTTACAACTGGAAATTCGAAATTAACAGTAGTAGAATGACGGAGATCTCGATCCGGCAGAGTTTCGGTGCTTGAGAGTCAAAAGATCCTTTTTCTGTAGGCTCCGGGGATCGATTTATAGGCGTAGGAGGCTGAGACTTCGCTCAAATCTCGGGAGACTTTTTCTGGCATGTGAGTGGGCCCACGCGACCAATCTCAGAAAGTTTCGAGTCGATCTGTGATCGATACGAAGTCATTTTGTATCGATCAAGATGATGTCCAATTGAGCTGAAATTTGGTGTGAGCGTTCCTTGTCTCGTGTGCAATCTCCAGTGAAAATTTCATGGCATTTGGATCAGCAGATCATGAGATATAGTCGATACGAAATGACGTTCTTCGTTAGGCTGTTTGGTTCGAATCAAGCTGTTCGAATCGATTTCTTCGAATCGATGTTGTCACACGCTTTCGTGATGACGTGGAGAGCAATCTTCGCCTCGATCCAGTTTTTGCTCCAGGTTGACCGCGTCAACTCCATATATCTCGGCTTGTTCGCATCGAGGGATGACACGTCATCCAGGTTTGTTGCCTTAATGGATTCGAATGAAGGCTTCACTTATGGGTTCGAACAGCAGTTATCGATGGACACGAAATATTGATGGTTGATGGATACGAACAAGCCTTTCTTTGGTGGATACGAGCCATGTAGCTTCTCCATGGATACGAGGTCAATCGATGCGAACTTGAACCCTTTGATGGATACAAAGTAAGGTGACATGATGGATACGAACAGCAGCTACCTGATGGATACGAAGAGAGGCTTCTACGATGTATGCGAAGTAGATACTGGCTGATCGTTATGAAGTACTTCATCTGCTGATTGGTACGGAGTCCATCGATACGAACTCGATGGATTCGAACATGGTCAATCCTGATCGATACGAACTTATGGTAGTTGGCCGGTACGAAGTAGGTTATCTTCCGATGGATGTGAAGCAGGGAGATGCCAATGGATTCGAATAAGGAGGAGCAGATGGACTCGAATGGGATCGAGTCGAACCGAGGCACTTCGATGGATTTGAACTTGATCGATACGAACTGGGGCACTTCGATGGATTCGAAGTCGATGGAACCTGATCGACACGAAAGTGATCGTTCGAACTGGAGTTCGATGATGGATACGAAATCACCCATAGTGATGGATACGAAATCTAGGCCATTTCCTCTAGATTGAATCGATCATAACGTGAGCGTATGAACTCGGATTGACTTGAAATTTGAGATGCTGACTTCTAAGGCTTTGCTTGTCATGTCCTATCAATTGTAACTCAATCTGGACTCGGACAAAATTCAGCGATATCCATAGTGAAGCAAAGTATAACAAATCTTTGAGACGAACTGTCTTTTGTTTTCGATCGGTCTTTTGGTATCACGACTTTGCCAAAAAGAGGGATAACATTTTCCCCCCAAAGTACGTCTTGTGGAAACATGAAGTGCTTTGAGAAGCTGCAATTTCTCTCTGAACAATCATTGCTCTTTTGTCGAAGGTTGTAACCTTGCGTTGATATAACCGATCGCTATATGATAGTGCTTAGCTGTTTGTCATTGTAATCGTGAAGGAATGAGTATTCGATCCCTGTGAACATTGAAAATCGAATGTTAGTCTGACATACATGCATATATGTTAACTTGACTTAGTTAACGTTGAGTGTTCATGAGTCGTTGTCAGTTTAGTTCGTTATCGGATTTCGTATCGATTTTCTCCTGAACCGATTTGAAATTTGAGTTGAAACAATGCTTGATGGTTTCTTTGGACTACTCTCTTGTATCGATCCTCTTCTGAATCGATTGATATTTGAGTTGTAACAACGTTCGTCAGTTGTTTTAGGAAGTTCATTCGTATCGATCCTCTCCTGAATTGATATAGAAGGTTGAAAGATTGACTTTGCATCGGTAAATGGTGAATTCGGTGGATACGAAATGCTCATTCGTATCGACGCTTAATGACTCCAACGGGTCATTGTTGTGTTGTCCGTAACGATGCTGATGTTTATATACTAAAGGATACGAAATAGCTGTTCGTATCGGTGGGCAGTGCACAAGTTATGATGGATACGAAATCTCTATTCGTATCGATGTGTAGTGGATGGAGTTGTGAACTTGTTGATGCGAACATGGACTTCGAGTCGATGTTTTCACTGTCCACTTTGAACCGATGGGAATATTTGGTCAGATGGAGAGGTAAAGAACGAATCGATCTGGGGGCTTGCATTCGAAACGATGAAGATAGTGATATTTCTCCTTGGATTTCGCATCGATCCTTGAAGTATTCTAATGGAGGTGAAGCAGTTCGTACCGATTATGACGGTGGTGGATCGTATCGATATGGAATGATCGATACGAAATATGAGTAATTGGTCGTTTCGAAGTCCTCAGCTTTTGGTCGATACGAATTTTACCTCTATGTTCGATACGAAGAGTATCGATTCGAACGTGGGCAATGTAAAGCTGAGAGTTTCCTGATCGATACGAACCAGGCAATCAAGGATCGATTCGAAGTCATCTTTCTTTAATCGGTATGAATTCGAACTTGTCAATCGATTCGAAGGGTGCCCCCCGGGATCGATACGAACACGTATCCCGATGGATTCGAACAAGCTTCTGATGATCGATTCGAATCCGTGCCATGATGGATACGTAAATTTGAACTCTCGATTGCATGACTTCGACGAGCTTCATTCTTACATATATGGACTTGGTACTTAAACTGCATACTTGACTACTTTTCGAGGCTCGTCGATGGAACCGTAACAACTTTAATCTGAATCGATTGCCAACATTTTAATAGTACGGTTATGACGATCAACGATGATGGTCATTATAGCTGGACTTCGAAGCTTTGTCGTTTGCAAATTTTCTTTCATGGGCTACGTATAGATGCAGGCTCAGTCCCCTGCTAGTAGGAGTTCTTGGAATAACTTGTACATGAATCTTCACATAAAATTAGTTGAAATGATATTTAGTCTCTTTGCTATTACTTTCATTTCTTTTGTGCTTAAGTATTTGCAGTATTTGGCTTTCAGTCCAGTGCACTTGTAGTGTTTTTACCTTCAAGTTGAGTATGTTTTATTTGCCAAGTCTGAAAATCTTGATCACACGTCGTGATTGACGAATGAGGTGAATTTTGGACACTGTATCACTTCGGTTAGTGATTAACACTTAAGCTTTGGCCCCCAGTTCCGGGGACCAGTATTTGTATTTCGGTCGTCGATCGCACCTATTGCAAATTTTGAGCACATGTCCACACTCCGAGGACTTAGGATAGTCTGTGATTGATAATCTGGTTCGCACTCTGGGAATTCGGGAGTTATCGATGTTTGTAACACAGTTCGCACTTCGGGAACTTTGACTCGGCATTTGCACTCTAATTCACACTCTGGGAATTTGGAGTCGGTATTCACATTTTGGTTCGCGCTCCGGGAACCTGGAATTGATGTTTATCCTCCAATTCACTCTCTGGGAACTTGGAGCCAGCATTGGCGTTTTGGTTCGCGCTCCGGGAACCAGGAATTAATGTTTGTACTCCGATTCGCGCTCTGGGAATCTAGAGTTAGTATTTACTTTTCGGCTCGCACTCTGGGAACCTGGAAATGATGTATACCCTCCAATTCACGCTCTGGGAACTTGGAGTTAGCATTTATGTTTCGGTCCACACTCCGGGAACCTGGAATTGATGTTTATACTCCAATTCACGCTCTGGGAACTTGGAGTTTGGATTTGTATTTCGTTTCGCGCTCCGGGAACCTGGAATTAATGTTTATACTCCAATTCACGCTCTGGGAATTTGGAGTTAGGATTGATGTGTCGGTTCGCACTCCGGGAACCTAGAATAGATGTTTATACTCCAATTCGCACTCTGGGAAGTTGGAGTTTGTCGATAGATGGTCAGTCACACCTATTTGGGCTTTTTAGGAATTCGTTCACACTCTGGGAAAGACGGATTTGATGTTTATACTCCAATTCGCACTCTGGGAACTTGGAGTCAGCCGATAGATGGTCAGTCACACCTATTTGGGCTTTTTAGGAATTCGTTCACACTTTGGGAACGATGGATTTTATGTTTATACTCCAATTCACACACTGGGAAAGTGGAGTTTGCCGATAGATGGTAAGTCACACCTATTTGGGCTTTTTAGGAATTCGTTCACGCTCTGGGAATGATGGATTTGATGTTTATACTCCAATTCGCACTCTGGGAACTTGGAGTCCGTTCACACTCTGGGAACGATGGATTTGATGTTTATACACTAATTCGCACTCTGGGAAAGTGGAGTCCGTTCACACTCTGGGAACGATGGATTTGATGTTTATACTCCAATTTGCACTCTGGGAAAGTGGAGTCCGTTCACACTCTGGGAACGGTGGATTTGATGTTTATACTCCAATTCGCACTCTGGGAAAGTGGAGTCCGTTCACACTCTGGGAATGATGGATTTGATGTTTATATTCCAATTCGCACTTTGGGAAAGTGGAGTCCGTTCACACTCTGGGAACGATGGATTTGATGTTTATACTCCAATTCGCACTCTGGGAATTTGGAGTTGGTGTTTATACTCCGGTTCGCACTCTGGGAGCCTAGAGTTGATGTTTATACTCCGGTTCGCACTCTGGGAACCTAGAGTTGATGAGAATACTCCAATTCGCGCTCTGAGAATTTGGAGTTAGTTGTAGGACTATTGTGTGTCGGTCCAGTTCAGCCTTTGATGTGATAGCTTGCCCCCGAGCCGAGGTTTCACTTAGTGAATGGCATGTCGTATCACAGTCACTCGCTAATTGAATAAATTCCATTGTTCGATGGAACTTAGCTCTTCGTGCGTCGTGATTGTTGAATGTTGCATTCGGTGAATCACAGCTCTAGCTTGAAGAGATAGTAATTTATTGCTGGAACGGAAAAACATGGCAAAGTCAGTGCCTTATTAGAAATTCAAACTTCAGAATGTAAAGGAAATTGCAAAGTATTCATGGATTAGATAAATCCTATCATGTGTAACAGTGACGAAGATCCTCGTCGTTCCAGACTCCTAACAAAGTGGGTCCGCCACTGATGGCGTTTATCACCAATCTCCCGCGGGGACAGGTAGAGTCCTCCTGTCTCGGTCGATCGGGTTCATTATTTTGATATGATGGGCCCGCTCCTCCAGGCTGCGGCGCCCGCATAAACTGTTCCATCTTCCTTTCTCTGATCAATTTTTCTATGAGATCTTGTAAGTGACGATATTCATTCGTATCGTGGCCGTAGCTTTCATGGAACCTGCAAAATTTTCCCGTCTGGATTTGTCTCTCTGATGACGGTTTTGGAGCAGGTTTTTTGTATTGAATTGTACTACAGGTTTGTAAATACAAGTTCTCCAGCGATGTATTCAAAGGAGTATGATTGTCAAACATAGGATTCTTGCGCTTTGGGCCACGATTTTGATCTCGCTTTCTAGTTTGATTCACGTTCTCTCTTCGCTGAGTTTGTTTATTTTGAAGTTTCAACTGAACTTTTCCAGAACTCTCACCGGACTGTCTGATCGCGACATTGCTTTGGATCCCTTCAGTTCTTGGCGCTGCATCAGTTTGCTTCCTAGACTATCTCGCATCTTCCCTTCTCAGGAATTGAGCCGCCTTGGCGTTGAAACGGTCCAACGATGCAGGCGGTTTTCCAGCCAACCAGTTGCCAAACTCAGAATCGGGGTCAACCCCCTCAGTCAACGCCATAAGGATGGAGTTATCATTCGGATTGCTGATTTCGGCACATGCAGCGTGGAATCTCTCTAAGTAGTGTCTGAGCGTCTCTCCAGGGGCTCGGGTGACGCTGGCTAGAGTGTTGACGTCTTTGGGTCTTGCGACGTGCATGCGGAATTGCTCGATGAATTTTGTGGCCAACTGGTCAAAGGAGGATATGGATCGAGGTGGCAGTCGAGTGAACCACATGGTGGCGATGCCCCTCCAAGGATATGGGGAAACTACGACACTTTACTGCATCGTCAGCTCTGGCAGCGCTCATTGACCATTCATATTTCAAAATATGTTGGTTGGGGTCGGAGTTTCCCTCGTACATGGGTAGAGTTGGCATCTTGAATCGCCGTGGGGGTTCAGCAGTAAGTATATCGTCCGTAAAAGGAGTGTGACTTCAGGAAATTCCCCAGTCGTCGTTTGTGAGACCTTGGCTCTCACAGATCATCTGACGTATCATGGTCGGAAGATCCAGCATTTGTACGTTCTACGCGGCTTGTGCCAGAGTGTGATTGTGTTCCATATTCTGGGGTTGGACCGGATGCTGTCGACGATCCAAATCTTGCCTTCTTGGCTCATAGTCCTCTAGGACGTACGGTTCAGGGGCACGCCCATGCTGACGACGGTTCATATTCGACTGATCTTGGGCATCGACTCCTGGTTCAACCGCGACATTAGTGGCGCGGTATTCTATGGTATAATAAGGAACGGTACCCCCTTGGGAGGAGGGTCCGGTTTGAAAACTGGCTGATGGACCAACTCTTAGTTGTCAAACGGTCATTGCCGGTTGATTTCCAACAGCTTGTATGTGACTCCCATCTAGCCGGGGTCGTGGAGATCGATGATGATAGTCGGATGATGAAGAACTTTCGCTGGAGGAGTAAGAAGCATGGTCTCTCTTGGATCTCCTTCGCTTCTGGCGATCTAGCTAGTTGATCAGCTCAGCGTTAGCGCATAGCTGTTCTATTAGTTGTTGCCGACTCTGGGTCAGCTCTTGGAGCAACAGCTAAAACTCTTGTCGGGTAACCAGACATGATGGTTCCGAGTGTCCAGTAGCGTCTTGGTTAGAGGGAGGTACTGGCGTAGGATTCTGTCTATCCTGTTCTTCTTGATTGATAGCGCTAGAGGTGGTCCTTGTGCTAACCATCTTGAAGGTTGAATTCCTTTCCTAGACTTTATGAAAATCTGAATAGAAGGGAAGGAACTTGGATTGGATGATCTGGATCTCTCTCTTAGATTTATTCAATCCGGTATCGACGACAGATCCAACGAGCAGGAGAAAATCTGGGTTCTTCTCGGTGAAAGCACCAAAGTGTTTGCACCAAAATTGGTCACAACACTCTTCGGGAGTCTTTGAAGATATAATAATGAAGAATATAAATTGAAAATGAGGATTATCTAACAAAAACTCCAAATCACAGTAAAGTAAATGCGTAGACAAGCAATTTAGAGTGGTTCGGCGTGTTGCCTACGTCCACTATAAAGTTTTTTGTAGTTTTATTGCTTCTCTTTCAACGATTACAAGCAAGTACAACAAACAATAGCAAGTTACAACTACAAATTCGAAATTAACAGTAGTAGAATGATGGAGATCTCGATCCGGCAGAGTTTCGACGCTTGAGAGTCAAAAGATCCTTTTTCTGTAGGCTCCGGGGCTCTATTTATAGACATAGGAGGCCGAGACTTCGCTCAAATATCGGGAGACTTTTCTGGCACGTGAGTGGGCCCACGCGACCAATCTCAAAACGTTACGAGTCGATCTGTGATCGATACGAAGTCATTTCGTATCGATCAAGATGATGTCCAATTGAGCTAAAATTTGGTGTGAGCGTTCCTTGTCTCGTGTGCAATCTCCAGTGAAAATTTCATGGCATTTCGATCAGTAGATCATGAGATATAGTCGATACGAAATGACGTTCTACACTAGGCTGTTTGGTTCGAATCGAGCTATTCGAATCGATTGCTTCGAATCGATGTTGTCACGCGCTTTCGTGATGACGTGGAGGCAATCTTCGCCTCGATCCGGTCTTTGCTCCAAGTTGACCGCGTCGACTCTATATATCTCGGCTTGTTCGCATCGAGGGATGACACGTCATCCAGGTTTGTTGCCTTGATGGATTCGAATGAAGGCTTCACTTATGGGTTCGAACAGCATTTATCGATGGACACGAACTACTGATGGTTGATGGATACGAACAAGCCTTTCTTTGGTGGATACGAGCCATGTAGCTTCTCTATGGATACGAGTTCAATCGATGTGAACTTGAACCCTTTGATGGATATGAAGTAAGGTGACATGATGGATACGAACAACAGCTGTCTGATGGATACAAAGAGAGGCTTCTATGATGGATGCGAAGCAGATACTGGCCGATCGTTACGAAGCGCTTCATATGCTAATGGGTACGAAGTCCATCGATATGAACTCGATGGATTCGAACACGGCCAATCCTGATCGATACGAACTCATGGGAGTTGACCGATACGAAGTAGGTAATCTACGGATGGATGCGAACCAGGGAGATGCCAATGGATTCGAATAAGGAGGAGCTGATGGACTCGAATGGGATCGAGTCGAACCGAGGCACTTCGATGGATTCGAACTTGATCGATACGAACTGGGGTGCTTCGTTGGATTCGAAGTCGATGGAACCTGATCAATACGAAAGTGATCGATTCGAACCGGAGTTCGATGATGGATACGAAATCACCAATAGTGATGGATACGAAATCTAGGCCATTTCCTCTAGATTGAATCGATCATAACGTGAGCGTATGAACTCGGATTGACTTGAAATTTGAGATGCTGACTTCTATGGATTTGCTTGTCATGTCCTATCAATTGTAGCTCAATCTGGACTCGAAAAAAATTCAGCGATATCCATAGTGAAGCAAAGTATAACCAATCTTTGAGACGAACTGTCTTTTGTCTTTGATCGTCTTTTGGTATCACGGCTTTGCCAAAAAGCGGGATAACATTATGAACCCTCCAGGTTTTGTATGGAAGTAATTTATCTAGTTGCCTCTTGAGCTTAGATGTCTTAGTCCATAATTGGACATGCCTTTTCTCGGTCTTGAACATCATAGTTCATGATTTGAATATGTCTCCTCCTGGACTTAGACGTCTCAGACCATTATAGAATGAGCCTCTTACTGGGCTTGGACGTCTCAGTCTATTATAGAATGTGCCTCTACTTGGGCTTGGACATCTTAATCCATTATTTAATAGGCCTCTTCTTAGGCCTGGACATTTTAGTCCATTGTTGTTCGATGCTCTTGATTAGCTCATCTTAGAGAATGGAACTAATGACTTACCTAACCTCCCTAAAGGAGGCGCCTTCCCCTTTTGCGGCGCGGACATTGGCTTGTTCGACGCTTTATCTTGGCTATCTTATGTCGTGAATAAAGGCTTACTCCATCCTCCCTCCAGGAGGTGCCTTACCCTGGCCATAACGTGGTGCAGATAAGGGCTTGTTTAGTGCTTTAACCTGGCCTTCTTTCCGGGCGGATAAAGGCTTACTTCGTCCTCCCTCTAGGAGGTGCCTTGATCTAAGTAGAGGCGCAACCAAGGGCTTATCCGATGCTTTAACATGGCTATCTTATGGCGCAGCTAGAGGCTTACCCACCCTTCCTCCAAGAGGTGCTCTTCCCTAGCCAACTCGTTATGGACAGAGGCTTTTCTACCATCTTAGGTAGTATCAAAATATAAGGAGCAATTCTCCCTACCATGTATATTTTCTTTTTATTAAATGTAGCTCTTTATTGATTTCGTCTCAAATTGTTTTTACAAACTCTTGAATTTTTCCTTTTCGAAAGATGTTTATTGTTTGCACCAAAAATGGTCACAAACCCCAAGTATCATGAAAGCACTAGTGTATGAACATAAATCAGCAATATTCAAGCACAAATCTCAGATCTAAGCAAACAACAAACAACAATCCAGTAATATCAAACAAAGACACGAGATTTATAGTGGTTCGGCTATCTCTGGCCTACTTCCACTTCAAAGTTTTATCTTTTATTGATTATCCTTGCTGGTTACAGATGATTATAGCGATTACAATGAACTAATTTGAGTAGAACAGCGATAGCAATGTGTAGAATTGAATCCGGCAGAGTCTAGACGTTGAATAGCCAAAAGATCCTTTTTCTATAGGCTTTAGGGGCTATCTATAGGCATAGGAGGCTGATATCGCGCTCAAATTTCGGGAGACTTCTTCAGGCACGTGAGTGGGCCCACGCGACCGACCCTACCAAGTTTCGACTCGATCTATGATCGATACGAAACAATTTCGTATCCATCAAAAAATGATCCAATCGAGCTGAAACTTGGCAAGACTGTTCTTTACCTTGTATGCAAGTACTATGAAAATTTCGTTGCATTTGGATCAGCAAGTTAGGAGATATGATCAATACAATATCACGTTCTTCGTAGGCTGTAGATTTCGAATCCATCATTTCGAATCCATCCGCTTCGTGTCGTTCACAAGCACGTGCTCGCTCGATGACGTGGAACGATTCGCTGTGTTGACCGCGGCTTCATCCCTTCTTTCGCACCCAATGGTAACCTTCTATTCGTACCCATTTGACCTAGCCCACGTTCGCCATGATGAGATGTTTTCCGTATCGATCGCTGCAGTACGATCGATGCGAAGTGACTCGTTTTGAGGTGGATACGAACAAAGGCCATATGTGTATGGATACGGATAGCATTCATCCCATGATCGTTTGCGAACGCAATCGATTCGAACAACCATGAACCGCTTTCATACGAAAGAGGGTTGTAGAGTGGATGGATACGAACCAAACTTACCAGTGATCGATACGAATGCATGGATTCGAAATATGCTGCCTGCCTCCAACCTGATCGACACGAATGTCATCGATTCGAACAAACCAACGCACGCTTGCTTACCAACCTGGGTCTGCTGCCATCGAGTCGAAATCTTTCTGGCCTTCCCATCTGATCGATACGAATGCCATCGAGTCGAACCAAAACCTGATCGATTCGAACTTCATCGAGTCGAACCAATGCCGATCGATATGAATCCAATTGATACGACACACCCTCTGATGATCGATGTCAAATCCATCGATACGAACCAGTCCTTGCACACCTTAATCCATCCATATCTCGAGCGTACGAACCGATCGACCTGAAATTTGAAATGTAGCTTTCCTTAACCTTGATCATCATCTCCAATCGATTCCGTCCTTATTGAAGCTCGGCCAAATTTTAACGACGTCGATTGCAGCCTTGTTTCCAATCGATGTCTAACCCTGATATCCATTCTTCCTCGCCAATTTGTCGATATTCCAGCCTTGACCAAAAGGTGGGATAATATTTGCCCCCCAAAACATGCCTTGTGATAATAAGGTGTGTTTTCAATAGTTCCGAATCCAATATCTAAAGTCCTAATCCATCCTTATCCAATAGCCAATAACCAAATCCAGGACCTCTCCAGGTCGATATCCAAATCCATAACCTCTCCAAGCTCTTGCCAAGCGCAATCCACACTTGACGACTGTGGTCCAGTGTCCCTAGACGTTGAGCTAACCTCTCCGGGTTCTTGTCAAGTGCAATCCACACTTGACGACCGTGGTCCAGTGTCCCTGGACGTTGTACAGTGTCATGGCTTAAGTCCTAAGCCGAATCCTGGTCTCTCCGGACCTTTGCCGAGCATAGTCCATACTCAGCGACATGAAACAATAATCAATAATATGGGACCTAGTCCTAGGCCGAATCCTGGTCGCTCCGGACCCTTGTTGAGCATAGTCCATACTCAACGACCTGAATAAGCCAATTCACCACATGCGGACGAAGAGACTTACCCCTTGCCAGATATAATCCATACCTGACGACCGTTTACCAAAAACCAGATAAAAATCCAATCAAAATCCAATCCAAAATCCAAATCAAATCAGAAAATCAGAAATCCGAATCAACATCCAAAATAGAAAACAACCATCCAAACGAGAATCCAAACCAGAAAGCAAGCAAAATCAGGAGTTCAAACCAAACTCCAAAGCCAAACCAGAAAAATAAGTGTCCAATCCGAAAGCAAAAGATAGATTTCAAAAACCATGGCGGCGTGATCTATCATCATTCAGAGCATGCCTAGGGCTATCTCTGTCCCCGTACATGTGTAAATAACTTAGCCGTTTTCCAGTAGCTTGCTGCTTATTTCACATTATCCCGGTCAATTGATAATCAATCGACCACCATTCCTGGACCTCGTACCATCGTTGCTCGAGGTAGGCGGTGGTTGCTCCTGCTCCACCACTGCATTCCAAGTTCCAACATATTGTCGCAACTGTCCATTCCTTACATTCTCCTCGATTATATCCTTCAAGTGCTTGCAGCTGTTGGTATCGTGCCCATCCAAATCATGGAAGAGGTAGTGCCTTCCTGATACCCTCTCCCGTTCAGAAGGCTCTCTCCTAGCCGGCCTTCGATAGGAAGGTGATTCCGGGTTTCCAGGTATATCCGCTCCAACGTCTCGTTTAGTCCCGTGTATGTGGAGAACTTTGGATCCTTCCATCGCTTCCTTTCTTTTCCAGAATCATCATCCAACTTCCTTTGTCCTTTATCTTTATCCGAACCTCTGCTGGATGGTCCTCCACCCTCAGTCGCATTCACCTCCTTCAACATTAAATCTGCACATGCATCCTCTTGTCGAAGGAATCTCTCAGCTTCATGAAAGAATTCCCCGAGATCCGGCGGTGGGTCTCATATTAAAGATACCTTGAAATATGAATCCTCTCTGACTCCTAACACTGCCGCCATCAAAACAATTGATGGATCCGGCCGATCCACCGAAGCAACCGCCGCGTTGAACCGAGTTAAAAAAGCTCTAAGTGATTCATCCGTCCTTTGCTTTACCGACGTTAGTATCATCACGTTCTTAGGCCTCTTAATATGAACCTGAAATTGCCTCAAAAACCTATCCACCAATTTCGTCCATGCTCTGATAGATCCTTCCTCCAATTGCCTAAACCACATTGCGGCTATATCTGTCAAATACCGAAGGAAACATCGGGCCATAACTTCCTCCGATACCCCTAGCACCTCCATGTGTCAAGTGTATCTCATCAGATGATCTGTCGGATCAGCCTTTCCATTGTATACTTCCATACTAGGTAGCTTGAAATCAGGCGAATTTCGAGCCATCCTGATTTCCCGTGTAAACGGACTCTTGTTCACTCCTTCCAAGTCTCTATTGGACAGACCTTCACGCATAGTTCTCCTAATAATCTCAGCTAATCCAGCATTATCTATCAAAGGTTGCCCCCCATGCCCCCGAAGGAATTCCGGTACATACTCCTCATGCGGTTCACTAATGTTGGCTCTCGCTCTAGCCTGTTGAGCTCCATCCAAGGGCCTTCCAATGTCAGATCCTGTGGGCCTGCCCCCAAGCCTTTGTTGACTGCCATCTGGTTCTATTTTCTGTCCTCTATTGGGTTCCGCGAACCTAGCTCCTTGTCCTACACTTGCGGCTGCTGTAGTTGGTCCAAGGTTCTGTGTTCCTGCAGCTCTCATCTTTTCGAAGAAAGTCTGCATAATGTCATGTTGACTTTTCAACAATCTCTCTTGCAATGATTTGGCCATGGCCTCCATTTCATCCCTGGTTATGTAGATCGAAGCTTGTCCTTCCCCAGCCCCGGAGGATGCTTCTTGGCTTCCTTCCTGTTGGCTTCTCTCAGCCCTTCGTCTTCTACTTGTCTGTCGAGTCATTGTCTTTCAAATCTAAACTCTTCACTCTTTTTAAATCTGAACTTCAATCCGATGCAGCGGGTGCTAGTCGTTCTCAGTGAAAGCACCAAAGTGTTTGCACCAAAAATGGTCACAAATCCCAAGTATTGTGAAAGCACCAATGTATGAACACAAATCAGCAATATTCAAGCGCAAAACTCAGATCTAAGCAAACAACAAACAGCAATCCAGTAATATCAAACAAAGACACGAGATTTATAGTGGTTCAGCTATCTCCGGCCTACGTCCACTTCAAAGTTTTATCTTTTATTGATTATCCTTGCTGGTTAAAGATGATTACAATGATTACAATGAAGTAATTTGAGTAGAACAGCGATAGCAATGTGTAGAATTGAATCCGGCAGAGTCTAGACGTTGAATAGCCAAAAGATCCTTTTTCTGTAGGCTTCAGGGGGCAATTTATAGGCGTAGGAGGCTGATATCATGCTCAAACTTCGGAAGACTCCTTCTGGCACGTGAGTGGGCCTACGCGACCGACCCCACCAAGTTTCGACTCGATTTGTGATCGCTACGAAACAATTTCATATCCATCAAAAAATGATCCAATCGAGCTGAAACTTGGCAGGACTGTTCTTTACCTTGTATGCAAGCTACTATGAAAATTTCGTTGCATTTGGATCAGCGGTTTAGGAGATATGATCGATAGAATCTCATGTTCTTCGTAGGCTGTAGATTTCGAATCCATCATTTCGAATCCATCCGCTTCGTGTCGTTCACAAGCACGTGCTCGCTCGATGACGTGGAACGATAAACCAGGGGAAATCCATATTGTTCGCTGTGTTGACCGAGGCTTTATCCCTTCTTTCGCACCCAACGGTAACCTTCTATTCGTACCCATTTGACCTAGCCCATGTTCGTCTTGATGAGATGTTTTCCGTATCGATCGCTGCAATACGATTGATGCGAAGTGACTCATTTTGAGGTAGATACGAACAAAGGCCATATGCGTATGGATACGGATAGCATTCATCCCATGATCGTTTGCGATTCGAACAACCATCAACCGCTTGGATACGAAAGAGGGTTGTTGAGTAAATGGATACGAACCAAGCTTACCAGTGACCGATACGAATGCATGGATTCGAAATATGCCGCCTGCCTCCAACCTGATCGACATGAATGTCATCGATTCGAACAAACCACCGCACGCTTGCTTACCAACCTAGGTCTACTGCCATCGAGTCGAAATATTTCTCGCCTTCCCATCTGATCGATACGACGCCATCGAGTCGAACCAAAACCTGATCGATTCGAACTTCATCAAATCGAACCACTGTCGATCGATATGAATCCAATCGATACGACACACCCTCTGCTGATCGATGCGAAATGCATCGATACGAACCAGTCCTTGCGCACCTTAATCCATCCATATCTCAAGCATACGAACTTCGATCAACCTGGAATTTGAAATGTAGCTTTCCTTAACCTTGATCATCATCTCCAATCGATTCCGTCCTGATCGGAGCTCGGACAAATTTTAATGACATCGATTGCAGCCTTGTTTCCAATCGATCTCCAATCCTGATATCCATTCTTTCTTGCCAATTTGTTGATATTCTAGCCTTGACCAAAAGGTGGGATAACATTTATGATCATCCCTGTTTGTACCAACACTGGGCACAACACTCTTCGGATGTGTTTGAAGAGATAAAATGAAGAAAGTAAATGTAAAATGAGGAAGATCTAACAAACACACCAATTAACAAGTAAGAAAAAGTACAAAAACACATGAATTTAGAGTGGTTCGGCATATTGGCTACGTCCACTATGAAATGATCGATGTTTATTGATTATAACTCATTGGATACAAGTGGATTATAACAATACAATCAAAGTGTAGCAGCAATTTCGGCAAAGTATCCACATAGAGAGGGCAAAAAGTCCATTTTCTATAGATTTCGGGTCACTATTTATAGGTGTGGGCAGCAAATATCTCGCCCAGATCTCGAAAGACTTCTTCTCTCACGAGGATGGGCCCACAGGATCAAATTCAAGTGATTTTGAGTCAATTTAAGAGCGATACGAATTGAGTTCATATCCGTCAACAATTGGTCTTTTCAGGTGGGATCGATCAGGTACATTCTTGAGGTTGTACGCAAGCTTCTGTGAAAATTTAATGGCATTTGGACTTGTAGATTTTGAGTTATGATCGATACAAGTTTGCATTTTCGAAGTGCTGCCGAGTTTGTATCGCTTCCATTTGTGACAATCCTATTTGTGTCGCTCCTAGGCACATGATGGTCAATGATGTGGCACTGTCTTCCAAGATCGATCCACTTTTCATGCCGAGCGACCAAGTTTTCCTCCTTTGTAGGTCTTGTTCGTATCAATCCAAAATCCTCCTTCGTATCGAGCCATGCAGCTAGCCTCATATCGATGATCACATCCCCACACATATCAGTCCTGGGAGGGACTTCGTATCGATAAATTCGTATCATTATTTGGCTCCTTCAATCGTATTGATCAAGTAATGATCGATACGAGTTTGGTTTCTCCCAATCGAAGGACACGAACAAAAGGGACATGAAGGAGATGGCGGTGGACACGAACTCGATGGATACGAATAAACTGCTTCTCTCCATGGATATGAATTGATCATTCTTTGCTTGAGAATCAATGGTTACAAACGAGATGGATACGTCGTGGTTTTTCTATTTAGATTTTGACGGAGGCGAATTATTTGGTTACGAATTACGTTTGCCTTTCATGAGACTTCATTGATCCATAACTTGAGCGTACGAACTCCGATTGACCTGAAATTTGAAACATTGGCTTTCTCGGTGTTGCTTGTCATGTCATATTGATTGTAACTCAATCCGGACTCTGGAAAAAATTTACCAATATCCAAAATGAACCTGTGTATAACCGATCTTCGAGATGGATTGCCCTTGGTTTCTAGTCAAGTTCTTGGTATCACGGCCTTGCCAAAAGGCAAGATAACATTTGCCCTCTAAAGTACGTCTTATGTGAACATGACATGCTATGAAGAACTGCAATCTTCCGTCCAAAAAGTTCTATCTGATTCATTGAATAGTTTTTATCTTTTCGTCAAAAGATGTAACCTTTGATTGATTTCTAATAATTTAAATGCTGAATTGTTGACTGCCAATGATCATATGGTGCATTGTTGCAACCAAGTGTCGAGTGTTAGCAAACTGTTGTTCATTGTTGCGATTGGCACCAGTGAGCATTCGATTTCTATGAATTTTAAAAGTTGATTGTTAACATGTTATACACATAAATGCATGTTAACCCACTCCCATTAACGTTCATACATTCACGAGTCATTGCCAGTTTTCTTGTAACGAGTCCCATATCGTTCCTCTCCTGAATTGATGTGAAATTCGAGTTGTAACAACGGTTGATGGTTGTTTTTAGAGTTTTTTTTAACATCAATCCTCTTCTGGATCGGTGTGAGAGGTTGAAAAATTGTTTACTTATCGATAGCGATCGATACGAATTTGGTTGATGTTCCAAGGTAGTTCGTGTCGACGGATACGAGTCTTAGGGTCTTTAAATAGATGGATACGAATCTAGCAGTCCGTATCGATGGAGTTCGGTACTTCAAGCATGACTCAGTTGTGGTGTTTGCATCGATGGGACTGTTATATTAAATGGATATGAGTAATGCATCTCAAACGGACTCGATCTGCTTGAAGCTGGTTTTAATAGGTCAAAATGACCGGCTTGAAGCTGGTTTGATGCTGGTTATAATAGGTCAAAATGACCGAGAGATGAAGGGACGTTCCTCCACTATAAATGCCTCAGTAGTTTGAGAAATTTTTTACTTTTACTTTCCTGATATCATCATGCCTTTCGTATCTATTGATAGATCAAGAAAAGAGAAAGAGTCTTCTTTGTTCCCTACTTCGAGTTAATCCATTTACTTCAAGTTAATCCATTTACCTCTAAATTTGATCCTTTAATCTAGGTAATTATCTAACTAAACCAGCCTTAAAATGATGAGACTCATACTTCAATGCTATCCCATCCAAGGTTGGTCGATTTTCGGTGACATTGATGTTGGAAGTTGGTTGGAGCAAGGTCATGGAGGAGCAACGACATGGTCTCTGCTCGAGGAAGAAGAAGAGGGCGATAGAGAGAGGGAGACGAATGACGTTGCTTGTATCGATCAAGGGTGAGGAAGAAATTCGCATTGATTTGAATATACGGGGATTTCGTATCGAAGAGGTGGAGATCTGTGTATCGATTGATGATAGGGCTTCATATCGTTTCAAGGTGATCGATACGAAAGCACGGACTTAATAGTCGATACGAAGGTGTCCCACCTGATCGATACGTATTGCCTGTCAAGAGATCGATACGAACGCATCTTTGATGGTCGATATGAATTCGAACTCTGATGGATACGAATAGCTTCCTTGATCGATACGAAATGGAGTTTTGGTGATCGACACGAGTTGAATCTTGACGAATTCGAAACCCCTTGCAGATTTGAACATATGACTCCGACGAGCTTTCGCCTTGCATAATCGAACTTTACCATTTCACTGCATATTTGACTGCCTTTAGAAGCTCATCGATGGAACTGTAACTTGACAACATTTAATGAATCTCAACTTAGATCGATGGCTAAAATTGGATGGCACGATTGTGACAGTCAGCAATAATGGTCACTCTGGTTGAATTCTAAAGTCTCATCGTTCGGATACTTCGTTAATCTTGATAGAATTTTCTTAAATAACTTACATCACTGCACAACACATTCACGCATTTCACATTGGGGAACACACACGATTATTGTCACCTAATGATGGTTTTTGATGAGTTGATTGGCTATGGAACCCGGGAGTTTACAGCAACAAGAGGCTCAAAGTTCACCCCTTTTGGTAACAGAGATGCAACCATCGCGGCCGAAGTCATAAGTCTAGCTCCGGACGAGCTACCAGGAGCAACCTTCATTGGGAATCCACAGTATTCCGCACCATCCAATGTTTTTAAAGATATATTAGCGAGAATTTTCTTGCGGCACGGGCTATCATTGAACGATGTTCTGCTACGAGGGCAGAATGACAAGCCATACACTCCTCCAGAAGGGTACACTGCTTTTAATCGATTTTCCTACAAAGCCGAGATGCTCCCACCATTCAATCAATATATTCAAGAGGTGTTATCTTATATAGGGATTGCCCCGTCACAGTTACATCCGAATGGGTATGCTCTTCTGAACAGCCTATTCATCATATTCATGGAGCAACTTTTCGGCCCCCGACTCCAGAGGAAGTCGGATTCTTATTCAACGTAAAGAATAGGGGAGATAACCCCTCTTTCACATTTTTAGAGGGAGTCAGAAACTATCAAATTGTGATTGGGACTTGGTCCAAACTTAGCTACTTCAAAACCGAGTAGTTATATGTTCAATGCCCGCTATGATTCGCTAGACGGTGGCTAGTTAGACGTAAGTGTTGCAATTTTTTTGGCAACTAATTGGTTACTCTCCATTGAGACTGAGTTTAATGTTGTTTTTCCTTTATAGCTTCAAATCCTCGACCTGAAGGTGATCAATTTAGGGAAATCGTCAAGATTCTCCGAGAGGTGCCGGGCAAGATTAGAGAGATCAAAACGTTGCTTACGAATGAAAATCTAAGAGCTGTTTGGCTGATTGACAGAGACTAGAGCATAGGGCTTGAAGGATCTCTTAGGGTAGCTGCGGCAAGATGAGCTAGGCATAGAATGCCCGAGACTGTAATTGTTGGGCAGGGTGGCAAAAGAGGATACACTCACTGAAGATGAACCCACAGCCAGGCCCTCAGATAGCCCTCGACATTCAGAGGAAAAATGAAAAGGCAAGGTGGTTGATTATGACCTTCGCAAGTCTACGAGATGGAAATCTATAGTCGTGTCTCTGCCAGCTGCCAGTGTTATAATTTTGGAGGCTCCTCCCTCACACATGGAGAATCCCTTCGAAGGACTTGCAGACATTCCAATTGTGGATTATGTGTTGCTCCAACAAGATACCAGATTGGAAGGGCTTCAGAGTGCTTTAGATCTAGGCGAGTCAATTCCTTCCAGTATGGCTGATATAACCGATTGGTCGGGGGGTTTGCACATGCATACACACACTTCACGACACTACACAATTTCTAATCACAAGCTATTCATCTCTGGAGATTACCAGCTCTGCTTCTCTTTTCATTTTACTATGTCGAGTCGGAAATCTATGCTTTGTAGCCTTCGTTCTACGCTCCGTTCATCTAGCTCATACTTTGAGTCTTGTAGACATGAGGCCGATAGAGACTGCAATTGTGGCTATTCTAGTTAGGAGAGGGAGCGTTACGAGAGGGAAAGGGTAGGGAGAGGGAGAGGGAGTATAAGCGCCGTTCTCGACCACGCTCTCCGCTACTTAAAGGACCAACACAACCTTCTGGTTCTAGTAAACAACCCCTTGAATCTTAGCGTCAAATACCACCTCCTCAAGCAGCTAGGCCTGACCAACAACGTCGAGCACTGAAATCGAGGCTCCCGTTGTCACTGAACAAGCCATCACAGAACCCATCAAAGAAAGAGCGATTAGAATCGCTAAATTGAAAAAGGATTTTCCAAATATATGCTTTGATGGCTTCATCTTTTCCCGGCACTTAAAATGAATTCCCAAAGAGGAAGAATAGATGATGCACGACTATATACACGATCTTTATGGCCAATATCGAGAGTGGTTTAAGACTGCAGATAAAGTTTCAGCGGTGGCCTTTGAGCGGGCGAAGATAATCGAGAAATTAGGAACTGATCTCGCTCAGAAGGACCGCATAAATTAGGTTCTTAACGATGAAAATGATTCTAGAAGAAATTCAGAGATGGAGGCTAACAAAAGAGTCGACGAGACAACTCGAAGGATGGAGGAGATGAGGCAAACACACTTAGCCTTGGTTGAGGAAATGGGGCACCGGACCACCACAGTTATGGCTGAAAGAGATGGGGCGCTAAATGTGCTTGAAAAGCTTAAAGCCAAGTTTCCTAAAGTCATCAAAGAAAAAGATGATGCAAAAAAAAGCCAC
The DNA here is from genome assembly GCA_030765085.1 of Allium cepa. Lineage (NCBI taxonomy): Eukaryota > Viridiplantae > Streptophyta > Magnoliopsida > Asparagales > Amaryllidaceae > Allium > Allium cepa. The sequence goes on along the minus strand of CM060942.1, from coordinate 690,070,864 downwards.
TCAGGAAGCATGCGAGCAGGCTGTGGCGCTCAGGGATTGGAGGGATTTGGCAATGCTAAAGGTTCTGGAAACCGAAGGCAGGGTTGAGGGTGAAGTGAGAACGGCAGAGGCCAGGTTGGAAGGTGACATTGAAGATCTCCTTATTATATATAATGCCAATGTTCAAAAGCATCGAAATCTAAGCTGGCTCGAAGATTATCCATCACGTCTATATAATGCTTAGTGCTGCTTGGTTGAAGATGAAAAAGCAAAGCACCACACTGAATCCATTGATGAATTTGAATTAGAGAATTAGGTGCTGAATGAGGATGAGAAAAGAGTTCTCCACGATGTAACTATCACATTCGAGAAAGAGAGACTCGGTACTCAGCATCCGGAGTCCAGAGAGCATTTTGGCATTGAGCATCATGATGCGGGCTTCGAAATTCCTACGCCAACCCAGCCCGAATCTACTTCTGCGGTTGATCCTCAATCTGTGCCTGCTTACAATCCTGATCAACCGCAGTTGTCTCCAACTTGCGAGCATGTCCCTGAAGCTGCTCCGGCTCCCCCCACGAGCCATTCTAAGGAAGGTATTCTAAACATTTCTCGCATATACTCAAAGTCGGGAGTGTTGTTTGAAGTAGTTACTAACATTTTTTCTCTTATCTCTATTCAGCGATAGGAGCTGCATCGGTCATGCCGCTGCAACTCAAGAGCCGCATCATAAGCAGAAGGCCCTTATAACAAAGGTGACTACAACAATGACTGCTGCACCAACTGATGGAGTGCAGGGGAGCACTTTTACTTTTGACGAGGAGATGATGGAGGAACTCCTTGGTCATCAAAGTGATCCACTTACTGACCTGCCATTGGTCATGGGCGAAGACGCATTCATGGCAAGTGCTTATGGCCCAACTGGCAGCATTCCCATGAATGCTAAAATAATTCATAAAGAAGAGATAATAGCGGCGATCAACGCCGGGATGGAAGCAGCCGCATGGGCCAGTGGTATTGGAGGTGGGATGGCAGGTCCCAGTCCAGCTCCTTAGTGAATGGTTTCTCTCGGCGACACGGTGTCGACACCGGAGTGCCTCCATCTTCTTCTAACAACAAGAGTGTTCCTATCCCTCCGACTCCACATTCAGAAAGTGTTCCAATCCCTATGAGTTCGGAGGAAGAGGTCACCATAATTTCCCTGGCTAGAGATAATCATCAAAATACAAAGGCTCGAAGTGGCACCCGAGCGGTAGCTCCAATAGTTCAACGTCGAAGAAGAAGAAGAAATTGAGAGAATAAACATGTCTTCTCGCTTCCCTTTTTTGGTGGATAGATGGGAATTTCATATTGTTTCCTGTCGGCCGTGTATAGGTGAGGGTCCGACCCCTGATAGTAGGATTTCATGAGTAATTTTTGTACTTATCCTTCTTTCCCAAACGATAGTTGAAATAAAATTCCATTTTGTCTTCAGCACAGTTTTATGTTTATTCGATTAAGTGCTTTCATGCTCGAACTTCCATTCAATGTACTTGTGAGGCCTTAGTCTCTAGATCAGATCTGAGTTTATTTGTTAACTCTCAAAGGTATGCCTTCGGGTTATGACTGAAAGTTAGCCGGGTCTCAATATTGTACAGTTTCAATCAGTAGTTGGTACTTAAATTTAGGGCAGTCACTTTCCGCCTTTGATAGATCAATCTTAACTTAGTCGGAACGAAGTTGAGAAGAGACTGGTTCAAGTGATTGGATCACATTTGCTTATCTATTGGTAATGGCATCGACACTCTGTGGATTGCAATTATACGTTTGTAGTCAGTCATGCCCGCTTGATGTTTAAATACACGTCCATGCTTCGGGTACTTAAGTTATTCTATGGTTGGTCAGTCACACTCGTTTGATATTTAGAATTTTGTTTGCACTCTGGGGACTTAGATTGATTCGTGTGTGATCAATTACACCCGATTTGTGTTTATACTCCGGCCTGCACTCCAAGGACTCGGAGTTGTCTCACGGGTGATCGGTTCACTCCTGGTTTGTGTTTATACTCCAGCCCGTGCTCCGGGGACTTGGAGTTGTCTCATGGGTGATCGGTTCACACCCGATTTGTGTTTATACCCCAATCTACGTTTAGGGACTTACAGTTTGCTGATGGGTAGTCGATTACACCCATTTTTATGTTTATACTCTAGTTCGTACTCTACAAATCTGGAGTTGGTTAACAAATGGTCGATCACATCTGTTTTGAGTTTTAAGATTTCGTTCGCACTCCGGGAACGATAGATTTATCAAGATCGTGGACGGTTGGATCGCATCCACCCAGAGCAAACAAGTGAGGTCGTTAGATGGACGGATCCATCCTCCTCGGACTTGGTTTAAACATAGGCGAAGTCGTTAGGTGGATGGATCTACCCTCTTCGAGCCTGCATTTTTAAGTTTATACTCCAGCTCGCACTCTGGGAGCTGGAGTTATTTAGAGGATTTTCGTATATCGGTCCTTTTCTAGCTTTAGTGTGATGACTTACCCTCGAACTCGGGTTTCACTTAGCGAGTGACCGGCCATATCTTAGTCACTCCTCATTTGAATAAATCCCACCATAGGGTGGAGCTTAGCTCTCTGTGCATTATGATGGTCGTATGATGCATTTTAAGAATCATAACTCTGGCTCAAAGAAATTGCATTTTATTGCTGAACAAGAAATATGGCAAAGTCATTTGTTTTATTACAAAATCAAATTTAGAAATGCATAAAAAAATGGCAAATGAAAAGCAGACCGAATGAACAAATAAAGCATGTTATGTGTAGTAGCGACGAAGACTCTCGCCGTTTCAGGCTCTCGACAAAGTGAGACCATCAATGGTTGATAATTTAAAGGCGCTGTCTCCGAGTCTTCGCTCGATAACATACAGCCCTCCCCACGTTGGTTTCATATGTGAAGGGACCGGGTAAATTCTCTTAAGGATGAGATCGCCAAGTACAAAGGTTTGGGGTCGGACCTTGGCATTGTACAATCGGGCAATTCGACTTGGGTACACGGCTACACTCAAATCAGCCTCTTCTTGTTTCTCATCCAATAAGTCTAGAGACTCGGCAAGTAATATACAATTAGTCTTTAGGTTATAATATGTCACACGATGAGAAAGCACTTCCAACTCGACTGGTAAAACGGCTTTTGAACCGTAAGGAAGTGAAAACGGAGTATGCACGGTCGCGTACTTATGGGTTATTCGATAAGCCCATAGGGCCATAGAAAGCTCATCGACCCATTTTCCCCTGGCCTTTTCTAGTCGTTTTTTCAGAATGGACTTTATAACTTTATTAACAGCTTCTACCTGTCCATTCGCTTGAAGGTGCGCAACTGTAGAGAAATTCTTCTGGATACGGAATCACCGATATAAATTCTTGAACTCGATGCTATCGAATTGGGCCCTGTTGTCAGTGATGATGGTATGTGGGAGACCAAATCGACAGATAACGATGCATACAAAAATGTTGATCACTTTCTTCATTGTGAGTAGCAAGGGGCTCGGCTTCCGCCCATTTGGTAAAGTAGTCAACTGCAACGATGGCGTACTTCGCGCCACCTTTAGCTAGAGGTAGGGACCCAATAATGTTAGTGCCCCATATTATAAATGGCGACGGACTGACCATTTGATTTATTTCGGTATGCGGGGCTCTTGGAATCTGAGCATGTTTCTGACATCCGTCACATTTCCTGGCATAATCTGAAGCATCGCGATTTACGGTCGACCAATAATAACCATATTGGAGCACTTTCTTAGTAAGAGCTTGCCCCCTGTTGAGATCGCCACATTCTCCTTTGTGTGCATCATGCAATACTCAGTTTATTTCATCGTGGGCGATAAATCAGAGTAAAGGAACAGAGTACCCTCTTCTATACATGACTCCATTTTGAATAATGAACTACAAAGCCTTTGAAGAACTTGTCTTTTTTCACTTCTACGCTCTGGCAGGGTCCCATGCTCGAGATAGTTTCGATACGGAGTCATCCATGACTCCTTATTGGGTATGACTTCAAGCACCCATTCGCTCTCTATTTGACCAATACACGGGGAAAATAATGTCTCAACGGGTATGAGTCTCATTTGCCATGTCTCACTTGTGCTGGCTAACTTTGCCAAAGAATCGGCCTTTTGATTGTGTTCTCGCGGTATGCAATAGATGGCATAATAATCGAACTGATTTAATATTTCCTAGACCCGAGCGAGATAAGCGACCAATCTCCACTCTTTGGCTTGGTACCCCCATGAACTTGTCACATGACCGATTGTGAATCGTAGTAAATCTCCACCACAATAATTCTTAAATATCTAGCAAGCCTTAGTCCGACAAGTAGGGCTTCGTATTCTGCATCATTGTTAGTCTCATGAAATCGAACTTTAAAGCATAACATATAGATCGACCTTTAGGATTTTCAAGTACAACCCTAGAACCTGAGCAACAGTCATTTAATGCACCATCAGTATGTAGCATCCAGACATATTTGGGAGATCCACTAGTTCCAAGCAAGTCCTCCAAGATAGTGAATTCAACGATGAAGTCGCTAGGACTTGCCCTTGAATAGCTCGCCTTGGTGTGTAAGCGATGTCGAACTAACTCACCTCGATATTCCATTTGAGTAACCTATCAGAAGTCTTGTGCTGCATAAGGACCTGTCGTAACGGTTGGTCGGTGTAGACAGTGATAGGATGAGCCTAAAAATATAGATAGAGATTTCTCGAGGCAGTGACAAGACATTAAGCTAACTTCTCCAACTTTGGATAATTTCTTTCTACTCAGGTCAATCGTTTTCTGATGTAATAGACTGCCCGTTGTATCCGGTTCTCCTCCCGAATAAAAGCGGCACTGATTGCGTTTTCAGACACAGCCAAGTAGATGTACGGTCTCCCATGATCAATAGGTTTTGACAGAATGGGTGGTGTGGACAGGTGTTGAACCAGTGCTCAGAATTCACCCTCACACTCTATTGTCCATTCAATGTTCTGTTTCCCTTTTCTGATTAGATCGAAGAAGGGAATGCATTTGTCGGTGGATTTTGAAATGAACCTGTTTGGTGCTGCTACCCTCCCATTGAAGCTTTCAACTTGCTTTATAGTCCTTAGAGTCTCAAGATTTCTAATTGCCCAGATTTTCTCGGGATTGGCTTCGATTCCCCGAGCATTAACAATGAATCCAAGGAATTTTCCAGACATGACCCCAAAGTGACTCTTCAATGGTTGAATTTCATTTTGTACTCTTGGAGGATGTTGAACATCATTTCCAGGTCTTTGATATGATTGGTGGGGAATCACTACTACAAAACAGGCCATTTGCATCGGTTATTTACCCCCCTTTTGCATCAGTTCAACATCCGATGCATATGCAACCGATGCAACAGGCTTAACACTTTTGCATCAGTTCTGAAACTGATGCAAAAAAGTCCTTTTTGCATCGGTTGTTATTAACAGCTGATGCAAAATATCATGGTTGGTTGCTTGGACACAGCCCCTATATTGCATCAGTTTTTTATAATAATCGATGCAAACTAATCCCTCTATTGCATCAGCTATTTATACCTGATGCAAAAAAGCCATTCTCAGAAACCATTATTATAGTACTCAAATAGATTATATATATATTATTGATTATAACAAACAATTATTACATGCAATATTACAATCATTCAAAATTAAATTTGATGGCAAATGCATAGTCAAATTTAATAATTCTACAAAAGAATGAAAAACATAAATAAATTCCACAGTACATAATCAGACAGTCAGTAGTAAAAAATAAATGCAGCGTGTTATATGTAGACAGACAAAAATACATATATACAGAGAAGTGAATGTATCGTTGACAGTGGATAAATTAAGCAGAAAATGGTCTTCTATATTACATTGCATATCCTTCTCTGTTACAATATTTTGCAGAGCTACAGGTATGCAACTTCTTCTTTACAAAAACAACTATCAAAATTCACAGCCTTACTACACATTGCTGCAATTCGTCCCATTCAAACACCACTTCTACAACTCACTACATTCACACACTAACCTCCTCTGTCAATACCTACAATTCACCACCATCATCACTGTAATACATCCTCTATCCAACAACACAGCAAGTGCACCTACTTCATCCACTTCTGCCTCACCAATCTTCTGCGGCTCCTCCTCCTTGCTACACTCAAATATCCCTACCAAACATTCTAACTGCTTCTTCCAACCAAACAAACTAAAAACTACCACTCCTCACTGCATCTTCACCTTTATCCTCAACAAATAGATCATCTCAACTAACAACTCCAGCACCCTCCTCTGCTCTTTCATCGTCCATACTTCTGCCTGCAAATACCCTCACCCCCTCAACCTTACATACTTCACCAAACACACTTCAAACTTCACCAACCAAGCACACTTGCAGTACTTCTGCCTACATACTTCAACATTCATAATTCCTCCAACACCATCCACCATATTCTCCCCCTGCATAATTCCTCCACCACCTGCCCATTAGCAAAACAACCAACTGCCAAACAACTTTCAACTGCTGACAATACCACTTCCATCAACATTCATACTTCCTCTAACTGTTGATGCAACCAATAACCCATTGTCCACCACAGCATCTCCTCCTTAAATCAACTGCCCAAACAACCAATATTGGTAGGAATTATACTAAAAAGTTTGGAGATCCAAAAGATGATTTTGGGATTATGCTTCTTCATCATTCAGTGATAATTTAAAAGAGAATAATAATGTTGAGATGCCAGAGTTGTATAGTGATATTGGGAGTTTGATTCCTAAATTCAATGATTTTGGGAAACTTGCATTTATAGGTTGAAGCAGTGACGTTGTGATTCATACCACTAAGAGTATGACGTCGTGGGTTAGGATGAGGTTGAAGTCAAACAGTTTCGAAGATAATTGAAGTAGGCAAAGTCAAAGAAGAAACAATATTGAAGGTAGACAATGCCGCTGGTGTTGAAAGTAATAGATGCTGCCAGTGTCGAAGATGTTCGAAGCCGCCCCTCATCTTAACGTCGAAGTTGAGGACTGGAACCGAATAGCATGATTGATGAAGAGGTTCATGGTGAATGTCGAAGTATGGTAATGAGTATTCATAGGCGAGATTGATTGGCGTCAAACTTAATAATGGACTCCGACGCTCATGGTTGACGTCGAGATTCATTGTTGACATCGAAGATCATCTCCAAATCTAAATCTAGGAAATGAGGAAGAAAATTAATGGATCTGGAACAAACTATGGAACTTGCATTAAAGGATGATAACATCTCTAGATATGGAATTCAATTCAAATCGTGATTCACTAAGATCCACGCCGAAGATCAATAACAGATGCCGCAGATTGAGATAGGCAATGCCAAAGTGTATCTTAGTTAGAAACAAAGGATTTCAGGTTTATTAATCTTTTTCTATAAACTTCAAAAGCTGATTGTTCTGCAAATCAAAGATTTCAAAAAGGAAATTTCCCAAACACTTCAAATTTCTAAAATGATGCTTTAGGTTTCACAAAAAAGATATTATTATTCAATTTTAAGCTTGTTGGTTTATTAATTTCAAAAAATGAAAGATTTCAAAAAGGTATCACGTAACTCCACCGTGGATTTTGGTTTTGGATAATGGAAATTTGAACTTTCTTTAGACAAATTCAGTTTTCAAAAGCGTAACACGATCATGATATATGCATCTAATTTCAAGTACATGTACTCTACATAAATAATTTTGAAAACAGTTAATGCTTTGATACTTCAGACACATATATTTTGGGAAATATCTGGATTTTGAAAGAAAATACATTAAGTGCTTTCTCTGTTTTAAACGTGTTGATGAGCTTCAAAGATATTAAGTTTTGTACATACTTGAATTTTAAATACATGATGCATAAGCCTTAAAAATGAATAAATCTCAAGTATAAAAAATTTTAATGTATCAAAAGTATGTATTATCTAGTTTCAAGTCTCTACAACTCTGACAAACTTTGTAAATGCAGCATAGTTAATTAATAAGGTGCGGTATACAAATATATTAAGGTGATGTATACAAATATATTAATGTGATATTATTACATTAAACATGCAGCATACTTTGCTAAAGCTGATTAACTCCTGTTGTTTCCAGCACTTGTTTTACCTTTCAAGTACTTTTATATTATAAAATTCTCCAAATACACGAATATTTTTTCTATTACTCACGTAAACAGTGACGATGTCAATGATGTATCCTACTTCTTAGTTTAATTCGGCTTATTATTATTGCAGTTGTCATTTATTATCATTTAGGTTATAAACCATTTATGATTTCAGCATTTAAATTAGTTTCATTAAAAACAATAATTAAGTATGCTTTATGTCATTCTAAATTATAAAATAAGTTTTTAATCCGATCTTATTTAAATTTTCTGAAGACAGAAGTAGGTCAATCAGTATTTGCCAATTACAAGTGTCTATGTGTACGCATCTGTCTCATTATGTGTACTGTCAAATTATGTGTAATCAGAATACATGAGCACCTGTAAGAATTCTAGCATTTGTTGTTCAATGGTTCCACGCATTGCTAAGGTCTCCACGTATATTGGTCGAGTAGCACCCATGCGGTGAGCACGACTAATCACTTGTTCCTCCATGCTGATTACATGTATCAATGATAAATGACTACAAAAATAAACAAATAAACATGAAGTATAAATTATAAACAATCATATCCATGAAAGCATGTATATGTCGTTGATTTGTTTACCCATTTTCAGTGCATATATTATAATCATGGATAAGCAGGTACATCTCATTACTACTATTAACAAAACTCTATAGCTTGTTCAGTCACTTTATTTATTTATTATGTACCCCTCATAAAATACTAAATTTGAGTAAAAAAAGAAACATTTTCCATTAGAAATTAACTTATACCAAGCTACATATTTCATTATGAAATAACGCAACACTTAATCAAAAAATATTCTAAAAAATAACCATTAACCCATCTATGAAAATCAACAGATTCTAATTATTTTCCTGGAATCAGGCAAACTGACTTGCTCAGATACATCAAATAAAACTAGACTTTTATGCAGATAAACAATAATACTAACGTACATGAACATATGTACAATGCAGAACTTTGTACATTTAATAACTATTTGTATAAATAGTTTCAGCATTTTGTGCCTACCAAAAAAAAAATACAGCACAACAGTTATAAACTAAGTGAGTAATCTAACCAACATTGAGCCTCATGTTTTGTTCAAGCTAAATGTACTTCAACACATCCAAAAAAATTTCATATATATATTTATATATATTTTCCAATTCGAAGAGTAACAAAAGCTACTTTTCGTATGAAGTAATCGGAGAAATTAGTGAATAGTTTATGTATAGAAAATAACTAATAAAATTATTGTCGATGCATGATTTGTAAAGGACTCCATGAATAGGGAACAATTTAGTCCATGCTTAGAAGCAAAGTACAATAGTTTCATAACTAGATATAATTTTTTTTATCATTTCTTCTATTTCATATAGTCATGATTGATTACTAATGAAAAATACCAAATCAAAATTCCTGCAAAGAAAACATGAAGATAAAGTAGCTAATTAAATAGTTTGTAAGCATTTAAAAAATATTTCATATAAACATGAAACCGGTATTATTGCTAGAATGTACACACACACTTTTCACAAATCAACAAAAAAATCTGAATAACAAGACACACGGTACTAAAATTGAGACTTTAAATGTTTGAAACTAATGAATCTTAAACAAACCAACTTTACTCAGCACATTTATACTTCATATCATCAAACACACAATAGAAAAGTATAGGATACTTGTTAAACTGACATGTGCTGAAGAACTTTTTACCCATGAGTTTCATTACAAACATAATGTTACCAAAAATAAACATAATGTTAATCATGTTCATATTTTACAAGATGACAGCAGAAGAAAATTTTGTTGATTGTTGAAAGTTGAAGTGCAAACTGGATAACATACCAAATATTAACCTATCCAAGTAACAATAGTAAATCCAGAAATAACGATATACAACTTGCATAAAACATGATCATCAAACGACTAAAATCAGCAATGAAAACGTAATTAAGACCTATAACGCTTTCAGTAACTAAAACACTGCAGCACCATACCAAATCCTCTCCAACCAGAGCAGCAACTCGAGAAACCCAAGCGTAGCATCACCGCAATCCCCGATCGAACCCACGTACAATCAATGGCAACCCAATCTTCTCCAAACTGCAATCGCCAACATCTCGAACCCAATACCCAAGTCTTCCTTGCCAAGTTGCCGCAAACCACCTCGTAAACCCAAATCACCCAAAACAACTACCAACGTGGAATCGCTCTCGAATACGAACTGTGGAATCTATTTCCGGCGATTTGGTAGGCCAATTTTAGGGTTTTTTTGTTTTTTGTTTTGAAGAAGCCGAATTATTTGGGGAAAAGAATGGAGCGGCGAAAAAAATTGGAGAGGCGGGACGTCACAGGTGAGCATCGAATAACCTAAATAATTTGAAATTGCATCGCCTCCGCCATAGAACCGATGCGAAAATTATTATTTTGGACGTAGTTGCATCAGTTGACTTTAAAACCGATGCGACTAAAATTATTTGCATCGACGTATTTGCATCAGTTGTTGGTGACAACTGACGCAAATTTGATTTTTTTATTATCTATTGCTTTCCACGTACCAATTGCATCGGTTATTAAGACAGAACTGATGCAAATAGTTCTATTTGCATCAGTTTTTACTTCAACCGATTCAAATGAGGGGATGCAAATGGCCTATTTTGTAGTAGTGAATCGTGACATTACAAGCATATCGTCTACATATACCTCTATGGTCTTTCCGATCTGGTTAGCGAACATTCGGTTAACGAGTCTCTAATAAGTTGCCCTGGTGCTCTTAAGTCCGAACGGCATCATTTTATAACAATAGAGTTCCAAATCGACAAAGCTGGTATGCTCCTGATCTGGTGGGCGCATCGGCATCTGATTGTAGCCAGAATATGCGTCCATGAAGGATAAGATTTCATGTTCGGCCATTGAGTCTACGAGCTGATCAATCATTGAAATGGAAACCGTCTTTAGGGCAAGCTTTATTCAAGTCCAAGTAGTCAGCGCATGTTCTCCATTTCCCATTAGGTTTCCTGACAAGTACAGGATTGGACACCTATTTTGGATATAACACATCTTGGGTCTACTTGTTCGACCTAAGTTTATCTACCTCTACCTTAAGGGAGGCAATCTCTCTGGATCCATACCACGTCTATTTTTCTTGATCGGGACATGTCGCGGGTCAATGTTTAATGTGTGGCTCGTGATGCCCAGCGAGATCCCATGCATGTCGGAGTGCGTCCAGGCAAACGCGTCGAGGTTTTCCCGTTGAAACTCAACCAATTCCTCCTTCATCTATTGGCTTAGCTGAGATCTAACCTTCACCATTTTAGAATTGTCATCATTATCAATCGAAGCATCGATCATCATCTCTACCGGAGAAGCCTGACTGTCTTTGACTTCATCTTCACTTTCGGTAACTCTTGGGTCAAGATATCTTGGGAATTGGTTGTGGTACCCGGGCCTTGGCCCAGGAGTTAACTGTCAATTATTCGCAAAGCGGACGTAGAGAGATCCTCTACGCCATTTCCTTTCTCTTTTCGCTGCACCTCCCACAGCTCAGCAACATAACAAGCTCGTCCAGCAGCCTGGGCTCCTTGAACGACTCCGACTCCATTGTCGGTAGGGAATTTCAAAGTTAGGGACCAAGGGGCGATAACAGCGCTAATCTTAGCTAGGGCCTGTCGGCCCAAGAAAGCATTGTATGATGAGTCAATATATAATATAATAAACTACAATATTCAGACTCTCCAGCGCTCTCCAACCCCCTACTCCACTGGTAGCTCCACCATCCCAGTGTGTACAGTTGCACTTCCATTGAAGCCATGAATACGAGACTGACAAGGCTTCAAATCTTTCGCTTCCATCTTCATTTGATTATAAGCTCGCTTAAAGAGTATGTTCACTGAACTTCCACTATCCACCAAGATCCTCTTTATCTATGCAAGACCTATCTGAGCTGAAATGACTAATGGATTAATGGTCAGGGCTTCGACTCTGTTAGCATCCCTATCCCGAAATACAATGTCGTCTGCCATTGTTTTCTGTTGTTTGGCTGGAGCCTCGTCTTCCAAATTACTGCAAAATTCGAAGCTCGTGTGCCTAATAGAGCTAGAATACGACTCCATTTCCCTCCAACTCCAATTCGCTGGGTGAGGACCACCGCTAACAGTGTCAATCACTAACCTCCCGCCGGTATGAGCGGGTCCTCCGGCCTAACCTGATTTAGTATTTGGTTTTAATTCGATGGGCTCGCACCTCCAGATTACAGTGCTCGAACAAACTGGTCCAACTTTCTCCTCGGATCAACTTCTTAATAATATCCCCTAAATGACGGCACTCTTTCGTGTTGTGGCTATAACTATCGTGAAATCTACAAACCTTCCCTGTTTGTATCTTTTTCTTTGATGACTGTTTCGGAGTAGGTTTCTTATATTGGATAGTATTACAAGTTTGCAAGTACACATTTTCCATAGGCGTATTCAAAGGAGTATATGTGTCAAACAAGGGAGCCATACGCCATGGTCCGCGATTCTAATCTCACTTTCTACCTTGACTTCCATCGCCTTTCTGCCGATTCTACTTATTCTGTATGTGTAACTGCACCTTTTCAAAACTCCCCCTAGTTTGGTTTACAGCAACATTACTTTAGATTCCTTCCACGCTAGGCCCTACGTCATCCTTTTTTCTAGACCGTTTCGCATCCTCTCTTCTCAAAAACCGAGCTTCCTTGGAATAGAAATGGTCCAATGACCCAAGAGGTTTTTCGGCCAACCAGTTGCCAAATTCGGAATCGGGATCGGTCCCTTTAGTTGGAGCCATCAAAATGGAGTTGCCATTAGGATTACTAGTCTCAGTGCACACAGCGTGAAACCTCTCCAGATAACGTCTGAGTGTCTCTCCAGGAGCTTGAGTGACGCTGGACAAGGTATTAACATCTTTGGGCCCGGTGATGTGCATGCAAAGCTATTCAACAAATTTCGTTGCCAACTGGTCGAAATATGAGATAGATCGAAGTGGTTGGCAAGTAAACCACATAATGGCGATATCCCTTAGGGAAACTGGGAATTTTTGGCACTTGATCGCATCTTCAGCATATGCGGCATTCATTAACATTCGTGCTTTAAAATGTGTTAGTTAGGGTCAAAGCTCCCTTCATAAATAGGTAGAGTTAGCATTCGGAATTGCCAAGGCAATTCAGCATAGAGGATGTCGTCGGTGAAAGGGGTATGACTCTTGGAGATTCCATAGTTGTCATTGGTAAGGCCTTGGCTTCCACGGATCATCTGACGGATCATTGTTGGGATGTCTGGCATCCGGCCATTCTACGCATGCTAAGCCAAGGTGTGGTCTGGTTCCACAATGCGGGGATGGGCCGGTCGTGGTCGATGTTCCGTGTCTCACCTCATTGGCTCTAGGTCTTCAAGAACATACGACTCAGGAGTATACTCATGCTGGCGATGGTTCGGATCCATTCGGTTTCGAGTGTCAGCTCCTAACTCAGTAGCAACGGCAACAGCGTGGTTGTCAGTAGTATGACAAGGAGCCGTCCCTCCTCGGGATGAGGGTCCGGTATAGTGGCTAGTAGATGGGCCAACTTTCGGTTGCCCAAGATTTAGAGTGCGTTGACGTTTGGTAGCCTGTGTATAGCTTCCATCAAGCCGTGCGCGCGTGGATCTATGACTGTAGTCAGAAGAAGCTGAACTTTCAACGAATGAATAGGAAGCCTGATCCCTTTTGGATTTCCTTCGCCCTTCACGGTTCAACTGATCGGTTAACTCTGCGTTGGCACAGAGTTGCTAGTGGCTTTGAGTCAGCTCTTGCATCAATAGTTGGAACTTCTCCCTGGTGACAAGGCCTTGTGGATCCGAAGGTCCTGTGGTGTTCTAGTCTGTAGAGGGAAGTTGTGCGGGGTTCTACCTATCCTGTAACATCTCGTCTTTTTGTATGTTTTAAATCGACGATAAACCACACACGTCTGACTCAAACCATGCAAGAGGGCGGATTGTAATTGGGGTGAATAAGAAAAAAATAGAATCTTGCAGCAGAACGACAAAATATAATAATCAAATAAATAGTTCATGAAGCTTTTTTACAAAACGTTTGATTATAATTATACAATACAGAATCAGAGTTACACATACCAAAGAATAAAAAAAACAATGTAGCGGAACAATGTGATGCAGTGGAACACTATAGTAAATAATAATAGTACAATCTTCATCTTCGTCCTCCAGAAATAAAGTTTTAGAATCTTGAAATGCTCAGTCCGACCTGAGAGAATTGAAAAGACAAAACACTCGAGTCAGAACTAAAAGATCTTATGTAAGTTAAATCAATGGTAAAATATGAGTGGAACGGCGTCGGAGATGTTTACGGGATTTGACATCTCCTATCCAGTGTCTAACGTGAGTGCAGTAACTTAAGAGATGCTCGGGATTCACATCTCCTAAGGATCCGTTAAACTATTTACTATGTAGTAATATTTCGCTATTATAATAGTGTCTATAGTAAAATAAACTTACTTTTAAATAGCGTTAAAGAGTGACCCAATATTCCCCTTAACACATAATAGTTCCAAGTGTCCATCCAGTATCATGGTTCCTCCTTATCGAGAAGCAACCAGAGGATACCACACGGGCTACGGGAGAAAACCAAACTCGTACAAGGCTCGCTAGGGTAGGTGACACGGCACAACTAGGTAATGCCAAGGTAGACATACCAATTACTGTCCGGACTGGTGGTAATGCATAGCCACAGATACCTCCAACCTCGGGCCACACTCCAAAAAAAATCAAAGGTGTGCACCAATCAATCACAAAGTAATAGAATGGCATACGAAGAAGTGTGTCCGATGGAAGGAATTGTTGAGTCACAAGTTTTATAAAGGTTTTGATTTCTGACAAATAAATAAAGGCGATCGACAAAACAAGGTCATTATGGCTATAAAGAGCTACATATGGTACTCTAGATTGTAGGTCGATTATTTGATATTATAATAGTGATAAAGTTGTTAAAATCTATCCTCAAATAATCATGCATTTCAAGAAAATCAATATATATACGACTAAATTGTAGTTGCACATTCAGTGTGCAACTTTACAGGGACCGGTCGACCGGTCATAAAATAGGCGGTCGACCGTTCCTGCATAATTTGCACACTGAACGTGCACACATGCACATAACGTATATATATTTGAATTCCTGTCTACTGGTCACTTTTTAACCTGTCGACCGTTTTTAAACAGAAAGCAATTTTTCCAAAAGACACTTCTTTTCTCCAAAGGTTGCATCTCTTACCTTTCATCAAAGATCATATCTTTTAATGGCAACTGCTCACAAAGAGTTACACCCATTCTTCTCTATATAAACTCATCTAAATCGTTGATTAAAACAACATGATTGTATATGCTTTTTACTTTAATCTCTGATCTTACTTTCTACATACTCCTGCATTCTAAAAGCTCTCAATTATTTATTGAATCATTGAAACTATTTCATATCTTTTGATTCAATAAGTAATATACTTTCCTTAATCTTTTCAAAAAAATCATTCGCATACTTTGAGGATAAGATTATAGGAAGGGTGTACTACTAGTGACAAATCCGTGTTTTCAAGAGCACAAGTTGTCAACAACAATTGTATTTGTTCTTTTGTTGAAGTCCTCTGTGTTGTAAGAGGCAAGTGTTGAAGTCCTCAGTGTATTAGAGGCGTGAAATCCCGTTCGTTTGCTCGGGTGTTGTAAACCTGTTCCTCCGGGTGAAGCGAGGTAGTTAATAGTGAAAATCCAGATAGAAGTCTGGGACTAGACGTAGGACGGTGCTCCGAACAAGTATAAAAATCTCTGGTGTGATTTTTCTATTTTTATTTACTATGCTATTATCATCTATTTCCGCATTTATATCATAAGTCCATATTACACGATCCGTGTGTACTATATTAGCACATATACTCGTATACACACCGCACTTTCATTTGGTATCAGAGCCCGGTCATCATATAACCGTAACACAGTTATTTGATATATTATAGTAATATGGCAGATAACGTAAGTACTAGCACTCAAAACACCACTTACACGGAGGGTCAATCGACACAAAGACCTCCATTTTTCAATGGTCTTAACTATAGTTATTGGGCAACATGTATGTCATTCTTTATGCAATCAAATAGCTATGATGCTTGGAATGCCACTCAAAGAGAAATAGTGAATCCAACAACTGATTATTCAGAATGGACTGCAGCTGAGAAAATGGCAGCAGCCGTAAATGCAAGAGCAATAAATATGTTGTTCTGTGCATTAGACCAAAATGAATATAACCGTGTTAGTATCTGCACTACTGCATATCAAATTTGGCAAACACTAAAAGTCACCCATGAAGGTACTACAAGGTTAAACAAGCCAAAATAGCCATGTTGAAAAGTCAATTTCAAAATTTCACAATGAAACCAAATGAGACAATCAATGACATGTATTCACGGTTTCAAACTATTCACCATGCACTTATTGGCTTAGGACAAAAGTATTCTGATTTCGATGTTGTTTCAACAGTCCTACATTCTCTGACTAGTGAATGGGAAGGAAAAGTATTAGCAATTAAAGAAGCTAATGACCTTTCCGTCATGAAGCCAGATGAATTGATAGGAAATTTAATGTCCTACGAAGCAAATTTGCAGGCTAGAAAAGAACATAAAGAAGAAAAGAAAAATGTAGCATTTCATGTTGAGAAAGATGAAAATGAATCAGATTCTGAAGACGAAGATTTGGCATTCATTGCGAAAGGATTCAAAAAATTCCTAAAATATCGAAAAGCCAGTCGTTACAATAAAAGAAAACCTGGATCAAATAAACCATCTTCATCTGCTACAGAATGTTTCAACTGCCACAAAAAGGGACACATGCAGAAGGATTGTCCAGAACAAAAGAAGAAGTCAGAAAATGACAAATTCAAATATAAGAAGGACAAATCTAAGAAACGAGCCTTCTCAATAACATGGGATGATTAAGAGTCATCTTCATCAGAAAGTGAAAGTGATTCAGAGAATGAACAAGCTAATGTTTGTTTTATGGCAACAGAAGATGAGGTACAAATTCCTACATTTGATGAATTACTTGATATTAATGCTGAATTGGTAGTCAAATATAAAGATATAAAACGTCAATTAAAAGTAGTCAAAGTAGATTTAAGTAGAGCAGAGTTTGAACGAGATATGTTAAAAGATGAGAAGAAAATATTAGAATAGGAACTTGAAAATATTCAAGAATCATCATCTAATGTTGACTCTCAAATATCTCTTTTGAGTCAAGAAATAGAAGCTCAAAAAGAGAAAAATAATGCTCTCACTACTGAAAATCATGAGCTTAAAGCAAAAGTCAAAATTCTAGACCTAGAAAACGCTAGCTTACAAACAAAGTTTGATGACATTACTCAAAATGTTTCTAACTTTAACAAAGGTTGAGAAAATTTGACAAAAATCATTGAAAGTTCACAATCTATTTCATACAAACAAGGATTGGGATATAACAAACAAGAAACCAAGAAACATCTTGGAAATAAAAGGAAGAAGAAAGTACAAAAAACTGAAGCTAAGAAAAATCTTAGTTTATTATATTCCAAACCAAAACCAGTTGTGAAATTTCAAAAGAAAAATGTCAAGACTATCAAAATATGGGTTCCTAAAACAAATAACAATTTGATTAGGAACAAATACATTCAGCAATTCATGAATACTGTGCATTTTAATAATAATTATATATATAAAGGGGATACCGGACCCATATGGGTTTGGACTCCTAAGACCTAACTCTTAGGACCCTATAAAAAGTGGGTACCATGGACTTAATTCTATTTTTTGCAGGTCCCACTTAAGAAAAGAGGAAAGTGGATATTGGACAGTGGTTGCTCAAAGCACATGACGGGAGACAAGAGCTTATTAACAAATATTACATACTCAGATGGTGGCTCCGTCACTTTTGGAGACAATTCAAAAGGCTATATCATCGGCAAAGGCGATTATCTGTTACTCCTTTTTGTCGATGACAAAGGGGGAGAAAGGGCTAACAATTGTTTGCAGGAACGTACATATATAAGAATTCAAAGAGAGAGATCACATACCCAGGGGGAGATTCAGATTTGCAGATATATATTGTCATCAATCAAAAAGGGGGAGAATGTTGAGTCACAAGTTTTATGAAGGTTTTGATTTCTGACAAATAAATAAAGGCGATCGACAAAACAAGGTCATTATGGCTATAAAGAGCTACATATGGTACTCTAGATTGTAGGTTGATTATTTGATACTATAATAGTGATAAACTTGTTAAAATCTATCCTCAAATAATCATGCATTTCAAGGAAATCAATATATATACGACTAAATTGTAGTTGCACATTCAGTGTGCAACTTTACAGGGACCGGTCGACCGGTCATAAAATAGGCGGTCGACCGTTCCTGCATAATTTGCACACTGAACGTGCGCACATGCACATAACGTATATATATTTGAATTCCTGTCTACTGGTCACTTTTTTACCTGTGGATCGTTTTTAAACAGAAAGCAATTTTTCCAAAAGACACTTCTTTTCTCCAAAGGTTGCATCTCTTACCTTTCATCAAAGATCATATCTTTTAATGGCAACTGCTCACAAAGAGTTACAGCCATTCTTCTCTATATAAACTCATCTAAATCGTTGATTAAAACAACATGATTGTATATGCTTTTTACTTTAATCTCTGATCTTACTTTCTACATACTCCTGCATTCTAAAAGCTCTCAATTATTTATTGAATCATTGAAACTATTTCATATCTTTTGATTCAATAAGTAATATACTTTCCTTAATCTTTTCAAAAACATCATTCGCATACTTTGAGGATAAGATTATAGGAAGGGTGTACTACTAGTGACAAATCCGTGTTTCAAGAGCACAAGTTGTCAACAACAATTGTATTTGTTCTTTTGTTGAAGTCCTCTGTGTTGTAAGAGGCAAGTGTTGAAGTCCTCAGTGTATTAGAGGCGTGAAATCCCGTTCGTTTGCTCGGGTGTTGTAAACCTGTTCCTCCGGGTGAAGCAAGGTAGTTAATAGTGAAAATCCAGATAGAAGTCTGGGACTGGACGTAGGACGGTGCTCTGAACCAGTATAAAAATCTCTGGTGTGATTTTTCTATTTTTATTTACTATGCTATTATCATCTATTTCCGCATTTATATCATAAGTCCATATTACACGATCCGTGTGTACTATATTAGCACATATAATCATATACACACCGCACTTTCAGGAATGACCTCAATTAGCCCGGAATCGCTCCTGTGTTTAGCCACCTTATGCCAACTCACGGGAGTGGGTGCACGTTCATACCTCAATAGGATCGTTGTCACCATCCTACTTCATTCTAACATCTCCACCGCGTACACGGTTGTTAAAGTGGTTTTCGTAGTTGGAAGAAAGTATGACAACTTCTGATCCCGATCTCTTTAACTACCAAACGTTATTATAACACCGCGGTCATTTTAAAATAGTTTATACTTTAAAACCAAATATCATTGCCTTTTCAAACCAAATCAATACGACATCATTTTCATTTCAAACATATCCTTTTCTAAAATCATAACACTTTCAAAGTTATAACATTTCAAAATCAAAACACTTAAAATATAACACTTTCAAATTATAATACCTTGAAACTCAAAACTTTGAAACATAACTTCCACCACTTAAATGGTTTAAATATTTAAAATACTTTATATAATAAACTAGCCTTTTCAATTTCACAAATCAATTCGAAAACAACTCGAATTTCTAAATTTTAAATTCAACCAAATCCCAAATCATAAATTTCATTTCAATTCAGTTTCCAAATAAACTATTCCAAATTATATTGATTTCAAAACAGATTTGATCCACAGAATAAAGCAGTTCCAATTCAATATATTTCAACTTTAAGTATTCAACAATTTTCAAACTAAGTTTGGTAATTACGATTCAACAATTAAATTTTCTATTATTTGGTTTTGAAATATTTTACTTAATAAATCCATTATCATTTAAATAAAACTCAAATTACAAATAACTAAATATTTCCTTCAATTCATTAATACTTGAAATATTCATTTAATTCACCTTAAACCAAAATCAAGTTATAAAATCATACCTTCTGAAAATTCAAATTTAATAAATTACACATCAAACTTATTTGAGTTTAATTCTTAAATAAATTCAATTTCACATAAATCTCAAATTTATCTTCCAACCTTAATTTATTTAAATCGTTACAAACTCTATTTTAAATACCTAACCATATTATCTTCAATGAAAATCAAACTTATTATTAAGCTTATTCTATACGAAAACAAATTTATACATAGCTTGAAAATCAAGAATAAAATAACATTATATAATATCGGAAATCAATATCTATATAAAACCCTATATTTCTTTACAAAACCATAAAAATCAGTTCAAAATATTACATATATATATATATAGACCACGGTGTCTGTATATAATTTCCTATCCTATGGTCAAATGATACAAATATTTCTCATTTCAATCCACAATTAATATTTTACGGTTGTATATCATTTCAAACTGCAATCCCGAGTGAAATAAAAATCCATGACAACTTGCGGTTTATAACAATATAAAGTACAACATCCATCCATCCAATATCAATCATCAAACATTTATCTCAATCGTCATCCAATTCAATCAATAATATCAATATAGAAAAGATAATAAATAACAGGTATTTACTGGCAGTTTATATTCAACAATAAATTAAATAACTATTGTATCCAAATAAATTCAAATAAACTAAGGTTTCAACATATGCCAAATAGTCATAAAAAAATTTCTACTCGCATCATAAATCAATTTAACAAACATAAGAAATTTTAAAAGTTGTGAGTGGGTTAACACTCACCTTTGAATTTAAATTGAGTTTAAAATCCAATTTAAACCCAAAATTCAAGTAGTCTCAAGATCCGTTCAAACCAGTGTCGAAATGTCTGGAATTCCAATACGATCCTAGCAGAGAAAACCGTGCGTGAATTGGACCTCGTACGTGAGAGTTATTGCAATTAGAACGATTGAAGATAAAATTTAAAAATAAATGAATAAAGAAAAATAGAGCCACTCACGAGATGACACGTCACCATCTTCCTCGACACAGCAAAGACTGGAATGAAACCCAAATAGCCGCCGTATCTCGCGCCTCCCCCACGCGAGTGTTGTCCTGGACTAATCGCAACCACGTGCCACCTAACCAGAAACGGCCTCGACTTCGCCGAACCCACGAACCACCACACCTCCGCTGCGAATCGCGCGTAGAAGGACGGCTACCACCAAGAAGCAAAACTCAAATCGAATTTTTGCACCAAATCTAGCTATCTAAAAGCCCAGCAGATCACGCCGATGGATTACGCTCACTGCACTCCTCACAACGGTATCTTCGATTTGTCGATCCGACGAGGTTAATTAACACGATGATAAATAGCCAAAAATGATTCCATGAATTCTGGACGCACGGAACCCAGATCAAAACACAGACAGTGTATCTAGATTACTCTCTTCGAGAGCTTCAAATCGATATATAATTTGTATGGTTTGAGGATATTTGATATTGGAGTTGAATTTTGAATTGAAATTGTAATTAGGGATTAGGATTTGTCTGCCATTGAGGAAGAGGAGCAACAGAAATGTTTATATGTATAGAAATAAGAAATAGAAAGGCTGCTAGAGTTTATAATGATATATATATATATATATAGGCAAAGCTGAAATTAGAATGGACTGGATTGATTTGGATTGGAAGTTGAACAAAAAATGGCCCGGAAAGCCCGTTCTGACTCCGGAACAAAAATGAGTCAACCCATATACCAAAATAGATGTTTTAAAACATTTAAAAATCAATGGAATAGGTTTTAAGTCCAAATTCCATTGTGTGAAGAAGTTATGCTAAAATCAAGTTGTTACAAATTGATTTCAATTGATTTCAGTTAAATTGATTTCTAGGCGTTTCGAGTCCGTACGATCAAACGATAAGTCTAATCGTTACGAAACTTAAAATTTTACAATCATTCACTGTTACGGATCTGATGAAATTGGTTTCCTCGAAATATGAGTCAGTGGCCAAAATGGCTATCTTCCAGTTAATTAAATAAATATTAAATTAAATCACTGTTTCATTCAAATTCTCTAGTCTATAATTTTTATCATCTTGGGTACCATTTACATTAGTTTATATCCAAATACATTAACATTTTCCCATTCCATCTTTATTTCAATAGCGTAGTATTTAATTTCATTTGCTACAATAAGTCCATTTATTATAAATTGAATTTCAATAAATTGATTTGTTTCAATTCCAATCTTTTTATTAAGTTCATTACTACTCTATAAACGTAGTTACCTTTGATTTACCTTTCATTACCTTAATATACTCCAATTTTAACAATTCCTAAACATTGTATTACATTTCACATTAATGTAACATTTATTTATTAAAAATTTGTTTCCAATTTCAATTCAATTAACTAATTTAACATGTAAGTTATAGTAATTGTTTACAAGCCAATGTTACACTTAAGTTAATTATTTTCAACAAATTATTATAATTACATACATAATACTGAATTCATTAAATTACCATTAATTATATTCAAATTCCTTTACTTATACAACACTTACATTTATTTACTTATATTCAAATTTCATACCCAAATATAACATTCACAACTAAATTAATAGACTAATTAAATAGTAACTTACAACCGTTACTATAACTTTTAATCACATTTATGAATTCATTATTCCCAACCAATTGTTACAATTCTTGTATAACCCAATTTTGTATTTAATGGTCATTTATTTCATACTATTCCATTTATACATTTAATGTTTGCATTTGTTTTCTTTCATCAATTTATAACCAAGTATAACAGCTTACATTATTTCAATTTTGTAATATCATTCAGTTATCAATAATTAATTTTAATTACCATTGTTACATTTTATTTTAGCATTCAATACATTATTAAATCACAAATTTTTATTTCCTTCAATATTAAATAAACAAAAATCTTACTAAATTAACAAATGTAATTATCAAAATTCATGGGTCATTACACTCTCCCCTACTCAAAACTTTTCGTCTCCGAAAAAGACAAGGAGGGAAAAGAAGGAATTAAGAAAATAATACATCTTATTAAAAAATATCAACTATATAAACAAATAAATTTACAAAATTAATTAATTTAAATAAAATAAAACAATTTATAACCATTAAATATTTTATACTCAAATTAATAAAGTTTGGAAAGCATTTTTCAAAATTTTCTAAGTCTAAAATTGACGTAGCGGAAATACCAAAAATGGATGAAACGGTGAAAAGTTGAATCGATGGATTGAAAATACCCAAGTGCCCAAATCCGTTGATCTCAAGAGATACCGGATTCTAGCTATCTCCAACACGTTGATCGCGCACGATACCGTGTTAAAAGATCTACGATTCTTCTACGTTGATCTCGCGCACGAGATTCCGTGAATCGGCTTCAAAATCGTTGATTCGAGCGCACTCGAATAACCGAAGATGGAGAAAGGAGTTAACACTCAGCTTCCAATTTTAAAAGAGGCACAAAGCACTCAAAATTTTATTCAAAATCAACAACTTTTTACAATGACACTACACCCCTATTATAGAAGTTTACAACACAACACACACGACTTAATAGTCATTACAACATACATCTCACGATTTACAACAGTACGACTTACGAATTACACACAAGAACAACACCTCACGCGACATAACAAACAACAACATCACAGTAATATGACTTAACAACTTGAGCGACCTAAATATCAGCAACCTACTGGAAATTCGTTCGCGACTTAGGCGTAGCTTGCGGCATAGTCTTGTTCACGATCTATTCGCGATCTAGGCTGGAGCTTGTGGCATGATTCCATTCGCTCGATTTAAGGAGGAGGAGGCACGAAGGTCGTTCGCGACCTAGGGATTGTTCGCGGCCTAGGCTGGAGGAGCGAGCTAGGCTGGAGGAGCGACCTAGGGAAGGTCATTCGCGACGTAGGCTGGAGGAGCGACCTAGAGCTTTGTTCGATTTAAAGAGTTCGCGACATAGGCTGGAGGAGCGACCTAGGGAAGGTCGTTCGCGACCTATTCTGGTATGCGCTGCATCATCCTCCCCTGGTTGAAAAGAATTCGACCCGAATTCTCATTTTCCTCTTCTTCGACAAGCTTATCCCAATGATACGGAATCAAATGTTTAACGTTGAAAACGTCGGCAGTATGGACATGATCCGGCAACTTTAATCGATAGGCATTATCATTGATCCTTTTCAAGATTTCTACTGGACCAATCTTTCGAGCTTTCAATTTGTTGTAAGTTCCAATTGGAAAACGATCTTTTGTCAGTACTGCGTAAACTAAATCACCCTCTTTGAAGTCCACACTCCTTCGCTTCTTATCTGCCAGTTGCTTATACTTCTCATTTGACTTAAGCAATCATTCATGAACAATCCTGTGACACTCCTGCAACTCATTCACGAAATCACAAGCTCGTTTAGGAACCCCTTTCTGAAGTGGCACTGTCGACAAATCCAATGGTTCCTTCAGAATTACTGAATATACCACTTGAAATGGACTGAATCCAGTACTCCGATTAACGGCATGATTATGTGCGAATTCAGCCTGACATAGTTTCACATCCCAGCTCTTCAAATTATCCTTCACAAGACATCTCAACAAGTTTCCCAAAGATCTGTTCACCACTTCCGTTTGCCCATCCGTTTGTGGATGATAGGCGCTACTAAAATTCAGCTTACTCCCAACCATCTTCCACAGACTCAACCAAAAATGACTTAGAAATCGAGTATCCCAGTCAGAAACAATGGTCTCAGGTAGCCCATGTAGTCGATAAACTTCTTTAAAGAATAATTGAGCAACACGGACTACATCGGCGGTCTTTTTACAAGCTATGAAATGTGCCATCTTCAAAAATCTATCCACCACAACATATATAGAATCATTTCCTCGTTGAGTTCTTGGCAAACCCAAAACAAATTCCATGCTAACATCAACCCATGGTCTAGTAGGCACGGGCAATGGCATATACAATCCTACATTCGTAGCTGTCCCTTTGGAAACTTGACATATGTGACATCTCTGCACCAATCTTTCAACTTCTTTCCTTATGGAAGGCCAAAAATATGATTGAGAAATTAACTGCAAAGTACGATATCTTCCCACATGACCTTCTTCATGCAATTCCTTCAAAATCTTCATCCGCAAACTGCACTCCGGTATACATAACCGATTTCCTTTGAATAGAAAACCATCTATCAACACATACTCATCCGTCTTCCCTTTCTCGACTTCATCAATAATCTTAGCAAAGTAAGGATCCTCAACAAACAATTCTGGAAATACTTCAAACCCCGTCACTTCAACTCTCATCGTAGTCAACAAATGATTTCTTCTACTCAATGCGTCTACCACACGATTTGTAACCCCCGACTTATGCTTTACAATAAATGTAAACTATTGCAAGTATGCGATCCATGAAGCATGCCTGGCTGTAATCTTATCCCGTCCCTACAAATGCTTCAATGCTTCATGATCAGTATATAACACAAACTCTTTATGAAACAAATAATGTCTCCAGTGCTTTATGGCTTGGACAATAGCATAGAACTCCAAGTCATAGGTACTGTATCTTGTCTTGGCTCCAGAAAGTTTCTCGCTAAAATAAGCAATTGGTCGACCCTTCTGACTTAATACTCCACCAATTCCAACCTTAGACGCATCAGTATCTAGCTCAAAGAGCAACTGAGAATCCGGGTATCTAAGAATCGGTGTTGTAGTCAACAATATCTTGATCTGTTGGAAAGCAGAATCAGCCTCTTCAGTCCACACAAACTACTTCCCTTTCATACAATCTGTCACTGGTGTCATCACGCTACTGAAATGTGGAATAAACCTTCGGTAGAATGATGCTAACCCATGAAAACTTCTCACTTCACTTATAGTCCTGGGTTGTGGCCAATCCTTGATCGCTTCAACTTTACCTTGATCCACATGGATTCCTTCCTTAGACAACACATGCCCCAAAAACAAAACACTGTGTGTCATGAACATGCACTTCTTTGCTGCCACGTAAAATTGCTCCTGACGAAGTATCATCAACACTTCCCGTAAGTGCTGTAGATTTTCTTCTGTGATTCCACTGTATATCAATATATCATCAAAATATACCACCACGAACTTTCCAATAAACAGACGAAAGATCTGATTCATCACTTGCATAAAACTACTAGGTGCATTCGAAAGACCAAATGGCATGACCAGCCATTCATACAACCTTTCCCGCGTCTTGAATGCTGTCTTCCATTCATCCCCTGGTCGAATTCGAATCTGATGATACCCACTCTTCAGATCAATCTTTGAAAAAATAGCAGCTCCATTCAAATGGTCTAACAAGTCATCCAATCTTGGCATCGGAAATCTGTACCTCACTGTAATCTTGTTTAGTGTTCGACTATCTGTACACATTCTCCAAGTTCCATCCTTCTTCGGCACTAACAATGCTGGTACTGCACAAGGACTTAAACTTTCTTGTACGCGCCCTTGTTCGAGCAACGCTTCCACCTGTCTTCTCAACTCTTCGTTCTCCCTTGGACTCATTCTATAGTGTGGTCTATGTGGTAACACAGCTCCCGGAACAAGATCAATATGATGTTGTATGTCTCTCAACGGTGGTAATTCTTTGGGCAATTCTTCAGGAAATATATCTTCAAACTCCTTCAACAATGGCTTAAATTCTTCAGGAATTTCAACCGCTTCACTACTTTCACGTCCAATTAACAGAAATACTTCAGGCTCATCCTCTACTTCCTTGACAAATTCCTTCAAAGATAATAGAGTCTTTAGTTCTTCGATTTCCTCCAACTTGCTTTCACTCTGTTGTCGCTGTTTAGGAACTAAAGTGATTTTAGTGCCATTGAACATGAAACTGTAGCAGTTAGTCCTTCCATCGTGTTGCACGGCTCTATCGTATTGCCACAGTCTGCCCAACAACAAATGACATACATCCATATCCACAAAAAAAAACCAAATTTCATCCTTATACTTTTTTCCGATGGAAAAAGTTACACAAGCTCTTCGACTAATCTTCACTTCCTCACCTTTCATCAACCAAGCTAATTTGTAAGGTTCGGGATGCTTTTCTGTCTTTAACGCCAACTTCTTTACAGCTTCTGAAGAGATGATATTATCACAACTTTCTGCATCGATAACGAACTTACAAACCCTTCCCAAAATAGTGCACGTTGACTGAAAAATATTACTCCTTAGCCAACTTGAATCATCCTCTTGCCTTGGTGTCAAACACGACCTCCTCATCATCAAATTACAACCCTCATCTCCTGACAATAATTCTTCTTCCTCCTCAACTTGTGGTGAATAGGAACATTCTATTTCTGCATCCTCATCCTCAACCTCAGCAACCATCGCTCGCTTCTTAGGCTTCGGACATTCATTGCTCTTATGACCAAACTCCTGACAGTTATAATACTTAAAATTGTTGTTGACCTTGGTCTTAGCAACTTCATTGACAGCTAGTTTTCCAACAGCCTTGGAAACATTCGTATTGCTACTAGCCCCTTTCACTTGATTGTTGGAATTTGTAAACACACCACCTCCTCTTCTACCTTGCCTCTCCCAAGCTAGAGCCTTCTGGTGTGCTCCAGCAACGGATCTTGGATCAAACATATTCACCATATCCTGAATTTGTATTCTCAACCCTCCAACAAATCTAGATGTCAACTGTTCCTCCGTCTCCATGATATCATTTCTAGCAATCAGTTGATAAAACTCATCTGCATAATCATTTACCTACTTTGTCCCTTGTCTCAAATTCTGTAAGCGCTGATACATAAGAGACAGATAATTATAAGGCAAAAAAGTAGACTTCATCAACTTCTTCATCTTCTCCCATGAAACAATCTTCGACTTTCCCATCCTTTCCCGTGTAAGTTTAGTTTGTTGCCACCATGCCATAGCTCTTCCCCTCAATCGTGTAGCAACCAACTTAACTCTACGATGCTCGGGTACTTCCTTGAAGTCAAAAATTTCTTCAACATTTGATAACCAATCCAAAAATTATTCCGCTATCATTCCCCCTTTGAATTCTGGAATCTCTGTTTTCATTCCCAATTCCCATCGACGATCATCTTCAAAATCTCTATTTCGATCTCGCCCTTGGCCATGATCTCGATAATGAATACTACCTCTATCATCATCTTCATCAAAATCAGATGTACTTCGATATCGATCTTGTCCATCACATCTCTACGTCCACGAATATCCCTTCTATTCTGTCTTTCATCATCATGATATGGTTCATTTTCAAATCCACGTTGATTTCTTCTCTCTTCATTTCTATACCCATGGTGATCTCGCATTATTGAAATTGATGATTCTCTTCTATCTCGATACGACTATGGCGATACCCTCCTCGCTTCCGTAACCGATGGTGAAACCCTGTTTCCTCCATGGTTCGAGACTGGCGAACTTCTCCTTTGACTTTGATTTATATCGATCATCAATTTCTCCAACTTCCCAATGCCTTCATCAAACTTCTCACTGAATTTATCATTAATTCATTGCACCATTTGTTCAGCATCTTCTCTTCGATACACATCTGCAATATTCTGATGACGATTAGCTCTTCTTGGAGGCATGATCTCTCTAACAAGCTCGGCTCCTTCTCTACTTAGCTCGGCTTTGCTTTGATTTGGCTCGACTTTAACTCCAACACTTTAACTCGGCTCCAACAGGCTCGGCTTAGCTATGATTGGCTAAACTTGGCTCCGATACCAAATGACGTAGCGGAAATACCAAAAATGGATGAAACGATGAAAAGTTGAATCGATGGATTGAAAATACCCAAGTGTCCAAATCCATTGATCTCAAGAGATACCGGATTCTAGCTATCTCCAACACGTTGATCGTGCACGATACCATGTTAAAAGATCTACGATTCTTCTACGTTGATCTCGCGCATGAGATTCCGTGAATCGGCTTCAAAATCGTTGATTCAAGCGCACTCGAATAACCGAAGATGGAGAAAGGAGTTAACACTCAACTTCCAATTTTAAAAGAGGAACAAAGCACTCAAAATTTTGTTCAAAACCAACAACTTTTTACAATGACACTACACCCCTATTTATAGAAGTTTACAACACAACACACATGACTTAACAGTCATTACAACAAACATCTCACGACTTACAACAGTACGACTTACACACAAGAACAACACCTCACGCGACATAACAAACAACAACATCACGGTAATATGACTTAACAACTTGAGCGACCTAAATATCAGCGAACTACTGGAAGTTTGTTCGCGATTTAGGCGGAGCTCGCGGCATAGTCTTGTTCGCGATCTATTCGCGATCTAGGATGGAGCTTGTGGCATAATTCCATTCGCTCGATTTAAGGAGGAGAAGGCATGAAGGTCGTTCGCGACCTAGGGATTGTTTGCGGCCTAGGCTGGAGGAGCGACCTAGGGAAGGTCGTTCGCGACCTAGGCTGGAGGAACGACCTAGAGCTTCGATCGATTTAAGGATTTCGCGGCATAGGTTGGAGAAGCGACCTAGGGAAGGTCGTTTGCGACCTATTCTGGTATGCGCTGCATCAAAAATTTACGGAAAATTTCAACAGAATCTCCTTTGTACGGAGAGGCTCGAGAGAAAATATAATATCAAATATAACAATATATATCACTATATCTCAAAATAATATATCCCAACAACGGAAAAAACAATATAATAACAATATAAAACCGTAATCCGAAAACGTACCTGTTTGTCGGGCAAATAACGCTTATTTATGAAACCAAAAGCAGTAGCGATTACTTCCATAACCTGTATTTCACTTATAAAATCCCAAAGAGTTAATAATCATATAAAATGAAATATTAAGTTGTTTCAACCACTAACAAACAAATCAATAATAATCAACAATCACTTGCAACAAAGCATACAACCATCACATAAAATCAACACAAATCAATTACCCATTCATATCACACAAAAAAATAGCATTAGGATTCAAAAACTTTAAATTGTACAAATGACAAATAAACTACCAAGTGCACCATTTACTCAATAGTCTTTGATGCAACTAAATAGATTATTCATACCTCCAAACAATTTTAAAGTATCGTTGCCCAAGCAAGCATAAGCCAAACAAACAACGACCCCGAGCATAAATTTAAGTTCATTCTTATTTATTTCATTTCACAACATTTATTATTTCATTTCCTTTTCATTCATAAAATGATTCATCTTTTAATTTACATTTGCATCTTACAAATTTTTATTTCCATTCATTTCCATTTATTCATGTCATGTTAGTTTCCTTTTATGACATTATATTCATTCATTATTACTTACTTTCATTTTATTTACATTCATTTATCCATAGTATTCATGTTCCATTCAATTTCTTAGCATTCCAATTCATTCACTTAAGTTTATAATCACTTATTTATAATACTTACATTTATATTACATTAGATTAGAAGAATTTCAATCGTAACTTAAGTTTATAACCACTGTAACATCAAATTCTTATTTATAAAAGTAATACATTGAACCTTTCTATTACATAAGTTTTACTTTGTAAATTTTTCCCATTACATTTTATTATTAGACATTTCAACCTTTAAATCTTTTGGTAAGTTATATATATGCTTTTTAAGAATGTAATTGAAAATTATACAAGTTTATCTTATTTCTTTTAATTAATTTAACGTTCAATAATCGTATCTTTTGTTTTATAGGTTACTACTTTCAACTTTCTTGAAATTTCATTTAAAACCTAGCGTTTAATCTCTTATTTTAATTAGAGGTTCCAATTATTAATTAGTTACATTCCATTTCACTACAATAAGTGAAACTATTAATTAACGGAAACTTAAGAACTAAATACCAGGTTAAATTTTGAATCATTTGAAAATAATAGATAAATGTATATACTTACAACTTATATATCCAATTATATTTAAAAACAATTTGAAATTTGTAAAATGTTTATCAAAATAAATCTACGGTAAAACTACTACAGTGGCCTTCCTACTTCGAAACTCGAAAATGAACGTCGATGATGTGTGCACTCATCATCGAAATTATTTTCCAGCGACGGAGAGGGGAGTACAGAACTTATGCCTTTCCAAAAAATTTTTAAAACAGTTCTTTCAAATTATATTGACATATTTATATCAGAAAATACTTCTAATAATATTATTATATTCCAAAATCCTTTGAAAGAAATTTTCAAAAATCCTGGAACTTAAGTTCTAAAATTTCCAGTTTATTCTCATTTATTTTATTTTTCAAATCTTATTTCCAATCAATATTTATAACTTTCACTACCTAACAACCAATATATTACAACCAAATATAACCTTTGTAAAAAAATTATTTTATATATAGAAAATATAATAGGCAAAATTATTTCATTCACGTATATTCAAAACAAATATTGTTTCGGTCTATCCTATTAAGTGTTTAGAAATCCCTATTGATGTCATAGCGTCATATGCACCAATCAGAATTTATAAATACCAAACGGATAAATTAACACAATATCAAAACCTTTTATAACACTAACAAGTATGCTCTTTCATATATATATATATATACACACACACACACGCTCAGCGATCATCATCGGGTATTACTACCCTATTAATAAAGAGTCTGACCCCACAAAGCTAAGGTTTATCGCAAAACCAAAGCTCTGATACCAAATGTAACATCCCACCGATTTGTATGTTTTAAATCGATGATAAACCACACACGTCAGACTCAAACCATAAGGAAGGGTGGATTGTTATTGGGGTGAATAAAGACAAAACAGAATTATGCAGCGGAACGGTAAAATATAAAAATCGAATAAACAGTTCATGAAGATGTTTTACAAAACGTTTGATTATACTTATAAAATACAGAATCAGAGTTACACATATCAAAGAATAATAAATAATAATGCAGCGGAACAATGTGTTGCAGTGGAACACTATAGTAAATAATAATACTACAATCTTCCTCTTCATCCTCTAGAAATAAAGTCTTCGAATCCTGAAACGCTCATACTGACCCGAGAGAATTGAAAAGACAAAACACTCGAGTCAGAACTAAAAGATCTTATGTAAGTTAAATCAATGGTAAAATATGAGTGGAATGGCGTCAGAGCAGTTTACGGGATTTGACATCTTCTATCCAGTGTCTAACGTGAGTGCAGTAACTTAAGAGATGCTCGGGATTCACATCTCCTAAGGATCCGTCAAACTATTTACTATGTAATAATATTTCGCTATTATAATAGTGTCTATAGTAAATAAACTTACCTTTAAATAGCGTTAAGGAGTGACCCAATATTCCCCTTAACATGTAATAGTCCCAGTAGTCCATCCAGTATCATGGTTCCTCCTGATGGGGAAGCCACCAGAGGATACCACTTCTATCCAGAAGGAAATGCACATACCCTAAAGGGTGCTACCCCCAATAACCTTGCTGCATCTTTCCTGTTTTGACCATTCTGGAGTGTGAGGTTCGACGAAGTCTCGTCCATAAAGCTACGCTTTTCACAAAAGCTACGCTTTTCACAAAAGCCACGCTTTGATCAACAAATGATCTGCAGCACTCAGCATGCCACATTACCAAGTTGGGAATATATTACCGATGACCTTCAACTACATAACCTCTAAGCTCGTACGTCTCGGAGAAGGGTGTTAAGCTAAGAGAATAAATTCTCCGCCACCAACAGAAATGTATTTGAAAGAAACCTGCTTTATATCTCAAATGTAATGTCAGATATACAACCCATACAAGTCTGTTCTGGGTTCGAACAGAACCGAAGGCACTTCCAAAGAAGTCCTTGCAATACGGGTGTCAACAATCCCAAACGGATTCCCCATCACATATGGAGAACTCTATACCGGAGCAACTCAGTGCAGAGTCATTCGACAGGGTATCCTATCGTTCTAGAAGACGTCCGGTCTTCACCACCGTCTTCCAAATGCTTATCCATTTCGTCACATCACTTATTCGGAATGGTTTATATGACACAAAGGTCCTCTCCCGGCTAAACCGAATAGTGGGAGTCAATTTTAAAAACATGTAGACATGTCGTTCACAAAAATTCATAGGTTTGATGTGGGTTTTGGATAACTAACTGAAATCCGATTCCCTGTCGCATCGAAGTTTAAATGTCGTTTTACGGCAAACAGGGTTTTCACATCAATATAGAACAAATCAAAACTATAGGACAGTACATAGCAATCTACATCACATAGTATTGCAATCAGAACAGAAATATCAATCTAGTGCACGGTAGTAGTTAATTATTTTCCAATGCGGTTTAAATAAATTAACCACACAATTATTTGTAGTGATGTTTAAAATCGATGATTAAATTTGGATAAATAAATTAAATGTTAATTAGCTCGATTTATTGTTTCATATTGTTTCATAATCAATTATTTTAATTAATTACCAATTATAATTAATTGGTCAACTTCAATTTATCTGAATAACAAATTCTCAATTACAAATTAATTTAAATACTTAATTGTTTATTAATAAATTTTAATTACAATTATCAATTATTCTTAATTTCTTTTCAAAACCATTAGTTAATAAAAATCATTATCATTTGAAAATCTTCTTTACTCTTTTGAAGTCAATCTGTTGTTTCATTGAAAGTTTTAATGAAAATAAATTTAAATTCTTATTTTAAATTTAATCGTTTAATTAAAGGATTAATTAAATTATTAAGTATACACTTAGTTTGTTAAAATTGGTAATAAGCTTTTAATTTAATATAATCAATATTAATTTCTTCATAAATCTAAAATCTGTTAACAGTTAAAATTTAGATTTAAATTTGGGCTAAAATCATTTTTTAAAAAGTAACCCGAGCAAACTCCCAGGCAAACTCGGGTTGAACCCTCTGTACTTCCCAAACTTTCCCCGAGCCATCCCCCTTTCTTCCCCGTGCTCTCTTCTCCTTCCTGTTCTTCTTTCCTTTTTTTTTCCTTAATCTAAGTTAAACTTTAAATAAGTAATAATTTCACGCATCAGGCACTCACTCGAACTCGTGTCCTACCCGAGTCACAAACCCCATTCGCTCGAGAATTCCTCCGAGTCTCCCCAGGCCCGATCTTGCTGACACGAAGACGACGTCGTGCACGTGCACGACGTCGCGCAGCCGCTACGGCGAACATCGCGACCACCGTCCAGTCGTGAATCGTCCATACACTCGAGATCACACCTCGTTTCGACGCAAAAGTTTTGAAATCAAATTTTTAGCATATCAACTCGAACTGTAGCCCAGACACCTCCAACAAAATCGCTACGCCATCGTTCCTCAGACCACTGGAGGAGCTCCAACCACGTCCACACCACCTCAACACTTTGAACTGCACTTCCCAAAAGTTTCGAGAAGCTTGGTCATTCGGAGGAGACGAACTCGTCTCGTTTTCCAGCCACAACAATTTCGAACCTTGAACCCTAACTTTAATCCGTTCTACCAATTCGTACATTTGAAAAAAAATTCAACAATTTTTCTGAAATCATAGATGTTCAACCCAGCTTCAAGGAAATTCCTAGCACTTAAATTTTGTTCGATCATTAGAAATTGATCAAAATGCAAGGTTCGTTCAACTGTGAACTGCACATTAAAAACTTGCTTAAAAATCATCATTTACATCTTAAAAATCCTAATTTCAGACAAGAATTCAAGTTGTATGATTGAAGTAACAAATCATTATATTCAAAATTTTCCAAATTTGAATTGTAACCTGTAAACACACAATTTTGTTTACTGCATAAACTGAACCTGTTTGAAACTATTTTTAAATTTTAGTTTATACTTAATTACACTTATTTACTTTTGAAGTAAAGGCCTAACAATGATCAAGTGATAAGGTGTTGCGTTTTTTTTTTTGAACAAGGTTGATGCTCTGAAACAAAAGACAAAGATGGTTTCAGACATTCATACCTACTTCTATTTATATACAAGGAAGATTTTATGTATATATGTACATAATAAAACAAATTCAAATCTTCAGATTAACAAACAACAAATAAATATACTAAAAATCTTTTCTTAAATTGGTTTACTCACCTGGACAAATTTTGGAAACAGAGACTACTGGTTTTGAAACTATAGTTCTGATCTTCTTCTCTTTTTCTTTCTTCAGTAAATTGTTTTCAAATTTGAATATAAAGTGATGTTATTTTTTTTCTTTTTTCTGATCTTTGCTAAGATTTGTTGAACGAATGAAATAAAGCAACATGCATGAATATATATAAAAGAGAGGGTTTGTACAGGCTGAGGTATAGTATTGAATTTTTTATATTGTATTTGGGTATGGGCTGATGTGATCTTGTTCATGCTGGAGAGTAAATGGCATTTAATGAAAGCATGTAATGTAATGCTTCCATCTTATTTACAGCAATCATACTGTTTAATTTTTTTTCTCAAGCACTAAGTCTTGTTTTGTTTGCAGGCTCTTAAAATCTATGTTTCATGCTTACAAATTTACAGAAATCTTATTTTTTTTTACATTTGTGTAAGTACTATTTTTATTTTTGTTAGTTAATGTTTGTTTTTAATATATTTTTTTATAACTATATAATTTTTATCATAACTTACATTCCAAATTTTAGTTCTTATTCAAAGGTTTTAACTAAAAACATTAAATTTGCACATATTTTATTGTTTTAAACAATACTTTGCTTATAATATGTTCTTTTCTTTATTTATTATTATTATTATTTATTTAAACTTAACTATCAATATTTATTTAATTCTATATATATCTTCAGTCTCCCAAGTACAGTCCTTTGGATCGCCACTCCATTGAACTTTGACCGGTTTTACAACTTTGTTTCGCAATCGCTTCTCATCACGATCTACAATTTTTATTTGTTCCCTTTTAACTGCCAAGTTAGGAGTGATCTCAAGATCCTGCTGAGCAGCTTCTTCAATAATACTATCTGGGTCGTGCATATATTTCTGAAGATTAGAAACATGAAACACATCATGCATGCCAGACAACCAGCTGGATAGCTGCACTCGATATGCCAGAGGACCAATCCTTTCCAGAATAGGAAAAGGACCAATATAACGCGGTGCTAGCTTTCCAGTTTTCCCGAATCTCAATACACCCCGCATCGGAGACACTTTCATAAATACAGAATCTCCAACTTGAAATTCCAAATATCTTCTTCGGCGGTCATAACAGTTCTTCTGACGACTTTGAGCAGTTATTAATTTCTTTCGAATAAAATCAACCTTCTCTGTGGCTTCTTTAATCATATCTGGTCCAAGGATGAGTCTATCACCTGATTCGATCCAGCATGTAGGTGATCGACACGGACGACCATACAAAGCTTCGAAAGGAGCCATTTCTATACTGGCCTGATAGCTGTTATTATATGAGAATTCGACCAGATGCAAATGGTCCTCCCAAGAACCACCAAAATCGAGAATGCAAGTACGTAAAAGGACTTCTAGAATTCGATTTACCCTCTCAGTTTGCCCATCAGATTGTGGGTGATAAGCAGTACTGAAATTTAATTTTGTTCCCAAAGCGGCTTGGAACGCCTCCCAAAATCTACTAGTGAAGTTTGGTTCACGATCACTCACTATACTGCTGGGAATACCATGGAGACGAACAATTTCCTTTATATATAACCCTGCTAAGCTTGCTGCAGTCCGAGTGGATTTCACTGGAATAAAGTGAGCAGTTTTGGTTAGACGGACCACTATAACCCAAATTGCTTCATTTCCCTTCTTGGTTCGTGGCAATCCGTCGATGAAATCCATCGATACCTGATCTCATTTCCACTTCGGTATTTCCAAAGGTTGAAGTAAACCGGCCACTTTCTTTTGATCTCTTTTGATTTGTTGACAAGTAGCACAGCGACTCACATATATCGATATGTCTCTTTTCATTGTCTTCCACCAAAACGTTCTTTTAATATCACTATACATTTTATTAACTCCTAAATGGATACTGAGTTTTGATTTGTGACATTCATCTAACACTTCACGCTTCAAATCAGGGATGTCCGGAACACATATTCTGCCTTTCATCCTTATAATCCCATTATTATCAATTACAAAACTAGAATCTTCACCTCGACGAATTCTCCCATATATTCCCTAAAGAAACTGGTCCTCTTTTTGCTTGTTGGCGATCTTTTCAAGAAGAGTAGGAGCTATAACAAGGTGAGCAAGAATAGCATGCTTTCTACTCAAGGCGTCTGCAACTACATTGGCCTTTCCCGGCGTATACAGAATATCTAGGTCGTAAGATGCCAGAAATTCCAACCAACATTGTTGTCATAGATTCAGATCTTTATGGGTAAAGAGATAATTAAAGGATTTATGCTCGGTGAATAATTCGAATTATTCACCTAAAACAAAGAGAGTTTATTAAGTATATTGTTTAAGTTTAGTTAATTTCTTAAATTGTTAAGAAAGCTGAAAAGATTCTTACCCAGAAGATAGTGTTGCCAGATTTTTAAAGCGAAAACAACAGCCAAAAGTTCCAAATCTTGTGTTGGGTAGTTTCTCTCGTGCGGACGTAATTGTCTACTCGTGTAGGCAACTACCTTCCCATTTTGCATTAATACTGCACCTACCCCATCACCACACGCGTTAGTATAAACAGATAACCCTTGGTTCCCGTTAATGATAGTGAGAACAAGAGAAGTAGTCAATCTCTTTTTTAGTTCCTGGAAAGCTTATCACAATTTGGGGTCCAATCGAATTTAGCATTCTTTATTGTTAGCTTAGTCAATGGGCTGGCCAACTTAGAAAAATCATGTACAAAATTTCTATAATATCCCGCTAAACCCAGAAAACTTCAAACTTGTCTAGGAGTAGTGGGCTGCTTCCAGTCCAAAATTGCAGAATTCTTACTTGGATCAATAGAAATCCTTCTTCATTAACAATATGACCGAGAAATCTGACTTCTTTGACCCAAAAGAGACACTTAGAAAATTTAGCGAATAAGATATTCCTCCTTAATATTTCCAAAACAGTTCGGAGATGTTCAGCTGCTCCTCTTCGGTTTTGGAGTAAATCAAAATATCATCAATAAATACAAGGACAAATTTTTTCAATACTTCTCGAAACACTCGGGTCATTAAATCCACGAAGTACGCGGGAGCGTTGGTTAGTCGGAAAGGCATAACTAGCCATTCGTAGAACATACCACGACCCCAAAAGGCAGTTAAATGAACACAATCCTTGGCTATTCGCAGCTGATGGAATCCCTGAGCTAAATCCATCTTAGAAAAGAATCGAGCGCCATAAAGTTGATCGAATAGATCGTCAATCCTAGGTAGAGGGGATTTTTTTTTGAGAATTTGTTTATTGAGATCGCGGCAATCTACACACAATCTCAAAGATCCGTCCGATTTAGCCACAAATACAATAGCTGAACCCCATTCGGAAACACTAGAGCGAATCAATCCTTTCTTTAGCAAATCTCGAGTTTGATTGACTAATTCAATTCTTTCCGTAGGTGCCATTCTGCGACTTGCGTGAACAACAGGACGGGCATTGGGTACTAAGTCAATTCGGAAATTTATTTCTCTGTGTGGAGGTAAGGATTTTACTTCTTCAAATACGTCAGAAAATTCTCGAATAACAGGTATAGACTGCAAACTAGGTTCAGGATATCCCAAAGTATACATCAATTTATCTCTTTTGGGACTCGAATCCTTACAAGATATTTCAATAAAATTTCCAAGGCTTGTTTTGACTAAAACTGTCCGGTTATTACAATCCAATTTAGCTTCATATGTGACGACCCGACTTTCTACTCCCAGAAAATCGCATCATCAATTAAGAAAGAAAGGGATAGAAGAAGAAAAGAAAGAAGAGAAAGAAGAAACAACACAAGAATCTCAAACAGTGGAACGAATAAATTATATTAATAACATAAGTATTTACATAATATACAATATCAATCAGAGATACACAGCATACACATCACATATACTAGACAGTTATAAACACCTGTCTAGTATTTACAACTCAATACAAACACAACACAGAGAACACACAGTTGAACTATATATCTACAACGCAGAAGCCTCCTGCTCCATTGCTCCTCCATTATTTGTCAAAGCCAACCTAAATCCCTTGGCTACTCGTAAAAATTTGAGTACCCAAGAGTTTAAGAAAACAAAGGATAAACTCCGGGTCAGACATGGGTCTGGTGTGAGTAACAGGTTAAGCTTGCTTAACTTTAAAAATCCTTTTGAAAAGAAAGGTATCACGTAAGACTTCCCACACATAAACATGGAAAAGTTTTTACCTTACGCTAACCAAAACATTTGATAGGAAATCCGATGATATTATAATAGTGTCTAGGGTTTTCAAGTAAATATGAAATAGCCGAAATTGTTACATGATTAAATTCCAGCTACTAGCCACAAAAGTGGGTAATACAATCAAAACTGTTAGCACTTATTGGATTTTGGATTCCATACAATGGCAGGGCTACTGGTGTACCGTCCGTCACAGTACGTGGCCTAGATCACCGTACCGAGGAATACGCCCGCTCCCCTGCAACACAAGGCCGGAACCATTCCTTACTGAACAGTTCCAAACAAGACAACCTCGCAGTTGTTTGCAACCAACTGCCCACACAGTCGAATATAAAATGGACTTCTAGACAGGGATCAATCTCGCTCTCCAGTGGGAGCTACCCACGAAGCCTTGCTGCACCTCCCCTGTTTTAGCCATTCCCGGTTGATGAGGCTTGAGGTTACGATTACCTTTAGAGAACACATCTTTTAGAATTCTCATCGTCCACCTGACAATGTTCTGAAAGCATTCAATCCATACAAGTTCGTTCCGGGTTCGAATGAAACCGAAGGCATTATCTCGTTACACTCATTTTGGAATCACCCTCAA
This sequence comes from Allium cepa, assembly GCA_030765085.1. Taxonomy (NCBI): domain Eukaryota; kingdom Viridiplantae; phylum Streptophyta; class Magnoliopsida; order Asparagales; family Amaryllidaceae; genus Allium; species Allium cepa. Next base: position 690,030,697 of record CM060942.1, on the reverse strand, counting down.
AGTTAACGACGATAACCCTTGCACTCTGAATCTTCATCTCGAACCTATAAGAACTAGTTCCGTCAAACTCATCACGGAATCACCCCTAGAGTTATACTGACGTATAGTCCTTACACCTCGAGTCTTCACTCTTCACATAAGATTCACGACCTATCGTTAATTTGGATCGATGTGGTTTTCGGATATCCAAGTATGGAAACCCGATCCCGGTCTCATCAAAATCCAAAACGTGTCTTTTAGGTCCAAGTTGTTTTAAAGTTTAAAACAATTCAATTCAATATTATCTATATACACACAGATAGATAATTCTCAACATCACAATAGATAATCAATATTATCATCACAACAGATAATCTATATTATCATTCCAAACAGATAATTCATATTATCAACTCAATGCAACCATAGATCCAAATCACACAACATCATTTATCTCATATCTGAGATCTCAACCATTCAGAGTAATAAATATCAATCATCATTCATAAGCAATGACTTATTAAATCACCATTCTATAATTAATTTAAAATAAATTAAATTAATTACATCTTCCTTAATTAATTTAAAATAAATTAAATTAATTACTTGTCCATATAAATCTTGCTTACATATTCCTTAATTAGTTATAAATCAATCAATTAATTATTCTTAACAATTACCCTAATTAATCATCTTGATTAATTACCCTTTAATTACATTCAAGTAATTAACCTCTAATTAATTTCACAAATTAATTATTCCAAACCAAACCTGTAATTAACCTGTAATTACTTCATCAATTAATTAATCATAATTAATTACATTAATCCTTAAATAATTACATTAATTAATTCCTTCATTAATTGATTGTTCTTATTAACCAATCCTTAATTATATCATTAATTATATAAATTAATGATCACAAATTATTTTATTTAAAATAACTCCATTAAATTAGTTATCAATTATCTCTATTGACTAATCATTCTTGATTAATCACATTAAGAAATTAATTATATTAAATTAATTACATCTCTTAATCATTTCCAAATAACTCAATTATCAAAACCTAAATTAATTACACTAAGTAATTAATTATTAATTACTTACTTAAGTAATTATTCAACATACCAATTACATATTAATTACACAAAGTAATTAATTTCCAAAACTCCTCTATTATCCAAGTATCCTTTAATTAAATTACATCAAGTAAATTTTTTTTTTTTGGCAAGGCCGACGGGGTTTGATGGTCCCCGACCACTTTATTGCTGCACCAAACAGAACATTACACAGTTTACAAAGATCAAAGAAAACAGGGGGATACATGGCACAACAAGCACAAGGGGAAAAAAACATAAGAAAAAAAACAATAAAAGAAAAAACATCACTGACTAAAATCACAGCAGGGAAAAGATCCCAGGATCAAAAGAGAAGGAGAGTAGACTTAAGTCATTGATAATTTCTTTCATAATCCACTGCCTGAGTACTCCATCAGTTTTAGCATTGCTTGCATCGAACACTCTATTATTACGTTCCCTCCAAACAGAGCTGATGAAACTCTTCAGCACCGTGTTGAACACCCTCTTTCGCTCACTTTCATTTCCCGTACAAATATAAATTCTTTCCCACTCCACCCGATTGTCATCAGAGACATTAGTACGCTGTAGTTTAGCCATGATGCATATCCATAATTGCTTAATAATAGGGCACTCAAAATATAAGTGTTCAACAGTCTCAGCTTGCTCACTACAGAATATACAGTCAATGTTGACATTCATCCCCAAGCATGCTAGTTTAGTCTTGGTGAGAATAGCACGGTTAAGGATTTTCCAAAGCATGAAATTGTGTCGCATTTTACTGTCATTGCTCCAGGTTCTTCTCCACCATCTCCATGTTGGGCAGTTACTATTCTGCATGATAAATTCATATGCTTCTCCAGTTTTGAAAATTGTCTTATTTTTACCCCATACCAGCTTAGCATAAGTAGTTGTAACTGGTATAAACATGCCAATTTTGTTCCAAAAGTTTTGGATCCTACTATTTGAAGATACCCTACGTGTAGATTGAAGACTGTAAATAACATCACTAACCTTAGTTGCCAGATGAATCCCAGTTTGCTGTATTTCATTGTACGTTAATTGACGCCGTAGTATGAAACCCACGTCTAACCAAGGATCCTCCCAAAAACTGACGGTATGTATAGGATTCGAATTCAGTAGAACAAGTGGAAGAAAGTGCTCCTTAATCTTGAAGATGCTCTGCCAGGTTCAGCTCAAGTTCTGTGGCTTGTGCATATTCCACAAACTCCTTCCCTTTATCACATTTTTGTCAGACCACTTAGCCCAAAGGCTTTCAGAACAATTGTAGTATGTGTCGATATGTTTCGCGAAGGCAGCCTTGTTCCACTGCTTTAAATTAAGAATACCAAGACCACCTTTGTCCATTGGCCTCTCAATTCTGCTAAATTTAATGGGTGTTATATATCTTCCACTTGTCTTGCCAGTCCACAGGAATCTCATGATTGCACTTCTGATCATATTAATTAACTTAAAGGGGAGTATGAAGGTACGAGCCCAGTATACTTGCATTGTAAAAATTACTGACTTAATTAGAGTCAATCTACTAGCTTGACTAAGCACCCTGGTGGTCCAGCTATTAAGCCTCACCGTTATCTCTCAAAAAGAGGAAGACATTGGGCAGTAGAGATTCTTGACGTTGCTAGCGGTAGACCTATGTATGAGACTGTATCAGTGTTGTGCGTCAGGCCAGTAATATATGCAATTTGATTGCACAGTTCAGCATGAAGACCAGCAGTAATGATTTCAGATTTACCAATATTAACTTTCAGCCCTGTCATGTTGAAAAATTGATCAAGAGTAAGCATTATATTTGTGACTGTGCTAGTATCAGGAGAGCAGAAAACAATTAAGTCGTCCACAAACATAAGAGCAGTGATCAGTGGTTCTTTGCATGCAGGATGAAGTTTAAATCTACCCTGATTATGCTGTTTTTCGAACAACTGCGTAAGAAGATCCATAACCATAATGAATACATAAGCAGAAAAAGGATCTCCCTGTCTAATTCCTTGCTTAGAAGTAAAAAAGCCAACAGACTTTCCATTGACATTAACTGAATATGTCGGTGTGGAGATGCATTCATATATCCATGATATAAAATGCGGTGGGAAGTTCATATACCCCATTATTCTCACAATACTATCCCATTGTAACATGTCAAATGCTTTCATAATATCAAGTTTCATCATAGCTTTTGGAGGAGAATTCTTACGTTTATAGCCTTTAATAAGTTCATGCGAGAGAAGAACATGATACAGAATATTCCTTCCAGGTAAGAATGCAGCTTGGTTTTTGGATATAATATTTGGTAAGACATTTCTTAGTCTTGTTGTAATAACTTTCGAGATGCATTTATAAATAGTGTTGCAACAGGAGATAGGGCGAAATTCATTCACACAGTGAGCATTCTTCTGCTTGGGTATCAGAGCTATGTTCGTATAGTTATATGACCTGAAAAGTTTACTTTTCTTGAAGAATAGAAGAATGGCATTGATAACATCTGTTGAAACAATAGACCAGCATGAAGTAAAGAAGTAGGCATTCAACCCATCTGGGCCACCACACGAATTGGAGTTAAGTGAGAACATAGCTTGTTTAATCTCTTCATAGGTAACTTCATTGCATAGCAAGGTATAATCTTCTGTACTTAGTCTAGGCAGGATTGCGTCAGGGATCTGTTCAATATTAGGACTGAAGTTGCTCTTGTTGCTATACAGATCAGAGAAATGATGAACAAAAGCATCTTGGACCTCTTCAGTTTTGGAGTGCAGTACACCATTCGCATCGTAGATAGTAGTTATGTTTTCTCTTCTCTGTTTATTCTTGAGAGTAGCATGAAAGTAGGCACTATTTTTATCTCCCTTTTCTTTCCACTTTACTCTCGACTTCTGTCTTACCATACCAGTCTCAGTAGCTAATGCTTCATAGTATTGTTGAGTCAAGTAACTTTCCATTGTAGCATGGTTAGCATTATTCACATCAGACATCATAGCAATTTGAGCTTCAATCAGTTTTTCTTTTATCAGAGTACTCATTTTCTCACCGTTTCCATATTTTTGGAAGGCCCATTTTTCAAAACCACCTTTATCTCTTTAATTTTTTCCTGCAAAACAAACAAATGAGTACCAAATTTAGGCTTGTTCCATGTTGTTATCACGATAGATTTAAAATCAGGTTTAGAGACCCAAGAATTAAAAAAATTAAAATTTGATTTTCCCCTCTTGTCCGCTTCACGTAGGTGTATAATCTGAGGTGAGTGGTCAGAAAGGAGAGGAGGAGGTAGGTGATTGAAAAGAAGAGGCCATTTGGATAGGGCTGATTGATTGGAAAAGGTGTGATCTATCCTAGAGAATGTTCTACATCCATGTCTCCTCTTATTGTTCCAAGAGTACGGCATACCAACAGTTTCGACCATTATCAGTTCAGCGTCGATAAGAGTATCAGCAAGTGGTTTAATTTCATTAAGAGATAGCGGGCAACCACCTACTCTATCAGAGAGTGAGAAGCTACAATTGAAGTCCCCCATGATAATCCATGGGTGGGTGGACTGCCTGAGAGATGGAATGGTCGAAAGTAACATAGTTCTAGACGCAGCAGAGTTGATTGCGTAAACAAAGGAAACAAAGAAGGTAGAGTTATCAGAAAGGTCATTCGCTTGACAGTGAATTAGTTGGGAAGAAAATAGGATGGGGGTAAGTTGTATTGTTTTGGGATCATATAGAATCAAAATTCTACCATACGGTGCTTCATTCAAGTTATGTATGTATTTCCAGTTAGGATTAATGAAAGTAGCCGCTTTGTCAGTCTTGTTTTGATCCAACTTCATTTCAAGAATAGCTAAGATTGTCAGTTGATGAGTTATGATAAGCTGCTTACACTGTTCCTGTTTGATAATTAGGTTTGCACCACGTATGTTCCATGCTCCGATGCGTGACATCATTGGATAACACGCGCATTAAGTAATTCTATCTTCATTCTCCTGGTTACCGCCTGATTAAAGGACAGGTAATTTGGAATTGTAGCTGAAAGGGGAGTAACTTCATGGTTTTTTGTTTCATCAGGCAAGGGGGAGGAGACTTGACAAGTTTCAGTAGTGGTGGGTAGCAAAGATATGACAGAGGCTGTTATTGGTGGAGGGGCTTTGTAAGCTGAAGGTGGTTGAATTTTGGAGTAACAGTATTGAGTGGTTAGGTTGGGAATCGTGTCAATTCCTGGGTGCATGGATTTTGTGGTTTGAATATTGGTCTGATACGAAGTGCATGCATCATTATCGTTCTGCATGCTTTCCTTCAGCAGTTCATTTTTCTTTTGTTTGCGTTTCTTGTTGCTGTTTGGTTTTCCTTTTCTACCAGAAGTGCTGTTTTCATCACCTTTTTGACTATCATTGTTTGTTTCAACTTGCTTACATCCTTCATTGCTTTTCACTGATTGTTGTATTTCATTCTCTGTTCGCTCTTCATCATGTTTCACTTGAACAGAATTAATTCTCCAATCCTCTTCCAGATTAATATGGTTCACATCTTCATTTTGTTCCTCTGTTACATTGTTTCCAATTGCTTTCTGACCTTGTTTATCATATTCCACACATTCATCAATTATATCAATCATGTTCTCCTCTTGCAGATTAAGGAGCGCATCAAAACTATTGAATATTAAAAAATTTCCTACTGTTTTATTTTCTCCATTTGTCTCCACTTCTACCGGACTAAATTCTTTATCCACTTGATTTATTGCATTCTGTATGTTGGCATTAACTTCTTCATTTATGTTTTCACTGTTGCTACTTTTATCACCACTTAAAACATTATCTTGGCCTTCACTTTTCTTCTCTTTCGCATTCTTGCTTTTCTCTTTGCTTGCTCCATCCTGAACTATATTATTTCCTTTTTCCACCAACTCTGGCTTCTTGTTGTTCACTCGTTGCCAAACTCTGTTGTTTCGTTGCATAACCGGTATGACATATCTATTATCACGGGGTATCACTGATGCCTCATCCTTTTTTTCCTTACTTTTGTTCCTGTATATTTCCTTTCCTTTGTTACTTTGACTATTCTCCTTACCATCACATCTTTCTGTTTTATGTCCAAATTTTTTGCATATTACACATACATCTGGCTTCCACTGATATTGAACATAGATCTTTTGATAACCGCCCTCAACCAACTTAACCATAAACTCATCAGGAAGCTCTCTGTCTGGCTTGACTTCAATTAATCACTTCGCATAGCTTAGCCGTTCTTGCTTCTCCGTCATTTCATCCATACACAACATCCTCCCCAGGTGACTGCTAAGCCAGTTAATCCCAATTGGCGACCACGCAAAAATAGGAAGGTTATACATCTGTACCCAAACTGGGACCGCAGAAATAGATCCAGGTACATTACTAATTGCTGCATCATATGGTTTAACTATGAACATTTTATTATTCATAATTATAGGATCACTTTGTAAAATCTTAACTCTATCTTCCGTACACGTAAAATTAAATAAAAAGATGCTTCCATCTGACTTGGCAGTAACCGAGCCTTTTAACTTCCATATCTTTTTAAGCTTACTGATAACTGCTGTATAGGAAATGGTTTGTCTAAGAAAAAACCAACCAGTGTTTCATTCCATGGTACTGCTCCAGCTTCAAGAACTGCTTGCGTTGGAATTAAAGCATCATCTTCGTACTCTGGTTTCATGTCAACGGGGATGTACTTCCCAGCATTTTTTGGTTTGTGCTTAAATAGAGAAGTCCATTTTCGTTCACATTGATAAGAAGTAAGAGGTAGATCAGATAGGGAAGAAGTGGATTCGGGAAAGAGATGGGTTGGAATTGGATCTGGGGGAACAAGCGGTGGCATCAAAGCGGGAACAAGTATAACCGAGGGTGGTAAGCATGGCTGAGAGATGAAAGACTGGTCAGAAGAGTGAGACTTGGGAGGTGCTGAAGTGGATGAACGACGGAGATCATCGGTCTCTACGGCTACGGCATGGGGAGGGACGTTAGTGGTGTCAAAGGGAGTATGGGAAGGTACTACAGGGTTGACTAATTGGTTATGGGAGAGGACTACGGAAGTAGGCATGAGAGGATGAGGATCTTGTTATGTGATAAATTAAAATAATTATTATTATTTATGTATACATTTTATGTTATGCTATTAAGTAATTTATCTCCTTTATAACTTCACTAAGTAATTATTCATTTTTAATTACATTCGTAATTACTTTCAAATCAACCAGTGATTAATTTAAATTAATTAAACTAAATTAATTAACTTAATTAATCAAAATAAAATTAATTAATTGCAATCAATAATTAATTTCCTTAATTACTTTCATTAAGTAATTATACTTAAATAATTCTCAAATGATTATCTTTAAATTAATTAATACAATTAATCATTAAAATTAATTACATTAATTAATTATAAAATAATCCTAGGTTAATGACTTCATTAACCAATAACAAAAACTTTAATTACTTAAAGTAATTAGTTGAATTAATCAATATTAATTCTTAATTTATTTAAAGAAACTCGTTAATTTATTTCTAATTATTAAATTAATCAAGTGATAATTAAAACTAAATTAATTATTAATTACTTGATTAATAATTCAATTCATTAATTAAATTAAATTAAATCCTATTTAATTAATTTCTAAATCACACTTTAGTCAAATTTAATTAACTTACTTAAATTTTTATTATTAATTAAATAAACCCTTAATTATTTAATTAATAACCTAACTATTAATTTATTAAATTAATTAATTATAAACTTAATTACCTTAATCAGATAATAAATTATTAAGTTCAAACAATTTAATGAAAATCATTAACCTCATTAATGATTTAATTATCATTATCAAAGTAATTTAAAAACAAATTGCTTTTAAATTTTTCTAAATTCCATTTTAAATTAAAATTGAAATGAAATCAAATTTAAAAAAGATTCAATTATTTAACATTTTTTATTTCATATTAAAGAATTACTTAAGGTATTTTATAAATAGTTTAACCCATAATCAATTTAAATAAAATTTAAATTATACTTTAAATATTCAAGTGATTTTAAAACATTCAAATTAAAATCTTATTTCATTTCAATCCAGAATTCAAATTATGTTTTCAGATTCAGGTTCCAAAATTTAAATTTAAAATCCTGTTTTAAATTTCATTTCAGATTTATAAAAACATATGTTATAAAATAATAAAATATACAAACTTAATTATAACATTTGAATTTTATCAACCTATTTCCTTTTTGAAACTTTCAGATTCAAGTTCAAATTTGAATCCAGGATTTCAAATTCAGATTTAACTAAAAAATTAAATCTTGTTTTAAATCCTATTTCCAGATTTATAAATCACTTTATATAAAAAATGTGCAGGTTTAGTGTTTTTTTATTATTTATTATTTCTGCAAATCTGTTATTTAAAATTTGGAATTCAAATCTATTTGAATTCATAATTAAATCTTGCTTTAAATTTAGATTTAAACTTGACTTGCTTATTTTTAAATTTAGTTTTAAAAATTTGAAAACCTGAAACTGTTCAGGCTACAGAAAACAAAACACTGCAACCAAAAACTACCCGAGCTCAAAACTGATTTACTTCGAGTCATCTATACTCCAACTTCGAGCAAAAACTGAATTTACCCGAGCACCTAATCTTCACCATATTCCAGAAACCAAAACTCATCCCTATGGCCACTGTGCACATGCACATAGCCATGGGCAACTTTTCAATCATCAGTGATGATCATCCCCATCCACCATCCTCCCTTAAATCCAACATGATCACCAAAAACATCAGAAGTCTCCAATCATCCAAAATCAAACAGAACAGCCCCCTTTTTCCAAAACCTGGAACACAGCATTCCCCACAAACTCCAAACGTGTCAACGATGAATTCACCTTCCTCCGACCATCGATGAAGTTGAAACTCCAGCCACTTCTTTGTCAGGGACCCATCTACCATTCCACAAAACAGCTCGACACTCGAGCAACTAATAAGTCAGGAAGATCAAATTTCTTAATTTGTTAAAACTTAGGTTTTGCAGAACAAATTTTCCACCGCGGACTCTATAAAAATTTGATCACTGTAAAACTATTTTTCCCTGATTCCCTGATCTCCCATCTACCATCATACAAGAACATGAATCCCCAAATTCATCTGAATCAACAGAGACACTCCAAAAACCCAATTTTGCTCAACACCCATATGCACAGTCAAAACCCACTTTTAATTTATGATTTTGCATTTAAAAATGATGAATTAATCTAAGGTTTTGATTTGTATATCTGAATTGCACAATCAACAAATTTGAATTTTAAACAGAGTCTTGAGTTTCATTTTTAAACTGGTCTTCCAGAGCAATTCAATTTCAAATTAAGTTCAATAAATTTTTAACATCTAGTTTATAACCAAACAAACAAATATTGTTTAAATCCTAAGTCTTAAGATTTAATAGATGAAGCAAGATGAATTTAAATAGGAAACTGGATTGAAATTTTAGAGCAGGGATGTTATACAGGCAGTATAAATTCAACAATAGCACACATTCTACCTCAATATCTACAGATTGTTCTTAGATATATATAAATACAGAAAATTACTGATCACCATTCATGACTATTCATAGAAACAAATTATGCAACCATGTTAACTTAAATTATTAAATCAAAAAATGTTACTCACCTTTAAATCTGAAGAACAGAGTACAAATTCCCAATCTGGAGCTGAAATGCTTCTTGCACTTTTGAAAACTTGTAAAATATATGCATGCAAGCTTTGATAAAGATGCAGAAATTTATTTTGATTTGCTCAAATTTGCAGTGATCTTCAGGTGTAAAATGCAGACTTCATTATGCAGAAATTTTGAAATTGTATGTTGATGTTCTTGTTACAGGTTTTGGTTTCAAGAGGAGTTACAGATCTTAGAGTTTGCTTTTGAAATGAATATGCAGATTTTGTTTTGAGGGGTTTTGAGAGTTTTAGATTTTAAGTGTAATGTTTTCTTTTATTCAATTAGCATTCGATTTTTAAAAGATAATAAAGGAAAGTGAAAATGTTTTTAAAAGGCTGAAAATACTTAAATAAAAATAAAGAAAAGAATAAAATCTAATGACACTTGTCATTTTGTTTGATTCACTATTTAACACATGTAGTTTGATTTGTTAATATGTTAACACTTGTCTTGTTTAATTAAGTTATATATTTAAATGTTCATAAAGGGTTTTTCTTTAATTCATTTTATGTTAGAATGAATATATATGAATTTCTTGTTTTTAGAAAATGTAAATAAAACAATTTATAAATTAAAACTTATACAAATATTTTAAAGAATCAATTAATTTGAATTTCAAAAACAATTTCAATTCAAATTAATTCTTTTGAATTCCAAATTAAAATTAATTTATTAAAATGAAGATTCTATTTTCCTTTTATATTTATGAAAATAGTACATTTATTAATATGGCTTAAAATAACTAATTAACAAATTTTATATGATTTATAAAGAGATTATAAATCACTTTTATTATTAAATGAATTTAAATCATATTCTATTTTATATTTAGACTTATATAAAATATTCTCAATTCATATTTAATCAAATAATATTTAAAAAGAAATAAAATCAACTTTTATTTAAATTTAAAACAAAAATTAAGCTAAGACAAATTTTAAACAATTTAATACTTATTTTAAATATTACAAACCATATAATTACTAGTTAAAATAGATTTTTAAAAGCTTAATATTAATTTAAAACATAATTTCCTAATTACTCAATATTTTATTAGAATTTAAAAACAAAACTTCATTTATTAATTAAATTCCAAAACAAAGATTATCTATAATATATATATATATATATATACAAATATATATACATTATAATTTAAACATTTATTTTAGCAATTTAAAAATACAAATCACAAACTAAATATTTATTAAATCTGATTATTAAACCAAAACATATTTTATTAATCAATATTGTCAATATCAATTTAATTTTATATAAAGATTATTAAATTGATATTGTCTAAAATTCTGGGATATCACATTCCTTCCCCCTTAAAAGAATTTCGTCCCCAAAATTTAAAACAAAAGTAATTTAATAATCTACTTTAGATTTTAAATTTTAAAACCAAGCATATATCAAACATATGCTAACAACCATAGCAATCAATTCACCCTATTAAACAAAATTAACTGTCCAGACAAAATTCTGGATAGAGTTTCCTCGAGTTCCCCAAGTAAACACCGGGTTACTTGCTCTATAAAAACCCAAACAATCAACCCCACTGAGTTACAGAACTCCTACTCATCTAGTTCTACCACTGAACAAACATCAGACTATAGACAAATCTGACTCAACCACTAAATCTCCCAGAACAGCTGATTTCAAAACCAGAAATAGATCATACACGCACTCCCTCAGAGATACGTAAAACACATCGAATTCCAGTTGTCCAAGCTGGCACTTCAATCCAGAAAATTAAACACTTATCCAAAACAGAATACAGAAGAAATCTAAAATATCTCGAAGCTAGCTTACCCAACCTTACCAGAATTTATAGCTCCTAAAACTGATAAACTTATCCATAATAAGATATTCAACTGCCTATCTTTTACCTGATCAGCTCAATCCTTGCCGATGTCACAGGAAACAAATTAGACCAAACCCAGTCCACCAGAATGATCCTCCTCGATCAACCAAGATCAAGAACAACTCCACTCACTACCATCAGAAGAAAACGAACTTCTCCTATCCGGAAAAGAAAAGCAAATGCACTCCCAAACTGCTTCCGCTACACAACTCTGATCTAGAGTAGAAAAGAATGCTGATGAAGAACACCAGCACAACTAGACAACAAAACCAAGAAAATCTCAGATAACCAAGAGAAAACTCAGAAGTTCCTCAAATCCCGAGTTGCTTCAACAAACTCCATCTCAAGAAACCAACCTTCAACTAGATGAACCACCGGTACCACTGAATCTCTAGATGAAGACAACTCCTGACTTTCAGAAAATATTCAGAAAAATCTCCAACAATCCAAGAGAACACTCAACTATCGCAAGTCACTTTTGCGATCAATCCAAATTAAAATCCAAAGAAAACTGTTCTCTCTTTACCAATCATAACAGCTTATGTAGGTCTTGCCAATCCATCGAAGAAATGGATTCACTCAGCTGCTTCTAAACTCCTTCTCCAGAAAACTGCTAAGACAAAAAACTCTGCCGACACACAGAACACTCCGAGCTGTACTGCTGACACCAATGCCAAAGAATTTCCTAATCCAAAGCTCTTCGAGAAACTCGGACTTCAAACCACACAGAAACATCCTGCTGAATCCAGCCACAACACCCAAAGCAGACCTACTTCCTTAAATTTGTTCCAAAGAAATCATCTTCAGAAACATCCATAGTCACTGCATCTCATCACGCAGCTACTACATCCCTAAGGTATCAAGATACCATTACTCGCTTCTGCTCAGCCAACAGATCAAAACCCTACTCATCCAACTTCAAAGATAAACTCCGAACCTTAACAGGTTACCTTCAGAGATCAATGAAGTCCTTGCACCACTTCAAAAATCACTCGAGACGGTATTAGGTCTACAGTCTCGACAGATACACTTCCAACCTAACATACAAACTCCAACCAATCGATAGTCACGTTATACACACCACTACACCAATCTACCTTATAACCCATATTGGAAAACCCGAACAGGTAACCCAATAGATAGGTAGAAATAAAATAAATATATATATAGTAATATATAAAAATTACAAATACACTCTCTCAAGATAGACATCACTCCAGAGCCTAGGTATTCACTCAACCTAACGCTCTGATACCAACTGTGACGACCCGACTTTCTACTCCTAGAAAATCGCATCATCAATTAAGAAAGAAAGGGATAGAAGAAGAAAAGAAAGAAGAGAAAGAAGAAACAACACAAGAATATCAAATAGCGGAACGAATAAATTATATTAATAACATAAGTATTTACATAATATACAATATCAATCAAAGATACACAGCATACACATCACATATACTAGACAGTTATAAACACATGTCTAGTATTTACAACTCAATACAAACACAACACAGAGAACACACAGCCGAACTATATATCTACAACGCAGAAGCCTCCTACTCCATTGCTCCTCCATTATTCGTCAAAGCCAACCTAAATCCCTTGGCTACTCGTAAAAATTTGAGTACCCAAGAGTTTAAGAAAACAAAAGATAAACTCCGGGTCAGACATGGGTCTAGTGTGAGTAACAGGTTAAGGTTGCTTAACTTTAAAAATCTTTTGAAAAGAAAGGTATCACGTAAGACTTCCCACACGTAAACATGGAAAAGTTTTTACCTTACGCTAACCAAAACATTTGATAGGAAATCCGATGATATTATAATAGTGTCTAGGGTTTTCAAGTAAATATGAAATAGCCGAAATTGTTACATGATTAAATTCCAGCTACTAGCCACAAATGTGGGTAATACAATCAAAACCATTGGCACTTATTGGATTTTGGATTCCATACAATGGCAGGGCTACTGGGGTACCGCCCGTCACACTACATGGCCTAGATCACTGTACCGAGGAGTACGCCCGTTCCCCTGCAACACAAGGCCGGAACCATTCCTTACTATACAGTTCCAAACAAGACAACCCCGCGGTTGTTTGCAACCAACTGCCCACACAGCCGAATATAAAAGGGACTTCTAGACAGGGATCAATCTCGCTCTCCAGTGGGAGCTACCCACGAAGCCTTGCTGCACCTCCCCTGTTTTAGCCATTCCCGGTTGATGAGGCTTGAGGTTACGATTACCTTTAGAGAACACATCTCTTAGAATGCTCATCGTCCACCTGACGATGTTCTGAAAGCATTCAATCCATACAAGTTCGTTCCGGGTTCGAAAGAAACCGAAGGCATTATCTCGTTACACTCATTTTGGAATCACCCTCAGAGTTAACGACGATAACCCTTGCACTCTGAATCTTCATCTCGAACCTATAAGAACTAGTTCCGTCAAACTCATCACGGAATCACCCCCAGAGTTATACTGACGTATAGTCCTTACACCTCGAGTCTTCACTCTTCACATAAGATTCACGACCTATCGTTAATTTGGATCGATGTGGTTTTCGGATATCCAAGTATGGAAACCTGATCCCGGTCTCATCGAAATCCAAAATGTGTCTTTTAGGTCCAAGTTGTTTTAAAGTTTAAAACAATTCAATTCAATATTATCTATATACACACAGATAGATAATTCTCAACATCACAATAGATAATCAATATTATCATCACAACAGATAATCTATATTATCATTCCAAATAGATAATTCATATTATCAACTCAATGCAACCATAGCATCCAAATCACACAACATCATTTATCTCATATCTGAGCTCTCAACCATTCAGAGTAATAAATATCAATCATCATTCATAAGCAATGACTTATTAAATCACCATTCTATAATTAATTTAAAATGAATTAAATTAATTACATCTTCCTTAATTAATTTAAAATAAATTAAATTAATTACTTATCCATATAAATCTTGCTTACATATTCCTTAATTAATTATAAATCAATCAATTAATTATTCTTTACAATTACCCTAATTAATCATCTTGATTAATTACCCTTTAATTACATTCTAGTAATTAACCTCTAATTAATTTCACAAATTAATTATTCCAAATCAAACCTGTAATTAACCTATAATTACTTCATCAATTAATTAATCATAATTAATTACATTAATCCTTAATTAATTACATTAATTAATTCCTTCATTGATTGATTGTTCTTATTAACCAATCCTTAATTATATCATTAATTATATAAATTAATGATCACAAATTATTTTATTTAAAATAACTCCATTAAATTAGTTATCAATTATCTCTATTGATTAATCATTCTTGATTAATCACATTAAGAAATTAATTATATTAAATTAATTACATCTCTTAATCATTTCCAAATAACTCAATTATCAAAATCTAAATTAATTACACTAAGTAATTAATTATTAATTACTTACTTAAGTAATTATTCAACATACCACTTACATATTAATTACACAAAGTAATTAATTTCCAAAACTCCTCTATTATCCAAGTATCCTTTAATTAAATTACATCAAGTAATTTATCTCCTTAATTACTTCACTAAGCAATTATTCATTTTTAATTACATTCGTAATTACTTTCAAATCAACCAGTGATTAATTTAAATTAATTAAACTAAATTAATTAACTTAATTAATCAAAATAAAATTAAGTAATTACAATCAGTAATTAATTTCCTTAATTACTTTCATTAAGTAATTATACTTAAATAATTCTCAAATGATTATCTTTAAATTAATTAATACAATTAATCATTAAAATTAATTACATTAATTAATTATAAAATAATCCTAGGTTAATGACTTCATTAACCAACAACAAAAACTTTAATTACTTAAAGTAATTAACTGAATTAATCAATATTAATTCTTAATTTATATAAAGAAACTCATTAATTTATTTCTAATTATTAAATTAATCAAGTGATAGTTAAAACTTAATTAATTATTAATTACTTGATTAATAATTCAATTCATTAATTAAATTAAATCAAATCTTATTTAATTAATTTCTAAATCACACTTTAATCAAATTTAATTAACTTACTTAATTTTTTTATTAATTAAATAAACCCTTAATTATTTAATTAATATCCTAACTATTAATTTATTAAATTAATTAATTATAAACTTAATTACCTTAATCAGATAATAAATTATTAAGTTCAAACAATTTAATGAAAATCATTAACCTCATTAATGATTTAATTATCATTATCAAAGTAATTTAAAAACAAATTGCTTTTAAATTTTTCTAAATTCCATTTCAAATTAATATTAAAATGAAATCAAATTTAAACAAGATTCAATTGTTTAACATTTTTTATTTCATATTAAATAATTACTTAAGGTATTTTATAAATAGTTTAACCCATAATCAATTTAAATAAAATTTAAATTATATTTTAAATATTCAAGTGATTTTAAAACATTCAAATTAAAATCTTATTTCATTTCGGGGTTTTTAGGCACAAGGAAGAAGTTGCAAAAAAAATTAGTCTCGGGGACAGCAAGTTTGTTTTTTGGTCTGAAGGATACTTTATAGGGTAAATCACAAAATGATAGTTGCAACTATCATTTTCTGTTTACACTATAAAGTGTCCTTTAGACTAAAAAACAAACTTGCTGTCCCTGAGACTAAATTTTTTTGGAACTTCTGCCCTGTGTCTATTTTCCTGTTTCATTTCAATCCAGAATTCAAATTATGTTTTAAGATTCAGGTTCAAAAATTTAAATTTAAAATCCTGTTTTAAATTTGATGCAGCGCGATCTACAGACTCAAGGAAGTTGAGTTGTTCAAGCCCCTTAGGCCATTTGGAGGAGGCCATGGTATTAGGTCGCTTAGAATTTTTAGGTCGCTCACGACCTAGTGTGGGGGTAGAAGAGATAGGTCGGCAGCGACCTAGTATGAAGAAAGATCGATCAAGCGACCTAATGAGTGCAATGGTCCAACCCAGCGAGTTAACAAAACAGTTTTTAGGTCGCTCACGACCTAGTGGAGTCTCGCGACATAACGAAGGTCGCTCGCGAGTTAACGAGCTAAGCATGAAGACACTCGAACGACCTAACGAGTTAACTCACACAATGCCGCACCCTATGGCTCAAGGTCGGATAAAGCTTGGGTTGCGTGAAGGGAACCAGAAGCGGGTTTGGTTAGGTCGCATACCTCCTTAAGGCCGCTAGATCGCGGACGACCTACTTAAGTCGCTCACGTATAGGTCGCTGGGGAGAAAGGTCGTTAAGTCGCTCCATGAAGTTAAGAGTGTTGTACATATAGGTCGTAACTCGTATGTTTTTAGGTCGCGAGGATGTGTTGTGTTGTATATATGGATATGTCGTTGATTTTAGGTCGTTGCTTTGTAAAGTCGCATGTTGTATTTGTTATGTCGTTTAAGGTTGAGTCGCTTCATATTGTTAAGTCGTGATGGCTTAGGTCGGTCGTGTATTAGTGTTAGGTCGCGTGCGACCTAGTGTGTGTTGTAAGGTCATGAACGACCTAGTGCTGGGGGTTGTAAAAGCCTATAAATAGGCGTGTTGTGTGATTGTAAAAGGTTGTTGATTTTTGAATAAAATTCTTGTTTGATTGCTGTGTGCTTTCATCCTAAATTGGTAGTTGAGTGTAATCTCCTATCTCTACTTTCGGATATTCGAGTGCGCTCGAATCAACGATTGTTGAAGCCGATTCGCGGAATCAAGTGCGCTTGATCAACGCTTGAAGAATTGAAGATCTTCTTTCATGGTATCGTGCGCGATCAACATGTCGAAGATAGCTAGAATTCGGTATCTTTGTGATTAACGAATTTGGGCATTTCAGTATCTTCAATCCACCGTTTGCTACTTTCATCGATCTATATCGTTTTGTTAAATATCCGCTGCGTCAAAATTTCATTTCAGATCTATAAAAACATATGTTATAAAATAATAAAATATACAAACTTTATTATAACATTTGAATTTTACCAACCTATTTCCTTTTTGAAACTTTCAGATTCAAATTCAAATTTGAATCCAGGATTTCAAATTCAGATTTAACTAAAAATTTAAATCTTGTTTTAAATCCTATATCCAGATTTATAAATCACTTTATATAAAAACTGTGCAGGTTTAGTGTTTTTTTATATTTATTATTTCTGCAAATCTGTTATTTAAAATTTGGAATTCAAATCTATTTGAATTCATAATTAAATCTTGCTTTAAATTTAGATTTAAACTTAACTTGCTTACTTTTAAATTTATTTTTAAAAATTTGAAAACCTGAAACTGTTCAGGCTACAGAAGAAAAAAAACACTGCAACCAAAAACTACCCGAGCTCAAAACTGATTTACTTCGAGTCATCTATACTCCAACTTCGAGCAAAAACTGAATTTACCCGAGCACCTAATCTTCACCATATTCCAGAAACCAAAACTCATCCCTATGGCCACTGTGCACATGCACATAGCCGTGGGCAACTTTCCGATCATCAGTGATGATCATCCCCATCCACCATCCTCCCTTAAATCCAACATGATCACCAAAAACATCAGAAGTCTCCAATCATCCAAAATCAAACAGAACAGCCCCCTTTTTCCAAAACCTGGAATACAGCATTCCCCACAAACTCCAAACCTATCAACGATGAATTCACCTTCCTCCGACCATCGATGAAGTTGAAACTCCAGCCACTTATTTGTCAGCGACCAATCTACCATTCCACAAAACAGCTCGACACTCGAACAACTAATAAGTCAGGAAGGTCAAATTTCTTAATTTGTTAAAACTTAGGTTTTACAGAACAAATTTTCCACCGCTGACTCTATAAAAATTTGATCACTGTAAAACTATTTTTCCCTGATTCCCTGATCTCCCATCTACCATCATACAAGAACATGAATCCCCAAATTCATCTGAATCGACAAAGACACTCCAAAAACCCAATTTTGCTCAACACCCATATGCACAGTCAAAACCCACTTTCAATTTATGATTTTACATTTAAAAATGATGAATTAATCTAAGGTTTTGATTTGTATATATGAATTGCACAATCAACAAATTTGAATTCTAAACAGAGTCTTGAGTTTCATTTTTAAACTGGTCTTCCAGAGCAATTCAATTTCTAATTAAGTTCAATAAATTTTTAAAATCTAGTTTATAACCAAACAAACAAATATTGTTTAAATCGTAAGTCTTAAGATTTAATAGATGAAGCAAGATGAATTTAAATAGGAAACTGGATTGAAATTTTAGAGCAGGGATGTTATATAGGCAGTATAAATTCAACAACATCACACATTCTACCTCAATATCTACAGATTGTTCTTAGATATATATAAATACAGAAAATTACTGATCACCATTCATGACTATTCACAGAAACAAATTATGCAACCATGTTAACTTAAATTATTAAATCAAAAAATGTTACTCACCTTTAAATCTGAAGAACAGAGTACAAATTCCCAATCTAGAGATGAAATGCTTCTTGCACTTTTGAAAACTTGTAAAATATATGCATGCAGGCTTTGATAAAGATGCAGAAATACATTTTGATTTGATCAAATTTGCAGTGATCTTTAGGTGTAAAATGCAGACTTCATTATGCAGAAATTTTGAAATTGTATGTTGATGTTCTTGTTACAGGTTTTGGTTTTGATAGGAGTTACGGATCTTAGAGTTTGCTTTTGAAATGAATATGCAGATTTTGTTTTTGAGGGGTTTTGAGAGTTTTAGATTTTAAGTGTAATGTTTTCTTTTATTCAATTAGCATTTGATTTTTAAAAGATAATAAAGGAAAGTGAAAATGTTTTTAAAAGGCTGAAAATACTTAAATAAAAATAAAGAAAAGAATAAAATCAAATGACACTTGTCATTTTGTTTGATTCACTATTTAACACATGTAGTTTGATTTGTTAATATGTTAACATTGTCTTGTTTAATTAAGTTATATATTTAAATGTTCATAAAGGGTTTTTCTTTAATTCATTTTATGTTAGAATGAATATATATGAATTTCTTGTTTTTAGAAAATGTAAATAAAACAATTTATAAATTAAAAATTATACAAATATTTTAAAGAATCAATTAATTTGAATTTCAAAAACAATTTCAATTCAAATTAATTCTTTTGAATTCCAAATTAAAATCAATTTATTAAAATGAAGATTCTATTTTCCTTTTATATTTATGAAAATAGTACATTTATTAATATGGCTTAAAATAACTAATTAACAAATTTTATATGATTTATAAAGAGATTATAAATCACTTTTATTATTAAATGAATTTAAATCATATGCTATTTTATATTTAGACTTATATAAAATATTCTCAATTCATATTTAATCAAATAATATTTAAAAGGAAATAAAATCAACTTTTATTTAAATTTAAAACAAAAATTAAGCTAAGACAAATTTTAAACATTTTAATACTTATTTTAAACATTACAAACCATATAATTACTAGTTAAAATAGATTTTTAAAAGCTTAATATTAATTTAAAACATAATTTCCTAATTACTCAATATTTTATTAGAATTTCAAAAAAAAACTTCATTTATTAATTAAATTCCAAAACAAAGATTATCTATACTATATATATATATATACACACACAAATATATATACATTATAATTTAAACATTTATTTTAGCAATTTAAAAAGACAAATCACAAATTAAATATTTATTAAATCTGATTATTAAACCAAAACATATTTTATTAATCAATATTGTCAATATCAATTTAATTTTGTATAAAGATTATTAAATTAATATTGTCTAAAATTCCGGGATATCACATCGTATCTCGATAACCAGTTCATTCGGAGTAAGATTTCAAATTCATTAGATTCGAGGACATAAAGGTTGATAGGAAATTGATAGCAAGCATATGAAATAGGAACTTTCTTACAATACAAACAAAGATTTGCTGGACCTCCAACCAGATTTTTCACGCAAATAGGGCCATCAACAAATTCAGTTTTAAGTTCTAATTCACTTACGGTTTGTTGGGAGATAAAGCTATGTGAAGCTCCCATGTCGAATAAAACTCTAACAGCTCTATCATAAATAGTAAGGTTACCTTCCAGAACACCTTTTCCTTTATCTGTTTTTGAAGTTGAAGGGTCTTTCTTTATCGCATAAACAATTGCCACCTGTGCTTGCTTCATTACCGAGCAATCTTTAATAACATGTCCAAGCTTGTGACAATTATAGCATTCTTTAGCTCCTTGATCATTCCTCACAGGTTGTTCCTTCTTAACTTGCTTCTTCGGGCCTTTTGCAGCTGTTTGAATAATGGCCCTTCTCTTGGCAATTGTAACAAGTTATATTTCTAGCCAAATTTCCTTGACTGCTCTTTTTATCCTTGTCTTGTTGTGGCCTCTTGCCCCCAAACTTCCTTTTCTTCCAATTCTGATTACTTGAATTTTCTCCTTCCCTTGGAATCTCCTGCATATCCAGTGTGGCATACCTATACCCTATATCAATAAGATCAGAAAAAGATTCTTTAACGTGTGTTGTCATCCTTTATTGATACTTCTGGTTCATTCCACGGATGAACCTTTCATTTTTCTTAAGAGGCGTGTTTAACAACTCCGGACCAAAACGGTATAGTTCGTTGAACTTGTTTAAGTACTCTTCAAATGACAAGCTTTCTTGCTTTAAATCCAAAAATTCTTGATACATTCTGGAAATTCCTGCCGACGGCATATAACGCTTTTCAAACACCTCCTTAAAATGATTCCAAGTAAACTCTTCCTCTGGTTTATCTATAATGACTGTTTCCCACCAGGCTGAGGCTTCTTCTTGGAGTTGCCAAGAAGCTATAAGTCTCATCTGCTCGTCTTGCAGCTTTAGCCCTTTAAAAAATTTCTCACATAATCTTACCCATGCTTGAGCCTCAACAATTGACTCCTTTCCGGTGAATGGTTTGCCACCAAGCTTTGAGAAATTTTATATAAATCAGCCAAATTCGGCTGCTGTTGGATATCTATTACTGCTTCTGCTGCTGGGGGAATGTGATTAGGTGCTGCGGCATTCCCTTGACCCTTGGCTCTTCCTCTTCTTCCGCTCATTCTTACTATCTGTAAATAGTAAGAAAAATTGATTTAGATATACGGACGAGATATCTTAAGGAATATCAGCAGTAAAAAGAAATGAACTAAGAAAATTTAGAGTTTCAGTCTTGGTTATACTCATTCTAGGGTATACTTCACCTTATCTCTAATGAGCCTTTAATTGAATATAATCATTCTAGGGTATCCACTTAGTTTGTTAAAATTGGTAATAAGCCTTTAATTTAATATAATCAATATTAACTTCTTCATAAATCTAAAATCTGTTAACAATTAAAATTTAGATTTAAATTTGGGCCAAAATCATTTTTTAAAAAGTAACCCGAGCAAACTCCCAGGCAAACTCGGGTTGAACCCCGTGTACTTCCCAAACTTTCCCCGAGCCATCCCTCTTTCTTCCCCGTGCTCTCTTCTCCTTCCTGTTCTTCTTTCCTTTTTTTCCTTAATCTAAGTTAAACTTTAAACTAAGTAATAATTTCACGCATCAGGCACTCACTCGAACTTGCGTCCTACCCGAGTCACAAACCCCATTCGCTCGAGAATTCCTCCGAGTCTCCACAGGCCCGATCTTGCTGACATGAAGACGACGTCGTGCACGTGCACGACGTCGCGCCGCCGCTACGGCGAACATCGCGACCACCGTCCAGTCGCGAATCGTCCATATACTCGAGATCACACCTCATTTCGACGCAAAAGTTTCGAAATCGAATTTTTAGCATATCAACTCGAACTATAGCCCAGACACCTCCAACAAAAACGCTTCGCCAGCGTTCCTTAGACCACCGGAGGAGCTCCAACCACGTCCACACCACCTCAACACTTTGAACTGCACTTCCCTAAAGTTTCGAGAAGCTCGGTCGATCGGCGGAGACAAACACGTCTCGTTTTCCAGCCACAACAATTTCGAACCTTAAACCCTAACTTTAATTCGTTCTACCAATTCGTGCATTTGAAAAAAAATTCAACAATTTTTCTGAAATCATAGATGTTCAACCCAGCTTCAAGCAAATTCCTAGCACTTAAATTTTGTTCGATCATTAGAAATTGATCAAAATGTAAGGTTCGTTCAACTGTGAACTGCACATTAAATACTTGCTAAAAATCATCATTTACAACTTCAAAATCCTAATTTCAGATAAGAATTCAAGTTGTATGATTGATGTAACAAATCATTATATTCGAAATTTTCCAAATTTGAATTTTAACCTGTGAACACACAATTTTGTTTGCTGCATAAACTTAACCTGTTTGAAACTATTTTTAAATTTTAGTTTATACTTAATTACACTTATTTACTTTTAAGGTAAAGGCCTAAAAATGATCAAGTGATAAGGTGTTGGGTTTTTTTTTGAACAAGGTTGATGCTCTGAAACAAAAGACAGAGATGGTTTCAGACATTCATACCTACTTCTATTTATATACAGGGAAGATTTTATGTATATATGTACATAATAAAAAAAATTCAAATCTTCATATTAACAAACAACAAATAAATATAATAAAAATCTCTTTTTAAATTAGTTTACTCACTTGGAAAAATTTTGAAACAGAGACTATATTGGTTTTGAAACTACAGTTCTGATCTTCTTCTCTTTTTCTTTCTTCAGTAAATTGTTTTCAAATTTGAATATAAAGTGATGTTCTTTTTTTATGTTCTTTGCTAAGATTTGTTGAATGAATGAAATAAAGCAACATGCATGAATATATATAAAAGAGAGGGTTTGTACAGGCTGAGGTATAGTACTGAATTTTTTTATATTGTATTTAGGTATGGGCTGATGTGATCTTGTTCATGCTTGAGAGTAAATGGCATTTAATGAAAGCATGTAATGTAATGCTTCCATCTTATTTACAACAATCTTACTGTTTGATTTTTTTCTTATGTACTAAGTCTTGTTTTGTTTGCAGGCTCTTAAAATCTATGTTTCATGCTTACAAATTTACAAAAATCTTATTATTTTTTTACATTTGTGCAAGTACTATTTTTATTTTTGTTAGTTAATGTTTGTTTTTAATATTATTTTTTTATAACTATATAATTTTTATCATAACTTACATTCCAAATTTTAGTTCTTATTCAAAGGTTTCAACTAAAAACATTAAATTTGCACGTATTTTATTTTATTGTTTTAAACAATACTTTGCTTATAATATGTTCTTTTCTTTATTTATTATTATTATTATTTATTTAAAATTAACTATCAATATTTATTTAATTCTATATATATCTTTCTTTTATTTAATAATATATTTTTTCCCTTGAAACTTTTCAAATTAAATTCAAAAGTTCAAATAAGTCACTAAATTTAAATTAACAAATTTTAGGATGTTACAGTGACACGCATAACTAGGCAATCCCAGGGTAGATATACCAATTACTATCTGGACTGGTGGTAACGCATAGCTGCAGCAACTGCCCACCTCGGGCCGCACTCCAAAAAAATCAAAGGTGCGCACTAATCAATCACAAAGTAATAGAATGGCATACGAAGAAATGTGTCCGATGGGAGGAATTACCTCACTTATCCCGGAATCGCTCCTGTTTTAGCCACCTTATGCCAACTCACGGGAGTCGGGTCCACGTTCATACATCAATAGGATCGTCGCCATCATCTTACTTCATTTTGGAATCTCCACCACGTACGCAGTTGTTAAAGTAGTTTTCGGGGTTGGTAGAGAGTATGACAACTTTCGATCCTAGTCTCTTTAACAACCAAACGTTGTTATAACACCGTGATCATTTTAAAATAGTTTATACTTCAAAACCAAATATCATTGCCTTTTCAAACCATATCAATACGATATCTTTTTCATTTCAAACGTATCCTTTTCTAAAATCATAACACTTTCAAAGTTATAACATTTCAAAATCAAAACACTTGAAATATAACACTTTCAAATTATAATACCTTAAAACTCATAACTTTGAAACATAACTTCCACCACATAAATGGTTTAAATATTTAAAATACTTTATATAATAAACTAGCTTTTTCAATTTCACAAATCAATTCCAAAACAACTCGAATTTCTAAATTTTAAATTCAACCAAATCCCAAATCATAAATTTCAATTCAATTCAGTTTCCAAATAAACCATTCCAAATTATATCGATTTCAAAACAGATTTGATCCACAGAATAAAGTAGCTCTAATTCAATATATTTCAACTTTAAATATTCAAAAATTTCAAAACTAAGTTTGGTACTTATGATTCCACAATTAAATTTTCTATTATTTGGTTTTGAAATATTTTACTTAATAAATCCATTACCATTTAATTAAAACTCAAATTACAAATGACTAAATATTTCCTTCAATTCATTTATACCTGAAATATTCATTTAATTCACCTTAAACCAAAATCAAGTTATAAAATCATACCTTCTAAAATTTCAAATTTAATAAATTTCACATCAAACTTATTTGAGTTTAATTCTTAAATAAATTCAATTTCAAATAAATCTCAAATTTATCTTTCAACCTTAATTTATTTAAATCGTTATAAACTCTATTTTAAATACTTAACCATATTATCTTCAATAAAAATCAAACTTACTATTAAGCTTATTCTATATGAAAACAAATTTATACATAGCTTAAAAATCAAGAATAAAATAACATTATCTAATATCGAAAATCAATATTTATATAAAACCATATATTTCTTTACAAAACCATAAAAATCAGTTCAAAATATTTTATATATATGGACCACGGTGTCTGTATATAATTTTCTATCATATGGTCAAGTGATACGGATATTTATCATTTCAATCCGCAACTAATATTTTACGGTTGTATATCATTTCAAACCGCAATCCCGAATGAAATAAAAATCCATAACAACTTGCAGTTTATAACAACATAAAGTACAACATTCATTCATCCAATATCAATCATCAAGCATTTATCACAATCATCATCCAGTTCAATCAATGACATCAATATAGAACGGATAATAAATAACAGGTATTTACTGGCATTTTATATTCAACAACAAATTAAATAACTATTTTATCCTAAAAATTCAAATAAACTGAGATGATGATTCAACATATGCCAAATAGTCATAAAAAAATTTCTAATCACATCACAAATCAATTTAACAAACATAAGAAATTTTAAAAGTTGTGAGTGGGTTAAAATACTCACCTTTGAATTTAAAATCCAATTTAAACCCAAAATTCAAACAGACTCAAAGCCCGTCCAAACCAGTGTCGAAATGTCTGGAATTCCAATACGATCCTAGTAGAGAATACCGCACGTGAGTTGGACCTCGTACATGAGAGTTATTGCGATTAGAACGATTGAAGATAAAATTTAAAAATAAATGAATAATGAAAAACAGAGCCACTCACGAGATGACATGTCACCATCTTCCTCGACACAGCAATGACTGGAAAGAAACCCTAACAGCCGCCTTATCTCGCTCCTCCCCCACACGAGCGTTGTCCTGGACCAATCGCAACCACGTGCCACCTGACCATAAACGGCCTCGACTTCGCCGAACCTACGAACCACCTCGCCTCCGCTGCGAATCGCGCGCAGCTGGCCTGCCGCCACCAAGAAGCAAAACCCAAATCGAATTTTTGCAACAAATCTAGCCATCATAACGCCCAGCAGATCACGCCTATGGACTACTCTCGCTGCTCTCCTCACAACGATATCTTCGATTTGTCGATCCGACGAGGTCGATCAACACGATGATGAACGGTCGAAAATGATTCCACGACTTCTAGATGCACAGAACCCAGATCGAAAAACTGGCAGTGGATCTAGATTGCGCTCATCGAGAGTTTCAAATCGATATATTATTTTATATGGTTTGAGGAGATTTGATTTTGGAGTTGAATTTTGAATTGAAATTGCAATTAGGGATTAGGATTTGTCTGCCATTGAGGAAGAGGAGCAATAGAAATGTTTGTACGCACAGAAATGAGAAATAGAAAGGCTGCTAGGGTTTATAACAATATATATATATATATATATATATATATATATATATATAGGCAAAGTTGAAATTAGAATGGACCGGATTGATTTGGATTGGAAACTGAACGACAAATGGCCTAAAAAGCGCGTTCTGACTCTGAACAAAAATGAGTCAACCCATATATCAAAATAGATGTTTTAAAATATTTTAAAATCAATGGAACAAATTTCACATCCATATTCCATCGTATGAAGAAGTTATGCTTAAATCAAGTTGTTTCAAATTGATTTCAATTAAATTGATTCCTAGGCATTTCGAGTCCATACGATCAAACGGTAAGTCCGATCGTTACGAAACTTGAAATTTTACAGTAATTCACTGTTACGGATCCGATGAAACTGGTTTCGTCGAAATCCGAGTCAGTGGCCAAAATGGCTATCTTTCAGTTAATTAAATAAATGAATATTGAATTAAATCACTATTTCATTCAAATTCTCTAGTCTATAATTTTTATCATCTTGGGTACCATTTACATTAGTTTATATCCAAATACATTAACATTTTCCCATTCCATCTTTATTTCAATTGCGTAGTATTTAATTTCATTTGCTACAATAAGTTCATTTATTATAAATCGAATTTCAATAAATTGATTTGTTTCAATTCCAATCTTTTTATTAAGTTCATTACTACTCTATAAACCTAGTTACCTTTGATTTACCTTTCATTACCTTAATATACTCCAATTTTAACAATTCCTAAACATTGTATTACATTTCACATTAATGCAACATTTATTTATGAAAAATTTGTTTCCAACTTCAATTCAATTAACTAATTAAACATGTAAGTTATAGTAATTGTTTACAAGCCAATGTTACACTTAAGTAGTTTATTTTCAACAAATTATTATAATTACATACATAATACTGAATTCATTAAATTACCATTAATTATATACAAATTCCTTTATTTATACAACACTTGCATTTATTTACTTATATTCAAATTTCATACCCAAATATAACATTCACAACTAAATTAATAGACTAATTAAATAGTAACTTACAACCGTTACAATAACTTTTAATCACACTTATGAATTCATTATTCCTAACCAATTGTTACAATTCTTATACAACCTAATTTTGTATTCAATGGTCATTTATTTCATACTATTCCATTTATACATTTAATGTTTGCATTTTTTTTCTTACATCAATTTATAACCAAGTATAACAACTTACATTATTTCAATTTTGTAATTTCATTCAATTGTCAATAATTAGTTTTAATTACCATTGTTACTTTTCATTTTAGCATTCATTACATTATTAAATCCCAAATTATTATTTCCTTCAATATTAAATTAACAAAAATCTTATTAAATTAACAAATTTAATTATCAAAATTTATGGGTCGTTACATATCCCGTCTTTCTGGATCTGCAGCAGTTGAGGTATCCTGGTAGCGTCCATGGTGAATATTAAAGTTCTCTCCTAGACTTGGTGCAAATTTGAATAAGAAGGTAGAACTTTTGGGCTTGAGATCTGGATCCTCTCCTTAGATTCTTGCAATCCAATATCGATATTAGATCTAATGAGCAGGAGAAAAGCTGGGTTTTCTCAGTGAATGCACCAAAGTGTTTGTACCAAAATTGGGCACAACACTCTTGGATGTGTTTGAAGAGATAAAATGAAGAAAGTAAATGTAAAATGATAAAGATCTAATAAACACACCAATCAACAAGTAAGAAAAAGTACATAAACACACGAATTTAGAGTGGTTCGGTGTATGGCCTACATCCACTATGAAATGGTCGATGTTTATTGATTATAGCCCACTGGTTACAAGTGGATTACAGGAATACAATCAAAGTATAACAACAATTTTGACAGAGTATCGACTTAGAGAGGCTAAAAAGTCCATTTCCTGTAAGTCCAGGGTCACTATTTATAGGTGTAGGCAGCAAATATCTCGCCCAAATCTCGAAAGACTTCTTCTCTCATGTGGGTGGGCCCACGGGATCGAGTTTAGGTGATATCACCTCGATTTAAGAGCGATATGAATTGAGTTCATATCGATCAAGAATTGATCTTTTTAGGCTGTGATCGATCAGGTACATTCTTGAGGTTGTACGCAAGCTTCTGTGAAAATTTGGTGGCATTTGGACTTGTAGATTTTGAGTTATGATCAATACAAGTTTGCATTTTTGGAGTGCTGTCGAGCTCGTACCACTTCCATTCGTGTCGATCCTGTTCGTATCGCTCATAGGCATGTGATGGTTAATGACATGGCGCTATCTTCCAGGATCGACCCACTTTTCATGCCGAACAACCGAGTTTTCCTCCTTTGTAGGTCTTGTTCGAATCGATCCAAAATCCTCCCTTCGTATCGAGCCATGCAGCTTGTCTCGTATCGATGATCACATCCCCCGTACGTATCGGTCCTGGGAGGGACTTCGTATCGATGAAATTTGTATCATTATTTGGATCCTTCCATCGTATCAAATGAGTAATGATCTATATGAGTTTGGTTTCTCTCACTTGATGGATACGGACGAAAGGGACACGAAGGAGAGGCAGTGGACTTGAACTCGATGGATGCGAATAAGCTACTTCTCTCCATGGATATGAATTGATCATTCTTTGCTTGAGAATCGATAGTTACGAACGAGATGGATATGGTCTTGATTTTTTTTCTTTGGATTTTGATGGAGACGAACTATTTGGTTACGAATTATGCTTTCCTTTCATGTGACTTTATCGATCCATAACTTGAGCATATGAAAACCGATTGACCTGAAATTTGGAGTGTTGGCTTTCTTAGTTTTGCTTGTCGTGTCATATTGATTGTAACTCGATCCGGATTCGGGTGAAAATTTGCCTGTATCCATAATGAACCCGTGTATAACTGATCTTCAGGACGAATTCCCCTTGGTTTCTAGTCAAGTTCTTAGTATCACGGCCATGCCAAAAGGCGGGATAACAATCCTCTCTAGGCCTTTGCAATTGTTGGTTTCATGACCATTTATCATATTGTAGTGGCAATAGGATCCTCCCAAATTCCTTTCATATATTGGATTTTTCTTTTGTGATGGATAATAGTCAAGCTCATCCTTAGTGAGCAAGTAGACGTTCTCTATGAAAGTTGTCAAGTTTCACTCTTTTGGAAGTCTAGACTTGAAACTTGATTCTTGCGGATGGCCTTTTGACTTTTTATTTCTTGGCCTTACGTTTTATGCTCTTAAATTGCTATACTTTTTTCTACCCTTTGAACTTCTTGAGTTGGAAGTGTTCTTGCTATAGTTGCTTGCCAGTTATGTGAAAAGGCATTGTGATCGTCCATAATCTCTTTCTCAAAGATGGTGCCTTTGGAATAATGTTGGATTGTTTTTCTCATTTGATTGAAGACATTATCACTTCCATTTGTTTTCTTTCCTAGTGCAAAATTGGGGGCGGGGCCAACATGAAAAGGATTTAAGCTCCATTTCTCGAGATCATAATATTTCGCTTTCTTTTTGTTTATAGTTCTTAGAGCTTCTTGTCTGAGTCTTTGCTCTTCATCTGGTTGGAATCCTTGACGATTACTGGGGAGAATCTATTCAAGTGGGGTTCAGATGACCCTTGTTCAAATCTTTTAATCCTTTTAGCCGTGATCAAACCAAAGTAGAAGAACTTGAGATAGGGTTAAGCGAGGTTAGAGAATAGTAGAGCTGGGGGTTTATCCAAGTCAGAGGTCGAGACCCCTCTAGTGCCAAAAATAATAACAATATTTCTTATCAACGCCCTAAAGTTATGCTATGGAATAAGAATTATCCTTTAGGAAAGTAGAGTATAATGGTAGGTATTAATCCCTTTTGAATTTTCTGTTGAATAGGCTTAAGTAGGCAGGAATAACTCTGAAAGACCTTTCGATTGTGTCGAAAGGTTTGGCTTCTATGCTTAATGACCTTTCGACTCTATTAAGACTATGTAGATTACCTTTCAAAAGCTTTCCTTCTCGAAATAGATGAAATACCCTGGATTAGATTTCTTTTAATTTGATTCGACCTTATAGAAAGCTTTGATTATTGGTTGGCTGGGACTCTATCCTTGAATTTGAGATAGAGGTTCTAACTCTGTTGAAAGCAAGGTGATTTGGGTGTTAAAACTAGATCCAGGAATCAAGATGGGGGATTCGACTCCGTCGAACGTTGTGAGCTTAACTTCCTTGGGTTTGAATAAGTAATCTCAAACTATGGTGTTTTAGTGAAGGGTCCGACTTTGGTGAAAGCTTGAATCTCGAGCTCCTTGTACTAGTTGATAATTTGAGTAAGTTGCGACCTGGTTTCAACCTTGTCGAAAGCTAAAACTCAGAAGAAGGTAACTGTTAGTGGTGTAGATATCTTACTAGGTTTCGACAGTTGTTAACCTGCCTTTTGGCAAGGCCGTAGGCAGGCGGATTTAACTAAATTGACTATTCATTTATCGAGACTGGAATAAGATGGGTTTGAGTCAACTGGATGGATAGACGATCAATCATGGATTATAAATATAATTATGGTGCCGAAGTTCGGCATAACATGGGTCGATCATAAGTGTTCGATCATTGGAGTTCGGCCATGTGGGTCGGTCGTTGGGGGTCAGTGCAATTCGATTGGATCGGCAATAAAGGTGGTTCGGTCATGATGAAGTGGGTCGGTAGTGGTATGGGTCGGTAGCGGTGTGGATTGGCAATTGAAGTGGATCAGTGATTGGAGTGGGTCGGCGTTGAAGGTGGTTCGGCATCACAAATGGGTCGGGGGCATGAGTGGGTTGGCATTGTGAGTGGATCGGTATCAAGAGTGGGTCGGCAGCATGAGTGGGTCAGCATCGTGAGTGGATCGGCACTTGCTTTTGGTTGGCTATGAGATGGACTCGGGTCGGTATAGGAAAATCTCTGGGTCGACGGTACATGTTCTTTGGGTCGGCCAAGGGAAGTGGGTCGGTGTTATGGAGGCGTAGGGTCAGCTTCGAGTTCTGTAACCAACTACTTCGGGTCGGTAGGACGAAGGCTCCGGGTCGGTTAAAGGGGGTCGGTGCTTTCGAGGAGGAGGATCGGCACTTGGTTGCCCCAGGCCCAAACATGTTTTGTTTCGAGTCACGGACGATCGTTCTTCGGGCCAATGCTGTGTTCACTTCGGGTCAGCAAAACTCTAATAGGGGATCAATCGTAGTGATGGATTTTGGATCGACTATGGTGTTGATGGGCCCGGGCGACTTTGAAAGCCCAATAACTCAAGCTTTGTCTATAAATACGGCAGGCGAGGCTATAGAAAAGGGATCTTCATTCTGTTTCCCTTTTTCTTCTCCATTAAGGCTGCTCTGCCATTATTGTTTTAAAAACTCCGGATTGTAATTGTACTGGATTTGGATATCAATAAAAAAGGAAATTTCTAGAGTGGACGTAGGCCAGAGTTAGCCGAACCACTATAAATCCTCTGTTGTTATTGCTTTCTTTTTAATTTTTACCTTTCTTCATAATTATTCCCTCTACATACACTCTATCTGTGATCTGTGACTGTTAGTTGGTGCTTTTATATACGTTTGGGTGTTAATGACCAATTTTGACGCTAACAACTATGTCGACAATAACCTTTCGATGAAGGCGAAACCTGCAATACAAGAGTGAAACTGACAATAACATTGATAAAATGATATGTAATATAAAATACTTGAAACTTCCCTTTTATAAGCAAAAGATGGCTATATTGCTTCAAATCCCCAAATTTATATTGTAATTAGGGTTATAACAATCTTGATTAAAGAAATACAAGTTTGGAATGAGAGGAATCGAAACCTTAAAATGTAACCACTTGGGTCTTATTTATAGATGCGGCTCAGCACCTTTCGACCTTGATGCATCCGACTTGGTCGAAATGTGGTTGTCGAATGACTAAGTATGCTTCGTCTTTGTCGAAAGGAAGGGTTGCGCCTCTTTACTTGGTATTGCCTTGTAAGTGCTTCCAACTATGTCGTTGGGTATTGTTCAATGGTTTCGATGATGTTGGTTACGCCTGAGCACTTGTTCTTGATATGATGTGAAGCCCTCCTGGATAACACTAGTTTCGATCGGTACGAAAGGCTTACCATAGATTTCGAAGGGGTTAACCTAGACAATACTTCCTTTCGCATAGTTCAAATAAAGGCAAAACCTTTAGTGTCGAATGGTTTGACACATGTGTAAGTAGTTGTTCTCATTGTCTTCGAAAGGTGTTGCTTTGACTCAATAGAAAGATCATCATGCATATAAAATGACCTAGTCGAAAGGAGGCTTATTAAAGGTGGAAGGGTGCTTTTGACTCCTTTGTCTCCTTTGAAAGGTATGAACTCACTGGACCTTTGTTGCTGAGACCTTCCGACGCCTTCGAAAGGTTTTTGAAGCTTCCAAACTTTAACGGTAGCTTTCCTTTGGCTCTTTCGAAAGCTCTAGTTGGTGTCTTACTTTCTTGCTTTCTTTTTTTCTCTGCTTAGAATGGTTCCAACTAAGTCGAAAGGTAAATTTTGGAGTAACATCCATATAAGAAGGCAGTGATGCCGCACTTTTTTTAGAGGAAGTGATGTCACTTATATACAATTACTATCGACACTGATTATAAAGAGGCGATGATCTTGCGTAACTTTAGTTTTAATATTACCATAACTCTAAGTTTTAAGGTTTTATAATATGCAAATGAATAACGATGGCACTTATATTTAGCAACCTGTATATGCGATATAGATAGTTTTGGCCCTATAGCCTTATACTTTATAGATTAAATGCTTTAACATGATTTTGTTAAAGAGGGATGTGATAATCCCATAGAGGAAATATTGATGCCATGTTTTATCCATGTACAAAGATAATTGTTTTTCTTATAGCCTAAGATTTTCAGGTGCGACAGCCTCTAGATGTTTCCAAACTTCATCAATTATATTTTATAATAGCATATATCTTAACATAATATTTCGGATAATGTAAAGGGCTATATTTTCCTTGTTTTAAGTATGATTTGAAGGGATAGATCATTTATAATGATTTTATTTTCGAGGAAATTAGAAAGGGTATTTAGCCCAGAATTTTACTAGAAAGATTGTTCTTAGCAACTTTAGATAAATTATGATGGGATGAATTGACTTGGAGATTATAAAATCGAATGTGACTAGTATAGTGTCGTGCCTTATAATTTAGCTATTAGCCCCTAGCTGATATTAGTCCATGATTCCAGTGCATAAGGCTTCGTCAAAGGTAAGACCAAAAGTAGGTTTACAGATAGAAAGAAATACAAAAGATGAGGTAGGTTTTTGGTTGGATTGTAAAACTATTAGAAATAAGTTGACGCTAGGAATAGTATATTTTGGATAGACTATCAGTTTCCCTCTAACTATAGGTTGGAGAATTTGATACGCTGGTAGCCTAAGTCTGCAATATAGGTTTGTAGTCACCCTAAGAAAATTATAATGTTGGGACAGATAGTCCATTAATTTAGACAGATTCCTCATGATTACCCATGTTGCATGCATGCATATGATTGTTTATATAATCTAGTTTAACCATTGTGGTTGCAGGTGCTTGATTTCTAAAAGACATATTTTAGAGGATACTAATGAGGGGAAAACTCATTCCGCTCAACAATGTACTCTCACTAGATATCTATTAATCGAGATGGAATATTATTATTCACATCAGACTTTTTGTCTCACCCAAAGTTCCTAATTTTTCCCCTTTAACTCTCAGCTACTCAATTGAGAAGTTTGAGAGTAAGATTTCACAAGTTATTTTGGTTAAATGAATATAGCTTCTAGAGACATGCAGGAGTAGGTCTAGCTATGTAGGAATACATATATGTATATATACACACACGTGTGTGTGTGTATTATCTATTATTTTGAAGTTTCATTTTGTTTGAATGTATGTAATGACAGATGCTATAACTATCTAGTAGTAGACTCAGATCAACCGACTGGTCATCTTCATATGTCACATATTGACTATTTTATAATAATTATATTCATCTAAACCTGGGCAACATTAGGAATTATGAAACGAATATGAAATAGTATCTTTGAAATAAAATATGAAAGTTTATTTTGAAATCATGGTTAAGAAATTTCATATTCATCCGCTTCTGATGTTTTTGATATGATTAACATGGCCATGTTTTGTCATTGGAAATTAACATTATAGATGACTAAAGCATCTGTGGCGTTAAGTTTTGAGCCTCAAAATAGAGGATGTTACAACTTGATATTAGAGCATAAGTTAATGTAAAACTAAAAGAATTTTTAAACTTAAAAGAGTTTGGAAACATAATCCAAATGAATCAAAAACGAGATTGGGGTATGGGTAACGTTGTAGTAACGTACTTGTATTTGCTATATATAAGTATATATCTTATCGCTATTCTTTCTTTCTTAGACTGTTCTTCCGTGTCTTACTAAAGCTCGAATGCATATTTGAGGAAATTAAAATATGGAGGCAAGAAATGAAAGAGTGAATCTCGATGGAGGAAGCACCACTACTAATGGAAATGTCAGGCCCAATACTAGGAAGAATCCGGGTCGACAAATAGCTACAAATGTGGGTGCTAGAGTGCTAATGGATATGGGAGATATGCATCGGTTCTTTGTCAACATGATGCAAGTAGGAGTTGCTGCTAGATTAGTTGGTGGTAACATTAGAGAAGAAAATCATGAAGTTCCGGTTGTCAATAACTATGTTATTTTGAGTAGGGATTATGCAAAGCTTAGAGCAAAGCCATTCATTGGAACTAAAGATGCATTGTGAAAGGATTTTCCCTGATTTAGGTCTAAATGATGAGAAAAAGAGGAGATTGGAATCTAGGTAGTTACAAGGAGCTGCATTATACTGGAAGTTACTGTTGGAGTGTCAAAGGAAACTTTGAGTTAGGTTGAGTTCAAGAGGAGGTTCAAGGAGAGATTTATGTCTAGAATAGCCAAGTCAACTTTGCTTAGGAAGTTTATTGAGTTAGTGCAAGGAGACATGACTATGTTGGAGTATTCAACAAGGTTTGAGGAGTTATCCAAATATTTGTATGCTACGGTTGACACAATGATTAAGAGAGATGGAAAGTTCATCCATGATTAAGACCACAGCTTACGAGGGTAACCTTATCGCATCTCAGGGATCCATGTGACATGGTAGTGGAGATGGCTTTGATAAATGAAGAAATGCTTGCTTTATTTAGTGGTAACAAAGAAGTGGAGACTAAAGTGGGCAGAATCAGAAAAGGAAGTTCTTTCGGAAAAAGGAAGCTCGGAAGGGCGGAGTTGCTAAGAAAGAGAAAACAGATGTACGCTATAAATGTGACAAGAAGGACATTTTGCAAATGAATTTCGTTCAGGATATGGAAATAAGGTTATTGGAGAAAGAACATCAAGCGCTTTAGTTGTGACTAGATTGGACATTAGAAGAATCAGTGCAAGGAACTAGCTAAGGTTGAGAAAGGAAATGTGTTTTCTTTGGAACCAGCTACCACGAGATCAAAACAAAGGAAAATGGAAAGGCTGTAATGGGAGGTATTCTTTTTGATTCATTGTATACCTGTTAGACTATATTTTGATACCGGTTCATGACATTCTTTTATATCTTATTGCTTGGTAGATAAGCCAATTTTTGAACCATCATACATATTTACTTCCTTAAGTATTGCGAATCCGATAGGAGGGTATGCAACTCTTGTGATGAGACACGATCATTTATAGATTGAATTATTATGTCATATATTTGCCTGTAGTTTGCATATGTTTGATTTTGTGGGCTTTGAAATTATATTGGGTATGGATTGGTTAAGCAAGTATGATGCTTGGATATTTTTTCAAGATAGGAAAATATCACTAAGACACCTTAATAGTAGCGATCGAATTATATA
This sequence comes from Allium cepa, assembly GCA_030765085.1. Taxonomy (NCBI): domain Eukaryota; kingdom Viridiplantae; phylum Streptophyta; class Magnoliopsida; order Asparagales; family Amaryllidaceae; genus Allium; species Allium cepa. Next base: position 689,994,095 of record CM060942.1, on the reverse strand, counting down.
TTTAGTAAAGAACATGTATTTTGATATTTGTGCTTTATTAGGTGCAATGGAGGAGGAAGATGAGTTGAATCGAATATTTTTTGTTAAAGAGTTTGCAGATGTGTTTGAGTTGGTTACAGGACTACCGTTGAAACGAGCTATTGAATTTCGAATAGATATTATACCTAAAGCTAAACCCGTATGTAAACCACCTAGAAGAATGACACCTACGGAGATGAAGGAGTTAAAGGTACTGCTAGTAGACTTAGAAAGGAAAAGTTTTATCAAGCTAGGCAGTTTGCTTTGGAGAGCAACCGCGGTGTTTGTGAAAAAAATGGATTGGTCGTTGAGCTTATGCATCGATTATCGTAAATTGAATGGAAAGATGATAAAGCTTCGATATCCTTTTCCAAGAATCGATGATTTATCTAATCAGTTGAGATGAGCCATGGTGTTTTCTCAATTGGATCTGGCGACAAGGTTCCATCAACTAAGGGTTGCGGAGGACTGTTTTCCTTTGAGGCCGTTTCGAAAAAGATATGGTTCATACGAGTGGTTAGTAATGCCATTTGGATTCACTAATGTGTATGTTTTCTTCATAGATTTGATGAAATGAATTGTCCGAGAGCATACAGATAGATTCTTTTGAGTATTTATAGACGACATTTTGATATGTTCTAGAAATGAGCAAGATCATAAGACTTACCCTAGAATAGTGCTTGTGACGTTGAGACAACATCAACTGAAAGTGAAATTTTCGAAGTGTTATCTTTGGAAGAAAGAAGCGACATTCCTTAGTCAAGTGGTCCCAGAAAAAGGGTTGTCAGTAGATCCGGCAAAGAAAGAAGCTGTTAATAATTGGAAGAGATCCAAAACTATGACTGAGATAAAGAGTTTTCTTGAATTAGCTGGCAACTGTCGAAGGATCATCAAGGATTTCTCTCGTATAGCAACACCGATGACTGAACTAACAAGAAAGGATGTAAAGTATGTTTGGATCGATAAATGTGAGGAAAAATTCCTAAAGCCAAAAATTATATTGACCAATGCGCCCGTGTTATATTTTTGGATGGGAATCAAGATCTAGCGGTGTATACTGGTGGATGTGGAAAAGGATTAGGAGTCGTGTTAATGCAAAGGGGCAAATTAATTATCGACGCTTCTTGACAGTTCAGACCACATGAAGTTAGTCATCCAACTCACGATTTGGAGTTGGCAACAATAATCTTCGCTTTGAGAGTATGGAGGCATTACCTGTTGGGAGAAAGATTCGAGTTGTTTACGGATCACAAGCCTTTAAGATACATATTCTCTCAAAAGGAGTTGAATATGAGATAACAGAGGTGGTTGGAGTTCACAACAACTTTTGATTTTGGAATTGAATAAACACCAGGAAAAAAAACAAAGTAGCAGATGCACTTAGTAGGAAACATCAGAATGCAGTATTGGCGAGGTTCGTAGAATGGAAAGATTTGGAAGCATTGATTACTTTATTGTGTAGTTAAGATCGACTGCTAGTTCTAGTCAAAGTAGTGCAATGTTATTTTGCTTAGAAGTTTGACAGGTATTGATTAAGAGGATTGCTTCTAACCTAAGAGATGATCCATTATTAGTTGAATGAATTAGAAGAATTAAAAGCGGAACCGAGATTAATGACATGAAGGAATTTTATCTTGATCAAAATGGATGGTTGAGAAAGAAGGGACGGTTGTGTGTCCTAGATACGGGAGACCTAAGAAAAGAAGTACTTAGAGAATGTCATCGATTAAAGTTTAATGTATATTTTAGAGGAATTAAGATGTATCAGGATATGAAGAGGAATTTCTTTTGGAAAGGTATGAAAAGGAATGTAGACTTATGGATACAATAATGTTAAAATTGCCAGCAACTGAAAGCCGAACACCAGAAGCCAAATGGATTGTTTCAGCCTTTAGATATACTAGTATGAAAATGGGATTCTATATCTATAGATTTCATTGACAGATTACCAAGGTGGGGTGGAGGAAATGAAAGTATATAGGTTATAGTGGACGAATTGACCAAGATTGCACATTTCATTCCCATTAAGTTGACAAGGATGGCACCCATTTTGGCTAAGTTACTTATGAACAATATTATTAAATTGCATAGAATTCCAAGTAGCATAGTTAGTGATAGAGATTCTTTATTGGCTGGCGAATTCTAGAAAAGTCTATAAGAGAATTTAGATACCAAGCTCAAGACGTGTAAACCGCTTCCCATCCACAGACAGATGGAAAAACAGAAAGAGTTAACAAAGTCTCAGAAGATTTGTTAAGAGCTTATGTAATAGATTTTGGTGGATCATGAGAAAACCAACCACACTTAGTCGAGTTTCCCTATATTAATAGTTATCATATTAGCATAGGAATGACGCCTTTTGAAGCTTTGTATGGAAGGTCGTGCAAATCACCAGCATGTTGGTTGGAGAACAAAGATAGATTAGTTCTTGGTCTAGATATGGTAAGAGAAGCTACAAAAAAGGTTGAGTTGATCCAAATTAGGATGAAGGAAGCTCGGTCTAGGCAGAAAAGTTATGCAATTAAAAGACAGAAAGACTTAGATTCTTTGTTAGAGATTGTGTTTTCATCAAAGTATCACCAATGAAGGGTGTGGTAAGATTTAGGAAGTCAGGGAAATTGGCACCTAGATTCGTTAGATCATTTCCTATCCTAGAAAGGATCGGGAAACTCGCTTAAAAGATAGAATTAATAAGCAGTTTGGTAGGAGTCCATGATATTTTTCATATTCTCACCTTAGTAAGTATGTTTGTGGTCCAGAGACTACTATCAATCCGACTGCATTAGAAGATTTAGTGGCGGCACCGGACATGACTATTGTTAGGCAATCAGTTCGTATTGTGGCTAGAGATGAAAAGAAGCAAAGGAACAAGACAGTCAGATTAGTAAAGGTCCAGTGGGGTAACAATAAGAAAGAATGTACTTGGAAAGTGTACGATATGACAAAGGACTTTTATGATTTTTTTTTGATGGTATGTTTTAATTAACATTAGTTTAGATATTTAATTAGATAAATTAAATGAAATAATGTAGGGTAATAAGAAGAATGAGAATGAGAATTAATATGGATTAATCTTTAATTAATGAACTAATAGGATTAATTAGAACATTAATAAGAAGGAGGATATATAAGAAGAGAAAAATAGGAAAAGAGCATAATTCCTTGACATACACCTTTCCATTCTCATTTCCTTCCTTACCACATTCATACAAATGAAAATAGAAAGCAAGGTCAGCCATTATTAAGAGAATCAAGAGAAGAAAAAGCTAGGAAATTAAGAACTAGCTTGGAGAAATCAAATATAAGCCAAATCTCATTCTTCTTCGTCTAATTAAGGTGAATAATGATACCCATCTCTTATATGTTTGCTTCATTTTGGTTTTATGATTAAATCCATATTTAATATGTGTTATTATGTCATGTTTGAATGGTTGAATGATATATGCGTATTTATGATTTATTGGATTTATTCATGAAATTTATTAATAGCTTTAAATGTGAACATCTAACATACGATACCCAAATGACTTGAAATTTTGATATGATATTAGAAACATTATTTTAGAAGTGGGTACTTAATTTCATAATTTTCCAAGTAACTATGAATGTTTTGTGAATTTTTTAAGTAAGAAAATTGGTTTATTTTGGTTTTTAATTACTAAAAATAATTAATTGATGGTTATGGGCTAGAAATTTTTATACGTTGACTAATTTGATTTATTGTAATTTTTAGGGATTTTTCCCAAGTGTTTATGATTTTATGTGAATTTATTATGCTAGAAAAGTTGAATAATTATATGAAGATTTAATACAAAAACTATGGCCTGCAAAGATGTGTTAGGATGTAATTTTATGGTCTATAGTAGTCTTTTAGGAAAGGTTTGGTAAAGTATTTGTTCACCAATAAGATTTTGACAAAGAATAGAAGTTTTTGAAAAGAAAATACTTTATATAGCAAAATAGCAGTTTTTATAGTAATTACGGTTTTACCATGCCGAAGCCTTTAATGCTGAAGGCAACAATGCAACAGTTATAGGACATGACCTTATTGGATGCATATGTTATCATTTCCACGTGATATTGAATGAAATCATTTAGGTCGATGTCGGAATGCATGCATACAGTATCAATGATGTCGCATATATTTCTATACCAAAATTTCCTATGCCAGCTTTAATATTGTCGCATGTATTTTATTCCGCCAACTTGATGCTGCTTGTTTAGACACTACACCTATCTATATTGTTAAGTATTGGTTCCACTAGTTTTAATAACAACTCCTTAAGATTTATATGTCGCAACTTTTCCATGCGGTATGTTTTCGACCTTAACCATAAAAGAAGGCAGTGATGCTGCACTTTTCTTTATGGCATTGATGCCACTTATATGTTATGACTTTCAACACTGATTATAAAGAGGCAATGATGCCACCTAACCTTAGTTTCGATATTCCTATAACTTTAGGATTTAAGGTTTTATACTATGCAAACCAATAATGATACCGCTTATATTTGGCAATCTATATACGCGATATAAACGGTTTTATCCCTTTAGCCTTATATTTATAAATCAATGGCTATATCATTATTTCATTAAAGAGGGGTACGATAATCCCATATAGACAATATTGATGCCATGTTTTTATCCATGTACAAAAATAATTGTTTAGCATTATGGTCTAAGGTTTTGAGGTGCTACAACCTCTAGGTGTTTTTAAACTTCATTAATGATATTTCATAAAAGTGTATACCTTGGCATAATATTTTGGATAAAGTAAAGGCCTATATTTCCATTGTTTTAATTATGATTTCAAGGGTTAAATCATTTATAATGTTTTTATTTTCAAGGAGATAGAAAAGGGTATTTAACCTAAAATTTTACTAGAAGGATTATTCTTATCACCTTTAGATAAATTATGAGATGATGAATTGACTCAGAGATAAGAAAACTAGAAGGAACTGGTTTAGAGTCGCACCCTTTACTTCAACTGTTAGCCCCTAGCTGATACTAGTCCAAGATTCTAGTGCGTAGGGCTTCGTCAAGGGTAAGACTAAAAGTAGGTTTACGCATAAAATGAAATACACAAAGATGAGGCAAGTTATTGGTTAGGTTGCAAAATCATTAGGATTTCTGCGACCCTAGGAATAGTATGTTTCAAACAAACCATCCGGTTTCCTTCTAATAGTAGGTTATACAATTTGATATATCTGGTAGGCACATGTCATCCACGTAGGTTTGTAGTCATGTAACACCCCGTATTTTCAATAACATTATTTAGGATAATTAATTGGCTAAATAAAAAAATGTAAGGTGATATTGGATTGAGATTTGTGATTAATAGGGATAGTCGTGCCACGTTAACGAGTAAATCAAAATGAGATAACATATAATAAAATAGATCAAGGGTTAGGAAGTAGGCAGAGGTAAAGTAGGAACTACGAAAATCCTTATACCCTAAACCTTAAACTCCTTAGCCGTGTATTCTCTTATTCATTCTCATTTGCAAACTAAAAGCATAGAGTCTGGCCAGCACTCTAGACGACTAGAGGAAGAACAAGCTAAGGAAGAAGAATAATTAAATCAAAAGCTATTCAAATCTCAAATCCTTAATCTCAAGCTAAGGCAAAATAATGACTACATCTCACTTTCTTAAAAGTTTTTGGTTTTAAGATAAATCTGAAGTGTTTTGCAAGTTTATGCCACGTTGTTGAATGATCAAAGGAGTATATATGCTTGTTGATGATTCATGCTTGTTCATATAGATTTTATGATATGTTTTGATAAGAAAATCCCATTAAATGACATCCTTATGCCTTACGATTTTAGATTTGGATCAGAAATGATATTTAGAGATAGGTTTCAATTTTCATAATTTTTTGAATTATTGTAGATTTTATATAAATTTTCTAGTGTTTAAAATGATTATTTGGGTTATAAATTATTTATGGCTAAATAATTATTAATTTGCATTTGAAATTTATATATGTTAGAAAGCATATTGAAAATGATTTTCTGGAATTTTTGTAGAATTTTCTGGAATTTTTGTAGAATTTTCTTAATGTTTTAATGAATATATAAAATTATTTAAGGTATGGGATTTAAATGTTTTATATATTTATAAAAGTGGAAATTAGCCATAATAGCCTCTTTAGCAAGTGCAATTAGTTTTTAGGACACGCAACGGAAATAATTACTTTTAAGGACAAAATGCAAAATAATTAGTTTCTAAGGCCTAAAATCCTATGAAATTATGTCCTTGAAAGTAATTGAACTGCTGACTTTGTCCTTAAAAGTAATTATTCTGCTGATTTTGCCTTGGAATTAATTTTGTAGATGTGTGTCCTAGAAATTAACTGGACTGCAAAGTATGTCCTTCTAGTGAAATGCCCCTTTATAAAAAGGGAAGGGGTATTTTATAAAATAAATTTAATTATTATTTCTGAAATTATGGTAGTGCTTTTGGAAAAGAAAAATTAACAACCGATGAGATTTTGACAAACATGGAAGGTTAGTCAAAAAAGTATTTCTCTTTTGAGTTAAAGACAAATTTTACTTGTTTTTAGCCTGTTTTGTTACTTTCGGCACCAGGGGTTTCTAAGCTAGACGTTTCATCATCATTGCTTTTGAAACTAATGCGCATGGTATCAATATACTTGGTACCTAGTGATTTGGATGAAGGTGGAGGGTATAGGGTCGAAATGGGTGGTTCTGATAGGGTTGAAGCATGTGTTTATTTTAAAATGAAGTTGCGCCTACTTTGCTTTCGACTTGGTTAGCTTTCGGCCATGTCAAATTGTTTTAAATAAATGGTTTCGAATGGGTTGCGCTCTTGTTTAAAGTAACACTTTCGAAGTGGTCGAAACCCTTAGGTGCCACTTTTCCTACCTTTCGAAGCCAATGGTTTCAAAAGGCATACTTGGTTTTCTGTGATAACCCAGATTTTTAAATATCTGTCAATTGAATAATGAACTGGTTTTATTCAGTTGAACAGATAAAATTCTGATAATTTTAAAATATCTGAATATATATATATATATATATATATATATATATATATATATATATTTAAAACTATAACAAATAAATTTTCTATAAATAGTAAACCTTATGATGAATAAAAATATGTAAATAGACATATGCAAACTTTATAGTATTGAAGTTTTTAAGTGTGTACATATAGTCAAGAATGTATATTATTATGACTTAAATTTGAAGTAGAAGTAAATAAGGGAATTTAATGCATTTTCTTTTATAAAATTTTATCCATGAAATAATCCTAGTTGTATATATATAACATAAAGCAATTTCTCAAAACATAGAAAAAAATAAATAATAATACAATAAACATAAAAGAAAGAAAACATAAGAAAGGAATAAATATAAATACATGAAGACATTTGTAAGCTTAGTAACCATATATTTTAACAATTGTAATTTATGTTATCATGCAAATTTACATGTGGCACCTTTGTCCTCTTTTTAAATTTTTATAAAAATAAATATCAAGAATTAAACAAGGCTTTATACAAAATTCAAAGCATCCTCATCTTCTTTATTTTTTCTCAAAATAAAAGCTGAAAATTTAATCAAAAGATTAAAAAAATCAAACCTGGAAAAGAAATCATCTCAGATTCACCCAAAATGCAAAACAGTTTCATCAAGTGGCAACTCTAGATCAAAGAAGAGAAAAGGTGAAACCTGTTCAAAAATCTACAGCAGAACTCATCATCTCTGCAAGGGCCTATGGATCTACAGCTAATAAATTCAACAACTAATCAATTTCAAGGGATCAGGAATCAAAACTGCAAACTCTAGAATCAAAATCATGCAAGCAAACCTGAAGTAATCAAAAGCATTTCAGTCCTCTGCTCTAGGATAGTAGGTGAGTAAACAAACCCCTAAAGGCTTGATTTAGTTCAATTCTGGATTTCAAGTGATAAAACTCGAAGTATAATTGTGGGAAAATGTTGTGTGATCGAAATTATGCTTGCATGACTATTTTTATGGGTGCATGTCAATATTTGTTCTGTTCAGGCTTTAATCAGAAAAAAAATCAAGTTCTTCTTTAGGATTTAATTTATAAATAAAATTTGTTTCATTAAGATATAAAAATAATATATAATACTTACAAGTTGAATTTGTAGTTAGGATTCAACAAAAGGAAGAAGTACAGTAAACAGGAAACCATATCAAAATCTAAATCAAAATAATTGTTTGTATCAAGTATAAGATTGCATTTGTTTTCGAAAATTTGGATTTTTGAGATTCGAATCTAGACTTTTAAGCTTTAGAATCATGAGTAGAATATTTAAAAGTTGCTGAGTATTGGGAGATGCCTGTATATGCAAAGAATGTTGCTTTCTGTTAAAATTTTGGTTCAGGAATAATTGGGAAATTTTTAGCTTCCAAATTATTATCTATTAGCCTTTGATCATTGAAAGGAATGGATTGAAGCAGTGAAATCTTGTGTTAATGAACAAATTCAAGTATTTATATTTAACAAATAACCTGTAAAATTTAGATTTACAGTATAACCAAAATTTAGATGAAAATCAATGGCAATAATATCATCTCTGGATTATGTGATCTGATTCGCATAAGGGAATCATGAATTTTAAATTAAATTTTGAAATTTTAAACTAAGCATTTATTGTGGATTCGAATTTTTTTCGAATTTGGGTTCTGATCAAATTGTCGTTGATCGGCGGTGAAAGGGAGGTCGAAAGTTGGGTTGAAGGTGGCCTAGGGGATGCTGATGCTAGGAAAATACTGGAGGATTTTCTCGTTGACCGTAGAGATCATGCGAAGAGGAATTAGGGTTTTCGAGCATGTTTTATCGGCGATGCTTCAGGGGATTTTTGTGACATGATAATAGGATCGGATGCAATCGCGACTAGGGAGATCACTTCACTGTATCGAGGCGATGCTTGGGTCCAAAGCGCGATGGTTCTGGGGAACGAAATCATCGATAGATGATGGATTTCGTCAGAGTATTTGGTTCCAGATTATGGGCTAGGTAACCAAATTTCGTTATCATGTGTCGATCTGGATTCGGGATGAAAAATCGAGGTAGGGTGGTCGGGGATGCTACGCGGGGCTGGCCGATGGCGAGTGGGAGGCGATGGAAGTTGTGTGCATATGCACATGGTAGTCACAGCCGAAGGTCATTGTGGAAGAAGAAGTAGATAAGGACGAATGAATTGGGTTCAATGTTTTCTCGGGGGTTTGGAGGGATTTTCTCGAAGGAGATAAGGTGTGACCCGAAGTCATTTTTAAGTAGCCTCGAAGAAAAATTTGCTCGAGTATTATATGTTGACAGGTTTTAAACAAACAGGAAACCTGTTCTGTTTTTAAGCTTTAAAACAAGTTTTAAAATGAAAACCAAAAATTTAAAACTAAGTTTAAAATCTGAATTTGAATCTGAATTCAAAGAAGATGAATCTGAGATTTTGAAATAATTTAAGTTTTGAAATTTAAATTCGGATTTAAAATTTTTAGTATAAAGTATATGTCGGTTTGAATTTAAACTGTAAGTTTAAATTGGTAAATTAGAAATTTAAAATAAGTTTAAATTCTAGTTTTTAAATCTGGAATGTTTAAAGTATATGTTTTTTTGGCATGGCCGACGGGGTTAATTGGTCCCCGACCAATTTATTACTCACGAAAACATAAAGTACAAATAGAAAACAAAGAAAACAGAGAAACATTAAGGAACACTCACACAAGCAATACTCAAACACACAAAGGCAGAGACACACAAACACAAACTAAGACAAAAGGAGGACTGTGCACTAGAAATGCATAAACATGTGTATACCGGGATCATGAAAAAACAGCATATCCAAGGAGCTCTTCACTTCATGCCTAATCCAAAGTTTGAATGACACAGCAGACTTACTCTTGCTAGAATCAAAAATTCTAATATTCCGTTCATTCCAAACAGCATAAATAAAGCTTTTTAAAGCCACAGTGAAAATACGCTTACACTGGTTCCTTCCCTTTGTCTTGTTTTGAATTCTGTTCCACTCAACATTGCTGTCAGGAGAAGGAGTACCTCCTTCAATGCAAGCCATGATATCATTCCATCTGCTCAGCACTATGTCACAGTTAAAGAATAAGTGATTAGCAGTCTCTTCATTGATACCGCAGAAGGGACACATCACAGCAATGCTCATACCCTTGCTAGCCAATTTAACCCTAGTTAGTAGAGCATCCTTCAGAACCTTCCATAGTATCAAATTATGTTTCATACTACTATCTTTACTCCAAACAGTTTTCCACCAAGGCCAGCACAGATTGTCACTGTTACATTGTAATCTCTCATAAACTTCACCAACTTTAAACTCATTATTCTTTTCACCCCATACAATTCTTGCATAGGTAGGCTGCATAGGAGTAAAGTTTTTTATCTTATCCCAAATATTTTGCAAACGCTGATTGGAAGAATTCCTGCCTCCACCCTGAAAAGTGTATAGAACATCCATAACCCTAGCAGAGAGATGAATGCCAGATTGCATTATTTCATTGTAAGTCAGTTCTCTTTTTAAAATGTACCCCTTATCAAGCCAAGGGTCTTCCCAGAAGCTAGCCTTATAGATAGGATCAGTATTCATTTGTATTAGAGGGAGGATAGTGTCCCTTAGTTTGAAAATGCACTGCCAAGTCCAGCTTAAATTTTGTGGTTTGTTCATACTCCACAAGTTTTTTCCTTTGATTACATTATTTTCAGACCAGGAAGTCCAAATGCTAGCAGTATTATTGAAATAAGTGTCAATATGTTTGGCAAAGGCAGTTTTGTTCCACTGTTTGAGATTGAAAAGACCAAGTCCTCCCTTATTTAAAGGTGCCTCGAGAGCATTGAATTTAACAGGAGTAAGATACCTGCCCACAGTCTTGCCAGTCCAAAAGAATTTCATAATTGCACTTCTGATCATTTTAATAAGCTTGAAGGGAAGAACAAACATCCTGGCCCAGTACACTTGCATAGCAAAAATGATTGATTTGATTAGAGTAAGTCTTCCTGCTTGGCTAAGCTTTCTGGTGGTCCACAAATTCATTCTAGCAGTAATTCTTTGATATAAAGGAAGACACTGAGAAATAGTAATCTTGGAAGAAGATAGAGGCAAACCAAGGTAAGAATCAGTGGCCATGCTCAGAGTTAAACCAGAGATACTGACTAATTGAGAAATTTGCTGCACACTCACACCAGCTACAGATATAGAAGATTTTTGAATATTCACTTTAAGACCAGTCATGTTGTAAAAATGATTAAGAGTATTCATAACTTCCTGCACAGTGTCAAGATCAGGAGCACAAAATAATATAAGGTCATCAGCAAACATTAGAGTAGAAATCTGAGGAGCAGCACATTTAGGGTGTAGCCTAATTCTTTTAAGTTGAATGGCATCATTAATCATTCTAGTAAGAAGCTCCATAACTAAAATAAAAATATAAGCAGAGAGAGGATCCCCTTGCCTAATACCCTGTTTGCTTCCAAAAAATCCCTTCATCACACCATTGATGTTAATGGAGAAGGTTGGAGTAGACATACATTCGTAAACCCATGCAACAAAATGTGGAGGGAAATTCATATATCCCATTATGCGAACAATACTATCCCACTGTAGCATATCAAAGGCCTTCATGATATCAAGTTTCATCATAGCTTTAGGGGCAGAGTTTTTATTATTATAGCCTTTAAGTAATTCATGAGCAAGAAGAATGTTATCAAGAATACTTCTGCCAGGCAAGAATGCAGCTTGGTTGCTAGAAATAATAGTGGGAAGGACTAATCTTAATCTAGAGGCTATAATTTTCGAGATACACTTATAAATAGTGTTACAACAGGATATAGGACGATAGTCTTTAACATGCAAAGCATTCTTGATCTTGGGCACTAAGGCAATATTAGTATAGTTAAATGTCCTAAACAGTTTGGATTTTTTGAAGAAAAGACAGATGGCTTTACAAACATCATCAGCAACTATGGGCCAGCAGGCAGTGTAGAAGCATGCATTCATTCCATCAGGTCCACCACATGAGTTAGTTTTTAAAGAGAACATAGCATCATGAATCTCAGCAGTGGTGACTTCAGAGCACAGATGATTATAGTCATTCTGAACAAGTTTAGGTAATACTTCAGAAGGAATGGAATCAATATCAGGCTTGAAATTATTAGAGTTACCAAGCAGAGATTTGAAGTAGTTTTCAAAAGCTTGTTGCACTCCTGCAGAAGTAGAATGTTGAACTTCATCTTTATCAACAACAGTAATTAAGTTCTCTTTGCTCTGATTGTTTTTAAGGCATGCATGAAAATAGGCAGTGTTCCTATCTCCTTTATCCCACCATTTAATTCTAGACTTTTGCCTCATCATCTCTTTTTCAACAGTTAATGCTTCATAGTATTGCTTGGTGAGAGCAGCTTCTGCTTCAGAAAGTTGAGAGTTATTAACATCATTCATCATTGCTTTCTGAGCTTCTCCAAGCTTCAACAGAATAGAGGCACTTAGACCATTCCCTTTACCATACTTGTTGTAAGCCCACTGCTTCAAAACAGCCTTTAAGTCCTTTAATTTTTCCTGCAAAACAAACATACTATTACCTCTTTTAGTCTTGTTCCAAACATTAGTAACAATTTGTTCAAAATCAGGTTCAAGAACCCAAGAGTTAAAAAATTTAAAATTTGATTTTCTTCTCATGTCCATAACTCTCAAGTGAATGATTTGTGGGGAATGGTCAGAGAGGATAGGAGGGGGAAGGAAATTATACAAGAGAGGCCATTGTAGAAGGGCTTTATGATTGGAAAAGGAATGATCAATTCGTGAAAATGTTCTAACACCATTTCTTCTTTTATTATTCCATGTGTATTGCATCCCAACAGAATTCACTGGGATAAGATCAGCATCCATCAGAGTTGAATTTAATGGTTGAATTTCATTTGGGGTCGGTGGGTTCCCTCCAACTCTATCAGATAGGTTTAAACAGCAGTTAAAATCACCAAAAATCAACCAAGGATGTGTATTCTGCCGCAAAGATGGGATGACTTCATGAAGAGTTTTCCTAGCATTAGCAGAGTTCGCTGCATAAACAAAGGTAATATAATAGGTAGAGTTATCATTGATATCTCGCGCATGACAATGAATCATTTGATCAGTGGATAGGAGAGAGGTTAGGTAGATGTGAAGGGGATTAAAGAGGATCATAATTCTCCCATATGGAGAATTACTTAAGTTATGAATGAGCTTCCACTCTTTATTTATGTATTCAGCAGCCTTAAGAGTAAGAGGAAGATTCAGTTTTGTTTCAAGAATAGCTAGGATTGATAAGTTGTTAGATGCAATAAGGTGTTTGCATTGGTCAAGTTTGATTATATTATGACCCCCACGTATATTCCATGCGCCTATGGTGGACATCATCAGAGTTTGGGGGTATTAAGCATCTCTAACTTCATTTTCCTTGTTACTGCATGCTTTGATGCCAAGTAATTAGGAATAGTTGCTGATAGTGGGGTCAAATCATTATTGGAAGGTCTGTCTTTTATTGGAGATATGAGAGACTTATTGGGTAATGCTTGAGTTGAAGATTTGGGAGGTTTATAAGCCTTAGGAGGGATGATATCAGAATAATGATTGATTTGAAATTGACTGGGAGTAGTTGGATTATCAGAAAGATGAGAAGAGACATCTGTGCATGTCATTGGTATCTTGTGCATGTTATCAGCTGCAGACAAGGCATGGTGACCACCCTGATTTTGAGACATATGGATCTTCATACCATTAGATGTTGTAGCTACTTCATTTAACTTGAATTTATCCTTTTCACACTGCATGTTACCATTCCTAATAGCAGAATTGTATATTGACTGAAGTTCTTGTTGGTTTGCTTGTCTTTTTGGTTTTATTTTAACATGCTTGTTTTTGATACCACCTTGTTCTGCTAATAGTTGAATACATTCTGCCTTGCTTGGTGTTTTTTTTTCCTTTCCCTTAGTTTCTTGCTCTTCTACTTCTGTACTATTTTCATTTTCCTCTAGCATTGCATCCACATTCTCAGTGTCTTCAAGCTCCATCAGAGCATCGAATTTATTAGTTAACAATATGTCCTCAACTGTTACATCAACATTAGTTTCCAAATTATTGCCTATCCCTAATTCATTAACTTCCTCAGTCTCATCTGGAATACATATTTCCTCCACATCTTCATCAGTTATTTCCCCTTGTTCTTTTGAAGTTTCAATAATAATATTGACATGGTCTTGCTTATTCCCTTCATCATTTTGATTTACTAGCGATCTTTTTTCCTCTACTTCAGAATACTCTTCTACCTTATCCCCCGCAGTATTAATTATGTCTTTATTCCTAATAAAATTGTCTGATTTCTTCCTTACAACTTTCTGCCATGTTCTATCATTCATATTAAGGGGAGGATTGAAGTTTCTATTCCCTTGAACCTTGTTCACTTTTGCTTCTCCAGGAGGGGGTCTATCCTTTTTGTTTCTCTCTTTGGTATTACTTGAGTTACCAGTAACAACAGCGTCACAGTTATTAGTTGCATGTCCAAACTTCTTGCATTTGATACAAACATCAGGCCTCCATTGATACTGTACATAAATTTTTTGAACCCCTCCTTCAACCAGTTTAACCAGAAATTCATGAGGGAGTTCTCTATCTGGTTTTACTTCTATCAAACATTTCGCATAACTCATTCTACTCTGTTTCTCAGTCATCTCATCCATACACAAAAGCTTGCCAAGGTGACTACTCAGCCAATTTATACCAAGAGGAGATCATGCATATAAGGGCAGATTATAGAAATGAACCCACACTGGAACAGAAGGAACAGAACCACTAATATTGCTGACTGTGGCATCATATGGCTTTATAATGAAAAGCTTGTTTTTAATAATAACTGGGTCACATTGTAGAATTTTTTCTCTATCATCATCACAAGAGAAGTTGAATAAAAATACCGTTCCATCAGATTTAACTCTTACTGACCCCTTAAGTTTCCATAATAACTTAAGTCTGTATACTACTGCAGTGTAAGAAAGAGGCTTATCCAAGAAGAAGCCAACCAGAGAGTCCTTCCATATCAAGTCACCAGCTTCTAAAACAACCTTCGGAGGCACCAGCATGTTGTTTTCATACACCGGGACCAGATCAACAGGGATGTACTTCCCCGCATTCAACGGTTTATGCTTAAAAAGGGAAGTCCATTTCTGTTGACCAAGAGTTGGATGGGACGAGTCAAAAGATGAAGATGGGTTCGAGTTGGATGCCAACAGAGTTGGAGGTGGGTCAGGAGGAACAAGTGGCAATGGAACTGGTGGAGTAGGGTCAGAGACAGCGGGACGGGGCACCAGGGGAGCCACATCACAAATGGCAGTGGTAAAAGGGAGAACAGAAGAGTTGAGGTGGACTGATGGAATAGATGGGAGAGAAAGGACGGGGTCGTTGGTGGTGAAGTTGGCAGAGTTAGGGGGAGAGGACGAGGGAAGGACAGGAAGTATGGGAATAGTACTGTTAGTAGGAGAGGAGGAATGGGATAGGACGTGGGTAGGAGAGAGAGGAACAGACATGAGAGGAATCCTGAGGGTTTTGATAAAAATGAAAGTAAACTTATTTTTTTTAAAGTATATGTTGATTTGAACTTTATATTCTTTTATCTTATAAAATGGTTATTCTTTTAACATATGAGATAAAAAGGTTTCAAATTGTTTTAACCTTGTTTAGATAAAATTGTATTCATTTTTTTTAAATCTTAAGTTTAAAATGAAATTTAGAGTGAAATATAAGGTAAATTGAAAACAAAGTGTTTTAAATACTTTAAATGAGTAAGAGATGATTTCTTTATTTAAGTTAGAACTTAGGAATTTGGATTCATTTAAATTATTAAGTTAATTTAAATGGGTAATTAATTAATTAATTAATTATATGGGTGATTATTAAGTAAATAAGGATTTTTAAATTGATTAATTAATGACTTAAGATTAATTGATTAAGATTAATTAATTTGTAATTAGTGATTATTAATTAAATTTTAATTAATGATTAAAGAATTAATTAATCAAGGAATTAAGGATTAATTAAGATTGTAGTTAACACTTAATTAATTAAATAATTAAAGATTAATTAAGTGGTAATTAAATAATTTGTAATTAATGATGATTAATCTGAAGAAGTAATTAAGAAAATGTTAATGAAGGTCATTAACTTAAGATTATTTAACAATTAATAATATGATTAAATTTTAATTATTAATTAAATTAATTGATAATAATCATTTATGAAATTGTTTATGTTTAATTACTTGATAGAAGTAATTAATGAATTAATTACTTAATGTAATTAATTGGGTCAACGTGATTAGTTTGGATTAATTAATTAAGTTTAATTAATTTAAACACTTGATGATTGATGAATAATTACTTAATGTAATTAATGGAGATGTAATTACTTAAGGAAGTAATTAACGATAATTACTGAATGTAATTAAAGATGTTGATGATGAAAGTAATTTGGATTAAATTCCTATGTAATTAATCAAGGGATTAATTAGAGAATAAATTAAGGATTAATTTAATAAATGAAGTAATTAAGGGTAGTTAATTACCGGATGTTATTAATCAAGGGTGATTAATAATTATGGTTAATAATTAATTAATGAGGTAATTAAAGGTTAATTACTATATTTGGTTATGGATAAATTAATTTTGTGAAATTAATTCAAGGGATAAATAGAATGATATGGGAAGCCTTTGATTAATTGTTACCCCTAATATGTGTTCGTGATGCTATGTGATAAGATATGTTTAATTTAAACTGTGATGATGTGGTTTTCTATTGACGATGAATTACTATGACATCTTGTATTTAAAAGTTAAATTGTACTTTACTTGGATAATTTAAGTTAAGATGACATTGGGTCCGAAGAAACCGAAGTCGGGTATTAGTAAATACCCGAAACCACTTCGATTCTTTATTGGTATGTGAAATCAAATAGCTGGTATGGAATGATTTAAATGAATTTGACTGTTAATCTAAGCTCGGGTATTTAGATATTGATGTGTGATATCATGATGTCTATAACAAATTATGAAGTTGTAAATTAGGACGAGTACCCCGGGTTTATATAAGTGTTATGCTTTTGTATTCCTTATTAGATGGGTTTACTCACGCTGGTTTCCTGCCTGACCTGGGTGTTACTTTGATGTAATGCTCGGGTCAGACCGAGTATTACAGATTTTCAGGTAAGGACGGTCTGGAGCTCAGGAGACGAGCTGGATGGCAGGAACGTATGAGGTGTTTCGCTGTATTCATCTGGGATAAGATAGTTTTTAATTGTCCGGTATTTATGTAATGATGTAACTCTGATGTATAAAGATATAAGGGGATATAGTTCTTCTTGTAAAACTATCATTTATATGATATTATATTTTATCCACTATGAATGTGAGATTGTGTGTTTCATTTCTGTTCTTCTTCTATCTCTTTTTTCTTTCTCTTTCTTCTTTTCACTAACTATTTGGAAATTTCGGGATCGAAATTTCTAGGTTGTTACATTTTCAAACATGGCCACTTCTCCAATGCTTTTGGAAAGGCGATTTCGGCACCATCACTTCTTTGCTTAGGAATGTTTTTGAAATATAGGCTTTTGACTTAAATGTTTTTAATGATCCTTTTGCTCTATTGAAGTATAACCGAAATGGTTTCAAAGAATATGGTTTTAATTGGTTTTGAAAGGTGTCTTTGACATGTTTTATATTGAACACAAGTGCTTTCGAAAGGTTTGATGTTTACAAAGGTTAGATGATTTCGAAAGGTTTTAAATGAAGGTTTCGAAGGGGTGCTTCCCTAATGCTTTCGAAAGGTTTAAAGAAAGGTTTCAATGGGGTGGTTCTCTAATGGTTTCGAAAGGTTGAAAGGAACGGTTTTCTAAAGGTTTCGAAAGGCAATTTTAAAGCATTTTAAAACAAAGACATCTAAGGTTTTAAAACTTTCAAAAGGAAGGATTTTCAATGGTTTTGAAAGGTTTCCAACAATGGTTTTGAAAGGAAGGTTTTGGCCTTTTGGCCTAGGTTAGAAGAAGGGTTTTACTTGGTTTCGAAAGAGGAGCTTTCAATGGTTTGGAAAGGGTACTTTCAATGGATTTTTAAAGGTATATTTTCAAAAGTTAAATGTTTCATCAACAAAAGGTTTGATTAAAGTATATATATATATTAGCAAGGTGATTTTGAGTAAAGCATAGAGACTATATATTTTCCCTATTTAAGTTTGGTTTTAAAAGTTTTAAATCAATTTCAGATGAAAAGATTTTCAAGGAAATTTTTCAAGGAAAATTTTGTAAGGTATCCCTAAGTAAAATGACTCAGATATTAGAATACCAGATGGGACTGGTATAGGGTCGCGCCCTATACATTAGCTATTAGCCCTAGCTAATCTAGTCCAAAATTCCAGTGTGTAGGGATTTGTTATAGATAGAATAAAATTATGATTACATATAGAAGAGAGTATATGTTTATATACAGATAGGTTATTGGTTTGCCCGCAAAACCATTAAGATCAAGTGACCCTGGGAGATGTTAAGTTAGGAACAAACCGTCCAGTAGAGA
Source organism: Allium cepa (assembly GCA_030765085.1). NCBI lineage: Eukaryota > Viridiplantae > Streptophyta > Magnoliopsida > Asparagales > Amaryllidaceae > Allium > Allium cepa. The sequence goes on along the minus strand of CM060942.1, from coordinate 689,975,467 downwards.
AGTATATAACAAATAGTTAAGGACAAACCTTCCAGAAGAGGTGTGTCTAATAGATGTTAGATTACTTTGTTATATTGTCTGGTAAGCCCAAGTCAGCCAAGGGTTAGTGGTTAGCCAAACAAAACTATAGTGTTTGGACAGAAAGTCCATTTATTACCTGATGTGTAAGATTACATAAAATGCTTTACAGTTTTAACTAGTTTTGGTTACAAGATGATGATTTGCAAAAGATATGTTTAAAAGGATTTAGCGAGGGGAAACCCGTTCCGATAAGCGGCGTGGTTTGACTCAATATTGTATATCGGAGATGTATAGTATTATTCACACCAAGCTTTATGTCTGACTCGAAGTTTATGTTTTTCCCCTTAAAATCTCGGGTGCTCAAAATTGATTTGAATAGGCTGAGGGTTGAGGGTTGAGGTTTTATAGGTTTTAGTAGGTTGAAAAATAAAGCTTTTGGGAATGAGCAGGTAGCTGACGGATAGCTATTTCGGAGTTGTTGTTTTGTTTTTCCGTTGTATTGTATCTAACACAATTATGTCTATATAGTACTCTGGTCAACCAAGGAGGCATCATCATATATCGCACTTGGCATAATTATGTAATAATTACATTTTATCAGAATCTGTGAAACGATTATGGGATTATGTAATTTGAATGTGAAACATGTGTTTTGGAAATGTAATGAGAAAAGATGTTTTTGAAATCTGTGATTTTGTTTCATATTCAAATGCTTCTGATATTATGGATCCATTAACATAGCCATATTTAGTCGTCGGAAGTTAATACTATAGATGACTGCAACATCTGTAGCGTTTAGCTTTGGGCCTCTAGATAAGGGGTGTTACAACTTGGTATCGGAGCATAGGTTTATGAAATACTTTAACTAAAAATGATTTTTGAAAACATAATCCCTAAGAATTAGAGTAAGATCGGGGTATGGGATAATGCTATAGTAACATACTTGTCTTTGCTATAGATATAAGCATACGATATATCTCTATTCTCTATCTCTATTAGGCTATTCTCATGTATCCCATGAGGCTTGAATACAAATATGGATGCGAGAAGAGGCAGGTTAACCTAGGAGGGGAAAGCACCACCACCAATGGAAATGCTCGACCTAATGCAAGGAGGACCCAAGGTCAGGCTTAAGCTGGAAATGTTGGTGCTGGAGTCCCACAAGTGGATATGGGAGTATGTATCATTTTTTTGTAAACATGATGCAAGTTGGAATTGATGCTGGAGTGGTCGGAGGAAATGATGTGGGAGGATCTCAGGAAGCTTCGGTTGTCAACCATTATGCTAACTTGAGTAGAGACTATGCTAGGCCTGGAGGGAAGTCGTTTATTGGAACTGAGGACGCTATAGAAGTAGTGAATTGGCTGATGCACTGTGAAAGGGTATTTACTGACTTGGGGCTCACTGACGAGCAGAAGAGGAGGCTTGCTACGAGACAGCTTCAGGGAGCAGCTTTATTTTGGTGAAATAGCATGATGGATGGAGTAAATGAAGAAGAGATGACATGGGTTGAGTTTAAAAGAAGGTTCTAGGAGAGGTTCATGTCGGTGATGGCGCAGTCTGTATTGATCATAAAGTTTATTGTGTTAGAACAAGGAGAAATGTCGGTTTGGAGTATGCTAGTAGGTTTGAAGGGTTGGCTAGATATGGGTATGCCACTATTGATACAGTGATAAAGAGGAATGAAAAGTTCATTAGGGGATTGAAGCCTGAGTTGGTTAAGGCTAACTTACTGCATATCAGAGATCCCTGTGATGTGGTAGTGGAGATGGCGTTAAGACATGAAGAGATGCTTGCTTGTTTGGAGAAGAAGAAGGAGAAGGAGGTCCAAGTTGGGCAAATTCAGAAGCGGTAGTTCTTTCACAAGAAGGGTGCTCGGAAAGGTGGAGCATCGAAGAAAGGGAATTCTGAAGTGATTTGTTTTTAGTGTGACAAGAAGGGGCATTTGCTAATGAGTGTCGTACAGGAAAGGCTAAGTAAGTGACCAAGGAAAAGAATTTCATGTGCTTCAATTGTGATCAGATCGGCCACTATAAGAATCAATGCAAAGAGCCCGCTAAGAATAGGAAGGGCAAGGTGTATGCAAGCCTGCTACTTCAAAGCCAACGACCTAGAAGAAAGGGAAATCAGTATTGGGAGGTACGCTTCAGATCTATGATATGTCTATTAGCGTTTTGTTTGATACTAGTGCATCGCATTCTTTTATATCTCGATGTTTGGTAGATAAGCTTAACATAGAACCCACATATTTAGTTACTTCCTTAAGAGTGGCAAATTCGATAGGAGGACATATGATACTTGGGATGAAGTGTGACCACTTAGAGTATGACTTTCTAGGTTACACCTTTGTTTGCAGTTTGCATATATTTGACTTTGTAGGGTTCAGAATTATATTAGGCATGGATTGGTTAAGTGAGTATGTTGCTAGGATATTTTGCCAGGATAGGAAAAGATCACTTAGACCCTGGACTGTACTGATTGGATAGTTTATTCCGTAGAAAAACCTAGTTGTGAGGTGAATGCTTTGTTGGGTGTTATGGAGTCAGAAAATGAGTTGAACCGAGCTTTCATGGTTAGAGAATTCGTAGATGTTTTCGAGCTGGTAGTTGGATTGCCACCGAAATGAGACGCTGGGTTTCAAATAGATTTGGTGCCTGGAGCAGAACGGTGAGTAGACTACCAAGTAGGATGACGCCAAAAAAATGAGGGAGTTGAAGGCTCAGTTGGTAGATTTGGAAGGCAAGAGTTTTATCATACCGAGTAGTTCACCTTAGGGGGCAACCACAGTGTTTGCCAAGAAACCGGACGAATCGTTGAGGTTATGTATCGATTATCAAAAGTTGAATGAGAAGACGATAAATAATCGATACCCGTTGCCTAAGATTGACGATTAGCGATCAGCTGAGTGGAGCCAAGGTATTTTCTCAGTTAGACATAGCAACAGGTTTCCATTAGATTAACATAGCGGAAGATAATATACCTTCGACAGCGTTTAGAAAAAGGTATGGGTCATATGAATGGTTAGTTATGTCGTTCGAACTCACTAATGCATCGGCATTCTTTGTGGATTTGATGATCTGGATTTTCCGAGAGCACTTAGATCGTGTTGATTTTCATAGATGATATTTTTGTATACTCTAAGGATGAGAAGGATCATGAAGTTCATCTTAGAGTTATGCTTGAGACGCTGAGGCAACATCAGCCAAAGTCAAAGTTTTTGAAGTGTCATTTTTGGAAGGAAGTGAAGTTTCTTGGTCACATGGTTTCAGAGAAAAGATTGTCAATCGAACATGATAAAGTTGAAGCTATTTATAATTGGAAGAGACCGGAAACGGTAACTAAGATAAGAAGTTTTCTTGGATTGGCTAGATATTATCGAAGGTTTATAGAAGATTTTTAGGGAAAGCACCACCGATGACCAAGCTAACTAGAAAGGATGTGAAGTTTGTGTGGACCGATAACTGTGAGGAAGCATTCCAGACCTTGAAACACTTATTGACCCATGCACCTATGTTAGTGATTCTAAAGGGGAATCAGGCTTGGTAGTTTATACAGATGCGTGTGGAACTGGATTAGGAGATGTGTTGATGAAAAGAGGTAAAGTGATTACTTATACTTCTGCATAGCTTAAACCACATGAGGTTAGATATCCAATGCATGACTTGGAGTTAGTTGCAGTGATATTTGCATTAAAGGTATGGAGCAGTTACCTTTTGGGAAGAGGTTCGAGCTTTATACAGATCATAAGTCATTAAAGTACTTGTTCTCTCAGAAGGAGTTGAACATGAGACAACAGAGGTGGTTAGAGATTTTAGCCGCTTATGATTTTGGAATTGAGTACACACAATGGAAAGGCAACAAGGTTGTAGATGCGCTTAGTAGGAAGCATCAAAATGTTGTGTTGGCTATTATGGAGAATGGAAAGACTTGGAAGCGTTGTCGATTTGCAAGAGTGCATCGGAGATCCGAGGCTGGGTCTAGTGGAGAATGTACTATGTTATCTTGCTTAGAAGTCCGACTAGTATTGGTTGAGAAGATTGCTTCTAAACAGGAAGAGGATCCGGTGTTAGATTAAAGGATCAGGAAATTTAAGGATGGAACGGAGAGCGATGACTTGAAGGATATCAATCTTGACCAAAGTGGGTGGTTAAGAAAGAAGGGTACATTATATGTCCCAGATGTAGGAGACATAAGGAAATGTTTTGGAGGAATGCCATCGTTCGAAGTTCACTATTCATCCAGGAGGAATGAAGATGTATCAGGATATGAAGAGAAGTTTCTTCTGGGAAGGAATGAAGAAGGATGTTGGTTTATGAGTGAAATAGTTTTTGAACTGTCAATAGGTGAAAGCCGAGCATCAGAAGCCAGGTGGGTTGCTTCAGCCATTGGATATTCCGGTATGGAAGTGGGATTCTATATTTATGGATTTCATAGACAGGTTGCCAAGATCTAATAGAGGAAATGAAAGTATATGGGTCATAGTGGACACGTTGACCAAGAGTGCTTATTTCATTCACATTAAATCAAATAGGATGGCAACTTTATTGGCTAAGTTATTTATGAAGAATGTAGTTAGACTTCATGGAATTCCTAGTAGTATTGTTAGTGGTAGAGATTCCTTATTCACTAGCGAGTTTTGGGAAGAGTCTACAGGAGATTTTAGGAACCAACCTCGAGATGAGTACCGCTTACCATCCGCAGACAGATGGGCAAACAGAAAGAGTTAACAAGATCTGGGAAGACTTATTAAGGGCTTGTGTATTAGACTTTGGTGCATCATGGGAAGACCATCTATACCTAGCCGAGTTTTCGTATAAAAATAGTTATCAGACTAGTATAGGGATGGAACCGTTTGAAGCTTTGTACGGAAGACCATGCCAATCCCCTATATATTGGTTAAAGACTGGAGATAGATTCGTCCTTGGTCCCAATTTGGTAAGAGAATGAGTAGAAAAGATTGAGCTGATAAGGCGAGAATGAAGGAAGCTCAGTCTAGGCAGAAGAGCTATGCAGATAGAAGATGGAAAGATTTAGATTTTTCTGTTGGAGATCATGTTTTCATCAAAGTATCACCGATGAAAGGTGTTATCAGGTTTGGGAAGACAGGGAAGTTAGCACCGATATTCATAGGACCGTTTCCTATTTTAGAAAGGATCAGGAAACTCGTGTATAGAGTAGAGTTACCGAGTAGCTTGGCAGAATTCCATGATGTTTTCCTTGTATCTCATCCAAGGAAATGTGTTAGGGATCCAGATACTACTATAGAACCGACTGTGTTAGAAGATTTAGTAGTGGAACCAGACATGACTATAGTTAGGAAGCCTGTCTGGATAGTCGTGAGAGATGAGAAGAAGTCGAGGAACAAGTCATTCAGATTAGTAAACGTCCAATGGAGTAAAGACGATAAGGATTGTACTTGGGAGACAGAGAGCAGGATTAGAACCGCTTATCTTGATTCGTTTGATTGTATGTTTTACCTTTGGTTGTTTTGTTATGTACCATATCATAATTTCGAGGATGAAATTGTTTAAGGAAGTGAGATTGTAATACCAAATATTTTTAGTAACATTATTTAGGATATTTTATTAGCTAAGTAAAATAAAATAATGTAAGGTGATTAATGGATTGAGATTTGTGATTAATAGGGGTAGCCGTGCCATTTTAATGAGTAAATCAAAATGAGATAACATGTAATAAAATAGATAAAGGTTAGGAAGTAGGCAGGGGCAAAATGGGAACAAGGAAAATCCTTATACCCTAAACCTTAAATCTCTTAGCCATGTATTCTCTTTTTCATTCTCATTTGCAGATCAAAAATATAGAGGCCTGCCACCATTTTAGAGAACTAGAGGAAGAAAAAGCTAAGGAAGAAGATTAATCAAATCAAAAGCTATTCAAATCTCAAATCCTTAATCCCAAGCTAAGGTAAATAATGACTACATCTCATTTTCATAAAGGTTTTCGATTTTAAGTTAAATCCGAAGTGTTTTGCAAGTTTATGCCATTTTTTGAATGATTAAAGGAATATATATATATATATATATATATATATATATATATATATATATATGCTTGTTGATGATTTGTGCTTGTTCATTAGATTTTATGATATGTTTTGATAAAAAAACCATACTAAATGGCATCCAAATGCCTTGTGATTTTAGATTTAGATCGAAAATGATATTTAGAGATGGGTTTCAATTTTAATAATTTTCTTAATTATTGTGGATTTTATATAAATTTTCTAGTATAGAAAATGATTATTGGGGTTATAAATTATTTATGGCTAAATAATTATTTAATTGGGTCTGAAATTTATATATGTTAGAAAGCATATTGAAAATGATTTTCTGGATTTTTTGTAGAATTTTCCTAAGTGATTTAATGAATATATAAAATTAATTGAGGTATCGGACTTAAATGTTTTATATATTTATAAAAGGAGAAGGGGAATTTTATAAAATAAATTTAATTGTTATTTCTGAAATTATGGTGGTGCTTTTAGAAAAGAAAAATTAGCAACAAATAAGATTTTGACAAACATAGCAGGTTAGTCAAAAAGTATTTCTTTTTTAAGTTAAGGACAAAATTTACTTGTTTTTAGCCTGTTTCTCCACTTTCGGCACTAGAGGTTTTCGACCTAGTCGTTTCTTCATCATTGCTTTTGAAACCAATGCGCATGGTATCAATATACTTAGTAACTAGTCAATTGGATGAAGGCGGAAGGTATAGGGTCGAAACGTATGGTTCTGATATGATTGAAGCATGCCTTTGGCTTAAAATGAAGTTACGCTTGCTTTGCTTTCGACTTGGTTAGCTTTCGACTAGGTCAAATTGTTTTAAAGATATGGTTTCAAATCGGTTGCGCTCTTGTTTTAAGTAACGCTATTGAAGGGGTTGAAATCCATAGCTGCCGCTTTTCCTACCTTTCAAAATCAATGGTTTTGGAAGATATACTTGGTTCTTAAACTTGGCCACTTCTCCAAAGCTTTCGGAAGGGTTGTTTCGACACCATCACTTCTTTGCTTAGGAATGCTTTTGAAAAATAGGCTTTCGTAAACGGTTTAATGACTCATTTTCTCTGTTGAAGTACAACCCAAATGGTTTCAAATGAGATGGTTTTAATTGGTTTGGAAAGGTGTTTTCCACATGTTTTAAATTAAACCCAGGTGCTTTCAAAAGGTTTGTTGTTTACAAAGATTTGATGCTTTCGAAAGGTTTTAAATGAAGATTTCGAAGAGGTGCTTCCCGAATGCTTTCGAAAGGTTTAAAGAAAGGTTTCTAAGGGGTGGTTCCCCAATGGTTTCGAAAGGTTAAAAGGAAAGGTTTTCCAAAGGTTTCGAAAGGCAATTATAAAGCATTTTAAAAGAAAGATGTCTAAGGTTTTAAAGCTTTCGAAAGGAAGGTTTTTCAATGGTTTTGAAAGGTTTCTAAGAATGATTTTGAAAGGAAGGTTTTGGCCTTTCGGCCTAGGTTAGAAGAAGGGTTTTACTTGGTTTTGAAAGGGGTGCTATCAATGGTTTTGAAAGGGTTACTTTCAGTTGATTCGAAAGGTGTACTTCCAAATTTTAAATGTTTTCATCAGCAAATGGTTTGAGTAAAGTATTGCAAGGTGACTTTGACTAAAGCATAGAGATTATATATTTTCCTTGTTTAAATTTGGTTTAAAAAAAAATTAAATTAATTTCGAATGAAAAGGTATTCAAGGATAATTTTAGGAAGGTATCCCTAAGTAGAATGACTCAGATATTAGAATACCAGATGAGACTGGTATAGGGTCGTGCCCTATACATTAGCTATTAGCCGCAGTTAATTTAGTCCAAAATTTTAGTGTGTAGGGCTTTGTCATAGGTAAGACTAAAATTAGGATTACACACTGAAAGGAATATATGTTTGTATACAGATAGGTCATTGGTGAGTCCGCAAAACATTAGGATCAGGTGACCCTGGGAGATGTTAAATTAGAGACCATCCAGAAGAGAAGTATTTGATAAATAATTAAGGACAGACCGTCCAGAAGAGGTGTGTCTAACAGATGTTAGATTACTTTGTTATATTGTTTAGTTGGCTCGAGTCAGCCAAACGTTAGTAGTTAGCCAAACAAAACTATAGTGTTCGGTCAGATAGTCCATTTGTTACCTGATGTGTAAGATCACATAAAATGCTTTATAGCTTTAACCAGTTTTGGTTACAGGATTATGATTTGCAAAAGATATATTTTAAAAGGATATTAGTGAGGAGAATCCCGTTCCGCTAAGCAGCGTGGTGTAACATCCTAGATTTTTGGTAACACTATTTAGGATATTTAATTAGCTAAATAAAATAAAATAATATGTTGATTGGGGGATTCAGATTTGATTTAATCAAAGGGTAGTCATGCCATTTAACCTATGAATTAAAACAAGTGTTAAATTGAAATAGAGGAGGGGTAAAATTGGAAAGAGGCCATTCCTATGTCTATTCCTTTATGTCGTGTATCTCTATAAGTCCATTTCATTTTATTAAAAAATTTAAACTATGGTTGGCCACCATTAACAAGAGAAAAGGAAGAAGATAGAGAAAAGCTAGGAAGAAGCTTAAGCAAATCAAATGCATTCACATCTCAATCTCTTTAATCTCTAAAGCTAAGGTGGATAATGTTTACATCACAAATTTTAATTCTTTTCAGTTTTAAGATGAAATCCAAATATTTCGCATTGATTTGCCGTGTTTTTAAATGATGGAATGATTATACATACTTGTTGATGAATTATGATTGTTCATATTGAATTTATAGTATGTTTTAAGGTGAAAACTCTATAAATTGGCATCCAAATGCCTTGGAAATTTTTATGAAGATCATAAATGACATTTTAGAGATGGATTTCAATTTTCATAATTTTCTAAATATTTGTGGAATTTATATGAATTTTCTTGTAAAGAAAATGTTAATTTGGGTTAATAATTATTTACGACTAAATAATAAAAGATTAGGGTCTAAAATATTTATATGTTGGAAAACATATTTCAAAAGAGATTTTCTGGAATTTTTGTAGACTTTTCCTAAGTGTTTTAATGGGTATATAAAATTATTTAAGGTATGAGACTTAAATGTTTTATATATTTATAAAAGGAGAAGGAAACTTTTGCAAATAATTCGAATAGTTCAGAAATCTACAGTATTTTATATTGGTAAAGAAAGAGGCAACCAATCAAAATTTGACACATAAAGCAAGTTCGGTGAAAAGAACTGTTTGCTACATGTTTTTCGATGTTTTGATGCTTTCGGCACCAGGTTCGGCCTCCTTAGCTTTGCCTCCGACATAGTCGAAACCAACGCACATGGTATCAGGGAACTGGTACGTAGTGAATTGGATGTAGGTGGAAGGTATGGATTCGAAACCATGGGTTTCGAAGGGGTTGAGGCATTACTTTGTTTTTAAATTAAAAATGCACCTGCTTGCTTTTGACTAAGTAGCTTCTGACTTAATTAGCTTTTGACTGGGATGTGCCTTTGTTTTTAAATAACTACTTTCGACTAAATCGAATCATTTGTTGTCGCCTTTTTACCTTTCGACCCAGATGGTTTTGAAAGGTTGCTTTGTCTTTAAAATATGGCCACTTCTCCAATGCTTTCGAAGGGTTGGTTTCGACACCGTTACTTCTTTACTTAGGAAATGGTTTCGAAACAGATGCTTTCAACTTGGACGTTTTAAGACCTTTTTTTTATGATTGAAGTAAAACCCAAAAGGCTTTCGAAGCGATAGTTTTAAATGGTTCTGAAACAGATGCTTTCGACTTTAACATTTTTTTTTTGATCCTTTTGCTCTACTTGAAGGCATAATCCAAATGGTTTTGATTGAGACGTTTTTCAAATGTTTCGAAGGGGTATATTTTTGAATTGTTTCAAAAGGTTTCCACAAGTTTTAAATTGAACCCAAAGAGCTTTAGAAAGAGTTGAATTTTGACGCTTTCAAAAGGTTTTAATGAATGGTTTTGAAAGGGGTGGTTCCCTAGGGTTTCGATAGGGTCGAAAGGGAAGGTTTTCCCTATGTTTTCGAAAGGTAATATTTAAAAAGTTTTAAAGGTGGATATCTAATGTTTTGAAGCTTTCGGAGAAAAGAAAGAAAGGATTTTCCAATGTTTTCGAAAGGCATGGTCTAATGTTTTAAAGCTTTCGAAGAAAAGGCTTTTAATTGTTTTGAAAGGGTCGCTTTCAATGGTTTCGATGGAGTTACCTTCAAGGGTTTCGAAAAGGTTGTTTAAAGGTTTTAAACAAACATTTTGATTGTAATAAATAAGCAATACAGCCTAAGTATTTTTGAGTTAAAAAGGATTTTAACTTGTTTTGGAAGGATAGCTAATCCTTATTAAAATTCACTAATATTATTTTGAATAAAGTATATATAACATGGAAAAAATAGCTTAGAGTAAAGCCAAGAATATATTTTCCTTGTATAAGTATAATTTAAAAGGTTAAATCGTTTTGAAAAGATTTCAAGGAAAAAGATGAAGGGTAGTTAACCCTAAGAAAATGATTCGGACAGTTGGTCCATTTGGATTAGGACAGTTCGTCCAGTTTGTGGGCAATCAGCCCAGTTATATGGACAGATAGTCCATTTATTAGCATAACGGACTTTGTTATTATGTTACAGACAGATAGTCCACTTATTACCTGTTTATAGATAGATAGTCCATTTATTAGCGTAAAGGATATTGCTATTTTGATATAATCAGTTTGATTAACCAGTTTGGTTGTAGGAAAGGATTTGCAAAATATATGAAAACCATTCCGCTAAGCGGGCTGGTCTCACTTAATATCAATAAACTGAGATGTAACAGAATTATTTACACCAAGTTTATGTTTGACTCGAGGTTTTTGTTTTCCCCTTAAACTCTCAGGTGCTAAAAATTGATTTGAGTAGGCTGCGGGTTGAGGTTTTCAGGTTTAGAAATTTTGAGGAATAAAGCTTCCAGCAGTGAGCAGGTGGTTGATGGATAGCTAATTAGGAATTATAGATCATTCTGTTCATTTCCGTTGTGTATTAAGTCGTATATGACTATATTGTTTTGATCAACCAAGGGGGCATCGTCATATATCGCTCTTGGCGTATTTTTGTAATGATTATAATTAATCTTTCTTGGGAAACTTATGGGATTATATAACTTGGATATGAAATTGTTTTGAAGTAATCAATAAAATGTTGTTTTTAGAAATCTGTGATTTTGTTTATATTCAAGTGCTTCTAATATTATGGATACCATTAGCATTACCGTACTTTGCCACTAGTAGTTAATACTATGGATGACTGCAACATCTGTAGCGCTTAGCTTTTGGCCTCTAGATACGAGATGTTACAACTTGGTATCAAAGCATGGTTTATGAAAAACTTTAAACTAAAAATGGTTTTTAAAACGTAATCCTATGGAATTAGAGTAAGATTGGGGTATGGGATAACGCTATAGTAACGTACTTGTATTTACTATATATAAGTATACACTCTATCTCTAGTCTCGTATCTTTGTTACGTTATTTTCTGTATCTCATGAGGTTTGAAGACAGATATGGAAGGTAGAAGAGGAACAGTTGACCGAGGAGGGGAGGGCATCGATAGGAATGCCTGACCTAGTTCAAGGAGAACCCAAGGCCAGGCATAAGCAGAGAATGTTGGTGCTGGAGTCCTACAAGTTGGAATGCAAGCTATGTATCAGTTTTTCATGAATATAATGCAAGCGGGAGTTGCAGCTGGAGTGTTAGGAGGAGATGCTTCAGGAGATGGAGTTTCGGAAGTTCCAGTAGTTAATCATTATGCTAAGCTGAGCGGAGATTACGCTAAGCTTAGGGGGAAGCCATTTTTGGGAGCAGAGGATGCTATTGAGATGGAAATTTGGTTGTTGCATTGTGAGAGAATCTTTTCAGAGTGGGGCTCAACAATGAGCGGAAAAGGAGGTTGGCATCCAGACAGCTTATGAACCGCTTTGTTTTGGTGGAACAATATCACGGTTGGTGTGGATGAGGAAACCTTGACATGGGCAGATTTCAAGGGGAGGCTCTAGGAGAGGTTTATGTCTGCAATGGCACGGTCTTCTCTGATAAGAAAGTTTGCTGAGTTAGAGTAAGGGCAGATGTCTATTTTGGAGTATGCCAGAAGGTTCAAAGAGTTGGCCAGATATGGGGATGCTTCAGTGGATAAAGTGATGAAGAGGAATGAAAAGTTTATCAGGGGGTTGAAGCCTGAGTTAGCTAGGGCCACATTACCATATATTAGAGATCCTTCTGATTTTGTATTGGATATGGCCATTAGGCATGAGGATATTCTTGATTCCCTAAGGAAGAGTAAGGCAAAAGAAGTACAGGTTGAGAAAAATTAGAAGAGGAAGTTCTTTCGCAAGAAAGGTTCTCAGAAGGGTGGAGCAGCTAAGAAAGGGAAGTCAGAGATTTTGCTTTAGGTGCGACAAGAAGGGGTGCTTTGCTAATGAGTGTTGTGCTGGGAAGGCAACGGAAGTAGCCGAGAAGAAGAATGTCGGGTGTTTCAATTGTGATCAGATTGGTTATTGTAGGAATCAGTGCAAGGAGCCCGCTAAGGATGGAAAGGGAAAGGTATATGCATTGGAGCCTGCTGCTCGAAGCCAACAGCTAGGAAAAAGGAAAGGAAGTTTTGGGAGGTATGCTTCAGATTCATTGTATGTTGATTAGCATTCTATTTGATACTAGAGCATCGCATTGTTTTATATTTAGATGTTTGATAGATAAACTTAACCTAGAACCCACGTATTTAGTTACTTCCTTATAGGTTGTGAATCCAATAGAGAGTATGCATCTCTAGGGTTGAGATGTGACCAGTTAGAGTTTGACCTGTTAGGTCATACTTTTGTTTGCAGTTTGCATGTGTTTGATTTTGTGGGGTTCAGGATTATTCTTGGGATGGATTGGTTAAGTGGGTACGATGCTAGGATATTTCCCCAGATAGGAAAATATCCCTCAGTCATCCTGATTGTAATGATCGGATAGTTTATACGGTAGAGGTTCTAGTGGTGAGGTGAATGCTTTGTTGGGTTTCATGGAGTTAGAAGATGAGATGAATTGATTTTTCGTGGTTAGAGAATTCGTGGATGTTTTTGAGCCTGTAGTTGGATTGCCACCGAAATGAGCCATTGAGTTTCGGATAGATTTGGTTCCGGGTGTAGAACCAATTAGTACGCCACCAAGTAGGATGACCCCTACAGAGATGAGGGAGTTAAAAGTGCAATTAGGGGATTTAGAAGGCAATAGTTTTAGCGGGCCGAATATTTCGCCTTGGGGAGCAGTTACAGTATTTGCTAAGAAGACGGATGGATCTTTAAGGCTATGTATCGATTATTGTAAGTTGAATAAGAGTACGATAAAGAATTGATATCCATTATCGAGGATTGACGATTTGTTCGACCAGTTGAGTGGAGCCAGGGTATTCTCGCAGTTGGATTTAGCGATAATTTCAATCAGCTCGGAGTAGTAGAGGATAGTATACCTTTGACAGCGTTTAGGACCAAATATGGGTCGTACAAATGGTTAGTTATGTCGTTCGGACTAACTAATGCGCCGGCTTTCTTTGAGAATTTGATGAACCGAATTTTCCAAGAGCACTTGCATAGGTTCGTATTGGTTTTTATAGATGATATCTTGATATACTGTAAGCATGAAAGAGAGCATGAAGTTCATCTTAGACTGGTGCTTGAGACGCTGAGGCAGCATCAGCTAAATGCAAATTTTCCAAAGTGTCATTTCTGGAAGAAGGGAGTGAAGTTTTTGGGTCAGGTAGTCTTAGAGAAAGGGTTGTCTAAAGATCCGACTAAGATTGAAGCGGTGAATAGTTGGAAGAGACTCGAGACAGTGATGGAGATAAAGAGTTTCCTTGGGTTGGCTGGTTATTATCGGAGGTTCATTAAGGATTTTTCGTGGATAGCGGCACCGATGACCAAGCTAACGAGAAAGGATACAAAGTTTGTATGGACCGATAAGAGTGAGGAAGCATTCCAGAGTTCGACACACTTATTGACCTCAAAGTTCATCAAAAACTCCGAGGCAAACTCAAGGAGAAGAAGTAATTTCTTCTAGAAGAAATCTGAAAACCAGTTCCAAGGAATGAAAAGATAAAGTAGACTTGGCTTCCTCAAAGAAGAAAGATCTCCCACAAGCAAAATCTAATCATCAAGGGAGAATTCTTAACAAGTCATTAGAGTAGTCTGGCAGCTCAACTTCAAAAGAGTATTACCCGAAGCAGAATAATTATGACAATGTAGAAGTTTTCCTTAAAGATGCTGCTGAGAAGGCAATCAAGGACGCCATCGATTCAAAAGGGAAAAGAACCATGGATGTGAATTTAAATGGCAATGAGAGGGTGCCACCTTTCATCAACGAGATCATGGAAACAACAATACCTCCATATGTCAAAACCCTATCTATGAAATATCAAGGAGATACGGACCCTGATGATCATCTTATGGCTTTTGATAGCTAGATGGACTTATATAATGCTTCTGGGGCAATAAGTTGCCGATTTTTCGGCGTTACTCTCCAAGGGGCGGCGACCAAATGGTATATAAAGTACAGAGAAAAAACCATATACTCTTGGAAACGGTTTTCTTATGAATTATCAGCTCAATTCTGTATTTGCAAGGATCCTACTATTGATTACACTGTCTTGGCAAACATAAAACAAAGCCAGGGTGAATCTTTGGGAGACTATTTGAGAAGATTCAATACAAAAGCTTTGAAGGCTAAGGATATGAATGATCATGATAAGCTTATAGCTGTCCATTCTGGCTTGATCGAGAATACGCCTTTCTGGAAGCAGCTCTTTGTCAATGGCTGCAAAGGTCTATAGGACTTCCATTTTTAAGAAGATAATTTCATCCATATGGATGAGCTTTATTGCGCCAAGAAGAAAATAGTTCCTAGGAAGGAAGGGGGAAGGTTTGGCCAGGACCGTGTCCACAAAAGGACGCGATGGGAAGAATCAGTTGCTAACGTTGTTGCTTTAAACAAGCCATTGTCTTACATATATGCTACAGCTAAGGAAAAAGTCAACTTTCCAACCTCTTATATAGTTAAGAATAATCCAATGCAGAGGAAGGGAGGGGACTACTGCGCTTATCTTAAAGCTAACAGCCATAAAATAGATGAATGCAGAGTTCTGGCCAAAATAATTCAAAAGCTGGTTCGAGAAGGCCATCTTAAAGAATTTATCCAAGATCAGCACAAAGCCCAAAGAACTGATAGTGCTCCCCAGAAGCGTCCGGGAAACACTGTAAATGTTTTGAAAGATGAAGATCCCCTTGGCTTAAGCCCACTAATTAACAGAATAATGTGATCCACGGTGGGCCACATCTGGTAGGAAATAGTAAAGATGCTCGAAGCAGATATATTAAAGAGTCCAAGGAGGGAATTTATTCTGTTCAAGAGGAGCTTCCAACGAGAGTCCTCGACTCAATATTCAAATGCCAAATCTAGTAATAACACAGCAGGAGTTACGCAAAGGAATTCATCATCCATGTAATGGCCCCCTTATGATCACTGCTCAAATTGGGCTTTCTATCATCTCTAAAATTCTAGTCGGTACGAGTAGTGTAGTTATGTCATCTTCAAGCATGCTTTTTATCGGATGAATATCCATGAGCACAAATTGTAGCCAAGCACCGAGACGATATTTGGGTACAACAACAAGGTATCAACTCCTGTGGGGCAAATAAAGCTTCTAGCACAAATGGGGGTGCCTCCAACATGCCAAACATTTGAAACCATCTTCGTGATAATTGACCAATCCTCCTACTACAACACTCTCTTCGGCAGGCCAGCCTTGGATGAAATTGATGCTTTCGTCTCGCCGAAGTACCATATGGTGAAGTTCTTAACAAAGCGAGGCTAAGGGACTATGTGGGAAGAACTATTCAGCTTCGTGAAATGTATTTTTCCTTGCTCGATCAATATAAAAGGGAGTATTCTACTTATTTTAATTCTTTTACTATTTTACAACTTTCAGATGATGGATTTCTGCATTCAACATTCGAAGCAAATATTAATGATAAGAAGTCTTATAAACGTATGTATCAAAAGTGCATTTCTGTAGGAAACAAGAGAAAGAGGGTTGACTCTAATTCAGCAAAAGAAGGACAATAATCGTAGAGTTTGATTGTCGGGGTGGGATAGAGAGAATAAGGCCCATAGAGGATCTAGAGGAAACCCATATAGATTCTGAGGATGTTTCTAAAGTGGTCAAAGTGGGAAAAGTTCTTGAGGGTGAGTTAAAGTAAGATCTGATTCAGTTCCTTAAAGACAATAAGGATGTGTTTTCTTGGTCATATTCCAATATGGTGGGGATTGACTCGAACGTCATGTGTCAGGCCCTTAACATCAACCTAGAAGCAACCCCCATAAGGCAAAGAAAGTGAAAATTCGATAAAGTTCGAATAGATGCTCTGAAAGAGGAAGTTGATAGGCTCCTTGAAAATGGTTTAATCCGGGAAGTATATTACGCCAAATGGTTGGCCAATCCAGCTCTGGTGAAAAATTCAAATGGAAAATGAAGAATGTGTGTCAATTACACGGATTTAAACAAAGTATGCACGAAAGACTATTTCCCGTCGCCATAGATAGATCAGTTGGTAGATGCAACAAGCGGACACAAGTTGTTATCTCTTATGGATTCTTATTCAGGGTACAATCAGATACTGATGTTTAAGCCAGATGAAGATCATACCAGCTTCATAACAGAGTGGGGAATTTATTGTTATAGAGCCACTCCATTTGGTCTAAAGAATGATGGGGCCAATTATCAGAGATTGGTTAATCGAATGTTCAAAGAACAGATTGGTAGAAATATCAAGGTTTATGTTGATGACATGCTGGTAAAATCTAACGAACCTGAAAACCATATCAAAGATCTTGAGGAAATGTTCAAAACATTACGAAGGTATCAAACGAAGTTAAATCTGCAAAAGTGCTCTTTGGGGTTCATTTTGGAAAGCTCTTAGGCTACTTGGTAAGTACTCAAGGAATAGAGGCAAGTCCCGACTAGATTCAAGTTATAAGGAATATGACCGAACCAAAAACTAGCATGGAAGTGATGAGATTAAATAGAAAAGTAGCTGCACTAATTAGGTTTATCTCCAAATCTAGTGATAAATGTATACCTTTCTTTGATCTAATTAAGAAAAGAAAGAACTTTGAATAGGGAGAAGATTGTAGAAAAGCTTTTTTGGAATTGAAAAGCCATTTAAAGGAACCACCGATACTCTCAAGACCCGAGAGTGGGGAAACTTTGTATTTATATATAGCAGTATCGAAACACACAGTCAGTTTAGTACTTATTCAAGAGGACAAAGGTACACAACTCCCGGTATACTATGTAAGCAGGTAGTTGAAGGATTCAAAAGTTTGATACCCAGTTATAGAGAAATTAGCTTATTGCTTGATTCTTACAGCTCTAAAGCGCAGAGCATATTTCCAAGCACATTCAATTAGGGTATTGACAAATTTTCCTCTTAAACAACTTTTCAGTAAGCCTAAGACTTCATGATGATTGATAAAATGTAGGATTTAAGTCAGTCAATATGAAATAGAGTTTCAACCAAGGGCGGCAATCAAAGGCCAGGCCCTGGCAGATTTTGTTAATGAATGCACCGGCTTTATAAAGGAACAATCGGAAAAAGAGAAAGACCAGAAGCTCATGTGGCAACTATCTATGGATGAGGCATCAAATGCGCAAGGTATTGAAGCAGGTTTTATAATTATAACCCCTGACGGACATCGATTGCACTATGCCATGAAATTGGGATTTCCCGCAACCAATAATGTGGCAGAATATGAGTGAATGGTAGCGGGACAAACTCTGCATTAAAATTGAAATCCCACGGATATAGATTTTCAGTGACTCATAGCTAATGGTCAATCAAGTAAAGCAAGTACACCAAACAAAGGACGCCAAGCTATCTTTATATGCGAAGAAGATATTGCAAATGCTCGCCTTGTTTGAGGATTTTTCAGTAAATCAAGTTCCAAGGGCAGATAATGCACAAGAAAACTCTTTAGAAAAATTGGCTTGTTTAAGAGGAGCCCTTAAAACACAAAGTGTTCCTATTGGATATCAGGAAAAGCTGAGCATTGAAAAAGAGACATCCAAACAAGGAAAAGAATTGCTGGCTATGACAAGATCTCAAACCAAGTCTCAGAGAAGAGAAGAAATAGAAAGTGGTAAAGAGCTGACAAATGAAAGGATGGACCTACCTAGCCAAATAGCACGTATGATGGCACATGGATGTCACCCATTGTCGTATTTAGTTAAAGGGACATTACCAATCGATAAAAGTGAAGCGAGTAAAATCAAGAGACAGGCTCCAGCCTTTGTTACGATAGACGAAATCCTCTATAAAAAGGGATATGCTCTTCATTAACTTCATTGTGTGAGCATGAATGATGGGATGAGACTAATGGCTGAAGCACACGAGGGGCTGTGTGGTGATTATTCAAATGGAACAAAGCTTGCAAAGAGAGTAATAAGGCAAGGAATTTATTGGCCACACACGTCGAGCCAAGCAATAGACTGTGAAAAGATACGAGAAATGCCGAAAGTTTTCAAAAATATCCAAGTTGCCTCTAAGCCAATTAACTCCAATCACAAGTCCATGGCCCTTTGATGTTTGAGGAATAGATTTGATCGGCCCATTGCTAATTTCAAAAGGAGGAGCTAAATATGTCATAGTGGCTATCGACTATTTTACTAAATAGGTAGAAGCCGAATCACTTCCAAAAATCACTTTGGGAAAAGTATTGAGATTTGTCATTAAGAATATCATAACCAGGTTTGGAATTTCCCAAAAGATAATCTCTGACAATGGGACACAACTTGAAAGCGAAGAATTCTCTCGATTCCGCCACAGAAATGTGATTATTAAAAGTTTTTCATCCGTCGCACATCCAAAAGCTAATGGAACAGTTGAAGCCGCAAATAAGACCATAAAAACAATTTTGAAAAAGCGGTTGAATAAAGCAAAAGGAAATTGGGTAGAAGAACTACCATTAGTGTTATGGGCCTACCGAACAACTGCCAAGATGGCAACGGGACATACCCCGTTTTCTTTGACATACAGATGTGAGGCAATGCTACCAATCGAAATTGAAATACCCTCACACCGAAGGATTTCCTATGCTTTGATAAGAACCAAGAATTGAAGAAAGAAACACTAAATTTGATACATGAGTTAAGAGATTAAGCAGCGGTAAGAACCGCTGAATATAAGAGGAGAATTTATAAGTATTACAACTCAAGAGTAAGGACTCGGTCATTTAGGAAGGGGATTTTGTACTCCGTAGAGTAATGGCCAATACTTAGAATCCTGCAGATGGACCCCTAGGACCAAACTGTGAAGGGCCATTAATCGTACGCAAAGTAATCCCATCGAGAGCCTACAAATTATGTCGCCCAGACGGTAACATTATGCCTAGAACATGGAATGCTGAACATTTAAGGCCATATTTTTCAAAGATGGATTAATAGAGAGCTTCTATCTGAAAAGAGAAAATCTACATGGTTGGGAGTAAAATGCTCCTTGTATTTGGACACTATCTAAGATGGTAGTCTACCTAAGATGGTAGAAAAGCCTCTGTCTGCGCCGAGATGGCCAGGGCAGAGCACTTCCTGGATGGGGGACAGAGTAAGCCTTTATCTGCACCATAAGATGGCTAGCTTAAAGCACTGAACAAGCCATTATCTACGCCACGCTATTGCCAGGTTAAGGCACCTCCTGGAGGGAGGATGGAGTAAGCCTTTATCCGCGCCATGAGATGGCCAGGGTAGAGCACCGAACAAGCCCATGTCCGCACCGCAAAAGGGGCAGGGCAGGGCACCTCCTGGAGGGAGGTCGGGTAAGTCCTTGGTTCCAACGTCTAAGATGAGCTAACTAAGAGCACCAGAAAATAATGGACAAAGACGTCCAGACCCAAGAAGATGCCCAATAAATAAAGGACTAAGATGTCCAAGCCCAAGTGAGGCTCAATCAATAATGGACTAAGATGTCCAGGCCCAAGAAGAGGCCCATCAAACAATGGACTAAGATGTCCAAGCCCGAGAAAAGGCAGATTCAAGAATGGACTAAAATGTCCAAGCCCGGGAAGAGGCTCATCAAATCATGAACTAAGACGTTCAAGCTCGAGAAGAAGCATATTCAATCATGGACTAAGATGTCCAAGCTCAACAGGCAGATAATCAAATTGCTTCTATGCAAAGCCTGAAGGGTTCTTATATATCGAAAAGAACAAATGAAAAGGAGTAAAATGAATCTTCATTGATTATTACCAAAATCTGGGCTTCAGAACTTACTTAACATCATCTATTAATACTCGAGTCTGGGTTTCGAGAATTTCTTAACATCATCTATTAATGCCCGAATCTGGGCTTCGGGATTCTCATATATGAATTTCAAAATCTAATACCGAATCTGCGTTTCGAGATTTTATCAATTGCCATCTTTACTAAGCCCAAATTAGGGTATGAAAACATTGTTGGTTATTACAATTCTTAATACTCGTACTTGAGTTTTGGAATTATTATCTAATTTTTCATAAAAACCCTAATCTGGGTACTTAACATCTATTATGAAGACTATTTTCATGAGCTTCTGGTTATTCAAAATATGACCTAATACGGGCAAGGGATTTCCATTTTAACAATCACCCGCTTACACAAGTATGTGCCCTAATCTGTGCCGGAGATTCTTACTGCAAAAAGAATTGACTCAAATATGTCCTGATCTGGACTTAAAGTTTAATATAGGAATCATACTACTAATTTTTCTTTAACTGACCATAAAAACCTAAATTTGGCTTTACAAATACCATATATAAAACCGTTCTTGGGATATCGCTATCTGGATTCTGAATATCACATTATCAATCTCTAAACTTCATAAGTTAATGCTCTAATCTAGGTTAGATTTCATGGATGATATGATGTAACTGAATCTGTTGTAGGCAACCAAAAATCTCGAACGGATCTTATTAATGCCAAAACGAAAAGTTGGTGTTCATAAATTCGAAATGAGGCTTATCAAGCAAATAAGAGCATTAATACACTGATTAATGACTAAGCATACATGTAAGTGTAATAGTAACAATAGTGCTTTTAATTTTGAATTTTCTAGGAAAGACAAAATCGTGAAGAGTAAAATAGCTATGGAAACTTTGTCCTAAAGAATAAAAGCCTCTTTCATACAAGGGGAACAAAATGTTAACCATAAAATATACTTAAAAGCAGAGGTATGAAAGAGGGATAATAAAATCAAAGTTTTAATGAAGAGATAGGCCAAGTTATCTTGAAAGACTAAAAAAAGATGTTTAGAAGATCCAACCACTTATACAGTGCAAAGCTCTTAGACCTAGATGAAACTAAATAAGACATTCGGCCACAATAACCATTTGACATAGATGAGAAAGCAATGATAACTCCAGAGCCTCTTTTTTGAAACAATCGATAATGTTCCTCTCAACCACACACTAAACCTTTCGAAGGAGTCAAAGGGATGCAGTCATTAGAGTTTAACAGCCTCAAACCTTTTGAAAGGGCCGAAAGATTCCATTTCTCAGTATCCACGGATTTCTTACCTTTCGATGAGGATGAAGAAGTCAAAGCAAGTGCGAGAAGCTCTATGGTGACCTTTTCAAGAGCATAGTAAGCCATTCAAACTGGTTAAAGCACATCTGGGATACCTTTAGACTACGTCGAAAGGTTCTACGAAGAAAGCAACACTTAGAAGTTAGCAAAAGCAAAGGAATGAAGGAAAAACTTTCGATGACATTGAAGGAAAATACAGCTCTCGACAACAACAAGTAAAGAAAAACCTCTCATCAAGGTCGAGGGATTCATGAAGATGTACAAAGAAAACATTTCGACAAAGTCGAAAGGTCCATAAAGGCAAAAGAAGGGAAAACTTTTCGACGATGTCGAAAGGATCAGAACAGCATGTTGAAGACAAACCTTTCGATGATGTCGAAAGGATCAGAAAAGCATATTTAATCTTAAACTTTTCGACAATATCGAAAGGTTCACAACAGCGTACAGAGAGGTAACATTTTGACAAGGTTGAAGAAAAGGAGTAAAATGGGATGAACCAAGCAGCATAAGAGACTCATAACCATTCGACACGGTCGAATGGTTCATAACCTTTTGATGAAGTCGAAAATTTTAAGGCGGCATATATAGGGGGACCTTTCGACTCAGTTGAAAGCATGGAGTCGAAGGAGGGGTCGCATGTATCTATAAATAAGATCCAAGAGATCCAGTTTTGGGGGTCGAATTATGGATACTAAATTCAACTTGTTTTGTCCACTTTCATAGAGATATTTATACTTGTAAAAACCCTAAATTGAATCCAAGAGAGAGCTTAATTTCTTATAACTCATTTTGGATATGAATAAAATGGAGATGGCTCATTCATGATGGATATTGGCAATGAGGAGAAGATCATTAGCTAGACTAATGATCAATTGCACATGATTTCAACCTCTTTCTCATAATCTCTTTTGATGTATGCTATGTATAAGATCGACTTAGTTATTCTCCATTGAAATGTGTCATCATTGAAATCCATACCTAACGTTGGAAGTTAAAGTGATGATGACGAGTCACATTTGAATGCATGGATATGGGAATAACTAAATTGATCTTATATAAGAAGAGTCAAGGGGTTAAAGGTATAAATTGGGACTGCTTTAAAAGGAGGAAAACCTTTCGACTTAGTCGAAAGGTTTGCTTCCTAATGGAATCCTAGGTTATATATCTTATAACCGCTCACGATGGATGGAATCTACTTCCTTAAGCATTAGTAAACCCTTTCAGTTGATTCCATAGAATGAAAATGGACATCAAAGGGGTTAAAAGCAGTTAGGGTTGGCAAATGAGCTATGCATCTCCTCACAACGATGTCAAGAGTTTTCACATGTTACCTTTCGGCATGATTAAAACGGAAGTGGTAGACATCAACTATAACTGTTTTTGACTCCAAGAGGAGATAGAATTCAACAAATTACTGATTTCTGGAAGCTAAATGACTGAGAATTATATCAACCTAATCGAAAGGTTGGAATAGCCTTGTCACACCTTTCAACAAAGTCGAAAGTTTTGGCAACCTACTTCCATCCTAACCTAGTCAAAAGGTTGAAGTGATCTTGTTAACAACCTTTCGACAATGTCGAATGGTTGAGCTGTTTTCTTCTACACCAACTTAGACGGGAGGTTGGAGTGGTCGTGTTAATAACTTTTCGACAAGGTCGAAAGTTTTGACAATTTAGTATTTTAACAACTTGGTCGAAGGGTTGATGTGGCCTCATTAACCTTTCATCAAGGTCAAAAGGTATGACCATTCACTATTCTTTTCATCCAGATCAACTTGATTGGGGCATTTTATCCAAAAATACACTTTTAGAAATGAAAATCATCTCAAACACATGGTGATGTTCAAACAAAATTATCTTATCAAAGCATTGGGGATGTTGACAATATTTCTCGTTATCAAAAATAGAATCACCTAAGGCAACCACTCTGAAGATGACAACTCGATCTCTCCTACAAAGCAATGAAGCCCAAACCTTGCTTTCCTCACATCGTGATATGTTAACACCATAGAATATACGGCATAGTACACCTTCATAAATGTTAGTGCAGTACTAATACAATGTGGCATCACAACATTCAACAAAGCAAGGCAGAGTCGTAAAGTACCAATGGAAGTGTGAGCTCTCTCAGAGAAGAAGGAAAGCATCCCATGACAACGCCATCCACATGTGGAGGCAGAAATATAAGCATGGTGCCGTACAAAATCCAAGACACACAAGCTATTCAAAGCATTAGATTTTTCCACCTCAATTTCAAACACTTCGACAATAATTTCAAGTTTCTCGCCTAAAGTCAGAAATTCAACCGTTGAAAATATGGTTTTCGGCAGGGGGCACATCAACAATCCATGCATGTCAAACAAATGAGACGGATGGATGACACATGATGCGATCCAAAGGTGGAAACTAAAAGAGAAAAAGAATGATGTCAACGATCCACATGCATCTCTGTACTATAAGTAGAAAAGGCACTTAGCAAAAAGGGGAGATTTTTCACCTTACCTTTTTTGGGCACACAAAATAAAATCTTTATACTCTCTACCATTATTTTTTTGAGCTAAGAACATAAAGGAAAGAAAGAGATATTTTACCCGTGGACATACGATTCCTTAACATTCGAACCATGTAAATATTAAGTGTCCATTTACTATTTCCAGTACTTCACTTTGCAGCTTTATTGTTTTTTGTTCCATTATCTTGAATACCAAGATAAAGAATTGATTCTACATACTTTTAGCATATGTAATATTGTATGCATAAAGATAAGATGGTAACTCCTTTTTAAGGCAAAGTTATTATTATTAATTTTGTTAATTCATAGTCGTGAAAGCATTCAGCGTCGTGATTACTTCATAAAAAATTACTTGGGTGATTGTGAGACAAAAAATCTCACCAACATTTTGACACTAGAAGGAGGACCGAATTCTCTCTCCAGCAAAGTTTACATGCATTTTCTTCAAATACCACTACAATACGATGGACTCCACCACCCTTCTCCCTCCCCCGCACAAGAACAATTACACTTGGCTTCAAAAATCTCGAAGAATCTATTCGTAACCTCAAAAGCCCTAGCTAAGGTGGAAGGTTCCCTTCTGATCCCATTCTGGATGCATTTTAGGCCTTCGCTAATAAAACGAACCAACGTATGGAGGGGTTAGAAAAAACTATGGACCAACATACTGCTCTTAAGCGAAAATCTCCTCAACCATCCACAACTCACCACCTTCACTCACTAACTACACCGGCTATACAACTTATAGGTGATAACGGAAGTCTTAGAAATAAGGACAGTGAGGCTGGCCTAAAAACCAATGCCAAACATAAAGGCAAGACCCAGGCCATTATGGAGTGTTCCTTTACAGCTGCCATGAAGAGTTCCTCATAAGCCATCGTGGAGGGTTCCTTATAGACATTAATTTTTGTTTCTTTATAGTTGTCGTGAAGTGTTCCTCATAAGCCATCGTAGAGAGTTCCTTAAATCCAATGGGGAGTGTTCCCGTGAAAGCTATTAAAGGGTGGCTGACACCACCACATTATAAGAATCAAAGCCTTCATGACTATTAAAGTGAAAGACTCTATAGAGCAATTTGCAGAAGCTTCCGTGTGATAATTTTGACACGAAAGAATAGAGCCATTGTGATGTGTTTATTGAAGCCATTGTAATGAAGAGAATCAAAGTCATCATAAACTTTGAACATGAGCTTACAACCGACAGATCTCATCTTCCTTAGGATCTGTTTGGGATGAATCACCCTTGTAAAACGAAGTGACGTCATCATAATCCAAAGCAGATTGAGCTTGCTTCTTTAGTATTAGCGGGTTAATGTTAGTAGGTTTTGATCTATGGGCTGTCTTTAAGAAACTCTTCATGATGGCTCCTTTCTTTGCAATTGTCCTATGGTAGCTAATTATATTTGGGTATAACAATTTTTTTAGGTAAATCTTGTCTCATGAAACTTTATTCTTTCGGAATGTGGCACCCTTCGGTTTCTTACCTAATAGTATGTACTCATAGAATATTAAACACGATGGCTTTTGAGTTCAGGCCTTTGGAAAATAAGTTTAGTTTTTAACATATTGATCCCTTCGACACATAAACATTCAAGATTTATACCTTCGGGTCTAGGTTTCATAGCTTTCTTATAACAATCGCAAGGTTCGGAGTTAGTAGGTAGACCACTCCTTCGGCATATCCTTTCGGGAATGAGCCACCCAAAGTTCTAGAATGAAGGCTCGATTACAAAGTGATTTAGGTGAAAGGAGAAAAAGTGACTAATTGTTCAATATACAGTCAAACAGGAGCATAGATCGGTTACCGATCCGTCAAGCATATTTTAAAAAGGAAACAAATAATAATATTGTGAGATGAAGATATATCTACCAAACCATGAATTGGAGCAACTTTTAATTAATTATCAATGATGAGTGGAATGTACGAAGATCTTGATAACGGATTTGCAATATTTATATCTACCGAGAAGACACGACTCAATTATTGTTCGGAATGAAGTGCCAATATTCTCGATAAGGATGCAATGTTCCATGAAAATGTATTGAGCAATGGAAGCATCTATGCTTATTTGGACTTCGTCGCTTGTCTCAATTCAAAACATGCTTTATGTCCACAGAAGCATACTTTAGGGAAAATGTTATTTGACATTTCACCTAAGCAACCGTTTAATGGACTTGGACTACATAATGGTGGAGGAATGGACTTTGGGCTTGAGGATGATCAATTATAAAGAGTAAAGGAAGAAATGGGGAAATTTTGGCTCATTTTTCCCTTGAAACTCAAGAGCATTGAAGACTAAGGTATTTTCAAGCAAAGTGCAATACTCTAGCCTAAGTCCATGGATCAATATTGATCCATTCATGGATCGATACCGATCTATCAAGTCTTGGGATTTATTTTAGATTTAACCTGCTCTCTTTCCTAATATTCAGGATTTGAATGAGTGATGAATCTAAACAATATCTGATGAATCTAAAGGTCTGGAACATCCTAATTTAGCTATAAATAAGTCATCCTCTCCAAAAAGAAAGGACTTTTGATATACCCTTTTTTTATAAAATATTGGGGGAAACTCA
The DNA here is from genome assembly GCA_030765085.1 of Allium cepa. Classification (NCBI taxonomy): domain Eukaryota; kingdom Viridiplantae; phylum Streptophyta; class Magnoliopsida; order Asparagales; family Amaryllidaceae; genus Allium; species Allium cepa. The sequence goes on along the minus strand of CM060942.1, from coordinate 689,948,736 downwards.
GTCATTTCTATACCTCAAGACGAATCATCAAGATTAATTATAAAAAGTGGTAGATCTGGTACAAACAAATAATGAAAATTGATAAAGTGGAAATAGACCAGTGATTTGCTGAATAACCATAACAATATCTTGTCTCGTTTTTTATTTTCTCTTCAATTCCTTACTATTAGCATTCTCTTTTTTTAATTTCTATCGAATGGGATGTTAGCCCAACATAAAGGCTAACACAAACCTTTTTGAGATCTTATATTGAAATATAATATGAAAGTTTATGCTAAGAACTTTATTAAAAAGGTTTAGATCACAATTGCTATTTCAAATTTATTCCATGTGATATTATATTAATGTTTATTGTTAGTTTAATCACTGTTTTTTAATTGATTAGCATTAGGTGTATTACTTATTTAACTTTCATGCATTATTAAAAGAATCCAATTTCTAAAATACAAAAACAAAATTTATCTATTACTGGCCATTTTAACAAAAAAGAAAAGGTAATATATGCCTCCACAGATGGAAGCTGTTGGGCGAATTTTCACCCAGAAGATCTCGAGACCAGGAAGCCACAGTTTCACTCGGGTTCGCAATCTCCACTTCATTCAGCACGACCAATCACCTCCTCATTCGGCCTTCACCTCATTCGGGCTCCCTCCATTCGGCCACTCCACTACCGGATCTACCCCCTTACCGAGCCAACCTCATTCGGTCCACCACTCCATTCGGCATAGGCTCCTGCCGAACCAGACTTCACCGGCCCAGGTCCACCGGACCAACCTCTCCAATATCCACCCATCACCGGACCACCATAGCCGGACCAGGCACCACCGGTCCAAACTCCAACATCTCCCTACCGAACGAGGCTACCACCGGTCCAACCTCACCACCGAATGAACCTCGCCGAACCAGACAACTGCCAGTCCAGATCGCTTCAGCCCGGGCCCACCAGCAGTTATATACTTCCAAGACCCATGCCCCCTACCTCATTCTATAAATAGAGGGGCAGGGGTACAACAATGGCAGACAAGTTTGAGAGCTCAAGCAAGGAAGGAACTTTCAAACTACTTTCATATACTGATATACGAAGCATTGTACCTGTAATCTGAGAGAAAGAAGATAATAACATATAAAGTGGACGTAGGCACATTCTGGCCGAACCACTATAAATCTGTGTGTCTTTTACATTTTCAGCCCCTACTTCTTTCATATTTACATACTCATCTAAAATCACTGAAAATCACATATAATCAACTAAATAATACGACTTGGAGGTGTTTGTCCATTTTTTGTGCAAACATTTTTGGTGCTTTCACTGAGAACTGAACTCAGACTTCATCTTCAGAACTCAAGCTTCATCTTCTCCCACTCAACCTTCTTCCTAACAACATCACTCGTTGCTTAGAAATCATGCCTTCCAAACAGAGAAGGGATGTTAACAAAGGAAAGAACATCGCAACTAGCAGCCTTCCAGATCCAGCAATCACAGATCAGCCCACTTCAACAGCAGTACCAGATGAAAATCAGGAAAATCCAACTGGTCCCGCAACGGAACAACCAATCACTAGGGCAGATCTGGACAGGGTTGTGGCTGAAGTAACTAACCGCTTCACATCCCAACAAGAAACTTTGGTGGACCAACTCATGACACGCTTAAGGGAGCTGAAGAGTCCAACCGCAACACTGAATCATGGGGTGAATCCCAATCCGGAGGATCCCGGAGGCAATAAAGGTCTTCACTCTTCGAACAAGCTATCAACAGGAAAAACGATGATAGGGGCCGCGCCCGGACTCAGCCCGAATTCCGACTCGAGGAAGCCCTTGGAACCGAACCTAGCGGGGGAGGCACCAGGCGAGGGTCGGATGTAGCTGAACCAGTCATGCCACCTAATCATAGAAACCCCGCTGAACGGAGCCGAGCTAGAACCCAGCCCGAAGTTGACCCCATGGATGTGCTCGAAACAGAACCCCACAGGGGAAGATCAAGGCAGGGGGAAACTGTAGCTGGTCCTAGCGTGCATCCAAGCAGCCAAAGACAACCACTGGATAATGCTAGAGGTGATAGACTGTACCATCCCTACAGGTCATCTGGACGAGATAGATCCCGCAGGGAAGAACCGAGCTCATTTTTGTCCGCTCCAAGTTCTGACGAACGAATGGCACGATTATTCAGAGAATGTGTCCAACGGGAGCAAAGGGACCGGGGAATAGGCGCTAGGGTCACCAGTCCCTTTACCCGAAATATCGAAACTGCCATCACTCCCCGGGAATGGAAAATGCCAACCATGGAACCTTACAAAGGAACTTCCGACCCCATCGTACACCTGCAGAGATACACCCAGCATATGCTCATGAGTGGAGCAACAGAAGGAGTATTATGTAAATGCTTTCCGCTATTCCTATCAGATCTAGCTACCTCCTGGTTCTGCCATCTACCCCAAGGATCCATCAGCTCATGGGAGATGTTAAAAGAAAGGTTTATTAGCCAGTTCCGCATCCATGTGGAACAACCCAAGGATGCTTATTCTCTATCCAATCTCAAACAGAAATCCGGAGAGACGCTGCAACAATATCTAACACGGTTCAACGCCGCAGCGGCAGCAGTTCAAGATGCCGATGAAAAACTCACTCTAATGGCCCTCTGTAGTGGTGTACATCCAGACACCAAGTTTGCCAGAAGATTAACTAAGGAAAAACCAGCTACCTTGCCTGATTTCTTCCATGAAGCTGGAAAGTATATGAGACTTGAAGACGCTGCTACGGAGAGGCAGTCAGGGCAACAAGGCAAGATAGTTCAGGACAAGGTTCCCACTGCAGCTAAGGACGCTCGAAGAAATGAATCTAGAGACAATGCTGGGGGCAGAAAGGTTGAGAAGCGCCAATATCGACCAGGGCCAAGATTTGACTCCTACACTCCTTTGAATGAAACAATCGAAAACATCTACCTAGCCACTCAGGGCGAACTCGGATACAAGCGCCCCCCGCACAAGAAAGAATCAGATAACGCACTCAAGTCCGGAAAGTTCTGTCGCTTCCACGAATCCCACGGACATGACACCAATGAATGCCACCATCTTCGGGACTTGATCGAAGAACACATTAGAAGAAGAAGACTGGAACGTTATGTGAAAGGTCAGAACAGGACTCCAACTCCTGCCAATGAGAACTCAAAGCAACCCCTCCCAGAAGTAGGCGGAGGGAATCGCAACAATCACAACACCAGTGGCTCTAGTCAAGAGAAGATAGTGGTCCTTACCATCTCAGGAGGACCACACATCGCCGACAGAAGTTGGGCAGAGATGGAAAGGTACGGCAAGTCGCTTAGAAATGCCGAAGGATATGTTAACTCCATTACGGAGGAACGCCACCCGAAACGAAAAGAAAACAATGACATTGTATTCAGTAGGCATGATTTGGAAGGAAGACAGTACCCACATATGGATCCCATGGTCATCTCTGCCTGGTTTGGTCCAGCTAAAGTTTTTCGGATTCTAATAGACACGGGAAGCTCCGTAAATATCCTGTTCAAACATGCTTTCGACAAAATGAAGTTATCAATGAAGGATGTATCCCCCTGTGACAAACCACTGCACGGTTTCACTGGAGATGCGAAAATGCCCCTCGGGCAACTTGACCTCTTCGTCGAAATAGGAAGTCATCCCCGCTCCGTTGTACGAAAACAAACGTTCGTACTAATAGAAAACCACTCGGCTTACAACGCTTTCTTGGGAAGACCAGCCTTGTCTGACTTTCAGATTGTATTAGCCCCCTGGTGCCTGAAAATGAAATTTCCAACAGACAACGGAGTAGGAGAAGTAGAAGGAGATCAAGATGCTGCCCGAGACTGCTACGTAACTGAACTTCGTAATAACCGCAGAAAGAATAAAGGAAAAGATGCAGAGACTATTCTCTGCATGAAAAGCTTGGAGGCATAGCAACTAAAGAAAGCCCCTCCTCTTCGATACACAAGCGATCCCTTCAATGAACTAGACCCCAGGGATAAAGAGGAGGAGGCTACCGCCGAGCCTGCAGAGGCTATGGAATTCGTATCGGTAGATAAGCATGATTCAAGTAGACTATTAAAAATCGGATCTCAGCTGAAAACGGAATTGAAGGACCAACTCATTGACTTTCTCCGCCACAACTTAGATGTATTTGCGTGGACCCATGCCGATATGACAGGAATCTCCCCAGACATAGCATGCCACATGTTGAACATCGATCCCACCAAGGTACCAGTAAAGCAGAAAAAGAGGAGCATGGGGGCAGAGCGATCAGCAGCCCTTGATGAGGAAGTAAAAAATCTACTTGCTAATGGCTTCATACGGGAAGCCATCTACCCAGAATGGATCGCTAACCCAGTGCTAGTAAAAAAGGCCAATGGAAAGTGGCGAACATGTATTGACTTCTCCAATCTGAATGACGCTTGCCCGAAAGACTGCTTCCCACTTCCCCGAATTGACCAACTCGTAGACAGCACAGCTGGGCACGAACTCCTATCTTTTATGGATGCATACTCCGGATATAACCAGATCCCCATGCACGCTCCCAATCAGGACCACACTAGCTTCATCACCGACCGCGGATTATATTGTTACAAAGTCATGCCTTTTGGACTCAAAAATGCTGGAGCTACCTATCAACGCCTCGTCAACAAAATGTTCGCAGAACTGATAGGACGAACTATGGAAGTATATGTGGATGACATGTTGGTGAAGTCCAGGAAAGCCAACGACCATGTAAGCCATCTGGACGATATGTTTCGGGTACTTCGCTGATATGGAATGAAGCTGAATCCTCTAAAGTGCTCCTTCGGAGTATCATCGGGAAAATTCTTAGGATTCATCGTCCACGCCAGAGGAATCGAAGCAAACCCTGAACAAATCCGAGCTTTAAAAGAAATAAGGATACCTTCCACTCGAAAAGAAATGCAGAGCCTAAACGGAAAGGTGGCCGCCCTAAGCAAATTCATTTCCAAGGCAACTGACAAGTGTGTCCCTTTCTTCGAGGCACTCAAGAAAGACAAAGGGAGGTTCGAGTGGACCGACGAATGCTTAAAAGCCTTCCTCAACCTAATCGAACACCTTCAGAGACCACCAGTACTCTCAACTCCAAATGAAGGTGAAGTGTTATACCTATACCTCGCTGTATCATCTCATGCTCTAAGCGCCGCCTTGGTAAGAGAAGAAGACCGCACACAACGCCCGGTTTACTTTGTAAGTAAGAGATTTACAGGGGCAGAGGCCAGATATCCTAAACTTGAGAAATTAGCATATTGTTTATTGATCGCGTCACGAAAACTGCGCCACTACTTCCAGTCTCACTCCATCAGGGTTCTAACCGATCAACCACTGAGACAAGTGCTCCATCGTCCTGACACTTCTGGGCGACTCCTCAAATGGTGCATCGAACTAAGTCAGTATGATATCACCTACCATCCTCGTACCGCTATCAAAGGACAAGCCATGGATGATTTCATTGCCGAATTCACTATCAACGAAGGCAAGGAACAATCCGAAGTAGCAAAAAACATCAAGTGGAACCTCTTTGTAGACGGAGCATCGAACGAACAAGGCTCGGGGGCAGGTATTGTGATCATCACCCCCAGGGGAAGAAAGTTGTACTATGCATTGAGATTGGAGTTCACGGCCACTAACAACGATGCTGAATATGAAGCAGTAATAGCGGGATTGGAACTGGCCCTAGAAATTGGAACCAATTCCTTATGTATTCATAGTGATTCTCAGCTTATCGTAAACCAGGTACTAGGAGAATTCCAGACTCGAGGAGAACGACTCACAGCATACCTAAAGAAAACCAAACTGCTGCTCGATCAATTGGACCATTATCTAATCAAACACATTCCTCGAGAAGAAAACCAAGAGGCAGATGAACTTGCAAAGCAAGCTAGTATGAAGAACAGCACCATTTCCGGAGCACTAGCAATCTCAAGGCAGCTGGCCCCAAGTTTCGAACAAGTGAATCTGATAACTGCAATCGAAGAAGGAACCTGGATGACTCCTATCCGGAAATATTTGCAAGATGGCATACTACCCGACAGGCGTGACGAAGCCAAGAAGATCTTGAGGAAAGTTCCCCACTACACAACACAAGAAGGCATCCTCTACCGGCGTGGCTTCTCTAGCCCCTTATTAAGATGCGTCGCCGGAAGGGAAGCCAAGGAGATATTAACAAACATCCATCAGGGATGATGCGGAGATCACACTGGAGGACAGACTTTGGCAAGAAAGATACTCCGATATGGATATTACTGGCCCACACTAAACAAAGATGCCCTAGACTTCGTTAAGAAATGCGACAGATGTCAGAAGTTCGCCAAGATCCCTCGACTGCCCACAAACGAAATTACTCAAATGACCAGCCCTTGGCCCTTTGCTGTATGGGGAATTGACTTAATTGGCGAACTGCCAACGGGCCGAGGCGGAGCCAAATATGCCATAGTGGCAGTCGATTATTTCACCAAATGGGTGGAAGCGGAACCTTTAAATAAAATATCTTCAGCAAAAGTTATCAACTTCTTGATCAAAAACATTCTGTGCAGGTATGGAGTCCCACTCAAGATCGTATCCGACAACGGACTCCAGTTTGACAGCGAAGAATTTGCCGACTGGTGCCAAGAACATGGAATTCATAAAAGCTTCTCATCAGTAGCTTACCCTCAGGCAAACGGACAAGTTGAAGCTGTCAACAAAATTCTCAAAACCCTAATCAAGAAGAAACTTGAAAAGTCAAAAGGCGCTTGGGTGGACGAACTTCCTACGGCACTATGGGCATACCGCACATCTTTCAGAACATCAACGGGACACTCCTTTCTCTTTGACATATGGATCGGAGGCAATGCTCCCAGTTGAGACTATTGTGCCTTCCCACCGTAGGATCCACTACAACCCAGAAGAAAACGAAGAACTCCTCCTCATGTCTTTGGATCTGATCGAGGAAAGGAGAAACGATGCAGCACTCAAAGCAGCAGCTCACAAACAAAAAGTGGCAGCACAATACAATTCCAAAGTCAAGCATCGCAGCTTACAAGAAGGAGATCTTGTCCTCAGGCGAATCTTTCCGCGCCCCGGGGCACTGGACCCCATCTGGGACGGACCATATGTAATTCATAAAGATCTCCACAACGGAGCTTACATTTTGTCAACAGTGGACGGAGAGGTGTTCCAGAGGGCATGGAACATCCGACACCTCCGTCGATACTTTTCTTAACTTGTACTGCCCATATGAAGTGAATTAACAAAGAGAATCAGTGGACGTAGGCATTTCCGTGCCGAACCACTTTAAAAAATCTTGTCTCTTTTTAACTTGTTCCTTTATATCTTGGCTGCTCGTTAAGTTTTATCCCTTTCTGTTGAACAAAATCCTATGGCATCTCCACTCAAGACGCACCACGGCCTCATCTGGACTAGGCCTAACAGGTACGCTACGATTCTATGCACTCGCCAATGAGACACTTTTGCTCCAGCATCCCTCTGCTGCGGGTTAACTCATTGCGCGCCTGCCCTCAAAGCCAACTGTAATGAGCCGATTATAAGTCATCATAAAGGCCGACTATAGCCGATGGCAGCTCATTACGGCGTTCGGCTCGCCGGCAACTGTGAACCTACTTTAAGCCCCAACATAAGGTGTGGCCAGCCAGGGGTAGTTCACGGCCAACGGCACCCACGCTAGCCGGCCACGGTAAATCGAATAATACCCACGATTACGGACCATAATGGTTCGGGTAGTTACCGTGCGCGATCTCGGCTCCGATGTGTCTTAAGTGCGGCTGTGGTAAAAAAGAAAACTCCCCGCGGAGGCGTAAGATGGGTGACAAATGTCTCCAAGACCCACAGCTAGGGAAAGTGACTACAAAACCCGTTTGCCACGAACTTAAGCACATCGACGGCCTTCCGTGACTGGAAGTTTTACTTTTACTATATTTCCATTCCATTTAAATATTTTTCTCCTATCCTGTATAACAAACTCTAAAGTACAGGAAACCGAATAGGAAGCATTCACTCATGAGGCTCTAAGCCTGCGTACTGGGTGGCAGGGCGCTCAGCTATACCCGTGAACAGTTACACAAGACACTCAAAGCTACCGCCTGCGAATAAAACATAAAGGGCGGTACTCTCTTCTCTTGTACATAAATGCGTAACTATAGCTTATTCATACACTGACATTGCAAAACGTGAAATTATATTTCAAGCAAAAACTTAACATCAAACACAACTAGAATCATAGGCATATACATAATTGTACTTCTCACACGGCACATAAAGATAGCAACAACATTTAAACATGACAAAATCAGCTCATATTATAAGATCACACGAAGTTATTCTTTGCAAATAATTTTATTACAGTTGCATATCAAAGACTAACATAAACAGTGATAAAAAAGAAACAAAAAGATGGCAGATGCATCCACACTCCATCACCAACTCCCCCAGCCTACTTAGCCGCAGGATCAGAGCCCCCAGCATGTGGATCAGAAGTCCCGCCTGTCCAATTCGGAAGAGGAATTCATTAAACGAACAACCAAGTTATGGAAACACAGGAAGAAAAGAAAGGGAAGAAGAATAACTCACCAGCATCCGCCGCTTGATCCTCATCATCCAACTGCACGCCCGCTTCCTCTGCAGCAAGCAGCCGCATCCCCTCTTTCACCGCCGCTTGCTCCTCCTTTGAGAACTGAGCAGTAACCGCACTCAAGTTGAAAGCCTCTCCGCCTTCCTTACCCGCGTTCACCCTGGCCTCCTCTAAAGCCTGGAGATACACCTTGGCCATGACCCGAGGGTAATCGTCCATCCAAGACAAGCCGCCCTCCTTCCAAGTGTGGAAGTACATATCCTGCAGCATCTCATCCATCATCCCCTCGTTTTCCTCAAACTCCCTCACCCGGGCCTCGGAAGCTTGCAACTTGGCGACGGCGACGTCCCTCTCTGACTGGTATCTCAAGCAGTCAGCCTGGAGTGACCTCCTCAGTTCCTCTTCCTTCAACCTGAGGGACCTCCTCATCTCCTCCATCTCCTCCTTCAACTCGGCCTGAGCCATCTCCGCAGCCTCGAGCCTCCCCGACAACTCCTCTACCCGCTCGAGATCCGCATTTCGAACCTCATCCACCGTTGCGATAGCTATGTTAATCCGTTCCCTGCAAGCGACCTCCATCTTCCGTAATTCCGCCCTACTGGCCTTCTCCATGGTCTCTTTCAGCCGCTTGGAGGCTTCCTCATGCTAGGAAATCTGGATGGCTTGGTCGGCGAGCTGCTTGGCCTGATCGGCAACCTTTAACCTCAACCGAATGTTAGCACTCCCGATCTCTTCCCCGGCCTTGACCAACTTAGCATGATGCTCCATTAACTTCCTGGTCTCTGCGGCCACCCGGTCGATATTAGCCTTGGCCTCATCCCCCATGGTGACTACCCGTGTAGTAAGTAAATCAAGATCTAAAGATTTGGCCTCGTCCAGCACCCTTACCATGGGGTTGCGGGGAAGAAGATGCTCGCCCGTGGTCTCATCGAATGAAATGTCCCGAAAGCTTGGGTCTAAATCAGGATGACCAGCAAAAGGGTCACGAGGCACGGGGCGAGGCACATCGGGACGCCTTATATGAATGACAGTAGGACTCTTGGAAGGAGGAGGAGGGGGGCCGGGCTCCGTGCTCTCCTCCGTAGTATCACGAGGAGGCTGAGTAGGAGGCTGTGAACCAGGGGACGACTCAAATAAGGAACGGCTCCGCTTCCTTTTCTGAATGCCCTCTTCGATGACCCCAAGAAGAGGGCGGTACTTGACTACATCCCCAGTGCGATCAGTAGAAGGTTTCGCGGAAGCTCTCCTCGACTTAAATTGTTCAAGGCGGTGTCGAACATCCGACGTTTTACCCGCCTGGCCTGCCCCTGGAATAAAGAACAAGTGTTACGAACATACAATAATCCGCAATTCAAAAAGTGTGCTAAGTTAAAAAGAAAGAAAAGTGAGGAGACACATCTATTATACAAACCCGGCGGAGGAGTGGGATACTGCAATAAGTCCTGGATCTCATTCCAGGACGGAAGTGAACCGTCAAAAATTTCTAAGTCCCTATCGAAAATGGAATCGGCAGAAGACAAAAGTTCACCTTGCGTCGCCGGAGTCACCCTAGCTGAAGCCACAGCTTTGCCGGTTTCCTTTGCCTTCTCCGTTTTTTTCTCCTTTTCCTTCTCCGTTTCCGACTCTCCCTCCGACTCCCTGAAGGCCCGACGGAGAGCCTCATCCAGTTCGAGGTCTTGCTCAGAGGTTAGAGCGGCAACACCACTACCACCTTGACCGTCGCCATCTCCTCCACCCTCCGACCCTTCTCCAACTTCGCCTCCTTCCTCCTCTTCCACACCTTCCTCCTCCGGGACAGTCGGGCAAGTACTTGGAGAAGGGCCATCAGACTTCTTCAGTTTCTTCCCCCCGACCACGGGACGCTCTGCGAAAGGCTCCCTCTTACCGCTCTTTACCGTAGCCCCCTCCTTAGCTTTAGCAGCCCTCTCCTCAGCCGTATCCCTTTGCTTAACCACAGACTGGTGCGGTAAGATCAAATTATACTCCAAGAGGGTTGCGTTCCTGATCAAGAAAGAGGCCGACCGGTCCCGTGCCGGAATAGCCTTTAATTCAGCAGCCATTCGCACTAAGGAATCGTCCTCCACGACTGCAATACCACCTGTCGCTAGCCCGAAATAGAAGCATGTCAGAAAAAACACTACAGTCAAAACACATGAAAAATATAAATGAGATCAATCTTACAGCCGGAAGTGAAAAGGCGGAAAGAAACAGCATCGTCCTTGACGAAGAACCACTCCTTCTTGAACATGGTGAACTTGGAATACAAGTCCAGAACTGGTTTGAAGGGTACGGCCGCCTCCAGACTAATATACGGAGACCCCTTCTTATAGCCTCTCAGATTGTACAAGTATCGGATTTCCCGGTTAGAAGGAGGACGCCCGTACCTCCTCTGGAAGATAACAAAGAGGCTCACCAGGATGGCATATGAGTTAGGCTGGAGCTGGAAGGGAGCCACCTTCAAATATGTGGTGAAGCTTACTATCCAAGCGTTGATAGGGGGGATAGCGCCGCACATGCAATGGTATCTGCTAAAAGCGAAGTAGCCCTCGGGAGGATTATATGGCATCACTCCATCTCCCGGCAGCAGCATAAGAGCCCAATCTATCCCGAAGGAACGGGATATGACGTCAAGTTGCTCCTCCTTTAGGGAGCTAGGAAAGCAATCCGGGGGAGAGACCAAAAGTTCCTGTGGACCATATCCGTCCACTAGAGACCTCGGAATAGGTCGGTGTTGCCCGGATCCTGGTTGGACTGGGGGCAAGGAAGAAGAAGGCTCTCCCGTGCCTCTAGACTTCTTTCTATCCGATCGTGTTTCCGCTTTGCGAGACATTTTCTGCAACACAAGGAAAGCAAGGCATTAGAACAGGGAACATAGAAAAGTAAACAAACAAGTGCGTGCAAGTGTGGGATTTCATTCGCAAACTAAAGTTTTCAAGGTCATCATGTTCATTCGGTTTCCATCCCATTCGGTCATCATGTTCATTCGGTTTCCATCCCATTCGGTCATCATGTTCATTCGGTTTCCATCTCATTCGGTCATCAAGTTCATTCGGTCATCATGTTCATTCGGTGGTACTGTATCAAGGGCATTCGGTACGCAAGGCATTCGGCCCCAAGGCCGTAGTCCCATTCGGTGAAACGAAGACTTACGTGTATATTCGGCAATAAGTATATACCTGGTTCGGTATAAGGTTGGTTCGGCAAAACACTTGGTTCGGCAATAGATTGATTCGGCGCTTGTTGGTTCGGTAAAGAAAAACAAGGGGGGTACGGCCTCTATATATAGGCGAACTCACAACCACCGAACCAAACAATTCGCCCAACCGGACCAATAATACCGGACCACCAGAAGCCGAATGAGAATAGCCGGACCAACCAAGAACCGAATGGAACTCTCTCTCTACCGTCCAAGACCAGGAACTAGTGGCGTGCAAAGCGCCTCCCTCAGATAAGTACCGAACTCCAGAACTAACTAATAAAATAAGATTATGATAACGATGAATAAGTCGTAAAATCCTCACCGACGTGGATTAAATCGTTTACACGTGTACGCGACCTCGAATGGTCCATAGGCACGCTCTGAATGGTTATTAACCCTACCATCGTGGGAATTTACACTTTGACACGCATTCTTAAGCCCATCGGTCATATGGATATTTGATAATTATTATGAAATGGCTAAGCTACTTACACATGTACGGGGTTGCGAACGATCCCTAGGCATGCTCTGAGCTGGCAATAAACCATCTTCACAAACATAAACCGGGCATCGACGATGCCAAGCCCCTTCGGGGCTCACTCTCTCGTCCTTAACGGCACAGTTCACTTCATCTCGAATATTTCGATCATGAACGGTCGTTATTCGAAATCACGCTAAAACTGTAAATTTCTTTGCAGGACATTAACGGAATACGAACGTCCGATCACCGGCGTTACAAAGCCAATCTCCCTGCCACAAGAAAAACAAAGCGCGACACATGCAAGCACGTGCCCCACTTTGGGGGGCAAATGTTGGGCGAATTTTCACCCAGAAGATCTCGAGACCAGGAAGCCACAGTTTCACTCGGGTTCGCAATCTCCACTTCATTCAGCACGACCAATCACCTCCTCATTCGGCCTTCACCTCATTCGGGCTCCCTCCATTCGGCCACTCCACTACCGGATCTACCCCCTTACCGAGCCAACCTCATTCGGTCCACCACTCCATTCGGCATAGGCTCCTGCCGAACCAGACTTCACCGGCCCAGGTCCACCGGACCAACCTCTCCAATATCCACCCATCACCGGACCACCATAGCCGGACCAGGCACCACCGGTCCAAACTCCAACATCTCCCTACCGAACGAGGCTACCACCGGTCCAACCTCACCACCGAATGAACCTCGCCGAACCAGACAACTGCCAGTCCAGATCGCTTCAGCCCGGGCCCACCAGCAGTTATATACTTCCAAGACCCCTGCCCCCTACCTCATTCTATAAATAGAGGGGCAGGGGTACAACAATGGCAGACAAGTTTGAGAGCTCAAGCAAGGAAGGAACTTTCAAACTACTTTCATATACTGATATACGAAGCATTGTACCTGTAATCTGAGAGAAAGAAGATAATAAGATATAAAGTGGACGTAGGCACATTCTGGCCGAACCACTATAAATCTGTGTGTCTTTTACATTTTCAGCCCCTACTTCTTTCATATTTACATACTCATCTAAAATCACTGAAAATCACATATAATCAACTAAATAATACGACTTGGAGGTGTTTGTCCATTTTTTGTGCAAACAGAAGCAAATCCTCTAGTCTCCAAATTTCATTATCTTCTTGTCCCATATATAAAAATATGCAATGATGTTTTGTTGAAACAGGGCTAGCACGTAGCGCAGTAATCAGGTAAATTTCAAAAAAAAATTATTCTATTTGGATCTGGTTTAAAATGCCCGATAATAACTTGCTTTGGTAAAATCCAATTTCACTTATTTAAGCATTACTCGGTAGTGATAATTATTTTACATCAATTCTCTTCGTCAAAACTATATCAGATTAGGACTTATGGAATTTGGTACTGGTTGAAATTCCATTGTCGTACATATTCAAGTCTATATTCCAAACACGAAGTCCTTGGTTCAATAATATCAATTATTATTAACTGAACTGCTCTGGCCATAGACTTTGACTTGACTTCAAGTGATGGTGATACTAACCGCATATAACCGAGGTGACGAATTCTGTCTTAAATAGTGTATCACTGTCAATGCTTCCACTCGACCAAACTATAATCATTCGATTGACATCGTGCCACAATTGAACTTTAATCAAAGCGGAGTTTCCACATTGAAGCTCGACAATATTCTCAAGTCGAAAGAATCGTGTAACATTGTCACCACGATATTTGTATGTTTCACATTAGTTATATTAACCGACACAAAATAATCGAGTGGATCATTCCATAGTTATCCAATAGCTATCAGTACGTAACCCATTTGTGCCTCCAACAGCCATGAATAATACACCACCCAACATTTGAAGAGCGTTTCGTACTCTAATCTCAACGGATTTATAAATATCCAATCTGATACATCTTAACTAGAAATATTTAAAACGGTTTGTTTAGTTTATTATGATAAATCACTCATGATCACAACACATTGTAACTACTATGACAAAACATATCATTTATGGAATTCTATTAAATATATTTTTTGTAATTAAATTAATTAATTAATTAATACGAGTAGTTTGGCACGTGCGATGCACGTGCATATAAAAATAGGTATTAATAAACATCATTTATAAAAAAATTGGACGTTACAACTATGCCGTTAAGTACACGTAATGTTGTATGATTTTACATACACAAAGGCATAAATCAACTGGTTGTTAAAACGCGAGTGAGACTAAGTTGATTTTAAGAAATAAAAAAATAAAGTAAGGAAAGCAACGACTAATATATCAACATCTCAAGAGATGCAATAAACATCAAAATAATGCTTCCTACATTTCAAAACTTGGAAACCTTGCACGATATCTCTTCAAAGATTTGTTCTTTTTCTTCATATTGAATATGCTTCTCATGTTACTCTCTTCCTCGAAGACCCTTGATACTTTTAATGTATAATACTGCTTGATGCTAATGTGTAACATTCAAGTTGGCCTTGTAAAGAAATCCATCATTTCAATCTATGCATGTAAGGATTCGAATAACAACATTTACTCGATTTTAGTAAGTGCCAAGGTCAATTTCACACACATTTAAGATTAGTTATTTCGCACACGGTAATGAATTTCAATAAGCTATTCAGTTTATAGTCTGTGTACTAACAAACTATTATAGGAGCGTATCTTTTTTTAAAAAAAATATTTTCTATATGAAAAAATTGTCCTATAAAGAGGAAAGCACTCGTCATTTATTAATAGAATAGCCAAAAACCATTCATAATAATATTTGCTTGAGTACTGCATTATACATATAGTTTTTCCGACTAAAACTACGGTTTGTGTAAATACATTAAAACTTTATTTATACCATCGTTATTGAAAATGAAGATGATTTCATTATTCATATGGACTTGATGTGGGGTAAGTCAACTATTAATTGATGTACTTTATTGTAGACAAAATTTTATGGCTGTTCATGAAATAGTATGAACGGGGCCTCTTATTATGGCATGAGTTATTTGGATTGTATTACAACAACTCACAAACTTCTTGCAACGTTTGTGCTCAAAATGTTTTACTTTTTATTGTTTACCGTGTAATCAAGTAATCTTACATTAGTGACGAATTTCCTAACTATGACATGTGAATTTAGTTACCTTCTATAAACCTTCCTTGAAAACATTTGGAAGTGTTGCATTTATGTTGCTTAAACTATGTATCTCAATCCATTAACTTTGTTCAATCATAGCCAGTATGAATTACTCAATTTGCATTGGATATTTAGTTCAATATTTAAATGGGTATGGAAAGTGCAGCTGGTTATTTCAACAGTTAACTTCCATGAAATAAAAATATTTTGCATGGTCTACTACATATGTTATACGATGTATAAACATATATCTTATTAACATAAGTATTGCAACTTACATTGATCGATGTCATGAAACCATTAAACTCCAAAAGGTATACAACATAATTAATTCGAAAAAATATTAGTAGTTCAGCATACATTTAAAGCTCATCAACTAATAACAGAAGTTCTATCAAAAGCTTCAATTCTCAAATTTTGGTCCAGAAAGTACAACTTTTTTTGACTTTATCGATCTCTACTCATGGGTGCTCTCCTTTCAACTTGCATTGTTTCCCTGTGGCTATCATAACACAAACAGGTAATGGCACATACATATAGAAGATCACCTTAGACAATCAATAAATGAGGAGAATGTAGACAGAAAAAGAGATAGATACATTATTATCTAGTTGAGAAAAATTATGTTGAGAAAAAGCGATTCGTCTATCAGACCTGTTCCAAGTGAAATATATCACGTAATGAAATGGACTGAAGCTCTTGCTATTGCACTTGCTTTACCTGATAATCAATACTGTACAACTTTTCATTGAAACTTTATCATCTAAGTTTTTGAATACTCATGATTGATTGATGATAATACAAAATTTGTCAAGTGACTTTGTCCACAACTGAATTAGACAGTACTCGAAATTGATAGAAAATTTTATCCAAGCATAAAAAATTATATCTGTTCATTATATGCATGCAAAACAAATTATAGAAATGAATCAGGGATTAAACATAATAAATAAAAAATAAAAAATCAAGCATTTTAACATTCTCACATTATTTATCTATGTAGAGCAAAAAAAGTGAATACAACTTTGATTAGAGGAATTTGGAATGTTCACATATTATCGTTCATATTCAACTGGCAATTGGATTCTTAAGAAATCATATTCAAGGGTAGGAAATAGGAAGGAGGTTAATAATCTTAAACTAAATACGTTGATTAGAAATGAGATATGGGAGTAAACTGTTTAATAGGATGATTATTCCTAAATCAGCCTTAGTTTTCTAAGAAGAAATGTTTTTTGCTTACTTACACTGATTTCCTTCTTGGTTAGAGGTGCAAAGGCGGTATCTTCCTTCATGCCAGTTATAATGTAGTCTCGAATTCTTTGAGGCCCTATTACAACTTGAATGTAGTCCTCCATTTTCAATAGTTTTGAAACATCACATCCTATTCCCTCTAATACCTAAATTATAATATTCATGTAAAATAGCATAAGCATTAGTGGATAAGCTAAGAGTAATTGCATAAAGAAATCACTATTTATCTTTAATATGAAGTCATATTATGCAGACAGTGATTGGAAAAATAAAATCACAATAACTTATCTATCATACTTCAGGTTACCTAATTCTTTTATTTTATTTTAAGAATTTATCAATTTCATTAAAAGATTATAAACACTGAAAGATTAATTATCTCTTTGTTTTGTTTAAAAGTATTTAAAATGCAGTCAAGCGATTGTGACTTTATGTAGTACAAAATTAACTAATGTATCCATCATCAAACTAACTTGTACAATCAATAACAACTCCAGTGTTGTGTATCCAACAAATTGGTGATGATATTATCTAATTTTCTTCTCACCTACATGTCCTTTCTCCTCTTAAAGTAGGTATACTCCAAACAAATCCAAACATATATATTGAATTCCTTTTCCACTAATTGTGATAAGCATTTAATTAAATGTTTTGTAAGTTATATGAATTAAAGGAGTAGCATTACACTATTATTAAATTAATGTGTCAGTATTTCATATATAACGGTTTTTTATATTAAAAATTAATAATGTTACTTACGGTAAAATGAAAAAGTCAGCTGCAGTAAAGCAAAAAAAAATTCTCATAATAATTCAACACACAGTCTAAGTTGTCAAACTAACATTAAGATGACCAATGGAAGTGTAAACAAATAGAAGCTATAAGCCAAAATGTACAAAAAAAATTCAAAAGAACAGGACGGAAAAATTATATTCCTTAAGTCAAAGAATTGAACTGTGATCCAAAAATTATCTAAACTAAGAACAAAAGTGAGAAAGTCAACCCTACTAATGAAAAATACAGTTGTAAACAACAATATTTGACGCTGAACAGTATGAAAAACCCAAACAAATAGGAAAGAAAAACCTAATTTGAAGCTCAGCGAAAAAATTATTGATAGGAGCAATGATGATCAATTTTATTATTTTGTATTGATCCTAGGCAGTCATTTTGTCATACTAAATCATGTCTACTCGGCCAACAAAGAACCCATTTTAATCACTCTATCATCTTACATTGCCATTGATACAACAATAGTCAGATTCTAGCAACATTTACATCGCTAGGGTTGATTTTTCACATATTGAGTCTTGATGATGGTTAACTTGTTTGGTTTCATTAACTATGATTCCCCTTATGAACTTGAATCGCCTTAGCAACTTGATTGTTTTTACTTATTGGCATCTGATTAATGAGAATGGAATAAATATTAAATATATTTCTTTCATAGTGAACTGAGAATATGCAAGGAAAAGTTCATACGCATGAGCAAGAGAGGTGACCATGTTGCAGTTAATACATGACAACGGACATGCATATAAAGGTAGACCAACCAAAGAGTATGACATCGACCTGCAATACTTATTAATAGTTATTGTCAAATTTTTGAATAGTATATAAGATTACATAGATGCACATAAACTTTAACAATCAATACAAAAGTGAAGAAAATCCAACCTATTATATAGCCAATATACATGCAAAATTAAAAATTACCCCCCAGCCGAAAGCATTGACGATTGCTTGAACAGAAAGGTGGGTGAGCTGATCTGAAACATCATGTGTAGTGGTTAGCAGCATAAATAATTGTAAGAGGATTTGTTGGGAAAGTAAGGAAATTGGTGTGTGTGTGTAATTAAGTTATCAGTCAAATGGCTCCAAATTCAG
Source organism: Allium cepa (assembly GCA_030765085.1). NCBI lineage: Eukaryota > Viridiplantae > Streptophyta > Magnoliopsida > Asparagales > Amaryllidaceae > Allium > Allium cepa. Next base: position 689,930,203 of record CM060942.1, on the reverse strand, counting down.
TGGTTATTCTTGCAAACTTATTGAAAGATAATTTAGCAAGAAAAACATGAAACAACTTAACACGATATCATGAAATGAAATAGCTAGTAATGTATGCTTCCGTGGGTATTTTATAGGAGAGAGGAATTTAAATGCTATGGTCAGACGAAGAAAAATGAACAGCGTAGAGACCTCGACCATGACCATGCTGTGAAGGTTCTAACACATTAATATTGAATTGATAATTATTAGCAGGTATTTTAAGGATGGAGGAGCAGAAAAAAAAATTAATTCCATTAAGGCTGAGCAGAATAAAGCTAAAGGACTAACAACTGATATGGTAAAAAAAAATTAATGAGTAGATGTCCCATGTCTGCATTAAACTACAATGAAATTGTTTAGATTTTGAAAATATCGTCAATATATTTGAAAACAGTTGGCAATGATAATTCGATATACAGACTCACATGACAATTATTTAGCTTAGAAATGATGCTATAAACTAAAAAAGACCTTAAAATAATTTTTTTGTCAATACTCAATAAAATTAAGCTCTAAAACCATATATCACAATGACATGCCTTATCAAACATGGAAAAATGAAGCATGTATCAAAAATATGTTTGGAATTTAGTAATGATGCATGATATTAACATCCTGATTTACATTGTTTCTAAATTGCTGCAGCAATGACTTGCTGCACCTCTAAATTGCTTCAGCGATAGTTTACAAATTATCTATTAAACTAACATATTCGGGAATGAAAAAAATTTAAACTTTGAAAGATCCTTATGAGCTTTTTTCAATTATTTTTTGTTAACCAAAATTAACCTGGTAATATAACAATTATTCAAAAATATGTTTGGACTTCAGTAATGATGCATGATATTAACATCTAGAATTACATTGTTTCTAAATTGCTGCATCAATGACTTGATGCACCTCTAAATTGCTTTAGCTATAATTTACAAATTATATGTTAAACTAACATATTCAGGGAATGAAAAAAATTTAAACTTTGAAAGATCATTATGAGTATTTGTTCAATTATTTTCTGGTAACAAAAATTAACCTGGCAATATAACAAATATTCACAAAAGGAAGCATACACTGAATTTTGGGCTCTATTCAATAAGAAAAACAACAAACGAATTATTTCTCATAAATAGCTGACATAAGCATTAGAAATAGTTGTTTGATTACAAAGTTAGACGTTCAACAAAAATAAAAAGAATAAGCATACCTTTATAAAGATGAAGAGAATAAATAATTTCCCAGATCTGAATGCAACTTTGCCCCGATTTCCTCTGGTTTGGTCTTGTACTTGTATCCACTGAATATTTCTAATGTATGAGTTTTCGATTTCTTCTACATGTGTAAATCAAATCAGCTCAAAAAGATTACCTTTTGGACAGTGTTTTATAGACAATTCGATTTCCTATAATTGAATTCTTCAGTGCAAAGAAAAATATACCCTTCCACTAATCATCGTGTCCTTTCTTTTTGCAAATTCCTGATCCAGATCTTTTTCATCAACATGTGATTATATGTCGACCTCTTAATCTATGCATTTGAAGTAAATAAGGAGTTCAAATTAGGAATTTGAAACAGGGGAATTTTGCTATAAATCGTACGGTAATGCTCACAATTTTTACTGTTAGTAGGCATGATTCTGAAAACATTAATTATGTAAATAATATTGAATTAAAAGAAAAATCAATGCCAAGTCTTAAAATATGAAATTAATCCTACGAAAAATGAATTGTTCACCTTCGGTAGCGCCATTCGTCCCAGAAGTTGCGACCTCACAGAAATGCATCAAATCGCGAACGAAGACGTCGATTTTTGAAACCGCCACTCAAATAGATCGGAAAGGAGATGCAAGATGACGAAGATTGGACAAATTTTAGGTCGGGTCCCTGCATCATCAGCTCAATCCAGATTTGCGAAGAGCCCATTTTTTGGTGGATTGCTGATTGAGCGAAAGGGAAGCAGATTGGTTTACGGATTGGATTTGGTTAGTTATTGGACCACCATTGTTGATTGAGGATGCAGTGTAAAGGAAAAGAAATTAAGGAAGGTGATGTGGGGAGGAAGTGGGTTAGTGGTGGGGCATGGGGTGATAAACGACATTTTTTTTTGGGTAAAGACAATTGTACCCATATATATTATGTTGGGAAATAAGTTCTACAAAAAGAAAGAGTGGGTAATTTTGGCAATTCAAAAAAGGCTTCGGCGGAGGAAGTATTTGCTTTATATATAAGATAACACATTATATCAATTACATAATAGAAAGAAAACACCTATTATTTCGAACAAGATTGTTTATCGAGTTGATGTATGTAACAAGTACATAATTTCTCATATGACATACCCTTAACTGTATCAATTTTTGTAAAATAGTCTTTTATTTTCCATAGCAAAATTTAAGTATGATTCTTTTGTAAAATACATCAGTTAAGTATGTATTAATTAAGTATTTATCGGATGAGACTAGGGGATGGGTAATTCGAGACTAAGGATTTTCACACTTCAACATGCAATGCATGGAATGCACCTCAACGAGTTTGGATGCGTTCTTATCGAATGGAAACGGTGAATCTAAGCGGGACATTTAAGCGGTGTATTAACGGAGAATGTGTGACTGCGATCAGAGTATTTGAACGGAGTGTTTGAAATGTATATTTTAAAATTATAAATTACTCGGATTCAGCTCAAACAAGCTTGATAATGGAGAACACTTTGATACGAACGCAACGTAAAAAACCGCGTCTCAAATAAACATCATGCAAAAGTTATTAATTTTAGAATTAACATAAATTAAAACAAAGCAAACGTGCTTTTTTGCATTCAACTGAACGGAGAGGTGGGAATGGAGACGGGGCAAAATAATACTGGGAACGTACCTTGGTAGAAATTATTGTTTGCTACAAAGTGCAAACGCACCCTTCCTCTTTTCCTTCCGTTTTCACTCTGCCGTTTCTTCTCTTTTCTTCATTCAGCAACTTCCGGAAACTGCCGGCAAACTTGTGTACCCTTAAACCGGTTATATTTCATCGAAATAACAAAGTTAAATAAGGACCTGTTGAAGATTGGAGCAAATGGATCTCTAATTACGTTCGTCCCTTTGATTCCCCCAAATTTGCTTGATAATTCCCGAATCCATGGATTCTGCGTGAGTATTCTTTCTTCTAACTTGCTAATTTTGTGATATTGGTTGCACAAACATCTTTATTTGTTATTCTAGGACTACTCTCTCTTTTGATTCCTAGCATATTTGATTTTCTTGATGTTCAATTCATGATTATGTGATTCGTGATGAAATTTGTTGCTCGTCTAAAACTAGCTTTTGTGGCATAAGAACAGGGAGCCAAGTTCGGTCTCTACCTATGCTGTACAAATACACATGCTTTTGTCTTCTTTTCTCCTTTTATTTATGTTGAATCATCTGACATCGCCCTTGTGCCTTGCATTAGACTTAGATGTGTTATATGTGCTAGAATTAACTGATTATTAGACTGCTTGAATGAAAATGTAACTCAACAGAACATCTTAAGTTGATAGGTATTAGAAGTTGGTAAGTTGCTTTTAACTCATTTAGTACCAAACGATGAAACTTAACTTTCCAACTTTTAGATATAACTCTCAACTATCTAGTATGTTGACACAGGTTATATCCGAATATGGTGACTGGTGACTTGATTCCAGGATTGCCTGATGATTTAGCATTAAGATGCTTAGCAAAGATATCTCATGGATATCATGGATTGCTACAATGTGTATCCAAGAAGTGGAGACAAGCAATGAGAAGCACCGAGTATGCAAATTTAAAATCTTATGAGGGTTGGTGTGGAAATTGGCTTTTTGCATTTACAAATCCATCGGTTAACTATCACTGCATGGTTTATGATCCAGATGCGAATAAATGGCACCATATCCCCCCATTTGACAACTCTAAGCTTGGAAAAATTGTGGCATTTTCATGTGTCACTGTCTGCAAATGGCTTCTAGTTATTGGAGGGCGTCTATCGTCGCCAAATAAACCAGCGAATTTTGCCATAAATGATGTTGTGATGTTTGACCCATTTAAACAGAAATGGAGGAATGTGAGCACTTTGAGAGTTGCAAGGTCAAATTTTGCTTGTGACGTGATCAATAACAAAGTTTATGTAGCTGGAGGAACTACAGGGATATTAGATGAAGGCTTGATTTCTGCCGAAGTTTATGATCCATACAAGGACAGGTATACACTTTGTATCCTGTTATCATTGAATATGATGTATATTTTTTGTTATAAGTAACTTAAATCGACAATAACCTTTGGAAACTTTGAAAAACTAGAAATCTATATCTATCAATAAAAGTACACCATGAAAAATTGTGCTGTGCAATATAACAGAAACTGTTTTTAATTTTGGTTACAGCTCTTTGAAATCGATTGTGGTACAGATATGATGCAAAGAGCAAAATTTAGCAATACAAAATTTCAAATTGTGGATGATCGTTAGACACTAATGTGATATTGAATGATACCCATTGCATATGTATCGAACTAACATATCATTGGTGTGATTTGATGATAAAAACCATAACGACTTTAAGTTTAAAACTTTGTCGCCTTTTATCAAAGCAGGCTAAACTTTAGAAGTCGGATTATTTGTCTGTTTGGCAAGTTTTCAGTTTGTTTGTTTTTTTCTTTTTTTCTTCGCTTTTTCTTGCCTTTAGTTTTTAATTGCTACACAGATTATAGGTAGAAGTTTACACATATGATTTCCTGTATTACTTCCCTCCTAGTCGATTAATTGAGCAGTACAATTTATCGTTGTGAAACCAAACTAATACAACCAAACCGTGAAACCAAACTTATTCAACTTGTACACTTTCTTGAGTTGTGTCAGATAATCGAACATACCCAATATGAGAAATAGCTTAGAAATTACTGTATGTCTTATTGTGCAATTGTAAGGACCAACATGACCTACCTCGCCGAGAATACAAAAACTTAAAATAAATTTCCAGTATAAAATCAAGATGAAATTAAATAATATGCCATCAAGACAAGTCCGTAAATATTACATCTCTGATTCAGTGTTTTCTGTTAAATTAATTAGTTAATTAAATTGAATTAGTGTTTTTCTTCCTTTTCTATTTACTCATTTAAAATCTTGAACAAATCAATAATGTATCCATATATTCACTGAAAACCAAAACCTGTCAATTTCCATACAAAACACAGTAGGATTATATACCTCAGCATCATGGACAGAACGAAGAAATAAATAACTTACATCTGTGAGATAATTGTTCCACTACTTGCAGGGATGAAGCCAGGAATTTGACCGGATGGGGGGGGCCTTTTTTTTTTTTTTTTTTTCAGTGACTTGTCTGGGATATTTCACAATAAAATGAACATAAAAAAAACAAATTAGCTAGTCAACTAGCCAAGAATTTAAGTGCATCTCTATTCAAGCTTGTTTATAATATTTCATCATGAAATGAACTATCAAAAAAAGAAGTCAACTAGCCAATGATTTGAGCACAACTCTATCCCCATACGTCATACATAGCACCATCAACATATTGTTGTTCTTCTAAGCTACAGAGGAAAAAATTCATATAGAACATTTAAAGTACATACATGCTCCATTGTATACCACTTAAAATACTTAATAATACATCAGCCATGCATTGTAATGACACTTCAAAAGTACATGATAATACATTAGACAGGGTAGGCTCAAGAATTCATTTTTTTAATCTCTCTGTAAAAATATTTAAAAATTAAAGGTTTGGGGGGGGGGGGGGTGTTAGGGGGGCATGGCCCCTACTTTCCAATTCCGCCCCCCCCCCCCCCCCCCCCCCCCCCCGGGTCCCTGGCTACTTGTTCTCGTAATGTATCTGTACATAACTTGTATGTTGCCAGGGACATGTCAGCATTAGTACCTGACATAAAATACATTTTTTTTTCTATAATATAATGGAGGACCGAACGGTGATTAAACTATTATATATGATAATAATGTGGCCTTTTGTTTTGTTCTTTTTGTTCATGTTTCGGATCATGTAGGTGGGATGAACTACCTCAAATGCCATTTCCTTTAGTCGAGTGTATGAGCGTATCCCACGGAGGTAAATTTCACGTTGTGGGGAAGAAAGCTAGCAATTTCGAGTACGACACATACTTCATCTTTGACCCAACACACCAAAAATGGCAAATTGTCGAAGGTGATCTATTACCATTTTCGAAACTGTGGCTCGATAACACAACTATTATAGACGGTTTTGTATACACCATACTCGATGATGACAGTGTTAAAGTTTTCGATACAAGTACAAGAGACTGGATCACGATCGGCATGTTGCCTTCAGTTGTTCTTCAAGGTCACGCTCGCTATTTAAAACCATTTGCGTACAGCGTTGTGGGGTATAAGAATTTCTTGTATGTTTTAGGCGGAAGCGTTCTGAAATATGATACTGATGCACATGGATATAATGTCGTTGAATTGAGCAGTGTGAGGTTTTGTGATCCAACTATTATACCCCTGGAGTGGCACGAGGCTGAATCCATGCCTGCACCAGCAAGTTACTTGGTTGGCTGTTCTTTGGTGGAAGACTGACATGTCATTTTACTTCCCTTCTTGTATAACACTGTGCTTTGCTTTGTTGTATAATTCTCACATGTATTTTTAGCTTAACATTGATTATTCCATATTGCATGCGGAACCTACTGCTTATTTCATTGTGGGATGGTTTACTACTGTATGTTAAATTATAATTTTGGTTAACTGTTTATCTTCTTGCAGTTAGCTTCTGATTTGAAAGCAGACTACCTTATCTATCCTAAATTTGTTATGTTTGCTTCTGTTGTTTCTTCATTTGTCCTTGATACTGTTTGTAACGATCTAAAAATTTTAGTCAATTGATTTTCGGATATTTAATTTATTTTAAACATTGAAATAATAGTTTTATAAACCAAACAGCTTGAATTTCAAATATATGGGTTTATCGAAAAATGTGAAATGTGAATTTTGGATTTAATATGGATAAAAATAATCTTAGAAAACTTATTTAAATTCTGTGTAGATAATAATAATAGTAAACGTTTAATTTAGAATTTAAAAGTGATTAAACTGGTTTTAGAAATAATTCGTTTTAATTAACATGTGAAAATCATGATTTCGAGGCGTTGTCTAGGATTTTAAAGAAATCAGTGTTATTGGATCTGTAATGACGAATTATTATATACCGACAAATTTCGTGACGATCGGATGTATCGTGTGGTCATATGAGTTTGAAACGCATGTAAATTAATTTTAGGAATTCACATAATATAATTGGGTTTGAAAAACTAACTTCTGTATATGATGGAATTAGCTTTCGACGCTAGTTCCATTGTGTTCGAAATAGAAGTACTACATATAGATCGTCAGCTAGATATTTTTGAATATAAAATATATATTTTTCCATACCCCACCATACCTTATCCTTTCAAACCAGTACCTTGCACGTCTCTGCCCATACCTCTCCTTTCCCTATATTAATCGCGCCTAACCAGAGATATGTTCGAGTTTTTTTCAAATCGAATCCCTTCCCGTTCTATGGTCCAAATTCGTCGACGCCTCTAGAGGCTGTTTAGAGGGAAATTGTCAACTAGGGAAGTGTCAGCGTCGATGAGTGGAGTGATTGAACGGTGGAGATGGGCTAATGAGGTCGGCGGTGGCCGTAGTTCATCAATGAACGACAACGTGGTTAGTGACCTCGGGGTGGCGCTGCAGGCGATGATAGGGGGCATGGATGGTGTCGTTGGGTCGAGAATGGTGAGGCGATGCATGGGTGGTCGAGCGGTGGCAGGCAAGGGGCGGAGTTGGCCAGAAATTGCGAATAAAGTCGATCGACGTTTTGATCCCGTGTGAGGTGGCGATTGTGAGTTGGACGACGTGGTCGATTCTGGAGGTAGCTTGGGGTCGAGGCTATCCTAGGCGGGTCGGAGGTGGTGGGCGGTGGAGCTTAGGCGTGGTGGCGTGGCATTTTAAATCGCAACCTGGGTTCGCGTTTTGAAGTGGAGAAGGAGATTAGGGGACTAATTAAGCTTAATTAATTAACTTAATGATTAATGATGTAATTAATTAATATAATTATGTTGTTCAAAATTCGAATGCTTAAAATGGTTATAACTTTTTCATACGAGGTTGGATTCGAGCGCAACAAGTTGCATTGCGATCATTTCAGTGAAATCTACGGTATGGAGTTGGATTGGATGGATTTGGAGCTAGTTGAATTTCATGTTAAATCGAATGTTGTTGGATTCAGACGGAACCAGAGCGCGCAAGCGACTGGAATAATTATGAGTTAAACTTACCTTTTGCTTAACCAGTATGTTATATAGTGGATAAAATTGTTGATTGGATGTTTGGATGATTTACTGTTTTATCATTTGGTTTGGTTTTATTCCCACCCCTATAGCGGATGACCTTTTATATATACACGCCTAGTAGCGGATGATCCATATTATATGGTTATATACTGTTTGTGATGCAGGGGAACAGGCAGGAGGGATCTAACATGATTCCTCACCAAATGTAAATTTTATTTACATGCGTGTGTGCATGCGCGCTTGTTGATACATATGATATGTGATGCAGGGAAACAGGTTAGAGTGATCCAACAAGATTTCTCGCCATGATTGAATTGTTTTCAATAATATTCCTGTTATATGAATAATTGAATATCAAACATGATTGTTTGACACCATTGGTTATGACGTTGTTATATGTTCAAAACTTAAACCTCGTAGTGATAGGAAATATATCGATATTGGTTAAACGTTTGGTGGCTATCGACCTTAAATTAGTATTTTAAAAATGCTATAAATTGTTATCTAAGTTGGAGTTGGTTTTTGAGACAGAAAGTGATTTTAATACTGAAAATGGGGTTTCGAAAATATTTTGTTTAAAAATATTTAATTACTATTTTACTTTAACCTTATTATCTATTTTCTCTTAAGTCGTTTAGAAATGGTTTAAAGGATTATTTATTTATATTTAATATTGTTTTAAAGTTTTTTTTCTTTATATTTAATATTTTTTAAAGTTATTTATCAATATTTTAATATTTTGAAAAGTTAATTGTTCAAATAATTAATATGGTTTGAAATTAATAATAATGCTTTATTAATAATGTTTTGAAAATTAATTAGTATTATTTGTAATAATGTTAAAGATTTATTTATTATTATTCTATTAATAATATTTTGAAATTACTAATTTTTTTAAGATGTTTAAAAGTTAATAATAATTATTTATTTATAATTTTTATTATTAATAATTTTTGTTAAATATTAGTGTTTTGAATTAAATGATTATTATTTATTAATAAATGGTTTCGAGATTTATAAATAGAGTTTTATCAATGGTTTCAAAGATTTATAAAACTGTTTTATAAATCGTTTTTATAGATTTATAAAAGCGTTAATAATTGTTCTTAGATATTTATAAAGGGATCTGATTAAAGGGTTTTATAGATTTATAAAGGGAGTTTTATACATAGGTTTATGGATTTACAATGAGTTTGTAAAGGGTTTTTAGCATTGTATAAAAAGAATTTATAAGTGATTGAAATTTATAAAAGAGATTATAAAAGATTTTTAGAAATTATAAGGGGATTATAAATGATTTAAGAATTTTATCGATAGAATCATTCTCGGTTTTTTAAAATATATGTATACCATTGAGACAAATATATGAGTGCATTTTATAAGTTCTGAAAGTGTAATGTTTGTGAATATAAATATACCGTTGAGATAAGTATATGGATATTTTCCAACTATTGAAAATATAGCGATTTGTGGGTATATCTTTGTAAAGGTATTTTTATACAAGTATTTACAAAGGAATAAAATTAATTAAAGAGGTTAGTAGTTGCTTATGTGCTTAACCAATGTTGTTTTTCCCTATGGAATTAAATCCCTGATTTGGATGTGTCTGTTGATAGTTAAATAACCGACTATCAAATATGGACCCAAAACGTAACTCTGGAAATATCTAGGAGAAATACATGAGTTATATGGCATAGTCATCTTTGATGATGCTGTAGTGTGTGTATAAATCTCAATTCGTTCTCCTAGGATAAATGATAAGGAAATCCGTCCACTAATGGTTAGGAGGTGACCTCCGCTCTTAACTTTGACTGTTTATTTCCTACAGATCTGGGGTTGGGTTTATTGAAAATTATCGAAAGCTATTTCGAAGAGACTGGAATCAGATATGTTATCCAAAAACTACTTTGATCCAACTCAAGCGTTTCGAAGTGAAGACATCTTGAAGATGATGGAATTAAAGACGGGGCTTATTGAAGTGCAATGGCTACTTGCTACTAATCCTAAGGGTAATTCCAAAAAGAATGTAATAGAAGTAGTGCCTTCGGTTTGTCCATCTCCACGACATCTTTTATTGATGAATGTTGGCATTGCATTGTTGCTTGGAGGGCAGTGTTAGCATTCCAGTGGGAAGTGCTATATAAAAGGTAAAACCAGCCTCAATCCTCATCAACCGAAAATGACTAAAACATGGGAGATGTAGCAGGGCTAGGTGGGTCGATCCCATTAAGGTACGATCGTCCCTATCTAGAGTCAATATTGTCTCTCTTTTATATGCTTCGGGGCCCATTAACTAAGAGGTGATCATATTCGGTACTATCTAGTATGGGGTATGCCAGTTCTGTATTGGCAGAGGTCCATAGGTTTGACCTCGGTGTTATTTTATCTAGGGATGCACCGTGACAGACGGTACCTCAGTAGTCCAGTCATTGTATGAAATCCATTCTCCAATAAACATCGTATGGACTTAGTTGTGCCCGACTATGTTGAAATATGAGATGCAAGCATGTCAGTTATATTCATACTTTACTTTGACCTCTAGATACTATTATAATATCAATGGATTTTCTATAGAAAATGTGTGGTTATCGTAAGGTAAAAACCCGTCAGTGTTTATGTGCGGCTTGTTCTTACGAGATACATTTTATTTTAAAAGGGTTTTCCTAAATATAGAAATCCGTTGATTTGATAAGAATTTTCTCATGCTGGTTTACCAGACTAATTCGACAATTCTTCCCTTTCAATGCTCGGGCTAGACCGAGCAGATTTATAGATTGCTTTGGATGCATTGGAGCTCGGGAGACAAACTCGAGGCCCAAGATGTATCTACGTATTTTATTGTGTTCCGCTTTATTGTCTGTTGGTTGTATTTACCAGAAATTGTAAGGATATGCTGTAATAACTGTCCAGGTTGAAACAGGTTAGTGTATTCTGATTGATGTGTGTATATTACAATTTTCTTTAAGTAAAGATTTGTTGTATATTATAGATTATTCGTTTCGCTGTGAGATTCTGTATTGTTTTAGTTTTCTTCTTTCTTCTTTCTTTTCCCTAACTATCAGCCTTTCCGTTCAATTTGAGTGGGTCGTTTGTGGTTGATTGTCCGCTTAAAATGTACGGAAAAGTGTTTTGTTACAGTTGGTATCAGAGCGCAAGGTTAAGTGAGAACCTTGGCTTTGGTGGGGATTACTCATTAGAGATAGTGTCAACAGCCCCCTAGAAAGTGTTTGACACTGTGTGTATGTGTGTGTGTGTATGAGGGCGTATTTGTTGGTAATATAAATATGATTTATATTATGTTGATTGGTCTATTGAGTGGCTTGTGGATTCCAGTCAGTACGAGTAGCAACGTTGTTGATAGGGATCCATAAACACTTGAACAAGGCCAGTCGACACAATATTGTTTTGAAAATTGGGTAAACGAAATAAATAAACTAGATTATATTTTATATATAAAATAATAAATTTTCATAAATTAGTATAGTTATATATTGCATGCTTGGTTAGTAGGAAAATATAGTATTCTATTATTATCATTTTTTGTTTGATTAGTCATGCTCACACAGTTATAAGCATTAACTACGGTCTATTGATTGAATAATCATACCTAATCAGTTTATGGACATTAACTATTGTGCTAGGTTAAGAGCATTCCATCATTTTCACCACATGAGTTGGGTAGATTAGTGATTGTGGGAAACATTAAAAATGAATACCTTGTGAATTCAGTTTCACAATTTGACTATAAGGAGTTCGAAGGTAATATGGGTTAGAATTTGATTTTAAATAAAAGTTGTTGTTATAACATAACAAAGTAATATTTGTGAAATGATTTTATATAAGAAATGTGAATTTTATGAATATAATTTACATATGTGGTTTATAAATTGAAAAGAGATTTATGTGGAGAATTTGAGAACTAAAATGTTGGTATTTTTGGGAAAGGAATCACAATGTTCTGGAAATTGTTTTACAAAGAATTTAGGTAAATAATAATAACATTACTTTGAAGTATTTTGATTAGAAATATTTCAAATGAGTGTTAAAAAGGAGAAAAAAAGCACTGAACTCCACTTCAGTCGCTGGAAAATATTTTCGATAATGACTTCAGCATCATGGGCCCTCATTTTCGAGTTTCTAAGAGAGGAATTACTACCATAGAAGTTTTTTTTGGCAAACAAAGTTCAATTTAAATCTCAAATATAATATGTTATACAAAAAGAGATATATTATATATTACTTCAATATGATTTGAAAAAAAACCAAGTGGTTAATTATAAAATGTTCAACTAAGTGTTATATGGATGTAGGTAGCCTATGCATTAGAGTAGATTGGTTATATCTCATATAGATATGTTTATTACTTCTCATTTAATGAAATAAAATGGAATTCCCGACGATTTTGGACAGACGGGACTTCTAAATTGGATATATAAATTAAGATAAGTGTTTTGAGAAAACATAAGAAAATAAGTTTTGCTAACTTATAGATTTGAGAAAAATAGCGAGTAAGTGGCAAATTTTAAATTTGTTAGACATTTGAGTTAAATAAAACAAATTGGAATAATGCGTATATACTCTTAGGATATAGAAGAGTGCTATATGAATATAAACTTAAGTCGTAATTATAGGATGTGTATGAACTTAAGTAAGGATTTTTGAAATAATTCATAGCTGATATTACTATTCAAGAAATATACTAGAAATGGAAATGAATGTGAAAGTCTATAGGATCTTTACAGATAATGCAACTTATATATATACGTGTGTGAGTGTATATTACTAACTATGTTAAGAAGAGAACAATATTTGAATATAAGATAAATAATAAAAACGATCATACCAGATATTTTATACTGGTTCGGACCTCCCGTCCTACGTTCAGTCCCGAAGCTCCCCTTCGGAATTTCCTTTAACCAACTAACCCTCGCTTCGCCCAGAGGAATAGGCTAATATAAAAGTATATCTTTGAAAATCTTTTGTTCGAAATAACATGGTTTTTGACGGATAATACAAATCTTCTTATGATCTTCTTTGGGTATGTGAATGTGAATGCTCTAAGTTGTAGGAAGTGGTTTAACCAAAATTATATTTTGGTTATAATGGATTGAGAGTGTGTAAGCAATGTATGTGTAAGAAAGTGTTAAGAAATCAAGAGAGAAAATATTCAAAAAATTCAAGTCAGTTAATTTCTATATCTCAATCAAAGTAGTATTTATAGATTCAAAAGGATGCAGATGAAGAATTGTTGCTATTAGAGAAGTTCTAATCACTTTAATGGCGGCAACATTTTAATGAAGGGTAATTTTTTTTTGTCTCAACAGAAGTGTCATTTCAAAATTTGTAGTTTTTCATATGACAAGCATTTGTGGTAAAACCTCATACATTTGTGACTTTAGGAAATAATTACCCAAGCATTGTCACAGACATCTACGGTTTCACCTTAGACGTCTGTGAGTAGTAAAAACAATTTTTCAACTTAATTTCAGTGCATATGAAATAGTGGGTGATTATGTATGCATATATACTCAAGGAGACCTTAACAATATTTTATCTAAGACTCTCTTATAGTAGAATATCCTACTAACTATAGTATGGACGATAGATCTTCGTTTTACTTTGAGTCTCGATATCTTCGAGCATGGTGTCTTCTTGTAGCCTATACCTATAATTTTGATAAATTGTGTGTGTGTGTGTATGATTGTATAGTTGTTATCATTGAAATATAAACTGGAGGTTCTAACAGAATGTGAACAAAAGAATTTGGTATCGTTAAAGAAATGAATTGAAATAAATACGTAATTTGTACGTAGATCATTTTATTCGCATAACTGTTTGATCCAGGTTCGAGTGCAGGATTTTGAGGTGATTTATACCAATCTGAACAAGGATTTTTCACCTGATTCTTAATGGTAAACACTGGATACAGATTTTTGATTAATTCTGGAGTTCTCTATCATAGTATATGGCTATGCTAGGAGAATGGCAGTTTTTAATCAAGGAACCGGATCGGATTCCGCACTAAAGAAGTCGATTGGACAATACTAGTTCGCAAGTGAAATTGTGCGATCGAACGAGCGATCGGATAATATTGCATACGGATGGCATACGTACATCTTATGGGCTTACCATAACTAAATATTTTCAATGGAAAATACATAATATGGTTAGAGATTGTATGGTTGGATTTTATGTGTAAGTAAGATGCTGGTATATAGAAGCAAAAGCTTGTTTGATGCCTTTGGTTTTGCAAGTGGAGTTGGTTGCTCGACAAATAGGTACATGTTTATATTATTGTTTGAATTTTATGATTTTATTACTGACCACTTGCCTTTTTTTTCTTTGGTTGGTTTGGGTCCATAATGACGATTTGTAGTTGTTTCGATCTAGCCGCGATACCGAAATTTTTTGTAAATTTAAAAAGTTAGAAATTGTTTAAAATAAGTTTCAACTAATTAGTTTCGAAGAGTAAATCAGATTGTGGAATTTTTCCTACCTTGGAAATTTCAAGGGCGAAATTCTTTTAAGTGAGAAGAACGTAATGATCCAGAATTTTTAGTCAATTGATTTAAGATATTTAATTTATTTAAACATTGAAATATTAGTTTTATAAACCAAACAGCTTGAATTTCAAATATAGGGGATTATTTGAAAGAGGTTTATTTGAAAATATAAAGTGTGAATTTTGGATTTAATATGGACAAAAATGATCTTGGAAAACTTATTTAAATTCTGTTTAGATAAGAATGATAACAATAAACTTTTAATTAGAATTTGAAAGTGATTAAAATGGTTTTAAAATTAACTCATTTTAATTAACATGTGAAAATTATCATTCTGGAGCACTGTTTTGAATTTTAATGAAACCGGTGCCATTGAATCCATAATAGTGAATAATATACGTTAACGAAGTGATGGTCAGATGTATTGTGTGCTCATGTGAGTTTGAAACGCATGTAAATTAATTCCAGGAATTAATATAATATAATTGGGTTTGAAAAGCTAACTTCTGTATATGTTGGAATTGGCTCCCGATACTAGTTCCATTATGTTAGGAATAGGGATATTACATATTGAACTCCAGGAGGCACGTCTTGTTTAGAGTTCGAGATTTTTAAGTACATCGAGCTAGATATATTTGAATATAAAATAAATATTCTCCCATACTGTAACATCCCCCTATTTGGAGGCCCAAAACTAACGACTATGGATGTTGTAGTCATCCATAGTTATTAATCCTCGACGACCAAATACGGTGGTGTTAAATTCATTGATACACAGAAACACATGAATATTGAAAAAATTAAAAACATCAAATAAGGCCACATTCCATTTCAAAATATTTTCAATTCATTACATAATCCCACAATTGTCAACCTCGTTCAGAGAAAATATATTTATTTCAACATACGCCAAGAGCGACGTATGAAGATGCCCCCTTGGATGATTAGAGTGTATACAGGCAATATAACAACTTTGCCATTACAAACAACACAACAGAATAAAATAAAAGAGAACTCTAGATATCTGTCATGCCTCCTGCACGTCTCTAGAAGCTTTATTCGTCTAATAAGGTACCTAAAAACCTCAACTCTCAAACTACTCAAAATCAATAGAGTACTCGAGAGTTTAAGTGGAAAACATAAACTTTGAGTCAGATATAATGCCTAGTATGAATAATAATCTATCATCTAAAGTCATTTAGATATCTAGTGAGACCACACCGCTTAGCGGAATGGGTTTTCCCCTCACTATTATTTTAAAACCCTTATAAAACCATATACTACGCTCCTGCATCCATAATGGTTAAAATAGTTTAAAAATAACATAATATGATATAATGACATGCAAAACAAATGAATTAGTTTCGGATTACCCATCCCCATTCATTTTTGACTAATAGTCGCAATTATAGTTTCTAGGTTTACTATTAGCTTAATAGTTTTCATAGGTTGACTAATGTTATCCCATTTTTTGGTCAAAACTAGAATATCAACAAACTGGCAAGGAATGATGGATGTCGGGATTGAAAATCGATTGGAAGCGAGGCAAGAGTTCGTTCGGTATTCGAACTCCCCCTGGTTCATTCGGCATTCTCGGATCCGAAGGCTCATTCGGCATTCTCGAATATGAAGGGATCATTCGGCATTCTATAAGCTCCATTCGGTAGTACCCTCACCGAACCACCACCTCTCCACGCCACTGCCGAATCACCCCTGCCTCCATTCCACTGCCGAATCACCCTTGTCTCCACTACCTACCGAACCAACCATACCGAACCAGCTGCCGGACTAACTACTGCCGAACCAACCTCCTCTACCTACCATACTACCGAACCAACCACCGGTCCAGCTCCATCTCCACGCTACCACCGGTCCAACCTACCACCGAACCCCTATCTCCACTACCTGCCGAATCACCCATGTTACCACTCACCGCCGAACCAAGACGCTGCCGAACCAGAATGCTGCAAGGCCAGATTGCATCAGCCCAAGCCCACCAGCAGCTATATACATCCAAGACCTCCGCCCCCAGCCTCACTCTATAAATAAAGGGGCAGGGGTACAACAATGGGAGAGGAGTTGGAGAGCTCAAACCTGGAAGGAACTTTCAAACAACTTTCATACACTTGTACTACAAGCTTTGTACTCGTAATCGGATTGGAAAAGGAGAATAACATATAAAGTGGACGTAGGCACATTTTGGCCGAACCACTATAAATCTGTGTGTCTTTTACAGTTCAGTCCCTGCTTTTTACGTATTTGCATAAACCACCTAAATCATTACGAACAACATAAAATCAACTAAATCATACAACTTGGAGTTGTTTGCCCATCTTTTGTGCAAACGTATTTGAGTTATTTGCTGAGATCTGTGATTTGTGTTTGAATATCGCTGATTTATATTCATACACTGGTGCTTTCACGGTATTGGGTGTTTGTGACCATTTTTTACGCAAACATTTTGGTGCTTTCACTGAGAAGGACCAGCACCCGCTACATCGGATAGAAGTTTGGATTTGGAAGACAATGACTAGGCAAAACAGTAGAAGGCTAAGGACTGAGAGAAGCCAACAAGGAGGAAGTCAACAAGCATCCTCCGGAGGTGAGGAAGGACCGGCTTCGATCTACATAACCCGGGATGAAATGGAAGCCATAACAAATTCACTGCAAGAGAGGTTGTTGAAAAGTCAACAGGAAATGATGCAAACTTTCTTGGAGCAAATGAGAGCTGCAGGGATGCAGAACTTAGGAACAGCTACAACGGCTGTGGATGCAGGACAAGAAGCTAGGGTTACGGAACCCAATGAAGGACAGGATACGGAGCCAGGTGGCAATCAACAAGGGCTTGGGGGCAGGCCCACAGGATTCAACACAGGAGAACCTTTGGAAGGAGTTCAACAGGCTAGAACCAACGTTGCTACTAACGAGCTACACGAAGAGTATGTACCGGAGTTCCCTCGGGGGCAACCTCCGACAGACAACGGTGGATTGGTAGATATAATCAGGAAGACTGTGCGAGGTGGTTTGACCAACGAAGACTTGGAAGGAGTAAACAGGAGTCCGTTCACTCGGGAAATAAGGATGGCTCAGAATCCACCTAAGTTCAAGCTACCTAGCATGGAGGTATACAATGGCAAGGAAGACCCTACGGATCACTTGATGAGATACACCAGACACATGGAGGTGCTGGGGGCATCAGAGGAGGTGATGGCCCGATGCTTCCCTTTGTACTTGACGGACTTAGCTGCGATGTGGTTCAGGCAGCAGGAAGAAGGATCTATCAGGACTTGGAGGGAATTGGTGGAAAGGTTTTTGGGACAGTTTCGGGTTCATGTCAAGAGACCGAAGAATGTGATGACATTGACATCGGTAAGGCAAATGATGGATGAATCGCTTAGAGCTTTTCTAACTCGATTCAGTGCCGCAGTTGCTTCGGTGGATCGGCCCGATCCATCGATGGTTTTAATGGCAGCAGTATCAGGAGTCAGGGAGAACTCGGATTTCAAGGTATCTCTGATACGAGATCCCCCACGGAATTTCGATGAATTCTTTCATGAGGCAGAAAGGTTCCTTCGACAAGAAGATGCGAGTACGGATTTAAAATTGAAAAAGGTTAATGCAGTTGAGGTGGGAGGACCATCCAGCAATGGTTCGGATAAAGACAAAGGAAAAAGGAAGTTGGACGGTGATTCTGGAAATGCTAGGAAGCAATGGAAGGATCCAAAGTTTTCCACATACACAGGATTGAACGAGACACTGGAGCGGATATACCTGGATACTCGAAATCGCCTTCACTACCGGAGGCCGGCTAGGAGAGAACCAACAGAACGGGAAAGGACATCGGGAAGGCACTGTCTCTTCCATGATTTGGATGGACACGACACCAACAGCTGCAGGCACTTAAAGGACATAATTGAGGAGCATGTGAGGAATGGACAGCTGCCACAATATGTTGGACCTCGGAATGCAACAGCGAGGCAGGAGCAACCGCCGCCTGCCTCAAGCTACGATGGTGGGAGGCCCAGGAATGATGGTCGGTTGATCGTCCCTTGACCAGGTTAATATGAAATAAGTAGCAAACTATTGGCAAGCAACCAAGTCATTTACACATGTACGGGGACGGAGATGGCCCCTAGGCATGCTCTGAATGATAATAAGCTGCGATGCTATGGTTTGTGAAATTTATCTTTTGCTTTTGGATTGGACACTGCTTTTCTTTTTGGTTTTCGGTTTTGGAGCTTGGATTGAGCTCCTGGTTTTTCTCGCCTTTTGATTTGGATTTTCCTCTGGACGATTATTTTCAACTTTGGATGCTGATTTGGATTTCTAGTTTTCTGGTTTTGGATTTGGATTTTGAATTTGGATTCTGGATTTGGATTTTCGGATTTGGATTCTGGATTTGAATTTTGGATTTGGATTTGGATTTTGGATTGGATTTTGATTGGATTTTTATCTGATTTTTGATAAACGGTCGTCGGGTATGGATTATGCCTGGCAAGGGGTGAGTCGCTTTGCCCGAACGTGGTAAATTGACTCATTCAGGTCGTCGAGTATGGACTATGCTCGGCAAGGGTCCGGAGTGACCAGGATTCGGCCTAGGACTTAGGCCCTATATTATCAATTGTTATTTTCAGGTCGTCGAGTATGGACTATGCTCGGCAAGGGTCCGGAGAGACCAGGATTCGGCTTAGGACTTAAGCCATGGCATTGTACAGTGCCCAGGGACACTGGGCCAAGGTCGTCAAGTGTGGATTACGCTTGGCAAGAACTCGGAGAGGTTAGCTCAACGTCCAGGGACACTGGACCAAGATCGTCAAGTGTGAATTGCGCTTGGCAAGAACCCGGAGAGGTTAGCTCAACATCCAGGGACACTGGACCAAGGTCGTCATGTGTGGATTACGCTCGACAAGAACACGAGGAGGCTAGCTTAACGTCTAGGGACACTGGATCACAACCGTCAGGTGTGGATTGCGCTTGGCAAGAGCCTGGAGAGGTTATGGATTTGGATATCGACCCAGAGAGGTCCTGGATTCGGTTACTGGCTATTGGATAAGGATGGTTTGGGGCTCGGTTGTCGAGTTCGGATGGACATGGAATTGGCTCAAGCTTTGGTTATTGGATTTGGAATTGGATATCGACTCGGAGCAGTCAAGGATGATCTACTCTGCCGATATGGCTATGGACCTTGGATATTGGATTCGGAACTATTCAAAACACGCCTTGTTATCACAAGGCATGTTTTGGGGGGCAAAGTGTTATCCCATTTTTTGGTCAAAACTAGAATATCAACAAACTGGCAAG
Organism: Allium cepa; assembly: GCA_030765085.1. NCBI lineage: Eukaryota > Viridiplantae > Streptophyta > Magnoliopsida > Asparagales > Amaryllidaceae > Allium > Allium cepa. The sequence continues at coordinate 689,910,046 of CM060942.1, read as the reverse complement.
GAATGATGGATGTCGGGATTGAAAATCGATTGGAAGCGAGGCAAGAGTTCGTTCGGTATTCGAACTTCCCCTGGTTCATTCGGCATTCTCGGATCCGAAGGCTCATTCGGCATTCTCGAATATGAAGGGATCATTCGGCATTCTATAAGCTCCATTCGGTAGTACCCTCACCGAACCACCACCTCTCCACGCCACTGCCGAATCACCCCTGCCTCCATTCCACTGCCGAATCACCCTTGTCTCCACTACCTACCGAACCAACCATACCGAACCAGCTGCCGGACTAACTACTGCCGAACCAACCTCCTCTACCTACCATACTACCGAACCAACCACCGGTCCAGCTCCATCTCCACGCTACCACCGGTCCAACCTACCACCGAACCCCTATCTCCACTACCTGCCGAATCACCCATGTTACCACTCACCGCCGAACCAAGACGCTGCCGAACCAGAATGCTGCAAGGCCAGATTGCATCAGCCCAAGCCCACCAGCAGCTATATACATCCAAGACCTCCGCCCCCAGCCTCACTCTATAAATAAAGGGGCAGGGGTACAACAATGGGAGAGGAGTTGGAGAGCTCAAACCTGGAAGGAACTTTCAAACAACTTTCATACACTTGTACTACAAGCTTTGTACTCGTAATCGGATTGGAAAAGGAGAATAACATATAAAGTGGACGTAGGCACATTTTGGCCGAACCACTATAAATCTGTGTGTCTTTTACAGTTCAGTCCCTGCTTTTTACGTATTTGCATAAACCACCTAAATCATTACGAACAACATAAAATGAACTAAATCATACAACTTGGAGTTGTTTGCCCATCTTTTGTGCAAACGTATTTGAGTTATTTGCTGAGATCTGTGATTTGTGTTTGAATATCGCTGATTTATATTCATACACTGGTGCTTTCACGGTATTGGGTGTTTGTGACCATTTTTTACGCAAACAACTAATAACCGGTAAAATGTTAGTTTTCATGGGATCGCTATTAACCTATTGGTAACTCCAATGTCTTTACTCTTATCCTAGTTTTCAAGGGTTGACTAGGAACCTACTGGTAACTCCAATATCTTTTCTTCTTATTCTAGTTTTCATGGGATGACTAGGAACCTATTGGTATCTACCAATATCTTGGTCCGGATATAGTTTTGATGGGATAATTATAAACCTACTTGCCCCTGCCAGTAATAAAACATAGTTTTCATGGGCTTACTATGAACCTGTCTTTCTGACATCTTCATTTATACATAGTTTTCATGGCCTTACTATGAATCTATTGGCCCCTGCAGATATCTTTTCATATACACACTTTTCATGGGCTTACTAAGTGTAGGATCATTTTCACCCTAGAGGGGAGGTGAATAAGGTGATATTAATAATAATAATAATTAGTGCAGAAATAAAAGCAATCATAGATAGTAAAACAAAACGATAATGCAGAAGAGACCACACATAAATTTACCCAGCTTCGGCAAAACTCTGCCCACGTGATGCCCTCAAGGTTTTTACTACAAATTAAGTAGTTAGACGCTTACACATGTAAACTTGCGACACCCACTAATGACTAACCTAACTCTACGCTCAAAACCTTGCCACAACTCAGCCATTGAGTTACGAATTCTCAAACTACACCACCGTAGTTCGTAATTAGTCACACGACTAGAGAGTTACACGATTTAAAAATAGAAATTACAAAATAAATAAATAAAATTAAACAAAACCCTATTTAATAAATTGTATCCCAATAAAAAATTGAAGACCGGCCCAAATCAATAATAAAGAAGAAACACTCCCTTTTCTTTTGTATTATCAGCCGCCTTGTTTCTATTTCGTTCCTCTTCAAAAAACTAGGGTTTTGCTGTAAATTGAACTCTGCTTGAAAAATTAATCCATCGAAATAGCTTTCACTTGATTTGGCTTTGATTCACTGGCCTTGGTAATTCATGGCGGGTTCAATCTGTGTCGAGCACGGATGATATGAAAATGGTATGCGATTTGCCCCTTTTCGATATTGATTATTGCTCGACTTGTTTGATTCGATTTTTGAATAATTTCTATAATTGGATTTTATAGGGATCGAACACGATATATTTACGTTCGTATATTTTTCTTCGAATTCTTCATTATTTTACTTTAGCCATGATTTTTAAATCAACGAGTGCTATGATCTCTGATTTGTTCATTGTTGAATTTGCTTGAATAATTTTTAAGTCGGTTCCGTTCTTTTTCCTATGACTTCGGCATTTTAATTTTTGAGATAATTTTCGGGTAAATTTTGATTAACTTGTTCGAATTACTCCATGAATTCAAATTAGCTCCGTTCTTTTTTACCTTGACTTATTCATCGAACTGCTACTTCACTGTTTTGTAGAACTGTAAACTGCAACTGAACTGTTGTTGTAGTCATGTTGTAGCTTAATTCATGTCAATTTGTTCTTCCTTTGGTCTAATTGAGTACAATTTCCAGTCTTGTCATGTATATATTTGTTTGCATGTATAGTGTAGCCTTGCACCACTGCTTCATTGAGTTCATGCCTCTAACTGATCAGGTACACTTCAATTTTGCATGTTGTTGGTCTGTATAAGTCTGAGTTGCCTTACATTTTGGTTTGGACTTCATATTGATCTTCATCTTTCTGGTTTCATGTGTACTCATGTCTCTTTGTTTCATATGTATGCTTCTCTACGCAGTTTGTGCCACTGATAGTCTTGTTTAGTCTGGTCTATTAAACCTTCATGTTAAAAACTAAATGCATGCATTTATGTCTGGTTGCTTTGAGTACTTGATCTTATCGAGTCATGTATCTTGTGGAGTTCCTGCTTCTTTGTACATCACTTTATACATTTGCACTATATGTTTCTTTGATCCATTCACTTGAATACATACATGTGTGTATGTTGAAGTCTGACTTGTGACTGGTTGCATATGTATATGTGTTTGCATGCTCTATTGTACATATTTGGAGTCTTGTTCATGACTTCATAACATTGCAGTTGCTTGTGTGATTGTGTCCTCTTGGAGTCTGGTGGATTCTAGCCTCTGTTTTATGTGCATTTGGTTATTGTTCGATGTTGAAGTCACCGTGCACTGTTTGCTTGACTTGTATGAAACCTGGTTTTTTTTTTTGCAATTAAGTCTGATTCACTTTGTGTGTGTTGTTAATCTGGTTGTTGCTTTGTACTTGAAGTCTTGATTGAGGCTTCACTTCCATGCTATGTTGTCACCTCTTGAAATTCGCCTTGGCCATGTGTATATTTGAAGTTTGTATGTTGTTTTGCATGCACCTGAGTTGAATCCAGCTTTTGGCTTGGGTTTGACCTTGTGCTCACCTGTCCCTGCAATTTTATCGAGTGTATATCAGTGTGCATGGCCTTGTGGCCCTGTCGCATGTACAATGATACACTATGCATGTCACAAGTTCTTCGTGTATGATGGATTCAAACAAAAATGATGACGAACAACCCAAATAACCGAGGAAAATAACATTTTCAAAACACACACTTTATTGTACACTGCAAAAATATTTCTTTTTCAATTTTGCCGCATCAATTTTTATTTTGCACATTATTCGGATGCTGGATGCAGGCTGGAACAAATTTGAAGAACAAATACAAGTGAATGAGTGATATGTAGTGAGATGATAAATTGTAAATTGAAATTGTGATGTAATCGAAATTGTAAAATGTCAATGTATAAATGTATAATGAGTGCTTAAATTTGTACTATTCGAATTTGTAACAAAATATTTGTTTGAATATGAATTCTGTGTTATTTATTTTATTCATCAAATATTTATTAGATTATGTGAAAAATAAAATAGTACAATAACTAATACAATTGAATGAATATATATATATATATATATGTTTATTATCATCAAAAAAAAATCATATACTAGCATATTCAACCATCTCCCCCTTTCGATGATAACAAACATATATTAAGATTTTGACTCTGCTAAATGTATTTGGTTTTGATGAATTCCATTAGCTCCCCCTACTTGAATGCTCCCCACAACAAAGTTCCCCTTTCACCTATGTATAAATAAAGTGTCAAATGAACCTTGATGATAATATGCAAATAAAATATTTGAACTTTTTTGCAAAAATCTTAACTACTCTCTCTCCCTTTTTCTTATCAGCAAAAGAGTAATAGTGTTAGAAAAATAGAGATAAAATGATAGACATTAATACAACATTAATATCCATCTAGTATAAATATTAAATTTCAATAAAAAATCAAACAAAAATCATAAATACTATGTTAGGCGAATATTCCACTTTAGAGTGATAGGGGTGATGTCAGTATATAAAATCATATAGTTATGTCTATTTGTGGTATATTTATATCAGGAATTTAAATACCTTCTAATCATGCATAACCATTTGGACTTTTAAATGAGATTAGTAGTATTTCCAATTTTTATATATAATTTCAAGCATCTTCTAACCACGCATAACCGTTATGACTTTTAAATGGGATTAGAATCAATTTGTCTATTTTATTATCAATTTTGATGTGTGTTCCATACATGCATAACTGTGAGGATTTTTAAATGAGCATGAAAACACACAATCAAATATTTCAAGTAATTCACTCATGCATAACCATGAGGGCATTTAAATGAGAGTGGATACTTTGAATGTTTTTATTGCCAATTAATTCAAAAAAAAAACTAATTTCCCATTTAAAATACCACATTTTGACATGCTCTATTGGATTTTAATGAGTGGTGATCGTTAGAAATATGATAGAAATAGAGATGGTGGAATTTGTACCAACAAAAGTTATTATAAATCTTGTTTAAATTTTTAAAGAAATTTACTAAAAATACTGTCTCAAGTCATAATATATGATTAATGTCGACACTCGTAACTTTTTCAATCACTATTTATCTTTTTTATAATCAATAGGGAGTCAGATTAGTTAATGTAGTCATTTAAGATCAAATCCAAAAATAAATATAAAATCAAATTTCTAAAATGTCTAATCTGAAACGAAGTCAACTAAAACTATTTTCTGGAAGGGGTTTTGTAAAAAAATGTCTACTAATTGAAAATCGGTTGAAATGAAACATATGTAGATATTTTCTCTAAAAATATGATGCAACTAGTGAATGTCTCAACATAAAACACGTTCTACTAGTAATTTTTCTATCAACTAGGTTACCGGTGCAATTTGCATCTGAATTTCCTTTTGACTCAAGATTATCAATAGATAGATATCTAGACCAAATTGTGGAGTGTAACAAATACCGTAAAATCCTTTTTACAACTTCTAAATGAAATTCTTTTGGATTTGAATTAAAACGGTACAAATAAACAAACAGTGAACATAATGTCAGGTCTAGAATCGGTAAAACAAATACATCCACGTGTATCTTGAGTAATCATCAATCAATACAAAACAACATTTATTACTACCTAAACTTGTAATATCGTTAGTCCAAACAAATTTATATGAACTAGTTCAAAGATGAAAAGATGATTGTTCAAAATATTTGCACAAATCAAAAACAAAATCAACATTTATTTCCTTATCACATAACTGGCTGAATTAAATCAGATTATCGTGCAGATTTTCAACATTTAATATATCATTCAAGATAAACGTACCGTTACCTATTTTACCTTTACCGATAATATTTCATTTATCATTGTTGCCCATTGTGACTCTGCCACCTTTGTACTAGGCTAAGGAACTTTGATTTGTCGTCCGTCGTGTGCTTGGAACAGTCACAATCCAGGTAACACTGTTGTTGTTCCTTAGCCTGCCACCACATCTACACGAGAAAATATTTTTGTGACCTATTTTTTTATTATAGGTCCATGATTGTTAGTGACAAAAGATTTTGAAATACATGTTTGTGTAGACCCAAGACAATCTGTATATGTTCTTTTTGGCACCCAAATGTGTTTGACTTTAAAGTATTTTATATTCATGCCTTTTGGAACCCAAATTGGTATGGTTTTCACGTATTTGGGTATATACCAGCAATTATTGTGATTGTGTCCAATTTTTCCACAAATCATGCATTTGGAATTGACTTGATTAATTTTGCTTCTAACACATTCAGCTTGAGTATATCCAAGTCCTTATCCGATAGGATTGACCGTTTGTTTCCCTAATAACATATTTAGTGACTTCCCCTTTGGAAAATTTCCCTAAAGTTGTGGACAATTGTTGGACTTGTGTTTTGAGAGATTCATTTTCATTCAATAACAGAGAGCACCCTTTAATAAAAATTTCTCTCGTAGTGTTTTCACTATCTTTCAAAATCAGAATTTCATTTTCAAGTAATTTAACTTTAATTTCAGATATTTTAATTTCTTCTTCAATCACACTTAGGGCTCTTATTTTGATAGTTTTTAACCAATTGATCAAGCTGTTTATTTAATTCTATCAAACTATCTTTTTGTGATTCAATTTTAGCGTACTTCTCTCTAAGTCTTTCCAAACAGCTATTTACTTTATGAAAATATATAAGTAATTTCGAATGAGTAAGTTTTGATACCTCGCTTGGCTCATCATCATCATTGTCAGTTGTTTCTCCTTGAAGACACAAATTTCATTTTTCAGTCTCACTGCCAGTGCTTTTATCATCTTCATCAGTTTCATCCCAAGTAGCTGCAAAACTTCACCTACTCGGTTTCTTTCCTTAGCTAAGTCGATTCTGATGACAATTTGGGCTTGATATGATCGGGTTTGTTGCATTTGTGACATATGATCTCCTGCTCTTCTAAGTTGTCTAGTACTTTGAATATTCTACTTTTCAATTGTTTATTTAGTGCTGGATTACTGTATTCATGGTTCCACCTTTTGAATCTCTTTATTAATAGTGCCAGTTCGATTGCTCCATCATCATCGTCATCATCTTCACTTTTCACTCTTCCTTTGAGAGCTATTGATTTCTTTCGTGCGTCACCTCCTTCGCGTTCTTCCTTGAATTTAATTTCTAGCTCATAAGTGGTGAGATTTCCGATGAGTTCTTCAACTTTGATTTGTTTTAGATCTTTTGATTCTTGAATGGAAGTAACTTTCGCTTCAAAATTTCATGGAAGGACTCTGAGGATTTTTTGGACTATTTTCAATTCTATGTATGGTTTTTCAAGAGCTTTTGATTTGTATACGAGATTAGAAAGTCGACCATACATCTCTTTGACATTTTCATTCTTGGCCATTGTGAAGTTCTCGTATTCGCTACTAAGCATGGCAAGGCGAGATTCTTTGACTTGGGAGGTCCCTTCGTGAGTCATTCCAAGTGTGTGCCAAATTTCCTACGCAGTTGGACAATGTGAGACGCGATTAAATTTAATTTGATCCAATAAACAAATAATAGAATCCATAGCTTTGGCATTAGCATTCTGTAGTTTATTTTCAAGATCCGTCCATTGATCCATCGGCTTTTCAATTTCTTGATTATGTACCACTATAGTTGGTGTCCTATATCCGGTCTCAACAATATGTCATGCATCTATGGTTTTCAGAAAAAATTTCATTCTATTTTTCCAGTAAGCATTTTCACCATTGAACATGGGTGGTTTAACTATGGGCAGACCCTCAGCAAAAGCATTATTAAAAGAAGCCATTTAAAAAAAATCAATTTTTAAACAAAAATTGATTTTTGAAAAATCAAAATTTTAAAACAATAAATGATTTTTGTTCCTAGCTCTGATATCACTTGTAAGATCATTTTCACCCTAATGGGGGGGTGAATAGGGTGATACTAATAGTAATAAAAATTAATGCGGAAATAAAAGCAATCATAGATAACAAAACATAAAGATAATGCAGAAGAGATCATACATAAATTTACCTAGCTTCGACAAAACCCTGCCTACGTGCTACCCCCAAGGTTACAACCAGAAATTAAGTAGTCAGATGCTTACACACATAAACTTGCGACACCCGCTAATGACTAACCCAACTCTACGCTCAAAACCCTGCCACAACTCTGCCACTGAGTTGCAAATTCTGGGACTACACCACCGTAGTTCGCAATTAGTCACATGACTAGAGAGTTACACAATATAAAAATAGAAATTACAAAATTAAAAAAAATTAAACAATACCATATTTAATAAATTGTAGCCCAGTAGGAAATTAAAGACCGGCCCAACTCAATAATAAAGAAAAAATGCTCCCTTTTCTTTTGTATTATCGCCCGTCTTGTTTCTATTTCGTTCCTCTTCAAAAACTAGGGTTTTGTTGTAAATTGAAGCTCCACTTGGAAAATTGATCGATCAAAATAGCTTTCACTTGATTTGGCTTTAATTCACTGGCCTTGATAATTCATGGAGGCTTCAATCTGTGTGGAGCACGGATGATATAAAAATGGTATGTGATTTCCCCTTTTTGATATTGATTGCTGCTCGACTTATTTGATTTGAGTTTTGAATAATTTCTAAAACTGATTCTAATTATGCTCTCTGATTTATCTCAAACTCGAATGATTCGCTGCCGATGATGATGATTGGGACTTTATAGGGATCGAACACCCTATATTTGCGTTCATATATTTTTCTTTGAATTCTTCATGATTTTACTTTCGCCATGATTTTTTAATCAAACGAGTGATGTGATCTCTGACTTGTTCATTGTTGAATTTGCTTGAAAATTTTTTGAGTCGGTTCCACTCTTTTTCCTATGATTTCGGCATTATAATTTTTTAGATAATTTTTGGTTAATTTTGATTAACATATTCGAATTACTCCATAAATTCAAATTAGCTCCATCCTTTTTGACCTTGAATGGTTCATCCAATTGCTACTTCACTGTTTTATAGGACAATAAACTGCAACTGAACTATTGTTGTAGTCATGCCTGTAGCTTAATTCATGTCGACTTGTTCTTCCTTTGGACTAATTGAGTACAATTTCCAGTCTTGTGTCATGTATATATTTGTTTTCATGTATAGTGTAGCCTTGTTCCACTGCTTCATTGAGTTCATGCCTCTGACCAGTCTGGTACACTTCAGTTTTGCGTGTTGTTGGTCTGTACAAGTCTGGGTTGCCTTGCATTTTGGTCTGGACTTCAGATTGATCTTCATCTTTCTGGTTTCATGTGTACTCGAGTCTCTTTGTTTCGTATGTATGCATGTCTACACAGTTTGTACCACTGATAATCTTGTTTGGTCTGGTCTATTCTACCTTCATGTTAAAAACTGAATGCATGCATTTATGTCTAGTTTATTTGAGTTCTTGATCTTCATGTTGCACTGGCTTATTCTCGAGTCATGTATCATGTGGAGTTCCTGCTTCTTTGTACATCATGTTATACATGTGCATTATATGTTGCTTTGACACATTCACTTGAATAAGTACATGTTGTATGTTGAAGTCTGACTTGTGACTGGTTTCATATGTATATGTGTTTGCATGCTCCATTGTACATATTTGGAGTCTTGTTCATGACTTCATAACATCGCAGTTGCATGTGTGATTGTGTCCTCTTGGAGTCTGGTATACTTGTGATTTTGGCCTCTGTTTCATGTGCACTTGGTTCTTATTCGATATTGAAGTCACTGTGCACTGTTTGCTTGACTTGTATGATACCTGGTTTTTTTTGCAATTGAGTCTGCTTCACTTTGTGTGTGTTGTTGACCTGGTTGTTGCTTTGTACTTGAAGTCTTGATTGAGGCTTCACTTCCATGCTCTGTTGTCACCTCTTGAAATCTGGTTCGGCCATGTGTATATTTGAAATGTTGTATGTTTTTTTGCATGCGCCTAAGTTGAATCCAGCTTTTGGCCTGGGTTTGACATTGTGCTCACGTGTCCCTACAATTTTATCAAGCGTATATCGATATGCATGGCCTTGTGGCATGTACAGTGATACAATGTGCATGTCACAAGTTGCTTGTGTATGATGGATTCAAATGAAAATGATGACGAACAACCCAAATAACTGAGGCAAATAGCATTTTCAAAATACACACTTCATTGTACACTGCAAAAATATTTCTTTTTCAATTTTACTGCGTCCACGTTTATTTTGCAGATAATTCAGATGTTGGATACATGTTGGAACAAAGTTGAAGAACGAATACGAGTGAATGAGTGACATGTAGAGAGATGATAAATTGTAAATTGTGATGTAATCACAATTGTATTGTAAAATGACAATGTGTAAATGTATAGTGAGAGCTTAAATTCGTATTATTCGAATTTGTAATAAAATATTCGTTTGAATATGAATTCTGTGTTATTTATTTTATTCGTCAAATATTTATTTAATTATGTGAAAAATAAAATAGTACAATAATAAATACATTTAAATGAATATGTATATATATATATATATGTTTATTATCATCAAACAAAAATACATACTAGTATATTCAACACTAAGAACCTATTGGTCCCTACTAATATCTTTCTTTAATATTTTAGAATCCTAGATTCTGGTCTTTCTGAAATCCTGGATGCAATTCTACTAATTCAGGATTTAACTTAGTTTATATTTACTACCGGGTCAACCTAGCAGGTTATTCCGCCCTTCCACAAAATTCAGTTATGGGTCCATTAGAGTGTGAATATATACCTATATAAAGAAGCATACATAATAACCTAGTTAATCCCTTTAACCTTTTAATCAAAGAAAACTTCTTCAAAAACTCCTTATCAAAACACTTTATTTAATTATGCCATGATTCTCTTTCACAAATGAGATTGGGTTATTTGCTTTGAAAACTAAGACTATCGAAATCATTAAAACCCTGCTTTCGACTTGACTGGATAACCTCCTTCGAAAGCATATAAATCTCTTTTCAAAACATTAGGCCCTTGCCTTTCAAAACACTTTAAAACTTCTCTTTTGAACATATTAAAGTATTACTTAATAACACCTAGAAGCTTAGCTTCGAAACCATTGAAAGTACCCCTTTCGAAACCAATGGAAGTGACCTTTCCGAAACCATTGAAAGTCCCTATTTCGAAACCATTGGGTGTATACTTAAAATATTATTTGGGTCAAAGTGAATATAAATGAAAGTATCTCTTTCATAACCATCATTTTCATATAAAAATATTGGGGAAAACATCATGGCGTCGGCACCATCCATTTCGAAAGCTTCAAACCATTTAAACAAAACATTGAAGGATAGCGTTGAAACCCCTTTCAAAAGCATTTAGAAGGTGGATTAATACATCTTTAAGACAAAATTACCTTTCGAAAGCATTGATGACTTCAATAAATTCGAAAGGCTAAAGAATGGCAGCAGGGCTTCGACTAGATCGGAACCCCTTCTTTTGAAAGCATTATTTTATAAGTAAAGGAACCCATTCGAAAGCAAATATAAGTTGGTGGCAACCCCTTTCGAAAGCATTTAGAAAACCACTTACGGAAACATATGCTTCGGCTCCTTCGAAGGCTTTAGTTAAAACCAAGGCAGGCGCTTTACTTTTAAAACAAACAAAACGGTATCAATCCCATTGAAAGCTATGATTTCGACACCATGCCTTCCTTCTTTCTCCAATCTACTACGTACCATCTAAGGGATACCTTGTGCATTGATTTCGACTTAGTGGTTTCAATTTGATAGAAGGCGAAAGCTTTGAGTCGAAAGGTACATCTAAAGAAAAGGGAACCAACTTTTCTAGGTAAAAAAGATTTAATACTAATTAAAGTAGTCACTTTCTAACTAACCTGCCACATGTAAGCATAGGATTGGTTGCCTTAACTTTTCAAATTCTTTACTAAAATAAATGCCGCTTATTTCATATCTAAACCGTGGTTAAGTTAGCAAATAAGCTCCTTTATTACGCAAAACCAATATTGCAAAGAAGTACCTCTTCGAAAACAATTTAATTTGCATAGAAAATCACTTAGGAAAAATCCCCAAAAATTCTAGAAATTCACTTTAATCATGTTATCTAACATATCAAAATTTCAGACCAAATTCTCAATATATCTTCCAAAATTAATTTATAAACCCAAATAACCATATTTTCCTTTGAAAATTCATAGTAATCTTTCCATAGCTTGGAAAATTATCAAAATTAAAACCCAACTCCAAAACCATGTTTTACATCACATAAAATTTTTACATGGCATTTAAACATCAAAATAAATCGGTGTAACATCCTGTTGCTAGAGGACAAAAGCTAAGCGCTATGGATGCTGAAGTCATCCACAGTATTAACTTTTGATGATGAGACACGGTAATGTTAATGGTATCCATATATCAAAAGCACTTGAATATGAAAAAAATCAAAGATTTCAGGAACAATAATTTTAGTGATTGTATTTCAAATAAATCATATCCAAGTTATAGAAATCCCAAACGTAATCCGAGGCACTGATCAAATATAATTTATAACAATACACTAAGAGCAACATATGAAGATGCCCCCTTGGATGATCAAAGCAATATAGACATAATTGTCTTAATATACGTGGAAACAATTTTAAAACAGAATCCCTAAATTAGCTATCCATCATCCACCTGCTCATCTACGGATGCTTTATTTTCCAAAATCTGCTAAAACCCGAAAACCTAAACCCTCAGCCTACTCAAATCAAATTTTGAGCACCCGAGAGTATAAGGGAAACAAAAAATTCGAGTTAGACATAAAGCCTAGCATGAATAATTTATGTTACATCTTAGTTTACTAATAACTAGTGAGACCATATCGCTTAGCGGAATGAGTTTCCCCTCACTAATATCTCTTTTCAAAACATATATTTTGCAATTCCTTTCTAGCAACCAAACTAGTTAATCAACTGATTATAAGAATAATATATCAGTAACCATTGTGTTGAAACAGGAAATAAAATAGACTATCTGTCTAGAGTTGGAGCTATCTACTCTATACTGGACTATCTGTCCTAAAAATGATTATAACAATATTCATTTATGCCAGATAATGAGCTATCTGTCCAAAACAAGTAAAAAGGGTGGACTACCTGTCCTTTAAATTAGCAAGGTCCGTTATGCTAAAAATGAACTATCTGTTCATATCAAAGCTAATTGTTATATTTGGACTAACTATCCTGGATTAACTGTTTTCTAGGTTGACTGTCCGTAAAATGGACTAACTGTTCAAATTTAAATGAGATGACTGCCCGAATTTTATTTTGGGTCAATTACCCTTTAAATATCTAAGCTAGCTGCTCTACAATTATTTGAGCTAACTGCTCTTCAAAAATTTCCTTGAAAACCTTTTCAAAATGATTTAGTCCGTCAAATCATATATATATATATAAGGAAAATATATCTTTTAGCTTTACTCTAAACTATTTTTTCCATGTTATATATACTTTACTCAAAATAACGTTGATGATGTTCAACAAGGATTAACCATCATTTAAAATAAGTTAAAGTCCTTTATAACTTAAAACACTTATGCTATCTGCCTAATTTTTATATTTGAAATCTTTGTTTAAAACCTTCAAACAATCTTTCAAAAACATAGAAGGTAACTGCTTCAAAATCATTCATAAAACCCTTCGAAAGTATTGAAGGTAACTCCTTCATATCCTTTAATAAACCTTTCGAAATCATTGAAGGTAACTCCTTCTAAAACTTTTAAATGCCTTTTTTTCATAATCTTTAAAACATATGACACCCACCTTTAAATCCTTTAAACCTTAGCCTTTCGAAAACATAGCTAAACTATACCTTTCAGAATCAATGCACCTCAAAACCTTTTGAAGACATTGGGTTCAATTTAAAATAGGTGGAAAACCTTTAGAAACCAATCAAGGTTAACTACTTTGAAACCTTTAAATTGTTTCGACTTAAAATATTAGGATTATGCGAGGGGATCAGAAAAACATTCGAGTCAAAAGCAACTGCCTCAAAACCTTCATAAAACCTTTCGAAATCAAAACTTTCGAAATCAAACTTTTCGAAATCATTCGGAAACAATAATGTGTTAGCACTGGAACCAACCCTTCGAAATCAATGGAGAGAGGGGGAAAGTTTTAGAAAACAAAGATAACCTTTGACCCCATCTGTGTCGAAAGGTTAGGAAGCGGCAAATATGATTCCGACCTGGTAGAAAGCTATACCTTTCGACTTTGCTGAAAGGTTTCAATTAAAATAAGAAAGCAAACCAATCGAAACCTTTTCCTCTCAAACCTTTTGAAAATTTCAAAAGCTCTTTGTCGAAAGCTAGCAGGTGTATTTTTCTTAAAACCAAAACAAAACTTCATCACTTCCGAAAACTATAACCCTTCGTCCCCAACCTTTTGACTTCCTCCAATTCACTACCTACCAGGTTCCGGATACAGTGTGCATTGGTATTTAATCTAATCGGAAGGTTTGATACCCTTCGACCTTGCCGGAAGGTCTGGAATGAAGGTGGAAGCTCTTGGCGAAAGAGTTGAAATAGTGAAAATACTGTTTGCAATAGTTTTTTGTACCCCGCCTGCATTGTTTGTCTAAATCTGATTGGTTGCCAGAATTTTATATTCGAAAATGCTGCTGACTTTCCTTATTTGGAAATTTGAATAATTTTGAAAAATCCCCTTCTCCTTTTTATTTATATAAAACATTTAAGTTTCATACCTTAAATAATTTTATATAATCGTCAAAACACCTTGAAAAATTCCAGAAAGTAAATTAATATGTTCTCTTCAACATATAAAAATTTTGGATCCAAACAATAATTATTTTTCTCGTAAATAATTTTTATAATTCAAATTAACCTTTTCTACTTTAGAAAATTATAACAAATCCACGAAAATTCTGAAAATTGAAACTCATCTCTAAAATAATTTTTTAGATCATCATAAAAATTCACAAGGCTAACGGATGTCATTTAGGGTTTTCATCTTAAAACATGTTATAAAATCTATGTGAACATACAAAAATCATCAACATGTATATATATATATATAAATTTATCATTCGAAAACATGGCAATTATTTGCAAAATCATTCGGAATTAACCTTAAAATCGAAACCAAAAATATTTACAGATGTAAACGTTATTCACCTTTGCTTTAATGATTATGGAGCTTGAGACTTGAATGATATTTATTTAAATTTTCTTTTGTTTCCTTATCTTCTTCCTTTATTAATGGCGGCCGGCCAAGCTTTTTAAGTTTTGAAATGGGAAATATAGGTGTGTTGCAAAATATGGCCTAAAGAAGATAATATACGAATGGCATCTTTCCTATAATACCCCTCCTCTAATTCATTTTAAACTCTTCATTTAATTTATTAGTTAAAGGGCACGGCTACCTTAATTAAATCAAATCTCAATCTCCAAATCAACACATTATTTTATTTAGTTTATCTAACTAAATCTTCTAAACAATGTTATCAAAATTCTGGGGTGTTACGGACTCCCCTCCTTAAAGAATTTCGTCCTCGAAATTTCAATAAGGCTCAAAACAAACAAGAAGGTAAAACATACCATCAAAATAAGTTAGGATAAGTATCTCTAATCTTGCTCTCAACCTCCTAAGTACAGTCTTTGTCATCATCACTCCATTGAACTTTGACTAAACTGACCATCTTGGTTCTAAGCCTCTTCTCATCTCTCGCAATAATGCGAACTGGCTTCCTCACTATGGTCAAGTCCGGTTCTACTACTAAATCATTTAGCACTATCAGTGCAATAGCAGTCTACGGGTCTCTAACACACTTTCTGAGATGAGAAATATGAAAAACATCATGGACACCTGCCAAACTGCTCGGTAACTCAAGTCTATATGCGAGCTTCCTGATCCTCTCAAGAATAGGAAAAGGTCCTATGAACCTAGTAGATAACTTCCCAGACTTCACAAATATAAGCATACCCTTCATCAATGATACATTGACGAAAACCAGGTTCCCAACCGAGAACTCCTAATCATTTCGTCTCTTATCTGCATAACTTTTTGCCTAGACCGAGCCTCATTCATCCTATCTCGAATGACCTCAATCTTTTCTGCAGCTTATCTGACCAAATCTGGACCAAGAATCGACCTATCCCCAGTCTCCAACCAACAAATGGAAGATTTGCATGGCCTTCCATACAAAGCATCAAACAGTGCCATCTTAATACCAGTCTAATAACTGTTGTTATACAAAAACTCAACTAGAAGCAGATGGTCCTCCCACGATCCCCCAAAGTCTAGAACACAAGCCCTCAACAGATCTTCCAAGATCTTGTTAACTTTTTCCATTTTCCCATCTGTCTGCGGATGGTAAGAGGTACTCATCATAAGCTTGGTTCCCAAAACTTTCTGCAGACTTTTTCAAAACTCGCTAGTGAATAAGGAATCTCTATCACTAATTATGTTGCTAGGGACTCCATGCAAGCTAATCACATTCTTCACAAACAACCTTGCTAAAACAGGTGCCGTCCTGGTTGACTTAATTAGAATGAAATGGACATTCTTGGTCAATCTATCCACTATAACCCATATACTTTCATTTCCCCTCTTCAACCTTGGCCTGTCTATTAAGTCCATAGAAATAGAATCCCACTTCCATACTAGAATATCTAACGGTTGAAGCAAACCACCCGGTTTCTGGTGTTTGGCCTTTGCATGCTGGCAATTCAAACACTGCCTTACACACAAACCAATATCCCGATTCATTCCTTCCTAGAAAAAATTTCTCTTTATATCCTGATATATCTTGGTACCTCCGGGATGCATAGTGAACTTCGAACAATGGCATTCATCTAAGACTTCCTTTCTTATTTTTCCGACACTCGGAACACATAATCTTCATTTTTTTCTCAACCTCCCATTCTAGTCAAGAATAAAATCTTTCAAGTCATCGCTCTTGGTTCCTTCCTTTAGTTACCGATCTGTTCAGCTAACACTGGATACTCCATATGCTTAGAAGCAATTTGTTCGATCAAAATTGGTCAAATTTCCAAACAAGACAATATAATTGTATCACCACTAGACCCTGCCTTAGATCTCCACTGCACTTTGCAATCTGCTAATGCTTCTAAATATTTCCACTCAGCCATCATTACCAACACTACATTCTGATGTTCCTGCTAAGTGCATCTGCAACCCGGTTGCTTTTACCTGGTGTATATTTAATCCCAAAATCATAAGCTGCTATGAACTCTAACCTTCTTTGCTATCTCATGTTCAGCTCCTTCTAAGAGAACAAATACTTCAGCGACTTATGATCTATAAACAACTCAAACCTTTCTTCCAAAAGGTAATGTCTCCATACCATCAAAGCAAAAAAATCACAACAGCCAACTCTAATCATGCGTTGGTGATCTGACCTCATGTGGTCTAAGCTGTCTAGAAGCATAGGCAATCACTTTACCTTTCTGCATCGGCACAACTTCTAATCATGTTCCACATGCATTGATATAAACTACCAAGTCTTGATTCCTTTCTGAAACTACCAACGTCGATGCATGGGCCAATAAGTGTTTTAAACTCTAGAATGCTTCCTCACACTTATCGATCCACACAAACTTTACATCCTTCCTTGTTATCGTGGTCATTGGTGCTGCTATCCGCGAGAAATCCTTAATGAATCTCCGATAATAACCAGCCAACCCAAGGAAACTCTTAATCTCAGTTACTTTCTTGGGTCTCTTCCAACTATTCACTGCCTCTATCTTAGTCGGATCTATTGATAACCCTTCCTCTGAGACGACATGGCCAAGAAACTTCACCTCCTTCTTCCAAAAGTGACACTTCAAAAACTTCGCTTTCAGCTAATGTTGCCTCAGCGTCTCAAGCACTACTCTAAGATGAACTTCATGTTCTCTTTCATCCTTAGAGTAAATCAAGATATCATCTACGAAAAGCAGAACGAACATATCCAAGTGCTCTTAGAAAATCCGTTTCATCAAATCCACAAAGAAAGTCAAGCATTCATCAGTCCGAATGACATAACTAACCATTCATACGATCCATATATGGTCCTGAATGCTGTCAAATGTATACTATCCTCTGCTACCCTGAGCTGATGGAAACCCGTTGCCAAATCCAACTGAGAAAATACCTTTGTTCCACTTAGCCGGTCGAAAAATGGCCAATCCTGGACAATGAATATCGATTCATTATCGTCCTCTTTCAACTTATAATAATCGATATATAGCCTCAACGATTCGTCCGGCTTCTTAGCAAACACTACCACTGCACCCCAAGGCGAACTACTCGGCCTGACAAAACTCTTGCTCTCTAACTCTACCAAATGCACCTTCAACTCCCTCATCTCTGAAGGGGTCATTCTGCTTGGCGGTATATTCACCGATTCTGCTCTCAAAACCAAGTCTATTCGAAATTCAATAGCTTGTTTCGGTGGCAATCCAACTACAGGCTCGAACACACCTGCGAATTCTCTAACCATGAAAACTCGGCTCAACTCATCATTTGAATCCAAAGCAAACTACACAGCTAGAACCTTCTATAGTGAAAACAGCCTGATCGCTACAATCCAGGTGATTAAGAGATATCTTCCTACCTTGGAAAAATACCTTAGCATCGTACTCACTAAACCAATCCATACCTAGGATCATCCCTAACCCCACAACATCAAACACATGCAAACCGCACTCAAAAGTATGACCTGACAGATCAAACTCAAACTGGTCACATCTCAACCCTAGAGTTGCATACCCTCATATTGGATTTACAACCCATAAGGAAGTAACTAAATATATGGGTTCAAGGTTAAGCTTATCTACCAAACATCTAGATGTAAAAGAATGCGATGCACCAGTATCAAATAAAACGCTAACAGACATACCATGAATCTGAAGCGTTCCCCCAAGAACTGCCTTCCCCTTCTCCTGGGCTGTTGGCTTGGAAGCAGCAGGTGTTATCCCAACTTTTGGCAAAGTTGAGATATCCAAAATTTACTGGAAATCAATAATTGCTATTCATGAATATCAGCCATGCATTGCAGGATAACCATGGATATCGATGAATTTTGTCCGAATCCGGAACGGGCCACAATTGATAGGACACGACAAGAAAGATCATAGAAGTCTGCATCTCAAATTTCAGGTCAATCCGAGGTCGTATGCTCAAGTTATGATGGATTCAAGATAAGAGAAATTGACATTGCTCGGTTCGAACCCATTATGTTCGAAACCATCAGTTTCGAACCCATCAGTTTCGAACCCATCAGTTTCGAACCCATCGTGTTCGAAACCAACTAGTTCGAACCCATCAGTTTCGAACCCATCGTGTTCGAAACCAACTAGTTCGAACCCATGCGAAGAAGTGGCGTTCGAATCCATCAGCCGACATCATCCTTCGACTCCATCGGCCTCGACTCCACTCCGAATCCATCCACGACCTGACTTCGAACCCATGAACTGAGCCTTACTTCGAAACCATCCAACCCGCCTCGCCCCATGCTGTCTTCGAACCCAACATGATAAGTCAACTTCGAATCGATCCAAGGTGACACATTTGGATCGATTCGAACGGACACCCTTTCAACGGTTCGAAGACGACCTTCGAACCCAGTGCACGAAGCCACCCAGTAGACACGGTAAAGAACCCGGACTCGACTCGTTCAACTCGGCGCAAAGCTTGGATCGAACCGAAGAAGGCGCTCCACGTCACCACGGAGTCGCGTGCTATGAAGGATTCGAAGCCATCGGTTCGAACACATGGGTTCGAACCAAACAGCTATCCCATAAACTCAAATTCGAATCCACCATATCTCCCAACCTGCTGATCCAAATGCCATGAAAATTTCACAGATGCTTCCATACATGTCGACTAATGTCCACGCCAAATTTCACCTCGATTGAATGAATTCTTGATCGATTCGAATGGAGTTCGAACCGATGCCAAAGTGGGCCCAAACTCCCCGAGACCGTACGTATGGGCCCCCCTCACGTGCCAGAAGAGGTCTCCCGAGTTTTCAGCAAGAGAGCAGCAGTCTACGCCTATAAATAGACTCCCAGGTCATTCAGAAAAGGGACCGGATTCTCTTTGGCAAGATCAAGACTTTGAAGCATCAAGACTCCACCAAGGCTCTACTTTGCATTCAACAACCACCGTTGTGCTTGAACTTCAGAACTATAATTCATTGTAATCCGCTGTAATCGATTGTAATCAGCGAAGAACATCAATAAAAGGAAAAACCTTTGAAGTGGACGTAGGCCGGATATAGCCGAACCACTATAAACCGTGTGTTTTTGTTTGCATTTATTACTTTGCTACTGAGATCTGTGATTTGTGTTTGGATATTGTTGATTTATATTCCAACACTGGTGCTTTCGCATTCGTCGGGGTTTGTGACCAATTTTGGCGCAAACACTTTGGTGCTTTCACTGAGAAGGACTAGCGCCCGCTACATTCAGAGTTCAGATTCAAGAGTTCGAAGACTTCCAATTCAGAGACAATGACTCGACGAACAAGACAAAGGGTTGATAGGAGCCAACAAGGAGGAAGCCAAGAAGCATCCTCCGGATCAAGAGAAGGACAAGCTTCCGTCTACATCACAAGAGACGAGATGGAGGCTATGGCTAATTCATTGCGCGAAAGCATAATGAAGAGTCAACAGGAGATGCTGCAAAATTTCCTCGAGCAAATGAGGACAGCAAACATGCAAAACCTTGGACCAACTACAACAGCTACGAGTACGGGACAAGGAATCAGGATTGCAGAAGCAAATGAAGGTCAGGTTCAAGACCAGAATACAGGAGCTGAAGGTGGTCAACAAAGCCTTGGGGGCAGACCCTCAGGGTCCGATACTGGGAGACCAATAGACGGAGCTCAACAAGCTGGAGCCAATGTATATGTTAACGAGCCACCCGAAGAATACGTACCAGAATTCCCTTCAAGGCTCGGGGGGCAGAACAAGAATCTGACAAGGGGCCAACCCCTAGACGGAGATGAGAGAATGATAGGCCTAATGCGACGAATCATGAGAGGAGGATTGCCTAGCGGAGGCCTAGAAGAAGTTAGTCGGAGTCCATTCACTCCGAACATCCGAAACGCAAGGAACCCTCCAAAGTTCAAATTACCAGCGCTAGATCCCTATGACGGAAGATCAGACCCAACCATGCACATCACAAGATATATCAGGCACATGGAAGTACTGGGGGCATCCGAGGAAGTGATGGCACGATGCTTCCCTCTATATTTATCAGATTTAGCTGCACTATGGTTCAGACAACTGGAGACTGGATCGATAGGAACATGGAGCGAGCTTGTTGACTGCTTCATGAGACAGTTCAGGGTCCATGTGACGCGACCCAAGAGTGTGATGACTTTAGCTTCAATCAAGCAAAGGACCGGAGAGTCCATAAAAGATTTTCTGTTAAGATTCAATGTGACAGTGACTTCTGTGGATCGCCCGGATCCATCAATGATTTTAATGGCGGCAGTGGCAGGAGTCGCGGAAGGCACCAAATTTAAGGATTCTCTAACTAAAGATCCACCGCAAGATCTTGGAGAGTTCTTTCATAAAGCTGAAAAGTTCATTCGGTTAGAAGAATCACGAGCCGAGAGTCGTGAAATAAATACCACACAAAGCGTAGGAACCTCCAGAGAACAGTCCGGAGCGGACAAGGGAAAGAGGAAACAGGATGACAGACACGATGGTCCTGATAAACGGAAGAAATTCCGAGAACCAAGATTCAGGCAGTACACCGATCTGACTGCAGGCCTAGAAAGAATCTACACTGAAACTAGGGGGCAACTCCCTTATCGAAAGCCACCTATAAGGGATCCCACCGAGCGGGAGCGCAGGACTGGAAAATACTGCCTATTCCATGAGCTGGATGGGCACACTACAGATGAATGCCGCCACCTAAAGGATGAGGTGGAAGAACATGCTAGGGGTGGTAGACTGCCACAATTTGTCAGAGAACGGACAATGGCAGCAAGACCTGAACGACTGCCGCCTCCACCTAACAGGAACGATCCTGGATCGGGATCACGACTCGTCATCGACTGATTAAAGATGGCAAGGGCCAAGTCCAGGGTTTGGACGTTGGTCAAATAGTTTTATTTAGATTCGTTTTCAGAATAAACGGTCACTCCACTTACACATGTACGGGAACCGGAGAAATCCCTAGGCATGCTCTGAGATGGAGATAAACCGCTACGCCCGGAGAGGCAATCTTTAGTTTTTCTCTGATGTTTGAGATTGAACATCTGGAACTTGAATTTTAATAAATAAATTAGAACTTCTTGCAATAAACCTTTTGACCGGAGAGTCAAAGGATGAACATTGAATTTCAATATAAACATGATCGCTTTATGACCCTACCCGGAGAGACGGGGTCCGGAGTGCAAGAAGTGAGTTGCTTCGCCGGAGAGCGACAGGATCGACTCACTTAAGCGCTGTTTCCCCTTCACCGGAGAGTGACAGGATGGGATCCAGCAAGAGCCCGGAGAGGCTATGATCGGTCCCGAACGACCATGATATCGCTATACGTCCTAACTGGGACCGGAGTGCAAGGGATAGAAGGCAACGCCAGAGAGCAATAGGATCTTTCTGTTCAATCATTAAGTCTGGAATGGACTTAGTAAGGGTTCAGAGCAGCCAATAATAGTCCAGAGAGACTACGAAACTTCATTCTCAACTCCTACGGGAAGAACGAACATTGATTTGGCTTCGAACAGCCACAAACTTGATTGATAATGCCACAACTATGAGTGGAACATGAATTTGTTGCACTTGATTTAAGACCGTTCAAAACATACCTTTTACAAAAAGGCATGTTTTGGGGGGCAAAATGTTATCCCAACTTTTGGCAAAGTTGAGATATCCAAAATTTACTGGAAATCAATAATTGCTATTCATGAATATCAGCCATGCATTGCAGGATAACCATGGATATCGATGAATTTTGTCCGAATCCGGAACGGGCCACAATTGATAGGACACGACAAGAAAGATCATAGAAGTCTGCATCTCAAATTTCAGGTCAATCCGAGGTCGTATGCTCAAGTTATGATGGATTCAAGATAAGAGGAATTGACATTGCTCGGTTCGAACCCATTATGTTCGAAACCATTAGTTTCGAACCCATCAGTTTCGAACCCATCAGTTTCGAACCCATCGTGTTCGAAACCAACTAGTTCGAACCCATGCGAAGAAGTGGCGTTCGAATCCATCAGCCGACATCATCCTTCGACTCCATCGGCCTCGACTCCACTCCGAATCCATCCACGACCTGACTTCGAACCCATGAACTGAGCCTTACTTCGAAACCATCCAAGTCGCCTCGCCCCATGCTGTCTTCGAACCCAACATGATAAGTCAACTTCGAATCAATCCAAGGTGACGCATTTGGATCGATTCGAACGGACACCCTTTCAACGGTTCGAAGACGACCTTCGAACCCAGTGCACGAAGCCACCCAGTAGACACGGCAAAGAACCCGGACTCGACTCGTTCAACTCGGCGCAAAGCTTGGATCGAACCGAAGAAGGCGCTCCACGTCACCACGGAGTCGCGTGCTATGAAGGATTCGAAGCCATCGGTTCGAACACATGGGTTCGAACCAAACAGCTATCCCATAAACTCAAATTCGAATCCACCATATCTCCCAACCTGCTGATCCAAATGCCATGAAAATTTCACAGATGCTTCCATACATGTCGACTAATGTCCACGCCAAATTTCACCTCGATTGAATGAATTCTTGATCGGTTCGAATGGAGTTCGAACCGATGCCAAAGTGGGCCCAAACTCCCCGAGACCGTACGTATGGGCCCCCCTCACGTGCCAGAAGAGGTCTCCCGAGTTTTCAGCAAGAGAGCAGCAGTCTACGCCTATAAATAGACTCCCAGGTCATTCAGAAAAGGGACCGGATTCTCTTTGGCAAGATCAAGACTTTGAAGCATCAAGACTCCACCAAGGCTCTACTTTGCATTCAACAACCACCGTTGTGCTTGAACTTCAGAACTATAATTCATTGTAATCCGTTGTAATCGATTGTAATCAGCGAAGAACATCAATAAAAGGAAAAACCTTTGAAGTGGACGTAGGCCGGAGATAGCCGAACCACTATAAACCGTGTGTTTTTGTTTGCATTTATTACTTTGCTACTGAGATCTGTGATTTGTGTTTGGATATTGTTGGTTTATATTCCAACACTGGTGCTTTCGCATTCGTCGAGGTTTGTGACCAATTTTGGCGCAAACAGCAGGCTCCAATGCATACACCTTTCCCTTATCATGTCTAATGGGCTCCTTGCGCTGGTTCTTATAATGGCCTACCTGGTCACAGCTGAAAAACCTAACATTCTTCCCCTTAGCCACATCCTTCGCTCTCCCTGAGCGACACTCGTTAGCAAAGTGCCCATTATTATCGCATTTATAGTAGACAACCTTAGACTTCGCTTCCTTGGATGCTCCACCCTTCTGAGCACCTTTCTTGGGAAAGAACTTCTTCTTCTGGCTCCGCCCAATCTGGACCACTTTTTCCTTGCTCTTCTCCAAAGACTCAAGGACTTTTTCCTGCCTCAAAGCCATCTCTATAACAATATCAGAAGGATCTCTAAGATGAGATAAAGTAGCACTAGCCAATTCTGGCTTCAATCCTGTGATAGACCTCTCATTCTGTTTCATCAATGTATCTACAGAAGCATACCTTATCGGGCTAACTCTTCGAAATTCCTGGCATACTCAGCAACATACATCTCTCCTTGCATTAGCGTAGCAAACTACATAATCAAAGCCGACTGTGCCATTACCGACATAAACCTCTCCTGGAATCGCCCCTTGAAATCCTTCCAGGTTACTATCTCCTCATCAACTGTCGTTGTTACGCTATTCCACCAAAACAATGCGGTCCCCTGAAGCTGCCTGGATGCCAACCTCCTCTTTCTCTCATCATTGAGCCCTAGATTTGCAAAAACCCTTTCGCGGTGCAACAACCAATTCTCCACTTCGATGGCATCCTCCGTTCCCACAAACAGCTTCCCTCCAAGCTTCAAATAACCGCCACTCATCTTAGCAAAATGGTTAAATACCGAAACTTCTAGAACCTCTGCTCCTACGGCATTTCCTCCTACCACTCCGGCTGCAACTCCTACCTGCATCATATTCCTGAAAAACTGATACATGGCTTCCATACGGACCTGTAGGACTTCAGCACCAACATTCTCTGCCTGACCTTGGCTTCTCCTTACATTAGGTCCAGCATTCCTTTCGATGATTTCCCCTACTTGGTAAACTTTGCTTCTTCTACCATCCATATCTGCATTTAAACCTCATAAGATACAGAAAGATAACCTAATCAAAGATAGATGAATGGAGATAAAGCATATACTTATATATAACAAACACAAGTACGTTAATATAGCGTTAACCCAACCCCAATTTTACTCCAATTTCCTCGGATTTTTTTCCAAAACCAATTTTTAGTTAAAAAATTTCATAAACCTATGCTCTAATACCAAGCTGTAACATCCCGTATTTAGAGGCCAAAAGCTAAGCGCTATGGATGCTACAGTCATCTACAGTATTAACTTCTGGTGACGAGATATGGCAGTGTTAATGGTATACATAATATTAGAAGCACTTGAACAATAACAAAATCACAGATTTCAAAAACAATAATTTTAGTGATTATATTTCAAATAAATCATATCCAACTTACACAAATCCCAAACGTAATCCAAGGCATTGTTCTAATATAATTTACAACAATACGCCAAAAGCGACATATGAAGATGCCTCCTTGGACGATCAAAGCAATATAGACATAATTGTCTTAATATATAGTGGAAACGGTTTTAAAACAGAATCCCTAAATTAGCTATCTATCAGCCACTTGCACGTCTTCGGATGCTTTATTTGCCAAAACCTTCTAAACCCTCAACCTACTCAAATCAAATTCTGAGCACCCAAAAGTTTAAGGGGAAAGAAAAACTTTGAGTCTGACTTAAAGCCTAGTATGAATAATTTCTGTTACATCTCAGTTTACTGATAAATAGTGAGACCACGCCGCATAGCGAACGGGTTTCCCCTCACTAATATCTATTTCAAAACATATATTTTGCAATTCCTTTCCTACAACCAAACTGGTTAATCAACTGATTGTTAGAAAAATATAGCAATATCCAGTATGCTAAAACAAGAAATGAAATAGACAATCTGTCTAGAATTGGAACTATCTACTCTATACTAGACTATCTATCCTAAAACTGATTATAGCAATATTCATTTATGCCAAATAATGAGCTATTTGTCCAAAACAATTAAAAAGGGTGGACTAGCTGTCCTTAAAAATTAGCAAGGTTCGTTATGCTAAAAATGAACTATCTGTTCATATTAGAGCTGACTGGTCTATCTGGACTAACTGCCCTGGACTAACTGTCCCCTAGGCTGACTGCCCGTAAAATTGACCAACTGTATGAAATTAAATGAGCTGACTACCCGAATTTTTTGGGGTCGGCTACCCTTTAAATATTTGAGCTAACTACCCTACAATTATCTGAGCAAACTGCTCTTCAAAACTTTCCTTGAAAACCTTTTCAAAATGATTTAGTCCATCAAATCATATGTTTACAAGGAAAACATATCTTTTAGCATTACTCTAAGCAATTTTTGCCATGTTATATATAATTTACTCAAAATAACGTTGATGATGTTCAATAAGGATTAACTATCCTTTAAAATAAGTTAAAGTCCTTTATAACTTAAAACACTTAGGCTATCTGCCTAATATTTATATTCGAAATCTTTGTTTAAAACCTTCAAAAAACCTTCGAAAACATAGAAGGTAACTCCTACAAATCATTCATAAAACTTTCGAAAGTATTGGTAACTCCTTCATATCCTTTAATATACCTTTCAAAATCATTTAAGGTAACTCCTCCTAAAGCTTTTAAAAGCTTTCATTTCATAAGCTTTAAAACATATGACACCTGCTTTTAAATCTTTTAAACCTTAGCCTTTCGAAAACATAGCTAAACTTTACCTTTTGGAATCAGTGTACGTCAAAACCTTTTGAAGACATTGGGTTTAATTTAAAATAAGTGGAAAATCTTTCAAAACCAATCAAGGTTAACTACTTTGAAACCTTAAACGTTTCGACTTAAAACATTAGGATTATGCGAGGGGATCAGAATAACATTAGAGTCGAAAACAACTACTTCAAAACCTTCATAAAACCTTTCAAAATCAAAACCTTTCAAAATCATTTGAAACATAAAGTTTTAGTACTATAACAACCCTTTGAAATCAATGGAGAGAGGTGGCAAGTTTTAGAAAACAAAAGATAACCTTTGACCTCATCTGTGTCTAAAGGTTAGGAAGCGATAAATATGCTTTTGACCTGGCCGAAAGCTATACCTTTCGACTTTATCGAAAGGTTTCAATTTAAACAAGAAAGCAAACCAATTGAAACCTTTTCCTTTTAAACCTTTTGACAATTTCGAAAGCTCTTTGTCGAAAGCTAGCAGGTGTATTTTTCTTTAAAACCAAAACAAAACTTCATCTCTTCCGAAAGCTATAACCCTTCGTCCCCAACCTTTCGACTTTATCCAATTCACTATGTACCAGTTTCTTGATACCAAGTGCATTGGTATTTAATCTAATCAGAAGGTTTGATCTTCGACCTTGCCGGAAGGTCTAGAATGAAGGCGGAAGCTCTTGCTGAAAGAGTTGAAACAGTGAAAATATTGTTTGAAATAGTTCTTTTGTACTCCACCTGCCTTGTTTGTCTAAATCTGATTGGTTGCCAAAATTTTATATTCGAAAATGCTGCCAATTTTCCCTATTTGGAAATTTGAATAATTTTTAAAAAGGCGCTTTCTCCTTTATAATTATATAAAATATTTAAGTCTCATGCATTAAATAATTTTATATAATCATCAAAACACCTTGAAAATTTTTGGAAAAATCCCAGAAAGTAAATTAATATGTTCTCTTCAACATATAAAAATTTCGGATCCAAACAATAATTATTTTACTCGTAAATAATTAATATAATCCAAATTAACCTTTTCTTTTTTAGAAAATAATAAAAAATCGAAAATTCTGAAAATTGAAACATTTCTCTATAATAACTTTTTAGATCATCATGAAAATTCGCAAGGCTAACGGATGTCATTTAATAGGATTTTCATCTTAAACATGTCATAAAATCTATATGAACATACAAAAATCATCAATGTATATATAATCTTTTATCATTCGAGAACATGGCTGTTTGTGCCAAAATTGGTCACAAACACCCGATAGTCAATTATTCACAATCACGGATCTCAGATGAACAATAAGTATTAAAATCACTCAGAAAATTCACAGTAATGCAGTAAATGACACAAGATTTATAGTGGTTCGGCGATCTTGCCTACGTCCACTCTGAAGTTGACGACTTTATGATTTCAATCAGTTGCAGCAAGTTTACAGTTGATAATAGCTCTGAAATTTGAATACAACAATAGTAGTGAAGTGTAGAATTGAATCCCGAAGTTGAAAAAGATCCCTTTTTTGAAGGCTACAGGGTGCTATTTATAGGCGTAGGAGGTTGAGATCGCGCTCAAACTTCGGGATTTTTCTGGCACGTGAGTGGGCCCACGCGACCGACCCCACCAAGTTTCGACTCGATCTGCGATCGATATGAAACCATTTCGTATCCATCAAAAATTCATCCAATCGAGCTGAAACTTGGCAGGAACATTCTATACCTTGTATGGAAGCTGCTGTGAAAATTTTGGGGCATTTGGACATGTGGATCTCAAGTTATGATCGATACAAGATGGAGTTTTTTGTTCGGCCACTTGCTTCGAATCGATCATTTCGAATCGATTCCTTCGAATCGATATTAGCATGTGCTTTCGTGACGACATGGCGTGCACTCCTCGCATCGATCCCCTTTTTGCTTTGAGTTGACCGTTTCGCATCCATGAACTTCGCCTCGTTTGTATCGAGAGACGTTGTGAATCCATCAATGATGTGTGCTTCGCATCGATTCGTAGCCTGCCTACTTCGTATCGATGAAGGTTATCCTTGTTCGATCGATACGAACAAGTAGTGTTGGGGATGGATACAAAGTGAGGTCATTTGATGGATACGAACTAGACACTGAATGACCAATGCGAAGCATACTATTCATCGATGGATGCGAAACCGGTCGATACAAAGTTGATCGTTGCGAACTTGCGCTTGAGGATGGATACGATGTTGATCGTTGCGAACTGTGATGCGGGGATGGATACAAAATTGATCGATTCGATGTATGGCTCGTTGGTGGATACGAACCATATGGACACGAGAACCAGAACTTATCGATGGATACGAAACCCATCGATACGAACACGGATGGATACGAACCAACATACTTTTTCTAACTTGTATCGATCATATCTCATTCATACGAACTCCGATTAACCTGAAATTTCAACCGCTGGCTTTTATGGCTCTGCTTGTCATTTCTTGTCAATTGTGGCCCTATCTGGACTCGGACAGAATTCATCAATATCCATAACGAAGCAGTGTATAACCAATCTTTGAGATGAACTATCTTTGGTTCTTCGATCGATCTTTTGGTATCATGGCCTTGCCAAAAGTCGGGATAACATTTGCCCCCCAAAACATGCCTTGCGATAGGAAGGCGTGTTTTGTAATGTCAAATGAGCTGGATGTTCATATCCTGCCAACAACCTGTAAAGAACTTGAAAGTTTCATGTGACCTCGAATGAAGATCGTTCGGGATCGTATGTCATTCGAGGTGAATCGAGACCGTTCGCGGTTGATGCCACTCATGGCAAATGATGGAATAGGACCGTTCGCGGTCGGATGCCGTTCGCGACATATAAAGAAATGGGACCGTTCGCGGTCGGATGTCGTTCGCGGCAAATAAAGAAATGGGACCGTTCGCGGTCGGATGTCGTTCGCGACAAATAAAGAAATGGGACCGTTCGCGGTCGGATGCCTTTCGCGGAAAATAAAGAAATGGGACCGTTCGCGGTCGAATGTCATAATGGAGTGAATTGTGACCGTTCGTGGTCGAGTGCCGCACGAGGCATAGTGTGATCGTTTGCGATCGTGTGCCGTTCGAGGCGAACTGTGACCGTTCGAGGTCGGGTGCCGTTCGTGGCGAGTTATATGTGCCCGGGGAGGACTTAGCTTTATCAATGCCAGATTGCAAATGTGACGACCCAGAATTTTGAGCATTTAAAATCGGGATATTTAATTGATTCTAAATATTTAAAAGTTTAATTATTAACTTGAATTCAAATGCCACAATTTAATTGATTTTTGAATTATTGAATTAAATAATTTGAAGTTGAGTAAAATGTTGAATCTAGAATTTTAAGCCTATTGGAAATAAATTGAAGGCTTATGAAATTTATATTGATATTACTGAAGGTAATAGAAGTTGTAAAATTGAAATTAACCATGGTTTGTTCAGTTTTAATATTTATACTGTTTAAATTGAATTTAAAAATAGCCTTCTGAGGCATAGTCTCGGAATTTGACGAAACCAGTTCCATTGGATCTGTAATATTGAATTATTATCGGATTTCAATTTTCATAGCATTTGGAGTTGTTGTGTGAGCGTTCGACGTGTAAACGCGCTGAAAATTTTAACGAAAAATTCAAGTTTAAATATATTATTATATTCTGGTTAAATAAATTCAAATCACTGCTTTCCTTTCACTTTAGCACGCAGCCTTCCACTGGAAGATTCAAAATAATAATAATAATAATAAGGCTTCGTTCGTAAGCTAATGAACAAAAGGATATCGCTTGTACTTCAGCTAACCCTCTCGTATAACTAAGAAAACACGATAAGGCTGAACCCCCCTTTTTGTTCTCTCCTCTACAAAACCCCCCAAAACCACTCGGTGAAAAGAAGAAGAAAAATAAAAAAAATGGCGATCGTTTCCTACTATTGACCGCGCTTCTCATATCTCAAAATCGAAGACGCATAGAAGGGAGCTCTCGTATAGGGGATTCAGTTGTGGTTTGCGGCGACAGTCGTGAAATTTAGTGGGCTAGGGTTTGAGTTCGCTTCGGCTCAGTTGTTCGAATCAGAGAATGGGGTGGATTTTGGGTTCGTGGCGTGAAGAATCGCCTCGATGAGGGGGATTAGGCGGTGCAGTTACGTTGTAAGGTGGATGACTGTGTACGGCCTGGGACGTGATGGGTTGTGGACGAGCTTTGCAGGTGTTAGCCGAACTTGTTGCTATGGTGGTGGAAGCGGGGACCTCGCGTAGTGGAGTTCGAATGGTGAGGAGCTCGATTTCGGGAGGGAATCGAGGAGTTGGTCTGACACGATGCTTTAGGGAGGATCACGATTTGGGTCTGTCGAGAGGATGCTCGATGGTGGCTGTGAGGTATTTTAATTTTCTTTTATTTTTATAATTTATTTACTTTTATGTATAAATATATCCGTAGAGAAAAATATAGTGTATAAATATATAGTTTCACATGCCTATTTTAATTTTAGGTAAACAAGAAAAATTAGAATTTTGAAATCTATTTTTTTTAATGTATAGTGTTTTTTTAAAAGGAAAATTTATCAATTAAAATTAATTACTAGTTTAAAATTAAAATAGTAGTTGGATGTAAATTTTAAAATGGAAATTGAATTGTTTGTTTTGTCAGAATATAAATTTAAATTTAATCTATCAAGTGGAGATTAATTATTCAAATTGTTCAAGTATTAATAAATTGTACAAAAATATTTATACAAGGTTTAAAACTATGAAGAAAACAAGCCGAGATTCGAATTGGGATTGCAAATGCAAAGGTGAGTTAATCTCACTCAGTTAAATTTAGATTTAAATGATTAAATTAAATAATTGATTGTATGGTTGAATTGATTGATGTGATATAGTATAGTATAATTTGAAATTGGCATATTATGTGATGCTGACGTCTATGGATGCAGGGAAAACAGGTTGGAGAGATCCAACTGGATCCCTCAACATTTATTTAAAATTATTTAATACCCTCTGTTGTGGTTATGTGATATTCTATGATGAACTTTATCGAAATATTGAATGTTATGGTTCGATTGAATATAATTGTGTATAATGAACTATCAAAAATATATATAAATTGGATTTTGGAAGGAAAATAAAAGAAGTAATTTGTAAGAAAATAATTATAGAAAATTTGAATAAGTTTAAGAATGAATGGGAAAAATAAAATAAAGTGGCTTTAAATTTTAATAAATAAAGCTAGAATATAGAAAGGAAATTTTGAATGACAGGAAGTTAATGAATTTTAAACTGTAGTGTTATTATTTAAGAGAACAAAACATTTATCTAAAATTTAAGATTTAAATTATTGAAAGGAATAAAGAAGAATTGGGAAAGACCTGAATTTATATATTTTAGGTAAGAGATTTAAAATCAAATGGAAATTAATAACAATAATAATAAGTATATAATTAATGAATTTTGAAATGAATTGTGTAAGTAATGGAATTTATTTCAGAAAGAGTAAATTGGAAATCAATTTGGGAAATTGATTTAAGTGATTGAGATTGGAAATTTCTCTCTGAATAACCAAGTACGTTTCAAAGTAAATTTTTAAATATAAATTAAAGGTTTAAAATTGTTTAAAAAAAGTATGTTTTGTAAATTTATTACTTCTAATATTTAAATTCTAAAGTAAGTATTTCCTTTAATCTATTATAGTAGTAATTATTTTAAAAATGACTCAGTATAATGTTTTCTTTAAAAAGCGAAAACCTAGTTCTATATTTTATAAAGTAACCTTATTTTTAAATATTCATATAGAATCTATCTTAGCCAATTATTGAAGAAGTCTTAACTTAAATGTTTTAAAGTAAACTCCATAGTAAATATTTTATTTTAATCTATTATCGTAATAATAATATAAAGAATGATTTGGTAATTTAATAAAGGAAATCTAATGTATAGTTATAAGGTAATATTATTTTAGTATTTCTATAGCATTGTTTTATATTAAGTATTAAAATAAAATTTTCTAATATATTTTACAATAAAGTGTTTTTAAATTATTTTTAAAATCTAGTTTGGTGCTTGGTGATTTCAGTGGAGACAGAAATATATTTGGGAAGTTTATTTTAAAGGGAAAGATGATTTGAAACTGTTTTCAAAGGATTGAAAATAGAAATATATCTTGTGAAGATATTTTAAGGTTAATAAATAATTTGGAAAATTATTTATTGGTTGATGATTGTTGTGAATATTAATTGATAGTTAAATAACCGACTAACAATATTGGACAAATACGCTGATCGTTTCGAAGAGACCGGGATCGAGATTTATTTCTCGAAAACCACTTCGATCAGGTTTGTACGTTTCGTGCAAACGATTTTGGATTCGAAGATGGAGCAGTGAAGTGCAAGGGCTGGTCGCTACTAATCCTGAGGATATTTCCAAAATGGATGTAGTAGGAATAGTGCCTTCGGTTCCGTTCGAACCCGGGACAGACTTGTATGGATGAATGCTTGGGAAACATCGTCAGGTGGACGATGGGCATTCTAAGGGATATTTTCTAAAAAGGTAACGCTTAGCCTCAAGCCTCATCAAATGGGAATGGCTGAAAATCAGGGGTTATGCAGCAAGGCTTCGTGGGTAGCCCCCACTGGAGGGTGAGGTCATCCCTGTCTAGATGTCCCTTTATTTCGGCTTAGTGGGCGGTTGCTGATCCCAACCGTGGGGTGATCTTGCTCGGGACTGTCCAGTAAGGGATGGTTCCGGTCTTGTGTTGTAGGGGAGTTAGGGTGGCTCCTCGGGTGTTATTTTACTGTAATGCTCGGGTCAGACCGAGTATTATAGGATACAGGATATGATGCTGTGGAGCTCAGGAGACGAGCAAGATGACGATACCTACTCTCGTACTTGTTTATATATATACATATTCCGCTGTGTTGTGTAGCTGTGTATCCAGTTGTATGTTATTGATGTGAGCTGTGATTGATGTACTCTGATGATGTAATATATGTAAACAGATATATTTGATTTTGAGTAAAGATTATTTATTATCTATTATATTTTACTCCGCTGCGATGGTTAGATTCTGTTGTTGTTTTTCTATTCTCTTCTTCTACCTCTTCTTCTTTAACCCAAATGGTTCGTATTTCTATACAACTTGAGTTGATTTAGATAGAATAGTGTTGAATCAAGGGGTACGGTTTTGAGGATCGTTTCACTTGGTATCAGAGCATAGGTTGGAGATAACCTTGGCTCTGGTGGGAATTACTCATTTAAATTAGAGTCTATAGTACTCTAAAATGAGTTTGAGCGTGTTAATAGATTTAAGCGTGTATTTGTTAGTGAATATAAATTGTTTTAATATTGTGTTGATTGATTTATTGAGTGGCATATGAACCTTCGTCGACACAGTCTGCGCAACTATATTGAAGGGGTTTCTAAACACTTGAATAGAGCAATGGACACGGTATTGTTTTAAATATGGGTAAATGAAACAATTTTACCCAAAAACATATTTTGATATAAGGAATAGTTTTTGAAAACTATGTAGCTAATATATGGTTGCTTGGATGTTAGAAATGATGATATTAAAGTATTATCATTGTTAAGTGAAAATTTAACTAGAAATTGAAATATAATTAAAAATTTAAGGGAATAAATTCATTATAGAATGAAATTTAAAAATATGAATTATAAATGTAAATTATAAATTGAAATATAATTAATTAGGAATTTGTATAAGCATAAACTATACAAATGCATTTTAGTTAAAATTTGAATTAAAATAGAATTTGAAAACTTTAAAACCCCGGAGATTTTGGAAGTATTTTGGAGGTAAATAGTATTATTGTTGTTTTTGGGTTATTTCTGAAAGGAAATTTGTTTAAAAATGGATTTTGGAAGGGAGATAGCATTGAATTCACTTCAATCACTGGAAAATAACTTCGGTGATGACTACAGCATCATCGATGTTCATTTTCGAGTTTCTAAGTGATGGATTGCTGCCAAATTGATTTGTTCAGAAAAACCTGTTTGTTTTTTTTAAATCTCAAAGGAAATTTGTTGGGAATAAAACCATGATTGGTTTAAATATTTGAGAAGTGAGATTTGAGATGCTGGGGATTTCAAAATAATTTGAAACTAAAAGTCGGGTGTTTAAAAAAAAGAGAAATCCTAATGAAATAGGTTGTAACCTTATAACTTGAGATGATTTTTAAATCAGAAAGGGGATATAAACTTTGAATGTTGGAATTTAAATTTAAAGGGAA
The DNA here is from genome assembly GCA_030765085.1 of Allium cepa. Lineage (NCBI taxonomy): Eukaryota > Viridiplantae > Streptophyta > Magnoliopsida > Asparagales > Amaryllidaceae > Allium > Allium cepa. The sequence goes on along the minus strand of CM060942.1, from coordinate 689,874,983 downwards.
AAGTTAGAAATGAAATTACCTTGGATGGGGAAATAATAAAATTTAACTGGATTGAAATCAATTAAATAGGTTGAAAAATAATATCCAGATGTTTTTCGAATTAAGTTGAAATCGAACTGAGATTAAATAAATTTGAGTTAAAGTAAAATTGATTAGGATGAGAACTCAATTGAATTAATGAATGGAATAAAATTCTTACCTAAACAAATGGAAAATAAATTGAATAAGGATTGGAATTGAAATAAATAAATAAGAATAACGTTTAAAAGAGTTATAATGCATGAAATAAAACATGCTTGGGATATAAATAAGCATGAGGCTTGAGTTAAAATAAAAGATGAATATATTCAAGTCTAGAATGAATGGAATTGTGTGAATAATAAGTTGTGATTTATAAAATTAAAAGTGGGATAGAAAAACCCAAAACTAATATTTTGATGTATTGAAAAATGAAAAGAAAATCCAAACTTGAATTATAAAATAAATTTGAACTCAAGAAAATTTAAATGAAGAGATGTTGAGATTAAAATCAAGTTCTGGATTATAAGTTGGGAAAAGACTATTTAGATGATAATTAGATAATGAAATGTGTAAATGGAGTCTATTGCAGTTAAACAAAGCTGAATTGTGAGTTAATAATGAAGGTTGAAAATAAAACTCGAGTTATAAATTAAATTCGACTTAAATTGTCGATTAAGTAAATGTAAATGAATCGTGATTTCATGAACTTTGCGGGTAAATTGAAAATGGATAATGGATTCAGAACTTGAGTTATTAATTAAAATTTATTGTGAAGTGTTAACAAATTAAGTATAATTGAAATGTATCGAATAAAAATGTAAATGGATTAAAATAATAATGGTATGAATTGCAAATTAAATCCAAATATGTGGAAATAAATTGGATATGGCCTTGTAATCAATTGAGTTAAGTTGAGTATAAAAGAGAAAAATTTACTTGCAAAATGAGGATGAGCTTAAGTATGAAATTTGAATAAATTGAAGTAAATTGACTTAAGCTAAATGAATGAAGGAGAGTTGAATTGAATTCAACTTAAACAAAGTTTAATAATATTGGATTGGTTTTAAATCAAGTGAAGGTGATTTTTAATCGAAATAAAATTCGGTAAGTTATAAATAATATTAATGGAATGAAATTCTAGAATAAATAATTGTAAACCATTTAAAATTATTAAGGAATTGAAATAACTTGAGACAATAAGAAAATAGAATGTTTCAAGTTTAATAAAATGGATTTAAATGAATGTGGATAAGAAATGAAGTATAAATGAGTGGACTGTGAATAAGATTTAATAGGTAATGAAGATAAACCTAAGTTGTTGATGGTTTTGAATAAACTAGTTTGGTTAATAAAATGAAAGGCAAGTGAATGGATTCAAATCTGAGATGCAATGAAAATGAGAATATATGGGTTGTGAATAAATTGAAAATGGAATAGAATTAAGTATAAATTGAGTTGAAATTAATTTAAATTGGTTATAAACATAAATACTTATTTATTCACATAAATCTCGTCAAATTGCATAGAATTAATTGTCATTTGATGTAAATGGAAGTAATTAAAATTCTATGAATTGGTAGGGGTAAAATAAATTGATTTTGAGGGCAATTGAATTAAATATGAGTTCAGTTCGCTTAAAAATAAATGAAATGTAAGTGATTGAGTTTTAAACCATTCAAATTGATGAAGTTGTATACGAATGGGTTGAAAACCATTCAAATTGAATGAAAATGGTTTGTAAATAAGTGAAACAGTTGAATTAGCTTGGAAACTATATAAATTGCTTACGGAAAATGTTTGGTATGAGTTTCTTTTAGAATTCATATGTTTTAACTATTGCAAATAAGTGATATGCTGTTAAACTTCATATATTTGGCACTTACATGTTTAAATTAAGTAAGTACAGATACCTGGAAGCCGTGTGGCTGGATTTGGTTGTGCTATTTGCTAAAAATAATAAGCTGCTTGCTTAAAATGCTAAATAAGGTACGCCTACGCAATAAAAATAGGAAATATGAACTGTTTTTGGTTTTTCCGACCGTGTGGGTCGATGTATATATATTTATCTCTTTTGTCAAATTGCAAAAGCTCCTTCATACAAAGGAGACTCTGCCAAAAAATTTCAGAAATTTTGGGAGTTAGAAAATTTTGGGAAATTTTCTAACGATCAAACGTTTTTAAATTGGAAATTGAAATAAATTTGTAAATGAACTAATGTGAATAATGGCATGAATCAGTATAAATGAAAAATAAAATTTAAAGTTTAGAGTTGAAAATAAATTGAATTCGTATGGAAATGAAAGAATTAATTTGAATAGAAATAGATATAAACTAAAGTGGTAGGGTGAAAATATGTATAAGAAACATATAAAATGCTTATATTAAACTTAAGTATAAGGAATGGTGAATTCTTAGTTGGAAATTGATATTACAAACATATTCTAAGTTAATATTCGAATGAATAAATATTGACATTTTGTAAGGAAGTGGTTAAAATGTTTTGAAAGTTGTAATTGGATATTAGTGCTAAGCAGGATATGCAGGTAATCTGAAGGGAAAAGAGAATTGGATTGATTTCAAAAGACAAAAAATTGAAATGCTCGACCAAAAGGTATGTATTTAAATTTGGTGCGAAATTTGATTGGGTTTTTCGATATAGCCACTTGGCTTTTGGTTTTCTTTTTGGATTTGGGAGGCTGTAGAGCCATTTTGTAGTTGTACCGAGCTAGCCGCGCAAAGGGGATGCTGGCGAAATTTTTCGGAAATTTAGAGAGTTAGAAAAATTTTGAGAAAATTTTGATAATTCAAAATTTAGTTTTGAATTATAATTTGAATGGTTGAACAAGTAAGTTATTTGAGAACTATAGAAAGTTTTGGAAAAGTTTGGAAAGTTAATAAGAATAATAATGGGTCTTTTATAAAAAGATAGTTGGTAAGATGTTGAATTGTTAGAAACTGTTGGTTTTGGAGAGAAGGGTAGACGAGTATTGGATTATTCTTCCTAATTAGTAATTTCGAGGACGAAATTCTTTTAAGGGGGGAGGAATGTGACGACCCGGAATTTTGAGCATTTAAAATCGGGATATTTAATTGATTCTAAATATTTAAAAGTTTAATTATTAACTTGAATTCAAATTCCACAATTTATTTGATTTTTGAATTATTGAATTAAATAATTTGAAGTTGAGTAAAATGTTGAATCTAGAATTTTAAGCCTGTTGGAAATAAATTGAAGGCTTATGAAATTTAAATTGATATTACTGAAGATAATAGAAGTTGTAAAATTGAAATTAACCGTGGTTTGTTCAGTTTTAATATTTATACTGTTTAAATTGAATTTAAAAATAGCCTTCCGAGGCGTAGTTTCGGAATTCGACGAAACCAGTTCCATTGGATCCGTAATGTTGAATTATTATCGGATTTCAATTTTCGTAGCATTTGGAGTTGTTGTGTGACCGTTCGACGTGTAAACGCGCTGAAAATTTTAACGAAAAATTCAAGTTTAAATATATTATTATATTCTGGTTAAATAAATTCAAATCACTGCTTTCCTTTCACTTTAGCACGCAGACTTCCACTGGAAGATTCAAAAAAAAAAAAAATAAGGCTTCGTTCGTAAGCTATTGAACAAAAGGATATCGCTCATACTTCGGCTAACCCTCTCGTTTAACTAAGAAAACACGATAAGGCCGAACCCCCCTTTTTGTTCTCTCCTCTACAAAACCCCCCAAAACCACTCGGTTAAAAGAAGAAAAAAAATGGCGATCATTTCCTACTATTGATCGCGCTTCCCATATCTCAAAATCGAAGACGCATACAAGGGAGCTCTCGTATAGGGGATTCGGTTGTGGTTTGCGGCGACGGTCGTGAAATTTAGTGGGCTAGGATTTGAGTTCGCTTCGGCTTAGTTGTTCGAATCAGAGAATGGGGTGGATTTTGGGTTCGTGGCGCGACGAATCGCCTCGATGAGGGGGATTAGGCGATGCAGTTACGTTGTAAGGTGGATGACTGTGTACGACCTGGGACGTGATGGGTTGTGGACGAGTTTTGCAGGTGTTAGCCAAACTTGTTGCTATGGTGGTGGAAGCGGGGACCTCATGTAGTGGAGTTCGAGTGGTGACGAGCTCGATTTCGGGAGGGAATCGAGGAGTTGGTCTGACACGATTCTTTAGGGAGGATCACGATTTGGGTCTGTCGAGAGGATGCTCGATGGTGGCTATGAGGTATTTTAATTTTCTTTTATTTTTATAATTTATTTACTTTTATGTATAAATATATCCGTAGAGAAAAATATAGTGTATAAATATATAGCTTCACATGCCTATTTTAATTTTAGGTAAACAAGAAAAATTAGAATTTTGAAATCTATTTTTTTAATGTATAGTGTTTTTTTAAAAGGAAAATTTATCAATTAAAATTAATTACTAGTTTAAAATTAAACTAGTAGTTGGATGTAAATTTTCAAATGGAAATTGAATTGTTTGTTTTGTCAGAATATAAATTTAAATTTAATATATCAAGTGGAGATTAATTATTCAAATTGTTCAAGTATTAATAAATTGTACAAAAATATTTATACAAGGTTTAAAACTATGAACAAAACAAGCCGAGATTCGAAATGGGATTGCAAATGCAAAGGTGAGTTAATCTCACTCAGTTAAATTTAGATTTAAATGATTAAATTGAATAATTGATTGTATGGTTGAATTTATTGATGTGATATAGTATAGTATAATTTGAAATTGGCATATTATGTGATGCTAACGTCTGTGGATGCAGGGAAAACAGGTTGGAGGGATCCAACTGGATCCCTCAACATTTATTTAAAATTATTTAATACCCTTTGTTATGATTATGTGATATTCTATGATGAACTTTATCGAAATATTGAATGTTATGGTTCGATTGAATATAATTGTGTATAATGAACTATCAAATATATATATATATTGGATTTTGGAAGGAAAATAAAAGAAGTAATTTGTAAGAAAATAATTATAGAAAATTTGAATAAGTTTAAGAATGAATGGGAAAAATAAAATAAAGTGACTTTAAATTTTAATAAATAAAGCTAGAATATAGAAAGGAAATTTTGAATGACAGGAAGTTAATGAATTTTAATCTGTAGTGTTGTTATTTAAGAGAACAAAACATTTATCTAAAATTTAAGATTTAAATTATTGAAAGGAATAAAGAAGAATTGGGAAAGACCTGAATTTATATATTTCAGGTAAGAGATTTAAAATCAAATGGAAATTAATAAAAATAATAATAAGTCTATAATTAATGAATTTTGAAATGATTTGTGTAAGTAATGGAATTTATTTCAGATAGAGTAAATTGGAAATCAATTTGGGAAATTGATTTAAGTGATTGAGATTGGAAATTTCTCTCTGAATAACCAAGTACGTTTCAAAGTAAATTTTTAAATATAAATTAAAGGTTTAAAATGTTTTGTAAATTTATTATTTATAATATTTAAATTCTAAAGTAAGTATTTCCTTTAATCTATTATAGTAGTAATTATTTTAAGAATGACTTGGTATAATGTTTTTTTTAAAAAGTGAAAACCTAGTTCTATATTTTATAAAGTAACATTATGTTTAAATATTCATATAGAATCTATCTTAGCCAATTATTGAAGAAGTCTTAACTTAAATGTTCTAAAGTAAACTCCAAAGTAAATATTTTATTTTAATCTATTATCGTAATAATTATATAAAGAATGATTTGGTAATTTAATAAAGGAAATCTAATGTATAGTTATAAGGTAATATTATTTTAGTATTTCTAGAGCATTGTTTTATATTAAGTATTAAAGTAAAATTTTCTAATATATTTTACAATAAAGTGTTTTTAAATTATTTTTAAAATCTAGTTTTGTGCTTGGTGATTTTAGTGGGGATAGAAATATATTTGGGAAGTTTATTTTAAAGGGAAAGATGATTTGGAACTATTTTCAAAGGATTGAAAATAGAAATATACCTTGTGAAGATATTTTGAGGTTAATAAATAATTTGGAAAATTATTTATTGGTTGATGATTGTTGTGAATATTAATTGATAGTTAAATAACCGACTATCAATATTGGACAAATACGCTGATCGTTTCGAAGAGACCGGGATCGAGATTTATTTCTCGAAAACCACTTCGATCCGGTTTGTATGTTTTCGTGAAAACGATTTTGGATTCGAAGATGGAGCAGTGAAGTGCAAGGGCTAGTAGCTACTAATCCTGAGGATATTTCCAAAATGGATGTAGTAGGAATAGTGTCTTCGGTTCCGTTCGAACCCGGGACGGACTTGTATGGATGAATGCTTGCGAAACATCATCAGGTGGACGATGGGCATTCTAAGGGATATTTTCTAAAAGGTAACGCTTAGCCTCAAGCCTCATCAAATGGGAATGGCTGAAAATCAGGGCTTATGCAGCAAGGCTTCGTGGGTAGCCCCCACTGGAGGGTGAGGTCATCCCTGTCTAGATGTCCCTTTATTTCGGCTTAGTGGACGGTTGCTGATCCCAACCGCGGGGTGATCTTGCTCGGGACTGTCCAGTAAGGGATGGTTCCGGTCTTGTGTTGCAGGGGAGTTAGGGTGGCTCCTCGGTACACTGATCTAGATCAGGTACTGTGACAGGTGATACCCCGGCGCCTAGCCATTAGTTGGAATCCATTTTCCCTACGCACGATTTTGATTGTGCCCAACTATTGCTGAAACGTGAGATGCAAGCATTTCAGCTAGATTCTATTTTACTTTATATAGACACTATTATAATATCAGAGGACTTTAATAAAAATGTTTTAGCTATCGTAAGGTAAAAACCCAACATGTTTATTTGAGGCATGGTCTTACGAGATGTTTTTGTTTTCAAAGGATTTTTGAAACTTTAATAATCAATTGGGTGTGATTTTCTCACGCGGGTAATCCAGACTGACTCGGGTGTTATTTTGACTATAATGCTCGGGTCAGACCGAGTATTATAGGATACAGGATATGATGCTGTGGAGCTCAGGAGACGAGCAGGATGACGATACGTACTCTCGTACTTGTTTATATATATACATATTCCGCTGTGTTGTGTAGCTGTGTATCCAGTTGTATGTTACTGATGTGAGCTGTGATTGATGTACTCTGATGATGTAATATATGTAAACAGATATATTTGATTTTGAGTAAAGATTATTTATTATCTATTATATTTTACTCCGCTGCGATGGTTAGATTCTGTTGTTGTTTTCTATTCTCTTCTTCTTTAACCCAAATGGTTCGTATTTCTGTACAAATTGAGTTGATTTAGATAGAATAGTGTTGACTCAAGGGGTACGGTTTTGCGGGTCGTTTCACTTGGTATCAGAGCATAGGTTGGAGATAACCTTGGCTCTGGTGGGAATACTCATTTAAATTAGAGTCTATAGTACTCTAAAATGAGTTTAAGCGTGTTAATAGATTTGAGCGCGTATTTGTTAGTGAATATAAATTGTTTTAATATTGTGTTGATTGATTTATTGAGTGGCATATGAACCTTCGTCGACACAGTCTGCGCAACTGTATTGAAGGGGTTTCTAAAAACTTGAATAGAGCAATGGACACGGTATTGTTTTAAATATGGGTAAATGAAATAATTTTACCCAAAAACATATTTTGATATAAGGAATAGTTTTTGAAAACTATGTAGCTAATATATGGTTGCTTGGATGTTAGAAATGATGATATTAAAGTATTATCGTTGTTAAGTGAAAATTTAACTAGAAATTGAAATATAAGTAAAAATTTAAGGGAATAAATTCATTATAGAATGAAATTTATAAATATGAATTATAAATGTAAATTATAAATTGAAATATAATTAATTGGGAATTTGTATAAGCATAAACTATACAAATGCATTTTAGTTAAAATTTGAATTAAAATAGAATTTGAAAACTTTAAAACCCCGGAGATTTTGGAAGTATTTTGGAGGTAAATAGTATTATTGTTGTTTTTGGGTTATTTCTGAAAGGAAATTTGTTTAAAAATGGATTTTGGAAGGGAGATAGCATTGAATTCACTTCAGTCACTGGAAAATAACTTCGGTGATGACTGCAGCATCATCGATGTTCATTTTCGAGTTTCTAAGTGATAGATTGCTGCCAAATTGATTTGTTCAGAAAAACCTGTTTGTTTTTTTTAAATCTCAAAGGAAATTTGTTGGGAATAAAACCAGGATTGGTTTAAATATTTGAAAAGTGAGATTTGAGATGATGGGGATTTCAAAATAATTTGAAACTAAAAGCCGGGTGTTTAAAAAAAAAGAGAAATCCTGATGAAATAGGTTGTAACCTTATAACTTGAGATGATTTTTAAATCAGAAAGGGATATAAGCTTTGAATGTTGGAATTTAAATTTAAAGGGAAAAGTTAGAAATGAAATTACCTTGGATGGGGAAATAATAAAATTTAACTGGATTGAAATCAATTAAATAGGTTGAAAAATAATATCCAGATGTTTTTCAAATTAAGTTGAAATCGAATTGAGATTAAATAAATTTGAGTTAAAGTAAAATTGAATTAGGATGAGAACTCAATTGAATTAATGAATGGAATAAAATTCTTACCTAAACAAATGGAAAATAAATTTAATAAGGATTGGAACTGAAATAAATAAATAAGAATAACGTTTAAAAGAGTTATAATGCATGAAATAAAACATGCTTAGGATATAAATAAGCATGAGGCTTGAGTTAAAATAAAAGATGAATATATTCAAGTCTAGAATGAATGGAATTGTGTAAATAATAAGTTGTGATTTATAAAATTAAAAGTGGGATAGAAAAACCCAAAACTAATATTTTGATGTATTGAAAAATGAAAAGAAAATCCAAACTTGAATTATAAAATAAATTTGAACTCAAGAAAATTTAAATGAAGAGATGTTGAGATTAAAATCAAGTTCTGGATTATAAGTTGGGAAAAGACTATTTAGATGATAATTAGATAATGAAATGTGTAAATGGAGTCTATTGCAGTTAAATAAAGCTGAATTGTGAGTTAATAATGAAGGTTGAAAATAAAACTCGAGTTATAAATTAAATTCGACTTAAATTGTCGATTGAGTAAATGTAAATGAATCATGAGTTCATGAACTTTGGGGGTAAATTGAAAATGGATAATGGATTCAGAACTTGAGTTATTAATTAAAATTTATTGTGAAGTGTTAACAAATTAAGTATAATTGAAATGTATCGAATAAAAATGTAAATGGATTAAAATAATGATGGTATGAATTGCAAATTAAATCCAAATATATGGAAATAAATTGGATATGGTCTTGTAATCAATTGAGTTAGGTTGAGTATAAAAGAGAAAAATTTACTTGCAAAATGAGCATGAGCTTAAGTATGAAATTTGAATAAATTGAAGTAAATTGACTTAAGCTAAATGAATGAAGGAGAGTTGAATTGAATTCAACTTAAACAAAGTTTAATAATATTGGATTGGTTTTAAATCAAGTGAAGGTGATTTTTAATCGAAATAAAATTCGGTAAGTTATAAATAATATTAATGGAATGAAATTCTAGAATAAATAATTGTAAACCATTTAAAATTATTAAGGAATTGAAATAACTTGAGACAATAAGAAAATAGAATGTTTCAAGTTTAATAAAATGGATTTAAATGAATGTGGATAAGAAATGAAGTATAAATGAGTGGACTGTGAATAAAATTTAATAGGTAATGAGGATGAACGTAAGTTGTTAATGGTTTTGAATAAACTAGTTTGGTTAATAAAATGAAAGGCAAGTGAACGGATTCAAATCTGAGATGCAATGAAAATGAGAATATATGGGTTGTGAATAAATTGAAAATGGAATAGAATTAAGTATAAATTGAGTTGAAATTAATTTAAATTGGTTATAAACATAAATACTTATTTATTCACATAAATCTCGTCAAATTGCATAGAATTAATTGTCATTTGATGTAAATGGAAGTAATTAAAATTCTATGAATTGGTAGGGGTAAAATAAATTGATTTTGAGGGCAATTGAATTAAATATGAGTTCAGTTCGCTTAAAAATAAATGAAATGTAAGTGATTGAGTTTTAAACCATTCAAATTGATGAAGTTGTATACGAATGGGTTGAAAACCATTCAAATTGAATGAAAATGGTTTGTAAATTAGTGAAACAATTGAATTAGCTTGGAAACTATATAAATTGCTTACGGAAAATGTTTGGTATGAGTTTCTTTTAGAATTCATATGTTTTAACTATTGCAAATAAGTGATATGCTGTTAAACTTCATATATTTGGCACTTACATGTTTAAATTAAGTAAGTACAGATACCTGGAAGCCGTGTGGCTGGATTTGGTTGTGCTATTTGCTAAAAATAATAAGCTGCTTGCTTAAAATGCTAAATAAGGTACGCCTACGCAATAAAAATAGGAAATATGAACTGTTTTTGGTTTTTTCGACCGTGTGGGTCGATGTATATATATTTATCTCTTTTGTCAAATTGCAAAAGCTCCTCCGTACAAAGGAGACTCTGCCAAAAAAATTCAGAAATTTTGGGAGTTAGAAAATTTTGGAAAATTTTGTTACCATCAAACGTTTTTAAATTGGAAATTGAAATAAATTTGTAAATGAACTAATGTGAATAATGGCATGAATCAGTATAAATGAAAAATAAAATTTAAAGTTTAGAGTTGAAAATAAATTGAATTCGTATGGAAATGAAAGAATTAATTTGAATAGAAATAGATATAAACTAAAGTGGTAGGGTGAAAATAAGTATAAGAAACATATAAAATGCTTATATTAAACTTAAGTATAAGGAATGGTGAATTCTTAATAGGAAATTGATATTACAAACATATTCTAAGTTAATATTCGAATGAATAAATATTGACATTTTGTAAGGAAGTGGTTAAAATGTTTTGAAAGTTGTAATTGGATATTAGTGCTAAGCAGGATATGCAGGTAATCTAAAGGGAAAAGAGAATTGGATTGATTTCAAAAGATAAAAATTTGAAATGCTCGACCAAAAGGTATGTATTTAAATTTGGTGTGAAATTTGATTGGGTTTTTGGATATAGCCACTTGGCTTTTTGATTTATTTTTGGATTTGGGAGGCTGTAGAGCCATTTTGTAGTGGTACCGAGCTAGCCGCGCAAAGGAGATGTTGGCGAAATTTTTCGAAAATTTAGAGAGTTAGAAAAATTTTGAGAAAATTTTGATAATTCAAAATTTAGTTTTGAATTATAATTTGAATAGTTGAACAAGTAAGTCATTTGAAAACTATAGAAGGTTTTGGAAAAGTTTGGAAAGTTAATAAGAATAATAATGGGTCTTTTATAAAAAGATAGTTGGTAAGATGTTGAATTGTTAGAAACTGTTGGTTTTGGAGAGAAGGGTAGACGAGTATTGGATTATTCTTCCTAACTAGTAATTTCGGGGACGAAATTCTTTTAAGGGGGGAGGAATGTGACGACCCGGAATTTTGAGCATTTAAAATCGGGATATTTAATTGATTCTAAATATTTAAAAGTTTAATTATTAACTTGAATTCAAATGCCACAATTTATTTGATTTTTGAATTATTGAATTAAATAATTTGAAGTTGAGTAAAATGTTGAATCTACAATTTTAAGTCTGTTGGAAATAAATTGAAGGCTTATGAAATTTATATTGATATTACTGAAGGTAATAGAAGTTGTAAAATTGAAATTAACCGTGGTTTGTTCAGTTTTAATATTTATACTGTTTAAATTGAATTTAAAAATAGCCTTCCGAGGCGTAGTCTCGGAATTCGACGAAACCAGTTCCATTGGATCCGTAATATTGAATTATTATCTGATTTCAATTTTCGTAGCATTTGGAGTTGTCGTGTGAGCGTTCGACGTGTAAACGCGCTGAAAATTTTAACGAAAAATTCAAGATTAAATATATTATTATATTCTGGTTAAATAAATTCAAATCACTGCTTTCCTTTCACTTTAGCACGCAGCCTTCCACTGGAAGATTCAAAAAAAAAAAAAAGGCTTCGTTCGTAAGCTAATGAACAAAAGGATATCGCTCGTACTTCGGCTAACCCTCTCGTTTAACTAAGAAAAAACGATAAGGCCGAACCCCCCTTTTTGTTCTCTCCTCTACAAAACCCCCCAAAACCACTAGGTGAAAAGAAGAAGAAAAAAATGGTGATCGTTTCTTACTATTGATCGCGCTTCCCATATCTCAAAATCGAAGACGCATAGAAGGGAGCTCTCGTATAGAGGATTCGGTTGTGGTTTGCGGCGACGATCGTGAAATTTAGTGGGCTAGGGTTTGAGTTCGCTTCGGCTTAGTTGTTCGAATCAGAGAATGGGGTGGATTTTGGGTTCGTGGCACGAAGAATCGCCTCGATGAGGGGGATTAGGCGATACAGTTACGTTGTAAGGTGGATGACTGTGTACGGGCTGGGACGTGATGGGTTGTGGACGAGTTTTGCAGGTGTTAGCCGAAGTTGTTGCTATGGTGGTGGAAGCGGGGACCTCGTGTACTGGAGTTCGAGTGGTGATGAGCTCGATTTCGGGAGGGAATCGAGGAGTTGGTCTGACACGATGCTTTAGGGAGGATCACGATTTGAGTCTGTCGAGAGGATGCTCGATGGTGGCTGTGAGGTATTTTAATTTTCTTTTATTTTTATAATTTATTTACTTTTATGTATAAATATATCCGTAGAGAAAAATATAGTGTATAAATATATAGTTTCACATGCCTATTTTAATTTTAGGTAAACAAGAAAAATTAGAATTTTGAAATCTATTTTTTTTAATGTATAGTGTTTTTTTAAAAGGAAAATTTATCAATTAAAATTAATTACTAGTTTAAAATTAAAATAGTAGTTGGATGTAAATTTTAAAATTGAAATTGAATTGTTTGTTTTTTCAGAATATAAATTTAAATTTAATCTATCAAGTGGAGATTAATTATTCAAATTATTCAAGTATTAATAAATTGTACAAAAATATTTATACAAGGTTTAAAACTATGAAGAAAACAAGCCAAGATTCGAATTGGGATTGCAAATGCAAAGGTGAGTTAATCTCACTCAGTTAAATTTAGATTTAAATGATTAAATTGAATAATTGATTGCGTGGTTGAATTGATTGATGTGATATAGTATAGTATAATTTGAAATTGGCATATTATGTGATGCTAACGTCTGTGGATGCAGGGAAAACAGGTTGGAGGGATCCAACTGGATCCCTCAACATTTATTTAAAATTATTTAATACCCTTTGTTGTGATTATGTGATATTCTATGATGAACTTTATCGAAATATTGAATGCTATAGTTCGATTGAATATAATTGTGTATAATGAACTATCAAAAATATATATAAATTGGATTTTGGAAGGAAAATAAAAGAAGTAATTTGTAAGAAAATAAATATAGAAAATTTGAATAAGTTTAAGAATGAATGGGAAAAATAAAATAAAGTGACTTTAAATTTTAATAAATAAAGCTAGAATATAGAAAAGAAATTTTGAATGACAGGAAGTTAATGAATTTTAAACTGTAGTGTTATTATTTAAGAGAACAAAACATTTATCTAAAATTTAAGATTCAAATTATTGAAAGGAATAAAGAAGAATTGGGAAAGACCTGAATTTATATATTTCAGGTAAGAGATTTAAAATCAAATGGAAATTAATAGCAATAATAATAAGTCTATAATTAATGAATTTTGAAATGAATTGTGTAAGTAATGGAATTTATTTCAGATAGAGTAAATTGGAAATCAATTTGGGAAATTGATTTAAGTGATTGAGATTGGAAATTTCTTTTTGAATAACCAAGTACGTTTCAAAGTAAATTTTTAAATACAAATTAAAGGTTTAAAATTGTTTAAAAAAAGTATGTTTTGTAAATTTATTATTTCTAATATTTAAATTCTAAAGTAAGTATTTCCTTTAATCTATTATAGTAGTAATTATTTTAAGAATGACTTGGTATAATGTTTTTTTAAAAAAGTGAAAACCTAGTTCTATATTTTATAAAGTAACCTTATTTTTAAATATTCATATAGAATCTATCTTAGCCAATTATTGAAGAAGTCTTAACTTAAATGTTCGAAAGTAAACTCCAAAGTAAATATTTTATTTTAATCTATTATCGTAATAATTATATAAAGAATGTTTTGGTAATTTAATAAAGGAAATCTAATGTATAGTTATAAGGTAATATTATTTTAGTATTTCTAGAGCATTGTTTTATATTAAGTATTAAAGTAAAATTTTCTAATATATTTTACAATAAAGTGTTTTAAAATTTAGTTTTGTGCTTGGTGATTTCAGTGGAGATAGAAATATATTTGGGAAGTTTATTTTAAAGGGAAAGATGATTTGAAACTGTTTTCAAAGGATTGAAAATAGAAATATATCTTGCGAAGATATTTTGAGGTTAATAAATAATTTGGAAAATTATTTATTGGTTGATGATTGTTGTGAATATTAATTGATAGTTAAATAGCCGACTATCAATATTGGACAAATACGCTGATCGTTTCGAAGAGACCGGGATCGAGATTTATTTCTCGAAAACCACTTCGATCAGGTTTGTACGTTTCGTGGAAACGATTTTGGATTCGAAGATGGAGCAGTGAAGTGCAAGGGCTAGTCGCTACTAATCCTGAGGATATTTCCAAAATGGATGTAGTAGGAATAGTGCCTTCGGTTCCGTTCGAACCCGGGACGGACTTGTATGGATGAATGCTTGCGAAACATCGTCAGGTGGACGATAGGCATTCTAAGGGATATTTTCTAAAAAGGTAACGCTTAGCCTCAAGCCTCATCAAATGGGAATGGCTGAAAATCAGGGGTTATGAAGCAAGGCTTCGTGGGTAGCCCCCACTGGAGGGTGAGGTCATCCCTGTCTAGATGTCCCTTTATTTCGGCTTAGTGGGCGGTTGCTGATCCCAACCGTGGGGTGATCTTGCTCGGGACTGTCCAGTAAGGGATGGTTCCGGTCTTGTGTTGCAGGGGAGTTAGGATGGCACCTCGGTACGCTGATCTAGACCAGGTACTGTGACAGGTGGTACCCCAGTGCCTAGCCATTAGTTGGAATCCATTTTCCCTACGCGCCCGTACGGTTTTGATTGTGTCCAACTATTGCTGAAACGTGAGATGCAAGCATTTCAGCTAGATTCTATTTTACTTTCTATAGACACTATTATAATATCAGAGGACTTTAATAAAAATGTTTTAGCTATCGTAAGGTAAAAACCCGACATGTTTATTTGTGGCGTGGTCTTACGAGATGCTTTTGTTTTCAAAGGATTTTTGAAACTTTAATAATCAATTGGGTGTGATTTTCTCACGCTGGTAATCCAGACTGACTCGGGTGTTATTTAACTGTAATGCTCCGGTCAGACCGAGTATTATAGGATATAGGATATGATGTTGTGGAGCTCAGGAGACGAGCAGGATGACGATATGTACTCTCGTACTTGTTTATATATATACATATTCCGATGTATTGTGTAGCTGTGTATCCAGTTGTATGTTATTGATGTGGGCTGTGATTGATGTACTCTGATGATGTAATATATGTAAACAGATATATTTGATTTTGGGTAAAGATTATTTATTATCTATTATATTTTACTCCGCTGCGATGGTTAGATTCTCTTGTTGTTTTCTATCCTCTTCTTCTACGTCTTCTTCTTTAACCCAAATGGTTCGTATTTCTGTACAACTTGAGTTGATTTAGATATAATAGTGTTGACTCAAGGGGTACGGTTTTGCGAGTCATTTCAGCACGTTCGAGTGGGTCTCTGGATTGTTTGTTTGGGCGGTTTATCGCCATCTCAGACATGCCTAAGGACCGTTCGCGACCCCGTACATGTGTGAGTGGCTTAGCCGTTTCAGAGTTATCAAAACCAGATATCCATTCAACTGAGTTTTTTAACAGAAATGTTCAACAAAATCAAATCCAAACAAGAGAAGCAGAAAACAAAAGCAAAACAGGGACGTCAGAATGCAAACACCTACATTGATGCGATTTATAGTTGTATCAGAGCATGCCTGAGGATCGTTCGCGGTCCTGTACATGTGTAAACAACTTAACCGTGTTGGTGTAGAGTTTGCCGCTCGTTCGTCATTATTCCAAACAGTTGATAATAAGCTGACACCCAGATCCTGAGCCATTTCTGGTTGATGCAGGTGGTGGCCGCTCTCGCTCCACTGTTGCTGTTCCCCTTCTCACATACCGTGATAAAAGGCCATTCCAGATATGCCCTTCAATTTCGTCCCTCAAATTCCTGCAATCGTTCGTGCTATGTCCATTCGGCTCGTGGAACAAGCAGTACTTGTTTGATCTTCTTTCATTGCTAGTTGGATCTCTCCTCATCGGCTTTCGGTAAGGAACTTGTCCTCTGGTGTCTTGATAGATCCGTTCCAAAGTCTCGTTTAACTCTGTATACGAGGTGAATCTTGGCTCCTTCGGCGGTCGCGTCGATCCCTCATCGCTATCTCCAGCCTTTCGTTTTCCTTTTCCAGTTCCTGTACCTTTCTCAGGATGATTTTCACCTTTGAATGTATAAATGTCGATTCCTTCTCCCTCTTCTCTTTCAGCATTCGCATCCTCTAATCGCAAGAATCTTTCAGCCTCATTATAGAACTCCACTAGATCCACGGGGGGATCCTTTGTCAATGAATTCTTGAATCCCATACCGTCTGTTATGCCCGATACAGCTGCCATCAGAACCATGGATGGATCTGGTCGATCCACCGATGCTGCAACTGCATTGAATCGTGTCAAAAAGCTTCTCAAAGATTCTCCAGCTCTTTGCTTCAGTGCCGCCAAACTCAGGACATTCTTTGGTCTCGAAATATGAACCCTGAATTGTCTCATGAACCTTTTAGTCAAATCAGTCCACGTTCCAATAGATCCACTCTCCAGTTGCCTAAACCATAGCGCTGCGATGTCCGTCAAATACAATGGAAAGCACCGGGACATGACTTCCTGTGATGCCCCCAGCACTTCCATGTGCCTCATATACTTCGTTAGATGGACTGTTGGATCCGTCCGCCCGTCATACATTTCTACCGATGGTAGCTTGAAGTCTGGTGGATTCCTAGCTTGCCTGATCGTAGGAGTAAAGGGACTCCTATTTACATCCTCCAGATCTCTATTCACTAGTCCGCCACTTATGGCCCATCTGACCATCTCTGCCAACCTGTCGCTGTTTTCAAGCTGTGATCTTTGAGTATTGCCTCCGTTCCGCCCCCCGGGTCCGTGGGAGCTTTTAGGAGTATGCCCCCCGGCTGAGCATTCATCCATCTATTGCCACCAGGTTGCTCGGATGCCCCTGACTCTCTTCTTGGGATTGGATCAACATGCTCCAAGTGTGTGCCCCCCAGTTCTGGCACTGCACCAGATGATCATACTCCATTCTGAACTCCGGTTGCTCCTGATTTTGCGCTCTAAGTTGTCCAATCTGTTGAAGCAAATTCTGGATCATTTCCTCATGTCTTCTCATCATCGCCTCCATCTCATTCTTGGTGATGAAGATCGAGGCTTGGTTCACTTTTGAGGAAGCCTCTCGACTTCCTTCATGCTGACTTCGTTCTGCTCTCTGTCTTTTACTTGTTTGCCTTGTCATAGTTCTTCAGATCTGAACTCTTAAGTCTTCAAATTCAACTTCTCCTGAATCAGCCTCTCAGTGAAAGCACCAAAATGTTTGTGCCAAAATTGGTCACAAACACCCGATAGTCGATTATTCACAATCACATATCTCAGATGAACAATAAGTATTAAAATCACTCATAAAATTCACAGTAATGCAGTAAATGACACAAGATTTATAGTGGCTCGACGATCTTGCCTACGTCCACTCTGAAGTTGATGACTTTATTGATTCACTTAATGATTTCAATCAGTTGTAGCAAGTTTACAGTTGATAATAGCTCTGAAATTTGAATACAACAATAGTAGTGAAGTGTAGAATTGAATCCTGCAGAGTCTAGACGTCCCAAGTTGAAAAAGATCCCTTTTTTGAAGGCTCTAGGGTGCTATTTATAGGCGTAGGAGGCTGAGATCGCGCTCAAACTTCGGAAGACTTTTTCTGGCACGTGAGTGGGCCCACGCGACCGACCCCACCAAGTTTCGACTCGATCTGCGATCGATACCAAACCATTTCGTATCCATCAAAAATCCATCCAATCGAGCTGAAACTTGGCAGGGACATTCTATACCTTGTATGGAAGCTGCTGTGAAAATTTCGACGCATCTGGACTTGTGGATCTCAAGTTATGATCGATACAAGATGGAGTTTTTCGTTCGGCCGCTTGCTTCGAATCAATCATTTCGAATCGATTCCTTCTGATCGATATTTGCACGTGCTTTCGTGACGACGTGGCACGCACTCCTCGCATCGATCCCCTTTTTGCTCTGAGTTGACCGTTTCGCATCCATGAACTTCACCTCATTTGTATCGAGATATTTTGTGAATCCATCAATGATGTGTGCTTCGCATCGATTCGTAGCCTGCCTACTTCGTATCGATGAAGGTTATCCTTGTTCGATCGATACGAACAAGTAGTGCTGGGGATGGATACGAAGTGAGGTCATTTGATGGATGCGAACTAGACACTGAACGACCAATGCGAAGCATACTATTCATCGATGGATGCAAAATCGGTTGATACGAAGTTGATCGTTGCGAACTTGCGCTTGAGGATGGATACGAAGATGATCGTTGCGAACTGTGACGCGAAGATGGATACGAAATTGATCGATTCGGTGTATGGCTCGTTGGTGGATACGAACCATATGGACACGAGAACCAGAACTTATCGATGCATACGAAAACCATCGATACGAACACGGATGGATACGAACCAACATACTTTTTCTAACTTGTATCGATAATATCTCATTCATTCGAACTCCGATTAACCTGAAATTTCAACTGCTGGCTTTTATGGCTCTGCTTGTCATTTCTTGTCAATTGTGGCCCTATCCGGACTCGGACAGAATTCATCAATATCCATAGCAAAGCAGTGTATAACCAATCTTTGAGACAAACTATCTTTGGTTCTTCGATCGATCTTTTGGTATCACGGCCTTGCCAAAAGGCGGGATAACAATGGCAACCATTTGCAAAATCATTCGGAATTAACCTTAAAACCGAAACCAAAAATATTTGGAGATGTAAAGGTTATTCACCTTTGCTTTAATGATCATGGAGCTTGAGATTTAATGAGATTGATTTGGCTTTTCTTTTGTTTCCTCTTCTTCTTCCTTTATTAATGGCGGCCGGCTAAACTTTTTAAGTTTTGAAATGGGAAATGAATGTGTGTTGCAAAACACGGCCTAAGGAAGATAATATAGGGATGGCCTCTTTCCTATAATACCCCCCGTCTAATTTATTTTAAACTCTTCATTTAATTTATTAGTTAAAAGGCACGGCTACCTTAATTAAATCAAATCTCAAGCTCCTAATCAACACATTATTTTATTTAGTTTATCTAACTAAATCTCCTAAATAATGTTGTCAAAAATCTGGAGTGTTACAATCGATTTTTGCCTAAAACCGTGAATATTCCTATTTAAACAATCCTGTTTAAATTAGAGAAATAATAACTCAAGCATATCATCATCCAAATTATCTTAAAAATTAATTTACCGTTACATCCAAAAACTTATGATTATAACAAAAAGTAGAGATGGAATGGACTAATATTCACCTAGATTAAGATTAATTTCCCTTAAGCTTGAATCCCTTGCTTTACTTCGATTTCTCTTCTCTTTAATTATGGCGACTTCTCTTTACTTTTTTATTTTGCGTTTTCAAAATGACGCGAATGGGAAATGAAATTATTGGAACGAGAATATATAAGGGTAAGGGTTATGTGCAGAAAATTTCCAATATACCCTTATGTAATTAATTAACTTATAACCCATTCTTAAGCCCATTTATTTATTTAATTGAGCACGGCCTTAATTATTTTTAATTAAATCTCAACCCCC
This sequence comes from Allium cepa, assembly GCA_030765085.1. Lineage (NCBI taxonomy): Eukaryota > Viridiplantae > Streptophyta > Magnoliopsida > Asparagales > Amaryllidaceae > Allium > Allium cepa. The sequence continues at coordinate 689,854,968 of CM060942.1, read as the reverse complement.
TTATAATTTAATATTTACGTTATTCTATTTAATTTATCTAATTAAATCTCTTGAATAATGTCATCAAAAATTAGGGGTATTATAGGCTCCCCTCCTTGAAGAATTTCATTCTCAAAATTTAGTTAGGTCTAAATACTAAACACAGAAATCATCTGTAACGACTCCCAACAACCATACTAGTTTACCTGACTAGCAAATATCTATATAAATCTAATATAGACATACCCTCAAATCAGATTAGGATATGTATCTCGAATCTTGTCCTCTATCTCTCAAGTACAGCCCTTCTCGTTGTCGCTCCACTGAACTTTCACCAACTTGACTGCCTTGTTCCTTAATCTTTTCCATCTCTCGTTACAACCCAAACTAGTTGCCCAACAAAAGTCAATCTAGGCACTACTACTAGATCTTCCAACCCTGTCGGAGGAATAGTGGCCTCTGGATCATGCACATACTTGTAAAGATAAGACACATGAAATACATTATGGACACCTGCCATACTGCTCGGCAACTCTACTCTATATGCGAGCTTTCCAATCCTCTCTATAATCTGGAATGGACCAACATATCTCGGCGCTAGTTTCCCTGACTTCCGAATAGTACCACACCCTTCATCAGTGATACCTTAATGAAAACCTTGTCACCAACTGAGAACTATAGGTCTTTACGCCTTTTATCTACGTAACTCTTCTACCTGGATTGATCTTTCTTCATCCTTTCTCGGATCAACTCAATCTTTTCTAACGCCTCTAAATCTTCAATGCAAAGATCACCACAGCTAACTCTAAATCATGAATAGGATATCTCATCTCATGTGGTCTAAGATGTTTGGATGCGTAGGCAATAACTTTACCCTTCTGCATCAATACTGCTCCCAATCCAGTTTCACATGCATCAATATACACCACCAACCCTTGGTTTCCGTCTGGAAATACTAACACTGGTGCGTTGGTCAATAAATGCTTTAACTTAAGGAATGCTTCCTCACATTTGGCAGACCAAACAAACTTCACCTCCTTCCTAGTAAGCTTAGTCAAAGACGCTGCTATCCGTGAGAAATCCTTGATGAATCTCCGGTAGTAGTCAACAAGTCCAAGAAAAATTCTAATACCGGTCACCATCTCTGGTCTCTTCAAATTATTAACAGCTTCGATCTTATCTAGATCGACCGACAACCCATTCTATGAAACTGTAACGACCCGTTAAATTTATGATATTTAATAAAATGAATTAATATAATTTCAAATTTGTTTAGGAGTAAACGTAGAAAATTTGGTATAGTAGTTGCAATTTAGTGTAACTATAAAATTTTATGACAATAGATGTGGATAATGTAAATTGTCACAACTTGATTGAAAGTAATTTTTAAGAAACAAATAAATGTTGAATTGTAAAAGTTAATATAAATATTAACTTTAATAGTATTCATTTATACAAAGATGCAATAAGTGTAGATAATAAAATTTAATGCCTGTAGAAAGAGAAAAATCTAATAAAAAGAAAAAGAAAAAAACATAAACTTTAATTATATGAAAAGAGTATAGATCTGAACAAATTTATGAAGATTGATAAGGACAGTGTTTGTAATCAAGTTTGGTTATTAATATTTGAAAGATAGATATGGGTAAATACGCTAATGAATTTATAATGGGAAGGAATGGCAGAATTGTAAGAATGTAAATATAAGCATTGATTCAATTAAGGGAATTAAATTATAATAAATGGTCATTTAATAAATTCAACGTTTGTGAGAAATCATAATAGTTGTGTAAAATGTGTACAAACTTGGATTGGAAGTTTATTGGATTTATAACGGTTTTGTTATTAAGTGTATGAGTTTAAAAGTTATTCCCTTTTGTAAAGTAATAGAAGAATGCATAAAGATATAAACAGGGCTTAATAGAATTGACACTTAATGAATTGAATAAATTACCCATTTTTGTAGATATGTATAGTGGACTATAAATGGCCTAAGCAAATATAAAATGGAATAATCATTGAGATTCGTACTATGAAAATAAATAGTAACATTTATTTGCAAGTAATAAAAGCCTATTTAGGACTAGAATTTGGAGTAATGACTATTGTATGTTACCTACCCTTGTTTCTTGTTAATTTAAATTTTGGGAATCAAATTCAATTTATCCGTCAATTTACCGCAGTTAAAGTGAAATGAATTGGTAATTGAGTAATGTTAAATACAAATAAGATGTAACCAAGGGAAATCCCATTTATAATAATTTATGTAAAATAAAGTATAGAAACAAGGAAATGAAAATGTGAAAATGTGAATGCAATGAGATATTAAGTGATAATAACTCTGTTAGGCAAGTGATAACGGAAATTTTGTGTATAACCAAATAAAAATCCAAATTTGGTTGCAATCAATTGAATTTATTGCAATTTAATGGATTAATATTAAATAGTTTATGTAATTATTATTTGGAAGAAATGGGAGTATTTGTAAAAAGTATGAACCAAATGTTAATTTTTCTTATGGGATTGACAATTGATATGGAATGAAAAGAAGATAATTTGGGACAGTAAAATTTGGAATTTATGCATAATAAAATGGAATTAAACGTAAAATATTACGTTATTAAAGTTAAAATGAAAGTTGTAAACATTTGACTTAGAGAACAATTGAGTGAAATCTTAACTAATGTTAGTTCGTCATATTGACTGCAATAACTTTGAATAATAGAAAGGAAGTGAATATAATAAATTTATCAAATTTATAATGTTGAATTCATTTGGATGGGAATTAATAAACAGTTGAGAAAAAGGAAATGGAAATAAAAGTTTATTTATAATTTGGGATTTAATTTATGGTAAAAAGGTTAATTGCAATTAAAAATGAGTTGAAATGGAAATCAAGTTATTTATTTAATTAGATTTAAGATGAGAGTATAAAAGTATAAGATTAAATAATTGGGTTTTGAGAATAAAATTTATAATTCCCAAATAATAAGAAGTGCAGAGATTAACACTGCAAATTGATATACTTATAGTTTTTAATTCACATCCAAGCTTGCTAAATCATTTGGAATTGAATGGATTATATAAGTAATGAAATTTGGCCAATATTTAAAGTTGAAAGAAAATTTGGATTTTTATGATTTATTTTAATTTATTTAATAAATATTAAAAATAGCCATTTTGGGCACGGACTCGGATTTCGACGAAACTAGTTTCATCGGATCCGTATCGGTGAATTTTTATAGGATTTCAAATTTCGTATCGATCGGACTTGTCGTTTGATCGTACGGACGCGAAACGCCTTGAAATCAATTTTATTAAAATCAATTTGAAATCAATTTGGAAATCTTGTTTTCAGCATAACTTCTTCATACGATCGAATTTGGTCGCGAAACTTTTTCCATCGCGTTCAGAATATTTTAAAATACCTATTTGGATATATAGATTTAACAAATTTGATTCCGGAGGCATAGCGGGTTTTTTTGGGCCATAGTTTATTCCGTACGTTCGCTTATCCAGTCCATCCTCCCTATCTATAGCCTACCTATATATACATGGCTATAAACCCTAGTCCCTATTCTTTTGCTGTACATTCATTTCTTCACTCTTCTCTCTTCCCCAAATGTATGCATCTCAGATCCAATTTCAAATTGCAAAATAAAAGTGAAAATTCAAAGTCCTCCTAAAATTCTCAAAAAAAAATATATGTTGATGTTTTCGATACGCGTAATCTCATGGTGCAATTCGTTTTTCAATTGGAGCTGTCGTTCATCCAGAATAAATTCAAACAGCCCCAAAACCGTTCATCATCGTCGCAACAAAACTCGCCCGATCGGAAAACTGTTTCTGGGTATTGTAGAGATAACCGAGGGGTTTGCATCAGTATAGTTTTTGGGTCGAATCAACGGTGGGATTTGCGGAAAAAATTGGATTAGGTTTCAAATGCCCTAACGGCGGCTGCAGCAAACAGGGGACGCACGGGGCCTAGCGGCGGCGGCCTGGAGGAGGGAGCACTTTGGGTATGGTCGGCAATGTTTTAATGGCCGGAGACGTGGTTGGGAGGTGGTCAAAGGGCTTGGTCAACGGCTTGCTTGCGTTGTTCTGGCGCATGGGTTTTGGGAGCTACCTGAACGCGTGAGAGAGGGGGGCTGCACGTTCCTTTGGTGATGACGTGGCACATATATGATTAGGTGAGTCACTTTTGCTTATTTTTAATTTTGAATTCAAGTGCAATTTTCGACATAACTTTCTCATACGAAGTCGGATTCACACGAAATTTCTTTTGTTAGGATCGTAATTTAATTCCAGACTTGATGACGCTGGTTTGGACGAATTCCGAGACGGGCGAATTTTTGGGTTTAAATCGAATTTAAATTCGATTTAAATTCAAAAAGTGAGTGTTTTAACCCACTCACAACTACTAGAAGCTTTTATGTTTGTTAAATAAATTTTAGAAATGAATAGAAATTTATTTATGAGATTTTGGCATGTTATTTCATCCATATCTGTTGAATTGCATTTTATTGAATTTAGCTGTTAATTAAATTGATTGATTGCGTATTATTTGGCTGTTGGAAATTATTGTTGCATATGAACTGCTAGTTAACAGTTATATAAATTATTGGGGTATATAAACTGTTAGATAAATAGTTGATAAATATAATTTGAAATAAAACTGCCAATTATTACCTGTTGTCTATTACCAAACATATATTGTTATTGATTGATATTGCTTGATGTTTGTGATTAGATGATGGATGTGTTGTTGAATGGATGTTTTATTTGTATATCATTATATTGCCAATTATCATGCATATTTATTTCATTCGGGATTGTGGTTTGAAATGATATATAACCGCAAATTTTATATCTTTTAAATTGCGGATTGAAATGATAAATATCCGTATCACTTGACCATAGGATAGAAAATTATATACAGGCACCGCGGTCTACGTATAACTATTTTAATGTGATTTCTATGGTTTGGATGGAATACGGTTTATAATAATCTTAAAATTTATACTGTATAAATATTTTTCTTCCATATTTATATACATATGAAGTTGAAATTTTGGAATTAAAAGGTGTATAAATCTCTTTATTAAAAATGGAGGAAAATTTAAAAAATGGAGTTTGATAATTTATATCCTATGTTAAATGTTAAGTTGGAAATTTTAGGATATGATATTTATAATTGAATTTTTCCAAAATGAATTGAAATGAATATTCTAGTATAAATTTGAATTGGAAAAATATTCTAGTATAATTTGAATTGGAAAATATATATGTTTTATCACTAGAATTGGAGTTTATTTATTATGGGTTTATGTGAATATTCAAGGCTAATTAATAAAGCATTGATTTGTAGAAAGAAAAACCCAACTTTAGTTTTGAAATATAAATACTCCAAATGAATATAGGCATATATGTATATAAATTGAAATGATTTTGGAACTCAAGAGTGATATTTAAGTTATGGTTTAGACTTTAAATTAAAGAATTTTATTTATAAAGCCGTAGAAATTATTTCTTTACGAAGTAAACTTTAAAAGTTAAACCATTTACTCTATATACCGTTGAATATCCAAATCATTTGAGTTTTAAAGGTTATGGTTTGAAATTATGGATTTCAAAATATTATGCTTGAAAAATATTTGGGTTTCAGAAGTTATGAAGTTTAAAGCATTATGATTTTGGAAAATTATATTTGGGATAAACGATGTCATATTGGTTTGGGTTTTAAAAGAAGAAATGATATCGTAATATTATGGTTTAGAAATGGATTATATTCTGGTTTTAAAGTATAAACTATTTTTAAATGACCGCGGTGTTATAATAACGATGGGTTGGCAAAGAGACCGGGATCGGATATGGACATACTCTCTGTCGATACCGAAAACCACTTTGACTAATCGTGTACGCGGTGGAGATTCCAGAATGAAGTAGGTGGTGGCGACGTTTCCTGTAAGGTAAATACGTGGACCCAACTCCCGTGAGTTGGCATAAGGTGGCTAAAACAGGAGCGATTCTCAGGCCAATGAGGTCATTCCTCTGATCGGACGCTCCTCTTCGATATTATACTTTGACTTGGATTTGATTCAGTGGCCACTTCTATATTTTGATTTTGGGGAGTTAGTCCGAGGTGGGCGGTAACTGCGGCTACGCGTTTCCACCAGCCTGGATAGCAATTGGTATATCTACCCTGGCATTGCCTAGTTGTGCCGTGTCACCTACCATATCGAGCCTTTACTACGAGTTTCTATTTGTGTCGTACCTATGGAGTATCCTCTGGTAGCTTCCCGATCAGGAGGTATTACGGTACTGTATAGACTATTGGCATTTTACGTGTTAAGGTGGAAAATGTAAAGCCTTAACGCTATTTAAAAGTAAGTTTATTTTACAATTAGACACTATTATAATAGCGCAATATACTACATAGTAAATAGTTTAACGGATCCTTAGGAGATGTAAATCCCGAGCATCTCTTGAGTTACTGTACTCATATTTATTTCTGTTTATTTAACTCACATAAGATTTTCTAGTCTGACTCGAGTGTTTTTGTCTTTTCAAATTCGCTCGGGTCAGTCCGAGCGTTTCAGGATAGCAGATTTTAGCATTGGAGGACGAAGACGAAGAATCAGTATTATTTTACATATAGTATTGCACCACACTCTTTCTATTCCGCTGCATTGCTTGTATTGGTATGTGTAACTCTGATATTTATTGTAAAAGAAGAATCAAGCTTTTGTAAACTGTTTATGAAACTGTATATTTGTTATTATATTTTATCCTTCCGCTGTGAGATTCTATTTTCGTTTTATTTCTTCTCTATTTTTCTTATTTACCCCATAACAATCCGCCCTTGCGTATGCTTTGAATTGGGACAAGTGTCGGTTTAAAGTGTGCGAAAAGGGCGGGACGTTACATCTGGTATCAGAGCTTTGGTTTAGCGATAAACCTTGGCTTTGTGGGGTTTGACTCTTTGTTAATAGGGTAGTAATATCCTATGGGAGTCGTTGAGTGTATATATATGAGAGAGCGTATTTGTTAGTATTAATAAAAAGATTTTTATATTGTGTTAATCTGTTCCGCTTTGTATTTATAAATTCTGGTTGATGCATGGGACGCTATGTCATCAATAGGGATTTCTAAACACTTAATAGGACAGACCGACATAATATTTGTTTTAATATAGGTGAATGAAAGAATTTTGCCTATTATATTTTCTATATATAAAGATATTTTATAAAGCTATATATATATATATATTTGGTTGCTATAGATTGGGTGTTAGGAAATAAAATATTTATAATAACTGAAGCTAAGTTGAAATTATGATAAATCAAATTGGAGATTTTAGAACTTAAGTCCGGGATTTTTCCAAATCTGCTTTCAAAGAATTTGTGAAATTTATTGATTTGGTTTATAAGTAATTTCTTATATAAATATTTCGTATAACTTGGAAGAATTGTTTTAAAGAAGATTTTGGAAAAAAAAATTATTAAATTCTGTACTTTCCTCTCTGTCGTTGGAAAATAAGTTCGGTGATGACGGCCGCATCATCGACTTTCATTTTCGAGTTTCGAAGGGGAAAGGCCACTGTAGTAAATTCTACTGCAGATTTATTTTGAAATTTTCTAAAAATTTTCTTTTATTGTTCTAAATATAATTAGAGATATTGAGTTGTAAGAACTTATTTATCTATTATTTTGAAATAAATTGAGATTTAACCCGAAATTTAATTCTAAAATCTCCCATTAATAAATTGTTAGTGAAATAAAAGTTAAGTAATAAATGAATTGAAACCTCTAATTGAAATAAGAGAATAATTGCAAAGCTATAAAGAGGAATTTGCATACATATGAGACAAAGGGTAATATGGATAAACATTAAATTTAATTAAAAGAATGGAGATTAAACTTGTATAAGTTCAATTGCAATTTCCTTAACATAAATAACTTACCCAAATATAAAAGTTGAAGTGTTAAATGAGAAACTGGAATTGAATATTTTACAAGTAGGAATTTAGGAAAAATGAAGTATTCAATAAATTACTGTTATGATAAGAATTTAATGGTACAAACTTAGGTTATAATTGAAATTTTACTGAAAAAGGGTTAAGAATTATTAATAGATGATATGAACCTAAGTATATAAAATGAAATTCAAAATAAGAATTGATTGTATGATTATTGACTTAAGTATGTTTTAATCTTCCCTATTCTAATATAATGGAAAGTAGGAAAATTAAATGACTGAAATTCATAGTTAATGGATAAATAAAAAACTTCCACTTATAAGAATGAATGTTAGCAGATTAAGAATTTAAGGGAAATCTTACAAGTGAAGAGTAAGGAAATGAAGATATTCAAAATATTTGTTGTTATTAATGAGAATTTATTTTATAAACTTAAGTAATAAAAGGAAATACAAATATAATAAATTTGGTGATAATTGGAAAATAAAACTTGTAAGAACAAAGAAATCCCTCATAAATGAAGGGAAGAAAATCAAACCACTGAAGTATGAAATAAATGTATAATAAGCTATTTTGGTGTTGATTTGAATTGTTTGGTTGATGTATGGTTGTTGGGCAAGGAATTTTGAAGTTGTTGGATGGAGAAATAATCTATCTTTGTTCCATCTAAGACTGTTGAGTAAAGGATGCACTTGATAGTTATTTTACATTTCGTACAATTTCGGAATTTGAACCTAACAACTAATTGTTTGTTTGATTGAATGATTTTGTTTGCGGTGTGTGCTGTTTGTTAAAATGTATGGTTGTTGCATTTGATTGGATATGAATGATTGAATCCACTAGAATAGTTCATTTTAAAATAAATATTTAACCTTTTAGGCTTATAAGAAAATACAGGTTATGGAAGCAACTGCTACTGCTTTTGGTTCCGTAATAATAAGCGTATTGCCCGACAAATAGGTACGTTTCCGGATTACGTATAAAGCGCTATTTTATATATTTTCCCGTGTTGGGATATTTTATTTGGATAATATGTGTAATATATTTGTATATTTGGATATTATATTTTCTCCAGAGTCCCTCCGTACAAAGGAGACTTTGCCAAAATTTTCAGGAAATTTTGGACTTAGAATTTTGTGAAAGTATTTTTCCAACTTTAATAGTTCAAGTATTAAAAGATATAATGATTATAAAACAAGTATATTTCATTAAAGGAAATTAATCCAGTAAAATATTGTTTATAAGTTAATATTGGAAATAAGATGCACTGTAAATCTTCCTCCTCCCTTCTTTTTCCTTTTCGGGGACGAAAAGTTTTGAGTGGGGGAGATTGTAACGACCCGTTAAATTTATGATATTTAATAAAATGAATTAATATAATTTCAAATTTGTTTAGGAGTAAACGTAGAAAATTTGGTATAGTAGTTGCAATTTAGTGTAACTATAAAATTTTATGACAATAGATGTGGATAATGTAAATTGTCACAACTTGATTGAAAGTAATTTTTAAGAAACAAATAAATGTTGAATTGTAAAAGTTAATATAAATATTAACTTTAATAGTATTCATTTATACAAAGATGCAATAAGTGTAGATAATAAAATTTAATGCCTGTAGAAAGAGAAAAATCTAATAAAAAAAAACATAAACTTTAATTATATGAAAAGAGTATAGATCTGAACAAATTTATGAAGATTGATAAGGACAGTGTTTGTAATCAAGTTTGGTTATTAATATTTGAAAGATAGATATGGGTAAATACGCTAATGAATTTATAATGGGAAGGAATGGCAGAATGGTAAGAATGTAAATATAAGCATTGATTCAATTAAGGGAATTAAATTATAATAAATGGTCATTTAATAAATTCAACGTTTGTGAGAAATCATAATAGTTGTGTAAAATGTGTACAAACTTGGATTGGAAGTTTATTGGATTTATAACGGTTTTGTTATTAAGTGTATGAGTTTAAAAGTTATTCCCTTTTGTAAAGTAATAGAAGAATGCATAAAGATATAAACAGGGCTTAATAGAATTGACACTTCATGAATTGAATAAATTACCCATTTTTGTAGATATGTATAGTGGACTATAAATGGCCTAAGCAAATATAAAATGGAATAATCATTGAGATTCGTACTATGAAAATAAATAGTAACATTTATTTGCAAGTAATAAAAGCCTATTTAGGACTAGAATTTGGAGTAATGACTATTGTATGTTACCTACCCTTGTTTCTTGTTAATTTAAATTTTGGGAATCAAATTCAATTTATCCGTCAATTTACCGCAGTTAAAGTGAAATGAATTGGTAATTGAGTAATGTTAAATACAAATAAGATGTAACCAAGGAAAATCCCATTTATAATAATTTATGTAAAATAAAGTATAGAAACTAGGAAATGAAAATGTGAAAATGTGAATGCAATGAGATCTTAAGTGATAATAACTCTGTTAGGCAAGTGATAACGGAAATTTTGTGTATAACCAAATAAAAATCCAAATTTGGTTGCAATCAATTGAATTTATTGCAATTTAATGGATTAATATTAAATAGTTTATGTAATTATTATTTGGAAGAAATGGGAGTATTTGTAAAAAGTATGAACCAAATGTTAATTTTTCTTATGGGATTGACAATTGATATGGAATGAAAAGAAGATAATTTGGGACAGTAAAATTTGGAATTTATGCATAATAAAATGGAATTAAACGTAAAATATTACGTTATTAAAGTTAAAATGAAAGTTGTAAACATTTGACTTAGAGAACAATTGAGTGAAATCTTAACTAATGTTAGTTCGTCATATTGACTGCAATAACTTTGAATAATAGAAAGGAAGTGAATATAATAAATTTATCAAATTTATAATGTTGAATTCATTTGGATGGGAATTAATAAACAGTTGAGAAAAAGGAAATGGAAATAAAAGTTTATTTATAATTTGGGATTTAATTTATGGTAAAAAGGTTAATTGCAATTAAAAATGAGTTGAAATGGAAATCAAGTTATTTATTTAATTAGATTTAAGATGAGAGTATAAAAGTATAAGATTAAATAATTGGGTTTTGAGAATAAAATTTATAATTCCCAAATAATAAGAAGTGCAGAGATTAACACTGCAAATTGATATACTTATAGTTTTTAATTCACATCCAAGCTTGCTAAATCATTTGGAATTGAATGGATTATATAAGTAATGAAATTTGGCCAATATTTAAAGTTGAAAGAAAATTTGGATTTTTATGATTTATTTTAATTTATTTAATAAATATTAAAAATAGCCATTTTGGGCACGGACTCGGATTTCGACGAAACTAGTTTCATCGGATCCGTATCGGTGAATTTTTATAGGATTTCAAATTTCGTATCGATCGGACTTGTCATTTGATCGTACGAACGCGAAACGCCTTGAAATCAATTTTATTAAAATCAATTTGAAATCAATTTGGAAATCTTGTTTTCAGCATAACTTCTTCATACGATCGAATTTGGTCGCGAAACTTTTTCCATCGCGTTCAGAATATTTTAAAATACCTATTTGGATATATAGATTTAACAAATTTGATTCCGGAGGCATAGCGGGTTTTTTTGGGCCATAGTTTATTCTGTACGTTCGCTTATCCAGTCCATCCTCCCTATCTATAGCCTACCTATATATATACATGGCTATAAACCCTAGTCCCTATTCTTTTGCTGTACATTCATTTCTTCACTCTTCTCTCTTCCCCAAATGTATGCATCTCAGATCCAATTTCAAATTGCAAAATAAAAGTGAAAATTCAAAGTCCTCCTAAAATTCTCAAAAAAAAATATATGTTGATGTTTTCGATACGCGTAATCTCATGGTGCAATTCGTTTTTCAATTGGAGCTGTCGTTCATCCAGAATAAATTCAAACAGCCCCAAAACCGTTCATCATCGTCGCAACAAAACTCGCCCGATCGGAAAACTGTTTCTGGGTATTGTAGAGATAACCGAGGGGTTTGCATCAGTATAGTTTTTGGGTCGAATCAACGGTGGGATTTGCGGAAAAAATTGGATTAGGTTTCAAATGCCCTAACGGCGGCTGCAGCAAACAGGGGACGCACGGGGCCTAGCGGCGGCGGCCTGGAGGAGGGAGCACTTTGGGTATGGTCGGCAATGTTTTAATGGCCGGAGACGTGGTTGGGAGGTGGTCAAAGGGCTTGGTCAACGGCTTGCTTGCGTTGTTCTGGCGCATGGGTTTTGGGAGCTACCTGAACGCGTGAGAGAGGGGGGCTGCACGTTCCTTTGGTGATGACGTGGCACATATATGATTAGGTGAGTCACTTTTGCTTATTTTTAATTTTGAATTCAAGTGCAATTTTCGACATAACTTTCTCATACGAAGTCGGATTCACACGAAATTTCTTTTGTTAGGATCGTAATTTAATTCCAGACTTGATGACGCTGGTTTGGACGAATTCCGAGACGGGCGAATTTTTGGGTTTAAATCGAATTTAAATTCGATTTAAATTCAAAAAGTGAGTGTTTTAACCCACTCACAACTACTAGAAGCTTTTATGTTTGTTAAATAAATTTTAGAAATGAATAGAAATTTATTTATGAGCTTTTGGCATGTTATTTCATCCATATCTGTTGAATTGCATTTTATTGAATTTAGCTGTTAATTAAATTGATTGATTGCGTATTATTTGGCTGTTGGAAATTATTGTTGCATATGAACTGCTAGTTAACAGTTATATAAATTATTGGGGTATATAAACTGTTAGATAAATAGTTGATAAATATAATTTGAAATAAAACTGCCAATTATTACCTGTTGTCTATTACCAAACATATATTGTTATTGATTGATATTGCTTGATCTTTGTGATTAGATGATGGATGTGTTGTTGAATGGATGTTTTATTTGTATATCATTATATTGCCAATTATCATGCATATTTATTTCATTCGGGATTGTGGTTTGAAATGATATATAACCGCAAATTTTATATCTTTTAAATTGCGGATTGAAATGATAAATATCCGTATCACTTGACCATAGGATAGAAAATTATATACAGGCACCGCGGTCTACGTATAACTATTTTAATGTGATTTCTATGGTTTGGATGGAATACGGTTTATAATAATCTTAAAATTTATACTGTATAAATATTTTTCTTCCATATTTATATACATATGAAGTTGAAATTTTGGAATTAAAAGGTGTATAAATCTCTTTATTAAAAATGGAAGAAAATTTAAAAAATGGAGTTTGATAATTTATATCCTATGTTAAATGTTAAGTTGGAAATTTTAGGATATGATATTTATAATTGAATTTTTCCAAAATGAATTGAAATGAATATTCTAGTATAAATTTGAATTGGAAAAATATTCTAGTATAATTTGAATTGGAAAATATATATGTTTTATCACTAGAATTGGAGTTTATTTATTATGGGTTTATGTGAATATTCAAGGCTAATTAATAAAGCATTGATTTGTAGAAAGAAAAACCCAACTTTAGTTTTGAAATATAAATACTCCAAATGAATATAGGCATATATGTATATAAATTGAAATGATTTTGGAACTCAAGAGTGATATTTAAGTTATGGTTTAGACTTTAAATTAAAGAATTTTATTTATAAAGCCGTAGAAATTATTTCTTTACGAAGTAAACTTTAAAAGTTAAACCATTTACTCTATATACCGTTGAATATCCAAATCATTTGAGTTTTAAAGGTTATGGTTTGAAATTATGGATTTCAAAATATTATGCTTGAAAAATATTTGGGTTTCAGAAGTTATGAAGTTTAAAGCATTATGATTTTGGAAAATTATATTTGGGATAAACGATGTCATATTGGTTTGGGTTTTAAAAGAAGAAATGATATCGTAATATTATGGTTTAGAAATGGATTATATTCTGGTTTTAAAGTATAAACTATTTTTAAATGACCGCGGTGTTATAATAACGATGGGTTGGCAAAGAGACCGGGATCGGATATGGACATACTCTCTGTCGATACCGAAAACCACTTTGACTAACCGTGTACGCGGTGGAGATTCCAGAATGAAGTAGGTGGTGGCGACGTTTCCTGTAAGGTAAATACGTGGACCCAACTCCCGTGAGTTGGCATAAGGTGGCTAAAACAGGAGCGATTCTCAGGCCAATGAGGTCATTCCTCTGATCGGACGCTCCTCTTCGATATTATACTTTGACTTGGATTTGATTCAGTGGCCACTTCTATATTTTGATTTTGGGGAGTTAGTCCGAGGTGGGCGGTAACTGCGGCTACGCGTTTCCACCAGCCTGGATAGCAATTGGTATATCTACCCTGGCATTGCCTAGTTGTGCCGTGTCACCTACCATATCGAGCCTTTACTACGAGTTTCTATTTGTGTCGTACCTATGGAGTATCCTCTGGTAGCTTCCCGATCAGGAGGTATTACGGTACTGTATAGACTATTGGCATTTTACGTGTTAAGGTGGAAAATGTAAAGCCTTAACGCTATTTAAAAGTAAGTTTATTTTACAATTAGACACTATTATAATAGCGCAATATACTACATAGTAAATAGTTTAACGGATCCTTAGGAGATGTAAATCCCGAGCATCTCTTGAGTTACTGTACTCATATTTATTTCTGTTTATTTAACTCACATAAGATTTTCTAGTCTGACTCGAGTGTTTTTGTCTTTTCAAATTTGCTCGGGTCAGTCCGAGCGTTTCAGGATAGCAGATTTTAGCATTGGAGGACGAAGACGAAGAATCAGTATTATTTTACATATAGTATTGCACCACACTCTTTCTATTCCGCTGCATTGCTTGTATTGGTATGTGTAACTCTGATATTTATTGTAAAAGAAGAATCAAGCTTTTGTAAACTGTTTATGAAACTGTATATTTGTTATTATATTTTATCCTTCCGCTGTGAGATTCTATTTTCGTTTTATTTCTTCTCTATTTTTCTTATTTACCCCATAACAATCCGCCCTTGCGTATGCTTTGAATTGGGACAAGTGTCGGTTTAAAGTGTGCGAAAAGGGCGGGACGTTACAGAAACCACGTGACCAAGAAACTTAATCTCTTTCTTCCAAAAATGACACTTGGAAAACTTCACCTTTAGCTGATTCTGTCTCAGCGTCTCAAGCACAACTTTAAGATGATCTTCATGCTCTCTTTCATCCTTAGAGTATACCAAAATGTCATCTATAAACACCAAAACGAATCTGTCCAAATACTCTCATAATATTCCGTTCATCAAATCCACAAAAAAGCAGGTGCATTCATTAACTCAAATAGCATCACTAACCACTCGTACGAACCATATTTAGTCTGAAATGCTGTCAAAGGAATACTATCCTCTGCCACTCTTAACTGATGGAAACCTATCGCCAAATCCAACTGGAAAAACACCCTGGCTCCACTCAACTAATCAAATAGATCATCAATTCTTGGCAAAGGCTACTTATTCTTTATCGTCCTATCGTTCAACTTACAATAATCGATACAAATCCACAATGACCCATCTGGTTTCTTCATGAATACCACGGCCGCTCCCCAAGGCGAACTACTTAGTCTAATAAAATTTCTTCTTTCTAGATCCACTAGCCGCACCTTCAATTCCTTTATCTCATTTGCTGTCATCCGGCTAGATGGTCTACTTATTGGTTTTGTTCCTAGCACAAGATCTATCTAGAACTCAACAGCTCGTTTTGGAGGTAGTCCTGTGACTGGCTCAAAAATATCTACAAATTCTCTTGCAACTTGAACTTGACTTAGCTCTTCTCTCACTTCTATTGCACTTAACAAAGCACAACTACTCCAGTTAGAATTCCCCACTAAGAAAATAATTTGGTTATGACTATAAGGGTTTCTTAGAGATATCTCCCCATCTTGGCTAAATATTCTGGCCTCGTGCCTTCTCAACCAATCCATACCCAAAATGATTCCAAAATCTACAAAATCGAAAACATACAAACTGCATGCAAAGTTATGATTTAACAAATCAAGTTCTAACTGGTCACATCTCATTTTCAGAGTTGCATACCCTTTTATTGGATTCATAAACCTTAAGGAAGTAAAAAGTATGCGGATCCTAAGCATAACCTATCAACCAAACACTAAGATATAAATAAATGTGACGCACTGGTATCAAGTAGTATTCTAACTGGTATACTCTGAATCAAAAACGTACTTTCCATAACAATCTTTCTCTTATCAGCTGCAGTTGGCTTAGTAGACGATCCAACAGCAAACACCTTTCCCTTATCTACCCTGACTGGCTCTGGACACTGGTTCTTCTAATGCCCAACTTGGTCCCAGTTGAAGCACTTCACATTCTTCTTCTCCATAGCCTTCTTTCCCTTTCCTGACTGGCACTCATTTGCATAATGACCCTTCTTGTCACACTTGTAGCAAACTATATCAGCCTTTGCCTTCTTGGCAGCATCTCCCTACTGGGCTTTCTTCTTCTTAAAGAACTTCCTTTTCTTTCCCTGAGAACCCTGGGTTTCAACTGGCTTCTCTCTAGCACACACAACAAGCATTTCTTCATGGAGAATTGCCATCTCCACAACCACATTACAAGGGTCATGGATATGTGTCATGGTTGCCCTAGCAAGCTCAGGTCTCAAACCCTGGATAAAACTCTCATTCCTTGTGATGTCAGTGTCAACAACAGCATACCCATATCGAGACAGCTCATCAAACCTAGTGGCATACTCGATAATGACATCTCTCTTTAAACTAGATCCATAAACTTTATCATCAATACTGACTTAGCAACCTCATACAAAACCTCTGTTCACTTTTAAACTAAGCGCACGTCAACTCTTCCTCCGGTACTCCGGTCGTGACACTGTCCCACAAATGAAGTGCTGACCCCTACAACTGTTTAGAGGCCAACCTTCTCTTCTGCTCATCATCTAAACCCAAATCAGCAACTATATGCTCATAATGCAACAACCAATTCTCTACTTCTATGGTATCATCCATTCCCATAAACAGCTTTCCACCCAAATTGGTGTAATCTCTGCTCAGCTTAGCATAGTTATTCCCAACTGGAGCCATAGGATTAGCTCTTCCAACATTTCCAACAACTCCACCAGCAACTCTTACTTGCATCATATTGACGAAGAACTGATACATCGCCCCCATATCTACTGGTGGATTCCAGCATCCACATTGGCTTTAGCATTTTGGTTAGCATTAGCTTGTCGACCTTGGTTCCTCCTGGTATTAGGTCGAGCATTTCCATTGGTTGTAGCACTTCCTCCATCGAGATTTCCTCTTCCGTTTCCTGCTTCCATTTCTTCCTCCTCGTAAATCTGCATATGAACCTTAGTAGGATACAGAAGAATGGTCTAAGAAAGAGGGGAGTACGTACTTATATATATATATAAGTATATATCAAAAAACACAAGTACTTTACCATAGCGTTATACCAACCCCAATCATATTTCTGATTCGTTGGATTATGTTTGAAAAAATCTTTTAGGTTTAAATTTCTTTTAAATTTTTATAAACCTATGCTTTAATACCAACTTGTAACATCTCCCTACTTGGAGGCCCAAAACTAATGACTACGGATGCTGCAGTCATCCATAGTTATTAATCCTCGACGATCAAATATGGTGGTGTTAGATTAATTGATACACAGAAACACATGAATATGGAAAAAAAATTAAAACATCAAAGAAGATCACATTCCATTTAAAAACATTTCCAACTCATTACATAATCCCACAATTTTCAACCACGTTCAGAGAAAATATATTTATTTCAATATATGCCAAGAGCGATATATGTAGATGCCCCTTTGGATGATCAGAGTATATACAGACAATATAATAACTTTGTCATTATAAACAACATAGAGGAATCAAATAAAATAGAACTTTAGATATTTATCATGCCTCCTGCACGTCTCCAAAAGCTTTATTCATCTAACGAGGTACCTGAAAACCTCAATTCTCAAACTACTCAAAACCAATTGAGTACCCGAGAGTTTAAGAGGAAAACATAAACTTCGAGTCAGACATAAAGCCTAGAATGAATAATAATCTACCATCTCAAATCATTTAGATATCTAGTGAGACCATGCCTCTTAGCGGAACAGGTTTTCCCCTCACTAGTATCCTAAAACCTTTATAAAACCATATATTGTGTTCATGCATCCATAATGGTTAAAACAATTCATAAACAACATAATATGATATGATGATATGCAAAACAAATCAATCAATGCTGGATTATCCGTCCCCATTTATTTTTGACTAACTGTCGCAATTATAGGTTCTAGGATTATTATTAACTTAACAGTTTTCATGGGCTGACTACCAGTAAAATGTTTGAGGACTCACTGTCCAATTACATAAGTTTTCATGGGATCACTATTAACCTATTGGTAACTCCAATATCTTTACTCTTATCCTAGTTTTCAAGGGTTGACTAGAAACTTATTGGTAACTCTAATATCTTTTCTTCTTATCCTAGTTTTCATGGGTTGACTAGGAACCTGTTGACATCTGTCAATATCTTAGTCTAGATATAGTTTTCATGGGCTAACAATAAACCTACTGGCCCCTACCGGTATCAAATCATAATTTTCATAGGCTTACTATGAACCTATCTTTCTGACATCTTCATTTATACATAGTTTTCATGGGCTAGCTATGAACCTATTGCCCCTGCCGATATCTTTTTCTATACACAGTTTTCATGGTCTCACTGTGAACCTACTGGCCCCTACCAATATCTTTTCCTATATACAGTTTTTATGGGCTTACTGAGAACTTATTGATCCTTGCTAATATCTTTATTTAATATTTGAGCATTCTATATTCTGGTCTTCCTGACCTCCTCCATGCAATTCTACTCATTCAGGAGTTAACTTAGCATATATTCACTACTGGGTCAATCTAGCTGGTTATTCTGCCCTTCCTCAAAATTCAATTATGGGTCCATTACAATGTGAATATATACCTATATGAAGAAGCATACATAATAACCCAGTTAATCCCTTTAACCTTTTAATCAAAGAAAACTTCTTCAAAAACTCCATTTCAAAACACTTTATCTAATTATGCCATTATTCTCTTTCAAAAATGAGAATGAGTTATTTGCTTTGAAAACTAAGGCTGTCGAAACCATCAAGACCTTGCTTTCGACTTCATTAGATAACCTTCTTCGAAATCATATATAAATATCTTTTCAAAACATTAGGCCCTGCCTTTTGAAACACTTTAAAACTTCTCTTTCGAATATATTGAAGTATTACTTAATAACACTTAGAAGCTTAGCTTCAAAACCATTGAAAGTACCCCTTTCGAAACCATTGGAAGTGACTCTTCTAAAACCATTGAAAGTCCCCCATTCGAAACCGTTGGGTTTATACTTGAAATATTATTTGGGTCAAAGTGAATATAAACAAAAGTATCACTTTCGAAACCATTCTTTATCATATAAAAATATTGGAGAAAACATGATGGCATCGGCATCATTTCTTTCGAAAGCTTCAAACCATTTAAACAAAACATTGAAGGATAGCATCGAAACCCATTTCGAAAGCATTTAGGAAGTGGTATAAAACATCGTTAAAAAAACTACTTTTCAAAAGCATTGATGGTTTCAATACATTCGAAAGGCTGAAGAATGGCAGGAGGACTTAGTCGGAACCCCTTCTTTTGAAAGCATTATTTTATAAGTATAGGAACCCATTCGAAAGAAAAAATAAGTTATGGAAAACCCTTCGAAAGCATTTAGAAAACCTCTTTTGAAAACATATGATTCGACTCCTTTGAAGGCTTTAGTTAAAACCAAAGCAAGCGCTTTACTTTTAAAACAAAAAAAGGTATCGACCCCATCGAAAGCTATGCTTTCGACACCATGCCTTCCGCCTTTTCCCAATCCACTACGTACCATATAAGAGATACCTTGTGTGTTTGTTTCGGTTTAGCTGTTTTGACTTGATAGAAGGCGGAAGCTCTGAGTCGAAAGTTACTTTTAAAGAAGGCGAAACCAACTTTTCTGGGTAAACCAGATTTAATACTAATTAAAGCAGTCACTTTCTAACTACCTGCCACATGTAAACACAAGATTGTTTGCCTTAACTTTTAAAATTCTTTACTAAAATAACTGCCCTAATTTCAGATCTAAACCATGGTTAAGTTAGCAAATAAGCCTTTTATTAAGCAAAACCAATATTGCAAAGAAGTTCCTCTTCTAAAAAAATTTAATTTGCATAGCAAATCACTTAGAAAAAAACCCCAAAAATTATAGAAATTCATTTTAATCATTTTATATAACATATCAAAATTTCAGACTCAAATTCTCAATATCTATCGAAATAAATTTATAAACCCAAATAACCATATTTTCCTTTGAAAATTCATAGTAATCTTTTCATAGCTTGAAAAATTATCAAAACTAAAACCCAATTCCAAAACCATATTTTGCATAACATAAAAAAAATTCATGGCATTTAAACATCAACATAAATCAGTTTTGCCCTAAAACCATGTATATTCCTAATTAAACAATCTTGTTTAAAATAGACAAATAATAATTCAAGCATATCATCATCCAAATTATCATAAAAACGAATTTACCTTTAAATCTGAAAACTTATGATTATAAAACAAAATAGAGATGAAATGAATTATTATTCACCTTGATTAAGATAAGGAGATTGTATTGAGATTAATTTCCCCTAAGTTTAAATCCCTAGCTTTACTTTGATTTCCCTTCTCTTTGGTTATGGCCGGCTCCTCTTTATATTTTTACTTTGTAGTTTCAAAATGACATGAATGGGAAATGAAATGGTAGGAATGAGGATATACAAGGGTAAGGGTTATGTGTGACAAATTCCCTATATACCCTTATGTAATTAACTTATAACTCATTCTTAAGCCCATTTATTTATTTAATTGAGAACGACCTTAATTATTTTTATTCAAATCTCAACCTCCTTATCGCTTAACATTTACATTATTTTATTTTATTTTATTTATCTAATTAAATCTTATGAATAATGTTATCAAAAATTAGAAGTGTTGCACATGCCCCCACCATATCTTATCCTATTAAAACCATAACCTGCACGTCTCTACCAATACATCTCCTTTCCCTATATTAATTGTGTCTAACCAAAGATACGTGCGTTTTTTTTCAAATTGAATCTTTCCACATCCAATGGCCCAAATTCATCGACGCCTCTACTGGCTGTTTCGAGGGAAAGTTTCAACTAGGGATATGTCAGGGTCGATGAGAGGAAGTGATTGAATGGTGGAGATGGGCTGATGAGGTTGGCAGTGGCCGCAGTTCATAAATAAATGGAAAAGCAATTAGGGGACCTCGGGGTGTCGTTGCAGGTGATGGTAGGTGGTATGGATGGTGTTGTTGAGTCGAGAATGGCGAGGCGATGCTAAGGTGGTCGAGCGGTGGCAGGCAAGGGGTGGAGTTAGCCAGAAATTGCAAATAACGTCGACCGATGTTTGGACCCCGTGTGGGGTGACAATTGCGAATTGGACGACGTGGTCGATGTTGGAGGTAGCTTGGGGGTGGTGCTACCCTAGATGGTCGGTGGTGGTAGGCGGAGGAGCATAGGCGCGGTGGTGCGGCATTTTAAATCGCAACATGGGTTCGCGTTTTGAAGTGGAGAAGGAGAATTAAGTGACTAATTATGGTTAATTAATTTACTTAATGATGTAATTAATTAATATAATAATGTAGTTCAAAATTCGAATGCTTATAATGGTTCTAACGTTTTCATACAATGTCGGATTCGAGCACAACGAGTTGCGTTGCGATCGTTTCAACGAAATCTACGATATCGAGCTAGATTGGATGGATTTGGAGCTAGTTGAATTTCACACTAAATCGAACGTCGTTCGGTTCAGACGAAACTAGAGAGCGCAAGCGACAACTGGAATAATTGTGAGTTAAACTCACCTTTTTGGTTAACCAGTATGTAATATAGTGGATAGATATTGTTGATTGGATGTCCGGATGATTTACTGTTTTATCGGTGGTTTGGATTTATTCCCGCCCCTAGAGCGGATGGCCTTTTATATATAACAGCCTAGTAGCGGATGATGCATATTATATGATTGTATACTGTTTGTGATATAGGGAAACAGGTTGGAGATCTAACAGGATTCTTCACCACTGTTGATCTTATTTACATATATATATGTGTGTGCTAATATACATGAAATGTGATGCAGGGGAACAAGTTGGAGAGATCCAACAGGATTCCTCGCCATGGTTGAATTATTTTCAATAATATTCCTATTATATGACCTTACTGAATATCAAACCTGATTGTTTGACACCATTGGTTATAACGTTGTTATATTTTCAAATTTTAAATCCCGTAGTGACAGAAAATCAATATAGATATTGGTTAAATGTTTGGTAGCTATTAACCTTAAATTAGTTAAAAATACTATAAATTGTCATTTGAGTTAGAGTTTTTTTTGAGATAGAAACTGATTTTAAATCTGAAATTGGGTTTCAAAAATATGTTGTTTAAAAAGATTTAATTTATATTTTACTCCAACCTTATTATCTGTCATTTCTAAGTCATTTAGAAATGGTTCAAAGGATCATTTATTTATATTTAATATTGTTTAAAGATTTTTTTTCTTTATATTTAATATTGCTTTAAAGTTATTTAACAATATTTTAATATTTTGAAAAGTTAATTAATTAAATAATTAATATGGTTTGAAATTAATAATAATGATTTATTAATAATTTTTTGGAAATTAATTACTACTATTCGTAATAATGTTAAAGATTTATTTATTATTATTCTATTAATAATGTTTTGAAATTATTAGTTAGTATTTTTAAGATGTTTAATAGTTAATAATAATTATTTATTTATAATGTTTATTATTAATAATTATTATTATATAATAATGTTTTGAATTAAATGTATAAATGGTTTCAAAGATTTATAAAAGAGTTTTATAAATGGTTTTTATAGATTTATAAAAGAGTTAATAATTGTTCTTAGATATTTATAAAGGGATCTTATGAAAGGGGTTTATAGATTTATAAAGAGAGTTTTATAAATAGGTTTGCGGATTTATAATGAGTTTGTAAAGGATTTTTAGCAATGTATTAAAAGAATTTATATGTGATTGAAAGTTATAAAAGAGATTATGAATGATTTTTTGAAATTATAAGGGGATTATAAATGATTTAAGAATTCTTTAAATAGAAGCATTCTTAGTGTTTGTAAATATACGTATACTGTTAATGAGACAAATATATGAGTGCATTTTCTAAGTTGTGAAAGTGTAGTGTTTGTGAATATATTTATACCGTTGAGATAAGTATATGGATATTTTCCAACTATTGAAAATATAGGGATTTGTGGGTATATCTTTGTAAAAGTATTTACAAATTTTAATTGATAAAATATTAATTAAAGAGGTCGATGGTTGCTTATGTGCTTAAACAACATTGTTTTTCCCTATGAAATTAAATCCCTGATTTGGATATGTGTTTGTTGATAGTTAAATAACTGACTATCAAATATGGACCCACAATGTAACTCTGGAAATATCTAGGAGAAATACTTGAGTTATATGGCACAGTCATCTCCGATGATGTTGTACTATGCGTATAAATCTTGTTTCATTCTTCTAGAACAAATGATAAAAAAAATCCGTTCACTAACGGTTAGGAGGTGACCTCCGCTCTTATCTTTGACTATTTATTTCCTAAAGAACCGGGATTGAGTTTACCGTAAAGTATCGAAAGTTGTTTTGAAGACACCGAGATCGGATATGTTATCTGAAAACCACTTCGATCCAACATAAGCGTTTCGAAGTAAAGACGTCTTGAAGATGATGGAATTGAAGACAGAGCTCTTTGAAGTGCAAGGTCTACTTGCTTCTAATCCTGAGGGTGATTCCAAAAAGGATGTAGTAGAAATAGTGCCTTCGATTTGTCCATCTCCTGGACAACTTGTATGGATGAATGCTGGCATTGCATTGTTGCATGAATCACGGTGTTAGCACTCCGAGTGGGATGTGTTATATAAAAAGGTAAAGCATAGTCTGAAGCCTCATCAACCGGGAATGACTAAAACATGAGAGATGTAGCAGAGCTAGGTTGGTCGCTCCCATTAGGGTATGATCATCTTCATATATAGTCGATATTATCTCTCATTTGTATGCTTGGGACCCATTAAACTAAGGGGTGGTCATATTCGGTATTGTCCAGTAAAAGATAGGCCGGTTCTGTGTTGGCAGGGTCGAAAGGTTCGACCTCGGTGTTATTTTTTTTATCTAAAGATGCACCGTGACGGACGGTATCCCAGCAGTCCAGTCATTGTAAGAAATCGATTCTCCCATAAGCGCCGTACGGACTTAGTTTTGTCCAACTATGTTGAAATGTAAGATGCAAGCATTTCAGCTATATTCATATTTTACTTTGACTTCTATACACTATTATAATATCAGTGGATTTTCTATAGAAAATGTTTTGGTTATCGTAGGATAAAAACCGTCCGCTTTTACGTGCGGCGTGGTCTTACGAGATACCATTTATTTTAAAAAAGTTTTTCCTAAATATAGAAATCAGTTGATTTGATAAGAGTTTTCTCACACTGGTTTATCAGACTGATCCGAGCGTTCTTCCCTTTCAATGCTCGGGTCAGACCGAGCATATTTACAGATTTCTTTGGATGCATTGAAGTAGGGAGACGAGCTAGAGCCCCAAGACGTATCTAGGTATTTCATTGTGTTCCGTTTTATTGTCTGTTGGTTGTATTTATCAGCAATTGTAAGGGTACGCTTTTGTAACCGTCCAGATTGAAATATGTTAGTGTACTCTAATTGATGTATGTGCATTACAGTTTTTCTTTGTATAAAGATTAGTTGTATGTTATAGATTTTTCATTTCGCTATGAGATTCTGCGTTGTTTTAGTTTTCTTCTCCCTAACTGTCTTTTCGTTCAATTTGAGTGGATCGTATGTAGTTGATTATCTGTTTAAACTGTACGGAAAAGTGGTTCTTTACGTTGTTCATTTATTATGTGCATAATTGATGTGGTATTAGAATTACAAGAAACCAGACTATGACTATATCTTCAAAGTACACAAACCCTGTGCTCTACTATATATGTTGAGAGTGTACAGATAGCTGTAGATTATCTTGCTTCGGCGATGATAGGATTTTCTTATTAATACGGTAAAGCTGAGAAAATAAATAGATTGGATGGTAAATTTTGATCTTGCTCCAGTGAGGGTACTAATGATACATAGGTACTGTGTCATACAGAAAAGTGAGAAATGTACAACATAATTACAATGTTAAAAGATTAATCAAATACACAATAATAATTACATTATAAATGTTTAAACAGAGAAATGAGGAGGGAATGCACAATTTTATCCTTAACTTTTCTACAATAATGCTACCGTTTATGCTTCTCATCTAAGTAGCTAACTAGAAACACCGTGACTGGAGAATTTTCAAGTAACAGCTGCAAGCAATGCTCCAGTAATTCTATGAACACTTTGTTGCTAGGCATCTTCAAAATGAGAACTATTTTTGATGCTCTCCCTGCATATAAACAACATGTTGTTTAAACCTGTACGTACATGAAGCATCAAGCAGTAGTTGAGGCGTCACAGTACAGAAAGTGGATGATAATACCATGTACTAGCATCTGAAATTTTATCCACGCCATGCTTTTGAAGTCTTTGAGCTTCTTCTCTAACAGCGTAAAGGTTAATTTTAATTTCGCTGCTAATTCTTCCTTCTAGAAGTCTAACTGGCAACCGAAACTTTGGCTCTAATTCCACAACATACGAAATTATAGTTTGAAATTCTCTGTCTTTACACATGCTATTATCAACCTGTGTTAGATGATAGAACAAGCTTTGCAGTGCCGAATAAAATTAATGGAAAGATTCAACGAGAGAGAAGAGAATACCCGGTGCTTTTCTTTCAACAATTTTTACTAGAATAATGTATATACATGAATCTCAATGACAAGACAAACGGTAATAGATCAAATACTCTGATTTGGTTAAGGAACTCGTGAAAAGATTGGGCTTGACATTAGTAGTTCGATTAAGGATTAACCTGTTCAATGGACCATTTGCCTTCAAATAACTTAAAGTCGCCCTCGACCATCTTGAATTCGATGTTCCTCCTCCTGCCAAATGGAAGAATTTCAACTTCTTTTTCATAGCACTCTACGACACCCTTTGCATCAAATTTCAATCCCAATGCCAGATTCTGCTGTCCTACCTGCCCCATAATTCATCATTAAATGCTATACAATCAATTACAGCTTATGTAACTGTAATCATTTATAAAGAAAAAATTGAAATCACAATCAGCTTATATGTGATTTATTTTGTGTTCAAGTGTTTCAATTTATGCTAATGAACCACCATAAGCCTTTTAAGTAAATATTTACTGTTGCAGGTCAGAAATATGCACGACTAGTCAACCTAAATTTGCAATCAATTTCTTTCGAAATCAATTAGGTTTTCGGGTTTAAATAAAATTCAGTAAATGATTAGTTAGAATTGGTGAATGTTTTGGTATATTTTGTGAACTTATTTCATATCTATATCCAGTTTTTTCATTGGATGCAACTCCTTGTTTGCAACCTTTTCTTAATGGTTATTTAAATACTACTAGTTCTTAATTTACTTTTAGGTAACTTGAAATTCTTTTCATTCTTAGCTTACTTAACTTGAGTTTCATTTACTTTTATTTATTTTTTGATTCAAGTTTTTATTTATATTTTTATTTTGTGCGTGCGCGTGAATCAGTATACAAAAATATAGTTGGATATTCTCAACTTATTCTTAATGTATTTCTTGAAACCATATGTGTGTGTAGATAAATTTCAAACTTTAGTTTTGATTGTTCTTTGTGATTATATTGATCGAGTATTTCTTTGAATTAATTTTGCATTTTTTCATCTTAAATTTGAATTCAGTGCCATCAAGACAGTTTTAAATGTGGAAATTTATTTTTATTAGAGATTTTATCTGAAATAATTTTTCCAGTGATTTTATTATTTCTAAAATTAGTCGATATTTGTTACAGCATCTCCAACCATTTTCATATTTAATGTTACATTTTGTGGCACTGTCAAAATGTAACCCGTTAATTTTACCAACAGTTTTGAGTACCAAGCGCTTATTTGAAGACCAGGCACTGGTCAAACAAGCGTCCGCATATGGACTCTTGATAGACACATGTTCAACAAAAGCCTGGTCTTGAACAAGCGCCCGAAATCCAGCGCATATATTGGACGCTGACCCGTTGCTCATTTTAATCTTTCACCCTTCATTTTTCACTTTTCACTTTTCACTTTTCACTTTTCACTTTTTGTTCACCTATACATCAAAATGCAGCCATGACCCATCAAAATTGCTAGATGGACCGTCCATTACATGATCGATATCAATGCTGGTGCAGTTCTTATCATGTCAGATGCTATTGTGACCGCAGATGATCTTCGATGATTGCACGAGCTGCCATCGATGATGACGCATCGACTGAGTGCAGTGCTAGCGACGCCGTATGTATTTTTTTAATATACAGTTATAAGATAAATATGTTATCGCAAAAAATGAATGTTTATCGGTTTTCTTAGTTTACTGGTGTTAACTTGAAATAATTACTTATATAGGTCGTTCACATAACTATGCGCTGTAATTGGAACAATTGCATTATCGAGTACTTTCACACATTACCGGAGCCAATTAGGGTTGGTTATATGCATCACTTTTCGATGATTTTCTACCGTTACCGAGTACTTTCACACACTGTAAAGAATTGTTACTTAATGGTACCGCCTAAAAAAATATAAAATATGATTTGACTGAAAAGATCTATTAGCGATGAATTCGACCAAACTATCACACCACTACCTAAGGTGACGTGTGAACATTAATATTTGAATTATTCCAAATTAATCGTTGACTAACTCACACCTTCGAATCAAAAAACCATATTTGTAAATTCTCCAAAAAACCACACCATTTAATTAATTTACAAAATCTTGTAAATAAATTAAATTAATTAATATTTGAATTTGATGTTTGGGAGTTCTTAATTATTTGATGCATATATAAAGATTATATTTGCATGCGTCAATCAAGGTATTGGGTTTCGGCAGGAACCACGAGATTTTGGCCATCTTGACTAAATTCTGACCGAAGGCGGGACAAGATTAGATCAAAATCCATTCTCGTAACTTGTCGATAAAAAAATTCAAAAATTTGCAGTTGCCGCACTGGTTGTGAAAAAGGAGTAAACCATACAAAAAGCAAAGAAAAATCTAATCTAGCCTAAAAAAATAAAGCAAATCCTAGTCTAAATGGAATAATACATCAATTCATTTTCAATTACGAGGAAAAATCGTGAGAATACAGTAAATATAAAAGCACATAATTGAAATTTTAATTTCCTTGGAATTGACTTCGACTTTGATCACTACGAACATCTTCGACGACTTCCACTTAAACAGTGAGAACCTCAACTTCGACAACGAGAACCTCAAGAAGAATCGAGCATGGTTTTGTTTTTCTTCCTTTTGTTTGTTATCTTCTCGTAACTTTTTTTTATTGAGATAATTTAAGTAGTCGACGTAATATTTAGGGTAGGGTTAGGATGGGCTGGATGATAATGGGCTTGGGGATTTTAGCTTAGACCTACGGTTTATATGTTTAAATGAAAATGGCAATTGATAATGGGCTAGCTAATTTACCATATGGTTGACTTATACTTAGTTTAGGGTTAACTTATCTTTCATGTAGGGTTATCTAGGCAAAATTAAATGTTCATCCATGTGTAAATGAATAACTCTATTATATCATTTATAATTTTAGGTATATTATGGCAAATCAAATTGAAATTGGTTGGGGTTACAGTATTGCATTCGATAGCAATATTCGAAAAATAAAATGTAACTTTTACAATAAACTAATTAATGAAGATAGTGCGACACGTTTGAAAGAACATCCGACGGGAGTGGAAGGTGATGCATCGGCATGTCTAATTGTCCTTAAAGAAGTAACAACTTGTACGATCATCGTTCAAAAAAGAAATGAACGAAATAAAGGAAAACTAAACGAGCACGCTTACAAGATGAATTAATGAGCAGACCGCAATAAGTGTTAGAAAATGAAGACAACAAAAATGAAGATGATGAAGAAGTTCAATGCGTCATGTGGAAGAGCAGAGAAACATACAGAGATGAAGAGATGCACAGATCTCAAGACAATAAGGTGGTGGTCCAAGTCAAACAGAACACAATAAACAGAGAAGATCTACTAGAGATGAGGATTTTGACCCTCATAGTGTTGGACGAATTGACATATATATGCAAAGATGAGAATGTAGAATTCAATCTTATATTAAATCTGCAATGAAAGTATTAAAGATGTCAAAATGCATATAGGTCGAGCAATTTCTAAATTTTTTTCTTTCAACCATATTCCAAACAACCTTGTTAATAGTCCTTACGATTGCAGAATGCGGTCGTAAAATTGATCCACCTACTGCATATAAAATATCACATTCATACATTGAAATGAAAATAAAAGAAGTTAGACAATATATTAAACCGTTACACAATTTATGAGATGAATATGGTTGCACACTAATGTATGATGGTTGGAATATACAGAATCATGTAAAATTATAAACTTTCTCATGTACTCCACATATGGAACAGTATTTACCAAATCTGGGTAGGTGAAAATAGGATAGTATAAGTAGTTACAGATAACGAAGCAAATTATAAAGCCGTCGATCAATTGTTAATGCAGAAAAGAAGACATTTATATTGAACATCATGTGCAACACTGCATTGATTTGATTTTGGAAGATATTTTAAAAGAACAATATGTAACAACTATTATCTTAAATTTTCAGTTAATAATGACATTTACATACAACCATGGTTGGCTACTTTCCATCGTAGGAAAATAAACTAATAATAAAGAAATAATTAAATCGACAGTAACACGGTTTGCAACATATTTCATCGCACTAGATTTTATTCATAAACATATAAATGATCCGAGAAGAATGATTGCTTCGAGAGAGTAAACATCGAGTGTTCCTAGACTTAATACTAAAGAAAAAAGAATAACAAACATAGTCTCTACACTGATTCACAACAATGATTTTTAGACCCGTGTTGCTTCCATTATCTTTATTTTTGAGCCATCAGAAAGTTAAGAATGGTAGATAGTGAAGATAAAACAAATATGAGATATCTTTACGAGGCGATGGATCAAGCAAATGAATCGAATAGAAAAACATTGATAAAAGACAATATTAAAGATGGTGGGATATAATAGACAAAAAATGAAAAATACAATTACATCGACCTCTTCACGTGGCAAGTAATTTATTTTGTTTTACCAACGTACAAATAGCCAAATACACAACATTTCAATAATGTGTTACAATATTTTCCATATATGTTATTTTATTAATCTTATCATTCAATATGAGAATGTAACAAATGATAGAGAAGTATTAACTGAATTTAACGTCATTGAAAGGATGTGTTGGATTTATAACACAAATTAAAATTGGAAAATAGGTAAAAGTAACGTATATACTATTTATGAAAACCATTTAATGTTTAAGACACATCAAAATTTTAACTTATACATCAACAAGTGGAAAGATATAAATTGGTGCGTTTGGTTCTATAAAAGCAAATGCAGCTATAAAGACTTGTTTTCCTGCTCGATGGTGGTCAATAATTGAGAAAGATGATGCTCCAAATTTAACACGTTTAACAATGCAAATTTTATGTCGAACAATTTCCACTCCAAAATGTGAAAGAAACTAGACTATATTTTCGATGATCCATGCAAAATTTAAGGAATAAAATAAAAATGAAAAATCTGAAAAAAAATTGGTATATGTACATTACAACATGAGATTAAAAGCAAAAAACTCAAGAGGTCGTGATACTGGAAATCAATCGATCGATCAAGACTATATATTTCATCAAGACTATATATCTTTGGATAACTAATACACTGATTGATGCAGTTGTTGTTGTTGATGGTATAATTGCACAAACAATAAGGAATTAAAGTAATGAAAATAGCAGCAGCTCGTCAAATGATAATCATGATAATGTTGGTGAAAGCGATGTGGGTTTGACAAGTAATTATGGTATTTATTCTAATGACGGTAGTGAATCGCATGTATCAACTCAAACATATTCAAAAAAAAGACGCGCGAGCTGCAATTCTAACCAATGGGATAGTAATTTAAATGTTGAATATGGACATCAACAGAAGTACGAGGACCCCAATCTACATACTTCAAATGACCTACCAAACTACAAACATTGTACTTCTGACTGTGCAGATAGTAATTCTAATTAAGGAATAAACAAAATGTATAGTGATATCTCGAATGATCAAAATAGTCTAGTTACGTATACAACACAAAATGATACTCTCACAATTTGATAATAAGATGGCGACATTTATGAGTATGGGCAAATGCAATATGGTTACCCGTTATATTATATAACACAATATGATGAAGAAAATTATGAAAACAATTCATATGTAGCTCCCAGAGATAGTTTTTGGATGTAAGCGTTGTATGTTATATTATTATCTCTTTACATGCTATATTTGTATTTTATTTGTAACATTTATCATTACTTTTTCATTGAAACAAAAATCCGATATCGAAACTGAAACCGAAACAAAAAATGAAATTTTCGAAATTGACCTAAGCGAATAAAATTTCAAATGATCGAAATCGAGATTGAAATCGAGTTTTTGAACATTGGCATCGATATACGATATCGATGTGATTTGAAACGAGTTTTAAATGAGTGATAATTGTTCAAAGAGGTTTTGGTAATTTTGCACCATAAATGGTCAACTGTGGTCGGTCATAGAATGATAATCAAAGGAGTGGAGAAAAAGAAAATCAAGTAGTTAATTGGTAAAGTTTTAATTAAAAGAATGACAAAGGTTTCATTCTTTCAACTAAAACAAATCTACTAATGGATTTCTTTTGTCGATTCATTCTTTCATTCATTTTTTCTCTCTCCTTTTCCTACCATGGCCAAATTTTTATCATTCTTTTCTAAAATAATTTCAACTCCAAATAAAATGAAAACATTCAATAAAATAAAATAAGTGGTTCCATCATTCTCTTGCAAAGCTGGATCTGCATCTACTTAGAGATTTGAGGAGAAAACTCACATCAAGGTGTCACGAAGGACTGGATCTACAAGGTAAATTTATATTTATTTAACACACTTAAACATGGTTACCCTTGACCCAAACTTATGTATGTAATATATATCTATATTGTCAGTGTATTTTAACTGAATTTTGATTTATTACAAGCGCAGTTTATAAATAAATAAATGACAACAATGAAATTTAATCTCTATATTATGAACTTATATCTTTATGGATTCTCTCTTTCAAATGTATTCCATGTAATATTGAATGTTCATTTATTTACAATGATCAATTGTTTTGAATATAATCAAACGCATGAAAATATTGATGTGAATTTAAAATTGTTTTCTTGATTTTGTTTTGAATCATGATAATTTGTTGCTCACTTGATCAAGAAATAATTTTGAGATTTACTTTGTTAATTATTTTGATTGTTATATATATTCACACAAGTTATAGCTATGAAAGTTTCCTTTTATTACACACATACGTATGTATATGTATGTATACAAATGTTGTTTTTATACAAAATTAAAATTAAGCATATGCGTATTTCATAGTATGTTTATTTATTTATTTTATACAAGTATTGGTTGATCATTTCATGCAATTGTAATTACGTAAGTTCATACACTCTACGTCTATTTTGGCTATGAATAAATAGTGGAATTTACAAGTCACTTTATCCGATTTGGAACTAAACTTAATTATGGTTTTAAATGAGAAGCAGCTGGAACACTTTCCAGAATTTTAGATGTCAGTTAGATTTTTCCTTAATCAAAAATTTAAATTTCAGATTTATTATATTATTTGTTCTTAAAATATTTTGTTATCATACCATGTCATACATTTGCAATTTACACATTATAGTTCACATGACCATTCTCCCATCCAAAAAGTGATAAATATAACTGCTTATTAATTACACAGTTGCCACATTTATGATCTATTAAGTTGTTTCGATAATTAACAACTCTACCAACCATTTACATGCGTAAATGATAGAATACGCACATATCCAAATTATACTCGTTGCATGTCTTACATATTTGTTACACAACTTGAAATATGAACATATTTGATATGTTCTTACATTTTCAAGTTTCAAACCTAATAAACATTAGATTAAATTAAATAATATGATTAATTAATTAAAATAGAAAAATATTAATTAATATGATTTTATTAACATCAACTAGATTGGATTTAGTAAAATCCATTAGACTTCACAAGCTCACTAGGATTCAAATATAAAAGAAATTTTGATTTGTACTCAATTTATTCACTATAGACCGGCTTGGTTCCTTCAACTTCATTGTCTCAGGAGAAGTTAAGCCTTGTTTATAAGCCTGAACAACTTGATATTTCACCGTCTCTGATGAAGTTACACCGTCTCTATGAGGTTAAGCCATATTACATTACATTGTCTCTTATGGAGTTAAACCATACTTCCGGGGCCAAAAAGTTTATACTCTGTTATCTTTGGTGGTGTTAGGTTGGTTTATACCACACTGTCTTTGGCAGAGTTGATTAAGTTTATATTCTGAAGTCTCTGACGGAATTGTTAAGTTTATATGGCGCGATCTTCGACGGAGTTGATTAAGCTTACACTCCATTATTTCCAATGGATTTGGAGAGCAACCGATAGGTCATTCAAGCACTTGACGGTGAAAGAGATTCGAGACTTCTAAATCAGGAAGCGTTCAACAAGTTCATTCATCCACTCGTTAACAAAAGGGACTTGCGTCTTTAAGATCAAGGCATTCGACGAACTGATCCAATCACTCCCTAAAAGACTTACGGTTACTCTTTGTTTCACAATTTGCATGGACATCTGTCACTGGATGCCTAGTATGAGATAGACATATTTTAATCCACGTGGAGGATGCAACACCGTTCCTCGAGCGTGGTTTATACTCTTTCTTCTCGGGATCAATTACATTGAAAGCTTGTGCATTGGTGTTCGTGACACTCTCGTTGGGGTTACAAGACATTCTAAGTGAATGGACACTGGTTCATCTCTTTAACATCTGGTCTTCTATTATGCTCGCTTAATTATCTTAACGACTCGTGCTACTATTGTAATGCTCCCTTAGGGTGCTTGGTGGGTTACGCCATGTCTCATGTGCAATAGATCAACTACATGTGAACAATTGATCCAGGCTCGTACAATTCCATTTCGGTAGCTAAATGTGTGGTCCAGTGTCAACATTGACTTTTGATGGGATGTCCTCCCTCGATCTGCTATGGGCAACATCGCTTGGTTCGGTACCAATCTGGTCAATATCGAGCTGAATTGATTTCGGCTCAAAACTGTTTGGCCAAGCGGAATTTTGTATTTCCATAGCTCTTTCCTACCTTACTCGTTCTCTAGCATCGACTTTTAGTTAGTTGCCAACGAAATTCCTACCTCCATCCTAGCCTCTTCGAGCCTGTGTTAGTATCGTTTGCTTTGTGTACCTAAGAAACACTTCCATCATCTCTTGTTGTTCAGCTAAAAAACGCTTCCATGCTCATCGTTATAGCTTGCGCTTCGTTCTAGTCAAGTAGTTTATCGGTTGATGATTACCGAACATTGCTTCCCGACTACTTCCATGAGAATACTACTTTACTTCATAAAATGTCTTTTTGGATTGTTACTTTCTAGTTAGTGGTTTCATGATCTGAATTGAGATCTTAATGAAAACACCAAAAATGCTTGCATTAAACATGACCAAACATCTCTAAACAAAGATAGCCAGTAATCATGAGTGTGATAATTGTGCTTGTTTCTAGGGTTGTACCGGCTATAAATCCCACCGTCTAACAGCTAAAATTTCACTGTTTCCTATCATCAAATTCTAGTCAAACAGTTGTCGTTGACCTCACAGCAGACGTGGTCCTTCTTACCAAAGCATGCGGCAACGAACATGCTTGCAAATTTTAAACCTGCGGCTAACCGTACTTCTCGAAAATTTGTCATAAACAAAAATTAGGGTTTCTATGTTTTGATTTTGTGCATTGGATATTGTCCTAAAGCGATCTTAGCCATTCAGTTTCCTTATATATTCTCCATCTTCGGGATGATGGCTGTCTCATTTTCTGCCTCAAAATAGTCTCTCGTGACAATCGATTATGCTTCCTCTTTCTAACATCTCACTCTAACCCATGTCAAGTCTCTTTGATCCAACCACAATCCAAATGGATGGCAAGTTTTTTTTTTGAAATAGTAACTTAGATACAATATGTCATTGGAACAACAAACCAGAAATCATGTGTCAATAAATATTCGAATCACGCTAAACAAATTTCGAACTTGTGACCTCTCGCACCAAAGTCGAATCACTTAACCACTGAGACAATGGTAAGTTCTCATATTTAATTGTTGTTTCATACTTTAATTTCTTGCTAATTTATATACATCATTCCTAGTATGTCACATAAATGATTGTTCATACCTCAAGCAAGCAATTTGCGGCTTAAATGGTGAAGTTTTATTTGGCAAAAAGTTTGGCAAGAAGTCTTGTTTGAATAGTGTTTTAAGTCATGAATTATGATAATAATGTTGTCACTTCATTACTAATTACGAGTGATTACTATGTGGTTTTATTGCCTAATTATTTTGTCCAGCTTATCAAGGTGTACTTAAGGGTCAACCCATTATGACTCAAACAAGTATCCGAGTTTCACTTGTACCTCGTCCCTTTATCTAAAAAAGATGTGAAAACAAGTTTGTAGGATTTGGTCTATATATCTAACTAGTTATGGCTAATACATTTAATATGTTATATTAATATGATTTTGCTTATGGGATAGGTAATTTGAAAGCAATGGCTCCTTCAACAAGTGTTGATCCAAGTTCTAATGCATGTTAATGCATTATGAATAGGTACCATATACTTGTTTAAGCTTCTTATCTAGTAATGTGTTTGACTTCATAGAGTTGGTGACTTCATATATGGATTTGAATTTTATGGCTTAATTTTAAGTCCGTAATCATTAAAGAAAACCGCCTTTTGCTCGGTTATCATTTAACTACATAATCCATGGTTATTATTGAGTTGTTGTAAAGATTACAGAGCTTGAATTCAAGTGTCCATGGTTATTATTGCTACATAGAATAATTGAATGGAAGTAATAACCTCATACTAAAAATGTCATATATTCAAGTTCATCCACATGTCAATACAATTTAGTGCCTCGTATCATGGTCACATATGTAATTCTATTAACATTTTTGTTTTTGTAGTATTTTAGGATTTTGGTTACGTGTGCTCATGAAGGGTGTATAAGCAATCTACACTTGCTGCTCTACTAGAAAAAATTGAGTTGATCTATGTTAACAAAAGGTCTACTCAAGCATTGTGGGGGAATCCACTGTCTGCTTGGAAGCTTGGTTGGCTGCAGCTCTACACAAAATGACTATTATGCCACAAGCCTGTAGAGAATGGAGAAGTGTTATTATGATCTATGATGAAATAATGAGTAATGAATAGTTGTAACTTGTAACATCTTAAATCTATTTAGTATTTGTTTTCCTGAACTTTTGCCAATTATTAATCGACGCAATTAATCTCTGTTCACGAACTGCATGACTATGGGGCCTTAGTGCTTAGTGTTTATTCTATTATTTATGTTCTTTAATTTATGCTGCACATTATTCAACATGTTACTGAATATCTAGTCTTAATTGTTGCACTGGAAATTGTTATCTGTATTGACAACGGTTGGAATCCAACCGCACCACTTTGAACAGTAAGACAACCGCACTGTTTAACGGTAAACCGTAACCAACGGTTGGTTGATGGTGATGGTTGACAAAATGATCTAGCCATTGAAAAGCAGTAGGTAACGGTTAGCTTAAATTGTTGCAGTTGCTGCATCGTATACACCACTACTTGTTTCTAAGAGATGAGATCTTTGTATTGTTAAAATGTACAGTTATTACTCTTATTCATATCATAAGTCACAGCATATATACTAAAACGCATGAAATAAAGTGCATAAAAGTAAACGAGATAAAAAAAATTATAGTGGTTTAGCAATCTTTGACCGACGTCCCACTTTATATATTTTATTATGATCCTCTGAGTAACAATTGCAACAACGCGTGTCTCTGGATGGTTATGGAAATTGCAAGTAGTTGACTCACTTGGTTAAAAATTCTGATGTCTTACAATCAGAATTAATTTGTTGCTTACAGTCGGAACTATTCAATTATTTATGGTCAGAATTCTGCTGGATTACAGGCAGAATTCTAGTGGAAGTGATGACTTGGGTAGACCAAGTTTTGGATCTGTAGTTATGTTTCTAGATGGCCCTTTGTTATCCGATAATGCTCCAAGTTCTCTTAGGATCTACCAGTAAGGTATGTCGGTAACTAGAAAATTCACTCACAAAGCGATGTCGGTGGCCATTTATAAGTGTAAAATTTTTGTTCAACATATTATATTTGGTATATTTTGTTTGGATAAATTTGTTCGGCATATTCTTACCAGCAAATTCTGTTAAATAAATTTGTTTGGATCTGAACAGATTCAAAACTACTTGATAGTTCTCACGATTTGTTATATTTATTATTGGTTATTTATGTTCAGTTACTTCTGATCCGTATATTTACGTTCGATACCTAACAGAATCGTCAAGGTTGAGCTGCTTTGGTTTATGTTATAACTTCTTTATTCAAGTCAGAATTAAACGAAACCTGGACCTATAACTTCGTGTTGTTAGGTAAAATGCTCCAATGCCTTCAGATGTTCCATTTGGATGGCATAGCTGGTAGCTCTCCAAGGAGGGCCTAATTCGAGTAAGCAAAAGACATTTAAAATGGTCACTTCTTTCAATCCTAAGCTTGGATTGAGACGCGGTTTACACGACGGTGCATTTCTTGACCTTAAGCATATTTTCAAACTGGTCTAAATCAATTCCAAGACTGCCAAATTTACCTTTAACCGTAAGAGAATGTAAAATTTAGCTGTATGAAATTTAACATGCAAAGCAATGATTTGGTCATCCACTTAGAGGGTGTTTAATATTGCTTTATAAAATAAAATAAAAATAAGTCCAAGAACGAATCCAAAGATTGAATTCAAGAGGTAAAAAGTAGGGTAATTTTGTATGACTGAACCAAACAAAGGTGTTCTCATTCTATGTCATATAAGAAATCCATACAAACTCAGACATGATTAGATTTATATTCGAACACTTTGTACTAAGTGCACGAACAACGAAAAAAGTCATCGGATACTTTATACATACGAAAACAAATTCATATTCGTCTTTGCTAATGCATGTCCTCAATGGAAATCAAAAAGGACACCAAATGACATTCTCTGTCTTCGTACTTAACATACATCGACCAACTCTACAAAATTTATTCCCCTAGGAAAAAGTGCGTTGTCGAATATTTAAAAGGGGTCGTCCAAAGAATGGATTTGACATCCAACAAAGTGTTATTCCTAAATTTGTTGAATACCGTACATAATCATCAATATTTGTACAATATAATTACAAAAAATACCTAAAATTCAAAAAAAAATGATGGAAAGTATCGAAGATCAAAATAATATTTGATTAGGAACACAAATAATATGTTAGCACATTCCAACATTATGGGTGTACAGTAAATATCAAAGTTCACAAAAAAGAAGCAGAAGAAAAGATCAATCGATGTAGGACATTATTGTTCAGATTTTAGCAGTAAAATATCCACAGTATTCAAAGTTTTTACATGTCAGCTTTAGTCTTAGATCGTCTTAGACAGATGACAAAGACGCCAAAAGTACCATAAATAGTTTAAGTGTGATGTTCGTTGTGCATTTTCATGCTGATTCAAGTTAAAGAGGAACTACATTATTGATAGCAAGCAAATTTTGTGCTAAAGTTTTTAGAATATGAAAATGTAAGCAGGGTCTTTTTAGAAATAATTAAAGTACAAGTAATAAAAAGAAATTTTAAGGTAGGGGATAAGCTGCACCCTCACTCAAATATACACTGGACCTGTGTACATTTTTACTCCTTACTACTGGCTCAAAACTAAAGCTACTGCTTAAATCTATTTTTAAGTCTTGCCTGTCTGTACATTTTTACTCCTTACTACTGGCTCAAAACTAAAGCTACTACTTAAATCTATTTTTAAGTCGTTATACTAAAGGTTGATCCCAATCAAGCTCTTTGTCTCAACAAACGTTTCGAGTACGACAGACCTGTGTCAAAAATAAACATAAACAGACAATGATGTCATTACAAACTTGATGTTGCCTATATTACATTCTTTGACGCATTTTGGTGGCATATCGTCGAATATGAAAACTAAATTCGATAGTAGCTTCACGAATGTTACCAAAAGTTTTAGGAACGACAAGCAGGCATCAAATACAACATGAGCAGATGACGAGACCTTGTCGAATTTGATATTGTGTATATTCAGCAGGGGTTTGCCGAAACTGCTTGGTAGGTGAAATTCTCAATTCTCACTGCCGAACTTGATTAACAAGAAAATTAGAGCAACTAAAAGAATGGGCAGTTTGGTCAATTTGAAAGTAATTTTATGAGGGGGCAAAATTTGATTAGTACCTCCTAGTAAAAAGAATTAAAACATAAAAATGGTCTCTTATATCCAAAAGTGTGGAGTTAACAATACCCTAGTAAGGCACTCATTCAATCAAAGATTCAAAAGTACTTCAGAAATAGTCAGGAAACAAAAAAATGGACATAAGTTACTACCTGATACAACTTGGCAAATTTGTCTCCTTTCTCCATCAACCGACTAACAGCCAAACCGGGTATGAAATCTGCCAACCCTTCATAGTCCGTTAACACACTCCAAACGGTCTCAAGATCCGCGTCCACTCGAATCCTCGACTCTATGATCCTCCTGTTCCTCTTCTCCACTTTCCTAACTTCAATCTCGAATTCGTCCTCATCCTCGCCTTCTATGGAATTGACGTATTCGGATTCGGGTGGAGCAGCGGATGTGCACGCAGGTACGAAAATTTTAATATGTTTCGCGTTCGGAAATGAGAGGAAACCGCTGTATTGGTTTTTGTGTAGGGATGAATCGAAGGAGTTGGGCGGGTGAGGAAGAGGAAGCGAGAAAGAATGTGTGTATGTGAAAGCTTGCATTTTTCAGAGGAGGTTCCGCAGAAAATGCTTCTGCAAAAGCAGGGAAGCTCAATTCCAAAGTCAACTACCCATTATCATGTGATCTATTAATGTATTTTCTTTTAAATTTAATTAAAAATAATTTTGTTGATACAAATGAATTTTATAATTTGATATTAAGCGAGCTGATCAATATTAATTACATGTGATTGTTTAGTTAAATTATAAATTAAACTTTATTAACTTTTATTTACATGATTATTAATTTAGATAAATTTTGAATATGATAGATGGATTATATTGAGATATATAAATATTTGATATATATTTTTCAAAGTTGGATTAAAATATCAAAAATAAATTAATATAATTTATGAACTTTTCAAAAATTTGGAAAGAAAAAACTGATATGAAATCTTAAATAAGGTTAAACAACGTATTTAATCGTAGATTAAAAAAATGGTCAAGGTCCATCATCTCGAATAATTCGTTGTATAGGGGCTCTAGACATAAGTTCTACATGTCATGGGTTTGAACCCTTGAGACATCAAAATAAGTATTCTGCTTGAATAATTTATCGCTCTTACTATAAAAAAAAACTTAAAAAAAAAATGAAATTATCATATATGGTTCAGGTAAAAAAAAAATTTTAAGCAGAAGTTTCAATTACCTTTATTAATTCTAAATAAACCAATATATACAACAAGTTATTTACAATATTTCACAGCCCGAGCCAAAACCATGAACAGTATAATATGCATTATTTCCCGGTCTGAATAGTTGTACGCCAGACACATTTTCAAACCGCCTCGACACTAAGTCCACAATGTTCTAACCGTGGCGCGAACTACATCGCTCATTTCCCTTCATTTACTCAACTGCCTTCTTTCTTGATTTTTCTTCAGCAATAGCGGCTACAAACAAAACAAAACAAAACAAAAACACCTAATTTTCTATCGTTTTTCTCTGGTTTGCCATAATCTAAAGCGCACCATCCGCTCCTACCCATACAACAACTTCGTTTGGTCATTACTCCATTTGTAATCTGCGTCTTGTGCAGGTTTTACCCTCTGCAACACTAAGCTTAGTAGATCCACTCGTATTGTGTGCTTCTCTAGCGTGGTGACCTACCAATACGGGCATAGCTCATAGATCTGAGGAAATCCCTTGTTTGTACTAAAAAAAAATATTTACGGTAAATTTTCTACTTTTGTGACTGCATTGTTCGATAATACTTATTTCTTGTTTTTGTATTGTCGGTGCTTTGCTCGCTTGTGATGTTCTTCGAGTTAAGGTTTATTGATGATGGACTTTGGCAGCTCAATCGTTTGCATGTAAGGCAATTGCGTCGCTTCATCAATTGTGTTAGGTCCTTCTAGCACCTTATTAGCATGACATAAGTACTGAGGAATTTATGCCTTATTGTACTTGCAATTTCTATGTAGTCTCCACTATGATTTTGTATGTTTTCCCTGGTCTTTTGGCGGATTTGAAATGTGAACTAGAATAAAATTATTTTTGATATGGAAAAATAAAAAATATACATATTAATTTAGAGAAATTAATTTATAAGAGAACTATAAATTGTGAGGGCTTTCTCTTGACAACTGGTATGGTGGTAAGATTTTAGGTTTTTGATCTAAAGACTTGATATTGAATTTCCCGTAATATTTACCCATGTTCAAAAAGAAGTGCGAGGACTTTAATGTCAAAAAACAGAGAGAGCTAAAGAGAGCATAATAAATGTTATTTCTATGCTGTTATTTAATAGATTAATAGATTCAGGAAACATGTTCGAACGACATTCTTTGAGAAAACTTTAGCCCCAAGATAACAAGTTAAAAAATTGGTATGTAGAAAATTCCTTCGATAAAATTAGTGTCAAGGAGCAAAACTACATCACATTCAAATCAGGATTAGAGATTTGATGTGTAGATCGACAAAGCGGCCTTTGGTGACGGTAGTGATTGGGCAACAACGTCTGATGACGGTGCGGCGACTGTAATAGTGACACAGATGTTGGTTGTGACATAGTTAAGGGTAAAGAACTGTTATCTCTATTACACTTAACTCTTGTAGATGAATCTTGTTTAAAGTGAAAGTATATGTAAAGGCCTACTGTTCATAACACTCAGAATCATTGCACAAATGGGCATCCAACCCCTGAATGCCATTAATAGAAAGTCTTAAAGGTATAATTTGAAATAACAGAGCAATCAATCACATGTTAAGTACATCAGTTCCCATAGTGTAAGGATAGAATATAATAACAATACATACATGCTCAAGACATAGTGAATATCATATACGAGACATAATTGGCCAATACCGATAACTACATCAAAAGTCATAATACATCATACCTTGGATGACATAATGGTCTCGTACATATATAATAGCTTATCGTATAACAAAATTCAAAACACTAGATAAACAATAGCACGATGATAATCTTAAAACTAGTGGGTTCCTCCCAGTTAGTATCACCTTTAGTTAGCAAAATCTTCCTAATATCCTAAGCTAACCTACTCAAGGATAAATCACAAAAATAGAAATATACAAGGGTTGAACAAAAATATGATGAGTGAGAGATATCACTAAGCTATATGATAACTAAAATGTTAGTAATGAAAGAGTTAGTGGTATGATATAGGAACAATTATGTATTTTTTACATTTATGTAACTCTATAGTTAATCTTATTCGTAATAAAGGTGTTTGATTTATATTATATACTATGTTATATTATGAAATAATTTATTAAGTAATTAATTTAAATTATATTAACAAGGAAACCCTTAAATAAAATGTTATGTGCTTGCAGTTGCAATCCTGAGTAATTAATCATAAAATAAAATAACGTTTTTTTAAATATTAACGGTCGAGATGTTTTGAGAAAGAACATCGATACATCCTTTGAGACCAGAGTGCGTAACACTCTCCAAGTGTTGCGAAATGTATTATTCATGGCTATTGGGGGCAGCAAAGGGTTGCATACTCATAGTTATTGGATAACTATGGAATGACTTATCCAAGAGTTTCTTGTTAGTTAATAACAACTGGGTCTAATAGGAAATTTCAAGGTGACAACGTTATATAGTTACATCGACTTGAGAATATCGTAAAACTTAAATATGAATACTCTACTTTGATCACAGCAAATCATGGCATGACGATCCATCGAGTGACATAGTTAGATCTGAATTGAATAGTTGGAAGTGAAACACTATTCAATAGACTATCTCCTTGGTTGTATTAGGTTAATATCACAATCAACTATAGTTAACTTGAAGTCAAATCTATGGCCAGAGTAGTACGGTTGATAATAAATGTTATTATTAAATCAAGGACTTTACTTTTAGACAAAATCTAGTTGAACATGGATAATGTTGGAATTTTGACCAATACTAATCTCCATATATCCTAAAGTAATAGGTTTTGATGAAGAGAACGTGTGAAAGTTATCATTAGTAAAAGGTGTCGCTTAAGAAAATGTAAATTTTGATTTTTCAAAAAAAAAAATCTATAAGTAATGAATTTGGCCAAAGTGTCACACCACTAACTAAGTTGACGTATGAACATGAATATTTGAATCGTCCAATATTAACTACTTATTGAAT
Organism: Allium cepa; assembly: GCA_030765085.1. NCBI lineage: Eukaryota > Viridiplantae > Streptophyta > Magnoliopsida > Asparagales > Amaryllidaceae > Allium > Allium cepa. Next base: position 689,811,094 of record CM060942.1, on the reverse strand, counting down.
TCACATCCCTGAGTCCTACAACCATATTTGTGAATTCTTTGAAGAACAACACGATTTGATTAGTTTATAAAATGTTATAAATTGATTAAAATAATTAATATTTAAGAAACACTAATTAATAATTTATTCGAAGTTTGGGCGTTTTAGTAATTATTTTGATGCATACACATATCAATATACGATGTCGGTATATATTTAAATGAGTTTTAAATATAGTTAATTGTTTAGCAGGCTTATAGAAGTAATTATTCATGTGATGGAGTGATGTGACTTGCCATACTAGAGAGAGATATAGGAAGGGATATAGATGACATTTTATTGAAAATTATATGGGAATTGAAAAGGAAGTTTTAATAAAAATAATAGGCTTGGTTTCGTTCCCCCATTAAAACAAGATCCTTTAATATTCTCTCATTTTCATTTTTCCTTTCTATATTTTTCTCCTTCTTTCTCATAGCTTGTGCTAACCTACTTTTTAGCAAAATGGATTTCAATTACACTGAAAGGATCAAAACAAGGATGAAACGACTTGAAATCTTAGAGGCACGTCTAGATGGAGCAAAGAAATTACTCAAAGAAAATTCACCTAAAAACAATCTAACCAAACATGTCGGGTTGACAAGTTTTGGCTCTATATTTTCCACTCAAACTTCACATGAATCATTCTCTACTTCTTCCATGTGTGCTCAAGTGATTTCTAGGGGTTTTGAATGACCTAATACGAGAGTTGAAGAGTTAACAGCCAAAATAGTAGAGTAAACCAAGTAATGAAGGAACAGTCATCAACATCGACCAACGATCGATGGAAACAATATAGGACGCTTGAAAACAAAGTTAGAAGAAGAGTGCAAAAGAGTTTGAGCAAAATCGATTAAGACAAACATATCAGGATTGACATGAACTTGTTGAGGTTGACATGTTTGTACAACTCGGTGGGTCCCGCGATTTTGCGCACTACTTCGGCCTGACATCTAGACTCTTCTCATATTTGACTATGGCCTAACATGATTGTTTCCCTTATAAATACAAGCCTAGCTGCAACGAAAAATGGATCTTCTTTCTGCCTCATCTCCTCTAGTTCTCTAACTTCTGAATTTGAACTCTCTGCCACTGGAGACTTCTTCTTTTCACATCTAACCTATACTCCATTAGAGTCACATAGGAAGCTACTATTTATTGTTCTAGGATTTAGATCAACAAATCTCTAGTTCTAGTGACTCTTAGAAATACTCTAGAAACATCATTGTAAATTCGAGATCCATTATATTGTGGTTATATCTGAGATAATTAGTTGTAATCCAGAAGCAAAATAACTAATAAAAGATTAAAGTGGACGTAGGCCAGAGATTACGTCGAACTGTTACAAAAATTATCTCGTTTTGTTGCTTTTCTGTTTACTTTATTGAAATGGCGCTTTCATTTGATTTCTAGGAGTTGATCCATTTTTTGGGCTAACATTTTTTGTGCTTTTACTGAGAACTTGAACAAGATCTAAAGACTTGAAGATTGAATACGAGATTTGGAGAAGATGAAGAGGCCCAACCCTAGATCTAAGTCTAGTGGAAGTCAACTAGAGCCTAGGGGAAGCCAAAATATGTCCTCAAATTTTTATCAATCAATCTACATGACTAGAGAAGAGATGGAGAGAATGATGAAAGAAATGAAAGGTGGAATAATGAACTGACAATAAGAAATGCTGGAGGGATTTTTCAGAAGGATGGATCAACAATGAACTGCCGTAGTGGTTAGGACTCAAAATAAAAGACTAGAAGCCAATACAAGCACATATGGAGATAAAGCAAAGCAAATTTAAACGATGCCCCCATGACTTGGGGCACGACCGATTTGGATCTAGGATTAGCTTTAATGTTTGGAACGGGCAATGCTGGAGCCAGAATAGCAAATCGAAATAAGAATGTATGACGTCAGGAGCTAGAACCAGAAGCTCACCATTGGAATAAGGGGCTGAATAAAGTTATGGATCAGAGACTTCCGTTGGATGACAACCCCATGATTGTGATGGATTAGGGTCAGATTCGATTCCTTTACCCCAAACTATAAATAAATGATGCAATAAAACCATAGGCCACTTACGCGTGTATAGGATCTTGAATGGTCCTTATACACACTCTAAAATGGATGCCTGAGATGACTATTTAGGATGATAATAGCCTCGTACCGCTTACACGCATATAAGACCTAAATTGGTCTCTAAGCACACTTTGAGTCGGATGTTTAGGATGAATGCCTAGGATATTTACTTATTTTACTTTTGAAAAATCCACATTGAATGCGATGACTAATATTGATAGCTTTAAGTCCCATCGGAAGAGAGAGGACCGGAGTGCAAGATGTAAGTCCTCTTGTCGAAGAGCTAGTGGATGGATTGGTACGATATTGATCGCTTTATGTCCCGTTCGAAGAGACGAGACCAGAGTGCTAGGTGTAAGCTCCCTTGCCAAAGAGCGGGTGTATGGGCTTGTACGAAAGTAAGTCCCCTCGCCGGAGAGTGATTCAGATGGGCTTTCTTGGTCTTTAAGTTCCTTTGCTGGAGGGCAAGCGAACACAGCAAGGATCCGGAGAGATCAAAATCTTAGATTAAGTGATAAATGGACCAAAGAAAGCGAACCCTTAAACATAACACCAAAAGATCCTGAGAGATTGCCTTCCAAATAGAATGGAAAACGATACGGAGATCTCCCCCATAAAGTGAACATTAAAACAACCCGGGGAGGTCAAACCCTAGATTGGAATCTAAATGATTTAGAGAGATCGACCCCTTAACTTAAATTAAATATAAAATGATCCAGAGAAATCTCACACTAAATTAAATATAAAATGACTCGGAGAGATCCAACCCTAGAACGGATGCACATTTGATAAAAGGATTTGAGCGCTTTGTAATTAGAATAAAGTAGATAAATCTCGGATGAACACAAGACGACTTTGATATGTAATGTAACTACTCCAAATGAAATCGAAATGATAATGATGTATGAACAAGGGCTGGAGTCTGTAACAAGTTTGGACCAACCTTTGATTTACTAGAAAATTTGAAGGAACTGGACAATTCACCAAGATTGAAGCAACTAGAGAGCACAACCATTGAAGGCTGATTTCTAGAACTTGTTTTTGAGCGAAGCACACCTTACATTAGAAAGGCATGCTTTGGGGGACAAATGTTAACCCGCTTTTCAGCAAAGCAGATTTCAATTGGACTTAGAGGATGAAAACAAGGAAAAAACAACTTAAAATCTTAGAGGCACGTCTAGAGGGAGCAAAGAAAAGGCTAAAGAAAATTTACCTATAAACAATCTAACCAAACATGTCGGGGTTGACATGTTCTGGCTCCATATTTTTCAATTAAACTTTACACGATTCTCTACTTCTTTCTGTTTGCTCAAGTGATTTCCAACAGTTTTGCATGATCTATTACAAGAGTTGAAGAGTTAATAGCTAAAACATCAGATAAACCAAATAATGAAGGAATGGTCATCAAAATCAACCAATAATCGATGAAATAACATGAGACACCTCAAAACAAAGTTAGAAGAAGAGTGCAAAAGAGTTCGACCAAAATCGAACAACACAAACATGTTGGAGTTGATATGAACATGCCGAGGTTGACATGTTTGTACAACTCGGCGGGTGCCGAGATATTGCACACTACTTCAGACCGACATCTGGACTCTACACTAATTCGACTTCTAGCACAATACGATTGTTTCCCCTATAAGTACAAGTTTAACTCAATGAGAAAAGACTTGTTTCTGCCCCATCTCCTCTAGTTCTCTAACTTTTGGATCTAAATTTTTTCCATTAGAGACTTCTTCTTCTTCACATCTAACTTCTCCTCTATTAGAGTCACGTAGGAAGCTAAATGTTTGTTGTTCAAGGATTTACATCAACAAATCTCTAGTTCTAGTGACTCCCAAACACTCTAGAAACATCATTGTAAATCTAAGATCCATTAGATTGTGGTCAAATCTGAGATAATTAGTTGTAATCCAGAGAAAAAACTAACAAAAAATTAAAGTGGACGCAGACTCGAGATGACGCCGAACCATTATAAAAACTGTCTCATTTTACCACTTTTTTGTTTAGTTTATCTGAACTGTGCTTTCATCTGATTTCATGATGTTGATCCAATTTTTGGGTTAACATATTCGGTGATTTCACTGAGAAATTGAACAAGATCTGAAGAGTTAATGCTTGAATATGAGATTTGGAGAAGATGAAGAGGCCTAAACCAGATCTAAGGCTGGAGGAAGTCAACAAGAGCCTAGGGGCAGCCAGAAGGTGTCTTCAAATTCTTTTCAATCCATCTACATAACCAAAGACAAGATGGAGAGAATGATGAAAGAAATGAATGATGGATTAGTGGACCAACAACAGGAAATGCTGGAGGGATTTTTTAGAAGGATGGATCAACAATGCATAGCCTTAGCAGTTGGAACGCAAAATAAAAATCAGAAACCAATGTAAGAGCAACTGGAGGTAGAGCAAAGAAAACTGAAATGATGCCCTAAAGACTTGGAGGCACGATCGATTTGGATCTAGGATGAGCTTTTATGTCTAGAATGTGCGATGCTGGAGCCAGAATGGAAAACAGAATAAGTATGCATGACCGTAGGAGATGGAACCAAAAGATCACCTTGGAATGGGAGCAGAATGAAGTTATGGATCAGAGACTTCCATTAGATGAAAACCCCATGATCGAGATGGATTATGGTCAGGTTCGATTCCTTTACTCTGACTTTAAATAAATGATGCAATATAACCTCAGGCCACTTACAGTTGTATGAGATCCCAAACGATCTGGCACATTCAGAGTTGGATGCTTGAGATGACTACTTAGGATGATAAAAACCTTGGATCATCTACACTTGTATGAGACCTAGATTGGTTTCTAGGAACGCTTTGAGTTGGATGTTTGGGATGAACTTTTAGATTTTTGCTTATTTTACTTTTAAAAAATCCACATCAAATGTGATGAATAATATTGATTGCTTTAAGTCTCGTCTGAAGAGAGAGGACCAGGGTATAGGGTGCACGTTCCCTTTTCGGAGAGCGAGTGGATGGACTTGTATTGATCGCTTTAGGTCCCGTCTGAAGAGACGAGACTGGAGTGCAAGGTGCAAGCTCCCTTGCCGAAGAGCGAGTGGATGACTTGTATGAAAAGTAAGTCTCCTCACCGGAGAGTGATTCGAATGGACTTGCTTGATCATTGAGTTCCTTTGTAGGAGAGCAAGCGGATGCAACAATGATCTAGAGAGATCAAAATTCTAGACGATAGATGGTCCAGAGAGATTGAACCCTTAAATATAACACCAAAAGATCCGAAGAGATTGCTCCCAAAATAGAGTTCCAAATTATTCAAAGAGTTCGTCCCCTTAACTTGGAAGCTAAATGATATGGAGATGTCAAGCCCTAAATTGGAAGCTAAATGATATAAAGAGATCGACCCTTTAACTTAATCTGAATATAAAACTATCTAAGGAAATCTCATGTTAAATTGAATATAAAACCGTCCAGAGAGATCCAACCCTATAACAGATGTACATTTAATAAAAGGATTTGAACTCCTTATAATTAGAGTAAAATAGATAAATCCTGGATGAACATAGGACAACCTTGATATGTGATGTAACAACTTTGAATGAAATCAAAATGATAATGATATATTAACAAGGGCTAGGGTCCTTAGTTAGAACGGGTTTGGATCAACCTTTGATTTATAAGAAAATACATAGGATTTGGACGATTCACCAAGATTGAAGCAACTGGAGAGCTTAACTACAGAAGACTAATTTCTAGAGCTTGTTTTTTAGCAGAGCACAGCTTACATTCGAAAAGCGTACTTTGGGGGGCAAGTGTTAGCCTTTTTTTTTAGCAAAGTAGATTTGAATTGGGGTTAGAGGATCAAAACAAGGACAAAATGACTTAAAATCTTGGAGGCACGTCCAGATTGAGCAAAGATAAGGGTCGAAGAAAATTCACCCAAAAACAATCTAACCAAACATGTTGGGATTGACATTAACATGTTGGGGTTGACACATTCTAGCTCCATATTTTCGACTTAAACTTCACACGAGTCATTCTCTACTTCTTCCATGTTTTCTTAAGTGATTTCCAACGGTTTTGATCGATCTATTACAAGAGTTGAAGAGTTAACAGCTAATACAGCAGAGTAAGCTAAGTAATAAAGGAAAAGTCTTCATAATCAACCAACAATTGATGGAAACAACATGGGACACCTCAAAACAAAGTTAGAAAAAAGTGCAAAAGTGATTGACCAAAATTGAACAACAAGCCATGTTGGGTTGACATTTTTGTACATCTCGGTAGGTCCCGCGATTTTGCACACCACTTCGGATCGACATTTGGACTCTTCTCCAATTCGACTTCTTGTCTAACGCGACTGTTTCCCCTCTAAATACAAGCCTAGCTGCAACTAGAAAAGGACCTTTTTTTCTGCCTCATCTCCTCCAATTCTCAAACTTCTGGATTTAAACTCTCTACCATTGGAGACTTCTTCTTCACATCTTACCTCTCCTCCATTAGAGTTACCTAGGAAGCTACTATTTGTTGTTACGGTATTTAGATCAACAAATCTCTAGTTCTAGCGACTCTCAAACACTCTAGAAATATCATTGTAAATCTAAGATCCATTAGATTGCGGTTAGATCTGCGATCCATTAGTTTGTGGTCGGATCTGAGATCCATTAGATTGCAGTCAGATCTGAGATAATTAGTTGTAATCCAGAGAAAGAAAAACTAATAAAAGATTAAAGCGGACGTAGGTCGGAGATTACGCTGAACCACTATAAAAGTTGTATCTCCTTTTATTGCTTTTCTATTTACTTTATTTGAAATGGTGCTTTCATTTGATTTTGGGTTGTTAACGAATAAATTCGTTAACTCCAAAAGTGGTTAAGAAATAGAGCTAATCAATAAGAGGCCTTGTTGAGGCTTGTGGAAGTCATCCATTCAGAAAGAGCTTCCATTATGTTCCTTGATGTTGTCGTCATAGTCGAAGTCATATAAGCTTAGGTAAATTTGAAGTTGAAGTTAGATGTAAAATATGTTGCCAAAGTTCAAGTCTGATGTCCAATATGCTATGCAAATATCAGTTCTAAGTCAAGCATGCTATGCAAGTATAAGTCCAAATAACTCAAACTGTCAATATGCGAAGTCAACTGATTGTTCAAGTTACAAGTTCGAAACACTTCAATATGTTATCCTATGCACATGTTTAATTTGAAAATCCTTACGTGTACAAGGTTTAATGGTATAATAGGCTCTACGAATCCCTAAATCAATTTAGGCTTTTACAAAGTTGAAAAAGAATGAAATGAGATAAGAGAATTATGCCCTTTCCACGAAGCCCTTAGGCCATATTTATATGGTTCGGCAAGTGGCAAGCTTCAGCAATCATTAGATTTGACATTATCAATATCGTCGAACATGAAGGTTGATGCTTCATCGGCTTCAACATTAGCAGCATCGTTGAGCATCAAGGTCGGCATTTATTGTGTTCATATAGTTTGGCTTTGATGTTGGCGGGTTCTATTATATTGATCGACTCTCATTGTAATCATGGTGTAGCAGCATTGATGAAAAACGACGTATGTTGGAGACAACTTTAATGAATCTTATTAGTATTGATAATTCTCGACACTGACATTGGTTGTGGGCGACGACGACTTCATACCCTATGATCTTCTCGATTGATGGTCAGCGGCATTACCCATTATTTGAGAGTGATGTGGGCAAATAACAACATTTTTACATAGTAGTTTGTTCTAGTGTAATGTTGGAGCTGGAATGGCAAACTGGAATAAGATTGCATAATAGTAGGAGTTGGAACTAGAAGCTCACCGTTGGAAGAGGCAAATGAAGTTATGGATTAGAGACTTCTGTTGAATGACAACCCCATGATCGGGATGAATTAGGGTCAGGTTCGATTCCTTTACCCTGACTTTAAATAAATGATGCTATATAACCTCAGATCCTTATTCATGTATGGAATCCCGAACGGTCCCTAAGCACGCTCCGAGTTGGATGTCTAAGATGACTGTTTATGACGATAATAACCTCAGGCTGCTTAACATGCATACGAGACCTAGATTGGTCTCTAAGCACGCTCTAAGTCGGATGTCTGGGATGAATGCTCAGGATTTCTGCTTAGTTGACTTTTGAAAAATCCACATTGAATGTGATGACTGATATTGATTTCTTTAAGCGCCATTCGAAGAGACGGGATAAGAGTGCGGGGTGTAAGTTCCTCTACCGTAGAGCGAGTGGATGGACTTGTACGATATTGACCGCTTTAAGTCCCGTTCGGAGAGACGGGACTAAAGTGCAAGGTGCAAGCTCCCTTGCCAGAGTGCGAGTGGATGAGCTTGTACGAAAAGTAAGTCCCCTTGTCGGAGAGTAAAATAGATAAATTTCGAACGAACACGGGAGACATTGATATGTGATGTAACAACTCCTAATGAAATCGAAATGATAATAACGTATGAACAAGGGATGGAGTCCTAAGTTGAAACAGGCTTGGATCAACCTTTGACATATAAGAAAATCCGAAGGAACTGGATGATTCACCAAGATTGAAGCAGCTGTAGAGCTCAACTATCAAAGACTGATTTCTGGAACTTGTTTTTGAGCAAAGAACACCTTACATTCGAAAGGCATACTTTGGGGGGCAATTGATAACCTGTTTTTTAACAAATAAGATTTCAATTGGACTTGGAGGACCAAAACAAGGATGAAACGACTTAAAACCATGGAGGCACATCTAGATGGAGCAAAGAAATGGTTCGAAGAAAATTCACCCAAAAAAATCTAGCCAAACTTGTCAGGGTTGACATTAACATGTCAAGGTTGACATGTTCTGGCTCCATATTTTCCACTCAAACTTCACATGAGTCATTCTATATTTCTTCCATGTTTGCTCAAGTGATTTCCAAGGGTTTTGAATGACTTATTACAAGCTAAAACAACAGAGTAAACCAAGTAATGAAGGAACGATCATCAAAATCAACCAATGATCAATGGAAACAACATTGATCACCTCAAAACAAAGTTAGAAAAAGAGTGCAAAAGAGTTCGACAAAAATCGAACAACACAAACATGTCGGGGTTGACATGTTAGTACAACTCAGTGGGTCCCACGATTTTACACATTGCTTCAGGCCGACATCTGAACTCTGCTCTAATTTGACATCTGGCCCAACACAACTGTTTCCCTTATAAACACACCTAGCTGCAACAGAAAAGGGTCTTATTTCAGCCCCATCTCCTCCAGTTCTCTAACTTTTGGATCTGAACTTTCTGCCATTGGAGACTTCATCTTCTTTACATCTAACCTCTCCTCCATTAGAGTCACCTAGGAAGTTACTATTTGTTGTTTTAGGATTTAGATAAGCAAATCTCTAGTTTTAGTGACTCTCAAGTACTTTAGAAAAATCACTGTAAATCCTCAGGACCATTAGATTATGGTCATATTTGAGATAATTAGTTGTAATCCAGAGAGAGAACAACTAATAAATGATTAAAGTAGATGTAGGCCAGAGATTATGCCGAACCACTATAAAAATTGTGTCTCCTTTTACTGCTTTTCTATTTGCTTTATTTGAACTGGCGCTTTCATCAGATTTCTAAGGGTTGATCCATTTTTTGGGTTAACAGCCTACCCCCCTTCTCTCTAATAGGTGAAATTTATTTTTATTTTTACATAGAATATAAATAAATTACGTGGCTCAACCAACTATAGCAAGGTTTAGATGTTGATTCCACAAATCTGATGATGATTTTCAAATCAAGGTGTCACCAATAAGCGAGATTTATAAAATACAATCTTCTTTACATTTATATGTTTTGTGTAATGATCGGGGTTTACGATCCTCGTAATCGGCACTAATACATCCACTGTATTACATGCCGAGTAATCGAATGCAAGAAAACCTGATTCTTAGGGAAAAAGAACGAAGGAAAAAGATAAGAAGAAAATTAAATAACATAGAATCTCACAGCGAAACAAATAATCTATGATATACACCAAATATTTACACAAAAAATTATAATATATGTATATTCAAAACATCAATCAAAGTATATTAACCTATTTCAGCCTAGACAGTTGTAATAGCTTGTCCTTACAATTGTTGATAAATACAATAGCAAATACAGTAGAAAAATAACCATCTACGTAAATACGTCTGTGGGTCTCCAACTCATCTCTTGAAGCTCCAAATCATCCAAACTAATCTGTAATATGCTCGGTATGGCCCGAGCATTATAGTAAAATAACATCCGAGTCAGTTTGGAAACCAATGTAACGACCCGCATATTTAACGATTTTATATTTAAATGTTTCATTTAAATATAGCGTCGTTAGTCGGATTTAGGTCCGAAATGTTACTTTTTGCAAATGGCCGAATTGGAACTCGAAATCATTTCCATTGGGTCCAAAATAACGTTTGCGATCTTTTTGAGTATAAGCTTCGATATGTTTGGAGTAAGTTGAATTTTTGCAACTTTTTCTGGTTGGGTTTTGGGTTTGGGTTCAGCCCACTAGCTAACTAAACCCCTAACTCGGCCCTCTTTTCATCCATTCACCCTCATTTCATTTCTTAAGCTTAAGAAAATTGAAAATGGTGGAAGGGAAGAGGAAATAGAAATTGCAAGCCCTAGTTTCTTCTTTGCAAACTTGATTTCTTGCTCCAAAATCATAGAGAAGCCATTGGTAAGCTCCTCTTCATCTTCTCTATCTCTTTCTCTCTTCAATCTCAGAAATTTCCTAAACCTAACTTAGGAAAATACTTGTTTTATTCTTAGATAGAAGCTAGTAGAGTTGAAGTGGAGATTTGTTAGTCTTCTCCTTGCAAATTGAACTCCTTCTTCTTTGTTTTTGAATTAAAAGGTGAGTTTTGAACTCACATCTACTTCTCTTGATTTCATTGATGTTGGGTATGAATTCCTAGCACTTGTTTATATGCACTTGCTTTTGGTTTGGATTGAATTGGAGAATATCTAAATTTTTAGTGTTTGGGTTCAATTCTTTAAAGATCCTAACTTTGATGTTTGAACATGTTTTGGTGGCGAATCGGAGAGCTAATGGAGCTGGGGTATCAATTGTCTAAGGCTCCTTAGCTCCATTGCTCGACCGGTCGCGTTTTGGTGGAGTTTGCACTTCATTGAAAAAGGGCAGGAACTGCAGAAATTTGCAGTTCGGCCGACCGAGCCCTGTAGCCGGTCGACCGACCTGCTATCCCGAGCTTTTTTTTATTTTCTGCACTGGCCAGCCGACCGAGCCCTGTAGCCGGTCGACCGACCTGCTCCTATATTGCCGTTTTGCCTATTTTTGCTCATTTTGTTTGGTTTCCCAAATTTTATCGATTCAAGTTGGTTTTTGGTGGTTATCATTGCATCTTTGGCCTTGATAACTTATTTTTGACTTCATTCACGGGTTTTCATAAATAATCCCTCTAAATCGTATTAAAAGTTTCCTTCTCCGATTTATAAATTTTATTTAAAACACACGCACAATTTCGCACTTCGAGCGAAGTGGAAGGGTGATTAAAAGGTTGGGCAAAACACGGACCATGAATTCGTGCGTTTATCCTTCCGATTAGTTCCCGACCTATTTAATTGATCGTTTTGACCTTCGGGTTTGGTTTACCGATGATATGAGGTAGACTTTGTACTGCTTTGAGTGTGAAATTAACTAACGGATAGTAAACCATTTAGTGCGAACGAGTGGTTATGGGACTCACGTTACCACTTTCAGATTCCTTTTTGAGAGTTATGACACATTCCGCCAGTTAGTGATGTCCAGTACTGGGCCTCCGGACCTTCACCACTACGGTTTGTTGCCTTCGGGTATGTGCCTTCGGGTTTGTTGCCCTTTAGTATTGCTTCCGATGTTGGTCGTTATGAGCCGCATGGGTGATATTGGGTTTGGAGTCTTCGGGCTCATGGATCCTTGTTATACAGTACTGAGCTCGAGCAAATTTTCTGATGTTTCATTCATATGTATATTCCCTAGGTATCGCCCTTCGGTGTTGGTCTTTTTGAGCCGCATGATGCGTAGCATTTACCTTGCAGAACTTGTATACCTTATTGGTATTTGTTATTTGCCTTTTGGCTTGCTTTGGGATATTCCTATCCTTTGTTTCTATGAGTTGCTGATGATATGAGGCTTGTTATCATATGATTCATCTTTTGTTAGATGATTGTGTTATCTCCTTTAGAGATATTTGTTATACCTTGTAACCTTACAGGTTTATTGTTGTTCAGTTTATCTAACTGATTTGTTTAGCTAGACTGACCCGTGTATTTTATACTCGGGTCAGACCGAGATGTTTCAGGTTAGGTGCATTTGGACTTAGCCTATTTTGCTTCCGCATGGACTATTCATCTTGTTCCTTTTTGTTAAATCTTTTTGTGTAGTCCTTTTATTTGTAACTCTGATATATATATTATTTTGACTCGTCTGTATATTGTGGTTTGCTATACCACTTGACATGTATTATTTTGTAAACTCTGTTGTGTATCGATATATGTGTATATGGTGATCTACTGTTCTGTGATGTATATTACATTTGAGTGTTTATATTCTGTTCTGATAGATCCTTCAACCACCTATGGTTTTGTTTTAAGTATTCATTGGATATGTCGACCTTCTTGGTATGACTATTGTCGATGTATTCAATAGATACTTAGAGAAAGGCTATAGATGGTCGCTCCTAACCAGCCTTATTCTCCGTGTTAGTTGACGGCATTACCCTGTAGTGTCCTTGGCTAGCGTGGGTATAGAGGTGGGGCGTCACAGCGCGGTATCAGAGCTGAGTTCAGGACAAAATATGATAAAAACAGAATAGATGCACATATTACGGTACATCAAAGTGTATAAGTGATACAAATCTTTGAATCATCGTGCCTTTCTATTCCTTCTACTATCAAAGGTTAGATAGAATTTGGGGAATACGTCTAGGAATGTATTTTATTCCGTAGCATTCCATCTTGGATTATTTACCTTGTGAATAATCTTGTTCTTATCTTACTTCAGCGTATGGCTGGAAGAGGCAGGGGACGACGTTCAAATGCTGGGCAATCCAGTGGCTCACATCCGGATGGCGTTTATATGTCTGCCGATCAGTTTTTGGAATTGTTTTGGAGCACTCAGCCTCCAGTTCCTCCTCGAGTTTCTCCACCTCGCAAGTCTGCCTTTGCATGCCAGTGCAGTGATTTTTCTCATCTTGGAGGAAAGCCGTTTAAGGGCTCCGAGTCTGTTCTTGAAGTCCAAGTTTGGTTTCGCACGTGCGAGCATATCTTCTCTCGCATGGATCTTTCTGACCATGATAGAGTTCTTGTAACTTCTAGCTTATTACAAGAGCGTGATCTTGATTGGTATGAGCTTCTTGTAGCCGAGATTGATGAGTCTACTCTTTCTTGGACTCAGTTTCGGGAGCGATTTGAACTCAAGTTCGTTCCTGAATCTGAAAAAGTTTTATTGACCCGTCGCTTCCTCGAGTTGAAGCAAGGGAAACTTCTGTTTCTGAGTATGTTGCATCATTCGAGGCTTTATCTAAGTATGGTCTTGAATTCATTAGCACTTCTTATAAGAAGAATTTGAAGTTTGTTTCTGGTCTTAAGAAATATCTTAAGAAGTCTTTGTTGCTCCAGCTTAAGCTTTCTTTTGAGGAGCTGGTTGATTCGGCACTTCAACTCGAGACCGTCGAGAAGGAGTGTGATAGTGATGTTGATGTTGAGGTTTCCAAGAACCCTAACAAGAGGCCGATTCCATTTCAGAAGAAGCCTTTTCCTTCGAAGAAGAAGAAGACTGGTGGTCCTAGCTCTCAGCCTCAGTCGTCCGGAACACCTTTCGTTCGGAAGTGATTCAATTGTGGTTCTCCTGATCATATTATTCGAGCTTGTCCTAAGCCTCTCTTCTGCCGCTATTGCAAGAAGGAAGGTCATCATGTTTCAGCTTGCCCTACTGTTCCGGCTGGTGCCAAGTCTAGCAGGCTTTATGCTGCTAAGGCTTCTGAAGGTCCTTCTCAGCCCAAAGGTATATCTCCATCTATTTTGGAAGGTTCTATTTTATTTCATGATCATAGTATTCGAGTTCTTTTCGATACGGGTGCTTCGCATTCTTTCATATCGAAAAAGCTCGTTGATGATTTATCTTTGGATGTTTCTTGTTTGATTACTTCATTGAGGATTGCAAATCCTACTGGGGGATCCGCGACCCTTAGCTTGCTTTGTGATGATCATGAGATTGTTTTATGTGGCTTTTCTTTTCGTGCGAATCTACACGTTATTTCTTGTTTGGAATTTGGTATGATTTTGGGAATGGACTGGCTAGTGAGATATGATGCCAGGATTATTTGTTCGGAGAGAATTATATATCTTTGACATCTGGATTCGCCTACTCAGTTATCTCTTATTCTTCGGGATGTGGATAATTCTGAAATGGCTTTATATTCTCTTGATTCGCGAGATGATGATGATATATCTCGTATTCCTATTGCTTGTGACTTTTCTGATGTTTTTGAACCTGTTTCGGGTTTGCCACCCAAGCGGGCAATTGAGTTCCGCATTGATCTCATTCCAGGCACGCAGCCAGTTAGTCGTCCTCCCACGAGGATGTCTACAAGGGAAAATGAGGAACTCAAGAAGCAGCTTTTAGAGCTTGAGTCCAAGCAGTTGATTCAGTCCAGTTTTTCTCCGTGGGGATCCGCGGTCGTCTTCGTGAAGAAATCCGATGGGACTCTTAGGCTTTGCATTGACTATCGCAAGCTTAACGAGTTAACCATCAGGAATAGGTATCCATTGCCTAGGATCGATGATATGTTCGATCTATTGAGTGGTGCTAAGGTCTTTTCTCAACTTGACCTTGCCACAGGTTTTCATCAGTTACGAGTCACGGAGGATAGCATTCCTCTTACCGCTTTCCGCACTCGTTATGGTTCTTTTGAGTGGCTCGTTATGCCGTTCGGTTTGACGAACGCTCCTGCTTTCTTTGTTGATCTCATGAATCGAGTATTCCGGGAATATCTCGATAAGTTCGTCCTTGTCTTCATTGATGATATCCTTATTTATTCTAAGTCTGAAGCTGAGCATGCTAATCACTTGAGAATTGTCTTGAGTACTCTTCGTCATCATCAGCTTAGAGCCAAATTCTCCAAGTGCCATTTTTGGGAGAATAAGGTTAAGTTCTTAGGCCATGTTGTATCTTCCGATGGCATTTCTGTCGATCACTCAAAGATCGAAGCCATCCAGAATTGGAAGAGGCCTGAGAATGTTCATGAGATTCGTAGTTTCCTTGGATTGGCGGGTTATTACCGTCGGTTCATTAAGGATTTTTCCCGTGTTGTTCTTCCTCTCACTTGCCTTACTCGGAAAGGCATTCGTTTTATTTGGTCCGACAAGTGTGAAGCTTCCTTTCTGACATTGAAGGAACTTCTCACTAATGCTCCTATTTTGGTGGTTCCCGAGGGGAATCATGATCTTGTTGTCTACACCGATGCTTGTGGTAGTGGTCTCGGTGCTGTTCTTATGCAGAAGGATCGGGTAGTTGCTTATGCTTCTAGGCAACTGCGTCCGAATGAAGTTCGCTATGCCACTCATGATCTTGAGTTAGCCGCCATTGTCTTTGCCTTGAAGATTTGGCGACACTATTTATTGGGCGAGCGTTTCATTCTCTATACCGATCATAAATCCTTGAAGTATTTGTTCACTCAGAAGGAACTCAATATGAGACAATAGCGTTGGCTTGAGTTTCTTGCGTCCTTTGACTTTGATATCCAGTATACCCCTGGTAAGGGTAATCGTGTTGCAGATGCGCTTAGTCGCAAACATTCGGCTGTTATTTCTATGATGCTTGCCGAATGGGATATTCTTGAGACTCTATCTTTTTGTGAAATTCAGGATCGAGGTTCATCTTCTGATACTCCTATTCTATTATTTAGTTTGGGAGCTCGACCTATTTTATTGGATCGTATTGCCGGTGCCCAACGACGTGATCCTGATTTGTTGCATCTTATTCAGCTTTGTGAGTCTGGATCTTGTGATGAGGCGTTGCGGGATTTCAGCATTGATTCTCATGGGTGTCTTCGCAAGAAGAACCGTATTTTTGTGCCTTCTGATTTTGCGCTTAGGCATGACATTCTTGAGGACTGTCACCGTTCTAAGTATACCATTCATCCTAGTAGTAGTAAGATGTATGCCGATATGCATCGTCTTTATTATTGGGAAGGCATGAAACGCGATGTGGCGAGTTATGTGAGTAATTGCATAACTTGTCAGCGTATTAAGGCCGAACATCAGCGTCCTTCGGGTCTTCTTCAGCCTCTTGAGATTCGATTGTGGAAATGGGATCAGATTTCTATGGATTTCATTGACGGCCTACCTCGTTCGAGATCAGGTCATTCTAGCATTTGGGTTATTGTTGATCGCCTCACTAAGTCTGCTCATTTTGTCCCTATTAAGTCTAATAGGACTGCTTCGCATTTGGCTAAGTTGTATGTTAAGGAAATCGTGAGACTTCACGGTGTTCCTAGTTTTATTGTGAGTGATCGTGATCCTTTATTCATGAGTCATTTTTGGCGGAGTCTTCAGCAAGCTTTGGGAACAAAGCTTAATTTTAGCACAGCCTATCATCCGCAGTCTGACGGACAGACTGAACGGGTGAATCGTATCTTGGAAGATCTTCTCCGTATTTGTATTTTTGATTTCGGTGGTAGTTGGGAGGATCATCTACCTCTTATAGAGTTCTCCTACAACAACAGTTTTCAATCTAGTATCGGTATGGCTCCTTTCGAAGCCTTGTACGGAAGGCCATGTCAATCACCTTCTTGTTGGTTGGAATCTGGAGAGAAGCTTATTTTTGGTCCAGACTCTATTCGTGATTCTTCCGAGAAGATTGATCTCATCCGGTTGAGAATGAAAGCGGCACAGAGTCGCCAGAAATCCTACGCGGACAATCGTAGGAAGCCTCTCGAGTTCTCGATTGGTGATCTTGTTTTTATTCGTGTTTCTCCTTTGAAAGGGGTTATGCGTTTCAGTACGACTAGGAAATTGGCTCCTCGCTTTATAGGACCATTTTCTATTACTGAATGTATTGGCCCTGTGACTTATAGAGTTTTACTTCCTGCTCATCTATCTGGCATTCATGACGTGTTTCACGTCTCGCAACTTCGGAAGTGTCTTCGGGACTCGGATTCTGTTATTACTTCTCCTGATTTGTTAGAGCTTGAGGTCTCACCGGACTTATCTATTTTACAGCAACCTATTCGCGTACTTGACACAGAGGTGCGACACCTTCGGAACAAGGATGTGCCGCTCGTTAAAGTTCAATGTCCGATAATCCCAATGACTGTACTTGGGAAACCAGAGAGTATATCGAGCGATCTTATCCGGGTTTTCTATCTTTGCTTGGGAACGGTGAGTTTATCCTTTTGTCTCAAGCTTATTTTCTTTTCTTTTTGGATGTTGTATGTATGTAGTTGTTACGAATATCGTGTCTAAGAATTGCGGGGACGCAATTTTGTAAGGAGGGGAGATCTGTAACGACCCGCATATTTAACGATTTTATATTTAAATGTTTCATTTAAATATAGCGTCGTTAGTCGGATTTAGGTCCAAAATGTTAATTTTTGCAAATGGCCGAATTGGAACTCGAAATCATTTCCATTGGGTTCAAAATGACGTTTGCGATCTTTTCGAGTATAAGCTTCGATATGTTTGGAGTAAGTTGAATTTTTGCAACTTTTTCTAGTTGGGTTTTGGGTTTGGGTTCAGCCCACTAGCTAACTAAACCCCTAACTCAGCCCTCTTTTCATCCATTCACCCTCATTTCATTTCTTAAGCTTAAGAAAACTGAAAATGGTGGAAGGGAAGAGGAAATAGAAATTGCAAGCCCTAGTTTCTTCTTTGCAAACTTGATTTCTTGCTCCAAAATCATAGAGAAGCCATTGGTAAGCTCCTCTTCATCTTCTCTATCTCTTTCTCTCTTCAATCTCAGAAATTTCCTAAACCTAACTTAGGAAAATACTTGTTTTATTCTTAGATTGAAGCTAGTAGAGTTGAAGTGGAGATTTGTTGGTCTTCTCCTTGCAATTGAACTCCTTCTTCTTTGTTTTTGAATTAAAATGTGAGTTTTGAACTCACATCTACTTCTCTTGATTTCATTGATGTTGGGTATGAATTCCTAGCACTTGTTCATATGCACTTGCTTTTGGTTTGGATTGAATTGGAGAATATCCAAATTTTTAGTGTTTGGGTTCAATTCTTTAAAGATCCTAACTTTGATGTTTGAACATGTTTTGGTGGCGAATCGGAGAGCTAATGGAGCTAGGGTATCAATTGGCTAAGGCTCCTTAGATCCATTGCTCGACCGGTCGCGTTTTGGTGGAGTTTGCACTTTATTGAAAAAGGGCAGGAACTGCAGAAATTTGCAGTTCGGTCAACCGAGCCCTGTAGCCGGTCGACCGACCTGCTATCCCGAGCTTTTTTTTTATTTTCTGCATCTGGCCAGCCGACCGAGCCCTGTAGCTGGTCGACCGACCTGCTCCTATTTTGCTGTTTTGCCTATTTTTGCTCATTTTGTTTGGTTTTCCAAATTTTATCGATTCAAGTTGGTTTTCGGTGGTTGTCATTGCATCTTTGGCCTTGATAACTTATTTTTGACTTCATTCACGGGTTTTCATAAATAATCCCTCTAAATCGTATTAAAAGTTTCCTTCTCCGATTTATAAATTCTATTTTAAACACACGCACAATTTCGCACTTCGAGCGAAGTGGAAGGGTGATTAAATGGTTGGGAAAAACACGGACCATGAATCTGTGCGTTTATCCTTCCGATTAGTTCCCGACCTATTTAATTGATCGTTTTGACCTTCGGGTTTGGTTTACCGATGATATGAGGTAGACTTTATACTGCTTTGAGTGTGAAATTAACTAACGGATAGTAAACCGTTTAGTGCAAACGAGTGGTTATGGGACTCACGTTACCACTTTTCGGATTCCTTTTTGAGATTTATGACACATTCCGCTAGTTATTGGTATCCAGTACTGGGCCTCTGGACCTTCACTGCTACGGTTTGTTGCCTTCGGGTATGTGCCTTCGGGTTTGTTGCCCTTTAGTATCGCTTCCAATGTTGGTCGTTATGAGCCGCATGGGTGATATTGGGTTTGGAGTCTTCGGGCTCATGGATCCTTGTTATGCAGTACTGAGCTCGAGCAAATTTTCTGATGTTTCATTCATATGTATATTCCCTAGGTATCGCCCTTCGGTGTTGGTCTTTTTGAGCCGCATGATGCGTAGCGTTTACCTTGCGGAACTTGTATACCTTGTTGGTATTTGTTATTTGCCTTTTGGCTTGCTTTGGGATATTCCTATCCTTTGTTTCTATGAGTTGCCGATGATATGAGGCTTGTTATCATATGATTCATCTTTTGTTAGATGATTGTGTTATCTCCTTTAGAGATATTTGTTATACCTTGTAACCTTGCAGGTTTATTGCTGTTCAGTTTATCTAACTGATTTGTTTAGCTAGACTGACCCGTGTATTTTATACTCGGGTCAGATCGAGATGTTTCAGGTTAGATGCATTTGGACTTAGCCTATTTTTCTTCCGCATAGACTATTCAGCTTGTTCCTTTTTGTTAAAGCTTTTTGTGTAGTCCTTTTATTTGTAACTCTGATATATGTATTCTTTTGACTCGTCTGTATATTGTGGTTTACTATACCACTTGACATGTATTATTTTGTAAACTCTGTTGTGTATCGATATATGTGTATATGATGATCTATTGTTCTGTGATGTATATTACATTTGAGTTGTTATATTTTGTTCTAATAGATCCTTCAACCACCTATGGTTTTGTTTTAAGTATTCATTGGATATGTCGACCTGCTTGGTATGACTATTGTCGATGTATTCAATAGATAGTTAGAGCAAGGCTATAGATGGTCGCTCCTAACCAGCCTTATTCTTTGTGTTAGTTGATGGCATTACCCTATAGTGTCCTTGGCTAGCGTGGGTATAGAGGTGGGGCGTCACAACCAATGTGAGAAAACACACCCAACTGGATTTTTAAGTTATAGATGCTAATACCCTAGGTATTAATTTCGATGACAACAACCATATAAATATTACTACTAACATATCTTCGAGTTATGTAGTCATATCAGATTTATTATGGAGACATTTTAGAGATAAACAAGAATACAGTGGAAGCAAATGAATTATAGAAGAAGATCAATCAGAGCAATTGAAGAACAAAACCCAATTAGAGAAGAATGCTAAAGGATAAAGGTGTTTGAAGTGATGAGGAGTTGGTTGAACCTTAGAATATCTTGTTAAAGATCTCATGGCAATTATACTTGAAGATCATCAACCATTGACCTCAACCGAATCACAAAAATCCACAAATATAAGGCAATTTGAAATGCTGAAAATTTGCAACACTTATTAGTGTTGCTGTTCATTTTGCAACACACCCATGCCGACATGGGGTACTTGGGCATGTCGACATGCTA
Source organism: Allium cepa (assembly GCA_030765085.1). Classification (NCBI taxonomy): domain Eukaryota; kingdom Viridiplantae; phylum Streptophyta; class Magnoliopsida; order Asparagales; family Amaryllidaceae; genus Allium; species Allium cepa. The sequence goes on along the minus strand of CM060942.1, from coordinate 689,790,540 downwards.
GCAATTTTCAGAATTTTAAATTTTAAATGAAGAGACATTTCCCTCCACCTCTTCACCAAAAGACACGTCTCTTCAACCACTATATAAAGGCCTCTGAAAACAAATTTTAACATCAAGAATTCTCATTTTATCTTACTCCATCTTCTCCAAACATTTGCAAAAGAAATCCATTGCATACTCTTCAAATCTCCTTGCACATCGATACTATTTCACTCCAGTTCTTCACTGATTTGCAAGACACACAATATCAGAGAGTTGTACTTTAATTCACATCATTCTCTCTCTGATTTCATCCTATTCTTCAAAGAATTCAAAGATATATTGCCATTGGAGGTCTATAGGATCATTGTACCGAATCTGCAAGAATCTGTATTGAAGATACAACCACTTGCCATAGTTTGTTGTTGGTGATAAAGAGAAGGTGTTCTTGTATCCTGTAAAATCAAGAGGGTGTGTCTTGTAGCCCGTGAAACCAAGATTGTAAAGATGTTCTTGCCACCCGTGGAAAGCGAGCGATTAAAGTGGAATTCTGCACGTTAGAGTGTAGTACTGGATGTAGGATTGGTTAATCCGAACCGGCATAAAAATCCGGGTGTTATTTACAACTCTGCATTTTACTTTATTACTTACTTATTCTCTGATTACTTCTTTCTGTTTGCAATTTGAGTATACAGTTTTATATTCATAAGTAAGTAGTTAATACATAGTTCATCACTTCTAGTGTCTGAATAGCTTAAGATCCAACATTATGTTATAGCCATCCTAGTTTTCAACATTTGGTATCAGAGCCTTGGTTTTCAAAAATTCATAACTTGGTTTTTGAAAAGTATAAATGGCTAATGACACTAGTAACACATTTTTTAACACTTTTGTAGAAGGGCAATCTACCACTAGACCCCCTCTATTTGATGGCAATAGTTATGCTTCTTGGGATTGTAGGATGAAATGTTATTTGCAGTCTAATGGTTTGGATATTTGGAACATTACCCAAATAGAGTATATAGAGCCTCAAACTGAATATTCAAAATGGACACTAGACCAAAAGACACAAGCACTTAATAACTCTAAGGCCATGAATATTTTATTTTGCTCCTTAGATAGAAATGAATTTAATCGAGTGTTTATTTGTAATTCTGCATATGAAATTTGGGGAACACTGCAAGTCACATATGAAGGCACTAATAAAGTAAAACGAACAAAGACATCTATGCTAACTAACCAATTTCAACTCTTTCAAATGAAACCGAATGAGTATATTTTCGATATGTATTCTAGATTTCAAGATATAGTACATGCCTTAATATCATTAGGAAAGAAAATTACTAAAGAAGACAAAGTCAGAAAGATCTTGAATTCACTTCCTAGTGAATGGGATCAGAAGACTTTGGCAATTGAAGAAGCCAATGATAGTAGTATTATGAAAATAGAAGATTTAATTGGTAACCTAATGTCTTATGAAGTAAAGATGCAGATTAGAAAAGAGAATCAGGAAAATGAGAAGAAATCACTAGCACTCAATGCTATGATTGACATAGGTGAACCAGATGACGATGCTATTGATGATGATATCGAGTTTATGACCAAGAAGTTCGAGAAATTCTTGAAGTATTGGATAACAAACAAACTTCAAAAAACTAACAACAATAATTCTAGAAATGGAAATGTTGTTAAGTGTTTCGAATGTGATAAACCGGGTCATTTGAAGAGAGACTGTCCCGAACTGAAGAAATCAAAGTCAAACACTTTCAATGAGGAGAGGAAACAGGCACTCAATGCAAAATGGGATGATTCAGATACGTCATCAAGTGATAGTGATTCAGAAACAGAAAATGCCAACATGTGCTTCATGGCAAAGGATGACCAGGTATGGAATTTTAATAAAGAAATTACTAATGTTTTGAATGATATGAATCAGGGATATAAAACACTTAGGAAAGAGTACAACAATAGCTTGGCAGAGATAGATAGATTAAAAATATTTAATGAAAGATAAACTGAAGAAAAACAATATCTATAAGATGAAATTGAAAGACTTAATAGGTAAAATGATGAAAAGGATTTGACACTTGGAAGTTTTGAAAAACTGAAAAGTGAAAATGAATCCTTAAAATCAGAAAATCTTTCAATGAAGTCACAGATCACTGATCTGAATGACAAAATACATCTCTAGACAATGTTATTCTTAACCGTAATAAGGATTTTGACAAAATGAAAGCTGATGTTGATAAATTTAACAAAGGGAAGGATATTCTAGAAAAATTATTATCTACATCTAAACACACTAGGAATAAACATGGACTTGGATACACCCCTAAGGCTAAATTAAAGAAAAATAGTATTCAAAATACTAAGTTTATTAAGGCTACCAAGTTCAAACCAAAACCTAGGAAATTAAAGTTAAAACCTAGATTCATTAATTTATGGGTTCCAAAAAGAGTGGATGATATCGAAAAAGAAAAATATATTGATAATTTTATTAATAAGGTTCATTCATCTAATGATTATATTTTGAAAGGACATTCAAACTCTTTATGGGTTTGGCATCCCAAAACTTAACCCCATGGACCCAGAATAAAAAGGGTACCAGTGTGCATATTTTATAATTTTTTCAGGTACCAAACAATGTATATCAAATAGCAGATGCTCAAAGCATATGACAAGAAATCTATTGTACATTGGATATATACGAAAAGGATTTGTTATTGGCATCAGCAAAGTCGGTAACTCTAAAACTCATCTTATTATTTGATAAGTTTATTTCATGTTTTGAGTTGATTTGGTTTCCCTTTAAGTGTTTTATTTATAAGCATTTATCTCTATATACAAACTCTACATATTGTCTAGCAGTGATTTAAGTGATTCTTTTTCGCCCTTTTTGTTGATGACAAGGGGGAGAAAAGGTATAAGTATACTAGGCAAAATGATAGGGGGAGTGCATAGAGTTAGGGGGAGTCAAATATAAAAGTATTATATTTTATTTCTCAAATATTTATATAGTTGTCATCATAAAAAAGGGGGAGACTGTTAATACCCTAGGTATTGATTTTGATGACAACAACCATATAAATATTACTACTAACATATCTTCGAGTTATGTAGCCATATCAGATTTATTATGGAGACATTTTAGAGATAAACAAGAATACAATGGAAGCAAATGAATTATAGAAGAAGGTCAATCAGAGCAATTGAAGAACAAAACCCAATTAGAGAATAATGCTAAAGAATAAAGGTGTTTGAAGTGATGAGGAGTTGGTTGAACCTTAGAATATCTTGTTAAAGATCTCATGGCAATTATACTTGAAGATTATCAACCATTGACCTCAACCGAATCACAAAAATCCATAAATATAAGGTAATTTGTAATGCTAAAAATTTGCAACACTTATTAGTGTTGCTGTTCATTTTGCAACACACCCATGTCGACATGGGGTACTTGGGCATGTCGACATACTAGCAGTTTTCAGAATTTCAAATTTTAAATGAAGAGACATTTCCCTTCACCTCTTCACCAAAAGACACGTCTCTTCAACCACTATATAAAGTCCTCTGAAAACGAACTTTGACATCAAGAATTCTCATTTTCTCTTACTCCTTCTTCTCCAAACATTTGCAAAAGAAATCCATTGCATACTCTTCAAATCTCCTTGCAAATCGATACTTTTTCTTTCCATTTCTTCACTGATTTGCAAGCCACACAATATCAGAGAGTTGTACTTTAATTCACATCATTCTCTCTCTGATTTCATCCTATTCCTCATAGAATTCAAAGATATATTGCCACTGGAGGTCTATAGGATCATTGTACCAAATCTGCAAGAATCTGTATTGAAGATACAACCACTTGCCATAGTTTATTGTTGGTGCTAAAGAGAAGGTGTTATTGTAGCCTGTAAAATCAAGAGGATGTGTCATGTAGACCGTGAAACCAAGACTGTAAAGGTGTTCTTGCCACCCGTGGAAAGCAGCGATTATAGTGGAATTCTGCACGATAGAGTGCAGAACTGGATGTAGGATTTGTTAATCCAAACCAGTATAAAATTCCAGGTGTTATTTACATTACTGCATTTTACTATATTACTTACTTATTCTCTGATTACTTCTTTCTGTTTGCAATTTGAGGAAATACAGTTTTATTTTCATAAGTAAGTAGTTAATACACAGTTCAACACTTCTGGTGTCTGAATAGCCTTAAGATCCAACATTGTGTTATAGCCACCGTTTTCAACAATAGAAAACCTTTTGAAAATCAAGAGTGTCTCGTAAGATCGTGTCGCACATAAACGTGGACGGGTTTTTACCTTACGATAACCAAAAAAATTTCCATAGAAAATCCAATTATATTATAATAATGTCTATGGGTCAAAGTAAAATATGAACATGGCTAAAATGCATTGCATCTTACGTTTCAGCATAGTTGGGCACAACTAAGTCCATACAACATTTATTGTAGAATGGATTCCATACAATGGCTGGGCTATTGGGATACTACCCGTCATAGTGCATCTCTAGATAAAATAACACCGAGGACCTCGCCTGGATCTTCTCCTAACACAAAACTGGCCTACTCCTTATTGAATATTACCGAATATGGTCACCCCTCTATTAATGGGCCCCGAAGCATACAAATGAGAGATAATAACGACTCAAGATAGGGATGATCATACCCTACTTGGGAGCGATCCACTTAGCCCTGCTGCATCTCCCTTTTTTCGTCATTCTCGATTGATGAGGCTTGAGGCTACATTTTGTCTTTTATATAGCACTTCCCACTTAGAATGCCAATACTACCTTCTAGGCAACAATGCAATACCAGCATTCATCTATACAAGTTCGTTCTGGAACTGAACGAAACTTGAGAGATCCATCTGCAATTCCATCATCTTCAAGACACCTTCACATTGAAATTCATTTGTTGGTTCAAAGTGGTTTTCGGATAACATACCCGATCCCGATCTCTACGAAACAACTTTTCGATAATTCCCGGTAAACTCAACGGTTCTTTAGAAAATAAATAGTTAAAGATAAGATCGGAGATCCCCTCTTAACTGTTGGTGGACGAATTTCCCTATCATTAGCCTAGGAGAACAAAACGGGATTTATACGCACAGTACAACATCATCGGATATGACTGCGCCATATAACTCACGTGTTTCTTTTGGATATTTCCAAAGTCACGCTTGGGTCCAATTTCAATAATCGGTTATTTAACTATTGAATAACAAACATTCAATCAGGGATATATTTCAGAGGGAAAACCAACATTGGCAAAACATATAAGCAATCACTAGCCTCTTTTTTAAATCTTTTATAAATAAAACCATTTGTAAATTTCTTGTATAAGAATAATTTTACAAAGATATATCTTCCCTATATTTTGAATACCTAGAAAATATCTATATGCTTATCTCAACGGTATAAGTATATTTAAACACTAAGAAAGATTCCATTTTTATTCGATTTAAAAATCATTTATAAACTTTATATAATTCTCTAAATCATTTATAAATCATTTTATAAAACTTCTCAAACCATTTATAAAAATTCTTTTATACATTTCAATTGCTCATAAATTCTTTTTGTACATTTCTAAAATCAGTTTTAGAGCTTATATAAATTCATAAAACCATTTATAAAACTCCTTTTATAAATCTATAAAATCGTTTTTAAAATTATTCTATAAATATATGATCATTTATAAACTCTTTGCCTTTGCAATTAACCTTCCCTTAGGTTTTCAGATAGTTTTTTAAACACCTTAATAAAATCCAAGTCCTTCAACTCTATTCACGAGTCTCGGAAACAATTATAAATAATTAAAAATCTCTTTTCTTCAAAACTTCATTATATATAATAAAAATTATTAAAAATAAAAATTATAAATAATTGAAAATTATTAAATTTAAAACATCTTAAAGATAATAATTAATAGTTTCAAAATATTTTAAATAAACAACAATAATTATTCTTTCCATTTTTATAAATAATAATAATTCATTTTCAAAACCTTATTATTAATTTCCAACCATAAATATTCTTGAAATAATTAACCTTTTAAAATTTGACACATTTCTTAAAATGATGTTAACTATAGACCAATAGTTTTAAAATATTAATATAATTAATTAACCTTAAAGTAGTCTTACTATAACTAAATAGCTTTAAAACAAAATTAATTTAATTAAATACTTTAAAATAATATTGATATAATTAAAAAAGATTAATTTAATCAAATAATCTTAAAACAATACGAATATAATTAAATAACCTTAAAATAATATTAATATAATTAAATAATCGCAATGAAATATTACTATAACTAAATAAATTTAAAACAATATATATTTAATTAAATGCTTTAAAACAATATTAATATAATTAAACAACTTTATAATAATATTAATTTAATTAAATCATATTTTTTTAAAACAATATATTTCTGAAACCCATTTTCGGATTTAAAATCATTTTTCGTCTTAAACCCAATTTCAATTTAATTGACAATTTATAGTATTTCAAAATACTAATTTTAGGCCAATAGCCACCGAACGCTCAACTAATATTGATATTGATTTTCTGTAATCACTAAGTTTTTGTTTCTAAATATAGAACAATGTTATAACCATAGTGTCCACAATCAGGTTCATTATTCAATACTCCATATAAAGAGAATATTATCAAAACAATTCAACAATAGCAAGGAATCCCGTTGGATCCATCCAACCTATTTCCCTAGCATCACAAACGTTATATAGTCATAAAATATAAATCAACCCCTTCGAGGCGGGATTCGTATACAAAGGGTCATCTGCTCTTACGCGAAAAGTTAAGAGGGTCTCATCCGCTCCACTAGGTAAGAATATTCAATCCAACTAAAATAAAAATAGTAAATTATTCAAACAATCATGCAACAAATTTTATCAACTATATATCATACTGGTTAACTAAAAAGGTGAGTTTAACTCACTGAAATTTTTCAGTTCCCTGAGGCGTTACGGTTTGGAACTAAAATCAATCGACGTCCAATTTTAGCCAAAATTTCAGTTATCTTCAAATACGTTCAAACTAGTTTCATTGTGAATCTTATGCCGTTACGAGCGCAACGCAAAATGTTTTGTCTCAATCGGACCTCGCGTGAGAGAGTTATTCAATTTTTAAGTTATCGATTTTTTTTAAATTTAAAATAACAATTCAACTTAAACATATTGGCACAATTTCCCTTACCCTCTTCTTCCCCAATCCCTCTGTTCTAACCAGTACGCTAAACAAATGCACGGTCATGCGTCCCCAAACACGATAAGGAGCTCCAAACAATGATACTCAATGCCAATTGCACTGTTGAACTTCTCTTCCCAGCCTGCATCCATCCATCATCATTTCCCTCCACTTGAACCTCTCCCTTACAGTATGATCCCCTGTCTATGCCACTACCCACGGTCGACTTTGCGGCCTCCAAAATGTGATTGGACCGCTCAAAAAATTCGCCATTGACTTTCTTCGCTTCTTCGAGCTCGAATATGATCTCGATACCTCCCATCAATCACCACTAAGATCGATTTCTCAAGCCCTAGTATTGATAACATCCACGACTTCCACCGCGATCATTCCCAAAACTACCACAACCCCCAAGAGATCCATCCACATGAAGATCTCATCAAACTGAGATTTTGACATCTTATTTCATGATTTTAAGTTTGGTAATCCATGAGATATCGATTTTTTTAGTTTGTTTTCAACTTTTTTTTCTTGCTCTGGCTGATATAAACGTAGATGTGTGGGGGTATGGCATGGAATGTAGGGTTTGTGGCTGCACAGTGTAAGTATAGATACGGGTTGAGGAATGGCAATTATTATATATACTTTTTTTTAAATTAAAAATATCGAATTATAAAACATTCAAAAATTTCAATCTCCTATTGATACGTGCAGCCTAGCGTTCTATATGTAATATCCTTATTCCGAACACAATGGAACTAGTTCTGAAATCTAATTCGATCATATGTAGAAGATAACTTTATGAACCCAGTTATTATATTAAATTTTTCAATATTAAATTCTACGCGTTTCGATCTTGTACGACCAAACTATACATCTGATCGCCATGAAATTTGATGGCATATTATAACTTACTGTTACGGATCCAATGACACCAATTTCGTCGAAATCCGAGATAGTTCCCTAGAAGGCTATTTTTATATGCTAATTAAAACGAGTTATTTTCAAAATAGAGTAAATCATTTTTAAATCCATCATTCTTATTAAACAGAATTTAAATAAGTTTTGAAATCATTTTTTATGCAAATTAAAATCCAAGATTCAATTATTTAAGCAATTAAAATTATTAAATTCCACAATTAAATTATCTGATAAATCACGATATTTGAAATTCAAGTTATTTAATCTATAAAATTAACCTTTTAACATTGAAAATCAATTAAATATTCAAATTACTAAAATTCTTGGTCGTTGCGCTCTTCCTCCCTTAAAAAGAATTTCGTCCTCGAAATTGCAAAGGTAAAAACATGCCCAAATCCATTACCTTTTAAAACCAATTAGTTGAAATAGTTCGCTCGATTATTTTAAGCCTTTAACTTGTCCAAAAATCCACTTATTGAAATTTTGTTATTACTTTCACTAAGTTTCAGTCATAGATTCCAACTAATATCATATCATCAACCATTTAAGGTTATAACTAAAAATCAAATTTTCGTTATTAAAAATTTCTTCAAAATTTCCAAAATTTTTCCAACGCCTTAATCTTACAAAACGTCTCGCCAGCATCTCCTATGCGTGGCTAGATCATAAAAATTGCTAATTGCCACTACGACCCAAACAAAAAAAGAAAACAGAATCCAAGTGGCCCAATCATAAAACCATCAAATCAAACAATGATTTAAACATGTACCTTTTTGCTGGACAACAAAATTTTTACTTATGAAGTCAAGGACATCAATTTAGCTCTTTCTTTTATATACTTGCATCTTATTTACCAATGGTATCTAATCATATAGTTCATAATCATATTGTCATACATTTTCAAATGTCCATATTTAATTTATTAAGTTCGTACGATGTACATATATCATCCATATGCAATATCAAATTTGATCGCTCGCTCGATCACACAATTTCAATTCTGAACTAGTATCGTTCGGACGACCACTCTAGTGCGAACTCAGATCTGGTCCCTTAATTGGAAATTGCCATTCTTCTTGCATAGCTATATACTATGATAGAGAATTTCAGAACCAATCAAAAATTCGTATCCAGTGTTCGTCGTCGAGAATCGAGTGAAAAATTCTAACTTGGATCGATGTAAATCATCTGAAAACTATGTACTCAAATCTGGATCAAACTGTTATGCGAAACAAATAGTATACGTACAACTTACGTATTTATTTCCATTTACTTCCATTCAATTTAAATCAAATTCCCTTATTCATATTAATTTCACTTACATTCAATTATTCACATTGCTTTATCCATATACATTTGTTACTTAGTATATTTCTTTCAATACTAATGTCACTTAAGAACTATTCCATCAACTTTTCTTAAGTTTATTATAAACATCCTATACAATAGTTCTTATGTTTATTGCCACTTCACAATTTAAGTCTTTATCCAATTTAAATGAAATTCAATTTTACGTAACTCAATTCATTGTTTAATTTTACCATTCAGTTCTATCAAACACATTCTAAACCATATCCAATTCACTAACTTATTTAATTAGTTCATCCACTAATTCATTTCAAATCACAATCAATTCCATTTTCCAAAAATTATTTCATTTAACCTAACTTAGGTCAAATTCCCTTTCAAAAATTCATTTTGTTTAACTTATGTTAAATTCCATTTTAATTTTCCTTTTCTTAAGATTCACTTCCAACAATTCCAATTTTTTTTTAACTTACAAATTCCCAAATTTATAAGTTATAAACTTATTTCTCATATTTTCATAAAACACCAGAATGAAAATTTTCAGTGTTAAACACCATATTCTTATTTATTTCAAATCATTTTGAAATTTAATAATTGATTTCTTTGTAATTTAAATCATAATTTTGAATTTTAAAATCAAAACTAGTTTTACCAAAACAAAACTCCAATGGTAGCAATTCCTCTCTTGGAAATTTGAAAATGAACGTCAATGATGCTGCATTCATCATCAAAATTATTTTTCCAGCGACCGAAGTGAGTTCAGTGCTTTTTACCTCTTCAAAATCCTTTTAAAATATTTCAATTCAAAAATATTTTCCAAATAATAATATTATTATTTCCCAAAACTTTGAAAAACATTTCTAAGACCAGTGGAAATTAAATTCCCAAATTTCCAGCTTTTTAGACCTTTTTTTATTGACAAATCATATTTATAATATACTTTTGAAATTTCATTTCCTTAATTGTTACTCTTAGTTTGCATTATAATAACGACAACTTTTATTTGAGCACAACAACAAAAAATAAATGATAATGATCAACATTATCATTTTCTAACAACCAAACGCACCATATATACAATAATAATTTTTGAAAAATTATTCCTTTATATATAAAATATATTCAAGGTAAAATTATTCCATTTACCCAATTTCAAAACAATACTATGTCGAATCGCTCTGTTTAAGTGTTTAGAGATCTCCATCAGTAATGTTAATTACTTGTATTGATTGGAATCCATAAGCCACTCAATAGATCAACCAACACAATATAAAACATTTTTTTATACCACTAACAAATACGCGCTCACACACACAACATACTCTCAAACTCATTCTAGAGTGCTACCAACCCTATCTCTAATGAGTACTACACCAAAGCCAAGATTCTCGTTTAACCTTCAACTCTGATACCAAATGTAATGACCCGGGTTTTCGATCCTTGAAAATCGACACTAATAGATCCACCGTATTGCATGCCAAGCAATCGAATGTCGAAAAACCCGATTGTTAAGAAAAAAGAAAGAAGGAAGAAAATAAGAAGAAAACTAAGCAACACTGGATCTCACAGCGGAACGAATAATCTATAATATACACCAAAATCTTTACACAAACAACTGTAATATATGTATATTTAAAACACCAATCATAGTATGCTAACATATTTCAGCCTGGATAGTTATAACAGCCTGTTCTTATAATTGGATAAATGCAATAACGAATACAGCAGAAAAATTACCATTTACGTGAATACATCCGTAGGTCTCCAACTCGTATACTGAAGCTCCAAAGCATCCAAACTAATTTGTAATAGCTCGATCTGACCCGAGCATTATAATAAAATAACATCCGAGTCAGTTTGGAAAACCAGTGTGATAAAACACACCCAACCAAAATTTTAAGTTATAGAAAACCTTTTGAAGATCAAGAGCATCTCGTAAGACCACGGCGCACATAAACACGGATGAGTTTTTACCTTATGATCACCAAAACATTTTCCATAGAAAATTCAATTATATTGTAATAATTCCTAACGGTCAAAGTAAAATATAAATATAGCTAAATGCTTGCATACCATGTTTAAGCATAATTGGGCACAACTAAGTCCTTATGGTGCTTATTGGAGAATGGATTCCATATAATGACTGGGCTACTGGGGTATAGCGCGTCATGGTGCATCTCAAGTTAAAATAACACTGAAGACCTTGCTTGGATCCCATACTAACACAGTCAGAACTGGCCTACCCCTTACCGAATAGTTCCGAATATGATCACCCCACCATTAATGGGCCCCAAATCATACAAATGAGAGATAATAGCGACTCCAGATAGGGATGATCATACCCTACTTGGAACCAACCCACTTCGCCCTGCTGCATCTCCCATGTTTTAGTCATTCTCGGTTGATGAGGCTTGAGGCTACGTTTTACCTTTTATACAGCCCTTCCCACTTGGAATGCTAATATTGCCTTCCAGGCAACAATGCAACACCAGCATTCATCTATACAAGTTCATTCTGGGACTAAACAAAACACTTGAGAGCTCCATCTCCAATTCCATCATCTTCAAGATGTCTTCACTTTGAAATGCATTCGTTAGATCGAAGGGTTTTCGGATAACATACCTGATACCGGTCTCTTCGAAACAACTTTTTGATAATTCCCAGTAAACTCAACCACGGTTCTTTAGGAAATAAATAGTCAAAGATAAGATCCGAGATCCCCTCCTAACCGTTAGTGGATTGCTTTCCTTATCGTTGTCCTAGGAGAACGAAACGATCGATTTCTCATGCCCAAGTTTTGCTAACATCCACGACTTCCACTCCGATCATTCCCAAAACTACCGCAACCCTCAAGAAATCCATCCACATGAGGATCTCTTCAAAATGAGATTTCTATGGCTTATTTCACGATTTTAAGTTTGGTAACTTATGAGATTTTAATTTTTTTAGTTTGCTATCAACCTTTTTTTGCTTGCTCTGGTTGATATAAACATGGAGGTATAATGAGTATGGCATGGAACATACGGTCCATGGCTGCATAGTGTAAGTATGGGTATGGGTTGAGGAATGGCAATTGTATATAATATATATATATATATATATATATATATTTAAAATATCGAATTATAAAACGTCCAAGAATTTCGAACCCCTATCTAGACGTGCCGCCCGGCGTTCTATATGTAATAACCTTATATCAAACACAATGGAACTAGTTCCGCGGCCTAATTCGATCGTATGCAGAAGATAGCTTTTTGAACCTAATTATTATACTAAATTTATTCAACATTAAATTCTACGTGTTTCGATCTCGCATAACCAAATGATACATCTGATTGCCATGAAATTTAACTGCGTATTATAGCTTACTATTATGGATCTAATGACACAGATTTCGTCAAAATCCAAGATAGTTCCTCGAAAAGCTATTTTGTATGCTAATTAAAACGTGTTATTTTTAAAACCGAGTAAATCACTTTTAAATCCAATTTAAAAGTTTTATGTTCTTCATTCTTATTAAATAAAATTTAAATAAGCTTTGAAATCATTTTTCTATCCAAATTAAAATCCAAGATTCAATTATTTAAACAATTAAAATTATTAAATTCAACAATTAAATTATCTAATAAATCGCAATATTCGAAATTCAAGTTATTTAATCTATAAAATTAACTTTTCAATATTATAAATCAACTAAATATTAAAATTTAAAATGACTAAAATTCTAGGTCGTTATATTTTTAATCATGCATGTCAGCATTTTTATATATGTTATTGTCATCACTGTAGCTATAATTTTCTATAACAATTTAATTAGTTAGTTAAATATTCTGCTTTAATTCAATTCGATAGTTTTGAAATAAAACTTACGTTCGTATTTTTTTTGTTTCGACCATATATGTTCGAATATATGTATAACAGTTTGATAAAAATAAAACTTATTATTAGCGATTTTAAATAATCATTTATTAATTTTTAATCGTCTTAAATCACGATATGGATTGTTTTCATGTTTTAGATCAATAAAGTATTTTAAATTAGCATATATGTTTATTAGATCTGAATCTATTTTGGAAATTTAAATAAAAATATTATTACTTTTGGCCAGAATATTATTTATAATACATATTCGTAATTTATATTAATATAATTAAATTTTTATCTTTTGAGTTTAAAATATAACATATATATTGTTTGAATCATAAAATCATTTTAGCTATGTATTATATTTAATATTATTGTATATATTTTATAATAATGATATCGGTCCAATTTAATATATTTTATAATTTTGAACTAATCCCTTATATCTAGATGTAGCATTGGAATGGATGTTTTACCAAGACTAAGGTTAAATATTTTATTTTTGCATTTGAATTTTAAAATTGTGTCATAAAATTATATATGGTTATTTGGTAAGATTATATTTACTATTTCATGAAGCATAAATTTAACAACATAATATGCATATTTATGTTAAATAAATTTGAGTATGGCAATTAAAATACATAGATGTACATGCTAAAATCCCAATACACACGTATATGCGCACGTGCACAGACACACACATCTTATATAAAGCAAATACTTTGATCAACGGGCAAAAGTGTAGCCTTTTTGGCTATTTCAAAAATGGCCGCATCTAGAAACCAACTTCATAATCTCGTTAAGTATATAACAATCTTTCATATTTGTTTTTCATTTTCCACGAACATCATCTCTCCTTATTTTTTTCAGCCCACTTTATTCCATTATTTCTCCTCCCGTCAACCACTCCATCCCCGAACAACTACTTCTCATATGTTTTCTCTTCTTCTAATTAGTCATGATATTCAGATAACTTTTCATAATTCGATAATCTATATTTAGCTAGCATGCAGGAAGCTCGACAAGCTCTAGTTTAGCTTTTCAGCTAAGCTTCCAATAGCTAAGAGGGTTTTTGCTATCATTTCTATTTTTTGTTCTAAATTGATGTGATCGTTTTCCTTACTCTATAGGTTTTTACGGACGAAATCAGATCTCAAGACAAGATGCCTAAATTGAAAACTAGAAGACAATGAATCTACCTCCATCTCAAGTATAAGTAACTTCCATACCTTTTATTTTTGAATGCAACGAGATCCAAGTTTAACTCCCACTCCTACAAGTTTAATCCACTATAATTTTTCTTAATTTTATTAGTATAACACATGTGTTTGGATATTTAGTTTTAGGGTCACTTTCATATTATTAGTGAATGTTTGATTTGGTGTAAAGTATTAGGCACTTAAACTCGGTATTGATGTAATTTTATAGCTTATTCTTATAGAGAAGATCAATTTACCATATCATGTGAAAAAATGAAGCTTTCTTATTCCAAATTGAAGAGTGTGGAAGTTTTGAAAAACGGGGCTCACCTATTTATCTGTGTATTGAGAGGACCGATGTTTGAAATTCATGAGACTTTAAAATTAGTAGTGTAGCAGAATGGAGAAGCTGGGGATGTGAAGCTATAGGGTTAAAAATATTGTTTAGTTAACTTTATACTCTTAACATTCATCTTTGATCTTATGCAAGTGGCTTATCATTTTATAAATCGATGAAGTTGCATCTCCATCTTTTGAACAATTTGGCACTATATGTTAAGAAGATGAATAATTACATACTGAAATATAGCGATTAAGTATCGGCGAATAATGGAAAAAAATTAAGTATTGGCATTCGTAGTACATGGTTGTTTTACTATTCTTTACAGTTTATCATTTCCCTATATTTGTTTGATCTTTTATACTTTTAAATTTTGATTCTGTCCTAAGAAATATTTTTTATCCAAAAGCAAGGATTTGAACTCACAAGTTTCGAAAGAACACTTTTACAACCTTAATAAAAAAGCGCATAAGATTATTACTTGTGTTAATTCTATTTTCGAAATGAGAATTTCAAAGTTATCTACTTACAACACTCTCCATCAAGGTCATAGTTTCTTTCTTCAATGGTAGCGCTAAAATACTTATATCGTACTTCCTTATTATTCAAATTTGTTTAGCCTCCAACTGGGAATAGCTAATACCCTTAAGATTATTATAACGTAAAGAAAGTTCTATTGGACTTAAGAGCCTAAAATAAAAACATTATTGATTTTCTAGGCAATTATACCTATGAAACAAGCACTAGAAGAAGCATGTTTCTAAACATTTGATCTATCTTATACACAAACAAATCATTTTATAATAAGAAACAACAATTTTACTGTTTGTGTCAAAATTGGGCACAACACTCGTCGGAAGTTTTTGAAGAGATAGTAAATGAAGAAAGTAAATTAAAATGTGGTTTATCTAACAAAAACTCCAAATAGTAGGATGTAAATTGCACAAGAGACAACGATTTAGAGTGGCTCGGCGATTTGCCTACGTCCACTATGAAGTTTTGTTACTTTATTGCTTGATATTCGGAGAAATACAACTTTTCGATGTCTAAGTTCAGCAAGTAGTAAGCCAAAATTCGAAATCAAAGGCAGCGGTGGTGCTCTGAAGCAATTCTGGCAGCGTCTAGACGTGCTTTATCTCTAAAATTCTCCGATCCCTTTTCTGAATGACCAGGGGCTCTATTTATAAGTGCTGGAGGCTGATATTTCGCCTAAAATTCGAGGAGACCACTTCTGGCACGTGTGGGGGGCCCACATGGCCGAATTCTGGAGATCCGGGCCCACTTTGGGATCGATTCGACCCTTGGTTCGAATCGATCAAAAAAATGTCCAATCGTGATGAAACTTGGCCCGGACATTCTTTTATGTATATGCAAGCTCTTGTGAAAATTTCATAGCATTTGGACTTGTAGATCTCAAGTTATGATCGATTCAAGATTGCGCTTTCGGCCAACAAGCTTGGTTCGAATCGATCCCTTAGGGTCGAATCCACCATCTTAGCCGCCTTGACTTAGTGGATTCAAGGTAGCATGCATGGAGTCGAAACGGGGGGG
Organism: Allium cepa; assembly: GCA_030765085.1. Classification (NCBI taxonomy): domain Eukaryota; kingdom Viridiplantae; phylum Streptophyta; class Magnoliopsida; order Asparagales; family Amaryllidaceae; genus Allium; species Allium cepa. The sequence continues at coordinate 689,774,139 of CM060942.1, read as the reverse complement.
GGGGGGGGGAGGGAGGGAATGATGGATTCGATCATGTGCTTCAACGATGGATTCGAAGTGAATCAACTGCATGGATTCGAATGTCTCCTCCTTGATGGATTCGAAGTGGAGTGGTCCCATGGATTCGAGGTATCTCGCCTTGAGGGATTCGAAAGAAGGCCATTGGGATGGATTCGAAGGAAGAGGTGACTTGATGGATTCGAACTAGGGAAGGCTTTGGATGGATTCGAAGTGAGGGCTTGCTCGTTGGAGTCGAAGCAAAGGAGCTCTTCACGGATTCGAGGCAAGGCTCTGGGAGAATGGATTCGAACCAACGCAGGGTTTTTGGATTCGATCGTGAGGCTATCTTATGGATCTGAACCTAAACTTCTTCTGATCGATTCGAACCGAGGTTGTCTTCTCCACTTTCCATTGGCGATAATTTGAGCATACGAACTCGGATTGCCTCGAAATTTGGAACGTTGGTTTCCACATCTTCGGTTGACGTGTCTTATCAATTGTAGCCCGATCCGGACTCGGACAAAATCCATCGATATTTGTAGTAAACCTACAATCATTCAAAATTGAGGACATGTGACCCTTATTTTCCAGTCAGTCCCTTGGTATCTCGGCCTTGCCAAAAGGCGGGATAACATTTGCCCCCCAAAGTACGTCTTGTGTAAACATGACGTGCTTTGAAAATCTACAATCTAACGCTGGACAATTAGGACATGCTCTGCTGAAAGCTGTATTCTTTATTGCTATTATCAACTGTTGTGTGATTGTGATCGGTTGTTCGTCGTTGAAATCATGACAAGATGGATATCTGATCCCTGTGAATGATAAAGATCAAATATTAGTCAAACATATGTGCATATGTGTATCACCTTGACTTTGGCTAACGTTGCGTGATTGCAAGTTGTTGCCAGTTTGGTTTGTTACCGAATTCTGCATCGATCCTCTCCTGAAACGATTTGAGATTCGGGTTAAAACATTGTTATTATGATCGTTTATGATCATCCTCTTGTATCGATCCTCTCCTGAATCGGTGTAAAAGGTAGACAAGTAATTTTTCATATCGAAGCACTACGTTCGTTCTCATCGATGGTGTCTAGTGGATTCGAAGCATGTTTGTTCGAATCGATAGCGTTTCGAATCGATGGAATTGATGGTTATGGAATTGGTACTTCGAATCGATAGGATTTTTCAACTCAGTCCTCGTTCAAGTGCTTCGTATCGATGACACTCCGCATCGATGCTGTCTTGATGGATTCGAAGTCACGTATGTTCGAATCGATTGTCTTGCCTCTGCTTAGTGCTTCCTCGAATCGATGATGCCTCGCATCGATTAAGTTGGGATGGATTCGAACGCAGTGGGTTCGAACGTGATGGATTCGAACGTGGCTTGTTCGAATCGACCAGCACGTGACCGGTTAGGGTTGGTCACTTTGACCGGGAGACGAACCGTCCCATTCCTTTCCTGGAATCCATATAAATACGTGAGGCTGGGCTCTTTTTTCACTTTTTACTTTTCACTGTTGCTGTATCTTCTTCTTCGAATCGATCTTCCAGAGCTTAGAACAAGCGCGTCTTCCGCGAATCGATCGAATTTCTTTAAGCTTTCCCTTGTGATTTCACTAAATCAGGTAACTGATGGATCAAGCCGAGTAAGGAATGATAGAACTGGAAGTCATTGACATCAATTCGACCTTTTCTTCTTGAAAATTTCGAGGAGTGGTAGGATCTGGACGAGGTGGTTCGACTCGATGGAACTGAGGAATGAGGTCATTCGAGTCGTATCGATCAGGGTGTCGTCTCTCATTGCTTCGCATCGATCCAAGAATGAGCAATTCGAGTTGATTTTGAATGCGTAGCTTCAAATCGATGGTTGTAAAAGAAAAAGGAAAAAGGCTCGTGGCGATCGATTCGAAATAACGATATTCTGATCGATTCGAAGGGGCTTAATATTGATCCATTCGAAGTAATGATATTCTGATCGATTCGAAGGGGCTCAACTTTGATCGATTCGAAGTAATGTAGGGCTTCATGGATTCGAACTGCTCCTCTATCCCAAGGTCTCATCGAGTCGAACTACATGGAGTTGGGGCGTACCGATTCGAAGTTCATCGATTCGACTCGTGTCGATTCGAGTCGATCGATTCGAACGTTCTCGCTTCCGGGACTTCCACTCTTCTGATTTGCTCCAATATCTGAACTACGACCAATTTCAAGTTGAACTTTGACTAACTCACTGAATTTTTAGCATATTTGACTCCGGCGAGCTTCGGCCTTGCATAATCAAATTTTACTTGACCTTCCCTTTGGAGCTCGTCGATGGCACCATGACTTAAACAAAATATAACGAATTTATACTTGGATTGGTCAGTAGCATCTGGGTGGCATGAAAGTGACGGTCAGCGATGACAGTCGTTTTCATTCTCAAATTCCAAAGTTTCGTCGTTCGGACATCTCGTTTCAACTTGTAAAATCTGCTTAAGTTTTGCATAGCACTTGCACTACACGACATACTCATACACTTTGCACCGGGGGAATGCATGGGCTTTTTATGTATTTAACGCCGCTTTCTGGTGAGTTAGTTAATTATGGAATCTTCGAGTTCTCAACAACAAGAAGCACAAAGCTCGCCTCTTCCAGCGCTTGAGATTCCGGAAATCCCTCCTGAAGTCGTAGATCCGGCTCCGGATGAATTGCCGGAGGCCATATTTATCGAAGATCCTGTCGATTCTGTCCAATCCAATATCTCGGAGTCTCTGTTGGGCCGGATATGTTCGAAACATAACATATCCCTGGACGATGTTTTATTACCTAGTGCCAGTGACAGACCACATAACCCACCTGAAGGATATACTTCCTTCTACCGTCATGCCTGCGCGGTTGGATCTCTTCCTCCTTTTAACCAATACATCAGAGAGATGCTGTCGTATTTAGGAATCGCTCCTTCACAACTCCATCCCAACGGGCATGCACTACTGAACAGCGTCTTTGTCATATTTATGGATTGCCTTTTTCGCCCGCCAAGACCTAACGAGATCAGGCACATATTCTATTTTAAGAGTAGGGGTGATAGCCCGTCTTTCACTTTTCTGGAGGCGGTCAGGAACTGTCAGGTTGTGACTGGGGCCTGGACCAGGCTTAGTTATTTCAAGAACGAGTGGTTTTTTGTTTGATGCCCCCCAGGGTTTGCCAGGAGATGGTTATCTAGACGTAAGTATCATAATTCGTTTTTGAATGGCCACTTTTAATACTTTGCACTAATACTTTGCTATTCTTGCAGCCATCATTTCGAGACCTACCGGTGGGCATTATAGAGGCGTCATTCAAAGCTTGCAAAGGGTTCCACGCGACTCAAGGCACATAAACTTGCTGCTGACCGATGATAACTTAAGGACATTGGGTTTGATTGAGATGGGCCAGAGTATTGTAATTGAAGGATTGGCGAAATCGGCCTTAAGGAAGAAGAAGAAAGTGGCAAAAAGAAAACCTGGCATTGTGATAAGAGAAGTGAGGGACGATGAAAGAACTCCCACGGACACTGAGATAGCAGTCGACCTTTCCCGAATAGAAGAGGGTCAGAAAGGCAAGGCTGCTGTACCTAAGTTTACGAGATGGAAGTCTGTAGTCGTAACCCATTCCAAACCTGGGGTTACTATTTCCAGCGCCTCTCCTCGCCAGTCCGGAGACCTTTTCACAGGGCTGGACGATATTCCCATTCCAGACTACGTATCTCTCCATCACGGGTACGGGTTGGAAGAGCTCCGGGGAGCGCTTGATATAAGCGAATCTTTACCCGTTAGTGTAATCGACGCTTCTGGTTGGTCGGGGGGCTTGCGCATTTATACACTTTTTCACAACACTTCACGACTTCCACGTGCATTGCAGTGCTTTTTCTTGGTACTTAACCGAATTGTTTCTTCTTTATAGGTGCCATGTCGGATCGTCCTTCTACACTTGATAGACTTCGGCGAGTGCATCATTCTTCATCTTATTACGAGTCTCGCCGTGGGGATTCTGACCGTGATCGTGAACGAAGGTATTATGAGCAAGAGCATCGTGAAAGGGACCATTCCCGATATTATTCTAGCCAGGAGCGTTCTGATAGGGACCGAAGGTACCGTTCACCCTCTCGTTCTCCTCCGTCATCCAGAGGCCAGGCACCTGCAGTCGAACCTTCGCGACAACAGCCATCTCAACAAATCTCAAAACTTGGTCCACGTCGTTCTAGGACTGATACGGCTACAACCGTAAATGTGGAAGAGGCCCCTCTTGAACCGTCTGATGAAGGGGCTATAAGAATTGCTCAACTGAAGAAAGATTTTCCAGAAATATGCTTCGATGCTTATATCTTTCCACCCAATCTCAAAAGAATCCCCGAAGAGGCTGTGAACACCGCCCTCAGCTATACCCGTGATTTTTATGCTCAGTATAAAGAATGGTACAGGGCGGCTGTTAAAGCTTCGAAAGTAGCCTTCGAACGAGCCAAAGTTATTAAGAAATTGGAAGCAGACTTGGCTCAGAAGAACCGTATTGTTGGCATACTTCAATCTGAAACGGAATCTTCTCGCAAGGCCGAAATGGAGTCGCTAAAAAAGGTCGATGAGACACTAGTTGAGATGGAGAAGATGCAACAAGCACATTGCACTTTAATTGAAGATTTGGGCCATCGGTATAAAATTGTTGAGGCCAAGCGGGATGCGGCGGTCAAAGAGCTTGAGGAATTGAAGGCCAAGTTTGCCGACTTGAGCAAGGAAAAGGATGACACTAACATGGCTGCACAAGAAGCGTGCGAGCAAGCCGTGTCTCTCCGAGCTAAGCGAGACGCGGCGGTTGCTAAAGTTGAAGCGGTGGAGGCAGAAGTGGAAGGGAGAGTTCAAGCAGAGATATTCAGAGTAGAAGCCGAGTTTGATGATCTTCTTGACACTTACAATGCTAATGTGCTTGAGCACAGGAATCTCTCATGGCTCGGAGATTATTCTACTCTTCTCCTTAGTGTTTGGAAAAAATTGGTGGAGAACAAGAAAGCATCTCTCCCTGAAGGCGACGTGGATGAATTTGAACTCGAGTCTCGCTTGTTGAGCGAGGAGGAAAGGAAACTTCTCCATGAAGCGATGATTTCTGCTGAGAGAGAGAGACTTGGTTTTCATCATGTGGAGACTGGCGAGGGTTCTGGAGCTGCACATTATAGTGGGCATGTTTCAGTTGATGCCCCGACCTCGTTTGGAGTTACTGCTACAGTTGGTCCACATGTTGTTCCTGCTTATAACCCCGATCGATCGGAACTGTCTCTTGGTACAACTACTGTTTCCGAACTCGTCTCATCACCGAGCCGAGGCAAAGAAGGTATTCTAAATGTTGTTTAAGTGTTTTCAGAATGATTGACTTAGAACAGATCGTTTGACTAATTATTCTCATTTCTTTTTGACCAGTACTGAAAGTGATACGCCAGTACTTCCAGTACCACAGACTTCGCAGCCAATGCAAGAAGCTGTCGTTACTGAGGCTATTACAACTACCACCGTGACCGGCGAGATGGAGAGGGGAGTTCAATGTCGTTTGATGTTCAAATGATTGAGGAACTTCTCAAGCAACCCTGTGAACCCTTTACCGATCCTTCCTTTGCAATGGGTGGAGTTGCTCCAACTTTTAGCTCGTTCATGCCGACCGTCAGTGTGTCCAACGCTGATCGATCTTCCCGAGAAGAAGAAATCCTTGCCGAGATAGGTGATGAAATGGTTGCGGTGACGACGGTCGGTGGTTCCGGAAGTGTTGTTGCTCCACCAAGCCTAACTCCTTTAACGGTTACTTCTCCTGCCGGCACAGCTATAACTTCTAGTGCTGAAGTTCCACCACCTGTTACGGCTCCTCCGCCTCCGGTTCGCCCTCACAAAAGGATCTCTGTCCCTTCCAGCTCTGAGGAAGACGTGGATATTATGCCAGATCCTGAGGATGCCCCAAAGAAGGACAAAAAATCTCGCAAGAAGCCGGGTAGCGGGTCTAGCGGCTCAACTCCGAAGAAGAGACACCGGAAGAAGAAGGAGTGAACTTCTTGTCTTATCATGCGGTTGCGAAATGGCAATTCTTTTTACTTCTCCTTTTCCAGGCCGTGTATAAGTGTGGATTCGACACCCACTTTATGAATTGTTTTTAGTTTTATCATGTAATCAAACTCCTTTTTTTTGTTTTTTGATAAAATGAAAAACAACTCTTATCTCTTTTCCTTAAGTATTGCGTTGATTATCTCGTGCTTACATATGTCATAAGCCTTGAATACATGTCCACACTTCGGGGACTTAACACAATTTGCAACTAACAGTTCGGCCCATATTCTGGGAACTTATTAATTATCAACGTTTATGACTTAGTTCGCTCTCCGGGAACCTGTATTTGACGTTTATACTCCAATTCACACTCCGGGAATTTGAAGTTAGTGACTTACATTCTGGTTCGCGTTCTGGGAACCAAGAGTTGGTGTTTATGTTCCAATTCACACTCTGGGAATTTGGAGATAGAGTTTTATATTCTAGCCTACACTCCGGGAATTGAAAGTTGAAGTTTATACTCCAATTCACACTCTGGGAATTTGGAGTTGGCTCACACTCTGGGAGCGATGGATTTATACTCCGGTTCACGCTCCGGGAACCGAGAGCTGAAGTTTATACTCCAATTCGCACTCTGGGAATTTGGAGTTGGCTCACACTCTGGGAGCGATGGATTTATACTCCGGTTCGCGCTCCGGGAACCGAGAGCTGAAGTTTATACTCCAATTCGCACTCTGGGAATTTGGAGTTGGCTCACACTCTGGGAGCGATGGATTTATACTCCGGTTCGCGCTCCGGGAACCGAGAGCTGAAGTTTATACTCCAATTCGCACTCTGGGAATTTGGAGTTGGCTCACACTCTGGGAGCGATGGATTTATACTCCGGTTCGCGCTCCGGGAACCGAGAGCTGAAGTTTATACTCCAATTCGCACTCTGGGAATTTGGAGTTGGCTCACCCTCTGGGAGCGATGGATTTATACTCCGATTCGCGCTCCGGGAACCGAGAGTTGAAGTTTATACTCCAATTCGCACTCTGAGAATTTGGAGTTGGAGGAGGGATTGTCGTGTATCAATCCCTGTGAATGTTGATGTAGTGTTTTGCCCCTCGAGCTCGGGTTTCACTTAGCGAGTGACCGGTCGTATCACAGTCACTCCCTATTTGAATAAATCCCACCGCATGATGGAACTTAGCTCTCTGTGCATTGTGATATTGTACGTCATATTCAGTAAGTCACAGCTCTGGCTCGAAGAGATGGCATTTTATTGCTGAAACGAGAAAATATGGAAAAGTCAGTTGCCTTATTACAAATTTAAATCTCGAAATGCTAGAATAAAATGAAAAGGAATAAATTGACAGAAAATAAATAAGTAAAGTCTTTTATATGTAGTAGCGACGAAGACTTTCGCTATTCCAAGCTCTCGGCAAGGTAAGACCGTCAACGGTCGATAATTTGAACGTGGCATCTCCGAGCTTTTGTGAAATCACATACGGCCCTTCCCAATTTGACTTCATGTGCGAAGGAACCGGATAGACCCTTTTGAGTACGAGATCGCCGAGTTTGAAGGTTCGTGGAAGGACCTTGGCATTGTACAGTCGGGCGACTTGACTTCGATATGCGGCTGCCCTCAAATCAGCCTCTTCGTGCTTCTCATCGAGTAAATCCAAAGATTCAGCAAGTAATGTGGCATTTGTTTTCGGATCATAATACGTTACACGATGAGAGTGCACTTTCATTTCGACTGGAATAACGGCTTCAGAACCATAAGATAGAGAAAACGGGGTATGACTGGTTGCAGTTTTATGAGTCGTTCGATAGGCCCATAATGCCATAGGAAGTCCATCGACCCATTTACCCCCAGCTTTTTCCAGTCGCTTCTTTAGAATGGACTTGATAACTTTATTAACAGCTTCAACTTGACCATTTGCTTGAGGGTGCGCTACTGCAGAGAATTTCTTATGGATGTGGAATCGTTGAAAGAAATTCTTGAATTCAGCACTGTCGAATTAGGTTCCGTTATCGGTGACGATGGTATGTGGGAGACCAAAACGGCAGATGATGTTACGTACTACAAAGTTGATTACTTTCTTTGTCGTAATTGTCGCAAGGGGTTCAGCTTCAGCCCATTTGGTGAAATAATCAACTGCGACGATGGCGTACTTCGCGCCACCTTTGGCCAGAGGCAATGTGCCGATGATATCTATTCCCCATACTGCATATGGCCAAGGACTGACCATTTGGGTTATCTCAGTAGGCGGGGCTCTAGGAATTCGAGCGTGTTTCTGGCATTTGTCACATTTTCTAGCATAGTCTGCAGCATCGCGGTTAACAGTAGGCCAATAATACCCATATCGAAGTATTTTCTTTGCAAGTGCTTGCCCCCCAGTGTGATCGCCACATTCTCCTTCGTGTACATCGTGTAACACTCGTTTGACTTCATCGTGTGCGATACACCGGAGGAGGGGAACGGAGTACCCTCTCCGGTACATGACTCCATTTTGAATAACAAATCGTGAGGCCTTTCGTAGAACTTGCCTTTTCTCGCTTCGTTGCTCGGGCAATACACCATGTTCGATATAATCTTGATAAGGAGTCATCCACGACTCCTTATTGGAGGTAGCTTCAAATGTGAAATCAGTCTCCCTTTGATCAATGCTCAGAGAGGATAGGGTTTCAATCGGAACAACCCCCAACTGCTGAGCCTCACCCGTACTTGCTAACTTTGCCAACGAATCATCTTTCTGATTGTGCTCTCGAGGTATGTAGAAAATGGCATAGTAATCGAATTGATCAAGCATCTCCAGAACTCGATTTAGATAAGCGGCTAATCTTCGGTCTTTGGCTTGATATTCTCCTCGAACTTGACATACCACCAGCTGGGAATCACAGTAGACCTCTACAGCGATGATTTTCAGATCACGGGCAAGCTTTAGTCCGGTAAGTAGAGCTTCGTACTCGGCTTCATTGTTGGTTGCACGGAACTCGAACTTTAAAGCATAACATATGGATCGTCCCTCGGGGGTTTCAAGCACTACCCCAGCTCCTGAGCACCGATCGTTCGACGCACCATCGGTGTACAACTTCCAGATGTATTCGGGAGATTTGCTGGTCTCGGGCAAGTCTTTAGAAATAGTGAATTCGGCTATAAAATCTGCTAGGACTTGGCCGTGAATGGCTCTTCTTGGAGTATAAGTGATGTCGAATTGACTCAGTTCGATATTCCACTTTAGTAACCTACCAGACGTCTCAGGCCGCGTGAGGACCTGTCGTAACGGCTGATCGGTGTACACAGTAATAGGATGAGCCTGGAAATATGGATGGAGCATCCTCGAGGCAATGTCTAGGCAATATGCCAACTTTTCAAGCTTTGGATAATTTCTCTCGGCTCCGGTCAATCGTTTACTCATGTAGTAGACCGGTTTTTGCACTCGGTCTTCCTCTCGAATTAATGCAGCACTGATTGCATTTTCTGATACCGCCAGGTAGAGATATAGCTATTCATGATCTACAGGCTTTGAAAGGATTGGTGGTACGGAAAGATGTTGGATTAGCGATTGAAATGCGCCCTCACATTCTGCGGTCCATTCGAAGTTTCGTTTCCCTTTCCGAATCAAATCGAAGAAGGGAATGCATTTGTCGGTCGACTTTGAGATAAACCTGCTCAGTGCTGCAACTTTCCCATTAAGACTTTGAACTTGCTTTATGGTTCTCGGAGTTTGAAGATTTCTGATGGCCCAGATCTTCTCGGGGTTGGCCTCTATTCCTCGGGCATTGACAATGAACCCAAGGAATTTTCCGGATGCGACTCCGAAATGACATTTTAGTGGATTAAGCTTCATCCCGTATTTCCGGAGGATATTGAACATTGACTCTAAGTCTTTGACATGATTATCGGAGTATCGTGATTTCACCAACATGTCATCTACATAAACCTCCATAGTCTTCCCAATTTGACCGGCAAACATCCGGTTGACTAAGCGTTGATAAGTTGCACCAGTATTCTTTAACCCAAAAGGCATGACCTTGTAGCAGTACAATCCCAAGTCGGTTACGAAGCTTGTGTGCTCTTGGTCGGGTACATGCATGGGTATCCGATTGTAACCTGAGTAAGCATCCATGAAGGATAACAATTCATGTCCGACGGTTGAGTCTACCAGTTGATCGATTCGGGGAAGCGGAAAGTTGTCTTTTGGGCAGGCTTTATTCAGGTCAGAGTAATCTATACACGTTCTCCATTTCCCGTTTGGTTTCCAGACAAGTACGGATTGGACACCCACTCTGGGTATAAGGCGTCTCTAATGAATCTATTTGATTTCAACTTATCGACCTCTTCTTTCAGGGCGGCAGATCTCTCTGGATCCATACCACGTCTTTTTTGCTTGACCGGGATATACCGCGGGTCAATGTTCAAGGTATGGCTCGCGATGTCCGACGAGATTCCACACATATCGGTGTGCGTCCAGGCGAATACGTCGAGATTCGCCCGGAGAAAATCAACCAATTCCTGTTGTGTCTCTTGGTTAAGCTGAGACCTAATCTTCAACATTCTCGAGTCATTGTGATCATAGTCAATCGGGACATCGATGGTTAGCTCGGCCGGAGAAGCTTGACTTTCCGTAGATTCTTGTTTATTATCATTGTCCCTTGGATCAAGATCCTTTTAGAATTGGTTGTGGTGCCCAGGCCGAGGCCCAGGCGTTGTCAATTGTGAGTAAAACGGACGCAGAGAGATTTCTCTACGCCCTTTCCTTTCTCTTTTCGTTGCGCCTCCCGTCCCAGCTACCTGATCTCCTTGTACAACTCCTATCCCGTGGTCAGTAGGGAACTTCAGAGTTAAACACCATGGGGCAATAGCAGCCCTAAATTCAGCAAGGGCTGGTCGGCCCAAAAAAGCATTGTACGGGAAGGAATATCCAGGACAACAAATTGCAACATCCGAACTCTTCGGCATTCTCCCACTCCCAACTCCACCGGCAACTCAACCATTCCGGTTGGCATCGTCGCACTCCTGTTGAAGCCGTGGACTCGTGATTGACAAGGTTTTAAGTCCTTGGCTTCCATTTTCATTAAATCATATGCTCTTTTAAACAATATGTTCACAGAACTCCCACTGTCTACCAAGATCCTCTTCATCCAAGCAGGACCAACTTGAGCGGATATGACCAACGGGTCAATTGTGGGAGCTTCGACTTTATCGGCGTCTCAATTTCTAAATACGATTTCATCAGCCATCGTCTTTTGTTGTTTTGCCGGTGTTCCGTCTTCTGAGTTACTATAGCATTCAAAGTCCACATGCCTGATCGAGCTAGCATATGACTCAATTTCTCTCCAGCTTCTGTCTGCTGGATGGGGACCACCACTTATTGCATTGATAACCAACCTTCCGCCCGTACGAGCGGGTTCACCTTGTCTTTCCTGATTCTGCGTTCGATTTTGATTAGATGGGCCCGCCCCACCAGACTGCGGCGCCCGAACAAACTGGTCCAACTTTCTCTCTCTGATCAACTTTTCAATAAGGTCTTGCAAATGTCTACACTCATTGGTATTATGCCCGTAACTTTCATGAAACATACAGAATTTTCCTATTTGAATCTGCCTCTCCGACGAAGGCTTTGGAGCAGGCTTCTTGTATTGCATAGTATTACAAGTCTGAAGGTATACGTTTTCCAGCGACGTGTTAAGCGGTGTATAACTGTCAAACATTGCGGCCGTACGTCTCGTACCACGATTCTGGTCTTGCTTCTTGCTTCGGTTATCACCGTTTCTCGATCGTTGAGTTTGCTTATTTTGAATGTTCAACTTGACTTTGCCTGAACTTTCTCCGGATTGTTTAACCGCAACATTACTCTGAATCCCTTCACTGCTGGGCCTTGCATCATCCTGCTTCCTAGACTTTTTCGCATCCTCTCGCCTCAAGAATTGAGCGGCTTTGGAATAGAAACGGTCCAACGATGCGGGAGGCTTTCTAGCTAACCAATTTCCAAACTCGGAATCAGGGTCGATTCCTTTAGTCAAAGCCATTAAAATGGAATTATCATTGGGGTTGGTGATCTCTGCACATGCAGCATTGAATCTCTCCAAATATCGTCTAAGTGTTTCTCCGGGAGCTTGAGTGACACTTGATAAGGTATTAACATCTTTAGGTCAGGCAATATGCATGCGAAATTGTTCAACAAATTTGGTAGCTAACTGATCAAATGAAGAAATAGACCGTGGCGGTAATCGTGTAAACCACATCGTCGCAATTCCCCCTAAGGAAATGGGAAAACTGCGGCACTTTACTGCGTCATCAGCTCTCGCTGCAGTCATCGACCATTCGTATTTCAAAATATGTTGATTTGGGTCGGAATTTCCTTCGTACATAGGCAGGGTTGGCATTCTGAATCGTCGCGGAGGTTCAGCATACAATATGTCATCAGTAAACGTGGTATGACTTCGGGAGATTCCCCAATCGTCATTTGTTAGGCCTTGACTCTCGCGAATCATTTGTCGTACCATGGCTGAGAAGTCTGGCATTGGAAAATTCTATGTATGGTGAGCCAAAGTGTGGTCGGGTTCCACAGTGCGAGGTGGGATCGGGCGCTGTCGACGATCTGTATCTCGCCTTTTTGGCTCGACGCCTTCTGGGACATATGGCTCTGGAGCATGTCCCTGCTGATGATAATTTTGATTGGAGTGATCTCGGGTATCAACTCCTATGTCAACTGCAGCGGCTGTGGCAGCTCGATCATCTGCTGTGTATTGTGGAATAGTGCCCCCTCGGGAGGAGGGTCCAGTATGGAAGCTGGTAGATGGGCCAACCCTTATTTGCCTAACGGTTAACGCCTGTTGATAGTCAGCAGCTTGCGCTTGATTTCCGTCTAGCCTGGGACGGGCAGATCTGAAATTGTAGTCGGATGAAGTAGAGCTTTCGGTGGAAGAATGAGGAACTTGATCCCTTCTGGATCTTCTTCGCTTTTGGTGATTTAGTTGATTGGTCAACTCAGCGTTAGCGCGCAACTTCTCAGTTAGCTGTTGTCGGCTTTGGGTTAGTTCCTGGAGTAGCTCCTGAAACTCTTGTCTTGTGACCGGACCCGACTGATCTGTATGCCCAGCAGCATCTTGATTGGTAGACTGTAGCTGTGTCGGATTTTGCCTATCCCGACCTTCTTGATCACCAATGTTAGAAGTGGTTCTTGTACTCACCATCTTGAAGCGTTGAACCCTTTCCTAGACTTTTAACAAATCTGAAGAGAACGGAAGGAATCTGAATATGAGGTCTGGATCTCTCTCTTATATTTATGCAATCCGGTATCGAAGATAGATCCAAAGAGCAGGAGAAAAAACTGGGTTTTTCTCAGTGAAAGCACCAAAGTGTTTGCGTCAAAATTGGGCACAACACTCGTCGGAAGTTTTTGAAGAGATAGTAAATGAAGAAAGTAAATTAAAACGTGGTTTATCTAACAAAAACTTCAAATAGCAGGAAGTAAATTGCACAAGAGACAACGATTTAGAGTGGTTCGGCGATTTTCCTACGTCCACTATGAAGTTTTGTTACTTTATTGCTTGATATTCGGAGAAATACAACTTTTCAATGTCTAAGTTCAGCAAGTAGTAAGCCAAAACTCGAAATCAAAGGCAGCGGTGGTGCTCTGAAGCAATTCTGGCAGCGTCTAGACGTGCTTTTATCTCTAAAATTCTCCGATCCCTTTTCTGAATGACCAGGGGCTCTATTTATAAGTGCTGGAGGCTGATATTTCACCTAAAATTCGAGGAGGCCACTTCTAGCACGTGTGGGGGGCCCACATGGCCGAATTCTGGAGATCCGGGCCCACTTTGGGATCGATTCGACCCTTGGTTCGAATCGATCAAAAAAATGTCTAATCGTGATGAAACTTAGCGTGGACATTCTTTTACGTATATGCAAGCTCCTGTGAAAATTTCATAGCATTTGGACTTGTAGATCTCAAGTTATGATCGATTCAAGATTGCGCTTTCGGCCAACAAGCTTGGTTCGAATCGATCCCTTAGGGTCGAATCCATAGGGTCGAATCCACCATCTTATTCGCCTTGACTTAGTGGATTCGAGGTAGCATGCGTGGAGTTGAAAAGGGGGGGAATGATGGATTCGATTATGTGCTTCAACGATGGATTCGAAGTGAATCAACTGCATGGATTCGAATGTCTCCTCCTTGATGGATTCGAAGTGGAGTGGTCCCATGGATTCGAGGTATCTCGCCTTGAGGGATTCGAAAGAAGGCCATTGGGATGGATTTGAAGGAAGAGGTGACTTGATGGATTCGAACTAGGGAAGGCTTTGGATGGATTCGAAGTGAGGGCTTTCCCGTTGGAGTCGAAGCAAAGGAGCTCTTCACGGATTCGAGGCAAGGCTCTGGAAGGATGGATTCGAACTAATGCAGGGTTTTTGGATTCGATCGTGAGGCTATCTTATGGATCTGAACCTAAACTTCTTCTGATCGATTCGAACCGGGGTTGTCTTCTCCACTTTCCATTGGCGATAATTTGAGCATACGAACTCAGATTGCCTCGAAATTTGGAACGTTGGTTTCCACATCTTCGCTTGACATGTCATATCAATTGTAGCCTGATCCGGACTCGGACAAAATCCATCGATATTTTTAGTAAACCAACAATCATTCAAAATTGAGGACATGTGACCCTTATTTTCCAATCAGTTCCTTGGTATCTCGGCCTTGCCAAAAGGCGGGATAACATTTACCATGCCAATGGAAAGAGAAAATTGAGAACATCCAGTTATAATAACCCAAACAATAACAAACTCAAATCTAACTGTTAAGTGCACTGTTTGTGCCAAAATTGGCCACAAACCCCAAATACCATGAACGCACCAGTGTATGAATACAAATCAGCGATATTCAAACACAAATCACAGATCTCAGCAAATAACCCAAATATGTTTGCACAAAAAATGGGCAAACACCTCCAAGTCGTATGATTTAGTTGATTTTATGTTGCTCGTAGTGATTTGGATGGTTTATGCAAATACGTAAAAAACAAGGACTAAACTATAAAAGACACACAGATTTATAGTGGTTCGGCCAGAATGTGCCCACGTCCACTTTATATGTTATTTTCCTTTTCCGATCCGATTACAAGTGCAAAGCTTCGATTACAAGTATATCAAAGTTGTTTGAAAGTTCCTTCCAGGCTTGAGCTCTCAAACTTGTCCCCCATTGTTGTACCCCTGCCCCTCTATTTATAGAGTGAGGATGGGGCAGAGCTCTTGGATGTATATAGCTGCTGGTGGGCCTGGGCTGATGCAATCTGGCCTGGAAAAGTTGGTTCGGTAGCTCCTTGGTTCGGCGGTGAGTGGAGTGTTGACTGGACCGGTAGTGTGTGGAGCGTGGGTTGGTTCGGTAGCCCCGGTCCGGTAGTGGTTGGTTTGACTCGGTGGTGAGTTGGTTCGGCGAGGCCTTGGACCGGTGGAGCTTGGTTCGGTGGGAAGGGAAGTGGAGTTGGTTCGATGGTGAAAGGAAGTGGAGTTGGTTCGGTGGGAAGGGAAGATGGCTGGTTCGGCTATGCTTTGGACCGGCATTGTTTGAAGATGGAGCTTGGACCGGCATTGTTTTGGACCGGTAATAGGTAAAAACGTGCCCAACAGATCATATCTCCTTCATACGAACTCCGATTATCCTGAAAATTGAAACATAGCCTTTCCTAGTCCTTATCATCATTTCCAATCAATTTCGTCCCGATCGAAACTCAACCAAATTTTAATAATATCGACCGTAGCCTTGATTCGATTTCCAATCCCGACATCCATCATTCCTTGCGAATTTGTTGGTATTCCAGTTTTTACCCAAAAAGTGGGATAACATGCACAAAGCGTTATAATTCCATACCCAAACAAATGAAAGCATCTTGGCAAAAAAGGAAGAAAAAAAGAAGAACAAGAATCCCTTAACGAGTTTGAAAAGAAAGATGAAAAAAAGAGAAACATTACAAAATACAATCTGAAAGATGTTGTACTGACTATCAAGATGTTTCTTTAGGCATGTCAAAATTGGAAGGTTCTTTAAGAATTTTTCTTTGTTTTAGGCGTTCAAAACTTGCTTCACGATGCACCCACGTTATCCGCATCTTTTAATTCTCCGGTCTCGAAGAACGACTCTTCTTCTACTTCCTAAAATTAAATTTAAACAATGATTTTGGAAAAAGGGAAAATAAAAAGAAAGAACTAAATACCATGAAGTGATTCTATGAAATTCTACTTTTAGTTTTGTTTACCAGTTCGCCTTTTTTCTATTTCTCTCGCTATACTGAGAATTTTTTGGTTTCTCTCTCCAGACTATTTTCGATTTAAAACTCCCCAAATAATTAGATCGTCTATTAGATGTTAATATTATGAAATTTGCAAGGAAAGAAAATAATTGTCTAGACAATGTTTTGAGTTTTCAAATTATGATATGGATCTATTCTTCTTTCTTGGAACCCTTTCCATATTCCACCATATTGAAGTGCATGTACCTATAAGTATTGATTGTTTATTTTCAGTAAAATCTAAAAAAGAAAAAAAAGGCAAAGACATCTTTGTTGACAAGTTCCCTCCCTCATCTACTTTTTCTTATTTAAGCCAAAGTTGAAAAGGGAAGGTATGTCATCCTTTTAGAAAAATTAAATTAGTATTGTGTGAACTAATATTGGGTAATGTTATGTTGGATCGCTTCTATTAATACCCAACTCTATTATTGAAATTAATCTTGAAATGAAAAGTATCATGAAGCTTGATTCATAAATTTTATCACTTCTTTCATTGTATCAGGTGCTCATTATAATTTGAGAGAAACACATGCAAATTAAATAAAGTGGAGAATAATGAGTAGTTCGATTGAGTAAAGTCACAACAGAACAAGCAAGGTGATGATCCTTTTCTTTATTAATTTTAATAAATGTAATCCAAATTTTTTAAATGTTAATTTGTTGGTTTTTGGTCTCTTTAGATGTTTGATTATAAGTCTAATTACATTATATCAAGAGAAAAGACAAAATAATAGAAAATGTTGGAATGATCATTTTTATCAAGCGGGAAAGGTAGAGATTGTAATTTGACTAAGTTTTACATTTTATTAGAAAGATATTCATGGTAATTTGCATTTTTATCTATGTTATAATGCCAAAGAAGCTTTTTTACAAAAGGATTGGTTGATGATGCTGACTTGAATATGAAAGTATATATTCAAAGTTTAAACCATGATTTTGATGAGCATCAATTATTGTACAATCAACTCTATACACAAATGAAAATTGAAATTTTGTTGTTATACTAACTCAGCATTCAAATAATTTTTTAGATTCGTTATGTCATATTATATGTTCATCACAACGGGTGTTATTTTAGTATTAACTTTGAAATAAAGAGGCTAAAATTTAAATAAGAAAAAGGTAGTGTGATGTTTGGGAAATTCATCCATCAACTAAACAACCATTGTGTGATTTACAATGGGACTGATGTTGCATTTAAACAAATATTATATTGCGGTAGTTCCTTACTGGGAACCAAAAAAAATTACCATATGAAAAAATAACAAACAGTTACCTACGTAGATATACTTAACATTTCCATTAATTCATGACATTTTCATGTGCCATTGTGCATTCCTACCAAGCATAATCGATTAGGTTTTTTTTTCCAAATTAAGCTCAATTTTGCAGTAGTAGCATTATAAGGCAAGAAAAGGACTTTGGTTAAGTTTTTTCTTGCACAATTTTTATACCATCCATGATTTTTTTTCTCCCATTTTAGAAGAGGTTTGGTATGAATCATTATATACATGGCAAAGAATCTTAATTTTATTTTTCATTATTTTTACTCTTTCATTACATAGTGGAAGCATACATCAAAATGTAAGCTAAGATGTGTCACTGACATATATGAAAAAGAGGAAGACGAAACCGATAAGGAAGGAAAAGTTTGAAGACAGGTACTTCATTGTTTGATTTAATGTCCTGCAATTGACAGGGTTTTTGGTTTATTGCTTAAATTCTAAAATCAAAACGGATTTAATATTTTTTAAGCAATATTCAAAAAACTTTGTTAATACTAATCAAGCGATAGATACTTTTTTGCCAATACTAAAACCACATACTATAAAAGCAATACTTCATCATGAAACTTAGCATTTGTTGTATCTTTCTTTTTAATTACACTACCATCCATAAGAACTTATTCGGGTTAGAACTTTTTTCTCATTTACTTCTACCTTTATAAGCTAGGCATTTAGCAGATAAATTTTACTTCATTTCTTATATGGATTATACAATATTTTGTATTACCGATTTAAGCTTTATATTCTTAATTAGACCTTAGTTACTTTAAGTATTGCATAGTATGTTGTTTACAAAAGGTTCCATCCTATGAGCATAATGATGTGTGTATGGTAATGGATGTGTGTGTGTAAGAATTAACAAAATGGATTTCTCTTCAATTTTGAATCGTTAGTAATATTGCATTCCATTTCAGTTCTGATAATTTGGATCATAACTTCTTCCAAACCATGTCCTTCTAATTATTGTTTAGTACCATTGAATTAAGTTTAGAATACCAACTTAATACATTTTCACTCAACCATGGATTACCCAACTTCTTCCAAACTATGTTCTGGACTGTGCACATATTGTTGTACAAAATATTAGAATTTCTATTCAAAGATACTGACATAGTAATAGGTAGGTAAAACTATGCTATTTATGGCCTTTTTTTAATTGATATTCCTATCAATGGTTGTACACTTATTTGTAGAAAAGAAAACGGTTTAAAAGATAGAGATGCTAGGAAGAGGATGCTACTTCAATATTTATGGAGAAGACCATTATTACATGCACATATTAAGCTCGTAGGAAATATGCATTTACTTTGATCTTCCTTTTGGTGGATATCCTGCTATAAAATGGGCATTTAGTACATTGTTCCCTTATCACACACACATTTTCTACCTATGTGTAACGACCCACAACTATTTTAAATTATTAAATTTAATATGATTTTTGAACAAAAATGATTAGAAATAAAAGTTTAATGATTTATTAATGTAATTTGTTTAATATGAACTCGAATAAAATTTAAAAATAATAATTTCGATAAGATTTAAGGAAATTATTTGTATTATAATGAAGTTCAATATATTGAATGTGTTTATAATCAATAGCAAGAATTGAATAATAAATATTGAATTATTTAGATGGAAATAAAATAATTATTAATAACTAAAATTCAATTTAAATTTAATGATTATTAATGTAGTTTATGGGATAATTAAGTTTAAATTTAATATTGGAAACTATTTAAATAATTGAATCTTGAATTTAAAATGAATGAAAATGATGTCGAAAGTTGATTTAAATTTTATATAAATAAGAATGAAGATTGTTAACATTTAAAATTGTATTTAAAGAGAATAAATTGATTTTTTAAATTACTTGTATTAATTGATGTGTAAAAATAGTTTTTTGGGCATAGTCTAAGATTTCGAAGAAATCAGTTTCATCGAATCCGTAATAGTGAATTATTGTAGGATTTCAGGTCTTGTAGCGATCGGACTTATCGTTTGGCTGTGCGAGCTTGAAAAGCGTAGAAATCAATTAAAGGAATTTAATTAAAATAATTCTATTTTGAACAGCTATCTTTTGAATATGATGGAATTGGATCCCAGAACTAGTTCCATTGTGTTCGGAATAAGGGTATAATATATAGAATGCCAGTGGGCATGCTTCGTTTTGAGTTCGGAAAATTTATGTGGGATAGAGTCAGAAATTTATATATAAGGCTGTTATAATTCATTTTCGTCAAACCCTATCTTTCAGCGCCGTTCTCTTATATGGAATTAATTGCTGAAAATCGCCAATTTTCCCTCCTCGATTTCTCACCATCCACTCAACGAAATCAATCTATTCCAAAAGGAAATATGTAGATCTCAATGAGCTCTACGAGATGGATGGTTGGATCATGCTAATTTGAAGCGAAATCAAAAGAATTAAGCTAGAAAGAGGCGACAGTTTTTTGGTTCTTATTGGCAAACGGCGGCGGCAGAGGCGACACGACCTTGGGCGATGGTGGAGTAGGCTATGGCAGTCGTTGTGGTGTGTCCCGATGGTGTTCTGGTCGTTAGGTGGCATGCATGCATCGGAGTTTGAGGTCACATGTTTTGGGTTTTGCAGGTCTGAGATGGAGTGGGAACGATGGAAGGTGATTAGGCTAATATTTTTTTATTTGTTTAATTAATTTAGATAATTAGATATTAATTATTCGGTTACTAAGTCATTCATATATCGTTCTTACGAGGTTAGATTCGAGTGCCGTCTTTTGCTTTGGATTAGAATCAACGTCGTCTATGACATGAAGAATTGATTTGAATCTGGAAAAATTTCAGTTTCAAGTAAAGATGAGTGTTTTAAATGCTCACGAAGTACTAAAATATTTTTATGTAAGTTAAATTGAAATCATGAAGTGATTTAATTTTGTTGATTGCTGTTTGTTAATTTAATCGACATAGAAATTTATATGTTAGAAATTTTGAATTAAAAGTTAAACTGAAATTGGAATTAAACTACTAGTTAAATTCCCGATTATTGATAATCAGTTAACTGTTGTGATTTATTAGCTGTGTTGGATGTTGAATGTGATGGATGGTTATTGGTTGATATTTTGGATGATTGGATGTTTATTTGTTTTCATATATTCCTGTTATCACCCTATATATTATTTGATAGTATTTGAAATTGCTACTGAATTATTTCGAATAAATAAAGAAATATGTTGAAATGATATAAACTTATGACATTTATTTTGGATTGAAATGATATATATCCATTGTGTAATAACTGATCGCTTGACCATAGGACAGAAAATTATATATGGATGCTGGATTAGTTAAATTAAATGGTTTTAAATTCTTGAATTTGAATCTATTTGAATGATTTTGATTTAAAGAAAAGAAAAAATTTCAAATTAATATGAATTGGATTATTTTCTAATCCAAGCTTTAAAATGTTGAAATCGAAATTGAAAAAGGAATTGGTTAAAGAATTTAATTTGAAATCTTGAAGTTCTAATCATAATATGATTTGAATTATGAAAATTGAACTTTTTTAAAATTGTTCGAATTTTGAAATCTACTTTAGTGAAAATAATTAAAAATCGATATTTTAAATTTGAGCTTGGAATTGAATAATTTTAATGATTTGAATCTAAAATTCAAACATTGATGTTTAATTTGAATTGAATGATTTAAATCGATATTATGAAATTGAAATCAAACTTTATATAAATTGAAATGGTTTAAAATTGGAAACTGAATTGAAACTTAAACTATTTGAATCGAATCGCGGAAAACCGAAATCAAAATTAATTCAAATTGAAACCAAAATTGGTTTAAATTGAAATCAAAATTGAGGTGAATTAAATTGATTTGAGATTTAGGATGATTTGAATTGAAGGATTTGAAATTGAATCAGTTTGATTTAAATTTGGACCTGAATCCACATTTATTATTTTAAAACTCAAACCAGAGCCCTAATGAAATCGAAGGGACGGGAGGAGCCTCCCCCCGCCTGGTCTGACCACAGACAGGAGGGAGGTTAGCCAGCCTGGCACAGAGATTTTTTGCCCCCAACCAGGTTTTCTGTTTTGATGGGGACCCACCTCCGCACCTTGAAATTGGGAGTAGGGCCGACAAGAATCGAACCAATGACCTATTTACCAGGAAGCAGGTATCTTACCATTGTACCACTACTTGCGGACAAACTATTTTAATATAAACTATTGGAAATGGAAAAAAACATTTTTAAATTTGAAATTATTTTCACTATAAACTATTTTCCTATAAACTGTTTTGAAATTCAACTTTTTAAATTTCCAAATTATTTAAATTTTCAAATCATTTAATACATAATCTATTTCAATATCTAAACTATTTAAACTACTTTAACTTTTTAAACTATCTAAAATTATTCAAACTATTTACTAAAAAATTCAAACTAGTCAAAGTGGAAAATGTATATATTTAGGTCGTTAATTTAAATGTGAACGTGATTAAAATGAAGTTATAACCTAAGTTGAAATTCGAAATGATTATTGAAGTAAAAAATAACATATTCGAAGTAAATATGATACTTTTAGATGAATGATATTTTGAAGTGAGTATGGCATTTTGATATCAAGTATGAGTCATTTTCGAAATGTAAAAAATGCCAACCATTGTGTAAAACGACGTGTGGTTATTATAGAGACCGGAGCCTCTTATTGGCATACTCTCTATCAGTATTGGAACCACCTTAACAATTGTGTATACGGAGGAGACTCTAGAACAAAGTGGTTGGATTTGGTGTACGTTTGCTGGATTTGAAGAAAGAGAAAGATGATGGATAGACCACGTCACTTGTGCCAATTTGAAATGACTAAAACTGGACGGCTTAACTGGGCCAAGTGGGCTAGCTACGCTTAGCGGACATCCGTTCTTCGATTTTCTTCTAGGACTTGGTCCATACTATTACTTTTGTTGTTGGTTTCGAGTGGTGCACCTTGATTTTGGGATGACCTCCCTTTGACTTGATATGGGATGGATGGACGCGGCGGGCGATCGTGGCTACGATGCGTTACCACTAGCCCTGCAACCCAAACTGGTAGTATCCTACCCCATGCATTGCTAAGGTGCATTGTGTCATACTTTTATACTTATATAAGACCACTACGAGTTTGCTTTAGTGTTGTCATATCATGGCGCATCTCTATCCCCCGACGTGCTACTGGGGCGTTATATGCAAACTGTAGGACAGTGCCTACAAACGCGTTTAGGGGGATTAGTGTAAAGCCTTAATGTAAAGAAAAATATTTATTTTATCGATAAGACATTATATATATAGAGTCTTCCACTATATATAGATAATTTGATGGATTCTTAAGAGATGGAAAATCCCGTAACATCACTTGAGTTATTGCACGCACATTATACACTAGATTGGAGGTGTGAAACCCCATAAACATCTCTGATGCTGTTACACTTCAGTTATATGTGATATTGATTTGACTCACATAAGGATATTTTGGTCCTGACTCTAGTGTGTTGTTTTACTTTATGCTCGGTTCAGTCCTCAGTTTTCAGCGCATTGAAGATTATTATTCCAGAGGACAAAGATCAAGGTTTGGTATATTATACAAGTATTATTCCCCTGCATCATGTTGTTCTGATGCACTGTTTTATTTTGTTCTATTGTGTGTATATATATATATATAATTCTGATAGATGTTGTAAAAGCATAATCTGTTGAGTCAAGATTTTTATAGAGTTTTGATTTCTGACAAAGGAATAACCCGTGATCGACAAAAAGAAGTTATTCATTTAAGAAACACAAAGAGCTCCATATATTAGAGGTTGATTATTTGGTATGTTAGTAATTTATGTTAATATCTATCCTCAAATAATCATATAACTTCAATCTTTCAATATATATACATATGCACATTAACTGTGCAAATTGGACTAAACCGGTCGACCGGTTGAAAATAAGGTGGTCGACCGTTTTTGCCCAGAGTGCACAGATAACATGCACACATGCACATAACGTATATATATTTGAATTCCTGTCTACCGGTCCATTTTTGACCTGTCGACCGTTTTTAAACAGAAAGCAACTTTTCCAAAAGACACTTCTCTTCTCCAAAGGTTGCATCTCCTATCTTTCATCAATGATCATAACTCTTAATGGCAACTGTTCACAAAGAGTTACAACTATTTTTCTCTATATATACTCATCTAAATCATTGATTCAAACACAAGTTTTTACACGATCATATATGCTCTCTAATCTAATCTCTAACACTCCTGCATTCTAAAAATTAATTTAGCTTATTGAATCATTGAAATTATTTCATATCTTTTGATTCAATAAGTAAATACCTTCTTTAATCTTTACAAAACATCATTCATATTCTTTGAGGATAAGATTATAGGAAGGGTGTACTGCTAGTGACAAATCCGTGTTTTCAAGAACACAAGTTGTCAACAACAATTGTATTTGTTTGTGTTGAAGTCCTCGTGTTGTAAGAGGCAAGTGTTGAAGTCCTCAGTGTGTTAGAGGCGTGAAATCCCGTTCGGCTGTTCGGGTATTGTAAACCTGTTCCTCCGGGTGAAGCGAGGTAGTTATTAGTGAAAATCCAGATAGGAATCTGGGACTGGACGTAGGACGGTGCTCCGAACCAGTATAAAAATCTCTGGTGTGATTTTTCTATTTTTATTTTTTGCTTTGCTACTATCATCTATTTTCCGCATTTATATTATAGTCCATATTACACGATCCGTGTGTACTATATTAATACGTGCATTAGTATACTCACCCCCACTTTCATTTGGTATCAGAGCGAGGTTATCATATAACCGTAACACAGTTATTTGATATATTCTTGTAATATGGAAAATAACGCAAGTACTAGCACTCAAAACACCACTTACACAGAAGGGCAATCGACACAAAGACCTCCATTTTTCAATGGTCTTAACTATAGTTATTGGGAAACACGTATGTCATTCTTTATGCAATCAAGTAGCTATGATGCTTGGAATGCTACTCAAAGAGAAATAGTGAATCCAACAACTGATTATTCAGAATGGACTGTGGCTGAGAAAACGGCAGCAGCCGTAAATGCAAGAGCAATAAATATGTTGTTCTGTGCATTAGACCAAAATGAATATAACCGTGTTAGTATCTGCACTACTGCATATCAAATTTGGCAAACGCTAAAAATCACTCATGAAGGTACTAACAAGGTTAAACAAGCCAAAATAGCCATGCTGAAAAGTCAATTTCAAAATTTCAAAATGAAACCAAATGAAACAATCAATGACATGTATTCACGGTTTCAAACTATTCACCATGCACTTATTGGGTTAGGACAAAATTATTCTGATTTTGATGTTGTTTCAACAGTCCTACATTCTCTGACTAATGAATGGGAAGGAAAAGTATTAGCAATTGAAGAAGCTAATGACCTTTCCGTCATGAAGCCAGATGAATTGATAGGAAATTTAATGTCCTATGAAGCAAATTTGCAGGCTAGAAAAGAACAGAAAGAAGAAAAGAAAAATGTAGCATTTCATGTTGAGAAAGATGAAAATGAATCAGATTCTGAAGATGAAGATTTGGCGTTCATTGCTAAAGGTTTCAAAAAATTCCTAAAATATCGAAAAGCCAGTCGCTACAATAAAAGGAAACCTGGATCAAATAAACCATCTTCATCTGCTATAGAATGTTTCAACTGCTATAAAAAGGGACACATGCAGAAGGATTGTCCAGAACAAAAGAAAAAGTCAGAAAATGACAAATTCAAATATAAGAAGGACAAATCAAAGAAACGAGCCTTCTCAGTAACATGGGATGATTCAGAGTCATCTTCATCAGAAAGTGAAAGTGATTCGGAGAATGAACAAGCTAATGTTTGTTTTATGGCAACAGAAGATGAGGTACAAATTCCTACATTTGATGAATTACTTGATATTAATGCTGAATTGATAGTCAAATATAAAGACATAAAACGTCAATTAAAAGTAGTCAAAGCAGATTTAAGTAGAGCAGAGTTTGAACGAGATATGTTAAAAGATGAGAAGAAAATATTAGAAGAAGAACTTGAAAATATTCAAGAATCATCATCTAATGTTGACTCTCAAATATCTCTTTTGAGTCAAGAAATAGAAGCTCAAAAAGAGAAAAATAATGCTCTCACTACTGAAAATCATGAACTTAAAGCAAAAGTCAAAATTCTAGACCTAGAAAAAGCTAGTTTACAAACAAAGTTTGATGACATTACTCAAAATGTTTCTAACTTTAACAAAGGTCGAGAAAATTTGACTAAAATCATTGAAAGTTCACAATCTATTTCAGATAAACAAGGTTTGGGATATAACAAACATGAAACTAAGAAACATCTTAGAAATAAAAGGAAGAAGAAAGTACAAAAAACTGAAGCTAAGAAAAATCTTAGTTTATTATATTACAAACCAAAACCAATAGTGAAATTTCAAAAGAAAGATGTCAAGACTATCAAAATATGGGTTCCTAAAACAAATAACAATTTGATTAGGAACAAATACATTCAGCAATTCATGAATACTGTGCATCTTAATAATAATTATATATATAAAGGGGATACCGGACCCATATGGGTTTGGACTCCTAAGACCTAACTCTTAGGACCCTATAAAAAGTGGGTACCATGGACTTAATTCTATTTTTTGCAGGTCCTACTTAAGAAAAGAGGAAAATGGATATTCTGGCTGATATACTCCTATATTATTCCATTATCTATTATTCCTTTTTGTCGATGACAAAGGGGGAGAAAGTGCTAACAATTATTTGCAGGAATATATATATATAAGACAAAATCTCAGGGGGAGATCACATATTCAGGGGGAGATTCAGAACTTCAGATATATGTTGTCATCAATCAAAAAGGGGGAGAATGTTGAGTCAAGATTTTTATAGAGTTTTGATTTCTGACAAAGGAATAAGCCGTGATCGACAAAAAGAAGTTATTCATTTAAGAAACACAAAGAGCTCCATATATTAGAGGTTGATTATTTGGTATGTTAGTAATTTATGTTAAAATCTATCCTCAAATAATCATATAACTTTAATCTTTCAATATATATACATATGCACATTAACTGTGCAAATTGGACTAAACCGGTCGACCGGTTGAAAATAAGGTGGTCGACCGTTTTTGCCCAGAATGCACAGATAACATGCACACATGCACATAACGTATATATATTTGAATTCCTGTCTACCGGTCCATTTTTGACCTGTCGACCGTTTTTAAACAGAAAGCAACTTTTCCAAAAGACACTTCTCTTCTCCAAAGGTTGCATCTCCTATCTTTCATCAATGATCATAACTCTTAATGGCAACTGTTCACAAAGAGTTACAACTATTTTTCTCTATATATACTCATCTAAATCATTGATTCAAACACAAGTTTTTACACGATCATATATGCTCTCTAATCTAATCTCTAACACTCCTGCATTCTAAAAATTAATTTAGCTTATTGAATCATTGAAATTATTTCATATCTTTTGATTCAATAAGTAAATACCTTCTTTAATCTTTACAAAACATCATTCATATTCTTTGAGGATAAGATTATAGGAAGGGTGTACTGCTAGTGACAAATCCGTGTTTTCAAGAACACAAGTTGTCAACAACAATTGTATTTGTTTGTGTTGAAGTCCTCGTGTTGTAAGAGGCAAGTGTTGAAGTCCTCAGTGTGTTAGAGGCGTGAAATCCCGTTCGGCTGTTCGGGTATTGTAAACCTGTTCCTCCGGGTGAAGCGAGGTAGTTATTAGTGAAAATCCAGATAGGAATCTGGGACTGGACGTAGGACGGTGCTCCGAACCAGTATAAAAATCTCTGGTGTGATTTTTCTATTTTTATTTTTTGCTTTGCTACTATCATCTATTTTCCGCATTTATATTATAGTCCATATTACACGATCCGTGTGTACTATATTAATACGTGCATTAGTATACTCACCCCCACTTTCATAATCAAATGCATAGTATAAAAAACTTCATGAACTGTTTATTTGATTATTATATTTTATTGTTCCGCTATGAGATTTGTGTTTGTTTTCTTCTTATCTTATTTTTATTTGTTAAACCCATTGATTATCCGTGTTCAAGATTGTTTTAAGTTGGACATGTGTGGTTTATTGTCGACTTAAACCTTCCAAAATGCGGGTCGTCGCAGTTGGTATCAGAGCTTTGGTTTAGCAATAGCCTTAGCTTCGTGGGGCTTAACTCATTAGAGATAGGGTAGTAAAACCCTAGAACGAGTTGGTTGAGTGTGTGTGTGTGAGCGCATACTTGTTAGTGTTATAATATGTTTTACATTATTTTTACTTATCTATTGAGTTGTTTTTGAACTCTGGTCGGTGCATGGGATGCCATGTTATCGATAGGGGTTTCTTAACACTTAAACGTGGAAAGTCGACATAATAATATTTTAAAATAGGTTAAATGAAATAATTTTATCTTTATTATATTTTATATATAGAATGATAATTTTCATAAACCTGTATGATTATTTATAAATGTTAGTTGTTAGGAGATGATAATATTTAGTTATCATCGATTATTGTTTGAATTAAACTAAAAATACTTTGTGAACTCTATTTCACGAAGCGTTTAGTAATTAGATTGAACTGAAATCTAATTACAATAAGAATTGTTTACAATAACAAAGATGCAAATTAATGAAATATTTTCATAATAAGGTAATGGAATTTTATAAGTGTATTTATAATATAGCTTATAAATAGAAAGAATTTAAAAGCTGAGAATTTGAGAACTTAAATCCCAGTGCTTTTGAAATTATTTTCTAAGATTTTGAAAATAATATTAATATTATTTAAAAATATTTACGAATAGAAATTGTTTCAAAAGGAATTAAAAGGAAAGAAGTCTTGTACTCCTCTCTTCTATCGGTGGAAAATAATTTCGGTGATGATGGCCGCATCATCGATATTCATTTTTGAGTCTCAAAGTGAGGGAGCCCACTTTGTAGCTTTGCTATGCATTTGGTTCGATAAATAGATTTTGATTTAAAATTTCTAAATATGATTTGATATGTATAAAAGATATGAGTATATATATTATTTCAAAATGATTTGAAATGAATTGGTATTTGAATTCTTAAGTTTCTATTAATTAATGATTTTCAGTTGTAGGAATAAGTAAATTTTTGAATAGTTGGACACTTCTAAAATGAGAAATAAGAAATTGAAGCTAAGTGTTTAAATGAAATATGTGAAGTTAAATTATAACTCTTAAATTTCAAGATAATGCAAATTTAAACATGTGCAAACAATTGAACTTTCCTGTTAACTAAAATAAATAAGACAAACTTGTATAACACTCAATTACATTTTAAAACATATATAAAACTCACCATAAATGTTTAAAAAGTTGAAATGCTAAATATGAATATATACTATAATATTATACAAGTTTGAACTTAGTAATAAAATGTTCAAACTGAAATTGTGTTTAAAAAAATGTTAAATAAATAATTTGAGTTGTAAAATGAAAATACTATTTAGATATGAACTCAAGAGGAGGTAAACAAATAATAAATTAAATCATATATTTGTAAATTGTTTGTAAAATAAAAAAATAAATTTGCAAAGGATGTTTTAAGATTTAGTTGCAGCTTTTTGAGATAATTATAATTTGATTAATATTGTGTAAAAGAAGATACATCTGTATAAAATGATTGTAAACTTAAGAAATGATTAATGAAATAAGAAAGTTGAAATTTGAGTTATGAAATGAAATTTTATTCAAGTCAAGTTGAATGGAACGAATTAATGAAATATGTTAATGAAATGAATTATAATATGAAAGTCAACTTAATAAAAGTTGAATGTAATTGATTGTGATAAAAATAAAAAATTTATTAATATGAATTTGAGTTATAAAATAAAATTTACTTAAGAAAAGTTAATGATATAAATTAATGGAATGAACTAATGAAGTGAATTGATGAATTAATATGAACTTAAGTTATGAAGTAATAATAAACATGAGTTGTGTTTTATAAAATGTTTATAATAAACTTAAATAGTTTATGAAATGGTTTGTAAATGATAATTGTATTCAAGAGAATATACTAAGTGGCAATGAAATAAAATTTAACTTAAATAAGAGTAAATGGGATGATTTTATAAAATAGTCCATAAATGAATTGATATGAAATGTGTTAATAAAAAGTAAAATAATTGATGTTTGAATAAATTGAATGTAAATGAGATAGATGTGAATAAATTGGAAGTAAACCAATTAAATGTTAATAAAGAATGGATGTTAAATAAGGATTGAAGTTTATAAATTAACTATGGACATTAGATAATGCAGATTGATATAGTTATGAATTAATTGGATGAATATAGATGGTTGAATGTTTTTTTTTTGTTGCAAACCATTGTTATTACCGCTTTTGATTTGATACAAATCTAATGGTTGTGTATTAGCATTTTTACTTATGATTTGGATTTAAAATTCATGTTATATAGTCTATTAAACTCATACATGCTTTCTATATCCTTTATATGTAACTAATATTCTAATTTGAGGTAAGATACGTACATACGGAGGCCATTTGGATGTATATGTGAATTTGATTTGCTTTTGCTTGCTTAATATGAGCGAACTCGCTCGTATTAATAATAATAAAGTACATATCAGGGATTACATACCATACTTTTATATTTTTTCCCTATGAGATGCTTCATCATTGAGTTGAGATATATATTTTGTATATATATTTGTATTGTAAAATTTTTACGATCAAAGAACGCAAAGGAGATGCTGCCAAAAATTTTCGTAAATTCGGATGTTAGAAAATTTTTGAGATTTAAATTTTTTAACTTTTTTTTTTTATAAATATGTTGTAATTTCCATAAAGTCAGCAATGGAGTGACGTAGCGGAAGCGTAGTAAAGGTTTTGAAAAATAAGATTTTAATGTTTTATAAGTTGATTAATCTGAGAAAATATATCGTAAGTTTGATTCTTTACTCAACCCCTTTTTGAGGATAAAAAGTTTTGAGTAGAGGAGATTGTAACGGCTCGTACTTTTAACTATTTTAAATTAATAAATTTAATACGATTTTTGAACAAAAATGGTTAGAAATAAACATCGAATGATTTATTAATGTAATTTATTTAATATGAACTTGAATAAAATTTTAAAATAATACTTTTGATAAGGTTTAAGGAAATTATTTGTATTAGAATGAAGTTCAATATATTGAATGTGTTTATAATTAATAGCAAGAATTGAATAATAAATGTTGAACTTTTTAGATGAAAATGAAATAATTGTTGATAACTAACATTCATTCGAAATAATAATTATTAATGTAGTTTATGAGATAATTAAGTTGTTTAAATTTAATATTGGAAACTATTTAAATAATTGAATCCTGAATTTAATATGAACGAAAATGATGTCGGAAGTTGATTTAAATTTTATTTGAATAAGAATGAAGTTTGTTAACTTTTAAAATTGATTTAAAGTAAATAAACTGATTTTGAAATTACTTATATTAATTAACATGTAAAAATAGCCTTTTTAGGCACAGTCTTAGATTTCAACGAAACCAGTTTCATCGGATTCGTAATAGTGAATTATTATAGGATTTCAAGTCTCGTAGCAATCAGACTTATCGTTTGGTTGTACGAGCTTGAAACGCATAGATTTTTTTTAAAGACATGCACTATTGTCCCAGCGGTTAAGTGATTCGACTTTGGTGCGAGAGATCACAAGTTCGAACTTGCGTAGCATGATTCAAACATTTATTGATACACGATTTATGGTTTGTTGTCCCAGTGACATGTTGTATCTAAGTATCATTTACAAAAAAAAGAAATCATCTAAGGAATTTAATTAAAATAATTCGATTTTGAAAAGCTATCTTCTGAATATGAATGAATTGGCTCCTGAGACTAGTTCCATCATGTTCAGAATGGGGGTATAACATATAGAACGTAAGGCGGCATGCTTCGTTTGGAGTTCCGAAAATTTATGTGTGATAGTGTCGGAAATTTATATATAAGGCCATTATAATTATTTTTTGGTCCATACTATTACTGTTGATGTTGGTTTCGATTGGTGCACCTTGATTTTAGGATGACCTTCCTTTGACTTGATATGGGATGGATGGATGTGGTGGGCGATCGTGGTTATGATGCGTTACCACCAGCCTTGCAACCCGAACAAGTAGTATCCTACCCTGGGCCTTGCCTTACGTGTCTTTTCATACTTTTATCCTAATACGAGACCACTACGAGTTTGGTTTGGTGTTGTCGTATCACGACACACCCCTATCCCCCGATGTGCTACTGGGGCGTTATATGCAAATTATACAACAAATGCTCAAAAACACGTTAAGGGGGATTAATGTAAAGCCTTAACGTTAAGAAAACTATTTATTTTATTGATTAGACATAATATGTGTAGCGTATTCCACTATATATTGATAATCTGACGGATCCTTAAGAGTTGGAAAATCCTGTAACATCTCTTGAGTTATTGCACGCACGTTATACATTGGATTGGAGATGTAAAACCCCGTAAACATCTCTGATGATGTTACACTTTTGTTGTATGTGATATTGATTTGACTCACATAAGGATATTTTAGTCCTGACTTGTGTGTGTTGTTTTACTTTATGCTTGGATCGATACCGAGTTTTCAGTGCATTGAAGATTATTATTATGGAGGACAAAGATGAAGATTTGGTATATTATATTACTAGTATTATTCCCTTGCAAAATGTTGTTCTGCTGCACTGTTTTTCTTCTTCTGTTGTATGTATGTATAACTCTGATAGATGTTGTAAAATATAATCAAATGTATAGTATAATCAATTTCATAAACTGTTTATTTGATTATTATATTTTGTCATTCTGCTGTAAGATTCTGTGTTTGTTTTCATCTTCTCTTATTTTTCTTAATTAACCCCATTGATTATCTTTTTTTGGGATTATTTTGAGTTGGACATGTTTTGTTTATTGTCGACTTAAACTTCTGAAATGCGGGTCGTCGCAGTTGGTATCAGAGCTTTGGTTTAGCGATAACCTTTGCTTCTTGGGGTTTGACTCATTAGAGATAGGGTAGTAATACCCTATAATGAGTTGTTTGAGTGTGTGTGCGCGTTTATACACACACATACATGAGAGCGCATACTTGTTAGTGTTATAAAATGTTTTACATTGTGTTTACTTACCTGTTGAGTTGTATATGAATTCTGGTCGGTGCTTGGGATGCCTTGTTATCGTATGGGTTTCTAAACACTTAAATGAGGCAAGTCGACATAATAATATTTTAAAATAGGGTAAATGAAATAATTTTTCCTAAATTATATTTTATATATAAAATCATAATTTTCATAAACCTGTATGATTATTAATAAATGTTAGTTGTTAGGTGTAACGACCTACCATTTCGAACCATTCAAAACAACGATCATCCACTCATGTCAGACCTTAATTGCTTAAAACAACAGATTGTTAATTTAAATTTGGCAAAACTCAGCATATATAGTAAATAAATCAACCACAGAATTACAGATATAAAGTTTTACAATAATAAATAGAGGAATAGATAATTTGTAGTTCATGAAGCTACTACATAAACATCAGAGTCTAAAGCAAATACAATAGAAAATTCAATGTACATAGAAGTCGCTAATCATAAACAACTGGAAATAACTGAATTAACTGAAAAGCTGAATAGATAAAAGATAGATCTCCAAGAAAGCTGCAAACTCCAAAGGCGAGTCTCAAATGCTATGACATTCAGTTTGACCCAAGCATAAATCGAAACACAAAACACTTGAGTTAGGATTGACATTCTTATGCCAGTAAATAAACTCAAGTGAATTGCCAAGTGAAATGCAATATAACTTAAAGGATGTTGGGATTCCATCCTTTAAGGATCCATTAAACTATCTACATACATAGTACAATAAGCTACATAGATAATGTCTATAGTAAAGTAAATTGTTAAAATAGTATTTAGGCATTATCCATATCGTCTTTAACACATTTTTATATAATTCCTCTAGTCGATACATATATCGTAAGCTCCACCAAACTGATGGAATATTTAGGGAGTACTCCATAGGTACGGTACAAACCAAACTCATAGTGAGCGCGATAAGCATATGACAAGGCATGTGAGGCAATGCCCAAGGTAGGATACTACCGTTTTTACACTCCCGGTCTGGTGGTAACGCATAGCAGCTGCTACCGTCCACCTTGAGACATACTCTCATAATCAAAGGTGCAACCAATCAGATCACAAAGTAATAGATATGGTATCGAAGAAATGTGCCCGATAGGGGAAGCCACCCAACTTGTCCCGGTTTTGCTCCTGTTTTAGCCATATCAAGCTAACTCGAGGGAGTCAGGGCTGCGTTCATACCTCATACAGACATTCGCCAAACCATCCTACTTCGTTTTGGAATCTCCACCATGTGTGCATTTGTTAAAGTGGTTTTCGGTATTGGCAGAGAGTATGGCAATATCCGATCCCATTGTTTTTAACAACCAAACGCTTATTTCACACTGTGGTCATTTTTTCATTTCAAACAGTTCATAATCCATATCAAAATATTATATTCATTTCAAATCATGTCACTTTCAAAATCATATTAAGTTTAAATAATAACTGTTCCAACTTAAACAGTTTGAATATTGAAAGCAGTTTATATATTGGAATACTTATACATTAAAAATAGTTTTAAAATAGGTTACAGATTAAAATAGGTTATACATTAAAATAGTTTATATATTAAAAATAGGTTATAGATTAAAATAGTTTATATATATTAAAAATAGTTTATTTATTGAAAATAGTTTCAAATTTGAATTGTTTCTTCCAATTTCACAAATTAAATCAATCTCAGTTCAACAATTTCAATCAAAAGGGTTAAAGGTTCAATTCAAATTCTCATTAAAGCCATTTTTAATTATATCGATTTCAAATCCAGGTTTGAACTACAAATTTAAACCATTTCCAATTCAATAAATTTCAAAGTTTAAATATTCAAACATTTACAATAACTCAATTTGATAAATTTCGTTTATATTTCCAAATTCAACTTTAATTTTATTTAAATTTGAAAATATTCACTCAATCATTTTTAATAACATTTAAATAAAATATCAAATTACAAATTTAAATCAATATTAAATATTAAATTCCAATATTTAGATTTGAAAATATTCATTTAATCACCTTTAATCAAAAATCCAGTTATCAAGTTATAAAATTATTTTTTAAAATCTCAAAATTAATAAGTTTCAAATCAATTCTTATTAAATAGATTAAACAAATTAAATTTCAAATCAATTTCAATTTATCTTTCTAACCTTAATTTATTAAAATTATTACAAAATCTATTTTCAAATATTAATATACATTATAGATAAATACTTAAACATATTAAATGTATATATATTAATTAAATTAAATTCTATTAAATTAAGTAAAACTAAACCGTATTATAAAACCTATTTTAAATCTTATTTTATATATTTAAAAATAATAAAAATATACGTAAAATCTTAAAAATTACCTTTTCAATACTTAATTTATAATTTTTTTTTAAAAGTTTGAAACATATAATTTTAAAAATCTAAATTTTACACATATATTAAAATAAAATCTACATATTATATTTTAAAAATCAATATTTATTAATACCCATATATTTTCTTTTCAAAATTTCGAAAATTATTTAAAATAGACCAACGGTGTCTGTATATAGTTTTCTATCCTATGGTCAAGTGATACAGATATTTATAATTTCAATCCGTAGTAATTTAATATTTGCGGGTATATATCATTTCAACCCGCAATCCTAAAATGAAAAAATCAATAAAATCGTTCGAGTTTATCATTTCTACCCATAATTATTTTCCTTAATCTATAAGATCATTCAGGTATGTATCATTTCAACCCATAGTGATTTCCTAAACCAACTAGGACTTGCAGTGTGAGAACAATATAACAATAATATAAAACAACATAACATATCAATGATGAGCGCATACAATCATTAACAATTTAAATTAATATATACTAACGAGTAATGTTGTCATATGTAATTAACATAAGTTAACAATTTTAAGTATTAACATATCATATTCAATAATTAAATAATTAATAATTCAAATTTAACAACATATTTCAATTGTCATTTCATGTGAATATAAATTTACTAAACATACGAACGTAATTGTGATTGATCACTCGCCTTTTGAGGCTAAAGAAAAATAGGAATGAACACGATGCCTACACGGACATGCACATGAAGGAAAGCAAAAAGCTACTGTGACTAATTCTGGACAGCGGCGAAACAAAGGCAAAGCATGGTGAACTGGATTCGATGGAAATCAAATATATATATATATATATATATATGTATTTCCTCTTATTTTATTTATTTATAATAAACTAGAGGAAAAGCTGCTGTACAAGGCTGGAGTTAAAGGCGACTACTGCACTCGAAGGGGTACTCAACATTGGGTTCGACTGCACAAAAATTCTTTGAAGACTAGAATGCATATGTGCGGAGGTAGGCTTGAAGGAAAGGGTTGACTCAAAGGCGGCGGCTAGGGAAAAGATAAGGCGTGTTTGCTGTATGGTGGCTATGTATTAGGTAGTCCGAGGAGAGAAGGCAATAGAGAGGAAGGAAGTGGCTGGAGATGGCGCAGAGTTAGGATGAGCGATGGGTGAAGTGATGTGGGTCTGCTCGGCTGTTGGGAAGGTGCAAGCGGATTCAGTGGATGAGAATATGGCTGACGTGGGATGGGAGATGCAGGATCGAGGCTGAAGGAGGGTTATTTGGTCGATGGCGGATCTGGTGCGGGTCTGACTAGTGGAAAGAGTGGAAGCAAAGGGGAATGGCGAATTGCTGAAGCAAGGTGATGTTGTAGGTGTGAGGCTGCTGTGGAGGTTGCGGGAGGACAGCGAGAGGGAGGGTGGTGTTGCGGAGGGCTGTGGTTGGTCTGATGTTGATGAATCACAGTGGGAGGTATGCGTTGTTAGTCATTGAGATGATGGTTTTGATGACAACAACCTTAGGACTTGTTATAAAATATAAATACTAACATTATAGTTTAGATATATATGTATATGCAGGATATGAACATGCAGGTACCAAGAATGAAGACTATACAGTATAGAGATTCAAGACTGAAGATATCAAGATTGAAGACTCATGAGTATCAAGATATTAAGAGTTCAAGATTTCAATAGTACAAGATAATGAATCTAGAATTATGTTAAAACTTCTTGAAAGCACTTACATCGTTATTTGAAATTTATTCGTGGAATGAAATCCACTTCGAGCCTGTTAAAGGGATGGAATCCTAGTGGGATGGAACCCACGACAATATCTAGTGGAACATATAATGGTCCTATTTTGATATCCACTAATTTTATAAAAATGCTTTTCAAAAATATATCTCTTGTTTTTAAAAAAGGTTTGCAAAACTTTCTTTTCAAAAAGACATCTCTCTTGGTTTTAAATAACTTAGCCTCAAAACTATCTTTATCATTTTTTATATTTTGATTTCAAAACTGTCCTTTTTTAAACCGTCTCTTGTTTTAAATATTTAGCTTTAAAATATTTATATGCTCAGATTTTAAATAACTTTATATATTAAGATTATATATATTAAAAATTACTTTCTAAACTCTTTTAAATGTTTAAACTATATCCAAATATATTTACAAAGTTTATAAATTGTATTGATAAACTATAAAAACCAATTTTAATAAGAAAATCAAAACATCAATTTTTCCTTGAGCATGCTGACATCCATCAACCCCATAGGTCGACATGGTGTTCATTATTTTCAAATTTCAATTTTCAAAAGAAGTGTCTATTCGTCGTATCCTTTCACGAAAGATATGGCTGTTGATCTACTATAAATACCAGTAAGTTCTAAATAATTTTTTTATTAGATTTCATTTATTTTCTCTCCTCTTCATCTTCCACATTTATTCTAAAGAATCCTAAACTATACTCTGTCGAAATACCAAGTGAATAAAACTTTATTATCTCTTGTTTGATTCTCTGCCACTCTCAGATCTCAGTGCTATTCAAAGTTATAGGATCATTTGTAAATCAAACTGTTGATTAAAAGGTGCGGTTGAGCCTTGAAATCAATTGGTGTGATTGTAGCCTCGAAAATCAATTAGGTGATCTTGTAGCCTGGTTAAATCAAAAGAGTTTGCCCTGGACTCGAATATAGGAGGGTGTACCTCATAGCCTTGAAATCGAGGGTGTAATCTGGGAGATTATTTTGATAAGAAATCCGTACAATTGTACGGGATCGGATGTAGGCTAGCTCCGAACCAATATAAAGTCATGGGGCGTTCTTTCTTTTACTGCTTTTATTTAGTATTTGCATCTGTGTCTGATTCTGTGATTATATCTGTGTTTGTGAATTGCATTTGTTGGTGACTAAATTACATAAGTTTCAAAAAGATTTAGAAATCCACCAAACACTATTCTCCCCCTCTAGTGTTATTCCAGCCTTAACATCCGTAATCCGCATTTCTCACTTTTGGTATCAGAGCGTTGGTTTTCAAAGTTTTCATAATCTGAATGTTGAAAAGTTTTAAAAAATGGCTACCAACACTGGTTCTGTTAACACTATCACTAGTTCATTTGTAGAGGGTCAGTTTATTGTCGGACCACCACTTTTTAATGGCAGTAACTATGCATATTGGGCATGTAGAATGAAATTATATATAAAGTCAACAGGTTTAGACACTTGGAATATCACACAAACTGAATATTCTAAACCCACAACTAGTTTTGCACAGTGGACTGCTGAGCAAAAGACTATTGCACAATATAATTCCAAAACCGTGAATATTTTATTTTGTTCACTTGATAGGATTGAATTCAATAGAGTATCTATTTCTTAGTCTGCATATGATATTTGGAAAACTTTGCAAGTTACTCATGAAGGAACAAGCAAAGTCAAACAGACCAAAATATCCATACTCACAAATCAGCTTCAATTATTCAAAATGAATTCTAATGAGTCCATTTCGGATATGTATAGTAGATTTCAGGATATTGTGCATTCTCTAATATCATTGGAAAAAGTTTTTCCGAAGAAGATCAAGTCAGAAAAATTCTAAATTCTCTTACTTCGGAATGGGATCAGAAAACTCTTACAATCGAAGAAGCAAATGATATCAGTACTTTAAAGATTGAAGAATTGATTGGAAATCTAATGTCATTCGATGTACAAATGCAAGGGAGAAGAGATAGCAAGGCATTCGAAAAGCAATTGCATTCAATTCATTAACAGATGGTTCAGACTCAGGAAATGATGATGATGAAGAAAAAGCTTTTATAACAAAGAATTTTCGGAAGTTTATGAAATACAGAAAGATAAACAACTTCAAAAAGAATGATCATAGGAATTTTGTAAACCATAATGAAGTACCAAACCATGTCAAATGTTTCAACTGCGATTAATAAGACCATCTTAAAAGAGACTGTTTGCATCCTGATAAGAAAAAGTTTCCTGCAAGCAATGATTGTACAAAGAAAAGGAAAATAGTATATATCGCTGCACTAGACGATTCATACTCAGACCCATCCTCAAGCAATGAGGATCAGAAGATGGAAAATTCAAATACGTGCTTTATGGCTATTCATGATTTCGATGATCTTGGAGATACGAATCTAGAAAAAGGTACACGTTTACAACATATCGGTTGAAATTGTTTGTTTAAAATTGTTTGATTATTTTTGAAATTATGTGTTGTTTGAATTTTAATTTTTTTAGTATTATGTTTATTTTAATTTTTTTAATATTATAGTATTTTTTATTAAAAGGGTATTATTATATTTAATATTACTCCAGAAAATATATAGACATTAAAAATAGTATATGTATATTGATATTAAATTATATAGTAAAATATAAGTCACATGAATTCTCTGACCCATGTCGACATGTCCCTACCCATGATGTCGACATCCATGTCAGAAATTTGAAATTTAAATTTAAATTCAAATCTTTGAAATTCTCTCCATCTTTTCACCGAACCTAATATTCTGGAAAGGTACCTCTTGACCAGAGAACATGTCTATTAAATATCTATTTATTTCCATTATCTTATCATACCTTTTCACTTTCATTTTAAAATTCAAACTCTCTTTCACTCTTTCAAACTTTCTACTCTCTTCAAAAATGGCTTCTTCAAGAACTCCATCCACAATGAGGCTGTCTAAAACCATTATAGAGTATCTCTATAATAGTTTGGAAGCAATAAAGGCTTATATAAGCTATGTAATTACGGAAAAGTTCATACGGAAAAGTTTTCTACCTTTAGCAATTTCTCTACATATGAAATCAATACTCTTCTTGAAGAGAATCATATCCTTAGTCTTTTTGACAATTCTGAAAATGATTTTACTTGTTACCCAAATCTTGTTAAAATGTTTTATGCGAATTTGAATCGTGGTTTTTACGAAGGAAATGAAGATGAAATGTGGAGTAGTGTTAAAGGCACTAAAATTGTTTCAAATTGTGAAATTTTGGGCAACATTCTCAATTACAAGAATTCAAGAATATATCTTTATACTTTTAATATTGATGAACACGATCTTAAGACATTTCATCACATTTTCAAAGGAGATGACAATTTTGAATTTAAAAATCGTAACTTTCATCTGAAAGCACGTATTGTTAATCTTATTTTACAACATACTATCACTCCTAGATCGATAAATTTCAATAACCCGACTTTAAAAGTTTGTAAAGCTCTTTTTTCTATCTTTGGTCATTGTGACATTAATTGGGCACAAGTGATTATGGATGAACTTCGTCCTAAGGGTTTGAAAATGGTGAGAAACCCTTGTATCATGGAATCTATCACACTCGGATTTTTAATTACTTTGGTGTTGATTACAAAAGGAAAGAATTTGTTTCAAGAAAAGTGTTTAATCATGCCAACATTGTTCTCATGAAAATTCCTTTCATATTTCAATAATATGAATCTCTTGCTAAAAGCATGAAAGATTGGAACATGAAGATATGGAGGAAGAATATGAAGAAGAAGAACAAGTGGAGGAAATGTAAATTGAAAAAGATAATGATGAAACATCCTTGGAAAGTATTGAATATCCTACCAATACTAACAATCCTCACAACAAAACTCTCCTCAAAAATCAAAAGATTATAGTGGAAAATCAATGGATTCTCAGAAGATCCGTTAGTAAGAAGTTGGATAAAATGTCCACTAATATGAACAAATTCTTTGCTAAAGTTGGTCGGAAACTTGGCTTATTATCCTCCTCCTCATCCTCTAGCACATTCTAAGAACTAGGTTTTGATGTATTAGTTTGTTTTGTGTGAGCTTATATTGTTCTTTTTATCATATTATGTAGTATCTTATGTATCATCTCATCTATTTATAAAAATCATCTATCTTATGTTTTTCTACCTTATTGTGCCTCTGGAATAAACATTAGTATAGTATATAAATTTACGTATACATACTTATTCACAAAATAAATAAGACAATAAATTAACAGACCCATGTCGACATGCCTCTACCCGCTATGTCGACATATAATTGTTTGATTTGGTTATTTTTGAAATTTTGAAATTAAAATAACTAACTCGTGTCTATTCGTTTTAAATGAATTTCTGCCTATTTAAACTCTTGTTTCTACTAGAAATTTGTAATCTTTTCATTTCTACTTTTCTCCATTTGCATCTCTTCACTACTTATCAAAAATGGCTTCCTCTTCTCAAACTCTAAGTGATAATCTTGAAGAAACTCTCAATTCATTCAAGAATATACTTACTTTTATTCTCCGCAATTAAAGGCATTTAGAACCAAGTCAAATGAAGATGATAAAAGAACAAGAGAAGCATTTCGATGCCCTCCATTGGATGATTTCTGCCCTAAACAAAGATGATCTCGATGCAAAGCCTGTAGGAACTTTGATTCAAGATAACGAAGATTGGGAAGTTATTAAAAAGGATCCTATCTTTGGAGAAGAAGGATGGGTTGAAGTTCCTAGAAATATTTGATCTCCTTATGGTTTGAATTGCTTGTTTTTGAATTGTGTGATTTGATTTGATTTGATTCGATTCGCTTTGATTTGATTAGAATTGATTTGGTTTGAATGAATTGTATAACATTATATGAAACATAGTATATATGTATTGGGTTTAAACTTTCATATCTGTCATGTCTTTATTATTAACTTATGTTATTTTATATATATGTATACTTTATCATAACTTGTCATAGGTACTCCAATATAAGACTAAGGAGGAGTTATATAAGTTTAGAATTAGTTTTTGTTGATGACAAAGATGGAGAAATATAAAATAGAGCAGTTAGAGTACTTAGGCTTAGATTAAGGGGGAGTTATTAGTCTTAGGGGGAGTTATTGTGAAGGTCGAGTATATTTTATAAACATAGGTTGTCATCATCAAAAAGGGAGAGATTGTTAGTCCTTGAGATGATGGTTTTGATGACAACAACCTTAGGACTTGTTATAAAATATAAATACTAACATTTAGATTATATATATATATATATAAATATGTATGTATGTATGTATATACAAGATATAAACATGCAGGTACCAAGAATGAAGACTACACAGTATAGCGATTCAAGACTGAAGATACCAAAATTGAAGACTCATGAGTATCAAGATATCAAGAGTTCAAGATTTCAATGGTACAAAATAAGTATTGAGTCTAGAATTATGTTAGAACTTCTTGAAAGTACTTATACCTTTATTCGAAATTTATTCGTGGAATGGAATCCACTTCGAGCCTGTTAAAGGGATGAAACTCTAGTAGGATGAAACCCATGACAATATCTAGTGGAACATATAGCGGTCCTATTTTGATATCCACTAATTTTATAAAAATGCTTTTCAAAAATATATCTCTTGTTTTCGAAAAATGTTTTCAAAACTTTCTTTTCAAAAAGACATCTCTCTTGGTTTTAAATATTTTAACCTCAAAACTATTTTTATCTTTTTTAATATTTTGATTTGAAAACTGTCCTTGTTTTTAAAACATCTCTGGTTTTAAATATTAAACTTTAAAATATTTATATACTCAGATTTTAAATCACTTCATATATTAAGATTATATATATTAAAAATTACTTTCTAAACTCTTTTATATGTTTATACTATATTCAAATATATTTACAAAGTTTAGAAATTGTTTTGACAAATTATAGAAACCAATTTTGATACGAAAATCAAAACATCAATTTTTCCTTCAGCATGTCGACATCCCTCAACCCCCCATGTCGATATGGTGTCCGTTATTTTCAAATTTCAATTTTTAAAAGAAGTGTATATTCGTCGTATCCTTTCACGAATACATATGTCTGTTGATCTACTATAAATACCCGTAAGTTGTAAATGATTTTTTTATAAAATTTCATTTAATTTCTCTCCTCTTCATCTTCCATATTTATACTAAAGAATACTAAAATATACTCTGCCTAAGTACCAAGTGAGTCAAACTTGATTATCTCTTATTTGATTCTCTACCACTCTCTCCATAAGATCTCAGCGCTATTAAGAGTTATAGGATCTTTTGTAAATCAAACTGTTGAGTAAAAGGCGTGGTTGAGCCTTGAAATCAATTGGGTGTGATTGTAGCCCATGAAATCAATTAGGTAATCTAGTAACCTGGTTAAATCAAGAGTGTTTACACTGTACTCGAATACAGGAGGGTGTACCTCGTAGCCTTAAAACCGAGGGTGTAATCTAGGAGATTATTCTGATAAGAAATCCGTACGATTGTACGGGACTGGATATAGGGTAACTCCGAACCAGTATAAAATCATGGCGTGTTGTTTCCTTTGCTGCTTTTATTTAGTATTTGATATGTATCTAATTTTGTGATTATATTTGTGTCTGTCAATTGCATTTGTTGGTGATTAAATTACATAAGTTTCAAAAAGATTTAGAAAATCCACAAAACACTATTCAGCCCTCTTGTGTTATTCTAGCCTTAAGAT
The DNA here is from genome assembly GCA_030765085.1 of Allium cepa. NCBI lineage: Eukaryota > Viridiplantae > Streptophyta > Magnoliopsida > Asparagales > Amaryllidaceae > Allium > Allium cepa. The sequence continues at coordinate 689,730,482 of CM060942.1, read as the reverse complement.
CCGTAATCCACATTTCTCACTTGCGTGCTGTCGAGGCGGAGTTCGATGGCTGAGAGAGGGCCGGGTTCACGGGTTTAGTGTGGGTGGTGTTCGGGTAAGTGGTGGCGTGTGCTTGCGGTGCTGTGGTTGTGCAGTCAATGGGTTAGAGTGGGAGAGGTGAAGCGGTGTGGAGGCTATGGGTTGTCACGTAGCTGCTAGGTACGACCTTGGGAAGCAAGGCAAGATGGAGAAGGCTGGAAAACTGTCTAGTGAAGGCGGGTCTAGAGGGAAGTCAGGTTACTGCGTGGAGCTATGGAGTTCAACATGGAAGTTGGCTGTTGCGTTTGTTGTAGGGGCGGGTTGCTGAGTAGGCGATGGGATAACGGAGTGGGTTGGAGAGGAGGTCGGCATGTAGAGCAAGGCTGTGGTGGTTGTAGATAAAGATGACGAAGCCGAATAAAAAAAGGAGAGAGAAGTTTCACGAAGAAGGAGCTAGGTTTCTCTAAAAGCAAGTATACGAGCTAATTTGTTATTGTTGTTGTTATTATTATTATTATTATTATTATTTATATAAAGCTAGAAGAGAATGAATAGAAGAAAGGAGGGGAAGAGACTAAAAGATGTAAAGGAATCAAGAAATATAAATTAAATATAGGGAATAGTGAAAATCAAAACTGAATTTTAGGAAATATTAATTGCTAGTGTCCATTAGTTTCAGCCGATGGAAAATTGAATGGACACAAAATACTCTAGGGGTTCCAATTGGGTGTCGATACGACTAACTATTTTCGCAAATTTCACCATGTACTGGATGCCGAAATGCACAAATGAATATATTGTAGAGGTCAGCACGACGAGATGAATAGAATGGTACACAGATATGAGAGATACAACTGTCCAATCAAAACTCGATATTCGCTGCCAAATGTTGCTAAACCTCCGAAAATAGGATAAACGGAGCTCGATGAGTCCAAATTTGGCGAAATGAATTATGACGTCTCAATCAGGAAATGATAAACATTTTTATTATGTGAATATATTCAGTTTTTAAAAATAATTTATTTCCATCATATTTAATTGATTTTAAATTTATATTGAAAATTTACAACTGAACAAATTTTCATATTTTCCATCAAAAATATGACACTTGCTATGTTTAAATAGACACATACCAAATATCAAAATTTCATTGCTAAATTGTATAGTTTAAAATTTCATGAAAAATTTAGTTAATTACGTTACTTAAAATCGTTAAATTTTTTGGGTCATTATACTCTCCCCACTCAAAACTTTTCGCCCCCGAAAAGAATGAGATAGGAGAACAGAAGCAACATAAAGGAAAGATAGATTTGAAATGCATAGTACCAGATGTAACAATTAATTCAAAACCATATAAATTTCATTTTTGGACATTTTATTACTTAAATTTATATTGTATACTATTTAATTACATGTTCTCATTACATTCAAACTTTTTCTAGGTAATTTTTATTAATGTTTCCAAATGTAATTGAGCACTATACAAATGTATCCTTTTATTTACAACTTTTCTATTAAGGAAAATTTAGTTTGAACATTTTATTACTAGTTTTCTCTTGTATAACCTTCATTACATATTCACATTTACATTTTAACTTTTTGAATATTTCAGGTAAGTTATATATGTTTTAGAATGCAATTGAGTATTATACAAATAAGTTTTATCCTATTTCAACTATTTCAAGTTGTTTCAATTCAATTTCTCATTTTAGACACTCCAATTATTCAAAAACTTTACTCCATTTCAATAATTGAAAACCATTACTTAACATAAATTTTAAGAGTTAAATTTTCGGTTTCACTTCAAACCATTTTGAAATACATACATACATACATACGTACGTACGTACATACATATATATTTGTACATCAAATCATACTTAAGAAATTCAAATCAATTCCATTTTCCTAAACAAAAGTGCAACAAAGCTACTAAGTGGTCTCCCCACTTTGAGACTCGAAAATGAATGTCGTGATGCTGCAATCATCATCGAAATTATCTTCCAATGACATAAGAGGAGAGTACTGACTAACTTCTTTTAAAATTCTTTGGCAATAATTTGCATTCGAAAATACTTTCAAAGCATATATTTTTCAAAGCTTTGAAAACCAAATTTTGAAAAGAACTTAATTCTCAAATCCTAAATTTAAATTCATTTCATTTGCAAAATAAATTTATAAAACATGTTTTAAAAATTTCAATTCCTTGTAACATACAACAATAGTTAATAGTTTAGGAATGTTGAAAAAACAATAAATGATAATCTAGTACTATCATTTCTAACAACCCATTCATTTAACTATCTAATTTTAGAAAATTATACTTTTATATATAAAATATAATCATACATAAAATTATTTCATTTACTAATTTTGAAAACAATATTGTGTCAGTTTGCTTTGTTAAGTGTTTTGGAATTCCTATCGATAACATTAGCTAGACGAATCGATCGAAACCCAAAATTCAAAATTAACAACTAAAACAATACAATATAAAACATTTTTATATTAATTACAAATACCTTCTCTCATAGGATGATTCAAGAATGGATTTTTGAACAAGGATAGAGATTCAAATTTAAAGGGACCCTAATCAAAGAGAATTCTATCTAAGAGATAAGCTCAAGAGGAAGATAAAATAATTAAATTACAAAAGAGAAAAGATGGATAGACTTACATTAATCGCAACGACCTTAACCGGTTCAACCGAGACTCCATTTTCAGAAACAATGTGCCTAAGGAACGGACTTCATTCCTCTAGAAATGGCATTAAGAAAATTTGGCTTTCAACTAATGCCTCCTAAGATTTTGTAGCACATAGCCCAAATGAGATTCATGCTCCTTCTCCGCCTTAGAAAAGACGAGAACACCATCAATGAAAATGGGGACAAACTTGTTGAGAACATCGCGAAAAATGCAATTCAAAAGATCGACGAAGAAGGCAGGTGCATTGGTTAATCCAAAGGGCACGACTAACCATTCATAGAAACCATTCTCCATCCGAAAAGCTGTCTTGGGAATGCTTTCCTCAGCTACACGAAGCTGGTGAACACTGGTAGCAGGATCGAGCTCTAGGAATAAGATCGATGTGGAATTCAATTTACCGCTTGGGAGGAAGAGAAGTGACTTCACAAAGACATCCGGAAATATTTGGACAACAAGGGTGGAGTCAGATCAATAGGCTGAGCATCTAGCGAAAAGATAAACTGCCTGCATAATCCTGAGGCATTTGACATATGATCACAAGAGAATTACCCTGGTCGTCTACTAAAGAAATGGTACTGGCTTTGCAAGAGATAACAACATCATATCATTTTGACCAATAATCTCCAAGTAAGATATCAAATGAATCAAAATCGAGGACGCAGAAATCTCCGATGAAACGATGCCTGTTGTAAAGGAGTTTCGCCCCTTTACAATTCATATTAAGGTTAGCGGGACAACCAATGGGATTAGTGACAAAAAAGGATGAAGTTGCCAATTAAGGTTGCAAAATGGGCTCAAATTTGTTACAGTGGTCAACAGAAATAGAGCTATGGGATGCTCCAGTATCAAAAGAACATGAACAGAAAATACAAGAATGGATTTTATAACAAAGGTAAAGTTCCAAAATTCAAAAGAAATCCAAATCAAAGAGGATCCTAGCAAAAAATTTCAAGCTTGAATGAAGATGATTCAATGATTAATTCTAATCATTCTAGATTATTACTACTGTATCTCTAATGAGTTTTTATTCCACATGAAAAGTTTTGCCTAAACCAGAACTCTAATGCCACTTGTAATGACCAGCCATTTCGAACCATTCAAATTGATAATCATCCACACATGTCAGACCTGAATTGCTTAAAACAACAGATTGTTAATTTATATTTGGCAAAACTCAGCATATACAGTAAATAAATCAATCACATAATCATAGATACAGATTTTTTCAATAATAAGTAGCGGAATAGGTAAATAGTAGTTCATGAAGCTACTAATAAACAGAGTCTAAAGCAAATACAACAGAAAATCCCAAGTTCATAGAAGTGTTTAATACAAAAGCAACCGACAAGTCTAAACATAAAAAACGGGAAATAATTGAAATAACTGAAAAGTTGAATAGATAAAAGATAGATCTCCTAGCAAAGCTCCAAACTCTAAAGGTGAGTTTCAAATGCCGTAACACTCAATCTGACCTGTGCATAAAGAAAAACACAAAACACTCGAGTCAGGATTTACATTCTGATGCCAGTAAATCAACCCAAGTGAAACATCCAAGTGAAATGCAATATAACTTAAAGGATGTTGGGTTTCCATCCTTTAAGGATCCATTAAACTATCAATACATAATACAATATGCTACATAGATAATGTCTATAGTAAAGTAAAATATTAAAATAGCTTTAAGGCGTTACCCATATCCCCCTTAACACATTTTTATATAATTTTCATAGTCTATACATATACTGTAAGCTCCACCAAACTGGTGGGATACTCAGGGAGCACTCCATAGGTGCAGTACAAAGCAAACTCGTAGTGGGCGATAAGGCATATGACAAGGCACACGGGGCAATGCGTAGGGTAGGATACTATCGTTTTGCACTCCCAGACTGGTGGTAATGCATTGCAGCTACTACCGCCTACCTCGAGACATACTTCGATAATCAAAGATGCACCCAATCAAATCACAAAGTAATAGATACGGTATTGAGGAAATGTACTCGATAGGGGGAGCATCCTACTTGTCTTGGTATAGCTCTTATTTTAGCAATATCAAGCTGACTCGAAGAGTCAGGGCTGTGATCATATGTCATACAAACGTTTGCCAAACCATCCTACTTCATTTTGAAACTCCGCCATGTGCACAGTTGTTAAAGTGGTTTTCGATGTTGGCAGAGAGTATGACAATATCCGATCCCAGTCTCTTCAACAACTTAACGCTTATTTCAGACTGTGGTCATTTTTTCATTTCAAACAGTTCATACTTCATATCAAAATATCATATTCATTTCAAAATCGTATCACTTTCGAAATCACATTAACTTTAAATCATAACAGTTCCAAGTTAAACAGTTTGAATATTGAAAGTAGTTTATATATTGGAATAGTTATACATTAAAAATAGTTTATGTTTAAAATAGGTTATGGATTAAAATATCTTATTTATTAAAATTGGTTATATATTCAAAATAGGTTATAGATTAAAATAGTTTATATATATTGAAAATAGTTTATATATCGAAAATAGTTTCAAATTAGAATTGTTTCTTCCAATTTCACAAATCAATTCAAAACACTAGTTCCAAAATTCAATTAAATCAATCTCAGTTCAACAATTTCAACTAAAAAGTTTAAAGGTTCTATTCAAATTCTCATTAAAGCTATTTTTATTTATATCGATTTCAAATTCAGGTTTGAGGTACAAATTTAAACCATTTCCAATTCAATAGGTTTTAAAGTTTAAATATTTAAACATTTGTTATAATTAAATTTGATAAATTTCATTTATATTTCCAAATTGAACTTTAATTTTATCTAAATTTGAAAATATTCACTTAATCATTTTTAATAACATTTAAATAAAATCTCAAATTATAAATTTAAATCAATATTAATATTCTATTAAAATTTATTTAAATTTGAAAATATTCATTTAATCACCTTTAGTTAAAAATCTAGTTATCAAGTTATAAAGCCATATCTTTAAAATCTCAAAATTAATAAGTTTCAAATCAATTCTTAGTAAATAGATTAAACAAATTAAATTTCAAATCAGTTTCAATTTATCTTTCCACCCTTAATTTATTAAAGTTATTACAAAATCTATTTTCAAAATATTAATATAAGTTTTAAATAAATATTTAACATATTATATATATATATTAAATTAAATTTTTATTAAATTAAGTTAAATTAAACCTTATTATAAAATCTATTTTAAATCTTATTTTATATATGTAAAAGTAATACAAATATAAGTAAAATCTTAAAAATTACCTTTTCAAAACATAACATTTTTTTTTAAATTTCCAAATATATAATTTTAAAAATCTAAATTTTGCACATATATTAAAATAAAATCTATATATTATATTTTAAAAAACAATATTTGTTAAAACCCATATCTTTTCTTTTCAAAATTTCGAAAATCATTTAAAATAGACCAACAGTGTTCGTATATAGTTTTTATCCTACAACAAGTGATATAGATATTTATCATTTCAATCTGCAATAATTTGATATCTACGGGTATATGTCATTTCAACCCATGATCCCAAAATTAAAAAAAATCAATAAAATCACATGGGTTTATCATTTCAACCCATAACGATTTTTCCTAATCTATAAGATCATTCAAGTATGTATCATTTCAACCCATAGTGATTTCCTAAACTAACAGGGACTTGCAGTGTGGGTATAATATAATAATAATATAAAACAACATAACATATCAATGATGAGCATATACAATCATTAACAATTTAAATTTAATATATACGACAGGTTATGGTCTCATATGTTAATTAACATAGGTTAACTATTTTAAATATTAACATATCATATTCAAGAATTAAATAACTAACAATTCAAATTTAACAACGTATTTCAATCGTTATTTCAAGTGAATATAAATTTACTAAATATAAGAATGTTAATTGTGATTGATCACTCACCTTTCGATGCTAGAGAACAATGGAAATGAACAAGATGCCTACACCGATATGACCTTGGACACACACACGAAGGAAAGAAAAAAGCTGCTGTGACCAATTCTGAACACGACAAAACAAAAGCAAAGCATGGTGAGCTGGATTCGATGTAAATCAAATATATATATATATATATATATATATATATATAATATACTTCCTATCTTTTTTTGTTTTCTTTTTTATTTATAATAAACCAGAGGAAAAGATGCTGCACACCGTTGGAGTGGAAGGCGATTGCTGCACTCGAAGGAGGACTCAGCAATAGATTTGGCTGCATATAAAATTCTTTAAAGACTAGATGTAAAGACACATATAATAAGAATGCAATTGTGTGGAGGTAGGCTTGAAGGGAAGGGATGACTTGAAGGTAGAGGCTGGGGAAAAGATACGGTGGGTTTGTTGCGTGGTGGCTGTGTACTAAGTAGACCGAGGAGTGAAGGCGACAGAGAGGAGGGAAGTGGCTGGATATGGCGAAGAGTCAGGATGGGCGATTTATGAAGAGATGCAGGTCTGTTCAACTGTTGGGGAAGGTGCATGCAGATTCAGTGGATGGGAATATGGCTGACATGGGATGGGAGATGCAGGCTCGAAGGTTGGATGAGGGCTGCTTGGTGATGGCAGATCCGGTGCGGGTCTGACTAATGGAGAGAGTGGAAGCAAAAGGGAATGGAGGATGGCCGGAGAAAGGTGATGTTGCAGGTGTGAGGCTGCCGTGGAGGTTGCGGGAGACAATGAGAGGGAGGGTGGTATTGCGGAGGGTTGTGGTTAGTCTGATGTTGATGGGTCACGGTGGGTGGTATGCGTGCGATGGAGATGGAGTTCATTGCCGACAGAGGGCCGGGTGTGTGGTTTTGGTGTGGATGGTATTCGGGTTAGTGGTGGCATATGCTTGCGGAGCAGCGGCTGTGCAGCCGATGGGGTGGGTTGGGAGAGGTGAAGGGGTGTGGAGGCTATGGGCTGTCATGTGAGTGCTAGGTACGACCTTGGGAAGCCAGGCGAGATGGAGGAGGCTGGCGAACTGTCAGGTGAAGGCAGATCAGGAGGGAAGACAACCTACTGGGTGGAGCTATAGAGTTCGGCACGGAAGTTGGCTGCAACATTTGTTGTAGGGGCGGGTTGCTGAGTAGGCGATGGGAAGATGAGTGGCATGGAGAGGAGGTCAGCACGTAGAGCAAGGTTGTGGTGGTTGTAGAAGAAGGTGACGAGGCAAGACGAAAATGAGAGAGAAGTTTCACAAAGAAGGAGCTGGGTTTCTCTAAAAGCAAGTGTGCGTGCTAATTTATTATTTTTTTTAATATTTTTTTAGTTTCAAAGCTAGAAGAGAATGAACAAAAAAGGAGGGGAAGAGACTAAAAGATGTAAAGGAACCAAGAAATATCAATTAAATATAGGGAATAGTGAAAATCTAAACTAAATTGAAGGAAATATTATTTTCCAGTGTCCATTAGTTTCAACCGATAGAAAATGGAATGGGCACAGAATACTCTAGAGATTCGAAATGGGTACCAATATGGCTAACCGCTTTGCAGATTTCACTGTGAACTGGACGCCGACATGCACAAATGAATATATTGCGAAGATCAGCACGACGAGACGAACAGAATGGTACACAAATATGAGAGATACGACTATCCTATCAAAACTCGATATTCGCTGCCAAAATGCTGCTAAACCGCCAAAAATAAGATAAACGGAGCTAGAGCAGTCCAACTTTGACGAAATGAATCATGACATCTCACTCAGAATATGATAACATATTTCTTATGTAAAAATATTCAAATTTAAAAAATAATTTATTTCCATCAAATTTAATATATTTTAAATCAAATTGAAAATTTCACAATTGAATAAACTTTTATATTTTACGATGAAATTTTGATACTTGCTATGTTTAAATAGACGCATGCCAAATATCAAATTTTCATTGCTAAATTTTATAATTTAATTTTTCATGAAAAATTTATTTAATTACGTTATTTAAAATCCTTAAAATTTCTGGGTCTTCACATTAGGAGAAGATAATATTTATTTATCATCTATTACTGGTTGAATTAACCTAGAAAAATACTTTGTGAACTCTATTTCACAAAGCGTTCGATAATTAGACTGAATTGAAATCTATTTACAATAAGAATTGTTTGCAATAACAAAGATGTAAATTAACGAAACAATTTCATAATAAGGTAATCGAATTGTATAAGTATGTTTATAATATAACTTATAAATAGGAAGGATTTAAAAGCTAAGAGTTTGAGAATTTAAATCCCGGTGCTTTTGAAATTGTTTTCTAAGATTTTGAAAATAATATTAGTATTATTTAAAAATATTTACAAATATAAATGGTTTCAAATGGAATTAAAAGGAAATAAGTCCAGTAATCCTCTCTTCTATTGCTGGAAAATAACTTTGGCGATGATGACCGCATCATCGACATTCATTTTCGAGTCTCAAAGTGAGGGAGGCCACTTAGTAGCTTTGCTATGCATTGGGTTCGATAAACATATTTTGACTTAAAATTTCTAAATATGATTTGATATATATAAAAGATATGAGTATATATATTATTTCAAAATGATTTGAAATGAATCCGATATTTGAATTCTTAAGTTCCTGTTAATTAATGATTTTCTATTTTAGGAATAAGTGAATTTTTGAATACTTGGAAACTTATAAAATGAGAAATAAGAAATTAAAGCTAAGTGTTTAAATGAAATATGAGAAGTTAAATTATAACTCTTAAATTTCAATATAATGGAAATTTAAACATGTGTAAACTATTTAACACTCTTGTTAACTAAAATGAATAAGATTTGTATAACACACAATTACATTCTAAAAACATATATAAACTTACTAGAAATGTTTAAAAAGTTGAAATGTTAATATGAATATGTAATAGAATATTATACAAGTTTGAACTTAGTAATAAAAATGTTCAAATTGAAACTGTGTTTAAAGAAATGTTAAATGAATAATTTGAGTAGTAAAATGAAAATACTATTTAGATATGAACTTAAGAGAAGGTAAAATAATAATAAATTAAATCATATCTTTGTAAATTGTTTGTAAAATAAAATAAATAAATTTGCAAAGGATGTTTTAAGATTTAGTTGTAGCTTTCTAAGAAAATTATAATTTTAATAATATTGTGGAAAAGAAGATACATCTGTATAAAATGATTATAGACTTAAGAAATGATTAATGAAGTAAGAAAGTTGAAATTTGAATTACGAAATGAATTTTTATTTAAGTCAAGTTGAGTGAAATGAATTAATGAAATAAGTTAATCAAATGAATTATAAGATGAAAGTTAACTTAAGAAAAGTTGAATGAAATTGATTGTGGTAAAAATAAAAAATTTATTTGTATGAATTTGAGTAATAAAATAAACTTTACTTAAGAAAAGTTAATGATATAAATTAATGAAATGAACTAATGAAGTGAATCAATGAATTAATATGAACTTAAGGTATGAAGTAATAATAAACACGGGTTGTGTTTTATGAAATGTTTATAATAACTTAAATAGTTTTATGAAATGGTTTAGAAATGATATTTGTATTAGAAAGAATATAGTAAGTGGGAATGAAATAAAATTTAATTTAAATAAGATTAAACAGAATGATTTTATTAAATGGTCCATAGATGAATTAATATGAAATGTGTTAAATAAAAAGTGAAATAATTGATATTTGAATAAATTGAATGTAAATGAAACAGATGTGAATAAATTGGAAGTAAACCTATTAGATGTTAATAAATAATGGATGTTAACAAGATATGAAGTGTATAAATTAACTATGGAGATTAGATAATGCAGAGTGACATAGTTATGAATTAATTGGATGAATATTAATGGTTGAATGGTTTCTTTTACTGCAAACCATTATTATTACAGCTTTTGATTTCATATAATTGTTATGGTTGTGTATTAGCGTTTATACTTATGAATACCATTTCAGAATTCATGTTATATAGTATATTAAACTCATACATGCTTTCATATCCTCATATGTAACTAATATTGTAATTTGAGTTGAGATAGGTACATACGAAGATCGTTTGGACATATACGTAGATTTGATTTGCTTTTGCATGCTTAATATGAGTGAACTCGCTCGTATTAATAATAATAAGGTACATTTCATGGATTACATACAGTACTTTTATATTTATTCCCTACGGGATGCCTCATCATTGAGATGAGATGTATATTTTGTATATATATTTGTATTGTTAATTTTTTATGATCAAACCACGTAAAAGAGACGTTGTCGAAATTTTCCAATAAATTCGGATGTTAGAAATTTTTTGAGATTTTAAAATTTTTAACTTGTTTTTATGAATATGTTGTAATTTTTTTAAAGCAATAACGGAGTGATGTAGCGGAAGCGTAGTAAAGATTTTGCAAAATAAGATTTTAATGTTTTATAAGTTGATTAATTTGAGTAAAATATATCGTAAGTTAGATTCCTTACTCAACCCCATTTTGAGGACGAAAAGTTTTGAGTGGGGGAGATTGTAACGTCCCGTATTTTTAACTATTTCAAATTATTAATTTTAAAATGATTTTTGAACAAAAATGAATAGAAATAAAAATTTAATGATCTGTTAATGTAATTTATTTAATATGAACTTGAATAAAATTTTAAAATAACAGTTTCGGTATGATTAAGGAAATTATTTGTATTAGAATGAAGTTCAATATATTGAACGTGTTTGTAACCAACAGCAAGAATTGAATAATAAATGTTGAATTATTTAGATGAAAATAAAATAATTGTTGATAACTAAAATTCATTCGAAATTTAATCATTATTAATGTAATTAATGGGATAATTAAGTTGTTTAAATTTAATATTCGAAATTATTTAAATAATTGACTCCTGAATTTAATATGAATGAAAATGGTGTTAGAAGTTGATTTAAATTTTATTTAAATAAGAATGAAGATTATTAACTTTAAAATTGAATTTAAAGTGAATAAATTGATTTTGGAAATTACATGTTTTAATTCACGTGTAAAAATAGCCTTTTTGGGAACTATCTTGGATTTCCACGAAACTAGTTTCATCGGATCTATAATAGTGAATTATTACAGGATTTCAAGTTTTGTAGTGATCGGACTTATCGTTTGCCGTTCGAGCTTGAAACGCGTGGAAATCAGTTAAAGGAATTTAATTAGAATAATTCGATTTTGAAAAGCTATCTTCTGAATATGATGGAATTGGCTACCGAGACAAGTTCCATTGTGTTTGGAATGGGGGTATAACATATAGAATGCCAAGCAGCACTCTTCGTTTGGAGTTCGGAAAATCAATGTGTGATAGTGTTAGAAATTTATATATAAGGCCGTTATAATTCATTTTCGTTAAACCCTATCTTTCAGCGTCGTTCTCTTATATCGAATTAATGGCTAAAAATCACCAATCTTCTCTCCTCGATTTCTTACCATCCACCCAACGAAATCAATCAATTCAAAAAGGAGAAAGGTAGATCTCAACGAGCTCTACGAGGTGGACGGTTGGATCGTGCTAACTCGTAGCTAAATCGCAAAAATCTTGCAAAAAAAAGGCGGCGATTTTTGGGTTTTTGTTCGCAAACGGTGGCATGACCTGGGGTGTGACGACCCAAAAATCTGTACCCTTTGAATCGACAATAATCCATACACGTCCGACCCAAAAAGCACCGACTGACAGAAAGTCAAGAGAAGGAAAAGAAGAGAGAAGAAGAGAAGAGAAGAAAGAGAGAAGATAGAACCAAATAGAACAATACAGAATCTCACATCGTAGCGGAAAATGTATAATATCATATCAATAATCCTTACAAAACAGAAACTGTATATATAAACACATCAATCAGAGTTCAACAATCAATCAATAGTTATCAGCTTGAACAGTTATAGTAACCTGTCCTCACAATTGCCGATAATATACAACAACAAACAAAGCACAACGGATAATCAAAACAAGTACGTGTATACGAAAATGAAGATCTCCAGCTCTCATGTTGAAGCTCCAAAAGCACCAAAGCATAACCTGTAGATATACTCGGTCTGACTCGAGCATTGAAAGGGAAGAACACACGGATCAGTCTGGTAAACCAGCGTGAGAAACATACTCAACTGAATTTATTAAATTACCAAAATTTTCCTTAGTTTTCAAAACAAAAGTATCTCGTAAGACAAGTCCACACATAAACACGGACATGTTTTTACCTTACGATAACTAAAACATTTCATATCAAATGTCATGTTATATTATAGTAGTGTCTACTATATACAAATAATATTAATCATAGCCAAAATTGTTACACTGATTAAATTCCAGCATATAGCCCAATTGGGTAATACAATCAAAATGGCAAACACGTAGTGTTTGGATTTCCATAAAAATGTCCAGGTGAAGGGACTACCTTCCGAAAGGGTACATCTCTAGATGGATGTCCCGAGGCACAGAACATCTGCCCTCTACCAACACAAGACCGGTCCACCTCTATAACTAGATGGTACCGAATATGTCATCCTCCGGTCGTTACCGACCTTTACCGAGGGCCCTCATAGCATATAAACCACATAATCAGATACATGACGTCATAGCGTGCAAAGATACATCTAGAAGAGGATGATCCCATCCTACTTGAGAATGACCCGTTTAGCCTTGCCGCATCTAACCCTGTTTTGGTCATTTCCGGTTGATGAGGCTAGATGTAACGACCCGTAAAATTCGATGGTTTAAAATGAGTCAATTTAATAAGATTTTAATTTAATTTGGAAAGAAATAAAGTCTTAAAATTTATATTGGAGCGAATGTAAAAAAATTGATGTAGCAATTGTAACTAAACGTTAACAATATAATATTTATATGGCAATAAATTGAAATAATATAAATTGTCATACTTGGTTATAGGTTTAAAATAAGAAACCAATAGAAAAGTTGAATTTGTGAAATATTAATAAAAATATTAACTAGGATGGAATTCATTTATATAATGATGAATAGTGAAAATGGTTACATTTGGTTTTAAAATAGAAAAGGAGTAAATAAAAGTAACTGTTGAGTAAACCAATGAAATAGTTGAAGATAAGTAATTACAATGAGTGTTGTTGATGATAAACGTACTTAAATGGTAATAAATCGAATATAAGGAAACAAAGGCATTTATTGGATTAATTAATGAATTCATGGAAAAACATAAATGTCCTGTAGGTGATTTATAATATTGTTGGAAGTGAAACTTATTAAGTATGAAACCAAGGAAGTAAATTAATTAAGAATATAACTAGTAATTAATATACATACTTGGCAAATATAACTAAATAGTATGAAATAAAGCATGCATTTATGATATGAAATACAAGTCAATGTTAACTTCACCTATGAATGTCAATTTACTGAATAGCAGGGTTTTAAATCAAGTAACGGATTTGTTAAAGTTTCAATTGATAATTTATAAAATTTAATGTGAAATTAATTGCAGTTAAGTGACCTAATTTTGCAGTTAGGATAAATTGATTTGTCATAAAAGATTGTTAATTCCATAGAATGTAACCAATGTTAATTTCATTCATAATATAACAAGTTGGATCTATTGTAGTAAATGGAATTTAATATTCAATCATTTGAAATTAAGATAAATAGGGATATTAATGCAATATGATATAGACCATGATAATCGCACCGTAAATTGAAATTGATTGAATAGCTAAATCTGTGCATACCCAATTAATTGAAACAGATGGTAAAGTTTTAATTGATTGAAATCAGCAAATTGGAAATTAAATTCAAGTTATAATAATTGGTGAAATAATACGCAGTAAAATTGTAATTTGACATAATCGATGATAGGTAAGAAATTTTATTTTAATCAATTGTTAATAGGTTATGAATGGGAGTAGATTTGGCTTATTGTGATAACTATTAATTGTTTACCTATATATATAATTTAGTAAACTAGATCTAAATCCATTTCAATAAAACGTAATTAATCACTACGTTGATATAAATATGGTTGATTACTGGAAATATTAGGAATTGGATTTTACAGTAATGTAAAATTTACCCATAAGATAATGATTGACTGAATTTAAAAGAATGGAAAGTAAAAATTTTAAGTTAATTGAAGTATAAAAAAATTCAATAATTGAATTAATGGAAATAAATGAAATTTAACACTAAATTATTATGTTAATAGAAAGTTAGATGGAATGTAAGAATATTATGGTAATAGTTTGCAAATTCAATGTAAAATTTTATCCGTTTAAGAATAGTGAATTGAAAAGAATGAAAGGTGAATCTAATATAATTTTGGAAATTAAATTTATAAATTTTGAATTTAATGAAATTAGGGTTAATATTGAAATTTTATAAATTAATCATCTCTAAATTGACATTTAAATTTGTTTAAATCATTGTAAATGATTGAGGAATCATAAGTGATGAAATTTGATTTAATTAGCTAATTTATTATTTATTTAATTTTTAAAATTTTAAATTAATGGAAAATAGCCATTTTGGCCACTGACTCGGATTTCGACGAAACCAATTTCATCGGATACGTATCAGTGAATTATTGTAGGATTTCAAGTTTTGTATCGATCGGACTTGTCGTTTGATCGTATGGGCTTGAAACGCCTTGAAATCGATAAATTGAAATCAATTTGAAAAATATTGATTTTAGCATAACTTCATTATACGATAGAATTTGAACCTGAAACCTTTTCCATTGTGTTTAAAATAATTTAAAACATCTATTTTGATATATGGGTTGATCAAATTTCGTTCCGGAGTCGAAACGGGCTTTTCGGGCAATATATCGTTTAGCGCGTACATCTATCTTATCCAATCCATCCTTTTTCAGCTTTGTCTATAAATATATCATTATAAACCCTAATTCCCCTCATTTTCATTTGGATATACGTATATCTCAACTCTCTCATCCTCAATGGCAGACAACATAATTTCAGATCCAATCCCAAATCAAATCCAAAGCTGAAAATCCAAACTCCTCAGAAAAATTCACAAAAAATATATGTTGAAGCTCTCGACTAGCGTAATTCACTGGTGGTGTTCATTTTTCGATTCGAGTTGCCGTGTCTCTAGAATTTAGTGATTAACTGCCGGCCGTTCGTTGTGACGAAATCAAGTTCCTCTGATCGTGGAATCAAGGTTACTATCGGGTAGAGGGGAACCAGTGGAGGCCATCGGTGTAATTGGTTCGTCGTTTCAACGGGTAGATCTACGGATTTAATTAGATTAGGGTTTTATATGGTGGTGGCGGCTGGCTTTCTACGCGCGTTCTGATGGTCTCGGCTTGGTCGTGGGGAGGGGGTTCGCGTGATGATGGAGGGCACGGGAGGTGGCGGCGGCTCTGGCAAGTCGTGTCTACGTGTACGAGGTGGAGTTCGTTTCTGTGGTGCGTGCGTGCGTTGCCTGCAAGGTGCGAACGAGAGATGGATGGTTTTCTTATGCACTGTTTCTGGAAGGAAGGCATGTGTAGTGACGTGGCGCTTGAAGGTGTTCTTTTATTTCAATTTTATAACTGAAATTTCAATCACCATTAATGCGTATAACTTTCTCCTACGAACTCCGTTTTACGCGAGATTTTTTTTGTTAGGATCGTACTAAATTTCCGGACTTGTTGACACTGGTTTGGACGAATTCTGAGACGGTCAAATTTTTGGGTTTAAACTGAATTTAAATTCAATTTAAATTCAAATGGTGAGTGTTTTAACCCACTCACAACATCTAAAATTTCTTATGTTTGTTAAATTGATTTATGATGTGTTTAGAAATTTATTTATAGCTGTTTGGTATATATTTCATCATTATCTCAGTAAATTTGTATCCATATAATTTACTTGTTATTTAATTCATTTGTGCATATAAACTGCCAGTTAAAATTTTTGTTAAATTTATTATTGCATATAAACTGCTAGTTAAATTTGTTTATTACTGCATATAAACTACAGTTAAACAGTTATTTAATTCATTATTGAAAAATTAACGGCCAGTAAACAGTTATAATTTATTTTTGAATATAAACTGATAGTTGATACCTGTTATTATCACCTGTTATATATATTGATGTATTGTTTGGATTTGGATGAAGATTGTGATAAATGTTTGATGATTGATATGATGGATGAATGGATGCTGTATTTATATTGTATAAAATGCAAGTGACTATGCATTTTCATTTCATTCGGGATTGTAGTTTGAAATGATATACAACCGCATTTTTATTTTTAAATTGCGGATTGAAATGATAGATATTCGTACCACTTGACCATAGGATAGAAAATTATATACAGGCACCGCAGTATATATATATATATATATAATTTTT
Organism: Allium cepa; assembly: GCA_030765085.1. Lineage (NCBI taxonomy): Eukaryota > Viridiplantae > Streptophyta > Magnoliopsida > Asparagales > Amaryllidaceae > Allium > Allium cepa. Next base: position 689,713,422 of record CM060942.1, on the reverse strand, counting down.
TTGAAATGATTTTCTATGGTTTGGAAAGAATACGGTTTAATAAATATTAAATTTTGATATATATATACATAGTAAATTTTTTTGAATTTAGCTATGTATAAATTTGTTTCGAATTTTAAAATAAGCGAAATAATGAAGTTGATTTCGTTTATATAATATGGTTAAGAATATATTTGAAATTATATTGTATATAGAGTTTATAATAACTCAAATAAAAGTAAGGTTGATTCCGGACATATTGCTGAAGTTTATTCTCTTTCAATAGCTTCTCAATCAGATCCTTCAAATGGCGACACTCGTCAGTGTCATGGCCAGGTTGATTGTGGAATTTACAGAATCTTTCATTTTGCGTGGCATTTTTCCTAAGTCTCAACTTTTGTGGTTTAGGATATTCAACAATATCCTTTGTTGCTAAGAAAATGTTCTCTGGAGTATCAGTTAAGGGAGTATAATCCGACGGTTCAAAGTGGCGGTTTTTCTTTGGATTTCCCTGCTTTTTCCCATCATCATTCTTCCTTTTCTGTCCTCCAGATTCTCCTTTATTAGAAGTAACATTGACATTCTGAATTTCGGTCACGACTGCTTTTGTTGGCACAGGAAAGCTTTCCAAGCGCATAAACTCGTCGGCCTTCTTATAGAATTTCTCAAGTGAGTTTGGCTCCTTCATTTTTAGCCATTTGCCAAATTCACTCGATTTATCGATAGCCCGCATCAGGTAAGTCAAAACCATCCGTGGCTCTGCGTTATCAACCTCGGCCAAGGCTATATTGAAGCGGTTTAAGAACGATCTGATAGACTCCCCGGGATTTTGTTCTAGACTAGAGAGTGACATTATATCCTTGGCCTTTGTAGCATATAGCCTGAACTGATCTTTGAACTTTCGTGTTAAGTCGGAAAATTGATCCACGGATCTAACTGGTAGCTTTGTGAACCAAAGTAAGGCCACTCCCTCTAAGTATATCGGAAAGTATCGGCACTTGATTTCATCTGTTGCTCTTGCCCCGGTCATATGCCAATCGTACTTGTACAGGAACTGATTAGGGTCACTTGTGCCTCGATAGGCCGGGATAGTAGGAGGTACAAATTTCCTTGGAAACTCTGCCTTCAAGATCTTTTCGGTGAACGGTGTCTTACTTGGAGCAAACCCCCAATCATTTTCATCCTCTTGCCTCTGCATGCTCTCTTTCATAATTGAGCGAATCATCCCTGATAGGTACTCCTTATCGTTCAGAGGCTTTGCCGGGCAGAAGTCAGCTGCTCTTTCAGAAGTTTGCCTGGGCAAATGTTCGTGAAAAATTGGCTGCGGCCTTGAATCTTCAGCTTGAGAAGGTGCCCCTGCGGCGGTGCCAACTGCTCTTTGAGGGATACCTTTCTCTTGGGAATCATGGGCATCATCTGCAAAGGTCTCTTCATTATTTTCTGTTTGACGGTTGCCCCCAAGTAAAGCATTCATTCTTTCCAGCATTAGAGCGTTCTGGGCTTCCATTTGCTGATATAACACAGAAACTGCAGCATCAAACACCTCTTGTGTAATTCCAACACTCGGAGCTGCTTCATTTGGAGCAAGAGAAGTGATAGTATTCTCATGAGCATCACCGGATCTATCAGATCTGAGCTGTCTTCCAGTAGCCATTATCTCGGATAAACTTCTGGTGTTTAGAGAGATTCTTTCAACAAACTTTCGCGAAGCAATGGTGAAAGTATTCCTGAGTTGGGTTCTCAGCGAAAGCACCAAAAATGTTAACGCTAAAATTTGAACGCTAACACCCCGGTGTGTGAAGTGTAATTGTGAAAGCACCACCCGATAGCTCGGGAACAGATTATAAGCAGATAATAGCGAAAAAGCAGTAAACAACAGCAATTTTATAGTGGTTCGACTTAAGAGAGAGCCTACGTCCACTTTGAATATCTTTATTGACGATCTCGTTACAAGCTGATACAATTCTTCCCAAGTACAATACACTTTGGATTACAAGACACTTTGAACGAGTAGCTCAAACTTCAATGGAGATGAGAGTCTTCAAATCCATGTTGGATGTATGTGATCTCTTCTTGAAGTTGTTTCTAGCGTTCTTCATGTCTTGAGAGCTTCGAATGTTGGATTGGTTTGGAATGCAGCAGAGTATCGGCGCTTGAAGAGAGTGAGCCAAAAGTCCCCCTTCTGTTGGAGTTATGGGCGTATTTATAGGCATCTTCGGAGTTAGGTCGTAACTCGTATACGACTCACGATGAGTCGTAACTCGTGTACGACTCATGATGAGTCGTAACTCGTGTACGACTCATGATGAGTCGTAACTCGTATACGACTCATGGTAGGTCGCGGCTGATTTACTGGGTTCATGGCTTGGCCCAGAGTTATGCACCCATCTGAATGAATGATACAAGTTCTAAGTCGTTCACGAGTTAACCAAATGCAGTTTCCTTTATGCTAGCATGAGTCGTACACGACTCATCATAGGTCGTAAGTCGTCAGCGATTCTTCTTACTACAGCGTGGTGTTGAACTTGTCTCCAAGTCTTAGGTCGTGAACAACTTATCTTTTGAGCCGCAGACTTCCTGTCGCGCCATCTTCTAACTCGTAAGATTGTTATCTCGTAGACTCTTTAACTCGTGGAGGCCTTAAGCCGTAGATCCTTATCTCGTAGACCTTTTAGCTCGTAGAGTCTTTAACTCGTAGATCCTTAACTCGTAGGTCGTTCAGCCCTTGAATTGTTAGGTCATGAAGACCTTGAGTCTCACAGTTCTTGAGTCGTTGATCCACTGAGTCGGCCTGTCTCATGAACCGTTAACCCTCTTGAGTCGTTCCATTCCTCTAAGTCGCCTTGAACCTTAACTCGTTAAGTCGTGGCACTTCTTAGGTCGTCCAATCCTTGAGTCGTTAAGCTTATTGAGTCGGCAACCTTATTAAGTCGGTAAGTCGTGCCACTTGTTAGCTCGTTAACCCGCTTCATCAGTTAGGTCGTTGACTTCGAGTAGAAGATAGGTCGCTCCATTCTCTAAGTCGTATACCGTTTTGGACGGGGCGCTGCCCCGTACCCCGCCGGGGGCGCTGCCCCCTGGACCCCTGCGACCTGACCGGGCAGGTCGATTACCGTAGCGGTGGCGTTGCCCCCGCACCCCCACCTTGGGGGGTTGGCACCCCCCCTGGACCCCCCCTCCATAGGGGATCTTATCTGAAAAGCCATTCAACAGAACTTGCTTTGTTGGGATGCTGAGTTGACTATTCTTCGAGACGAACTATCATTGGTTTCTCGGTCGATTTTTGATATCACGGCCATGCTGAAAAAGTGGAGTTAACATAAATATTTCAATATAATTTGAAAGAATATTTTAAAAGAAATTTTGGAAAGAGATAAAGTTGTACTCCCCTCTCTGTCGCTGGAAAATAATTTCGGTGATGAGTCCACGCATCATCGTCATTCATTTTCGAGTTTCAATGTGGGAAGGCCACTGTAGTAATTTTACTACAGATTTATTTTGATAAACAAATATAAAATTTAAATTGTTTTAAATATAATTGGATATATAAGTTGTAAGTATATATTTATCTATCATTTTTAAATAATTTAAAAATTAAACTCGGTATTTGGTTCTTATGTTCCAGTTAATTAATAGTTCAATTAAGTGTAGTAAAATGGAATTTTACCAATAATTAAAACCTTTAATTGAAAAAAAATTAATGCTAAGTTATAAATGGAAATTAAAGAAATTGAAATTTGTAACATATAAAACAAGGATATTATCATTGAACATTAAATTTATTTAAAAGAAATAGGAATAAACTTGTATAACTTTCAATTATATCTTTATAAACATATATAACTTACCAAATATTAAAAGTTGAAATGTTAATAAGAAACTGTAATAGATATTATACAAGTAGTGAACTTGAGATAATGAAAATATTCATGGAAATTCTTTAATAAATAAGAATTGGATGTTGTGGTGGTTGTAAACTTAAGTATATTTGAGATGATACTAAATAAAAATAATGAAAAGTAGGTATTGTGAGCAAGTAATCATAAACTTAAGTAAATAGATTTAAGTTGCTTCTGAATAGAACAAGAATAAAAGATGAAAGAAAAAAATGATTAAAGACTTAAGTCAGCAAATATACCTGCTAAGAAATTTGAATTGTATATGATAAAAAAAAGTGAATGTAATGCAATGAATAGAATTTGGCATTTTATAGATAGAAGAAAATAAATTGGTAAGTAATGAATAGAAATAGATAAAAATAAATAATGAATGAAAAAGAGAAATCAAACAACTAATGTATGAATGAATTAATAAGGATAAACTAAATTCGTGTGAAATTGTTGTTGTGTGTTTTGGGTTTTGGTTGTTTGGGTAAGGACACTGTAAAATTGTTTGGATGAATAAATAATCTATATTTGTTTCATCTAAGACTGTTGAGTAAAGGATGCACTTGATAGTTTATTTTTCATTTTGTACAATTTAAAGTGTCCAAACCTGAACAACTATTTGTTGTGTTTGATATGAATGAATGATTGTTTTACGGTCGTATGCCTTGTTGCAAGCGTTTGATGTTTTATTGATTTTTGTTTATTGATGGTTGTTTGTATTGAATTGGATGTTTATGGTTGAAACCATTTTTAATATTTCATCTTATATAATCATAATTTTAATTGGATTATATAAGTGAAGTGCAGGTTATGAAAGCAATTGCTACTGCATTTGGTTTTATAATAATAAGCGTAAATAGTCCGACAAATAGGTACGTTTTCGAATTTCGGTTTTATAGCGCTATTTTATATTTTTTCCCGTGTTGGGATATATATTATTCTGAAAAATATATGTTGTATATTATTATAATTGATATTATAATTTCTCCCGAGCCTCTCCGTACAAAGGAGACTCTACCGAAATTTTCGTAAATTTTAGACTTAGAAATTTTTTGAAAATAATTTCCAAACTTTATTTATTTAAAGTATAAAAAGATTTAATGGTTATAAAGTCGTATAGTTTATCTAAATTAATTAATTTGATAAATTTAATTGTTTATAAAGTTAATGTTTGAATAAGATATATTGATTTCTTAATTCTTCTTTTCTCTTCTTTTCCTTTTCGGGGATGAAAAGTTTTGAGTAGGGGAGAGTGTAACGACCCGTAAATTTCGATGGTTTAAAATGAGTTAATTTAATAAGATTTTAATTTAATTCGGAAAGAAATAAAGTCTTAAAATTTATATTGGAGCGAATGTAAAAAGATTGATGAAGCAATTGTAATTAAACGTTAACAATATAATATTTATATGGCAATAAATTGAAATAATATAAATTGTCATACTTGGTTATAGGTTTAAAATAAGAAACCAATAGAAAGGTTGAATTTGTGAAATATTAATAAAAATATTAACTAGGATGGAATTCATTTATATAATGATGAATAGTGAAAATAGTTACATTTGGTTTTAAAATAGAAAAGGAGTAAATAAAAGTAACTGTTGAGTAAATCAATGAAATAGTTGAAGATAAGTAATTACAATGAGTGTTGTTGATGATAAACGTACTTAAATAGTAATAAATTGAATATAAGGAAACAAAGGCATTTATTGGATTAATTAATGAATTCATGGAAAAACATAAATGTCCTGTAGGTGATTTATAATATTGTTGGAAGTGAAAACTTATTAAGTATGAAACCAAGGAAGTAAATTAATTAAGAATATAATTAGTAATTAATATACATACTTGGCAAATATACCTAAATAGTATGAAATAAAGCATGCATTTATGATATGAGATATAAGTCAATGTTAATTTCACCTATAAATGTCAATTTACTGAATAGCAGGGTTTTAAATCAAGTAACGGATTTGTTAAAGTTTCAATTGATAATTTATAAAATTAAATGTGAAATTAATTGCAGTTAAGTGACCTAATTTTGCAGTTAGGATAAATTGATTTGTCATAAAAGATTGTTAATTCCAGAGAATGTAACCAATGTTAATTTCATTCATAATATAACAAGTTGGATCTATTGTAGTAAATGGAATTTAATATTCAATCATTTGAAATTAAGATAAATAGGGATATTAATGCAATATGATATAGACCATGATAATTGCACCGTAAATTGAAATTGATTGAATAGCTAAATTTGTGCATACCCAATTAATTGAAACAGATGGTAAAGTTTTAATTAATTGAAATCAGCAAATTGGAAATTAAATTCAAGTTATAATAATTGATGAAATAATACGCAGTAAAATTGTAATTTGACATAATTGATGATAGGTAAGAAATTTTATTTTAGTCAATTGTTAATAGGTTATGAATGGGAGTAGATTTGTCTTATTGTGGTAACTATTAATTGTTTACATATATATATAATTTAGTAAATTAGATCTAAATCCATTTCAATAAAACGTAATTAATCACTACGTTGATACAAATGTAGTTGATTACTGGAAATATTAGGGAATTGGATTTTACAGTAATGTAAAATTTACCCATAAGATAATGATTGACTGAATTTAAAAGAATGGAAAGTAAAAATTTTAAGTTAATTGAAGTATAAAAAGTTCAATAATTGAATTAATGGCAATAAATGAAATTTAACACTAAATTATTACGTTAATAGAAAGTTAGATGGAATGTAAGACTATTATGGTAATAGTTTGCAAATTCAATGTAAAATTTTATCCGTTTAAGAATAGTGAATTGAATAGAATGAAAGGTGAATCTAATAGAATTTTGGAATTAGGGTTAATATTGAAATTTACAAATTAATCATCTCTAGATTGACATTTAAATTTGTTTAAATCATTGTAAATGATTGAGGAATCATAAGTGATGAAATTTGTCAATTTTCGAATTTAAATTTAAAATTTGATTTGATTAGCTAATTTATTATTTATTTAGTTTTTAAATTATTTAATTAATAGAAAATAGCCATTTTGGCCATTGACTCGGATTTCGACGAAACTAGTTTCATCGGATCCGTATCGGTGAATTATTGTAGGATTTTAGGTTTCGTATCGATCGGACTTGTCGTTTGATCGTATAGGCTTGAAACGCCTTGAAATCGATAAATTGAAATCAATTGAAATCAATTTGAAAAATATTGATTTTAGCATAAATACTTCATACGATAGAATTTGAACCTGAAACCTTTTCCATTGCGTTTAAAATATTTTAAAACATCTATTTTGATATATGGGTTGACCCAATTTCGTTCCGGAGTCGAAACGGGCTTTTCGGGCCATATATCGTTTAGCGCATTCATCTATCTTATCCAATCCATCCTTTTTCAGCTTTATCTATAAATATATCGTTATAAACCCTAATTCCCCTCATTTTCATTTGGCTGTATGTATATCTCAACTCTCTCCTCCTCAATGGCATACAACATAATTTCAGATCCAATCCCAAATCAAATCCAAAATTGAAAATCCAAACTCCTTAGAAAAAATCACAAAAAATATATGTTGAAGCTCTCGACTAGCGTATGTCACTGGTTGTGTTCGTTTTTCGATTCGAGTTGCCGGGTCTCCAGAATTTAATGATTAACCGTCGGCCGTTCGTTGTGACGAAATTAAGTTCCTCTGATCGTGGAATCAAGGTTATTGTTGGGTAGAGAGGAACCAGAGGAGGCCATCAGTGTAATTGGTTCGTCGTTTCAACGGCTAGATCTACGGATTTATTTAGATTAGGGTTTTATATGGTCGGTGGCGGCTGGCTTTCTGTGCGCGTTCTGATGGTCTCGGCTTGGCCGTTTGGGGTGGGGGGGTCGCGTGATGATGGAGGGCACGGGAGGCGGCGGCGGCTCTGGCAAGTCGTGTCTACGTGTACGAGGTGGAGTTCCTTTTTGTGGTGCGTGCATGCATTGCCTATAAGGTGCGAACGAGAGATGGGTGGTTTTCTCATGCACTGTTTCTGGAAGGAGGGCATGTGTAGTGACGTGGCGCTTGAAGGTGTTCTTTTATTTCTATTTTATAATTGAAATTTCAATCACCATTAATGCGTTTAACTTTCTCCTACGAACTCCGTTTCACGCGAGATTTTTTGTTAGGATCGTAATAAAATTCCGGTCTTGTTGACACTGGTTTGGACGAATTCTGAGACGGTTAAATTTTTGGGTTTAAATTGAATTTAAATTCAATTTAAATTCAAAAGGTGAGTGTTTTAACCCACTCACAACTTCTAAAATTTCTTATGTTTGTTAAATTTATTTGTGATGTGTTTAGAAATTTATTTATATCTGTTTGGCATATATTTCATCATTATCTCAGTAAATTTGCATCCATATAATTTACTTGTTATTTAATTCATTTGTGCATATAAACTGCAGTTAAAATTTTTGTTAAATTTTTTATTGCATACAAACCGCTAGTTAAATTTATTTATTACTGCATATAAACTACAGTTAAACAGTTATTTAATTCATTATTGAAAAATTAACGGCCAGTAAACAGTTATAATTTATTTTTGAATATAAACTGATAGTTGATACCTGTTATTGTCACCTGTTATATATATTGATGTATTGTTTGGATTTGGATGAAGATTGTGATAAATGTTTGATGATTGATATGATGGATGAATGGATGCTGTATTTATATTGTATAAAATGCAAGTTACTATGCATTTTCATTTCATTCGGGATTGCAGTTTGAAATGATATACAACCGCATTTTTATTTTTAAATTGCGGATTGAAATGATAGATATTCGTACCACTTGACCATAGGATAGAAAATTATATACAGGCACCGCAGTATATATATATATATATATATAATTTTTTTGAAATGATTTTCTATGGTTTGGAAAGAATACGGTTTAATAAATATTAAATTTTGATATATATATATATATATAGTAAATTTTTTTGAATTTAGCTATGTATAAATTTGTTTCGAATTTTAAAATAAGCGAAATAATGAAGTTGATTTCGTTTATATAATATGGTTAAGAATATATTTGAAATTATATTGTATATAGAGTTTATAATAACTCAAATAAAAGTAAGGTTGAAGATAAATGTGAATATAATTTGAATTAAAGTATTTAAGAATTTTCCTCGAAATTTTTTGTTTTGAAATGTAAATAAATTAAGATCCAAAGGGTATGATCTTATAACATGATTTTTCATTTGAGTATTTAAACGAATATTAAATTTATTTAAAGAATATTATCAAGTTAATTTAATTAAAAGAATATACTATTATTGAGGTTTAAGGGTTTTACTTAAATAATATTTGTTTTATTAAGTAAATATTTCAAATTTAAATAATAGGAATTTGGATTGATATATATTAAATTGTCAAAGAATCTTTTTTTTGAAATAGTGGAATATTTAAAGATTGAAATATATGAACTATAAAGTTTTGAAATATAGAATATTTAAGCTTTGAAATATATGGGAATTACAATGGTTTATTTGGAGGTTCAAATTGATATTGGGAATTTATTGTGAAATTTGAAGAAGCTGTTTATTTTATAAAGTAATATAGTATTTGAACCATTAAGTATTAAAAGTTATGTTTCAAAGCTATGGTTTCAAGGTATATATATTTGAAAAAATATTATGATTTTGGGAAAGAGATATTTATAAAATAAAAATGATATCATATTGATTTGGGTTTTAAAAATATAAATGATATCGTATTTATATGGTTTGAAAGAGATATTATATTCTGGTTTTAAAGTATAAATTATTTTGAAAAACCGCGGTGTTATAATAACGATTGGTTGTTGAAGAGACCGGGATTGAAAGTTGTCATACTCTCTGCCAACCGCGAAAACCACTTTAACAACCGCGTACGCTGTGGAGATTCCTGAATAAAGTAGGATGGTGGCGGCGTTTCCTTTGAGGTAAATACGTGGACCCGACTACCGTGAGTTGGCATAAGGTGGCAAAACAAGAGCGATTCTCGGGCCAAGGGTGTTAGCGCCCTTTATCGGATACTCCTCTTCTATATTGTACTCTGACTTTTGGATTTGATTTGGTGGCCACTTTTGATTTTTGATTTTAGGGGGGAGTTTGTTCGAGGTAGGCGGTAGCTGCGACTACGCGTTACCACCAGCCCGGATACGTAATTGGTATATCTACCCTGGCATTGCCTAGTTGTGCCGTGCCACCTACCTTAGCGCGCCTTCTATGAGTTTCTATTTGTGTCGTACCTATGGAGTATCCTCTGGTAGCCTCCCGATCAAGAGGTATTACGGTACTGTATAGACTATTGGCATTTTACGTGTTAAGATGGAAAATGTAAAGCCTTAACGCTATTTAAAAGTAAGTTTATTTTACAATTAGACACTATTATAATAGCGAAATATACTACATAGTAAATAGTTTAACGGATCCTTAGGAGATGTAAATCCTGAGCATCTCTTGAGTTACTGCACTCATATTTATTTCTGTTTATTTAACTTACACAATATCTTTTAGTTCTGACTCGAGTGTTTTGTCTTCTCAATTCGCTCGGGTCAGTCCGAGCATTTCAGGATTTCGAAGGCCTTAGCTCTGGAGGACGAAGACGGAGATTTTTATTTTTATTATTATTATTTTTAGTCCACCATACTCATACTGTTCCGCTGCATTGTTATTGGTATGTGTAACTCTGATAAATGTTGTAAGTATAATCGAATATTTTGTAAAACAACTTTATAAACTGTATATTTGATTATTATATTTTATCCTTCCGCTGTGAAATTCTATTTTGTTTTTTTATTTACCCCATAACAATCCGCCCTTTCGTATGGTTTGAATTGGCACGTGTGTCGATTTAAAGCGTGCGAAAAGGCGGACGTTGCACTAGAGGTAGCGATTACCTTTCACAAAGCATAATCACATCACTTAGAATGCCACACGGCCATTTCCATTGACTACTAATTACCTTCCACAAAAATACAACCCTTAAGCTCATACGTCTTAAGGAGGGTATTAAGCTAAGAAAAGTTGCCTTCTCTGCCACCACTGATGTACGTTTGTAAAAACCAATGTGCATAATCTATAGAAATGCAATGTCAGACAAACATCCACACCAGTTGTCCAGGAACAGGAAAAACTGAAGTTACTTTCCTACCATATCCTGTTGGGAAATCCCTAGGATTAGTAGCGAATAGTCCTCGCATTGGATATTTCAAAATGAAGAGACCACTGCTACTGGATGTATATTGGGATTTCAACCCCAAACGATCAACAAGCAGTCCCCCACTATAAAACTCCAAAAATGTATATCATCACAAGCAACCTGTACAATCGTCGCATATACGTTGGTACGAAGTGGTTTTCAGATAAATCTGATCCCGTCTCTTTGTACCAACAACACGAAAGCGTTTCTCAACCTCACACAGCAACTAAGTCCCATAGACTTATCACGTCTCCAACTTTCAACTTGCTATCCTTCGGCCCAAGAAGGAAGCTCGATAGATTGGCGTAATACTCCGCACTATACGAATCAACATCCTCAACACAAACGATAATCAAGCCTACACAGAAGGCTACGTACTAAGTGTACGACTAAATAATTCCCACATCAAGTCGAGGAACTAAAATTTTGGCAAAGTTTGATAGTCGGTTATTTAACTATCAAAGCAAACAAACAAATATTCAGTACCATAACAATCACCAGGCCCTTTTAATTAATCTTTTATTAATTAAACCATTTGCTAAATTTTCACTTCAAATTATCTTTTAAAAAGATATAATCTCAAAGGCATTTCAATATTTAAATCTTGGAAAACATTTCCAAATACTTATTTAAAAATTAGTAATTCACAATTCAATTCATATTTTGAACACTTAGAAAATATTCAATATACTTAAAACACGATTAAGTATATATTTTATTATATAAGGAAAACATTCTCTTAAACACAATTATTTGGGTCAAAACGAATGTTGTGTAAAACATCGTTACGACAACTCAAAATCACTAGTATACGGATTCGAAATTTAGGTAGATATATAAATCCTAATACTATACAAAAACATTTCCTTTCGAAAATCATTCACTATAACAACAGTGTTATAGTCCATCATTTCCTTATACTTTTCGAAAATGTCTATTTCAACAATAAATGTTGAAATCTATGGTTTCGATTCTTAACACATTTTAAAACATCTTCAAATCATTTTATCCATTTAAAAGATCACTTCCTAAAAATATCCATTTTTATTTAATAATATATCCACTGTCCAAAATCATGAATATAGTTCTCTTATCCAAATTCAACATTTCTACACCTTTAATTAAAGGAATATCCACTATCCAAAATCGTGGATATAATTCCCAACTAAATTCTTTATTATTACAACATTTAATTTTAAGGACAATTCGCTGTCCAAAATCGTGAATATATCTCCTTTAATAAACTTCTATATTTAATTTATCAAATTCAATTGATTTCGAGTTTATAAACAATGTTTATAAATTCCATTTATATTCTATAAAAACTTCAACGTATAAAATCCTTTTATTAACCAATTCTATTTATATCATTTATATGCCAAAAAAGCCAAATTATAGGTTAATAACTTATAATTCATTTATTTTACAAAATCCATTCATTTTATAACTTCACAATTCGTAAATCTTATTCACTTATAAAATCCATTTATCACTCTATTTTAACACTTATAAAACTCGTTTTATAATTCCAATATTTTAATTTATAAAATATCAATTTTATAAATCTTATATATAAACCATTTAAAAAAAATCAAAAATCTCAATTCAAATAAACCAATTCTTTTAATAATTTACAAATTGTTATTAAAGCTTATATAACTCCAAAGTCATACTTAAGTATTATTTTCCAAAAATCATAACTTTTATAACAATAAAAATTATAGCTTTCATTTATTTAAAATAAATCAATTCCTTTAACACTTTAAAATTAACAAAACATCGATTTCCAAAATTACTTTAAAAATCCATTTTAAATTTCGAAATCACCACTTTAACATTTTTAAATCATCAAAATAGGTCCAATGCTGCAACAACACTAAATACAATAATCACGGTATCCAAAATATCATATATAATATGATAACAGAATATATAACAATATATGTAAATAAATCAATAATGTTGAGGAATCCAGTTGGATCCCCCAAACTGTCACCTGCAACAAATATACATATTAGAAATATGTGTACAATGTCCGCTTCGAGGCAGACGCACGTACAAAGGGTCATCCGCTCATACACGGGAACGTATAGGGTCTCATCTGCTCTAATAGGCAGGTATATATCCAAATACCAATCAATATATCATATATCATCCAAACAATCATCAATCATCATATAATAAATTTATTCTCACTTATATAAAAATATCAGTGAGTCAAAAAGAGTGAGTTGTACTCACATTGCTTGTAGTCATTGCGATAGCGATTCATTCCGATTAAAATTAAACAATCGTTTAATTCCAACCAAAATTTTCACTAGCTTAAATAAATCCCAATCCAGCTCCATATTGTAGATCCCGCCAATATGAACCCAATGCAATTCATTTCGTGTGAAACAGACCTCGTATGAAAAAGTTGCAGCGTTTTAAACATTATACGAATTTAAATATAGTTAATTTACTATTTCTTTTTAATTTCAAACCCTTATTCATCCTAGTCGTTCGATAGCCTTCAACAGATTTGGGCCGCTCTAGCCTTCTCCTTCCATCGCGTTCGAATTCGCGAAAAAGAACCCATGCCGCCACTTTGTTTTGAATTTTCGCAACCTCCACACGACCCTAGGGGTCGATCAACCCCCACCAAAGCGTTCGCCTACTCGAGCTTCACCCACGGCTACAACATCAGGGAACTTGGCCCCCCATGCTTCTCGGAATACGTGAAAGAATGCATGCGTTTAAACACAATTCATCGTCAATCCGTAGCTTGAAATCCAATCTCGACCGTATGGATTTGAAGATCTCGTCTGGTTCTTTAACTTTGTAGCTGATAGTTTTACGTAATTGATTACGGATTGGAAGAAATTAAAGTGAGAAGTTTGGCAATTTCTGGCCATTAAAATGATGGCGGCGGCTAGGGTTAGAAACCCTAATGTTTTGCAAATTAGAAAATAGCGAGGCCTTTTATAGAAAATATTCATGCACTATTCATCTGGAAAATTTCCGAACTCGAAACGAAGCATGCCGCTTGGTATTTATAATGTTTTACCCCTATTTCGAACGCAATGGAATATATATCGGGATCCAATTCGATCGTACTTGGAAGATAGGTTTCCGAATCGAATATTTAAATTTAAAATTCACTTAAACGAATTCCTACGTGTTTTAGCTTGCGCCGGACAAACCGTAAATCCGATTAACACGAAATTTGAAATCTTACAATAATTTAACATTACGGATCCAATGAAACTGGTTTTGTCGAAATCCGAGATTATTTGAAAAATGACTATTTTTACTTGTCAATTAAATATTAAAATATTCAATTTCTGCAAATTAACTTTTAATTCAATTTTAAAAGTTCTATAACATCATTCTAATTCAAATATGATTTAATATAACTTTACAAATCATTTTTATTCACATTTAAATGCAAATCCAATTATTTTAGCAATTTCAAATATTAAATTAACTTACTATATTCGAAAGATTATTTATTCAGCTTAAAAAATCAACTTGTGAATATTTTAAATTAATTAAATATCGAATTTCAAATGAAAGAAATTCTGGGTCGTTACATTCTCCCATACTTAAAGGAATTTCGTCCTCGAAATTACAAAGTAAGAAAAAGTCACAAAGTCCATTAACTTTTCAAAAGAATTCGTTTAAACTAGATATCAAATCCAATTTAAACATTTTAAATTTTCCAAAATCCAATAGTTAAACTTACAAAAACTTTTCTAAGTTTCAAATCCATTTATAGTTATCTTTTCAAAACCAACTAATATCGTTTAACTTTATAACTCAATATCAAAATTTAGTTATCAAAAATTTTCCAAAAATTTTCTAACGCCTCAAATTTTTCAAAAAATTCGCCATAGTGTCCTTTGTGCGGTTCGATCCGTAAAAACTAGCAGTGTATATATATCACAAATATACATCTCATCATCAAGGATGAGGCATCCCGAAGGGAAAAAAGTGTAAAAGTACGATATGTAATCCGAGATATGTACCTTATATATTATTAGCAAGCATATACGGCTAATATAGCACGAAAGCGAGCTCCGAAAGCGAGCTCCAAAAGCGAAGCAAGTGCAATCCGCACCTACTAAACACTCAACAAACAAATGAGAAACATGTATATATGTAAGTAATAACAATATACAACGTATACCAACACAATAACTATATTGCCAATATAGCAAATGCCATCAATGTACAACAAATCCAACCATCAACCAACTATCATCCAACTAACATCCATAGCCAAATCAATATAGATTCACTTCTCATTAATATTCGCTGAGTTTATTTTCAATTTAAATCACATTTGATTCATTTACATTGGATTTTTCTAACATTCATTCATTCATTTTCAATTAGTTTACATTCACTAATTACATTCAAATTTGTTCACTTCCAAATCAAATCAAATCAATTTCATTTCTATTTAGATTCACTTAACTTCCCATTTGAATTCAATTATTTAGCTTTCAATTTTATTAATTCAATTTCATATGGATTTTCTATACAATCAACTAACAACCATCTAATAACCAATGCTTAACCAACATAACCAAATTTATTTACTTTACATTCATTCAATTTGGTTCAACACATTTAATTCCAATTGGTTTAACATTCAATTTATTTTCATTCAATTATTCAATTCTTAGTTTCATTAGCTTTTAATGAATTAACACTTACATCCACTATTCCATATCAATTTACTTACATACGATTGATTATCATTCAATTCATTTATTAATTAAGTTGCTAAATCATTTTACCACTAAAGTTGAATTTTTATATAACTCAAGTTCACATTCATCACTTCATTTTATTAATTCACTTTATTAATTTACTTCGATACCAAAATCAACTTTATTCAATATTACTTAAGTTATGTTTCATTTCAATTTCATTTACCGTCACTTTCATTGTACGACTTAAGTTCATCTCTATTTTATTTAACTTTACTTAAAGTCAAATTCATATAACTATTCAAAATCAAATTTTGTTTTGCCTAACCAAAAGTGTTTAACCATTTTAACAATTGGTTTTACTTACATTTTCTCACTTTATAGGTTATACAACTTATTTATCTAAACTTCCAAATAGATATTATATAATCACTTACCACTTAAACTTATATTCATACTTCATTAACTTATCTAATCCAGTTAATATTCAATTCAGTTTATTTAACTTTCCTTTAATTAAATTTCAAATCATATATCTAATATGCTAACTCAAATTTCTTTCAACTTAACCAAAGTTAAAATTTTATTATCTCATATATTATAAGTCCCAAACTTATTTTACTTATATCTACCAATTTCAACATAGATTTTAAATCAAATTTGTCAATCATAACAAAACTTCAATTTTCAATTTACTTTGGTAGCAAATCCATCACACAGAAACTCGAAAATGATACTGATGATGCTGCAGTCATCACCCTTATTATTTCCCTGTAACAGTAGTGAATTCAGTGCTTTATATTCTTTTAAAAATTTCTTCTATTTATAAATCACATTTACAAATCTTTTACTTATATAATTTCATTCCATATTTACTTATCTTACTTAGATTTATAATAATATAATATCTTTAACTTTGAAAAACAACTTTCAAAATCAATAGAATTTAAATTTCCAAATTCTTAGTTTAAACTCATTTTTATTTATAACCCATATTTATAAATATATTCATATAGTTTCATTTCTTATATATATAAGATCATTTCACAATTGTAAATCATATTAATTATAATTCAATACTTATAATTCATTTGCTTATACAATTTATTCTTTTACAATTGTTGTTTTTACTTAGATTATTCAAACAGCTTTTATTCGCTTATATATATTTACATTTTCAGACAACCAAACAATCAATTTATTTATACTTTAATAATTTTTGAAAAATTATTTCCTTTATATATAAAATATAATCGAGGTAAAATTATTTCATTTACCCAATTTAAAATGATACTATGTCGACTTGCCTCGTTTAAGTGTTTGGAAATCCCTATCGATTATATGGCGTCCCACATATCGACCAGAATTCACAAACAGCTCAACGGATAAGTAAACACAATATAAAACATTTTATATTCACTAACAAATACGCACTCACATATATAATACACTCAACTCAATCTAGGGTGCTACTGTCCCCATCTATACCGAGTACACATCAAAGCTTAGGAATATACAAAATCTAAGCTCCAATACCAAATGTGACGACCCGAAAATCCGTACCCTTTGAATCGACAATAATCCACACATGTCCGACCCAAAAAGCACCGACTGACGGAAAGTCAAGAGAAAGAAAAGAAGAGAGAAGAAGAGAAGAGAAGAAAGAGAGAAGACAAAACCAAATAGAACAATACAGAATCTCACATCGCAGAGAAAATATATAATATCATATCAATGATCTTTACAAAACAGAAACTGTATATACACACACATCAATCAGAGTTCAAAAATCAATCAATAGTTATCAGCTTGAACAGCTATAGTAACATATCCTTACAATTGCCGATAATATACAACAACAAACAAAGCACAGCGGATAATCAAAACAAGTACGTGTATACGAAAATAAAGATCTCCAGCTCTCATGCTGAAGCTCCAAAAGCACCAAAGCATAACCTGTAGATATACTCGGTCTGACCCTGCATTGAAAGGGAAGAATGCCCGGATCAGTCTGGTAAGCCAGCGTGAGAAACACACTCAACTGAATTTATTAAATTACCAAACTTTTCCTTAGTTTTCAAAACAAAAGTATCTCGTAAGACAAGTCCACACATAAACACGGACATGTTTTTACCTTACGATAACTAAAACATTTCATATCAAATGTCATGTTATATTATAGTAGTGTCTACTATATACAAATAATATTAATCATAGCCGAAATTGTTACATTGATTAAATTCCAGCATATAGCCCAATTGGGTAATACAATCAAAATGGCAAATACGTAGTGGAGTTTGGATTTCCATACAAATGACCAGGTGAAAGGACTACCTTCCGAAGGGGTACACCTCTAGATGGATGTCCCGAGGCACAGAACATCTGCCCTCTACCAACACAAGACCAGTCCACCTCTATAACTAGATGGTACCGAATATGTCATCCTCCAGTCGAAACCGACCTTTACCGAGGGCCCTCATAGCATACAAACCACATAATCAGATACACGACGTCATAGCATGCAAAGATATATCTAGAAGATGATGATCATATCCTACTTGGGAATGACCCACTTAGCCTTGCCGCATCTAACCCTGTTTTGGTCATTTCCGGTTGATGAGGCTAGAGGTAACGATTATCTTTCACAAAGCACAATCACATCACTTAGAATGCCACACGGCCATTTCCGTTGACTACTAATTGCCTTCCACAAAAATACAACCCTTATGCTCATACGTCTTAAGGAGGGTGTTAAGCTAAGAGAAGTTGCCTTCTCCACCACCACTGATGTACGTTTGTAAAAACCAATGTACGTAATCTATAGAAATGCAATGTCAGACAAACATCCATACAAGTTGTCCAGGAACAGGACAAACCGAAGGTACTTTTCTACCACATCCTGTCGGGAAATCCCTAGGATTAGTAGCGAATAGTCCTCGCATTGGATATTTCATAATGAAGAGACCACTGCTACTGGATGTATATTGGGATTTTAACCCCAAACGATCAACAAGCAGTCCCCCACTATAAAACTCCAAAAATTTATATCATCACAAGCAACCTGTACAATCGTCGCATATACGTTGGTACGAAGTGGTTTTCAGATAAATCTGATCCCGTCTCTTTGTACCAACAACACGAAAGCGTTTCTCAACCTCACACAGCAACTAAGTCCCATAGACTTATCACGTCTCCAACTTTCAACTTGCTATCCTTCGGCCCAAGAAGGAAGCTCGATAGATTGGCGTAATACTCCGCACTATATGAATCAACATCCTCAACACAAACGATAATCAAGCCTACACAGAAGGCTACGTACTAAGTGTATGACTAAATAGTTCCCACATCAAGTCGAGGAACTAAAATTATGGAAAAGTTTGATAGTCGCTTATTTAACTATCAAAGCAAACAAACAAATATTTAGCACCATAACAATCACCAGGCCCTTTTAATCAATCTTTTATTAATTAAACCATTTGCTAAATATTCACTTCAAATTATCTTTTAAAAAGATATAATCTCAAAAGCATTTCAATATTTAAATCTTGGAAAACATTTCCAAATACTTATTTAAAAATAAGTAATTCACAATTCAATTCATATTATCAACACTTAGAAAATATTCAATATACTTAAAACACGATTAAGTATATATTTTATTATATAAGAAAAACATTCTCTTAAACACATTTATTTGGGTCAAAACGAATGTTGCGTAAAACATCGTTACGACAACCCAAAATCACTAGTATACGGATTCGAAATTTAGACAGATATATAAATCCCAATACTGTGTGTTATAGTCAATCATTTCCTTATACTTTTCGAAAACGTCTATTTCAACAATAAATGTTGAAATCTATGGTTTCGATACTTAAAACATTTTAAAACATCTTCAAATCATTTTATCCATTTAAAAGATCACTTCCTAAAAATATCCATTTTTATTTAATAATATATTCACTGTCCAAAATCGTGAATATAGTTCTCTTATCCAAATTCAACATTTCTACACCTTTAATTAAAGTAATATCCACTATCCAAAATCGTGGATATAATTCCCAACTAAATTCTTTATTATTACAACATTTAATTTTAAAACATAATTCGCTGTCCAAAATCGTGAATATATCTCCTTTAATAAACTTCTATATTTAATTAATCAAATTCAATTGATTTCGAGTTTATAAACAATGTTTATAAATTCCATTTATATTCAATAAAAACTTCAATTTATAAAATCCTTTTATTAACCATTTCCATTTATATCATTTATATGCCAAAAAAGCCAAATTATAAGTTAATAACTTATAATTCATTTATTTTACAAAATCCATTCATTTTATAACTTCACAATTCGTAAATCTTATTTACTTATAAAATCCATTTATCACTCTATTTTAACACTTATAAAACTCGTTTTATAATTCCAATATTTTAATTTATAAAATATCAATTTTATAAATCTTATACATAAACCATTTAAAATAAATCAAAAATCTCAATTTAAATAAACCAATTCTTTTAATAATTTACAAATTGTTATTAAAGCTTATATAACTCCAAAATCATACTTAAGTATTATTTCCAAAAATTCATAACTTTTATAACAATAAAAATTATAACTTTCATTTATTTAAAATAAATCAATTCCTTTAACACTTTAAAATTAACAAAACATCGATTTCCAAAATTACTTTAAAAATCCTTTTTAAATTCTGAAATCACCACTTTAACATTTTTAAATTATTAAAATAAACCCAATGTTGCAACAACACTAAATACAATAATCACGGTATCCAAAATATCATATATAATATGATAACAGAATATATAACAATATCTATAAATAAATCAATACTGTTGAGGAATCCAGTTGGATCCCTCCAACCTGTCACCTGCAACAAATATTCATATTAGAAATATGTGTACAATGTCCGCTTCGAGGCAGGCGCGCATACAAAGGGTCATCCGCTCATATACGGGAACGTATAGGGTCTCATCTGCTCCAATCGGTAGGTATATATCCAAATACCAATCAATATATCATATATCATCCAAACAATCATCAATCATCATATAATAAATTTATTCTCACTTATATAAAAATTTCAGTGAGTCAGAAAGAGTGAGTTGTACTCACATTGCTTGTAGTCGTTGCGATAGCGATTCATTTCGATTAAAATTAAGAAACCGTTTAATTCCAACCAAAATTTTCACTAGCTCAAATAAATCTCAATCCAGCTCCATAATGTAATGCCCGTCAATACGAACCCAACGCAATTCATTTCGTGCGAAACAGACCTCGTATGAAAAAGCTGCAGCGTTTTAAACTTTATACGAATCTAAATATAATTAATTTACTATTTATTTTTAATTTCAAACCCTTATTCATCCTAGCCGTTCGATTTAGCCTTCAATGGATCTGGGCCGCTCAAGCCTTCTCCTTCCATCGCGTTCGAATTCATGAAAATGAACCCATGCCGCCATTTTGTTTTGAATTTTCGCAACCTCCACATGACCCTAGGGGTCGATCAACCACCACCAAAGTGTTCGCCTACTCGAGCTTCACCCACGGCTACAACATCAGGGAACTCGTCCCCCCATGTTTCTCGGAATACGTGAAAGAACACACACGTTTAAACACAATTCATCGTCAATCCGTAGCTCGAAATCCAATCTCGACCGTATGGATTCGAAGATCTCGTCTGGCTCTTTAACTTTGTAGTTGATAGTTTTACGTAATTGCTTATGGATTGGAAGAAATTAAAGCGAGAAGTTTGGCAATTTTTGGCCATTAAAATGATGGCGGCGGCTAGGGTTAGAAACCCTAATGTTTTGCAAATTAGAAAATAGTGAGGCCTTTTATGGAAAATATTTGTGCACTATTCATCCAGAAAATTTCTGAACTCGAAACATAGCATGCTGCCTGGCGTTTATAATGTTTTACCAGTATTCCAAATGCAATGGAATATATATCGGGAGCCAATTCGATCGTATTTGGAAGATATGTTTCCGAATCGAATATTTAAATTTAAAATTCACTTAAACGAGTTCCTACGCGTTTTAGCTTGCCACGGACAAACCGTAAATCCGATTGACACGAAATTTGAAATCTTACAATAATTTAACATTACGGATCCAAGAAACTAGTTTCATTGAAATCTGAGAATGTTTGAAAAAGGGCTATTTTTACTCGTCAATTAAATATTAAAATATTCAATTTCTACAGATTAACTTTTAATTCAATTTTAAAAGTTCTATAACATCATTCTAATTCAAATATGATTTAATATAACTTTACAAATCATTTTTATTTACATTTAAATGCAAATTCTAATTATTTCAGCAATTTCAAATGTTAAATTAACAATTTAATCATTCAATTAAATTACTATATTCGAAAGATTATTTATTCAGCTTATAAAATCAACTTGTGAATATTTAAAATTAATTAAATATCGAATTTCAAATGGAAGAAATTCTGGGTCGTTACATGGGGCAACAGTGGAAGGCCATGGCGGTCGTCATGGTGTGTCCTGATGGTGGTTCGAGCTCAGAATTCAAATTTGAGCTCAGAATTCAATTATTTTAAAGATTTGAATCTAAAATTTGAACTTGAAGTTTATTATGAATTAAATTATTTAAATCGATATTCTAAATTGAAATCGAACTTTATATAAATTGAAATGGCTTAAAATTGGAAATTGAAATCGAACTTAAACTATTTGAATCGGATCATCGAAAATCGAAAGTAAAATTAGTTCGAAATGAAATTGAAATAGATTTAAATTGAAATCGATTTAAATTTAAATCAAAATTGAGTCGAATTGATATGGATTTGAATGGATTTGAATTGAAGGATTTGAAATCCAGTTTGATTTAAATTTGGATCTAAATCCTGATTTATTTTAAATGGAAAGAATCAATTTATGAATTTGAAATTATTTTTACTATAAACTATTTTCCTACAAACTATTTTGAAATTCATCTTTTTAAATTTCCAAATTATTTAAATTTTCGAATCATTTAATATATAATCTATTTCAATATCTAAAATAATTTAACTACTTTAACTTTTTAAACTATCTAAAATTATTCAAACTATTTTCTAAAAATTCAAACTAGTCAAAGTGGGAAATGTTTATATTTAAATCGTTTATTTAAATGCGAACATGATTAAAATGAAGTTATAGCCTAAGTTGAAATTCGAAATGATTATTGAAGTCAAAAATAGCATATTCGAAGTAAATAGATATTTGGAGGCGAATGATATATTGAAGGGAATATGATATTTTGATATCATGTATGAGTCATTTTCGAAATGTAAAAAATATCAGCCGATGTGTAAAACAACGTTTGGCTGTTAAAAAGACCGGGACCTCTTGTTGGCATACTCTCTATCAATATTGGCACCACCTTAACAACTGTGTAAGTAGAGGACACCACAAAACGAAATAGCTGGATTTGGTGTATGTTTTCTGGATTTGAAGAAAGAGAATGATGATGGATATACCCCGGCACTTGTGCCAATTCAAAATGACTAAAACAGAATGGTTTGACAAGGCCAAGTGGGCTAGCTGCCCCTAACGGACATCCATTCTTCGATTTTCTTCTTGGACTTGGTCCATACTATTACTTTTGATGTTGGTTTTGATTGGTGCACCTTGATTTTGGGATGACCTCCCTTTGACTCGATATGGGATGGATGGTCACGGTGGGTGATCGTGGCTATGATGCGTTACCACCAGCCCTGCAACCCGAACTGGTAGTATCCTACCTTGGGCATTGCCTCATGTGACTTGTCATACTTTTATCCTTATACGAGACCACTACGAGTTTGGTTTTGTGTTGTCGTATCACGGCGCTTTCCAGTTTCCCGATGTGCTACTGGTGCATTATATGTAAACTGTACGACAATGCTTAAGAACGCGTTAAGGGGGATTAATGTAAAGCCTTAACGCTAAGAAAAATATTTACTTTACCGGTGGGACATTATATATATAGCGTATTCCACTATATATAGATAATTTGACGGATCCTTATGAGAAGGAAAATCTCATAACATCTCTTGAGTTATTGCACGCATGTTATACATTGGATTAGGGATGTAAAACCTCAAAAACATCTCTGACGCTGTTACACTTCTGTTACATGTGATACTGATTTGACTCACATAAGGATATTTTAATCTTGACTCGAATGTATTGTTTTACTTTATGCTCGGATCAGTCCTGAGTTTTCAGCACATTGTAGATTATTATTTTGGAGGACGAAGATGAAGATTTGGTATGTTATATTACTAGCATTATTCCCCTGCATCTTGTTGTTCTACTACATCGTTTTATTTTTTTCTTTGTATATATATAACTCTGATAGATGATGTAAAAGTATAATCAAATGTATAGTATAAACAACTTCATGAATTATTTATTTGATTATTATATTTTGTCATTCCACTGCGAGATTCTATGTTTGTTTTCGTCTTCTCTTATTTTTC
Organism: Allium cepa; assembly: GCA_030765085.1. NCBI lineage: Eukaryota > Viridiplantae > Streptophyta > Magnoliopsida > Asparagales > Amaryllidaceae > Allium > Allium cepa. The sequence continues at coordinate 689,689,122 of CM060942.1, read as the reverse complement.
TTAATTAACCCCATTTATTATCTGTGTTCTGGATTGTTTTGAGTTGGACATGTGTAGTTTATTGTCGACTTAAAACTTTCGAAATGCAGGTCGTCATACTGGGAGTCCTAATATTTATACTTGTTAATGATTTTGGGACATTTTATGTTTTTGGAACCATCCTTAACTTTTTATGGGTGTTTTCTTTGTTAGATGTATCAGTTGGAGATCAAGTTTGTCATCATTTCTCATAATGCAAGTGATGAGTGTTCATTTAGTTTTGATACTAGTGCGAACTCGTGCTACGCACATGGGTATCGTTAGCTTTTTCTTAAACAAACTGATAAATACAAATTTTCATTAGTAGTTTGTTTGGTGTACATATTGCATTACGAACTGGTAAACTAAATAATGAAAAAACAAAATGATAAATACAATTTTTCATTAGTAGTTTGTTTGGCGTACATATTGCATTGCAAACTGGTAATCACTGATTTAATTTTGGCTTAGGCAACTTAATTTATTACCTATATTCAAGTAATCTGAGCCTGTATAATGAAAAAACAATGTGGCTAGAACAATTTATAAGCACAATAATTTAAATTAAAACCGAACAAAAATTAATGTAGTTCTAATACATTTTTTTCCTAGAAAAACACAAATTAATGCAAGCAATAATAAGTCATAACATATTGAAATGCTTTAAGTTTACATACATAGTAAAAGACAATATTTATTCCTGAACCATAGTTATTTGCAACTCCAGGTAGCTTTAGATAAGGATTTCAGATGGGATGCATCACATAACATTGACTTCCATTTCTTAGCCTTGATTTTGCTTTTATGCCGTGATATCAACATAAAAAAATGTTAATGTCATGTATAGAAACACGAATAGAGTCAAAAAATGATCATATACAGCGAAATTTTAATGCAGTCACAATTGATAACTTCACTAAGATTTCATACATTGTTCTTAAATTATTTAGTTTCACCATTGATGGTCATTATGCATTCAAAACACACATAGACAAATAAAAATTGAAAATCTTATAGTATCAGAAAATCACTGAAAACGCAGGCTATAGGCTATAGTGTACCGATAAAATGGTAAGCTCCATGCCTACAGCTGATAATAAACGATAATTGGAATAAATTCATTGACACATATGAGCAAGGAATATTTTGTGGAAATTTCAAGATTCAAGATCTTTCTATCATATGTTATTCTATGATATTAACCAATGTAAAAGGTATAGCGAAAGGTACCACTCTATGATGGTTAGGTAAACTACGTGTAACTGTAACTAAGAAAAGTGAGAAACATGGACACAATAATTTAATTATTTTACATATTCTAACTTTTGCATGATGGTGTCATACATAAAAATAACTAAAAAGAAATTTTAGTTCTCAGATCTAGGAAAAATTATTAGACACAAAATCATATTTGTTAGACAAAAAATCATATATATATATATATATAGTCAAGAAATCAGAATTACTGTCTAAGAATTGTGTGTCTATTTTCAACTTGTAATTGTGAATTGAAAGTATCTTAATAAGTATATCATCGTACTTTTACTTGAGAAAAAATATTAATATTCCGAGATATTGTTTACTATTTGCACCATGCAGCAATAATTGCAATCGTCCCACAATTTATATGCTTATCATGATGTATCAAACTAAAAAATGAGCACCTTTAGTGGGACATAAACATATCAAAAGTAAAAAGGAAACTCATCAATGAAAAATGCTTGAATTCATTTTAAATCTTCTCTGAAGAATCTTTGAAAATCACTTTCAAATGAGAAATTCTAGTGAATAAATGCCATGGCAATTGTATTTCTAATTTATACTCTTCGTTTAAGAAAGAAAAAATGTGCCAACAAAACCTGATCAGTAGAGGCTCTTCTTCTTACCTCGTATGTTTTGACTTCATCCTAAACATAGGAATTCAATGTGTAAAATCATATAAACTATATTTAGTGAAGTCTTTATTTTAGCACTGCATATTTAGTGCATAAACATATCAAAAGTATCTTCATGTCTATCGCAGCTGTGCACATGGCTTGTAACTAAACTTACATTATGATTAGTAATGTACCCTTGTAACCCAACTGTATTACCTTCAGAAATGAGTGAATTGTCATTTTATATGTAATCTTTTATTTAAACTTATCGGCTTTCATGTTATCTATTAAAGAAAAAGAGGTACCAATGTATTCAGCCACTTGTTTGCAATGGTTAACAAAAGATATAATAATGGAACCTTGTGATTTCATAGCAAAAAATAATAAAACTAGTGCCATATGATTTTGGTAAGGACTTAAAGTCCTATGTGCATGACACACACATTTTAAATAATGTGAAATACTAGCCAAACGCTAAAACTGTAGTTGGAGGCTTGGAGCTGCTACTGTTAGATCGGATTAAGAAATTTAAAAGAGATTTGGTTACTTTATTTAGGATAATCACCAAAATTTGGACAAATAGTAATTATGTAAATATGATACAGAACAACATAATTCTCTTTTGGGTTTAGAAGGAAAAAGACATATATTGTTATTGTTGAAATTTGAACTTTATACCAAAAACAAACAGCAAACATTGTTTGGAAACTGGATTGAAAAAATATTACAAAGCTCATGCTTGGAATTATAGTCATACAAAAGCAAAAACATAAAACATGCCAAAAGTTGTCACAGTATCATAAAAAATACTCATGTCATATTGTCAAATATTACATATTAAATTAGATCATGAAAATCCCAGTACAAACGAACGATGATGAAACTGTAACCAAAAATATTTATCAACGCCATACTGCAAAAACAAAACATAGATAATTGTGTGAATAAGCAAGATTAGATAGTCCAAACATAGTCGAAACAGACAATACATGTTGTAATGACCCGTATTTTTGATAGTTGAAAATGTTAAATTAAATGAAATTTTGGAAATTAATATTGTCAGAAATTAAAATCTATGATTTATAAATGGAATAAACAAATTATTCGAATATAATTTAATAATGCTGATTGAATGAGATTGACAACTGTATTAATGTAATTTTAATCAACTAAAATAATTGTAAGTTTAATAAGGAATAAAATGAACGATGTACTAACGGTGAAATTATATGTTATTTAATTAAAATTGGTTTCAACATTTGTAAGTAAATTTATACTCCTTGTTTGTATACAATAAATGTATTAATGTGTTCAAAGTATTTAAATGTAACAACTTTCATTTCTCATCTTATTTTTAAAGCCGTGTTGGAATTTATTTAAGAATCAATGAAAATAGATGTAATTGACTTTTCAGTCAATGTAAGGAAAGAGGTTAATTGATGCGTTTGAGTGAAATAAAATGGAGACTTATGATAATAGATTACATAAGGAATTATTGATTTAATATAAAAGATTTTCAAATAATTACTATGAATATGCTTAAATTTCTATTAGATAGGGAAGAATTGTTCTATTCTTATTACATTCATTTAGTCCATTTGAAATTCACCTTTGTAATCAATTTAAATTAATGTAATCGAATAACTTCAATTAATAGGAGAGAGGACACTAAACTGTAACTTAACATGTGTAATTAAATGTAGCATATGTTTTGTGAAAATATATGGAAAGTTCAATTTAATGAAAAGATTTTTATTAAATAAAATGAATGTTTGATTTGTGAATGTAAGTTTAATTTCATTAAAATAAAGAATAGAATGCTTGATTTAAAAAAATATGTCTATTTGAACTGTGTTTTAGCATACAAATTGATTACAAGAATAAGAGAATCATTTATTTAAGTAAGTTGTTTATTACACTGGTGTATAAATAACAAATTTATAAACGTGTTTAAATGATTAAAGGAAAAAATTGTTTTATATTTCTTACGTTTTAGTTTGTTTGTTTTGAAATTTAACTTTTATTTAATTGCAATTAATGCATTTGAAATATTTCAATTAAAAGGAAAGAAAACATTGATTGCAATTAATAGATTTAATAAAAGAAACACACGTTTCGTGCTAAACAATAAGGGTGTTTTAATGGAAATATAAGAACATTTTGGAAAAACTAAATTGAACGTTTTCATTTTTAAAGTAAGCATAATATTATTTATTGTATGTTGATAAAAAAAATTAAAAGTGTACAAAATTTCATCTTCTTTGATTTGCAAACTTACCCATTCCTACGTACATTTCCTTATGCATTATTTATGCCTGAACCTTTCAAAACAAAACGTAACATTCATTTTATTGCCACCACCTTCATTTCCTTATAATTAAATAACCTATAATTTTATTTCTTCATTTGCATTTTGTTTCTCCTAACATCTCGTATTCAGTTGGTTCAATTTGTTCTTTACTGAAGGTATATTCTTATCATAAAAATTTTCACGTTTTAAACTTGTTCCTTCAATTTTTTTGCCACCACCCCATTTCCTATGTTTCGACCTCCATTTCGAATCTATCTTTCCTCAAATCGTTTTAATGTGAGCAAATTCAAAATCTCTCATTTTTGCAAATTCAATAGCTTTCTTTTATGAAACATGAGTTTTATTTTTTTGTCCATTTTTCATTTTTCGTACACATCCTTCCCTTATCTTAGTTTGTTCTTCCATCTTTGCTTGAAGCCTCATTTTGAGAAAAATGTAAGTATTAAACTTTTTTTATCTTTATTTTGTATAAAATATGCACCAATTATTATTTTAATAATATTTCTTATAACATGAATATCTTTTGCATATAAGCTGGGATTCATGCGGTTTCTTCCTTTTGGATCGTATCGAAACTTCAGACAACATGGAATTGACTTGGTTCAATTCCGAGATTGTTCAAATTTGGGCATTCTTTTGGATTTTAATTTGACTAAAAATCAAAGGTGAGTGTTCAAACCACTCATAAAAGATTAAAATATTTTGTTGTTTGTTAAATTGAAATCATGAAGTGATTTAAATTTATTGATTGTTGTTTGATGGTTAAAAATTGACCTTATATTGAATTGCATCGATAAGTAACTTAATTTGTCAACTAAATTGAAATTGAAATTGAAATTGACATTTAAATTGAAATTGGAATTCAATTTGCTAGTAAAACACGCGAGAATTTATAACTAGTAATCTATAATGATATGTGACTGTTTTGGATGTTGATTGTGATGAATGCCTAATGATTGTATGTTAGATGTTTGGATGTTTATTTGTGATGATCTATTCCTGTTATTCACCATGTTTTATGCTAATTTATTGCTGTTATTCACCCTGGATTTTACGAGCATCAAATAAATATGAAATTAAATAAATTAAGATATGTTGAAATGATATATACCTATGACACTTGATTTGGATTGAAATGATATATATCCATTGTTGAAATTAAAAATTAAAATTAAATTTAACTCATCACTTGGCCATAGGATAAGAAATTATATACGGACACTATTGGTCGATTTTAAATTGTTTTCTAAAGTTGTAAAGTGTGTTTTGATTAAATAAATTTGAATTTAAAATTTAATTTAATGATTTTATTTAAAAATTTATATTTTAGTTAATATAAGTTTTAAAAATTTAAGTTTTCAGATTTTAACTTATAATTTTATTTAGTTTAAAATATATAATTTAAATAATGTAATATAATAAAACACTTTAAAAATTTAATTTAATAAAATATTTAATATAGATTTAAAGATTTATTTAAAATTTTAATTTAAGATAATAAATATAGACTTTTATAATAACTTTAATAGATAAATTTTTTTATAAAAGATTTTATAATGGATTTTTAAAACGATTTTATAAAAGATTATTGTAGAGGATTTTATAATGGTTTTATAAAGGAGTTTATAAAGGTTTTAAAGGATTTTATAAAGGGTTTTATAAAAGAACTTGCATAAAGGGATTTGGAAGCGTTTTAAAGGAATTTGCATAGAAGTTTATGAAAAGGGGAAGAGTTGTAAACTGTTTTGGAATTTATAAATAGCTTATATAGATAGCTTTATAAATGGTTCTAAAGCATATAAATAGTTTATAAATGGTTTAAGAGAGATTTATAAATTATTTTTGAAATTGATTGAAAGAAATCTTCCTCGGTATTTATGAATATATTTATACTTTTGGAATAAGTATATGGATATCTTGATATGAAAGTACAAACTATTTTTATGGATTTTTTTTATAACCATGATGTAAAATAAGTTTTGGTTGTTAAAGAGACCGGGCTCAAATATTGTCATAATCTCTGCCAATTCCGAAACCGCTTTAACAACCATGCACGTGGTGGAGAATCCAAAAGAAGTTGGATGGTTTGGCGAATGCTGTTGGTATGAGGGAAGAATGCAGTCCTGACCTTCGTGTCAGTTTAATATGACTAAAACAGGAGCCATAACTAGGCCAAGTGAGGTCGCTTCTACTATTAGAAATGCTTGTTCGATACCATATTTGTTACTTTGTGATTGATCGGTGGCCACCCTTGATTTGATTATGGGAGTGTTGTTTCGAGGTGGGTGGTAGCTGTGGCTATGCGTTACTACTAGCTTGGTTTCGCAAAAAGCTAGAATCCTAACCTAGCATTGCCTCGCATGTCTTGTCATATGCCTTATCGAGCCTACTACAATTTTGGTTTGTGTCGTACCTATGGAGTGCTCCCTGATAGCCCATCAGTTTACGGTGGAGTTTACAGCACTGTATAGACTACGATGCTTATATAAAACGTGTTAAGGGCGATATGGGTAATGCCTTAATGCTATTTTCAACATTATACTTTATTGATAGACACTACATATATAGCGTATACTACTACATATAGATAGTTTGACGGATCTTTAAGAGATGGAAAAATCCCGTAACATCTCTTAAGATGTTATACTCACGTTATCCACTGGATAGGTGATGAAAACCCGTAACATCTCTGATGCTATTACACTCATTTTCCATGTGATATTGATTTAACTTACATGAGAATAATTTAGTCCCGACTCGAGTGTTTTGTCTTTTCATTACGCTCGAGTCAGTCTGAGCTTTTCAACGTATTGAAGATCATTTTATATTTGGAGGATGAAGACAGAGATTGGTATACTATTTATTATATTTATTCCACTGCATCATGTAGTTCTGCTACATTATCCTGTTATACTTGCTGTATGTATAACTATGATTATATTGTAAAAGTGTAATCAAATGTTATTTGTAAAATAACTTCATGAACTGTTTATTTGGTTATTATATTTTTGTCATTCCGCCATAAGATTCTGTGTTTTATTTCATTCTTTCCTTTTATTTTCTTATTAAAACCCATTGATAATCTGTCCTTTTAAATGGTTTGAGTTTGACATGTGTGGTTTATTGTCGATTTAAACTGTCCAAAACTATATGGGTCGTCGCAGTTGGTATCAGGGCTTTGATTTATAGATACCTTAGCCTGTTTGGGGTCAACTTATCAAAGATAGGGTTAGTTTTACCCTATAATGAGTCTGAGTGTATATATATGAGAGAGCGTATTTGTTAATGTTATAAAAATGTTTTTATTTTGTGTTAATTTTTTCTGTTTAGTATTTATAAATTCTGGTCGGTACATAGGACGCTATGGCATCGACAGGGATTTCTAAGCACTTAATAACGCTGTCCGACATAATATTGTTTTTGAAAAATAGATAAATGAAATAATTTTACCTAGTATTATATTTTGTATATAAAAGAATAATTTTTATAAATGAATATAGTTGTATGTGATATGTTTGTTTGTTAGGAAGTGAAATTTTGTGAATATTGATTGCAAAATAGTATTTACAAATAAAATGAATTTAATTGGGAATTGAGAACTTAAATCTTGGTGTTTGAATTTGAGAGAAAATAATTTTAGTGTTGTTTGGAAGTATTTTTGGATAGAATTTTTTTTTAATAAGTTTTGAAAAAAAAGGTTTTGAAAGGAAATAAGTTCAGTACCGCCCTCTTCTGTCGTAGGAAAATAATTTCGGTGATTATCGCGACATTTGGGTCGATAAACATATTTTGGTTTAAAATTTCTAAATATGATTTTATTATTTCAAAATGATTTGAAATGAACCTGGTATTTGGTTTCTTAAGTTCCTATTAAATTAATGATTTTCAGTTGTAGAAACAAAATGAAATTTTAATTGCTGAAAACTTCTAAAATGAGAAATAAGAAGTTAGAAGCTAAGTGTTTAATGAAACTGTAATGAAATTAGAAATTTGTAACCTGTAAATTCAAAAAAGAAAAAGAAAATTAATAAGATGTAAACTATTGAACATTTTTTTAACTGAAATGAATATTATATAACACTCAATTGCATTCTAAAAACATATATAAAAATTACCAGAAATGTTAAAAAGTTGTAATTTTAAATATGAATATGTAATAGAATATTATACAAGTAAAGGCAAAATAAAAAATGCTTCAAAAGGAACATATGTTTATAAATAAATGAAAACTAAGATGTACAAGATATGTTATAAACATAAGTTAATGTTTTATAATTAAATTTAAATAGTATAAAGTGAATACTAATTAAACAAATGATTTAAACTTAAGAAGGTGTTGAAATGATTCATAAATAGATTGAATATTAAATGGCACTATATATGAAGGAATAAATGGGAATTGAGGAACTTAAATAATGCTTCATTAATGAATATTAATACTAGTGAAAGTGTTTGTACCACAATTGGGCACAACATTCTTTAGATGTGTTTGAAGAGATAAAATGAAGAATATAAATGGAAAAAGAGGAAAACTAACAAACACACCAATAATAAGCAAGAAAAGCACACAGAAACTCACGGATTCAGAGTGTTTCGGCGTATGGCCTACGTCCAATATGAAATGATTGATTTAATTGATTTTTGCTTACTGGTTACAACGTGTTTGATAGTAGAATTTGAGCACAACAGTCATTTCGGCAGAGTCTGGACGTAGAAGAGCCAAAAGTCCCTTTTCAGTAGGTCCTGGGCTGCTATTTATAGGCGTAGGCGGCAAATATCCCACTTAGATCTTGAAAGACCTTTTCTCTCACATGGGTAAGCCCACGCGATCGATCCCTGACCGTTTGGAGTTGATCCATGATCGATACAAACATAATTCATATCGATCAGGATTTAGTCCAATCGAGTCGGGATCGATCATGAACATTCCTGAAGATGTACGCAAGCTCCTGAAAATTTGGTGGCATTTGGACTTGTAGATTTTGAGTTATGACCGATGCAAGTTTTGATTCATTGAAGGCTGCTGAGTTCGCATCGCTCTACTTCGCATTGATCTGTTCATATCGCTTCTGGGCATGTGCTTGCTAGTTGACGTGGCACTTGCTTTTTGGGTCAATCCACTTTTTATGCCGAGTGACCGAGTCTTCCACTTGAATGTGTTTTCTTCGAATCGATCTTGTGCATTCCACTTCATATCACTTCTGCTGCACTCCACTTCGTATTGATGTCCTATTTTCCACTTTGTATCAATCGTCTGCCCTCTATTTCACATCGATCGTCTGTACTCGACTTCGTATCGATGGGAGGTGTTGATTTCATATCGATCCATGGCCGATCGATATTAAGCATGCTTGAAACTGGATCGATACAGAATGGACTACCATGGTACTACTGATGGAAAGGAAGGGTAGATGTGAATTTGTACGAAGTGGGTCAATCCCAATGGATACGAAGGAAGACGCTGTTGATGGATTCGAACGAAACCGATGTGAAATGGATTTACCGATGGATACGAACGAGTTTATTTCCTTGGCTTGCATCGATCATATCTTGAGAATATGAACTCGGATTGACTTGAAATTTGAAATATTGGCTTTCATGGCTTTGCTGGTCGCGTCATGTTAATTATAGCTCGATCCGGACTCTGGCAAAATTTACCAGCATCCATAGCAAACCTGTATATAACCGTTCTTCAGGATGATCTATCTTTAATTTCCATTCGACTTCTTGGTGTCACGGTCTTGCCGAAATGCGGGATAACATTTGCCCCTCAAAGTATGTCTTGTAGGGACATGATGTGCTTTGAAAAGCTGCAATCTTCATTCTAAAAAGTGCTATCTGATTTTTTAACGGTTGTTGTCTTTTCGTCGAAAGATATAACCTTTGACTGACCTTTAGTATTACAAATAATGAGTTGTTGACTTCCAAGGGTTGTACCGTGCACTGTTGTAACTGAGTATTGAATGATAGCAAACTGTTGTTTGTTGTTGTACTTGTCATCAGGTAAGCATTCACTTCCTATGAATTTCAAAATTTGAATATTATTCCAGCATACACACATGTATGTTAATCTGACTCTCTTTAACGTTTGTACGCTCACGAGTCCTTGTCAATTTTTTTATCGAATTCCGTATTGATCCTCTCTTGAATCGATGTGAAATTCGAGTTGTACCAACGTTTGGTGGTTGTTTTTAAAGTATCTCTTCGCATCGATCCTCTCCTGGATCGATGTGAGAAGTTGAAAATTTGTCTTCGTATCGATAATAATTCACACAAATTAGCTGTTTTATTTTTAAGAAAAGAATTTCATATCAATGGACAGGAGTCTTCGGGGGCTTCAAAGCGATTGGTATGAAACAATCACTTCGCATCGATGAATCATTGATGGATATGAACAACCATGCTATGGGTCCGAATAGCTCAAACAAGCCTTTGTTGCATCGTTAGTATCGATCAGTCACCGGTTGTTATGAGCAGTCATGTTCTATATCGACTCGAGTTGATGGTTGTGAGTGGTCGTATTCTTGTTCGATGCGAGTTGGTGGATATGAAGGAAGCTTCGTATCGATGATATATGAGACAGCTTTGGGTTGGTTTGCACATTGGCCTTCGCATCGATCTAGCTTCAACCGTTTTGACCTGTCCATGCCACTGGGAGAAGAACGTTTCGTTCTTTTGTTTCATACCATATAAATAGAATTCTGTACTTAGAATTATTTTTACCTTCTCTTATTTTCCAGCATGCCTTCGTAATGATTAAAAAATCAAGAAATAAATCTTGCTTTCGAATCGAACCAAAAACTAATCCCTTGAACGGATTGTTGAAATTAGGTAAATAATCGACTGAGCTCAATCTTAATATGATGAGATTCGAATTCTCGTGCCATCCCACTTACATTCGTGGCCGATTCTGGTGGAGAGGAGGTTGGAGATGGTCGGAGTGAGATCGAGGATGGTTAAAATAGTCTCTGTGTTGATTGGGAAAGATGAAGCATGGAAGGATACAAATTACTCATAGAAGAGACGCTCAGCCTTGACCTCGCATCGCTGGGAGAAGGAAGGAAGATTACCCTCATATCGATCTAGGACGAGGAACTCGTATCGATCTGGAACTGATGAACGGAAGGAGGAAGTTCATATCGATCTTGGATACAATGTAATCTCGTATCGATGGGAAAGTCTTATTTCGTATCGATGGCTGGTGGACCTTCGTATCAATTGACTGATACGAAATCTAGGGCATGATGATCGATATGAAAGCGCCGCTGATGATCGATACAAAGCAAGGGATTTTGCATCGATACGAAACCATGCTCTACGACCGATACGAAGTGATGGTTCCTAGACCGATACGAAGCGAATTCTGGTGATCGATTCGAATTTAAATTTTTGACCGATATGAAATCCCTTGCATACTTGAACACTTGACTCCGACGAGCTTCTGCCTTGCATAACTAGACATAGACGTTAAACTGCATATTTGACTGCCCTTCAAAGCTCGTCGACGGAACTGTAACTTGACAAAATTTAACAACTTTAACTCGGATCGGTCTCTAATGTTTGGATGGCACGGTTGTGATGGTCAGCGATGACGGTCACTCCAGTTGAATTCTGAGGTCTTGCCGTATGAACATTTCTTAAATTCTGTGGAATCTTTTAAGTACTATGTAACGCTGCACGGCACAACACATTCATGCACTTCACACTGGGGAACACACGGGCTTATTATCATCTAATGACGGCTTTCAATGAGTTGATTAGTTATGGAATCTACAAGTTCACAGCAGTGGGAGCCTCAAAGTTCATCTTTTTCAATAATAGAGATCAGAGCCATTGCGATTGAAATTATAAATCCAGCTCCAGACGAGCTATTAGGAGCAACTTTTGTCGTGAATCCAAAAGGTTCCATGCCATCCAATGTCTCCAAAGATATGTTGGGGTGAATATGCTCAGTCTATCATTAGATGATGTTTTGCTACCTGGACCAAATAACATGCCACACGCTCCTCCAGAAGGACTCACGGCCTTTAATCGACATTCGTGCACAGCTCGAACACTTCCTTCATTTAACTAGTATATTCAAGAAGTGTTAGCTTTCTTCAGAATCTCTCCGTTACAATTACATCTAAATGGATATGCACTGTTGAACAGTCTATTCATCATTTTCATGGAACATCTCTTTCGACCCTTGACTCTAGAAGAAGTTAAATACTTGTTTAATGTCAAGAGTCGAGGAGACAATCCTTCATTAATGTTTCTAGAGGCAGTTAAGAATTTCCAAGTGGTGACAGGATCTTGGACCAGGCCGAGTTACTTTAATACGAAGTGGTTTTACGTTCGATGCCCTCTAGGGTTCGCCAACCGATGGTTAGTCAGGCGTAAATGCTACAACTTTTCCAGTAGCTAACAAGATAGTCATAACTGACATTGAAACAAATATCTTCTTTCCTTTACAGCCGCAATTCTGCGACTTGAAGGTGCCTGTTTCAAAGAAATAGTATGGATTCGTAAGTAAGTGCCGGGCGAGATGAGAGACATGGACTCGGTGGATAAAAACCTGAGGATTGTTGGGATAATCGATCGAAATCAAAACATAAGACTAGAGGGATCGCTTTGGGCAGCCTCGGCGAGATGGGCTAAACATAGAGCACCCAGGATCGTCATAGCTGAGGAGGGCGATGAAGAGTACACACCTACTAACGACGAACCCGTAGCCGGGCGTCCTGTCAGTTTTCAGGATTTAGAGGGAAGGAGGAAGGCAAGGCAACGACACATAAGTGTCATAAGTCTTTGAGATGGAAATCCATGGTTGTGTCTTTGCCAGTCTCCGGTGTTAGAATTTTGGAGGCTCCTTCCTCGCAAATAGGGAATCCTTTTGAATGGCTTGCTGACATTCCAATTCCATACTATGTTTCGCTCCAACATTACACCGGATTGGAAGGGCTTCAAAGTGCCTTAGATTTAAGTGAGTCACTTCCTACAAGTGTGGCCAACATATCCAGTTGGTCGGGGGGTTTAACACATGCATACATATACTTCACGACACTACACGATTTCCAATCATAAGTTATTCATTTCTAGAGATTACCGATCCTGCTTTTCTTTCTATTTTATAAGAACGATGACTAGGAGAGAGTCTACGTTTGGAAGCTTACACTCCGCATGCTAGTTGTCAGGTTCATACTATGAGTCCAGTAGGAGGGAAGTTGACAGCGATCACGGTTTTTCTAGTGAAGAACATTACGAGAGGGAGAGGGATAGAGATAGAGAAACAGACATCGATCCCGATCACGTTCTCCACCTCCTTGAGCTCCAACAAAATCCTCCAGTCACGGTAAATAACCATTAGAGCCTCCACATCAAAAACCGCCTTCTCAAGCTCCCAGGCTTGATTCACAACGTCATAGAACCGAGGCCGAAACTCTCAGTGTCATTGAACAAGCCAATACCGAGCCCACTGGGGAAGGAGCAACCAAAATCTTCCAGTTGAAAAAAGACTCCCAAATATTTTCTTTGACGGCTTCATCTTCCCTCCACACTTAAAGAAAAATCCAGTTGAGGCTGAACAAAGTATGTGTGACTACATACACGATGTCTATAGCCAATACATGGAGTGGGTGAAAACCGTGGATAAAGCATCGGTGGTGGCTTTTGAACGAGCAAAAACTATTGAGAAGTTAGAAACCGACCTTGCTCAAAAGGACCATATAATTCAAGTGCTCAATAATGAAGCCGAATCTTCTTGAAAGTCGGAAATAGAGGCCACCAAGAAAGCCGATGAGGAAAATCAATCCATGGAAAGGATGCGACAGACGCATTTTGCTTTGGTCAAGGAGATGAGCCATTGAAACACCACTATCACAACTGAAAGGGATGCTGCGCTGAAGGAACTTAACGAGCTTAAAGCCAAATTTTATGAATTCATCAAGGAAAAGGATGACGCAAACAAAGCAGCCTAGGAGGTATGAAAACAAGCTGTGGTGCTCCAGGATGAAAGAGATGTGGCAGTACTTAAAATTCGGGAGGCTGAGGCCAGGGTTGCGGATGAAGTTAAGATGGCAGAGACCAGGTTAGAGACTGATATTGAAGACCTTCTAATCGCATACAATGCTAATGTCCTAAAGCATAGAAATCTAACCTAGCTCGATAATTATCCAACACACCTGTATAACGCTAGGGGATGATTAGTAGAGGATAAAAAGGCAGAACGACAAGCAGAATCAATTAATGAATTCGAGCTTATGAACTGGATGTTGAATGAAGATGAAAGAAAAGTTCTCCACGATACTGTAATTACATATGAAAAGGAGAAACTTACCACTCAGTACTCGGAGGCTGGAGAAGTTCGGTGTTGAGCACCATGGTGAAAATTCTGAAACTCTTGCACCAACTCAGCTTGAATCTACATCCATGGTTGATCCTCAGTTCGTTCTTGCTTATAATTCTGATCAACCATGGTTATCTCCAGTTCCCGAGCATGTCTTTGAAGTTGCTCTGTCACCTGCGATCCAAACTGAGGAAGGTATTCTAAACATTCCTTATGCTCACCTAAAGCTAGAAATGTTGATTGAATTAATTGCTAAATATTTTTATTTTTCTCTATTTAGTGATAGGAGCTTCATTTGCCATGCCTCCTGCAACTCAATAGTTACATCACGAGCAAGAGGCTATCACTACGGAAGCAACCACGACAACGGCTACTGCACCTATGGATGGGGTACAAGGGAGCACACCTACTCTCGATGAACAGACGATGGAGGAACTTCTCGGTTATCACAGTGACCCCTTTGCCGATCTACCGTTCGTCATGGGTGGAAGCGCACCTGTGACTAGCTCCTCGAGCCCGATTGCTAGCATTCCCAGTGAGGCTCAAACAATTCATAAAGAGGGTATAATAGCCGAAATTAATGCTAAGATGGAGGCAGCTGCGCGAACTAGCAACTTTGGAGGTGGAATGGCATGTCCTAGCCCAACTCCTTTGTGGATGATCTCCCTGGGAGGAACAGTTGTCGATGCAAGTGTGTCTACTCCGCCTGCCAACGTTGATCCTATCCCTCCGACTCCGCCCTCAGGAAGCATTCCTATCCACTTGAGTTCGGAGGAGGAAGTTAATATAATGCCCACAGTTAGAGATCAACCACTTACAGGTAAAAGTTCGAATAGGACCAAGCGGCGAATCATGTAGGTCAACACCAAAGAAGAAGCTGAGAAAAAAGAAAGAATATATATGCCTTCTCGACTCATTTTTGGTAGATAGATAGGAATCTACTTCTGCTTTCTTTTTGTAGGCCGTGTATAGATGCGGGTTTGGCCCCTGCTAATAGGACTTTTGATATAGTTTTGTACTTACCCTTTTTCTTCCAAAGAATAATTGAAATAAAATTTCATTTTGTCTCTAGCTCAATTTGTGTTCATTTGTTAAAGTGCTTCAGCGTACGAACTTTCATTCGATACACTTGTGGAGTTTTAGTCTTTAAATCAGACCCAGGTTTAGTTGCCAAGTTTCAGAGTCACAGTTTCAGGTCGCGATCAAGCGCTAAGTCGAATTTCGATATTGCACTGTCTCAATCAGTGGCTGGCACTTAAGTTCTGCCCCAAGTCCTGGGGATAAATTGAAAAGATTGGTTAACAATCTTTTATTGCCTTTAATATATCGAGCTTAACTTCGTTGAAGCAGAATTGAAACAAGACAAGTTTATATGGTCAAATCACACTTATTCGTCTATCGGTGATCGCATCCACACTCTAGGGATTGCACTTGTAGATCGGTGGTCTGTCACACCCACATAAGGTTTTAAGATACGTCCGTGCTCCAGGGACTTAAGTTATTTTATGGACAGTCAGCCACACCCGTTTGATATTCAGAACTTCATCCGCACTCTGGGGACTTAGATTGATTCGTGGGTGGTCGGTCACACCCGCTTGCATTTATACTCCAAATCGCACTCTTGGGATTTAGAGTTATTCGATGTTTATACTCCAGTTTACACTCTGGGATTTGGAGTTATTTAATGTTTATACTCTAATTTGCACCTAAGGAATCCGGAGTTAGTTGATGGATGGTCAATATTACCCGCTTGGTATTTATGTTTATACTCCAGCTCTCACTTCGGGAATCTGGATTTGGCCGACAGATGGTCAGTCACATCTGTTTAGTGTTATCCCATTTTTGGTCAAAACTGGAATATCAATGTTGTGTGCCTTTCCACCACGACCGAACCAAGAAGAAGCAGCCAACAAGCGTATATAAGTCTGGGATTTCACTCAAGGTTCAAATATAAAAGTTCATTCGGTGAAACAATGCGAGAGTCCATTCGGCACTCCAACACTCAAGCCCATTCGGCAGTATGAAATGAGATCTCATTCGGCATTCGAAATACCATGGCTCATCCGGCATTCCCAATGCCGAGATTCATCCGGCATTCCCAATGCCGAAGTCCATTCGGCATTCCCAACTCCACTGCCGAGCCAAACCTCAGCCTCCACCGAACCACCACCTCTCCATGCCAATGCCGAACCAACCTTCCCCCCAAACCATACCGAACCACCTCTCCACTTCCATGCCGAACCAACCCACCACCGGTCCAAAACCCACCATCACCGAACCACTTCCCTACCGAACGAGCTCCACCGAATCACCTCTATCGGACCAAGCTCCACCGGTCCAAACCCACACCGGACCACCCTACACCGAACCAGGTGACCGCCGAACCAAAGCTTCTCCATCCTTCTCTCCAAGCACGGCCGAACCAAGGAACGCCGAACCAGATGTGCCAGGCCAGACTGCTTCAGCCCAGGCCCACCAGCAGCTATAAACATCCAAGACCCCAGCCCCCAACCTCAATCTATAAATAGAGGGGCAGGGTACAACAATGGTAGACAAGTTTGAGAGCTCAAGCACGGATAGAACTTTTAAACAACTTTCAGTTACTTGTAAGCAAGCTTTGTACTTGTAATCTGAAGAGAAAAGGAGAATAACATATAAAGTGGACGTAGGCACGTTCTGGCCGAACCACTATAAATCTGTGTGTCTTTTACAGTTTAGTCCCTGCTTTTTATATATTTGCATAAATCACCCAAATCACTAAAAACAACATAAAATCAGCTGAATCGTACGACTTTGAGGTGTTTGCCCATTTTTTGCGCAAACATTTAGGCTTTAGGATTCGTTCGCACTTCGGGAACAACAGGTCTATCAGCATCGTGGATGGTTGGCGCATATCCACCCTGAGTTAACCAGTGAGGTCGTTAGATGGACGAGCCATCCTCCTTGAACTTGGTTTGAATACGGGTGAAGTCGTTTGTTGGATGGATGCACCCTCTTCGAAACCGCATTTATAAGTTTATACTCCAGTTCTCATTGTGGGAATCTGGAGTTAGTTAAAGGACTGTCGTGTATCAATCCTCTTTTGGCTTCAATGTGATGGCATGTCCCCGAGCTCGGGTTTCACTTAGCGAGTGACCGGTCATATCACAGTCACTCCCCATTTGAATACATCCCACTGTATGATGGAACTTACCTCTCCGTGTGTAGTGATGGTCGTGTAACATATTTCAAAAAATCACAGCTTCGGCTCGAAGAGATTGCATTTTATTGCTGAAATAAGAAAGTACGGCAAAGTCAGCTGCCTTATTACAAATTCAAATTTTGAAATGCATAAACAAATTGCAAATTAAAAATGGACCAAATAAATAAACAGAGCCTGTTATGTGTAGTAGCGACGTTGACTTTCGCTGTTCCAGGCTCTTGGCAGAACGAGACCGTCAATGGTCGATAATTTGAATGTGCCATCTCTAGGCCTTCGTTCAATGACATACCGTCCTTCCCACGTTGGTTTCATATGTAAAGAAACCGGGTAAATTCTCATAAGGACGAGATCGCCTAGTTCTAAGGTTCGGGGTCGGACCTTGGCATTGTATATCCGGGCGAGTCGACTTCAATATGCGGCTGCCCTCAAATCAGCCTCTTCACGCTTCTTGTCCAATAAACCCAGGGATTCCGCCAACAATATAACATTCGTTTTAGGATCATACTTAGTCACATGATGAGAAGATACTTCCATTTCGACTGAAATAAGGGCTTCTAAACCGTAAGAAAGAGAGAATGGAGTGTGGCCGGTCGTAGAGATGTGGGTTGTCTAGTAAGCCCATAAAGCCATAGGGAGTTCATCGACCCATTTGCCTTAGGGCCTTTTCCAGTCATTTCTTCAGAATAGACTTTATAACTTTATTAAAAGCTTCAACCCATCCATCCACTTAAGAGTGTGCGACTGCAGAGAACTTCTAGATGTGGAATCGTTGACAGAAATTCCTGAATTCAACAATGTCGAATTGGGTTTCGTTTTCGGTGATGATGGTATGTAGGAGGCCAAATCGGAAGATAATATTGCGTACTACAAAGTTGATCACTTTCTTCATTGTGATTGCAGCAAGGGTTTTAGCTTTCGCCCACTTGGTAAAGTAATCAACTGCAACGATGGCATACTTCACACCACCTTTGGTTAGAGGTAAAGAACCAATAATGTCAATGCCCCATACTGCAAATGGCCATGGACTGACCATCTGAGTTATTTCAGTAGGCGGGGCTCTGGAAATTTGAGCGTGTTTTTTACATCTGTCATATTTTCTGCCATAGTCCGACGCATCGTGGTTTGCAGTCAGCCAATATTATCCATATCGGAGCACTTTCTTGGCGAGCTCTTACCCTCCAGTGTGATCTCCATATTCCCCTTCGTGCACATCATGCAATATTCGTTTGATTTCATCGGGAATGATACACCGAAGTAAAGGAACATAGTACCCTCTTCTATACATGACTCCATTCTGGATAGTGAACCGCAAAGCATTCTAAAGAACTTGTCTCTTTTCACTCCCATGCTCCAATAGGGTACCATGCTTGAGATAGTTTCTGAACAGAGTCATCCATGATTCCTTATCGGGAATGACCTCAAGTACCCAATCTATTTCCATCCAATCTATGCTCGAGGAAGATAATGTTTCCATGGGAATGATTCTCATTTGTTATGGTTCATCTGTGCTAGCTAACTTTGCTAACAAATCATCTTTCTGATTTCTCTCTTAGGGTATGCAATAAATGGCATAATAATCAAACTGGTTCAATATCTCCTGAACCCGAGCAAGATAAGCGGCCATCCTTCGGTCTTTGGCCTGGTATCCCCCTGAACTGGACATAGACCAATTGCGAATTACAATAAATCTCCAGAGCAATAATTCTTAAATCTCTTGCAAGTCTCAATCCAACAAGTAGGGATTCGTATTTGGCTTCATTGTTGGTCGCACGAAAATCGAACTTTACAGCATAGCATATAGATCGACCTTCAGGTGTTTCCAGTACAACTCCGGCGCCTGAGAAACAGTTATTTAATGCGTCATCGGTATGGAGCTTCTAAATATACATGGGAGATTCACTAGTTTTGGGCAAGTCCTCCTGGATAGTGAATTCAATGATGAAGTCTGCTAGGACATGTCCTTGAATAGATCGCTTAGGAGTATAAGTAATATCAAACCGACTTAACTCGATATTCCACTTAAGTAACCTACCGGACATCTCAGGCCACGTAAGGACCCATCGTTGTGGTTGGTTGGTATAAATAGTGATAGGATAAGCTTGAAAATATGGACGGAACTTCCTTGAGGCAATGATAAGATAATAAGCCAACTTCTCCAGCTTCGGATAATTTCTCTCTGCTTTTGTTAGTCGTTTACTAATATAATAGACCGGCCGTTGTATCTGGTCTTCCTCCCAAATTAGGGCTACACTGATCGCGTTCTCTGACATCGCCAAGTAAATGTATAATCTCTCATAATCAATGGGCTTTGATAGAATAGGTGATATGGAGAGTTGTTGAATCAGTGCTAGGAATGCACCCTCACATTCCGTAGTCCATTCAAAGTTTCGCTTCCTTTTTCTGATCAGGTTGAAGAAGGGAATGCATTTGTCAATGGATTTTGAAATGAACCTGCTCGGTGCTGCTACTTTCCCATTGAGGCTTTGGACTTGCTTTATAGTTCTTGGAGTCTCAAGATTTCTGATTTCTTAGATCTTTTCGGGATTAGCTTCGATACTTCGAGCATTGACGATAAACCTAAGGAATTTCTCGGATGCGACCCCAAAGTGACATTTCAACGTTGAGTTTCATTCTATATTCTCGAAGGATATTGAACATCGATTCCAGGTCTCTGATATGATCAGTGGAGAATCGCGACTTCACGAGCATGTCATCCACATATACTTCCATGGTTTTTCCAATCTGGTTAGCGAACATTCGATTAACTAACATTTGGTAAGTTGCCTCGGCGTTCTTAAGTCCGAATGGCATGAATTTGTAGCAATAAAGTCCCAAATCGATTACAAAGCTGGTATGCTTCTAGTCAAGAAAGTGCATGGGTATTTGATTGTAGCCAGAGTGCGCATCCATGAAGGATAAGCGTTCATGTCCAGCCGTCGAGTCTACGAGCTGGTCAATTTGGGGAAGTGGAAAATTATCTTTAGGGCAAGCTTTATTCAAGTTTGAGTAATCAATGTACGTTCTCAATTTCTCGTTTGGCTTTCGGACAAGCACATGATTTGACACTCATACCGGATATAATGCATCTCAGATAAACCCGTTTGATTGGAGTTTTTCTACCTCTTCTTTAAGGGTGGTAGATCTCTTTGGATCTATACCATGCCTTTTTTGTTTGACCGGGACATGCCGTGGGTCAATATTCAACGTGTGGCTCGTGATGTCCGAGAAGATTCCACACATATCAGAATGTGTCCAGGAAAACACGTCCAAGTTTGCCTGAAGAAATTCAACCAATTCCTCTTGCATTTGTTGGCTTAGTTGAGATCCAATCTTTATCAATTTAGAATCGTCATCAGTGATCGTCAGCTCGGCCGAGGAAGCTTGACTGTCTTTGCTTTCATCTTCACTTTCGGTATCTCTCGGGTCAAGATCCTTTGGTAATTGGTCAGGGTGCCCGGGCCTAGGCCTAGGCATTAGCTGTCAATTTTAAACGAAGCGGACTCAGAGAGAATCCTCTACGCCCTTTCCTTTTTTCCTTTCGCTGCGCCTCTCGCAGCTCAGCAACATAACAGGCTCGTCCAGCAGCCTAGTCTCCCTGAACGAATCTAACTCCATTGTCGGTAGGGTATGTTAAAGTCAGTCAGCCCTGAATTCTGCTAGTTTCGGTTGACCCTAGAAAGCATTATATGGCGAGTCTATGTCCAACACAACAAACTGTAATATCAGAATCTACAGCTTTCTCCAATTCCCAACTCCACTAGTAGTTCCACCACTCAAGTAGGCATAGTTGAACTCCCATTGAAGCCATCTATACGAGACTGACAAGGCTTCAAGTTCTTTGCTTCTATTTTCATCTGATCATAGGCTCGCTTGAACAATATGTTCACAGAACTTCCACTGTCTATCAAGATCCACTTCATCCAAGTAGGACCTACGTGGGCTAAAATGACAAATGAATCAATAGTTGGGGCTTCGACTCTGTCGGCATTTCTGTCTTGAAATACGACTCCATTTCCTTCCAGCTTTGGTCTGTTGTATGCGGACCACCACTAATAGAATTTATCACCAACATCTCGCTGGTACGTGCAGGTTCCTCTTGTCTCGCTGATTTGTCATATGATTCTGATTCGATGGTCCCACACCTCCTGGCTGCGGCACCCACATAAATTGCTCCAACTTTCTCTCACGTATCAACTTCTCAATGAGATCCTCCAAATGATGGCACTCATTTGTGTTATGGCCATAACTATCGTGAAATCTGTAAAACTTCCCCGTTTGGATTTATTTATCCGATGAATGTTTTGGAGCAGGTTTCTTATACCGAATAGTATTGCAGGTCTGTAAATACACATTCTCCAATGACATATTTAAAGGAGTATAGTTATCAAACATAGGAGCCCTACGTCATGGCCTACGATTCTAATCCCGTTTCCTATTTTGATTTCCATTGCCTTTCTGCTGATTTTGTTTATTCTATACATTCAGTTGTACCTTTCTGGAATTCTCTTCGGTTTGTTTAACAGTAGAATTGCTCTGGATTCCTTCCATACTGAGACCTACGTCATCCTTCTTCCTAGACTATTTCGCATCCTCCCTTCTCAAGAACTGGGTTGCCTTGGAATAGAAATGGTCCAATGACGTAGGAGGTTTCCCGGCCAACCAGTTGCCGAATCCAGAATCGAGATTGACCCCCTTAGTCAGTGCCATCAGAATTGAGTTATCATTAGGGTTACTAATCTCAGCGCATGCTGCGTGAAACCTCTCTAGATAGCGTCTAAGTGTCTCTTGAGGAGCTTGAGTGACACTAGACAAGGTATTAACATCCTTCAACCTTGTGACATGCATGCGGAACTACTCAACAAACTTTGTTGCCAACTGGTCAAAACACAAGATAGATCAAGGTGGTAAACGGGTAAACCACATAGTCACCATGCCCCTAGAGAGATCGGGAAACTTTGACATTTAACTGCATCATCGGCTTGTGCAGCATTCATTAATCATTCTTATGTTAAGATATGCTGATTAGGATAAGAGCTCCCTTCATAGACGGGTAGAGTTGGCATCCTGAATCGCCGAAGTGGTTCAGCTTAGAGTATATCATTAGTGAAAGGGGTATGACTCTGGAAAACTCCCCAGTCGTCATTGGTGAGACCCCAACTTTCATGGATCATTGTAGATTTGTTCAGCATCTGGACATTCTGAGCCTGTTGGGCCAAGGTGTGGTCGGGTTCCACAATGCGAGGACGGGCCGATTGCGGTCAATGGTCTATATCTTCCCTCCTTGATTCTAATTTCTTAGGGACATATGGTTCATGAGTATATTCATGTCGGTGATGGTTTGGATCTGTTTAGTTTCGGGCATCAACTCCCAAATCGATCGAAGTGGTGCCAGCACAATCGTCAGTAGTATGATAAGGAACAGTACTTCCCTAGGAGGAGGGTCCAGTCTGATGGCTAGTTGATGGGCCAACCCTCGGTTGCCCAAGGATCAAGGTGCGCTGCCGTCTAGTAGCTTTTTTTATAGCTTTCGTCCAGTTGTGGGCACATGGATCTATGGTGGTAGTCAGAAGAGGCTGAACTCTCGGTCAGTGAATAGAAAGCCTGATTCCTTTTAGATCTCCTTCGTCTTTGATGATTCAGTTGATTGGTCAATTCCGTGATTGCACGGAGTCGTTGATTAAGCTATTGGCGGCTTTGCATCAGCTCTTGCATTAGTAATTGAAATTTTCCCTGGGGGCAGGGCCTTGCGGATCTGATGGTCCGATAGCATTTTGATCGGTCGAAGGTAGTTATACGAGGTTCTGTCTATCTCATCCTTCAGGATCTATAGCTGTTGCAGTAGTCCTAGTGTTAACCATGATGGATAGCGATGCTCTTTCCTAGACTTGATGCAAATCTGAATAGGATATAAGAACTGTAATCTTGAAATCTGGATCTTCTTCTTAGATTTATGCAATCGATATCAATAGTAGATCCAACGAGCAGGAGAGAAACTGGGTTTTCTAAGTGAAAGTACCAAAGTGTTTGTACCAAAATTGGATACAACATACTTCAGATGTGTTTGTAGAGATAAAATGAATAATATAAATGGAAAAAGAGGAAAATCTAATAAACACACCAATAATAAGCAAGAAAAGCATACAGAAACACACTGATTTAGAGTGGTTCGGCGTATGGCCTACGTCCACTATGAAATAATTGATTTTATTGATTTTTGCTTGCTGGTTACAACGTGTTACAACAGTAGAATTCAAGTACAATAGTGATTTCGGTAGAGTCTGGACGTTGAAGAGCCAAAATCCCTTTTCAGTAGGTCTTTGGCTGTTAGTTATAGATGTAGGCTGTAAATATCCCATCAGATCTTGGAAGACCTTTACTCACAAGTGGATGGGCCCACACGATCGATCCCTTACCGTTTGGAGTCGATCCATGATCGCTACGAATGCAATTCATATCGATCAGGATTTAGCCCAATCGAGTTGGGATCGGTCATGAACATTCCTGAAGATGTACGCCGCTTCTGTGAAAATTTGGTGGCATTTGGACTCGTAGATTTTGAGTTATGACCGATGCAAGTTTTGATTCATTGAAGGCTGCTGAGTTTGCATCGCTCTACTTTGCATCGAACTGTTCGTATTGCTTCTAGGCATGTGCTTGCTAGTTGACGTGGCGCTTGCTTTTTTGATTGATCCACTTTTTATGCCGAGTGACCGGGTCTTCCACTTGAATGTGTTTTCTTCGAATCGATCTTGTGCATTCCACTTCGAAGCGCTTCTGATGCACCCACTTCGTATCGTTGTCCTGCGCTCCACTTCATATCAATCTTCTATGGTCCACGTCATATCGATCGCCTGTGCTCCACTTCGTACCGATGGGAGGTGTTGATTTCGTATCGATATGTGGCCGATCGGTACTAATCATGCTTGAAACTGGATCGATACGAAATGGACTACCATACTACTGCCGATGGATACGAAGTAGGTGGTTACGAATGGGTATGAAGTGGGTCAATCTTGATAGAAGCCGTTGTTGATGGAACCAAACGGAACCAATGTGAAATGGATTTACCGATGGATACGAACGAGTTTATTTCCTTGGCTTGCATCGATCATATCTTGAGCATATGAACTCGATTGACTTGACATTTGGAATGTTGGCTTTCATGGCTTTGCTGGTCGCGTCATGTTAATTGTAGCTCGGTCCGGATTCGGGTAAAATTTACCAGCATCTATAGCGAACCTGTATATAACCGTTCTTGGGGATGATCTGTCTTTAATTTCCATTCAACTTCTTGGTGTCTTGGCCCTGCCAAAAGGCGAGACGACGGGAAGTAAATAATAAATGTGAATAAAAAAGAGTGGAGAAACTTGTGTGAAATGATTCATTAATGAATATTAATATTGAAAAGAAATCAAGTTATATAAGTAAATAAATGTGAATTTAAACTATAGGAAATTTTTTTAATACTTTAAGAATTTATTTATTGATGATTTTAAATATTGAAGGGGAATTAATCTATGTAAGTAAATGAATGTAAATTAATAAAGAGATAGATCTTATGTGAATGAATGAAAATTAAAATAAATGGAAAATAAATGATGTGAAAAGAAACCAATAGAATAAACTTAAATATTATTTAAAATTCTTTGTTGTTTGGCTTATGAAATGTTTGGGAAATGATACTTTAAATTGTTTAAGGTTGTATGAATAATCTATTAAGTAATTATTAAAGGCTATTGAGCATAAGGTACACTTTGTAGTTTATTTTTCGCCCTTTTACGATGAAAAGTTTCTAAACTTGGACAAAACATTAGTTTTGATTGCAATGGACGTGTGATGGATTCTTTGATTGCATATAATGGTTGTACTGGTTTGTTTGCAAATGACTATTGTTATGTTGTGTAGCTTGTGCTATTAATTGAAAAAACTTATATATTACTCTTTTTACATAACTTTAACTCTTTGGACTATGTAAGTAAAATACAGGTTATGGAAGCAATAGTAGTTGCTTTTGATTTCATAAATAAAGTTTGTTTCCCCGAAAAATAGGTACGTTTTCGAATTATGGTTTTGGAGTGATATTTTATTGTTTTTCCCATGGTTTGGGATATATATTATTGAAATATGATATATATTGAAATTATTAATATTATTATTATTCCGAACCAAACCGCGCAAAGGAGACGCTGCCGAATTTTTTCAAAAATTTAGGACCTAGAAATTTTTTGTGAAAGTGAAAACATTTTTAAACTTTTATTAAACTTGAATATGAAAGATTTAAATATTTATAAATTGATATATTTTATTTAAAATACTTAATTATGTAAGTTTAAGGTGTTTATATATTGAATATTTTGAATAAAATTACATCAATTTCTTAATTCCTTCTTATTTCTTTTCGAGGACGAAAAGTTTTGATTGGGGGAGGTTGTAATGCCTTGCATTTTTGATAGTTGAAAATATGAAATTAAATTAGATTTTGGAAATTAATATTGTTAGAAATTAAAATTTATGATTTTATAAATGGAATAAAAAATTATAGAATATAACTGAATAATGTTGATTAAATGAAATTGACAACTGTTTTAATGTAATTTTAATCAATTGAAATAATTGTAAGTTTAATAAGGAATAAAATGAACGATGTAGTAATGGGGAAATCATATGCTATTTAATTGAAATTGGTTTTAACATTTGTAAGTGAATTTGTACTCCTTGTTTGCATATAATAAATGTATTAATGTGTTGAAATTATTTAAATGTAACAATTATTCATTTCTCATCTTATTTTTAAAACCGTGTTGGAATTTATTTGGGAATCAATGAAATTAGATATAATTAAATGTTGCAGTCAATGTAAGAAAAAGGTTAACTGTAGAGTTTGAGTGAAATAAAACGGAAACTTATGTTAATATATTACATAAGGAGTTGTTGATTTAAAATAAAAGACTTTTAAATCAATTACTATGAATATGTTTAAATGACTATTAGATAGGAAAGAATTGCTCTGTTTCTTATTGCGTTCATTTAGTCCATTTGAAATTCACCTTTGTAATCAACTAAAATTAACGTAATTGAATATAACATGCATATCTTTTGCATACAAGCTACGATTCATATGGTTTCTTCATTGGGGATCATATCGAAATTCCATACAATGTGGAACTGGTTTGGTTGAATTCCGAGACTGTTCAAATTTGGGCGTTTTGTTGGATTTTAATTCGACAAAAAATCAAAGGTGAGTGTTCAAACCACTCGCGAAATACTGAATCGTTAAATTGAAATCATGAAGTGATTTAAATTTATTGATCGTTCTTTGATGGTTTAAAATTGACATTTATATTGAATTGCATCGACGGTGTAAATTAATTTGATAGTTAAATTGAAATTGAAATTGACATTTAACTGAAATTGGAGTTCAATTTGCTGGTTAAATACCCAAGAATTTATAACTAGTAATCTGTTATGATATATGACAGTTTTGGATGTTGATTGTGATGGATGCCTAATGGTTGATATGTTAGACGTTTGGATTTTTTTATGTTGATCTATTCCTGTATTCACGCAAGATGTTTTATGCTAATTTATTCCTGTTATTCACCGTAGATGTTATGGGCATCAAATAAATCTAAAATTAAATAAATTAAGAAATAGGTTGAAATGATGTATACCTATGACACCTGATTTGGATTGAAATGATATACATCCATCCTTGAAATTAAAAATTAAAATGGCTTGCCAAAAAAAGGACTTAAAAATTAAAATTAAACTTAACAGATCACTTGGCCATAGGATAAGAAATTATATGCAAACACCGTTGGTCGAATTTAAATTATTTTCTAAACTTGTAAAGTATGTTTTAATTTAATAAATTTGATTTTAAAATTTAATTTAAACATTTTTGTTAATATAAGTTTTAAAAATCTAAGTTTTAAAAATCTAAGTTTTAAGATTTTAACTAATAATTTTATTTAGTTTAAAATATATAATTTAGATAATATAATATGATAAAAAAATTAAAATTTTAATAAAATATTTAATATAGTTTTAAAGATTTATTTAAAATTTAATTTAAGATAATAAATATAGACTTTTATAATAACTTAATAAATAAAAGATTTTTATAATGGGTTTTATAATGGATTTTTTTAAAGGATTTTATAAAATATTCTTGTAGAGGATTTTATAATGGTTTAATAAAGGAGTTAAAAAAGGTTTTAGAGGATTTTATAAATGGTTTTATAAAAGAACATATATAAAGGGATTTGGAAGCGTTTTAAAGGAATTTGCATAGATGTTTATGAAAAGGGAAAGAGTTCTAAACCTTTTTAGAATTTATAAATAGCTTTATCAATGGTTCTAAAGCATATAAATAGTTTATAAAAGGTTTAAGAGAGATTTATAAATTATTTTCGAAATTGATTGAAAGAAAATCTTCCTTGGTATTTATGAATATATTTATACTTTCGGAATAAGTATATGGATATCTTGATATGAAGGTATAAAATGTTTCTATGGATTTTTTTTATGACCACGGTGTGAAATAAGCGTTTGGTTCTTAAAGGGACCGAGGTTGGATATTGTCATACTCTCGGCCAATTCCGAAACCACTTTAACAACTATGCGCATGGTGGAGAATCCAATGAAGTAGGATGGTTTGGCGAATGCTACTGGTATGAGGTAAGAATGCAGCCCTGACCTTTGGGTCAACTTGATATGAATAAAACTTGAGCCATAACCAGGCCAAGCGAGGTCGTTCCTCCTATCGGACACGCTTCTTCGATACCATATCTGTTACTTTGTGACTGATTGGTGGCCATCCTCGTTTTGATTATGGGAGTCTTGTTTCATGGTGGGCAGTAGCTGCGGCTATGCGTTACCACCCGTCTGGTTCCGCAAAACGGTGGAATCCTACCCTGACATTTCCTCGCGTTCCTTGTCATATGCCTTAGTCCACTAAGATTTTGGTTTGTGTAGAACTTTTGGAGTGCTCCTGAATAGCCCACTAGTTTACAGTGGAGTTAAAAGTACTGTATAGACTAAGATGCTTATATAAAATGTGTTAAGGGGGATACCAGAAATGCCTTAACGCTATTTTCAATATTATTCTTTACTAATAGATACTACATATATAGCGTATACTACTACATAAAGATAGGTTGACGGATCCTTAAGAGATGAAAAAATCCCGTAACATCTCTTAAGTTATTGTACTGACATTATCCACCGTATAGGAGATGAAAACCTGCAACATCTCTGATGCCATTACACTCATTTTCCACGTGATATTGATTTGATTTATGTGGGAATATTTTAGTTCTGATTCGAGTGTCTTGTCTTTTCATTACGCTCGGGTCATTCTGAGATTTTCAACGTATTGAAGACCATTTTATTTTTGGATGATGAAAACGGAGTTTGGTATACTATTTATTATATTTATTCCACTGCATCATGTTGTTCCGCTGCATTATCCTATTATACTTGTTGTATGTATAATTTTAATTGTACTATACAAGTGTAATCAAATGTTGTTTGTTCATGAACTGTTTATTTGATTGTTATATTTTCGTCATTCCGTAGTGAGATTCTATGTTTTTTTTCATTCTTTTCTTTTATTTTCTTATTAAACCCCATTAATAATCTACCCTTTCAAATGGTTTGATTTTGGCACGTGTGGTTAATTGTCAATTTAAACCGTCCAAAAAGGTGGGTCGTCACACATGTCAATGGAATAATACTTATTATAGTATTCAATTAGTGGTTGGTTTTGAAAATGAAATCAGTGATTGGTCTTGAAAATTGATAAATGAATGGACGAATACCCATTTATAAGAGTATACCTATTTTTGCATCAAAAAAATTGATTTATTTCATATTTTTTGGGAAATGTAAAAAAACAATGATGTACACTTAAGCACCTTTTTTATTTTGAACATGCATTTAAGGAATATTGGAGATATATTTTTCTACTAACCAAATTTACTACTAGTTGAGTAATGTTTTAAAATTCACCGATAAATGTGTTCTTATTTTTTACAGGCGACTTTAATGATGGTAAAGAATTTAGTTTTTCTTATAGTACTTAAAGCTTAATACAAAAAACATGCAAGTACCAGTGTGTAAGGTTTTATATAAATTAAAAACACTGTTAGCGTCGAAATTGGTCACTAACACCCAAATGCCGCTGAAAGCACCAATTCACAGTTACAGTTCATAGATAGTAAATATGAAGAGGAAATAAATATGAAGAACAATCAAAATAAAAAATAAATTAGTAATAAGATAGGATTTAGCCAACATCCACTCCATAATTTTTCTTTTTATTGATATCAGAATCAATTACAGTTATAATCTAGAGTTTTTAAAACAATAACGACAAAATAGCCTTAGCGGAGAAGATAAAGGGAAACATAATGAAGAAGATCCCTTTCCTGAAACCCCGCTTGCTGTGTTTATAGGCAAAACCCGAGTTACTGGGTTTCTTGAGTGATCCGGGACCACCAAAACCGTAGCCGGACCCGTGCCCTTTATAACGACCGATCCTGTATAACCGACATGCCGACATGAGGCATTCCTGATCTTGACTCGGCGCGAACCCTCATGTGACCCGAGGCAAGCTACATGTGGACTCGGAGTAAAAAACATGCCGACCTAGTGCATTAACACCGACTTGATCCCTTTTAGCCGATCCGAAGAAATGCAATGACCGACCCGGAGTAGATGGCTCAATGACTCGAAGCAACATGTTTCGTGACTCGAAGCAATATATGTACCAACCCCTAAGCTTTGTTTCCGACCAGCTCGCACTCCACCAACCCAAAGCTTGCACTCCACCGACCCAAAGTTGAGAGCTCAGTGACCCGAAGCAAACACCATGAAAATTCGTAGCAAACCAAAGTGTGACTCGAAGTAGACTCCAAGCAATCTGAAACAACTCGACTTTCGTCGAAACTTGTATATCAAGTATCCCACGACTTTTGTCCATCGGCTATGCCGAACCACGGCTTCATAATCATGATTATCATCCGTGATTGATCGTCTATCCATCTAGTCGAATCAAACTGGTCATATTCCAGCCTCAATAACTAAGCAATCGATTTAGTTAAATCCCCTCGTTTATGGCCATGCCAAAAGGCAGCTTAACATTTGCCACTAAAATATGCCCTGCGGTCGGAGGGTGTTTTTAAATAGCTTTAAAACTGATATCCAAAGTCCATATTCCATCTAAGTCCGGTAGCCAAATACGCGACTGTTCTGAGTCGTTATCCAATTTTGAATTCATTCCAATTCCATTAATAGAATCCACGATCTCTCGAGATCGTTTTATCCATGTCGGAGACCTCTCCAGGTCCTGTATTCCAAATCCGAGGCCACGCCGAGCCTAAATCCGAAGCCGGGACCTTGCCGGGTCCATATCCGGAACCGGGACCACTCCAGCTCCTTAGCCAAATCCGCAGCTATTCGCAGCCACTGTCCAAATCTGCTGCACATCTTGGAAGTCAATAATCGAATCCTACGATCTCTCCGGATTGTTGACGGCCTCTCCGGACCCTTGCTAAGCTCGATCCAAACTTAACGATTGAATTGGTAGATCCTGTCGTGCTTCGACGAAGCAACCTATCCCTTTCACTCCGGTTTAGTGTCCTGAACATTAGGCGATGCCTTGGTCCTCCTAGACTGATCTCGGCCTCTCTGGGATCTTACTGGATCCCATTCTATCACTCTTTGGTGAAAAGGAAACAATGTTGAGTGAGCCGATCCTATCGCTCTTCGGCGAAGCGGCGTCACTTCCTACACTCCAGTTCAGTATCCCTGAACATTAAGCGATGCCATAGCCTAAGTCCTAGACTGATTACGCCTCTTTAGGCTCTTGCAGATCCCATCCCGCCACTCTCCGGTAAAGGGGAAACAACGAAAAGAGAGTCGATCCTGTCGCTCTCCGACGAAGCGGCGTCGCTCCCTGCGCTCCAGTTCAGTGTCCCTATATAGCGATTAAGTTTCAAATGACTTCCAATATCTGTCCCGTAACTCTCCGGTTAGGGGTTTGTTTCATAAAATCCAAATTCCTTTGTTAAATCCAAGTTCTAAATGACCAATAAGAAAAACAGAAAAAACTAAGTGATGCCTCTCCGGGTAGAGCAGTCTATTACCATCTCAGAGCATGCCTATGGATTGCTATGGTTCCCCTACATGTGTAAGTGACATAGCTGCTTTATTTTTTAAAACAGAACCATAAAAATTATTCGATGACAGAAGTCCAAATCCTGAACTCGGCCCTTGCCATCACGATCAATGGATGACGAGTCTTGATCCCAATCCATTGTCGTTCCTGTTAGATCCAGGTAGTAGTTGCTGTTGTTCTACTGCTCTCGTCCGGTCCCTCACATACTATGGAAATCTGCCACTTCTAACATGTTCCTCCACCACGTCCTTCAAGCCGCGGCATTCATCCAAGGTATGCCCTTCCAGCTCATGGAACAGGCAGTACTTTCTGCTCATGCATTCTCGTTCTGTAGGAGCCCTCCTAGGTGGCTTCCGATAGGGAAACTGCACCCGATTGTCCAAGTAAATCCAATCTAGATTATTTGTCAGGTCCGCATATGTTGCGAATTTGGGTTCCTAACCTCTCCTCCGTTTGTCAGAACCACCATATCCATCGTCCTACTTTTGATTTCCTTTATCTATTCCCCGTCCTTCTCCAGATGTTCCCTCGCCTTGCATGGCATTTATCTCCTGCCTCTTGGCGCGTGAATCCTCTAACCGAATGAATCTTTCCGTCTCATGATAGAACTCTCTTAGATCATGTGGTGGATCTCTTTCCAACGAATCCTTAAACTCGGTGCCTTCTACAATCCCTGCTACCACCGCCATCAAAATCATTGATGGATCTGAACGATCTACCGAAGCCACAGTTGCATTGAACCGCATTAGAAAACCCCCCATGGACTATCTTGTCCTCTGCTTCATTGATGCTAGTGTCATTACATTCTTGGGTCGCATCACGTGAACCCAAATTGCCTCATGAAGCATTCACCTAGCTCGCCTCATGTCTTGATCGATACATTCTCTAGCTGCCTGAACCAAAGCGCAGCCAAATCTGTCAAGTATAAAGGGAAACATCTCACCATCACCTCCTTAGATGCCCCCAACATTTCCGTATATATGATGTATCTGGTTACATGCATGGTTGGATCCGACTTCCCATCATAGGTCTCCAGTGTTGACAATTTGAATTCTGGAGGGTTCCTTGCGTTTCTAATATGCAAAGTGAATGGACTCCGACTGACTTCCTCCAAGCCTCTGCTCGGTAGTCCTCCTCTCATAATCCTTCTTATTAATCCAGTCATCCACTCGTCTCCATCCAACGGTGGTCCCTTGTTTGCATCTCCACCCTACCCTCATGTCCTGGAGGGTACTTTGGGTAGTACTCTTCATGTTGGTCATTTACGTTCACGTTGGTCCCAGCTCGCTGAGCTTCATTCACCGTTCTTCCAATATCCAATCCTAAAGGTCTACCCCTAGAACTTTGCTGATTTCCTTCAATATCTCCATTCTATTTCTGAATCTGACATTTAGAAATTTCTGCAGCTCCAACTCGTTTCTTTGCATTGCCAGCAACTGCGATTGGTCCATTACCTTGACTTTGCACTCCAACTTGTCCAACTTATCGAAGTAGGTTATGTATCATGTCCTCCTGCCTTTTCAGCATCGTCTCCATCTCGTCTTTAGTGATATAGTTTAAGGTCTGATTAGTTCCATAGGAAGCCTCCCGACTTCCTTCTTGCTGGCTCCTTTCCGTCCTCTATCTCCTTGTCGATTGCTTTGCCATAATCTCCAGAATCCGAGTTCCTAAGCCTTTAAATCCAAAATCCAAGCTTCAGAATTCCTGAGTGCTAGCTTTCTCAGTCAAAGCACCGCAATGTTAGCGCCAAAATTAGTTACTAACACCCAAACACCGTTGAAAGCATCAATTCACAATTACGGTTCACAGATAGTAAATATGAATAGGAAATAAATATAAAGAACAATCAAAATCAAAAAGAAAGTAGTAATAAGATAGGATTTATAGTGGTTTGGATAACTCCAGCCTATGTCCACTCCAGAAATTTTCTTTTTATTGATATCAGAATTAATTGCAGTTACAATCTGAAGTTTTTAAAACAATAATGGTAGAGTAGCATTAGTTAAGAAGTTGAAGGGAAACCGAATGAAGAAGATCCCTTTTCAGAAGCCCCACCTTTTGTATTTATAGGTAAAACTCGAGCTGCTGGGCTTCTTGAGTGATCTGGGCCTACTAAAACCATAACCGGACCTATACCCTTTATCATGACCGATCTTATATAGCCGACAGGCCGATATGAGGCGTTCCTGGTCTTAACTCGAAGCGAACCCTCATGCGACCCGAGGCAAGCTACTTGTGGACTTAGAGTAAAAAACATGCTGACCTGATGCATTAACGCCGGCTCGATCCCTTTTAGCCGACCTGAAGAAATGCAATGACCGACCCAGAGTAGATGGCTAAATGACTCGAAGTAACATGCTTTTGACTCGAAGCAACATATGTACCGACCCTTAGGCTTTATTACCGAACAGCTCACACTCCACCGACCCGAAGTTGAGAGCTCCGTGACCCAAAGCAAACACCATGAAACCTCGAAGCAGACCAAAGTGTGACTCGAAGCAGACTCCAAGCAATCGAAAACGACTTAACTTTTGTCGAAACTCGTATTTTAAGTATCCCATGACTTTCGTCCATCTTCTATGCCGAGCCCCGACTTCATAATCATGATTATCATCCATGATTGATCGCCTATCCATCCAATCGAATCAAACCCATTATATTCCAGCTTCAATAACCGAGCAATCGATTTAGTTAAATCTGCCTGTCTATGGCTGTGACGACCCGGAAATTTTTAACATTTGAAATGGAATATTTAATTGATTCTAAATATTTGGAGGATAGTGTAACTTGAATTTCAAAATTAACTATAGATTTGGCGATTTAATTATTGAATTTAATTTATCGAAGTTGGATAAAAATTTGAATCTTCAGTTTTAAGCTGATTAAAAATATAGCTTCAGAATTATCAATATAAATTTTCTAAGCCATCAAATTATTTTTAACAAGCTTAAAATTGAAAATTCAAATTTTTACCCATCATTGATAAATTAAATTCAAAAATTTAATTGCTAAATCCAAAGTCATATTTGAAATTCAAGTTAAACTATCATTCAAACGTTTAAAATCAATTAAATATTCTAATTTCAAATGTTCAAAATTCAGGGTCATCACATCCTTGCCCCCTTAAAATCTTGACTTCGCTCCCGAATAACTTTGTGACGGTCTAGGCTTTTCAACCATCGACAACGGCCACTCTCGACTGGTAGGCTTTTCAACCATCCCAGCCCCGCCGTGGCATACAATGGTACCCTGCCCTTGCCTTTATGGCCAGTATTTCGACAGTCACGCCTTACGGCTAACCAACCCCTTTAAGAGGACGTGTAGGGGTAAAAGTCTCCTGGGGGGCAAATGTTGGGTGCGTTTCACCACCACCGAACCATGGGAGCCACCACCGAACCAAACCTCCACCGAATCAGACCCAATGCTACATTGTTGAACCAAACCCTCTCTAACACCCACCGGACCAACCTACCTCCCACATCACTACCGAACCAGACTCCACTTCCACACTCCACCGAACCACATGCCACCGAACCAACTAAACTCCCACCGGACCGGCTCCACTCCATGCTCACTGAACCAACCTCTCTTCCCGTGCCACCGAACCAAGGCCTCGCCGAGCCAACCCCTGCCGAACCAATGCCACTTCACTCACAACCAAATCAAACTCCATCCAACCTACCACCGGACCAAACCACGCCCTCACCTCCGAACCAAGCCTTGCCGAGCCAACACTGCCAGGCCACATTGCTTTAGCCCAGGCCCATCAGCTGCTATATACATCCAAGACCCCTGCCTCCAGCCTCACTCTATAAATAGAGGGGCAGGGGTACAACAATGGTAGACAAGTTTGAGAGCTCAAGCACGGAAGGAACTTTCAAACAACTTTCATATACTTGTATACAAAGCTTTGTACTTGTAATCTGAAAGAAAAGAGAGAATAACATATAAAGTTGACGTAGGCACGTTCTGGCCGAACCACTATAAATCTGCGTGTCTTTTACAGTTTAGCCCCTGTTTTTTATATATTTGCATAAATCACCCAAACCGCTAAGAACAACATAAAATCAACTAAATCATACAACTTTGAGGTGTTTGTCCATTTTTTGTGCAAACATTTTTGGTGCTTTCACCAAGAAACTTGGAACTCGAAGCTTCAGCTTCCCTCATTCAACCTTCTTTCCTAATAGCACCCTTCATTGCATAGGTAACATGACTTCCAGGCCGAGAAAAGACGCCAACAAGGGAAAGAACGTTGCAACCAGCAGCGCTCCAGATCCAGTGGATCCAGATCAAGGGAACCATCCCACTACGACAGCAATGCCAAATGTAGATCAGGCAATTTCGACAGCCCCTGCCGCGGAACAACCGGCAACAATCACTAGGGCAGACCTAGACAGAGTTGTGGTTGAAGTGACTAACCGCTTCGCATCCCAACAAGAAGCTTTGGTGAACCAACTCATGTCACGCTTGAGGGATGCCGAAGAATCCAACTGCAACACTGAATCATGGGGTGAGTCTCAATCTGGAGGATCTCGGAGACAACAAAGGTCTTCCCTCTTCGAAGAAGCTATCAACAGGAACAACAATGATAGGGGACGCGCCCGGACTCAGCCTGAACTCCGACTCGAGAAAGCGCTTGGAACCGAACCCAACGGGGGAGGCACCAGGCGAGGGTCGGATGTAGCTGAGCCAGTCATGCGCCTAATCAAAGAATCCCCGCTGAACGGAGCCGAGCTAGAACCCAGCCCGAAGTTGACCCTATGGAAATGCTTGAAACAGAACCCCACAGGGGAAGATCAAGGTAGGGGCCAACTGTAGTTGGTCCTAGCATGCACCCGAGCAGCCAAAGACAGCCACTGGATAACGTCAGAAATGATAGACTATACCATCCCTACAGGTCATCTGGACGAGATCGATCCCGCAGGGAAGAACCAAGCTCATTTTTGTCCGTTCCAAATTCTGATGAAAGAATGGTACGATTATTCAGGGAATGCGTCCGACGGGAGCAAAGGGATCGAGGGATAGGCGCTAGGGTAACCAGCCCTTTCACCCGCGACATCGAAACCGCCATCACCCCTGGAGAATGGAAAATGCCAACGATGGAACCGTACAAGGGAACTTCCGACCCCGTTGTACACCTGCAGAGATACACGCAGCATATGCTCATGAGCGGAGCAACGGAAGGAGTGTTGTGTAAATGCTTTCCACTATTCCTAGCAGACCTAGCTACCTCCTGGTTCTGCCATCTACCCAAAGGATCTATCAGCTCATGGGAGATGTTGAAAGAAAAGTTCATTAGCCAGTTCCGCATTCATATGGAACAACCCAAGGATGCTTATTCTCTATCTACTGTCAAACAGAAATCCGGAGAGACACTGCAACAATATCTAACCCGGTTCAACGCCGCAGTGGCCGCAGTTCAAGATGCCGATGAGAAACTCACCCTAATGGCCCTCTATAGTGGTGTGCACCCAGATACCAAGTTTGCTAGAAGACTAACTAAAGAAAAACCAGCTACCTTGCCCGATTTCTTCCATGAAGTTGGGAAGTACATGAGACTCGAAGAGGCTGCCACTGAAAGGCAGACAGGACCACATGCTAAGACGGCTCATGGAAACGCCCCCGTCGCAGCGAAGGACATTCGGAGAAACGACTCCAGAGACAATGCAGGGGGAAAGAAGGGAGAAAAGCGCTTGTACCGACCAGGACCGAGATTTGACGCTTACACTCCCTTGAATGAAACAGTCGAGAACATCTTCCTGGCCACCCAGGACGAACTTACATACAAGCGCCCCCCGTACAAGAAAGAGTCAGATCGCGCAATCCAGTCCGGAAAATTCTGTCGTTTCCACGAGTCTCATGGGCACGATACCAATGAATGCCGCCATCTCCGAGACCTAATAGAAGAACACATCAGGAGGAGGAGGCTGGAACGCTATGTAAAGGGCCAGGACAGGACTCCAGCTCCCGCCAAGGAAAACCCAGGGCAGCTCCACCCGGAGACAGGCGGAGGAAATCGCAACACCAGCGGTTCCAGCCAAGAGAAGATAGTGGTCCATACAATATCAGGAGGGCCACACATCGCCGACAAGAGCTGGGCAGAAATGGAAGGATATGGAAACTCACTCAGAAGCAAGGGAGACTGCGTCAATTCTGTTATGGAAGAACGCCACCCTAAGCGGAAGGAAAATAATGACATCACATTCAATGGGCGCGACCTAGAAGGAAGGCAATACCCTCATATGGATCCTATGGTCATCTCTGCCTGGTTCGGCCCAGCTGAAGTTTTTCGAATCCTAGTAGACACTGGAAGCTCAGTGAATATTCTGTTCAAGCATGCTTTCGACAAAATGAAGCTGTCGATGAAGGACGTGTTTCCCTGCAATAAATCTCTACACGGTTTCACTGGAGAAGCAAAGACGCCCCTCGGACAATTGGATCTCTTTGTTGAATTGGGAAGTCATCCCCGCTCCGCCGTTCGGAAACAAACATTTGTGCTAATAGACAACCACTCGGCCTACAATGCCTTTTTAGGAAGACCAGCCTTATCCGACTTCCAAATTGTCCTTGCCCCATGGTGCTTGAAGATGAAGTTCCCAACGGATAATGGAGTGGGAGAAGTAGAAGGGGATCAAGACGCCGCTCGGGACTGCTATGTAATCGAACTTCGCAATAATCGCAGGAGAGATAAAGGGAAGAATGCAGAGACTGCTCTCTGCAAGAAAAGCTTGAAAGCATAGCAACTAAAGAAAGCCCCTCCTCTTCGATATACAAGTGATCCCTTTAATGAATTAGACCCTAGGGACTGAGAGGAGGAGGCCACCGCCGAGCCTGCAGAGGCTATGGAGTTTGTATCTGTAGACAAATGTGACTCGAGTAGACTACCGAGGATCGGGTCTCAGTTAAAAACAGAATTGAAAGACCAACTTATTGATTTCCTTCGCCACAACTTGGATGTGTTTGCATGGACACACACTGATATGACTGGAATCTCCCCGGACATAGCATGCCACGCACTAAACATCGATCCTACCAAGGTACCGGTAAAGCAAAAGAAGAGAAGTATAGGGGCAGAACGATCAGCAACCCTCGAGGAAGAAGTAAAGAACTTACTTGCCAATGACTACATACGTGAAGCCATCTACCCGGAATGGATCGCCAACCCGGTACTGGTAAAGAAAGCTAATGGGAAGTGGCGAACATGCATCGATTTCTCCAACTTAAATGACGCTTGCCCGAAAGACTGCTTCCCACTCCCCCGAATCGACCAACTCGTGGACAACACTGCCGGACACGAACTTTTATCCTTTATGGACGCATACTCAGGATATAACCAGATCCCTATGCACGCCCCCGAGCAAGACCACACTAGCTTCATCACTGACCGAGGATTGTACTGCTACAAGGTAATGCCATTTGGACTTAAAAACGCCGGAGCTACTTATCAGCGCCTCGTCAACAAGATGTTTGCAGAACTGATAGGACGAACTATGGAAGTTTATGTGGATGACATGCTGGTAAAATCGAGGAAAGCCAACGACCATATAAACCACTTGGACGAGATGTTTCAAGTACTTCGCCAATATGGAATGAAGCTGAACCCTCTAAAGTGCTCCTTCAGAGTATCATCGGGAAAGTTCTTGGGATTCATCGTTCATGCCAGGGGGATTGAAGCAAACCCCGAACAAGTCCGAGCTTTACAAGATATCAAGACACCATCTACTCGAAGAGAGATGCAAAGCCTAAACAGGAAAGTGGTCGCCCTGAGTAGGTTCATCTCTAAAGCAACCGACAAATGCATCCCTTTCTTCGAAGCTCTAAAGAAAGACAAAGGAAAGTTCGAATGGACTGACGAATGCTCGACAGCCTTCCTAAACTTAATCGGACACCTCCAGAGACCACCGGTACTTTCAACTCCAAATGAAGGCGAGGAACTATACCTATACCTTGCTGTATCATCCCACGCTTTGAGTGCCGCTTTGGTAAGAGAAGACAACCGCGCACAGCGACCCGTATACTTTATAAGCAAGAGATTCATAGGGGCAGAAGTCAGATACCCTAAACTTGAGAAGCTAGCATACTGTTTGCTTATCACGTCGCGGAAACTGCGACACTATTTCCAGTCTCATTCCATCAGAGTTTTAACCGATCAACCACTAAGGCAAGTGCTCCATCGCCCCGACACTTCTGGGCGATTGCTTAACTGGTGCATTGAACTAAGTCAATATGACATCACTTACCATCCTCGCACCGCTATCAAGGGGCAAGCCATAGCTGATTTCATTGCCGAATTCACTACTAGCGAAGGTAAGGACCAATCTGAAATAGCAGAAGATATCAAGTGGAATCTCTTCGTAGATGGAGCGTCGAACGAACAAGGCTCGGGGGCAGGTGTTGTGATAATCACCCCCAGGGGAAAGAAGCTGCACTACGCCCTAAGATTGGAATTCGCTGCCACCAACAATGACGCAGAATACGAAGCAGTGATAGCCGGATTAGAAATTGCACTGGAAATTGGAGTCAGTTCTTTATGTCTCCATAGTGATTCTCAACTTATTGTAAATCAAATACTGGGAGAATTCCAGACTCGAGGAGAACAACTCACAGCGTATCTAAAGAAGACCAGGCTACTGCTTAATCAATTAGATCACTATTTAATCAAACACATTCCTCGAGAAGAGAATCAAGAGGCCGACGAACTAGCAAAACAAGCTAGCATGAAGAACATCACTATTTTCGGAGCATTAACCATCTCAAAACAGCTGGCACCAAGTTTCGAGCAAGTAAATCTGATAGCTGCAACCGAAGAAGAAACATGGATGACCCCTATCCGAGAATACTTACAAAACGGCACACTGCCCGACAGGCGTAATGAAATTAAGAAAATCTTAAGGAAAGCTTCCCGCTATACATTGCAAGAAGGTATCCTCTATCGGCACGGCTTCTCTAATCCCTTATTAAGGTGTATCGCTGGAAGGGAAGCCAGGGAAGTCTTATCCAACATCCATCAAGGAAGCTGCGGAGATCACACTGAAGGGCAGACTCTGGCAAAGAAGATACTCCGATATGGATATTATTGGCCCACTTTAAACAAAGATGCCTTGGACTTCGTCAAGAAATGCGACAGATGTCAGAAATTTGCCCAAATTCCTCGACTACCAGTAAATGAGATCACTCAAATGACTAGCCCTTGGCCCTTTGCAGTATGGGGAATTGACTTGATTGGTGAACCGCCAATGGGCCGAGGCGGAGCTAAATATGCTATAGTAGCAGTCGACTATTTCACCAAATGGGTGGAAGCGGAACCTCTAAATAAAATATCTTCGGCAAAAGTTATCAACTTCTTGATCAAAAATATTCTGTGCAGGTACGGAGTCCCACTCAAGATCATATCAGACAACGGACTTCAATTTGACAACGAAGAATTCGCCAACTGGTGCCAAGAGCATGGGATTCACAAAAGCTTCTCATCCGTGGCTTATCCCCAGGCAAACGGCCAAGTCGAAGCTGTCAACAAAATTCTGAAAACACTGATCAAGAAGAAAATTGAAAAGTCAAAGGGCGCTTGGGTGGATCAACTTCCTACGACACTTTGGGCCTACCGCACATCTTTCAGAACATCAACAGGGCATACTCCTTTCTCTTTGGCATACGGATCGGAGGCAATGCTCCTAGTTGAGACTATTGTGCCTTCCTACCGTAGGATCCACTACAACCCAGAAGAAAACGAAGAACTCCTCCTCATGTCTTTGGATCTGATTGAGGAGAGAAGAAATGATGTAGCACTCAAAGTAGCAGCTCACAAACAAAAAGTGGCAGCACTATACAACTCCAAAGTCAAGCATCGCAGCTTACAAGAAGGAGATCTTTTCCTCAAGCGAATCTTTCCACGCCCCGGGGCACTGGACCCCATCTGGGACGGACCATATGTAATTCATAAAGATCTCCACAACGGAGCTTATATTTTGTCAACAATGGACGGAGAGGTGTTCCAGAGGGCATGGAACATCCGACACCTCCGTCGATACTTTTCTTAACTTGTACTGCCCATATGAAGTGAATTAACAAAGAGGATCAGTGGACGTAGGCATTTTCGTGCCGAACCACTTTAAAAAACTTGGCTCTTGTTGACTTGTTCCTTTATATCTTGGCTACTTGTTAAGCTTTATCCTTTGCTGTTGAACAAAATCCTTTGCAGATGACATTTCAATTCAGAGCTTCACGACACAACTCCACCTGGACAAAATCTAACAGGTATGCTACGATCCTATGCCCTCGCCAAAGAGACACTTTGCTCCGGTATCCCTCTACCGCGAGTTAACTCATTGTTTGCCTCGGCCCTTAAAGCCGACTGTAATAAGCCGAGTATAAGCCACCGAGAAGGCCGATTATGCCATGGCAGCTCATTACAGCGATTCGGCTCGCCGGCAACTGTGAACCGACCATAAGCCCCAACATAAGGTGTGGCCAGCCAGGGGCAGTTCACAGTTGACGATCGGCCCCCACGCTAGCCGGCCACAGTAAATCGAATAATACCCGTGATTACGGGCCATAATGGCCCGGGTAGTTACTGTGCGCGATCGGCTCCGATGTGTCTTAAGTGCGGCTGTGGTAAAAAAGAAAACTCCCCGCAGAGGCGTAAGATGGATGACAAATGTCTCCAAGACCCACAGCTAGGGAAAGTGACTACAAAACCCGTTTTCCACGAACTTAAGCACATCGACGGCCTTCCGTGACTGGAAGTTTTACTTTTCCTATATTTCCATTTCATTTAAAACTTTTCTCCTATTCTCCGTAACGGTGCTTGAAAGTACAGGACATGAAATAGGGAACGCTCGCTAATGGGAACAGAAACTTACAATCGGATGACGAGACACTCAACAGCATTCCGTGCTTAGTCTTACAAGGCGCACAAAGTTGCCGTCCATAGCCGAAACATAAAGAGCGGTACCTTCTACTTTTATACATTAATGCATAGCTGCAGTTCATATCCACACATCACATTTACGTTGCAAAATGAGAAAATTATACTTTAAGCAAAAAACTTGGCATCAGGCACAGTCAAGCCACTAGTAGCATGCATAGTTACATCACTTACACAGCACAACAAAATAGCGATAACATTCCAACATAAAGGAATCAGCTTATGTTATGAAATTACATAAAGTCATTCATCATAAACAATATTATTACAGTCACATCAATGTTTCGGACTAACATAAACAACGATAAAAGGAAATCGCAAGGTGACCGAATCCGGACAAGGAACCAGCTGCGTCCGCACCTCACCCTCATCCTACCAGCTCTCCAAGCTTACTTAGCCGCAGGGTCGGAGCTCCCAGCATGCTTATCAGAAGTCCCACCTGTCCAATTCAGAAGAGGAATCCATTAAACCAACAACGGACGATCAAGTCATGAAAAACTAAAATAGGGAAAACTCACCAACACCCGCTTCTTGGTCCTCATCCCCCAACTGCACACCGGCTTCCTCCGCAGCAAGTAGCCGCATCCCCTCCTTCACCGCTACCTTCTCCTCCTTTGAGAACTGGGCGGTAACAATATCCATCCTAAATGCCGCTCCACCTTCCTTATCCGCATCGGCCTTGGCCTCCTCCAAAGCCCGAAGATATATCCTAGCCATGATCCGGGGACAGTCATCCATCCAGGATAGATTACCCTGCTTCCAGGTACGGAAGTACATATCCTGCAACATCTCATCCATCATCCCCTCATTCTCCTCAAACTCCCTCACCCGGGCCTCGGAGGACAGCAACTTAGCAACGGCAACATCCCTCTCCGATCGATATCTCAAGCGGTCAGCCTGGAGAGTCTTCCTCATTTCCTCCATCACTTCCTTTAGCCTGGCCTGAGCAAGCTCTGCGGCCTCAAGCCTCCCAGATAACTCCTCTACATGCTCGAGATCCGCCCTCCGAACCTCGTCCACCGTAGCAATAGCTATGTCAATCCGCTCCTTGCAGGCGGCCTCCATCTTTCGCAACTCAGCCTTGCTAGCCTCCTCTATGGTCTTCTTTAGTCGTCGGGAGGCTGCCTCGTGCTGGGATATCTGGATAGCCTGATCGGCAAGCTGTTTGGCCTGGTCAGAAACCTGTAGCCGCAACCGGATGTTAGCACTTCCGATTTCCTCCCCA
This sequence comes from Allium cepa, assembly GCA_030765085.1. NCBI lineage: Eukaryota > Viridiplantae > Streptophyta > Magnoliopsida > Asparagales > Amaryllidaceae > Allium > Allium cepa. The sequence continues at coordinate 689,645,053 of CM060942.1, read as the reverse complement.
GCCCTGGCCAGCTGAGCGTGATGCTCCATTAGCCTCTTGGTTTCCTCAACCACCCGATCGATGTTTGCCTTGGCCTCACTCCCCATGGTCACAATCCGAGTAGTAAGCAAATCGAGGTTTAACGACTTAGCCTCATCAAGCACCCGTACCATGGGATTGCGGGGAAGAAGATGCTCACCCGTGACCTCATCAAAAGAAATATCCTGAAAACTCGGGTCCAGATCAAGGTGGCCGGCAAATGGGTTGCGATCCAAACTAGGACGGTCTATCGGAGTGACAGTTGGATTTTCGGACGGATGGGGGGAAGGCATAAACTCAGTATCCTCCTCAGTCATATCATGGATGGGCTGGACTGGAGGCTGGGGGCCAGGAGAAAGTTCAAACGAAGATCGGCCCCTCTTCCTTTTTTGCATATCTTCCTCAATGACTCCAAGAAGGGGGCGATATCTAACTGCATCCCCAAGATGGCTAGTTGGAGGCTTTGGTTTGGCAGAAGCTTTGAGTAGCTTATACTGTTCGAGGCGGTGCCGGATATCTGATGACTTGGCCCTCTTACCTGCTCCTGGAATAAAAACCAAGTGTTACGAACATACAATGATCCATAATTCAAGAAATATGTTAAGTTAAAAAGAATGAGAAGGCACGTCTGTTATACGAACCCTGCGGAGGAGTAGGATACTGCAATAAGTCCTGAATCTCAGTCCAGGACGGGAACGAACCATAAAATATTCCTAAGTCCCTATCATAAATGGAGTCTGTAGAAGTCAAAAGTTCACCTTGAATCGCTGGAATCGCCTTAGCTGAAGAACTCTCAGAAAATGGATCGGCGCCAGCCCCAGTCTTGTCAACCCCCTTTGCCTTCTCAACCAAAGCCGATCCTTCCTCCGACTCCCCAAAAGCTTGACGGAAAGCATCATCCGTCCACTCATGAATCTCTCCCGCTTGCCCGGAGGATAAGGCACCAACGCCACTACCGCTCTGTCCATCTCCTCCTTCACCTTCACCTCTATCTTCCTCCACACCTTCCTCTCCCGGAGCAAGTGGGCAAGTACTAGGAGAGGGCCCGTCGGACTTCTTAAGTTTCTTACCTCCAACAACGGGAGGCTTTGTAAAAGGTTCCCTCTTGCCACTCTTCACCGTGGCCCTTTCCTTGGATTTGGCAGCCATCTCCTCAGCCGTGTCTCTCTGCTTAACCACGAACTGGTGTGGCAGGATCAAGTTGTGCTCTAGGAGAGTAGCATTCCTGATCAGGAAACAAGCCGACCTGTCCCGTCCCGGAATGGCCTTTATTTCCGCAGCCATTTGGACCAGGGAATCACTCTCTACGACTGCAAAGCCACCTGTCGCTAGCAAGAAATAGGAGCATATCAGAAGGAGCACTGCAGTCGGAACAAAGAAACTGTAAATAAAGTTCAACTTACAGCCAGAAGTGAAGAGGCGGAAGGAGACAGAATCGTCCCTGATAAAAAACCATTCTTTCTTAAACATGGTGAACTTTGAGTATAGGTCCAGGACTGGTTTGAAAGGAATAGCCGCTTCCAAGCTAACGTACGGAGATCCCTTCTTATAATCCCTCAAGTTATATAGATACCGGATCTCCCGGTTGAAAGGGGGGCGCTCGTACCTTCTCTGGAAAATAATGTATAAGCACACCAAGATGGCGTAGGAATCGGGCTGAAGCTAGAAAGGAGCCACCTTCAGATAAGTAATGAAGCTGACTATCCAGGTATTAATGGGAGGAATGGCCCCACACATGCAGTGGTACCTACTGTATGCCAAATATCCTTCGGGGGGATTATACGGCATCACTCCATCTCCCGGCAATAGCATGCTAGCCCTGTCAATCCCAAAGGAACGAGAGATGACATCAAGCTGCTCCTCCCTGAGGGAGCTAGGAAAGCAGTCGGGCGGAGAATTCAAGAGCTCCTGGGGGCCATACCCATCTACTAGCGATCTCGGAGCAGGCCCAGGACGTTCGGCCCGAACTGGGGGCACTATGGAGGACTCTGCTCTGTCCTTGGACTTTCGTTTGTCGGATCGGGTTTCCACTTTTTGAGACATTTATCTACATACGCAAAAGCGAGAGACATAGTGTTAAAACAAGAATTATGGAAATATAAGCAGACAAGTGTATAAAGCGAGCCAGCATATATAAGTCTAGAGCTTCACTCAAGGTTCAAATATAAAAGTTCATTCGGCACTCCAACACTCAAGCCCATTCGGCACTTAAAACGCAAGTTCATTCGGCACTCCAACACTCAAGCCCATTCGGCACTTAAAACACAGGTTCATTCGGCATCTACAACATAAGGTTCATTCGGTAATCATCACCAGAGTCATTCGGCAGATCTAGGCTAAGGGACATTCGGCACTTACGTTCTCAATGACATTCGGTCGTTCAAAAACATTAAAGCCGTCCGGCAATTACCTGGATCGGTAGTCAAAAGGCTTCAGCAGTATAATTGATTCAGCAGAAGGAAGAATCTGGCTCGGCTATCTAGGATCGGTAAGGAATGATGAAAGTGTGCAGCCCCTATTTATAGGCAAATATAGGATACCGGACCAATAGGTTCGGCACTCAGGGGCCGAATGAAGATATCCAGGAAACAAAGCGCGACATATGATGACATATGCCCCACTTTGGGGGGTAAATGTTGGGTGCGTTTCACCACCACCGAACCAGGGGAGCTACCACCGAACCAAACCTCCACCGAATCAGACCCAATGCTACAATGCCGAACCAAACCCTCTCTAACACCCACCGGACCAACCTACCTCCCACATCACTGCCGAACCAGACTCCACTTCCACACTCCACCGAACCACATGCCACCGAACCAACTAAACTCCCACCGGACCGGCTCCACTCCATGCTCACCGAACCAACCTCTCTTCCCGTGCCACCGAACCAAGGCCTCGCCGAGCCAACCCCTGCCGAACCAATGCCACTTCACTCACAACCAAATCAAACTCCATCCAACCTACCACCGGACCAAACCACGCCCTCACCTCCTAACCAAGACTTGCCGAGCCAAAACTGCCAGGCCACATTGCTTCAGCCCAGGCCCATCAGCTGCTATATACATCCAAGACCCCTGCCTCCAGCCTCACTCTATAAATAGAGGGGTAGGGGTACAACAATGGCAGACAAGTTTGAGAGCTCAAGCACGGAAGGAACTTTCAAACAACTTTCATATACTTGTATACAAAGCTTTGTACTTGTAATCTGAAAGAAAAGAGAGAATAACATACAAAGTGGACGTAGGCACGTTCTGGCCGAACCACTATAAATCTGCGTGTCTTTTACAGTTTAGCCCCTGTTTTTTTATATATTTGCACAAATCACCCAAACCGCTAAGAACAACATAAAATCAACTAAATCATACGACTTTGAGGTGTTTGTCCATTTTTTGTGCAAACACCACCAAACAAAAAGCGAGAACCCCCCATCACGTTTCACCTAGATAAGCAAGGTCAGTCGTAACTTAAAATCTAGACTTCCTAGTGAGGCATGCCGCCAGGCGTTTATAACGTTATACCCCTATTCCGAACGCGATGGAAAAGGTTCCGAGTCCAAATTCAATCGTGTGGAGAAGATAGCGTTTTGAACCCAGTTTTTATATTAAATTTTCGATATAAATTTCAGTGCGTTTGCCTATCGTATGGCTAAACGACAACTCCGAATGCTACGAAAATTGAAATCCGATAATAATTCAACATTAAGGATCTAATTGAACTGGTTTCGTCGAATTCTGAGACCGTGCCTCGGAAGGCTATTTTTAAATATCGATTTAAACGATATAATTTCAAAACTGAACAAAGTATTTCCAAATCAAATTCTGAAGCTTCCATTAACCTCAGTATTATCAATATAAATTTTCTAAGCCTTTAAAAATATTTTTAATCAGCTTAAAACTGAAGATTCAAATTTTTATCCAACTTCGATAAATTAAATTCAATAATTAAATCGCCAAATCTATAGTTAATTTTGAAATTCAAGTTAAACTATCCTCCAAATATTTAGAATCGATTAAATATTCCATTTCAAAATGTTAAAAATTTCCGGGTCGTCACAATGGCCTTCCTAAAAGGCGGGTTAAGAAACGCTGAAGAGTGGTTTAATAAAATATTTCTAAAACAGGTTAATTTCATAATTTATAAAAAAATCTATAAAAACTAATAGAATCCGTAATAATAGCTGACACGGTAAATTCAAAATTAATTGCTAGACAAATAACAAATGTGTTGCTAATAATGAAACTATGCAATTTGTTGGTGGAACATGACGTATGTGTGATGACCCGGAATTTTAAAGCAATATCAATTTAATAATCTGTAATAAAAATTAATTTGATTTGATAATCTTTGTAATGAGATTTGAAATAATTTAATAATTCAATAAAATAAATAGTTAATTGATAGATTTTATCTTTTTAAATCTAATATTTGTTTTATATTTATAATATATATAGGATATTGTATATATTGTAAATAGGTATTGTTTAAATGAATCATGTTTTCTATAAAATTTATATCTTTAGTAAAATTGGAAATTATGATTTTATTTAAAAGTTAAACTTTTTTAAAAGCTATTTAATAAATAAAATATGTTTTTAAATACTTAAGATAAATATTAAATGATTTAAAATATGTGTAACTCAAGTTTAAAATTTAAATAAATAACAATGAGATTATTTTGAGTTTCTTTTAAATATAATGTGATAAATAACTAATTTATGAATAAAGAAATAATTTCTTTTATAATTTGATTATGGTTATTTAATATTGTTATTTCCAAAAATATAATAAAACATTGTTTTAACAAATAAATTTTTAATAAAAATAATTGTTTTTCAAAATTCAACTTTGTAGTTGTATTTGTAAATAAACTAGATTTCAAAATTTATCAAAGTTTTTAAAATTTAGAGTGTAAATGTTTTTAATTTATTTTGATTTTGAGATATTTGTATAAGTTAAATATTTATTCATTTTAAAATTTATGTACATGTAAATAAATACATGATTAACTAATTTATATAAACATAGGTTTACATTTATTTGTATTAACATTAAATAAAATACAAATTAACCTAATTATAACTAATTAACTTTTAAGAGAGACATGTGTTAATCAATAAACACTACATCTTGACAATTGTTAAAAATTAGGACAAGTGTCCATTTTTGTTTTTAATTTCCTTTTTAATTTATTAAATCTGAAAACTTACCAATATAATCACCATCTTCCTCCATTACCTTTTTCTTTAACTTTTGATTCATTCCTAAGAGAAATTAGAATGTCCTTACAACTTTCACTCATTCTAAAATCACAAGACATTCCTCAATTCAAAACAAATAATAAAAAACCAGAGATATTAATTCCTGTTTACCAAAGCCTGAAACTTAATTTCCTCAAACCAAAATCTGTAATCTCAACAAGCCTGCAGTATGATTTCAAAAATGTTAAGCTTTTGCAAACTTTCATATGCATGCAAATGGGTCAAAGAAACCTGAAGATTTTCTGTTGGAAGCAAAGTCAGTTTTGAGGCTTCAGCTTCAAGTTCAAATCTTTTGCAAATTTCCAGTTTATCTTCAAATATCTACACTGTCTTCTTTTGATTGAGGTGAGTAACTTATTTTTTTTAAAAAGGATTTAGTATAAAACATGGTTGCTGATTATTCTGTGGTTAAAATTATAGTATGTATATTAAATGATGAAGACTGCAGTATGTATGTTTGTTCCATATAAGTATTCCTCTGTTTGAATTCTAGTTTCCCTGATTTAAATTCAAATTCATTTTCTCTTCAAACAAATGTTAATAGGTTTTAGTTTATAAACAAAGGTGGTGTGATTTATTATAGATTAGTGTTTTAAAAACTTATTTAAGCCAAAGTCCATTTGAGTATCTCTGGGAATAAAAAGAAATCACAACAGCAGTATTTGATATACAAAATGAAAATCAAACTTTGTAAAATTATGATATTCAGTAATATAAATGGAAACATAAAGCAAAAATAGGAATTTCAATATAAAGATCAGCATTTTTAATCAAAAGGGTTTGGTGCAGTTTTCTGTTGAACAAAAAAGGAAAATGTGATGATTTTTTATGATCTAATGATTTGGGGATATTTGGATTCTTATTGTGGGAAGAGGAGTGATCATTGTAGTTGAGAAAAATAATGGTTGTTGATGAAAATCAACATGGGGACAGGGGTGAGGAATTATTACCTGTAGCCCTTGTTCTGTATGAACATTTTGATGCGATCGATACGAACTACAGAAAGGACCGAGTGTCATGGGCTTTTAGGAGGAGATAGCTGAAGTGTAGGCGAAGTGGTGGCCGGTGGTGGAAGTCTCTCTGGTGAACGGAGCACTAAGGGGGAAGCGATGACAAGTTGGACGGTTTTGAGGAACTTCTGGTTACAGGTTTTTGGGATTTACTCTCGAATTTGATTTCGAGCCGTTGAGGGATAATTGATGGTCGTAAAGGGTAGCGGTGTTTGTCGCCGTCATGGGAGGACCACCGGAGGTGGTTGGAGATCGCCGGAGGCACGGTGTATGTGCACCGTGCACTGTTGTTTAAGTGATCTGGGTATTGTCGTTTTTATTTTGAACTCGAAGTATTATTCGAGTGATCCTGTGAATGGATAGATGACTCGAAGCATATATAGGGTTAGCTCGGGGGTATGTTGTATAACAGTTTCCTGTAGAAACTGTCTGCGGTTTTTAAAATCTAAATCAAAATTTAAAATGAATTAGTAGTTGTGATAAGATTTAAATAAGTTTAAATCTGCAGAAGAGTTTTAGTTTAAAGAAGTTTGAAATCTTATATGTTTTAAAATTTGAATGTGGTTTCAGTTTTTTTTAAAAATAAAAATAGAATTTAAAACCTGCATTCAAAAAGGGAAAGCAAAGTTTTTAACAGAGATTTAAATCTAGTTTTAAATCTAAGTTAAGTTTAATCTAATTTGTATTAGAGTTTCAAATGAATTTGAAAGTCTTATAAGTTTTCAAATTTGAAGATGTTTTAGTTTTTTTTTTAAAAAAAGGGGAAAGTAAGAAACCTGACAGTTTCTTTCCTGAAAATAGAATTTTCATTTGAACCTGAAACAAAAATTTAAATAGAAAATTTGAATTTGCGTTTAAGTCTTGTTCTTAAGGGTTTTGAATCTTCAGTTTCTTTTTAAATGGAACTTGAATCTTGAATAAAGCAGTTTTAAAATTTAGGTTTAAATCAAAAGTTTGATGCAGGTTTAAATTCAAATAATTTAAATAAGCAATGGTTCCAAGATTTTGAATTTAAATATCTGGGTATTTAAATAAGTTTAAAAATTTGAATGTTTTTCAAACAAGTTTAAATTTAAATTGTTTATTAGGAATAAATTGTTTTCAAACAAATATTTTTTAAACTTGATTTCCCCTTTGAAATAATAATGTATTTTAAACTTAGTTTTTAATTAAATTAAGTATATTAACACTTATCTTATATAAGTTTTAATCATAAGTTTTAAATGTTATTTATATTTATTCTAAAAAGAAATATAAATGAATTTAAGTTGGATAATGCTTTAATAAAAATCATTTTTGAAATTTAGATTTAAAAATGGAACTTGAATTTAAACTTTGAATGGCAATATTCTAAGCACACTTGATACTTATATAACTATTAATAAGGAATGGTTTATCTTAAATTATTAAGATATTAAATAATTAAATAAATGAGATAATGAAGAAGTAACTTATTTATTTAATTTATTTAATTAATAATTGGGATTAAATTAAATTAGAATTAATTAAGAAGTAATTAAAGAATAAATAATAGTTAATGATGGTCATTAACTAAAGTTTATTTAGTAATTAATTAATATGATTAATTTTCAATAATTAATTAAATTAATTAATTAATGTTAATAAATTGTGAAATTTATTTAAGTTAATTACTTAAATGAAAGTAATTAAGACATTAATCACTTAATGTAATTAATGAGTTATTGAGATTGGTTTAAATAAATTAATTAAGTTTAATTAATTTTAAACATGAGATTTGATAATAATTACTTGATGTAATTAATGAAGTGAATTGCTCAGTGAAGTAATTAAAGATAATTACTAAATGTAATTAATAGATGATATTGGGATTGTGAAAATAATTCGGATTAAATTATTTTGTATAATTAATCAAGTGATTAATTAAAGAAATTAATTAAGGAATAATTAATTTGATAAGTAATTAAGGTAGTTAATTACAGTATGGGATTAATCAAAGGTGATTAATAATTATAGATTAAGTGAGATTAATTACTGAAAGTAATTAATTTAATGAAGTAATTAATTAAAAATCATTAATTAATATAATTAATGATGTAATTAAGATTGATTAATTAATATTAATCAATCAATAATAAGTAATTAAGGATAAGTAATTAATTTTAATATATTAAGGATAAATGTAATTAATTATAGTTAATTAATTAATGAAGTAATTAGAGGTCAATTACTGTATTTGGGTTAGAGTAATTAATTTTGTGAAATTAATTGAAGTATAATTAATCGGGATTGATTAATTAAGATGATAAAGTAGAGGTTAATCAATTAATTAATTTGTAATTAATTAATGTAAGCAAGATTTATATTGTGTAAATAATTAATTTAATTCATTTTAAATTAATTAGAGATGATGTAATTAATTTAATTCATTTTAAATTAATTATAGATGTATGATTATAGATCATTGCTTATGAATGGTTGTTATTGGTTGCTTTGAATGGTTTTGAATCTCAGCTATGAGATTAATAATGTTGAGTGATATGGATGTATTGGTTGCATTGTGATGGTGATAAGGGTTATCTTTGATAGTGATAATTTTGGATTATCTGTGGTTTGATAATGATAATTATCTGTTGTGAATTTGTTAATTATCTATCTGTGTGTATATAGATGATATAATTGAATTGTTTTAAAATTTTAAAATAACTTAGACCTAAAAGACACGCTTTGGATTTCGATGAGACCGGGATCGGGTTTCCATATTTGGAATCCAAAAACCACATCGATTCCAATTAAACGATAGGTCGTTAATCCAAGGGGAGCGAGTGAAGACTCGAGGTATAAGGGCTATACGTCAGTATAACTCTGTGGGTGATTCCGTAATGAGTTTGATGGAATAGTACTTATAGATTCGAGATGGAGATTTAAAGTGCAAGGGTTATCGTCGTTAACTCTGAGGGTGATTCCAAAACGAGTGTAACGAGATAATGTCTTCGGTTTCGTTCAAACCCAGAACGAACTTGTATGGATTGAATGCTTTCAGAACATCGTCAGGTGGACGATGAGCATTCTAGGATAATGTGTCCTCTAAAGGTAATCGTAGCCTCAAGCCTCATCAACCGGGAATGGCTAAAATAGGGGAGGTGCAGCAAGGCTTCGTGGGTAGCACCCACTTGAGAGCAAGATTGATCCCTGTCTAGAGGTCCCTTTTTATTCGGCTTAGTGGGCAGTTGTTAGTGCGCACCAACTGCGGGGTTGTCTTGTTCGGAACTATTCAGTAAGGAATGGGTCCGGCCTTGTGTTGCAGGGGAGTTAGGGTGGCTCCTCGGTACGTTGATCTAGGCCACGTACTGTGACGGGCGGTACCCCAGTAGCCCTGCCATTGTATGGAATCCAAAATCCAATAAGTGCCAACGGTTTTGATTGTATTACCCACTTTTGTGGCTAGTAGTTGGAATTTAATGAATGTAACAATTTCGGCTATTTCATATTTACTTGAAAACCCTAGACCTATTATAATATCACTGGATTTCCTATCAAATGTTTTGGTTAGCGTAAGGTAAAAACTTTTCCATATTTATGTGTGGGAAGTCTTACGTGATACCTTTCTTTTCAAAAGGTTTTTGAAAGTTAAGCAACTTTAACCTGTTACTCACTCCAGACCCATGTCTGACCCGGAGTTTATTTTTGTTTTTCATAAACTCTTGGGTACTCAAATTTTTACGAGTAGCCAAGGGATTCAGGTTAGCTTTGACGAGTATTGGAGAAGCAATGGAGCAGGAGGCTTCTGCGTTAGATATATAGTATTCCGCTGTGTGTCTCTATGTTGTCTCTGGATTGGATTATGTTGTAAATACTAGACAGGTGTTTATAACTGTCTAGTATATGTTGTATATCTGTGTACTCTGATAGTGGTTGTAAACTATGTAATATTTATGTTATTAATATAATTTATTCGTTCCACTGCTTAGATTCTGATGTGTTGTTTCTTCTTCTTCTCTTTCTTTCTCTTTCCTATCCCCTTCTTTTCTTATTAGCGATGCAACTTCCTGGAGTGTGGAAGTTGGGTCGTTACAGTTGGTATCAGAGCGTTAGGTTGAGTGAATACCTAGGCTCTGGAGTGGTGTCTATCTTGAGAGAGCGTATTTGTAATTTTATATATATTTATATATATTTATCTACTTGTACCTATCTGTTGGGCTACCTATTCGGGTTTTCCAATATAGGTTATAAAGGTAGATAAGGTAGTAGTGTATGTAACACGATTACTACCATTGGTTGGAGTCTGATGTTTGAGGTTGGAAGTGTATCTATCGAGACTGTAGACCAAATACTGTCTCGAGTGAGTTTAGCTTGGAGCAAGTATTTCATCGATCTCTGAAGGAAACCTGTTAAGGTTCGGAGACATCTTTGAAGTGCAGAGTTTGGTGAGTTGAGTTTGGATCAGTCAGTTGAGCTGAAGTAAATGAGGGTATCTTGATACCTCAGGAAGTTGTAACTGCGTGATGAGATGCAGTGACTATGGATTGTGTCCGAAGATATTTCTTTGAAACAAGTTTAGGAAGTGAGTCTGCTTCGATGTTGTGGCTGGATTCAGCAGGATGTTGTGGTTGGCTGTGGAGTCCGAGTTTCTCGAAGAGCTTTGGATTAGGAAGTTTGGAATTGGTGTGAACAGTGCAGCTCGGGGTGTTCTGTGAGCCGACAGAGAGGTCTTAGGTGAGTAGTTTATCTGAGGTGAAGTTCAGAAGCTGCAGAGTGAATCCGTTTCTTCAATAGATTGATTAGACCAATGAAAGCTGTTCTGTTTGGTAAAGAGAGAACAGTTTTATTTGGAAATTTATCTGGGTTGATTCGCAAAAGTGACTTGCGATCGTTTGAGTGTTCTTTTAGATGGTTGGAGATTTTCTAGATGTCTTCCGAGAAGATGGAGGTTTTTTAGCATTTGAAGATTGAGTTTTCTGATCGACTAGTATTCCAGGAGCGGAACCGGTGGTTCTGTTTAGTTGGAGAATGATTCCTAGAGATAGAGTTTGATGAAGTAACTCAGATTTCAGGGAAATTTCCGAGTTTCCTTTATGGAACTGTAGAACTATATTTCTGGAGGTAATGTCCAGTTGGTGCTTGTGTTCTTCGTCAGCAATTTCTTATCTACTTCGGATCAGAGTTATGCAGCGGAAGCAGTTTGATAGTGTTTCTGATTTTCTTTTCCGGATTGGGAGAAGTTTGTTGTTTTCTGCTGTCTATGGAGTAGGATTGTGTTTTGGTTTTGGATTAATCTTGAAGAGATCATTGTGTTGGGTTGTTTTTGGTTCTGATTGTTTATAGAGGAATCGGCAAGGTTTAAGCTGATCAGTTTGGATGTTGGCAGCCTAGGATTTGTCATAAGGCTTTGGTAGATAAGAGAAGGAGGAATTTGGAATTCAAAGTTGGAGACTTCGTTATTTTTGGAGTTTTCTCTGATTCAGGAGCTATAAGTTTTGATTAAGTCTGGGAGGCTAGCTCGGTGATGGTTGGATCTTTTCTCCGTGTTTTGGTTGGATTGCTGTTTGCTTTTGCAGGATTGAATTGTCAGTTTGGATAACTGGAATTCGATGAGTTTCACGTATCTCTGAGGGAGTACGTGTATGGTCTATCTTTGGTTTTAGAACCATCAGTTATGAAGTTTGGTTGTTGAGTCAGACTCGTCTGTAGTCTGATATGCTGTCTAGTTCTGTAGATATAGATGAATAGGAGCTCTATAGTTTAATAGTATTGATTGTTTGGAATTTATCGAGCGAGTATCCCGATATTTTTATACTGGGGAAACTCGTGAAAGTTTTATCCAGAATTTTTCAAGATAATTAGATTTGTTAGATTGGTTGAATTGGTTGCTATGGTTGTTAGCATATCATTGGTATATGCTTGCGTTTTAAAATTAAATCTTTAAATAGATTATTAAATTACCTTTGTTTTAAATTTCGGGGACGAAATTCTTTTAAGGGGGGAGGAATGTGATGACCCGGAATTTTAAAGCAATATCAATTTAATAATATGTAATAAAAATTAAATTGATTTGATAATCTTTGTAATGAGATTTGAATTAATTTAATAATTCAATAAAATAAATAGTTAATTGATAGATTTTATCTTTTTAAATCTAATATTTGTTTTATATTTATAATATATATAGGATATTGTATATATTGTAAATAGGTATTGTTTTAAATGAATCCTGTTTTCTATAAAATTTATATCTTTAGTAAAATTGGAAATTATGATTTAATTTAAAAGTTAAACTTTTTTAAAAGCTATTTAATAAATATAATATGTTTTTAAATACTTAAGATAAATATTAAATGATTTAAAATATGTGTAACTCAAGTTTAAAATTTAAATAAATAACAATGAGATTATTTTGAGTTTCTTTTAAATATAATGTGATAAATAAATAATTTACGAATAAAGAAATAATTTCTTTTATAAGTTGTTTATGGTTATTTAATATTGTTATTTCCAAAAATATAATAAAACATTGTTTTAACAAATAAATTTTTAATAAAAATAATTGTTTTTCAAAATTCAACTTTGTAGTTGTATTTGTAAATAAACTAGATTTCAAAATTTATCAAAGTTTTTAAAATTTAGAGTGTAAATGTTTTTAATTTATTTTGATTTTGAGATATTTGTATAAGTTAAATATTTATTCATTTTAAAATTTATGTACATGTAAATAAATACATGATTAACTAATTTATATAAACATAGGTTTACATTTATTTGTATTAACATTAAATAAAATACAAATTAACCTAATTATAACTAATTAACTTTTAAGAGAGACATGTGTTAATCAATAAACACTACATCTTGACAATTGTTAAAAATTAAGACAAGTGTCCATTTCGTTTTTAATTTCCTTTTTAATTTATTAAATCTGAAAACTTACCAATATAATCACCATCTTCCTCCATTACCTTTTTCTTTAACTTTTGATTCATTCCTAAGAGAAATTAGAATGTCCTTACAACTTTCACTCATTCTAAAATCAGAAGACATTCCTCAATTCAAAACAAATACTCAAATCAAAAACCAGAGATATTAATTCCTGTTTACCAAAGCCTGAAACTTAATTTCCTCAAACCAAAATCTGTAATCTCAACAAGCCTGCAGTATGATTTCAAAAATGTTAAGCTTTTGCAAACTTTCATATGCATGCAAATGGGTCAAAGCAACCAGAAGATTTTCTATTGGAAGCAAATTCAGTTTTGAGGCTTCAGCTTCAAGTTCAAATCTTTTGCAAATTTCTAGTTTATCTTAAAATATCTGCACTATCTTCTTTTGATTGAGGTGAGTAACTTATTTTTTTTTAAAAAGGATTTAGTATAAAACATGGTTGCTGATTATTCTGTGGTTAAAATTATAGTATGTATATTAAATGATGAAGACTGCAGTAGGTATGTTTGTTCCATATAAGTATTCCTCTGTTTGAATTCTAGTTTCCCTGATTTAAATTAAAATTCATTTTCTCTTCAAACAAATGTTAATAGGTTTTAGTTTATAAACAAAGGTGGTGTGATTTATTATAGATTAGTGTTTTAAAAACTTATTTAAGCCAAAGTCCATTTGAGTATCTCTGGGAATAAAAAGAAATCATAACAGCAGTATTTGATATACAAAATGAAAATCAAACTTTGTAAAATTATGATATTCAGTAATATAAATGGAAACATAAAGCAAAAATAGGAATTTCAATATAAAGATCAGCATTTTTAATCAAAAGGGTTTGGTGCAGTTTTCTGTTGAACAAAAAAGGAAAATGTGATGATTTTTTATGATCTAATGATTTGGGGATATTTGGATTCTTATTTTGGGAAGAGGAGTGATCATTGTAGTTGAGAAAAATAATGGTTGTTGATGAAAATCAACATGGGGACAGGAGTGAAGAATTATTACCTGTAGCCCTAGTTCTGTATGAACATTTTGATGCGATCGATACGAACTACAGAAAGGACCGAGTGTCATGGGCTTTTGGGAGGAGATAGCTGAAGTGTAGGCGAAGTGGTGGCCGGTGGTGGAAGTCTCTCTGGTGAACGGAGCACTGAGGGGGAAGCGATGACAGGTTGGACGGTTTTGAGGAACTTCTGGTTACAGGTTTTGGGGATTTAGTCTCGAATTTGATTTCGAGCCGTTGAGGGATAATTGATGGTCGTAAAGGGTAGCGGGGTTTGTCGCCGTCATGGGAGGACCACCGGAGGTGGTTGGAGATCGCCGGAAGCAAGGTGCATGTGCACCGTGCACTGTTGTTTTAAGTGATCTGGGTATTGTCGTTTTTATTTTGAACTCGAAGTATTATTCGAGTGATGTTGTGTTTTACTCGAGGGGATGGATAGATGACTCGAAGCATATATAGGGTTAGCTCGGGGGTATGTTGTATAATAGTTTCCTGTAGAAACTGTTTGCAGTTTTTAAAATCTAAATCAAAATTTAAAATGAATTAGTAGTTGTGATAAGATTTAAATAAGTTTAAATCTACAAAAGAGTTTTAGTTTAAAGAAGTTTGAAATCTTATATGTTTTAAAATTTGAATGTGGTTTCAGTTTTTTTTTTAAAATAAAAATAGAATTTAAAACCTGCATTCAAAAAGGGAAAGCAAAGTTTTTAACAGAGATTTAAATCTAGTTTTAAATCTAAGTTAAGTTTAATCTAATTTGTATTAGAGTTTCAAATGAATTTGAAAGTCTTATAAGTTTTCAAATTTGAAGATGTTTTAGCTTTTTTTTTTTGAAAAAAAAAGAGGGGAAAGTAAGAAACCTGACAGTTTCTTTCCTGAAAATAGAATTTTCATTTGAACCTGAAACAAAAATTTAAATAGCAAATTTGAATTTGCATTTAAGTCTTGTTCTTAAGGGTTTTGAATCTTCAGTTTCTTTTTAAATGGAATTTGAATCTTGAATAAAGCAGTTTTAAAATTTAGGTTTAAATCAAAAGTTTGATGCAGGTTTAAATTCAAATAATTTAAATAAGCAATGGTTCCAAGATTTTGAATTTAAGAATCTGGGTATTTAAATAAGTTTAAAAATTTGAATGTTTTTCAAACAAGTTTAAATTTAAATTGTTTATTAGGAATAAATTGTTTTCAAACAAATATTTTTTAAACTTGATTTCCCCTTTGAAATAATAATGTATTTTAAACTTAGTTTTTAATTAAATTAAGTATATTAAGACTTATCTTATATAAGTTTTAATCATAAGTTTTAAATGTTATTTATATTTATTCTAAAAAGAAATATAAATGAATTTAAGTTGGATAATGCTTTAATAAATATCATTTTTGAAATTTAGATTCAAAAATGGAATTTGAATTTAAACTTTAAATGGAAATATTCTATGTACACTTGATACTTATATAACTATTAATAAGGAATGGTTTATCTTAAATTATTAAGATATTAAATAATTAAATAAATGAGATAATGAAGAAGTAACTTATTCATTTAATTTATTTAATTAATAATTGGGATTAAATTAAATTAGAATTAATTAAGAAGTAATTAAAGAATAAATAATAGTTAATGATGGTCATTAACTAAAGTTTATTTAGTAATTAATTAATATGATTAATTTTCAATAATTAATTCAATTAATTAATTAATGTTAATAAATTGTGAAATTTATTTAAGTTAATTACTTAAATGAAAGTAATTAAGACATTAATTACTTAATGTAATTAATGAGTTATTGAGATTGGTTTAAATAAATTAATTAAGTTTAATTAATTTTAAACATGAAATTTGATAATAATTACTTGATGTAATTAATGAAGTGAATTGCTCAGTGAAGTAATTAAAGATAATTACTGAATGTAATTAATAGATGATATTGGGATTATGAAAATAATTCGGATTAAATTATTTTGTATAATTAATCAAGTGATTAATTAAAGAAATTAATTAAGGAATAATTAATTTGATAAGTAATTAAAGGTAGTTAATTACAGTATGAGATTAATCAAAGGTGATTAATAATTATGGATTAAGTGAGATTAATTACTGAAAGTAATTAATTTAATGAAGTAATTAATTAATAATCATTAATTAATATAATTAATAATGTAATTAAGATTGATTAATTAATATTAATCAATCAATAATAAGTAATTAAGGATAATTAATTAAGGATAAATGTAATTAATTATAGTTAATTAATTAATGAAGTAATTAGAGGTCAATTACTGTATTTGGGTTAGAGTAATTAATTTTGTGAAATTAATTGAAGTATAATTAATCGGGATTGATTAATTAAGATGGTAAAGTAGAGGTTAATCAATTAATTAATTAGTAATTAATTAATGTAAGCAAGATTTATATTGTGTAAATAATTAATTTAATTCATTTTAAATTAATTAGAGATGATATAATTAATTTAATTCATTTTAAATTAATTATAGATGTATGATTATAGATCATTGCTTATGAATGGTTGTTATTGGTTGCTTTGAATGGTTTTGAATCTCAGTTATGAGATTAATAATGTTGAGTGATATGGATGTATTGGTTGCATTGTGATGGTGATAAGGGTTATCTTTGATAGTGATAATTGTGGATTATCTGTGGTTTGATAATGATAATTATCTGTTGTGAATCTATTAATTATCTATCTGTGTGTATATAGATGATATAATTGAATTGTTTTAAAATTTTAAAACAACTTAGACCTAAAAGACACGCTTTGGATTTCGATGAGACCGGGATCTGGTTTCCATATTTGGAATCCGAAAACCACATCGATTCCAATTAAACGATAGGTCGTTAATCCAAGTGGAGCGAGTGAGGACTCGAGGTATAAGGGCTATACGTCAGTATAATTCTTTGGGTGATTCCGTAATGAGTTTGACGGAATAGTACTTATAGATTCGAGATGGAGATTTAGAGTGCAAGGGTTATCGTCGTTAACTCTGAGGGTGATTCCAAAACGAGTGTAACGAGATAATGTCTTTGGTTTCGTTCGAACCCGGAACGAACTTGTATGGATTGAATGCTTTCAGAGCATCGTCAGGTGGACGATGAGCATTTTAAGATAATGTGTCCTCTAAAGGTAATCGTAGCCTCAAGCCTCATCAACTGGGAATGGCTAAAACATGGGAGGTGCAGCAAGGCTTTGTGGGTAGCACCCACTTGAGAGAAAGATTGATCCCTGTCTAGAGGTCCCTTTTTATTCGGCTTAGTGGGCAGTTGTTAGTGCGCACCAACTGCGGGGTTGTCTTGTTCGGAACTATTCAGTAAGGAATGGGTCCGGCCTTGTGTTGCAGGGGAGTTAGGGTGGCTCCTCGGTACGTTGATCTAGACCACGTACTGTGACGGGCGGTACCCCAGTAGCCCTGCCATTGTATGGAATCCAAAATCCAATAGGTGCCAACGGTTTTGATTGTATTACCCACTTTTGTGGCTAGTAGCTTGAATTTAATGAATGTAACAATTTCGGCTATTTCATATTTACTTGAAAACCCTAGACCTATTATAATATCACTGGATTTCCCATCAAATGTTTTGGTTAGCGTAAGGTAAAAACTTTTCCATGTTTATGTGTGGGAAGTCTTAGGTGATACCTTTCTTTTCAAAAGGTTTTTGAAAGTTAAGCAACTTTAACCTGTTACTCACACCAGACCCATGTCTGACCCGGAGTTTATTTTTGTTTTTCATAAACTCTTGGGTACTCAAATTTTTACGAGTAGCCAAGGGATTCAGGTTAGCTTTGACGAATATTGGAGAAGCAATGGAGCAGGAGGCTTCTGCGTTAGATATATAGTATTCCGCTGTGTGTCTCTGTGTTGTCTCTGGATTGGATTATGTTGTAAATACTAGACAGGTGTTTATAACTGTCTAGTATATGTTGTCTATCTGTGTACTCTGATAGTGGTTGTAAACTATGTAATATTTATGTTATTAATATAATTTATTCGTTCCGCTGTTTAGATTATGATGTGTTGTTTCTTCTTCTTCTCTTTCTTTCACTTTCCTATCCCTTTCTTTTCTTATTAACGATGCAACTTCCTAGAGTGTGGAAGTTGGGTCGTTACAGTATGGCTAAAGATAATATAACGACTAAGTATATGGGCAAAATAGTGGGACATCTACTTGAAAATAATAATAAAGTGTGATCGAGATTTTTACCTTTGAGAAAGTTCCTCAAAATCGCACCAATGGTAGGTAAGCCCATTAGCTCATCCTACAAACAAAGCAAATCTTCGCACATAAGAAATTAAAAGGAAAGCATAGGTTATAGATTATATTTCAAGACTCTACATTATATTTTTACAAAAAAGTCAGTTTACATAGTTATATTATTAAACAAATATATAAAATATTTATTATTAATCAAATGAGACAATAAATTATTAACTGAAGTTTTTGGACCCATATATTAAATCTTTACGGATTAATGTTAAGGGAAAGTTGATCAAAAAATGTATGTATATGAATATAAAACAGATGACGAAAGTGGGATTAGGCATGTAAGTGAAAGAAAATTTTGTTTCTTTTGAATGATAAGAAAAATAATTATGAGTAGCTTGTTACTTGTGCACGTGCACACACACACACACAGATATATATATATACATGTAGAAATGCAGTCTGGCACTAAACCATTTATATTGGTTTATGCTTATGTGAAATTTAGTTAATCCATTTCACGTCAAACACAGAAATTCATGAATGCTTTTTCAAAAGCATATCAATAAGTTAGCTAGTGGAATGCCTTAGCATGATAATACATTGATAATTACAGTTATGCAAATGTAATGGTTTAAATTTTCCAGAATATAAGTGATAAGTAGTTTTCCCAAATAAATTTTAATGAAAATCAAGGATATTAATTGTTCAAGTTGAAGCAAATATTTTCCCCCCAAAGTACATACTTTTTGTAAATTAATGATTAATAAAACATGTTAGTGGGTTATTTTACGATAATTTGTTATGCTTTATAATAAAAGCATATCTAAATGTAACATGGTTATTCTATTAAATGTGTTCTAGCTATTGAAGTATTTATATCATGCTCTATACATAAACTATACGCTCTATATATAAACTATATTATATAATACCCATTTCATTGTTCTGTCATATTTTTCTTCACTTAGAGAGCACTAGGTAGACCGCAACAATGAATGCGGATATGCTTTAGGGACCACATAATATGAATTTGTAACTTTGGTCCTCTTTAACGAACATATCTGGTATGCGGTTTAGAGATTAATATACTTGCAAAATCGTTATAATTGGTCTACAATAACTTTAAACAACATCAATCAATTTGCATACCTTTTCTTTGAAATAATTTCTTTAAAATATTCACACTGAGCATTGAGCTTTCGCAATTAGGAGTAAAAATCCAACATTTAGGTTTCATGCAGGAGGGATTGAAGACTTAGGCAACAAGTTATGTAAACAATACATATTTTGTATCTAATTTCAAAAAAATAATATTATCCCTATGTAGGGATAAAACATATCAATACATCGCAATAATTATAAACTGACGTTATATTTATGTGATGATTTGAACAGTTATTGTTATCCCAACTTTTGGCAAAGTTGAGATACTCATAATTTACTAAAAATCAATGATTGCTATTCTTGAATATCATCCATGCATTGCAAGATAACCATGGATATCGATGAATTTTGTCCGAGTCCAGATTGAGCAACAATTGACAGGACATGACAAGAA
Source organism: Allium cepa (assembly GCA_030765085.1). Lineage (NCBI taxonomy): Eukaryota > Viridiplantae > Streptophyta > Magnoliopsida > Asparagales > Amaryllidaceae > Allium > Allium cepa. Next base: position 689,625,075 of record CM060942.1, on the reverse strand, counting down.
AGATCATAGAAGTCCACATCTCAAATTTCAAGTCAATCCAAGTTCATACGCTCAAGATATGATCGATTCAATTTGAAGGAAAAGGCCCGAAATTCGAACCCATCAGGTTCGAAACCATCACCTTCGAACCCATCAGGTTCGAACCCATCACCTTCGAACCCATCGGGGTGCCTCGGGTTCGAACCCATCAAGTTCGAACCTACCAAGTTCATAACAATGGACCTCGAATCCATCGGAGAGTAACTGGTTCGAATCCATCAAGCATCGGTCGTTCGACTCCATCGATAGGTCTTCGTTCGAACCCATCGTTGGAACCCTATACGAACCCATCCAAGAAGCTTCGTTCGAATCCACTGGGTCAGCTAGCCATGGTGACGTGTCCTTCATTGGTTCGAATGCGCCGAGATATTAGGAGTCGAAGCGGTCAACTCAGAGTGAAGACCGGATCGGTTCGAGATTTGCGCTCCACGTCGCTGCGAAGGCACGTGCCACCATCGGTTCGAAACCATCGGTTCGAATGGATGGTTTCGAACCAAACAGCCATGCAGAAAACACCATTTCGAATCCATGATATCTCGAAATCCACTGATCCAAATGCCACGAAATTTTCACAGTAGCTTCCATACATGATAAAGATTGTTCCTGCCAAGTTTCAGCTCGATTGGATCATTTCTTGATGGGTTCGAAATCACTTCGAATCGATGTCAGATCGAGTCGAAACTTGGTGGGGTCGGTCGCGTGGGGCCACTCACGTGCCAGAAGAAGTCTCCCAAAGTTTGAGCGAGATCTGGGCCTCCTACGCCTATAAATAGCAACCTGAAGCCTTCAAAAAAAGGACTTTTGAGAGCTTCCACCATTGAACGTCCAGACTCTGCCGGATTGAATTCCATACTTCATTATCATTGTATTCAGATTTAAGAGCTATCATCAACAGTAATCCGCTGTAATCAAGAGTAATCAGCGAAAAACGTCAATAAAAGTTAAAACCTTTGAAGTGGACGTAGGCCGGAGATAGCCGAACCACTATAAATTGTGTGTTCTTGTTCATAATTTCTATTTTGCTGCATGTTGCTTGCTTAGATCTGTGATTTGTGTTTGGATATTGCTGATTTATATTCCAACACTTGTGCTTTCACAATACTTGGGGGTTTGTGACCAATTTTGGCGCAAACACTTTGGTGCTTTCACTGAGAAGAACTAGCACCCGCTACATCAGATTCAGAGTTCAGATTCGAAAGTTTAAAGAATTCCAATTCAGAAACAATGACTCGACAAACAAGACAAAGAGTTGATCGGAGCCAACAGGGAGGAAGCCAAGAAGCGTCCTCAGGAGCAGGAGAAGGACAAGATTCCGTCTACATCACTAGAGACGAGATGGAGGCTATGGCTAATTCAATACGCGAAAGCATGATGAAGACCCAACAGGAGATGCTGCAGAATTTCCTCGAACAAATGAGGGCGGCGAATATGCAGAACCTTGGACCAACTACAACAACTGCAAGTGCGGGACAAGGAATCAGGATTACAGAAGCTAATGAAGGTCAGGTTCAGGACCATAATATAGGAGTTGAAGGTAATCAACAAGGACTTGGGGGCAGACCCTCAGGGTCCGATACTGGAAGACCAACAGACGGAGCTCGACAAGCTGGAGCCAATGCATATGCTAATGAGCCACCAGAAGAATACGTACCAGAATTCCCTTCAAGGCTCAGGGGTCAGGATAGGAACTTGACAAGGGGCCAACCCCTAGATGGAGACGAGAGAAATATTGGCCTGATGCGACGAATCATGAGAGGAGGACTGCCTAACGGAGGGCTGGAAGAAGTTAGTCGGAGTCCATTCACTCCGAACATCCGAAACGCAAGGAACCCTCCAAAATTCAAGCTACCGACGCTAGAACCTTATGACGGGAGGTCAGACCCGACCATGCATATTACCAGATATATTAGGCACATGGAAGTGCTGGGGGCATCCGAGGAAGTGATGGCACGATGCTTCCCTCTATATTTTTCAGATTTGGCTGCGCTTTGGTTCAGGCAACTAGAGACTGGATCAATCAGAACATGGAGCGAGCTTGTGGACTGCTTCATGAGACAGTTTAGGGTCCATGTGACGCGACCCAAGAGCGTGATGACTTTAGCTTCAATCACAAAGGGCCGGAGAGTCCATAAAAGATTTCCTACTGAGATTCAACGTGACAGTGACTTCTGTAGATCACCCGGATCCATCGATGATTTTGATGGCGGCAGTGGCAGGGGTCGCGGAAGGCACCAAGTTTATAGATTCTCTGACTAAAGATCCACCTCAAGATCTTCGAGAGTTCTTTCATAAAGCTGAAAAGTTCATCTGATTAGAAGAATCACGAGCCGAGAGGCTGGAAACGAATGCCGCACAAAGCGTAGGAACCTCCAGAGAACAGTCCGGAGTGGACAAGGGAAAGAGGAAACAGGATGACAGGCGTGATGGTCCTGATAAACGGAAGAAATTCTAAGAACCGAGATTTAGGCAGTACACAGATCTGACTGCCGGCCTAGAAAGGATCTACACTGATACTCGGGGGCAACTCCCCTATCGAAAGCCACCTACAAGGGATCCCACTGAGCGGGAGTGCAGGACTGGAAAATACTGCCTATTCCATGAGCTGGATGGGCACACTACAGATGAATGCCGCCACCTAAAGGATGAGGTGGAAGAACATGCTAGGGGTGGTAGATTGCCGCAGTTTGTCAGGGAACGAACAACGGCAGCAAGACCTGAACAACTACCGCCTCCAAATAACAGGAACGATCCTGGATCGGGATCACGACTCGTCATCCACTGATTAAAGATGGCAAGGGCCATGTCCAGGATTTGGACCTTGGTCGAATAATTTTATTTTTGTTTTCAAAATAAACGGTTACTCCACTTACACATGTACAGGAACCGGAGAGATCCCTAGGCATGCTCTGAGATGGAGATAGACCGATATGCCCGGAGAGGCAGTGTTTAGCTTTTTCTGATGTTTGAGATCGAACATCTAGAACTCGAATTTTAATAAATATATTAGAATCTCTTGAAATAAACCTTTTGACCGGAGAGTCAAAGGATGAACATCAAAAACCAATATAAGCATGATCGCTTTACGACCCTACCCGGAGAGGCGGGGTCCGGAGTGCAAGAAGTGAGTTGCTTCGCCGGAGAGTGACAGGATCGACTCACTTAAGCGCTGTTTCCCCTTCACCGGAGAGTGACAGGATGGGATCCAGCAAGAGCCCGGAGAGGCTATGATCGGTCTCTAACGACCAAGACATCGCTTAATGTTCAGATACACTGAGCCGGAGTGCAAGAAGTGAGTTGCTTCGCCGGAGAGCGACAGGATCAACTCACTTAAGCGCTGTTTCCCCTTCACCGGAGAGTGATAGGATGGGATCCAGCAAGAGCCCTGAGAGGCTATGATCGGTCCAGAACGACCATGACATCGCTATACGTCCTAACCCGGACCAGAGTGCAAGGGATAGAAGGCAATGCCAGAGTGCAATAGGATCTTTCTATTCAATCACTAAGTCTAGAATGGACTTGGTAAGGGTTCAGAGTAGCCATTAATAGTCCGGAGAGACTACGGAACTTCACGAATGCTGATTCGGCTTCGAACAGCCATAAACTTGATTGATAATACTGCAGCTATGAATGAAACATGGATTTACTGCATTCGATTTAAGACCGTTCAAAACATACCTTTTACAAAAAGGCATGTTTTGGGGGGCAAAGTGTTATCCCAACTTTTGGCAAAGTTGAGATACTCAGAATTTACTAAAAATCAATGATTGCTATTCTTGAATATCATCCATGCATTGCAAGATAACCATGGATATCGATGAATTTTGTCCGAGTCCAGATTGAGCTACAATTGACAGGACATGACAAGAAAGATCATAGAAGTCCACATCTCAAATTTCAAGTCAATCCAAGTTCATACGCTCAAGATATGATCGATTCAATTTGAAGGAAAATGCCCGAAATTCGAACCCATCAGGTTCGAAACCATCACCTTCGAACCCATCAGGTTCGAACCCATCACCTTCGAACCCATTGGGGTGCCTCGGGTTTGAACCCATCAAGTTCGAACCTACCAAGTTCATAACAATGGACCTCGAATCCATCGGAGAGTAGCTGGTTCGAATCCATCAAGCATCGGTCGTTCGACTCCATCGATAGGTCTTCGTTCGAACCCATCGTTGGAACCCTATTGGAACCCATCCAAGAAGCTTCATTCGAATCCACTGGCTCAGCTAGCCATGGTGACGTGTCCTTCATTGGTTCGAATGCGCCGAGATATTAGGAGTCGAAGCGGTCAACTCGGAGTGAAGACCGGATCGGTTCGAGATTTGCGCTCCACGTCACTGCGAAGGCACGTGCCACCATCGGTTCGAAACCATCGGTTCGAATGGATGGTTTCGAACCAAACAGCCATGCAGAAAACACCATTTCGAATCCATGATATCTCGAAATCCACTGATCCAAATGCCACGAAATTTTCACAGTAGCTTCCATACATGATAAAGATTGTTCCTGCCAAGTTTCAGCTCGATTGGACCATTTCTTGATGGGTTCGAAATCACTTCGAATCGATGTCAGATCAAGTCGAAACTTGGTGGGTCGGTCGCGTAGGCCCACTCACGTGCTAGAAGAAGTCTCCCGAAGTTTGACCGAGATCTGGGCCTCCTACGCCTATAAATAGCAACCTGAAGCCTTCAGAAAAAAGGACTTTTGGGAGCTTCCACCATTGAACGTCCAGACTCTGCCGGATTGAATTCCATACTTCATTATTATTGTATTCAGATTTAAGAGCTATCATCAACTGTAATCCGCTGTAATCAAGAGTAATCAACGAAGAACATCAATAAAAGTTAAAACCTTTGAAGTGGACATAGGTCGGAGATAGCCAAACCACTATAAATTGTGTGTTCTTGTTCATAATTTCTATTTTGCTGCGTGTTGCTTGCTTAGATCTAAGATTTGTGTTTGGATATTGCTGATTTATATTCCAACACTGGTGCTTTCACAATACTTGGGGGTTTGTGACCAATTTTGGCGCAAACAGTTATATAAAAAACTGGCATTAAAAGTACGTACGAAAAATACATAGTAAAGTATAAGCATTTATTTGAAAGAGCATACAATGTCAGCTATAAAAGTTAAAAGTAATAAAGTGATAGTGGAGACTAATTAAGGCATACATAACTGAAATCGGTATAGTCAATGATTTTCACAACCCATTTAATTTCGTTGCTGGTTATCAAATTACACTTTGCAATAACTATAATCCAAAGAGATAGTGCTAATGTAGTATTATTGTAAAAAAATAAGTCTAGGTCGAACGACAAAACAAATTTGACATCACATACAGAATCTCAATTTTTGCTTAAGTAATCACGATCTATTACCAATAGGCCAATACAAACTTACCACAGGTAAAAGTCGGATTTCAAAAATCTAGAACGCTATATTAAAAAGATGAAACATATTAAAAAAGTTAAACAAAAATTCACGTTAAAAAATATATAAGAAGATACCATCAAACTCAAAAAAATTCAACATTTTTTGAGGTCATGCATTTTTGGAGAAAGGTAAACCAAAAAACTAAACTATTTCTTTAATCCCTAAATTTTATTATGCATATATATAAGCAGATTCAGTTATATCTATAGTTTTAACCACTCCTTTTATCATATTCCCACTATTATTTCGTTGAGGTATGCCATCATCATGTTCAAGTCTAGCATTGGTAATTATAGGTGCAAGATAAGATGTGCTTACTAATCTTCAGCAAAAGAAAGTCAGACCCATGAGAATCACAAACCTTACCAAATATATATTAAATTAGCCAAATGCTACATCAACGAGGTTTCATCCACTCGACATATTAAATAAAATGTTAAGAAATATGTCAATTTTATTGGTTGTCATCTATCATTGATTTCATGTTATTGTAGTTATTTATCACATAATTTTAAGGGTATTGTAATTCTCTAAAAGTAATTCTCTCTTTTAATGACAATTAAAACCTCAATAAAGTAATCGCATTCCAGGGTAGTCAAATTTTAGTAAAGTTGAATTTTGTTGACAGCCTGGTGGGTTACTTTTTGCCTAAATTACTAATATCACTCGTCTAAGCCAAAATAAATTTATATATGTGTTGTGTGACCTAGAAATTAAGAGATATTTAAATATTATCATAGCTTACAATATCAAGTAATAGTATATTCAATATTTGCTATTATAATTATGGTAGCTAAGTAGGTTTAGGATATTCACTTACGACATCAAATATTAACTTTAAAATTCATCGTAAATTAATCTTCAAAGAGGCAATTTTATCAAAAATATGTGTACATCGATTGATATGGCACTAAATATGATATTTTGGCTATAAAAAATTTAATCACTCTATTTTCTTATAATCGGTAACTCAATGTAATTACAATAAAATCACACATATTAACTCCTAAATTCATTGTAGATTAATCATTAAAGAGGCAATTTTAATAAAAATATACATGGATTGGTATAGCACAAAATATGATATTTTGGCAATGAGAAATTAACCACTCTACTTCCTTATGATCGGTATCTCAATGTAATTGAATAAATGCACACATATTAACTCCGAAATTCATTGTGGATTAATATTCAAAAAGGCACTTTTTATAAAAACATGTGTACATATATCGACATGACACGGAACATAATATCTTGGCTATAAAAATCTACCACTTTATTTTTTGATAAAATTATTGTAGTTAATTTGATCGTCTTATAGTTAATTTGATATTCTATTCCAACCCTGACCATCCAAAAAAGCACGACCTTGTTATGAAAAATGAATTGTTGGAATTATGTTAGTATTAGCTTATTTATAAAAAAAACTAGAAATAATTTTAGCTTTAGTATATTCACGGCTTAACAAAAATTTTCATTATAAAAAGCTTCAATTCTACCTTAATCCTAAATGAAAAATCCAATATTTTTGCTCTGTCAAAATTTTCAAATATTTGGGAGGGGAAGGAAATCAAAATCAAAATTTACATAAGCATATTGATTGAGTCAAATATAACCTTAATCACACTTAACGAAGTATTAGAATTTACCTAAAATTTTACGGGAACATGAAGCAAGCAATGAGGCCAGTTATATAACTACAGAAAGTACAAAACTTGAAAAAAAACATGCTATAATATACAATACCTAACATCTATTACACTTGCACAATTGAATTTTTCGAAGCATGTACGTAACTGGATTTTATTGTTAGTGGTCGTGCAATCGCTATATGGTGATAAAAACATTGGTCCATATATATATCATATCTGATAATGTTATCATTTTTGATAGAGTTGTCCATTTATCATATCTGGTGATGTTATCATTTTGGATATCTCACAAATTTCTTTATTACACAACTAATTTCTTTTAAAATTAGAAGAAAAAGCGTTACATGTGTAGTCTTAGAATTTACAATGCCATATTTTTTTGTACCTTGAAAGATGATCCCATGAAATCATCTAGCACCAAATCAGTCTAAGATGACTTCATTTCACACATAATCCCGAAAGATGTTTGTAACTACAAAAATGCCGTAAATAATACATTTTCAGTTTTGAATAATCTATACTATAATATAAATATCTAGTTCAATTTCGAGAGCACACAGACCACCTCGAATTTTGGCAACTGAACCGTCTCCAAATCTATATATCTATCTATAGTATTATATTATTATACTGAGTTGAATTTGTAGAGCGCACATGCATTCCTAGGATTTTCAAACCCAACCGACGCGGCTCTCTCCTTTTTATTTTTCCCCTTTTCACCTCTCGCTTTCGCATGTCTTACCTCTTCCTCGCCGTATACCTAATCTCATGACTAGGCGATAGCGTGCCTCCGAGCTTATGCACTTCGTTATCTTTATTGTTGGAGTTCTATCGTTTGCGTCTCCCTTCTTCGGCATGGTCGACATCAGTTCAGCATAGGGTTTTTGGTGCGGTTTTTGGAATTTGTGGTGACCTATTATCCCTTCACAAATATGTAAGTGCCTCCTGCTATTTCTTTCTACCGATTAATTTTGGATTGATTAGGGTTTCCGTTTTACTAGCGTAGACATGTTTTCTATTTGGTCTTTGACTGCTTTGTGCCAATTTGGCATGTCTAATCCCATGGATAAGAAATCCTAAATATGTTAGGTAATTTCCTTAGTAATTGATGGATATGATAGTTCTGGATTTAATACAAATGTAAAGTGATTAATTTCATTTGATATCTTATGATTTCTTATTCTTTACAATCCCATGGAAAGAACAATAATTATGTTAGAATGTTGTTGTGGTGCTGTTGGATTTAGCTGAAAATGAATGTATGGAACGTTGTCCATGTGTTCCGCGGACAATCCGGAAGATGATGGCATTACTACAACATGGTGCTTATTTGATCTAGAAATAGTTCCTACTCCTTGATTGCTGTATCGACCACCCAGATCGCCATCTGTTCAGGTATGATGTTTCCTTTTCTTTTCATTCAACCGCTTTCGTTTAGTTCTTCTTCAGTATCTATTTCTTACTCGAGTTTGATTCAAACGCTATGTTTTGGCATAAGTCTTTGTTGTTCTGATTGAAAATTATCAAGTTTTATTGCGTCTTCCTCCTTTCATTTGTTTGGGTTCCCTTTTCTTTTGCTTTCTGAAAATGATTAATGTACTTGTAATGTCAGATACTTAAACTCTATTGATTTTTATCTCATTGAAAACTGAAATTTTTTCATCTCCTCTGTTAAGATATTGCGTGATCAAATCTTGGGTTTGTTTCCAGAGGTGATGTAAATGTAAATGTGGCATGATCCTCCGATAAAATACAATTGTTTGTTCATTATTAATCACATTACAACCATGTTGTTTAAATATATTCATTTGTACATTATTTGTCATGTGTATGTGTTAACTGGTGTTGAACTTTTGTACTCTATGTAATTAGCTTATTCGTCCACGTATAGTATTCTGATGTTGCTTTCATTGTATGGTAATATCTTTATGTTAAAATATGATGTAGTTCTTCGGATGCTAATATATTTTATGTTTTTACTTCTACATATACACATATACTGCCAGTTATTTTATATAACAGCTTCTCCATATGTATAACCTTTAGCTATTTTCTTTAAGGCTTTAGGTACAAACTTGATGTATAGTCAACATGCATATTGTTAAAGATAAATCCAGTAAGATAATAAATAGCAACAATAATCATATCATTTTAAATAGGTTGGTAACATTTTTCTTTTTCTTAGCTTCACAGACTCAAAAGATATCAATATTCAATTGTAGTTTTAATATAAAGTTACAGTTATGTTGTTGGAAAAATCAACACTTACGAATTAACATTGGAGTTTTGGTAAACCCATATTTAAAATTTAGCATACAGTATATCTTTTCTAGAAAAGAAGACCGTAGGGTATGTTCACGTATCCGACTTGGATATCCAATTCTTTAAAAAAATCATATTTTATAAAATTGAAGATATATTTTAATATTTCCTTTTCACGCATGTATGTTGCTTGAATTTGACCTCGGCTTCTATGTTACAATGCTTACTGGACATGCCTCTTGAATTTGATTTCTTTTATTTAGTGTTGTGGAACATGTTATTAATGGACATAAACTATGCTTTTTTCTCAAGGGTATTTTACTTTGTTGTAATTACATGTTAATCATGGAAGCACTGATCCTTAATTGTCATATTATGTAGATAAGTTTGAGATTTTTTTCTATTATAATGTTATGATTTGCATGCAAGTGCTGTGCATAGCTAATGTTGTGGTCAGAATGTGATATGGTCCTTCAACATAAATATCGTGTAGTTTCACATTGCCGATTATCTTATTGGAATAGTACAACAGGCTCCATGATGGAAAGAGTGAAAAGTGGTAAGAAAGATGCCATGTTGTTGGTTAAAAGTTTTAAATTAAAGACGGTTACTATAAAATAACGTAAGCTCCACACATCCAAGGTGTCAAAGTCATTATTTATTTGGTTTTATTCGAGTTGATGGATTCTCTTCACGGGGATGATGTGAATCATCGTAACTAATATTTGAACGTATTCGAACTCTATTATATGACTGCTTTCTATATTCCTTAAGGAAACATGTTTTAAATCCTCTAAGTACAATATATAAAAGAGAAGATCTGTTGTAATATACATTAATAATAGGGATGAATATGCTAAATATGAAAGGGCATTATTGTAATCTGCACTGCATAAGTAGTCTATAAATATGGAGCTTGATTGTATTGTAAAGATATCTTTCAATTCAATAGAATTGTTCTCTCACTAATTGCCTCCATTCTCTTTATTCTGTAACATGTTATCAGCACAAAGGAATGCGAATTAATTATTGACCTCAACCTGTTCACCTTCAAACTTTCCAACTTCTCAGCAAGTAATTAAATATTAATTACTCTGACCGTTTCTCTTCTGACCATTCCAATTCTAAGGCTATTTATATTCAAAATCCTATTATATATATTAGTGCAGACGAGTATTTTAGAATATATCTACATACATTCTATTTCTTATTTCCTTTAAAACAGCAGGTAAAGGAATTGTTCTTGCATTTCTTTATAAACTCGTTACTTTTCCTCTCTCCAAAAAGGTAATTGTCAATATCATTTTTTTTGATAAAGCTATCAAGTCAGCACATGCTAGTTTGGGGTTCGCTTCTATATTTTTCATGTCTTTTCTTGTATCTTTCTTATTTTTATTCTTTGGCTTCTAAATTCAATATTATTATTTATTTATTTTCACTTTGCGGATCTATTGCCAAATAAAATTCAAAAGTTTGGAATGGAATATACGCAAAAGCTGATTTTCCTTTCTTATTTGATAAATACATGAAAGTTGCAAAATCCAAATGTTTGGTTTTGTTGATACAATTTTTTTTGGTATAGTTGTTTGATACCATGAATGAAGACTTTCCATTTTTTTCCTTCTTTTTAGCTGGAAACAAACATATAGTGAATGATGTTGTGGCGAATATTTTCACCTTATGCAATTTATTTTATGAACAGTTCACAAAATGACAAACATCGCCAAGCTTGAATTTAAAGCTTTGGATATATCTGGAGACAACTACTTATCATGGATATTGGATGCTGAGATTCATTTGCATTCTCAATGCTTAGAAAATGCCATTAAAAATGGCAATACTATGTCCCAGCAGGACAAGGCAAAGGCTCTAATATTTTTAAGACGTCATATCCATGACGATCTAAAAATAGAATATTTGACTGAAAAAGACCCTCTCCACTTATGGAACTCCCTGAAGGAGCGTTATGACCACCAGAAGATGGTCATACTTCCAAACACTAGGCAAGAGTGGTTGAACCTGAGGTTTCAGGACTTTAAGTCCGTAAGAGAATATAATTCTGTAATGTTTAGAATCACTTCTAAACTGAAATTATGTGGAGAAAAGGTGGATGACGCACAAATGCTTGAAAAGACTTTCTCAACACTTCATGCCTCGAATATACTCCTGCAGTAGCAATATCGAGAGCGTCATTTTACAAAATATTCTGAACTCATAGAGTGCTTACTAATTGTTGAACAAAATAATGAATTGCTTATAAAAAACCATTCCTCAAGACCAACTGGTTCAACTGCATTACCTGAAGTTAATGCTAATTTTGCCCACTCTGGAAGAGGTAGGGGTCGAGGTCGAGGTAGAGGACATGGTCGTAGACATGGATATAACTCTAGCAGAGGTGGTTATGGTGGTTTTAAAGGTAACAAAACCACCAACTTTAAAAAGCAACAAAAGAAAATTGAGCCTATAAAGAACAATGGTTCAGCTTCAGAAAATAAAAGGCATTATGAGGAAGTTTGTTATAGATGTGGACGATCTGGTCACTGGTCTCGTACATGTAGATCATCAAAGAAAACAGTTGAAGAATATCATCGCTCGAACAATATTGAGGCAAATAATGCCGAAAAGTTACCTGAAAACACTAACCTGAAGTTAGATGATTTCTTCGAAGACGACAATGGAAATTTCATTAATGATGAAAATCTAAGTGCAATGATCAATGATATGACCGAGTTGATCAATTAGAAATGCCTTGAAGTTTATGTGACTTTCATTTTATTTCATTAGCTTGCATCAATAAATCAGTTTGAAATTTGTGTTCGTTTAATTATATTTCCCTTTGCAGTACTAGTAATGTGTAATGTGGATGTTGCTTTTAATCAATAGCCTATTTTTATCATATTACTTTGTTTGTTTACATTACATTTATTTACGCGTACAAATTTTTAATGATTGACTAATTATTGCCTTTAATTCTTAAGGTATGGAACACCATTTGGGTGATGATATATGCTTACTAGATAGTGCAACTACTCATACAATTTTGAAAAACCAAAAGTTTTTCTTTGAACTATCTAAAAATTTCTCAGCTAAAGTCTCCACTATAGCTGGATCTAATAATATAATTGACGGGTCCGGAAGAGCCCATATAATATTATTAAATGGTACGCATATCTTTATTCAGAATGCATTATACTCAAGCAACTCTAAAATAAATTTGCTGAGTTTCAAAGATATAAGAATGAATGGATACCATATTGAAACTATAAATGAAAACAACAAATAATATCTTTGTGTTATTTCTAGAATTGAAAGCCAGAAGCTTATCCTAGAAAGATTTGGTACAATTTCAACTGGTTTATATTTTACAAAAATTGGCATAGTTGAATCTCACTCTATAAACATGAGCCAGAAGCTCACAAATACAAAGACATTGATTCTTTAGTACAATCTCAAATACAATTTCAACTGGTTGGGAATTTATATGGGATTTGATTCTCCATTGATAATTCGTTACCTTGAACCTCTTACAGGTGATGTCTTCACTGCAAGATTTTCAGACTGTAAATTTGATGAGACAATCTTCCCGCCGTTAAGGGGAGGAAAGACCGTTCCAGTTGAACGGCGTGAAAAATCATGAAATAATCCATCTATGTCTTATTTGGATCCATGTACCAAACAATGCCAATATGAGGTACAAAGAATTTTTCATAGGGGGAGGAAAGACCGTTCCAGTAGAACGGCGTGAAATATTATGGAATAACCCATTTATGTCTTATTTGGATCCGCGTATCAAACAATGCCAATATGAGGTACAAAGAATTTTGCATATTCAAAATATTGCAAATCAACTGCCGGATGCATTTAGTGACACTGCAAAAATAACTAAATCTCACATTCCAGCAGCAAATGCACCAGAAAAAACTGATGTCCCTGAAGGATCAAAAATAAATACAGTAGCAAATGAATCTAAAGCAAGACAAAAACGTGGAAGGCCAATTGGTTCAAAAGACTTGGCGCCTAGAAAAAGAAAGTCTAATGAAAAATCATCAATTAAGGAACCTCCTGATGAGGTTATAAATGATCAAAAGGATCACTCAAATGAAAATCCCAATTCTCCTAGAAGCGCGGAAGGAAATATTATCCCAGAAGAGATAAAAGAAGATTCCAACGATAAAATGGTACCTAATAATAATGAGATCTCAATATTTTATACGAACTACGGAGAAATATGGGATCGAAGTAAAATAATAATTGATGATGTATTCTCATTCGCAGTAGCTACTGAAATAATTGAAAGTCATGACCATAATGAGAATAATGACAATGATGATAATGAACCAAATAGCATAAATGAATGTCGAAAAATACACGATTGGCCAAAATGGAAAGATGTTATCCAAGTGGAACTAGATTCACTTCAAAAACATGGTGTATTTGGACCAATAGAGAAAACACCAGAAAATGTTAAACCAGTAGGTTATAAATGGGTATTCATTAGAAAATGAAATGATAAAAATGAAGTCGTGAGGTACAAGGCACGACTTGTCGCACAAGGTTTCCTGCAGAGACCAGGTTTTGACTTTAAAGAAACTTACTCCCCTGTTATGGATGTCGTAACATTCCGATATTTGATAAGCCTTGTAGTTTCTGAAAAACTCGATATAAGATTAACGGATGTTGTGACAGCTTATCTTTACGGTGAATTAGATACCAACATTTACATGAAAATTCCAGATGGATATAAATTGCCTGAAGCAAAATCAAAGTCCATGTACTCATTAAGACTAAAACGATCACTATATGGATAGAAACAATCTGGAAGGATGTGGTATAACCGTCTTAGTAAATATTTGGTAAAAAAAAGGATACGAAAACAATCTCATTTGTCCATGTGTCTTTATAAAGAAATCGGTAAAGGGATTTGCTATCTTAGCAGTTTATGTTGATGACATAAATTTGATTGGAACTCCAGAAGAGATTGATGAAACAATAAATTATTTAAAGAAGGAATTTGAAATTAAAGATCTTGGCAAAACTAAGCACTGTCTCGGTCTACAGATTGAGCATAGTATTAATGGCATATTAATCCATCAATCAAACTACATTGAGAAAATTCTAAAGCGTTTTCAAATGGATAAAGCATATCCACTTAGTACGCCAATGGTTGTTAGATCTTTAGATATTAAAAAGGACCCTTACCGTCCAAAAGAAGAAGATGAGAATGTGCTTGGCCCGAAAGTGCCATATCTTAGTGCCATTGGTGCATTATTATATTTGGCCCAATGCACAAGACCAGATATTGCATTTTCAGTAAATCTTCTAGCAAGATACAGTTCAGAACCAACAAAAAGACACTGGAATGGTATAAAACATATCATGAGATATCTTCGTGGAATGACAAATTTGGGTTTATTTTACTCTAACACAGGCATTAATCCAAATCTAGTTGGCTATGCTGATGTAGGTTATCTTTCTGACCCACATAAAGCAAGATCACAAACTGGATATGTATTCAATAACAACAATGCAGCAATTTCATGGCGATCTACAAAACAAACAAGCTGAATATGCGCTTATATGTTTTTTTTGATGATAATAAACATGTATATTCATTTAAATGTATTTGGTAATGTACTATTTTGTTTTTCATAGATTAAATAAATATTTGTTGAATAAAATAAGCTACACAGAATTTGAACAGAATTTGAATTCAAACAGAAATTTTATTCAAACAAATATTTATTACAATCTAGAATAGTACAAATTCATGCTCTCACTATAAATATACATTTTTGAATACATCACAATTTGATTTACATTAATAACCTCACTACATATCACTCACACTCGTATTTTGTCTTCAACTGCATTCCAGTTTGAATCCAGCATTGAGCAATCTGCAAAAATATTCACTAACGCAGTAAAATTGAAAAAGAAATGTTTTTGCAATATAAAATGAAATACGATTTTTAAAGATATGATTTGCCTCAGTTATTTGGGTTGTTCGTCATCATTCACACTTGAATTCATCACAAAGTCGTGCACATAGAGATGTACACTTGATAACGCTACAGAGACAAGTAATCATGATTGGCTGCAATACACACGTGTACATTTATACACGTGTGCACTGCCTCGCCAACTCGTATGCACAGCTCCATCCAGAAATACAAAATGACCAAACAGCAATGCAAGTGCAGTAATGGGTGAATAGACCACAAATGTGCAACACAGTGAAGATGACAAGTTCAACAAAGACCAAGTCAAAATGGATGCAGTAATTCAAGGTAAACTAGAAACAAACATGAAGGAATCATGTCAAAGGCAATACACGAGAGCATACAAGTGCAGACAACAGGGCCCAAACCAGTGTCAACAAAACAGCAATTAAGCACATGTATGCAGACCAGTCAAGTAAATGTAGAGAACAAGCTACATGATGAACAAGTGCAAAACAAATGCTCAAGCCACCAAGAACCAGAACAATAACCAATGAACAAAGAACAGAGACCACAAAGAAATGCATGTCACCAAGTTCAACAACATCAAAGACAACACAAGTTCAGCAATGCAAACTACAACCCAACAGTACAAATATACAAGTGAAGGGACCAAGTGCACGACTAAACCAACAAATGCAACATACTCAACTAAACCAACATGGCCAAGACTACAAATATGCAAACAACTCAAGTGCTCAGTGATCAAGCATACAACACAATAGTGTACATGAATGCATGGAGACAAGATACACAAGTTTAGTTCAAATACCAGTGATACAAGTGCAACACAGTTGCAAACAACATGACAGCACTGCACCAATGCAAAATGGAATGAATGCAACATGGTGAACAACTAAAGTGCAACAAGTATTGCAGTAAAGAATGCATCACATATACAACATCAAAGTGCAACAAAATGGATGCAGCGATACCAAGTGAAACAAATGTAGAACTGACAAATGTATCAACTCAACTACAGCCAGTGCCGACATGAACAGGAGTTCTGAATCAAAAATGAAGACCACAAGTGAAGTAAACAACAATGTCGAGCTCACTGCAACTCAAGGAGATAGTCGACCAACAGTATCAAGTTCATGTATGCAACAGTGAAACAGATCAAGTAACACAGTGAATCGAAAAATGCACTTGCAGATGAGCAACTACAAGATGAACAACAGGAATGCATGTACAGCAAAGTCAGTATCAAAGAGACAACATAAGTATACAATATAGCATGTGCAACAGTGAAGTCGTAATTCACAGTAAAACCGAAGTCAAAGTTGACAAAATCAGATGACCATGTGAAAAAAAGTCAAATTCGTATCTTTGTTTTTGAAATGGTCAGAGATGTAAAAATAGGAAAGTTTGAAATGCCGTGAGAATCAAGGAGATTCGAGAAACCGTGATTATCAAGTTAAAAAATAAAACAGGAAAATCGTGCGCATCAAGCATTAGAAAATTAGGAAAGTGATGAAGTCGTGAATTCATATAAATATCAAACCCAATCATCATCATCATTGGCATCGAGTTAAAGAGCAAGCAATCAAACAAGAAACAAAAGAAATTACATACTGAAATCATCAACAACTCGATCGAGCTAACAACAAGCATAAATCATCAGAGAACGAGAGTGAGCAAGAGAAACGCAAGTCAGAGAACCGATCATCAGAAAGCCCCAATTTTGAATCGAAGACAGAAGCCATAAATTAGTGGCAAAGAGAACCGACCGCATTATTCTTCACTGAGCAAAAGAAAGGAACGGGTCAAGGAATAACAGTGGATCGGGTCAAAGAATAAGGGGCCGACCTTATATTTGTTAAAAAGGGCTTAAATCACTTTTTGTTTAGGGTTTAAATTATAAAGGGGTTTTTAGTTTTTATTTTGAGCAAAAATTACGGGTCCAAAGTTGTATTTTAATTTTTGCTCCTGTTTTAATTTTGAAGTTGTTTTTTTCTTTTCGAGTCAAAGAATTTGTAAATCACCACCTAGGGTTTAGGTAGTGTCAGATTGTCTAGTTAGAATTAGTTCAGTGAGCAAGGTGTGCGAGTTTGCAAAACTCTATAGGCGGGAGCAGTGTTTGCGAGTAAGCGAAACTCTATAGGCGGAAGCAGGGTGTGCGAGTCTAGTAGAGTGTTTGTGAGCGGGAGCAAAAGGGTCTACGAGTCTAGTAGAGTGTTTGTAAGCATGATACTGTTTAATTCTAATAAAAATCTGGGAATGCAGCAGTAGGCAGGGGTTGCCGAAGCTGGGCAAATTTTGTGTGTGATTTACTTTTCAGCATATTTATTTCTGCAGTTTATTTCTGTGTTTAAATCGATAAAATTTTCTATAACCCTATTCACCCCCCCTCTAGGGTTAATCTAGATCCTACAAGTGGTATCGGAGCGAGGTATTTTTCTTTAACTCTAGAGTCATGAATCCATCAAATAATGCTTTTTCTGAAGGGCAATCTATTGTTAGGCCACCCATGTTTAACGGGAATGATTATGCTTATTGGAAAGTTAGGATGAGTATTTACCTTAGTTCCGTTGATTATGATGTTTGTGATATTATTGAAACTGGCTATAAACCTCCCACTATAATCGTTGGTGATACTGAGATTCCTAAACCTAAGGATAGGTGGGATGCGAACGATAAGAGATTGAAAACGACAAATGCTAAAGCCATGAATGCTTTGATATGTGCTCTTGATAAAAATGAATTTAATAGAATTTCTCATTGTACAACAGCACAGGAAATTTGGCACACTTTGGAGGTGACACACGAAGGAACTTCTCAAGTCAAGGAGTCTCGTCTAGCCCTATTCAGCAATGAATACGAGAACTTTGTGATGGACAAAGGCGAGAGCATAAAGGACATGTTTGGACGCTTTTCAACTTTGGTGTACAACGCTAGAGCGCTTGGGAAGGTATTCACTGAGGTAGAGCTTGTGTGGAAGATACTACGAGTCTTACCGATGAACTTTGAGGCAAAAGTCACGGCAATCCAAGAATCGAAAGATTTGAGTAAACTAAGCATGGAAGAGTTGATTGGTAACTTGATGACATATGAGCTTGAGTTAAAAGCAAAGGAAGAACGCAACAACTCCGAACCAAAGAAGAAGATGATTGCCTTAAAGAGCAAAGAAGAAAGCGATGAAGAAGGAGAAGATCCAATTGAAGAGCTTGCAATGGCTGTCAATAATCTTAGAAAATGGTCGAGATTCAAGCCACGCAAGAAGAAAACAAGTCGTAATAGGACAAAAGATTCTGATAATTCCGATAATGAACCAACGTGCTTTAACTGCAAGAAGCCCGGACACTTCATACAAAAATGCCCACTTCTCAAAAACAACAAAGGAAAGAAAAAGACGAAGAAGGTATTTGCAGCGACTTGGGATGATGAAGAAGGAGAGGAAGTTTCGGATAGCAGCTCAGAGGAGGTAAACTTGTGTCTTATGGCGAAATCAGAATCAGAAGCAAGCTCTGAGGAATCTAGTGAGGCAGGTGAGTATTCCTATAGAGATCTTGTTTTTATGTGCCTTGATCTCACTAAAGTAGTTGATGCTCTTGAATCTAAAATTGAAAAACTGAAATCTGATAGGAGAGAACTTGCTCGTGAAAATTTTAGATTAGAAACTGAACTTGAAAATATTCAAAATCTAGAATGTGAAAAATGTAAAATTTTAGATTCAGAATTGACAAGACTTAAGAATAACTATGAGAATCTTGAAAAAGAAAACTTGAGTCTTAAGGAAATCATTGACACTAGAAAAAATGATTTTATAAATCGATGCACCTCACTTGTCGCTGAAAACACAACACTAAAAACCAAAGTCCAAAATCTTGAGAAATCTTTGAATAACTTTTCAAGAGGCGAAAAATCTTTCAACATGCTATTGGGAAATCAGATTTTTGCTAACAACAGAAAAAGACTAGGTTTTGGGAAAACACAAGTTGAGGATAATGCAAAAGGGAAGAGTGTCTTTGATAGATGTGAAATAATTGGACATCGTGTTGAAAATTGTAGTCATAGGAACAAGAACACAAAATTTATACAAGTTTGGGTTCCTAAGAATTCTACAAATAAATTTCATGTCTATTGGAACAAGAATAAAAGGACTAAACAAGTTTGGGTTCCAAAGGGTTTGTTTATTCATAATGCTTCTGCCACTAACAATCATGGACCTAGAAATAGGTCACAAAAATCTTTCATCGTGTAGGTGTGGTGGCAGGCTAAGGAACAACAACGGTGTTCTCTGGATTTTGGCTGTTCCAGAAACCCAACGGGCAACAAAGCAAAGTTCCTTAGCCTAGTATAAAGGTGACAGAATCACAATGAGCAATCACGAAAAATTATCGTAAAGGTAAAACAGGTGAAGGTATACTTATCTGATCGATATATTAATTGTGATGATCTGCACTGTATTCTGAATGAAATCAGCCACTATTGAGATGTTGAAAAGAGTTGATTTTTGATTCTGACTTGGTCTACATAATTAGCCAATTACATTTATGCCAAAAACACTGTTCTTTGAATTACTTCATACATATTTGTTTGGATGATAATATTTTTGGTTTTATGATTATTTACATGGCTTCAATTCAAATCCAAAGAATGTCATTTAAATTGTTGCTAAAATTGGGTTTGAAATTTAGATGCACACTTCATGGTCTGTTTTATCAATTTTAGTTAGTGATAGTTTGGATTGAAAGAGAAACTCAGATGCGGATTACACTGGTAATATAGTTGATAGAAAAATTACTAGTGGAACGTGATTAATCTTTGAAACATTCATTTGCTGCGTCGTTTTTCAAAGAAAATATCTGCATATTTTTCACTTGAAACAATTTTCAAGTAGCAGAAATTTTTCTCATATAACCCCTTCGAGAAAATCATGTTTGACCATATTTTCAGATTAGTCTTTTTTATTTGATTTTAAATGACAAAGTTTGACTAATCCGACTCCCTACTAATTATCAAAAAGATAAATAGTGATTGAAAAGGTGACGAGTGTTGATATTTAACATACATTACTCAAGAGAGTATATTTGGAAAATCTCTTTAGGAATTAAAACAAGAATTATAAAACTTTTTGTTGGGTAAAGATTCCATGACCATTTCTATATCTATCATTATTTTTATCGACCATGGTTTATCAAATATTCAATATAGTTTGTCGATATGTGGTACTATAATCAGGAATCATTTGTTTTTCATGTCATATTTTTTTTTAAAAATAAAATAAAATAAATAAATATCCAAAGTATTCACTCTCATTTAAAAGTCCTCACGGTTATGCATGGGTGAATTACTTGGGTTTTTGATTATGTGCTTCCATGCTCATTTAAAAGTCCTTACGGTTATGCATGTATGGAACGCATATCAAAATTAATTGATTAAATAGACAAGTTGATTCTAATCCCATTTAAAAGTCCTCACGGTCATGCGTGGTTAGAAGATACTTGATTTCATTTTTAAAATTAAATTCGAATACTACTAATCTCATTTAAAAGTCCTAACGGTTATGCATGATTAGTAGATATTCAAATTCCTGATATAAATGTACCACAAGAAGATTCAACTATATGATTTTATATTAGAACATCATTTCCATTATTTCTAAAAGTGGAATATGCGCCTAACAAGGGTAGTTATGGTTTTTGTTTGATTCTTATTGAAGTTTACTATTTATATTCAATTTGAGTTTAATGTTGGATTAATATTGATCACTTAATCTCTATTTTCTCTAACACTATTATTCTTTTGCTGATAACAAAAGGGGGAGAGAAAAGTTAAGATTTTGTCAAATAGAATCAAGCAAAGGTCAAATAATTTTCCATTTGCATCTAGGCTCATTTGTATATATTTATATATTTCTATGCATATATGTAGGGGGAGCATTATGTAGAGAGGAAGCATTTAAATAGGGGGAGCAATTAGATCAAATACATTTAACACATGTACAAAATCTTAAATATATGTTTGTTATCATCAAAAGGGGGAGATTGTTGAATATGCGCTTATATGTTTTTGTTTGATGATAATAAACATATATATATATATATATTCATTTAAATGTATTTGGTAATGTACTATTTTGTTTTTCATAGATTAAATAAATATTTGTTGAATAAAATAAGCTACCCAGAATTTGAACAGAATTTGAATTCAAACAGATATTTTATTCAAACAAATATTTATTACAATCTTGAATAGTACAAATTCATGCTCTCACTATACATATACATTTTTGAATATATCACAATTTGATTTACATTAATAACCTCACTACATATCACTCACACTCGTATTTTGTCTTCAACTGCATTCCAGTTTGAATCCAGCATCTGAGCAATCTGCAAAAATATTCACTAACGCAGTAAAATTGAAAAAAAAATGTTTTAGCAATATAAAATGAAATACGATTTTTAAAGATATGATTCGCCTCAGTTATTTGGGTTGTTCGTCATCATTCACACTTGAATTCATCACAAAGTCGTGCACATAGAGATGTACACTTGATAACGCTACAGAGACAAGTAATCATGAGTGGCAGCAATACACACGTGTACATTTATACACGTGTGCACTGCCTCGCCAACTCGTATGCACAGCTCCATCCAGAAATACAAAATGACCAAACAGCAATGCAAGTGCAGTAATGGGTGAATAGACCACAAATGTGCAACACAGTGAAGATGACAAGTTCAACAAAGACCTAGTCAAAATGGAAGCAGTAATTCAAGGTAAAATAGCAACAAACATGAAGTGAATCATGTCAAAGGCAATACACGAGAGCATACAAGTGCAGACAACAGGGCCCAAACCAGTGTCAACAAAACAACAATTAAGCACATGTATGCAGACCAGTCAAGTAAATGTAGAGAACAAGCTACATGATGAACAAGTGCAAACCAAATGCTCAAGCCACCAAGAACCAGAACAATAACCAATGAACAAAGAACAGAGACCACAAAGAAATGCATGTCACCAAGTTCAACAACATCAAAGACAACACATGTTCAGCAATGCAAACTACAACCCAACAGTACAAATATACAAGTGAAGGGACCAAGTGCACGACTAAACCAGCAAATGCAACATACTCAACTAAACCAACACGGCCAAGACTACAAATATGCAAACAACTCAAGTGCTCAGTGATCAAGCATACAACGCAGTAGTGTACATGAATGCATGGAGACAAGATACACAAGTTTAGTTCAAATACCAGTGATACAAGTGCAACACAGTTGCAAACAACATGACAGCACTGCACCAATGCAAAATGGAATGAATGAAACATGGTGAACAACTAAAGTGCAACAAGTATTGCAGTAAAGAATGCATCACATATACAACATCAAAGTGCAACAAAATGGATGCAGCGATACCAAGTGAAACAAATGTAGAACTGACAAATGTATCAACTCAACTACAGCCAGTGCCGACATGAACAGGAGTTCTGAATCAAAAATGAAGACCACAAGTGAAGTAAACAACAATGTCGAGCTCACTGCAACTCAAGGAGATAGTCGACCAACAGTATCAAGTTCATGTATGCAACAGTGCAACAGATCAAGTGACACAGTGAATCGAAAAATGCACTTGCAGATGAGCAACTACAAGATGAACAACAGGAATGCATGTACAGCAAAGTCAGTATCAAAGAGACAACATAAGTATACAATATAGCACGTGCAACAGTGAAGTCGTAATTCGTAGTAAAACCGAAGTCAAAGTTGACAAAATCAGATGACCATGTGAAAAAAAGTCAAATTCGTATCTTTGTTTTTGAAATGGTCAGAGATGTAAAAATAGGAAAGTTTGAAATGCCGTGAGAATCAAGTAGATTCGAGAAACCGTGATTATCAAGTTAAAAAGTAAAACAGGAAAATCGTGCGCATCAAGCATTAGAAAATTAGGAAAGTGATGAAGTCGTGAATTCATATAAATATCAAACCCAATCATCATCATCATTGGCATCGAGTTAAAGAGCAAGCAATCAAACAAGCAACAAAAGAAATTACATACCGAAATCATCAACAACTCGATCGAGCTAGCAACAAGCATAAATCATCAGAGAACGAGAGTGAGCAAGAGCAACGCAAGTCAGAGAACCGATCATCAGAAAGCCCCAATTTTGAATCGAAGGCAGAAGCCCTAAATTAGTGGCAAAGAGAATCGGCCGCATTATTCTTCATTGAGCAAAAGAAAGGAACGGGTCAAGGAATAACAGTGGATCGGGTCAAAGAATAAGGGGTCGGCCTTATATTTGTTAAAAAGGTCTTAAGTCACTTTTTGTTTAGGGCTTAAATTATAAAGGGGTTTTTAGTTTTTATTTTGAGCAAAAATTACGGGTCCAAAGTTGTATTTTAATTTTTGCTCCTGTTTTAATTTTGAAGTTGTTTTTTTCTTTTCGAGTCAAAGAATTTGTAAATCACCACCTAGGGTTTAGGTAGTGTCAGATTGTCTAGTTAGAATTAGTTCAGTGAGCAGGGTGTGTGAGTTTGCAAAACTCTATAGGCGGGAGCAGTGTTTGCGAGTAAGCGAAACTCTATAGGCGGGAGCAGGGTGTGCGAGTCTAGTAGAGTGTTTGTGAGCGGGAGCAAAAGGGTCTGCGAGTCTAGTAGAGTGTTTGTAAGCGTGATACTGTTTAATTCTAATAGAAATATGGGAATGCAGCAGTAGGCAGGGGTTGCCGAAGCTGGGTAAATTTTGTGTGTGATTTACTTTTCAGCAAAATTATTTCTGCAGTTTATTTCTGTGTTTAAATCGAGAAAATTTTCTATAACCCTATTCACCCCCCCTCTAGGGCTAATCTAGATCCTACAAAACATTGGTAGCAACATCATCCAATCACTCTGAAATACTAGCACTACATGAAGCAAGTAAAGAATGTATTTGGCTAAGATCACTGATTGAGCATATTCAAAAAAGCTGCCAACTTCCATCAGTAACGGAAAGGTCAACCATTATTTATGAAGACAATGCAGCTTGTGTAGCTCAAATTCAAGCGGGTTACATTAAGGGTGATAGGACGAAACACATTTCTCCTCAATTTTTCTTCACACATGAGCTTCAAAAGGATAACAAGATAGAAGTGTAACAAACCCGATCCCAAGAAAATCCAGTGGACTTATTCACAAAGGCGCTTCCAAAATCAACATTTCAAAAGATGGTATACAAAATTGGTATGCGTCGGCTACATCAACAAACTAATTGAATAATGGGTTAAATCCAGGGGGAGCGCATGAAATACGCTATAATGTACTCTTTTTCCTTCACTAATATTTTTTCCCACTGGGTTTTTATTAGTAAGGTTTTAATGAGGCATTATCTTGATCCAGAAGAATCAACCCCCGTAGTAACATTATAAATATATGTTACTTAAAGATGAAATCATGTTGTACTCTTTTCCTTGTTTATGATTTTTTCCCACTGGGTTTTTCATAACAAGGTTTTTAATGAGGCAATTACTCTTATCATCTTTACATACGCATATTCAAGGGGGAGTGTTGTAATATACATTAATAATAGGGATGAATATGCTAAATATGAAAGGGCATTATTGTAATCTGCACTGTATAAGTAGTCTATAAATATGGAGCTTGATTGTATTGTAAAGATATTTCTCAATTCAATAGAATTGTTCTCTCCCTAATTGCCTCCATTCTCTTTATTTTGTAACAAGATCGTAGTTTTCGTTGCATCAAAGATTTATTTTCACTATCATTATATCATTTCATTAAAATTTATATTCGTTCTCACATCATAGTAGTTAAGGCGCAAAATGGCTCTTAAGCCTGGGGCTTTTTGAGCCTTGGGCCTTTTTGCGTGCCTTTTATACAAGTTTACTATTATTTTTTTAGATACAAATTAAATTTTAAACCGTATTTTATAATTCATTCAAATATTTAAATATTTTATCTTTTAAATTTTAAATTTTAAGAGAAAAACACAATTTGAGGAAAGATTCAAATTTTAGTATGGTAGAATTAATAAGAGCTGTGTTTTTTGTAGCATAAATTTTGTCAAGTTTTATTTTAACATGGTGGCGATTATCTTTATTTTTTTTCCTTTACAAAAACATAAGGGTTATTTGATGTTTTTGAATTTTTCTATCACACATCATTTTCAATTGGAATTGCAGAGATTTTATGCATTTGTATACAGATTTATTACGTTCATTACATACTCATTTGTACACAGATTTATGCACTTTCACATATATATGTAATATATACTCCTATCCTATGGATGCACACAACATGTTTATAGATTTTTGGTGCATTATTATATTTTTTAACGTTTATCTCTATTTTAGTTACACATTTTCAAGTACGTTCATTACATAATATAATATAAATAACCAGTTTTACTTCTCTAAGCAAAAATGATAGAACAATTAGGTCAATTTACATATTTAGCAATATTTGAATATGATATGATTAAACTACATTTTTACTAAGAAATTAGACTAGCATATACTACTATTAAATATTGACTATAATTTTAATTTTTATTAGCCTGTCAACAAATACTTTCGGATAAGGATAGTTTCACATCCGCATCCACATTCGATATCGGATATCCGCATCTGTGAATACGGACAAATATCACGTAAGTGTCATATACGCCAATGATCAATAAATCAAGAAATAAAAATAAAAATGATGATAATAAATAGTTTTTAGCAGTCAATATGCATTAAATGCATATAATATAAATTATTAACTTAAACGAATAATACATATGCGGATGGATTTTAGATTTTTCGGGTATCCATTGGCAGCCTTACTTTATCGTTTTTAATTATACCTACATAACTGTAGGATGGCTTTGTCTCTTTTAATTTTTTTAGTGTGTTTGGCTAAGTCATTGTATTCATTAGTTTCAACATCTTCTAAGTTACCTAATACAGTATAGATCTATATATTAGTTTTAAACATTTCTATTAGTCATTTCAGGTATTTGGTTTTGTTCATCCGTAATTACTATTAAATTTTGAAAGAAATCAACGCCAAGCCTTGAAAACTATGATTACCACATGGACTGACCAAACTAAGCTTTACAATCAAATGGTCCAAGGTGTAGCGTAAAAGCTACGATCAGATTGAAAAAATATATTTGGTCTGACCAAATTAGTGTAAATACTGGTATTTCTTTACTTACCTTTTCTGCCTTCTATACACAGTTTTTAGTTGGTTCAAAACTTGAGTTTTCCGCACATAATAAAATTAATGGGTGAGTTCACATTGTTGTCAATTACTCCAGTTTCTAAAATCCTAAAAACATGATAAATGTTATGTGATGATCT
Organism: Allium cepa; assembly: GCA_030765085.1. Taxonomy (NCBI): domain Eukaryota; kingdom Viridiplantae; phylum Streptophyta; class Magnoliopsida; order Asparagales; family Amaryllidaceae; genus Allium; species Allium cepa. The sequence continues at coordinate 689,598,379 of CM060942.1, read as the reverse complement.
TTTACCCAATGGAAATCTTTGGATTGAATCAAACTTTAAGTTCTGAACCTTATTGTCACATTATCTGTGTGAATTGGATCGTGAAGGAATTTTACTGAATAATGAAGTAATAGTTTGGACTGTGATGTTTTTCTACTTTTTAAATAAATAATAAAATTAAGTTAATTTTTGAAGCGACAAATTTTTAATAAAAAGTTAATTAGGATATTTAGAGGTCAAACTATACATTAATTTTTTTGGATTACTTTTTGTTCACCATTATTGAGATATGATTTTGATATACTAACAAATTCATAATTGTAATTGAATCATGGGTATAATATATAGTATAAAAACAATGTATTTCTTTGTTTCAATTTTGATCAATAATGAAATTATTTGGATAGATATGCATATGCTGCCATTTGAAATACATTGTAAGCTTAACATGAATATATTAAGTTCCTACAATTTTAAGCAATGAAAATTCTTAAGGTTAGAACGAGTTGGCTTTACATGCTTTAATGTTGCATGCTTGATTCATAAAGTAGGATTACCATGCGAAATTTATAAGAAAGGGATTTGTTCACGATTATCAAATTTGATATAAAATTTATTGGAATGCCTTATTTTTTTCGTTCCCTTTTTTCGCTTTTTCGAATTCAAATTTAATATGAAATTTATTGAACTTTCTTATTTTTCTGCTTTCTTTTTTTCTTTTTCTCATCTAACTCGAAGTTATACTTACGACTGATTAATATTTCTAGCCAGTTCTTGGCTGGAGCTGAGCCATCACCAATGTTGGATGAAATAGTGATTATGTCCTGTTTATGAAGCACTTCGCTTTCGACAAAGTAAATCTTTTGACTTCAATGAATCAAAGTGTGGTAGTAGCTGAGAGGTTGGCCTAGACATTAGGGAAAAGAACGACCGAGGGAGTGGCTCCCATACTTGGCATTAGCACCAATCTAAGAAGTACGTCAAATTTTGTATATTTTGACCATTTTAATAAGTTTTATATGAAATTAAATATAACATTATTATCTATTGAAATATATAATAATTTTAATTCTGTTATTTTCTATGTTAATCTATTTAATTTTACATCATATTTTGAATTGGTTAAGAATCTAAATTTATTTTTTGATGTATGATTATACAATTCTTGGAATACAACTTCCGTTGAACCATTTGCAGTTTATTGTCAAGTGGAAACCATAAAACTCAAGTTGTATTGATTAACAGTTCTATGTACGATTACCATGCACTACTTATTTGAAGATTTTTTAACATTATTTTAAAATTAAGGTCAATTTGTCCGCGAGCATAGCTCAGCTGGTTGAGGACTACCTTGCAACTATGGAACAAAGTTCCTGGAGGTTGCGGCTTCGATTCCCGCAGCTGAGATATGTTTCCCTTAAGGCCTTGAGCGGTTATCCTCAACAAAGCCGAACATGGTAGAGGATTGATGCTTTTGGCTGGGCTGGCTAAAAAGGGGGGTCAGTGTGGCGGACAGCTGTATCCCCTAGTTAAATAAAATTAAGGTCAACCTTAGATAGTTGAAAATGCATTACATTATTTTAATTAGATGTTTTAGTGTTGACTAAGAGCCAATTGATGATTAGGAAATATTGAATCAAAGTAAGAATGTAAGACGGATTTATTAGTTGAAGTCAATTCATGTTATTTTAAAAGGTAAATGAATTTGCATATAATAATTTCTGTATTGTTCCTTTCTATATTGAGATCTTCAAGTACCCTTTCTAAATTAGATTTATAACGGAAGTAATACCCTAGAATGTAATCTTTTATATTTATTTTATTTTATCTAATAAGCCATAGTTAGAACATCTAATGTAATATTTTATAGTAATTTGGTATAATTACTTCCAACTTTCATCAAATTAGTGGCTTTGGGAAAATTTCCACTCCAGTATAAGGTTTTTTGCACATATTATGTCTTTTTCAGATTTAAAATTGCAAGCGCCAACCGCAAGTGCTACGATAATCAAGGTTGCTGCAGTAGAACTACATGGCGAGGTAATCTTTCCTCTTCCGCTTGTTATCTTAAATATGAAATCTTCCAATTTTGATATTTTATTACGTAGGATATTCAAATTAGTTTGATTTTTCTCATTATTTCTTTGCTTCAGTTCTTGGTTAGATCTACTAAAGAAGATACCAAAGGCTTTGAATATAAAATATAAACTACTGCACACTGTGTCAACAGTTTCAACCCTTAAATGAAAATTGTCTTGCTGTTTCATAAATATTCCTAAACCCCTTCTATCTTCATTACGGATACTCATTAAAAATAAAATTATAAACTTCATCCTATTCATCCTTTGGCAGAGATCCCAGATCAATACAATAACTGTTTATATAACCATTACATTGCTGAACTAACACACTATTACAACTAACCGAGATCTGCAGTCTGTAATTATAACTGCTGCGAAACTCGTAATTCATCTACATCCCGATTTCATATATACCCATTATTACTATCAATCATATTTCGCCTAATGTTAGAAGAACATTATACATATATGTTTCTTACATTTCCGTTCTGTGATTTCTATAAAAATAATTCTGTCTACTTACACTATTTCAGTCCCATAAAGTTTGCATTCTGTACATACCTTAAACTTCCATGTTGCACAGCGATTTCAACCGATAGTCACTCCCTAACCTACAAATCATGTTTTCAGTTTCCTTTAACTCAATTCACTGAATACAGACTCACCATTTCTATCATCAATTTGGCCCTAGGCAACAGTTACAACATATATGCAAAACATTGGGGTTATGAAGTTTTTATTCATGACACTCTTCTGCAACAACCAACAACCACGAAAAGACATAACAACGATAAGATACCTTCTCCTCCTAGAATTAAGGTACTGATCACATACCCTACCTTACAACAGCAGTACACTGCTTTTCACCATGCACATGTACATTTCTTTATATCTCTAACCCTGTTAATTTAATTTTATCCGCGAATGAGATTGATATCCACGGAAAGGTAACTGCACCTTTGTCATTTCCTCTCACCCTCATTCTCTCCTTAACTCTAGCCATCCTCATAAAACCACGTTAAAACTAGGTTGATGAACACATATCTCAACTGCAATCAGTTTTGCGCTCAAAGGGAATCAAAGTGAACATATCCCCGCTAAGGGTTATCTCCTCCGGCCACTATATAGCGCCATCACTATAACATGGACTATACTATTTCAATATCCATCCTCTAACAACTAATGACCTGCCCGGGAACTCAATGCTATGCTTGATCGTTGTAGGATTGGAAAAAGGCGTCTTCAACAACTAAAGTAGCAAACTTGCTGTAATAAGGTACGCTGCAACAAACATCCCAACTGTACATTCACCACAAATTCATCCACCACAGCATGATTTCACCTTCCTTCATATGCCATAGGTTCTTACATATTTATGCTCCATAATTGAATTGGACTAGAGAATCAGCCGTCTTGAAAACTATATTCCTTTGCACAACAATACATCGAACTGCTACACAAATAAGGTGCTGCCTCTACCAAAGTAACACCTATCTGCCACGTCAGTCTAACTACGTTTCCTTTCCTCACCTCCTCACAGGTTACAGTTCGACTAAACAACTCACTAGGTGGTGTGGACATCACCAGCACATACTTGTTGACTGTCCTCAGCGAGCACCACTTCAACAACGAATCTTCCTCCAGCAGGAAAAATACAGATGCAACCAATTTTCCTCTTAGGTATAATTTCACATACAATTATATTCAACATGTATACAGTTCTTCCCCTCTTTTGAATTTTATAACATTTTATACCAATATCACATGTCGTATATTCTTCTTCTTTTGCAACCTTCCACCTTGAATTTAGTTCAAATTTTAATAAGTCAATAGATTCTTTTTTTCTTTTTCTTTTTTTTTGAAATGGTACTTTATATACAACAAATCATTGTGACAACATATCACATGTCAATAAACGTTCGAATCACGCTAGGCAAGTTTCGAACTGATGACCTCTCGCACCAAAGCCAAATCACTTAACCACTGGGACAATGGTGCTTGTCAAGTCAATAGATTCTTTACTGCCTCCAAAATACATCAACAGGAAATTACTACACCATTGTTCCCTACATTTATTTTTAATTTTTGGAGAAATCGTTATCAATGTGTGTGTCTGTATATATATGTGTGTATATATGTATATATATATGTGTGTGTATATGTATATATATATATATGTATATTTGTAATAATCTTCGGTGTGGAAGATTTTTTTTTACTTTAACAGAACACCATTCTTAAGATGTTAATTTAATTTTAATAAATAATCAATCTCAAAATACTCACTTCTTTTACCAAGCATAAGTCTTTATATTTTACTTTAATATCACATATTTAATTCAAACTTCTACGTAATGGCATACATAATCAATTTATTTCATTATCAGTATGCGATTTAACACAAGCAGTCAATAAAGTTGAAAAGTATGTGTATTATTTCATCAATAAAACCTACATGTATTCTCCGTAATACTAAAATATAATAAAAACCTTTACATTAATAAAATTTTCAACATTCAATTAATAAAGTTGTTATGATATTTTTTATAGAAAATTAATTTTGATGTCTATACAAAACTTGGATAACCACCATTAAATTTAATACATACTAAATTGAAATTTTAAATCAAGTTTTTTCCAAACCTAACAGCAATTACATAAATTATACCCAGTAAAAAAAATTCCCATCTTCACACAAAATCATAACATGTTACTAAAATTTAGCACAAAATTCTATTTTCCAACTTCTAATCAAACTCTTAGCACTGCCTAGTTGAACTTTACCACAACATTTGTTAAACAAAACATGGCAAACCCCACATTCAATTAAAAAGAAAATTAAAGACAACAAACTAAAAACTAAAAGAAAGGAAGAATCTGGCTTCAGTTTTGCGTTACAATCTTTACATCATGCTGCTGATTGTTAACCATTACGTGTATTAATGCCTGCTAGTTTATGTCGCTATAGCGTAACGATTAAAAGTTATTTACTACTTAGTCTTCAAAATAAACCAATATTTACATGCACAATGTAACTAATATTTAACAAGCACATATACCTGTGGACTTTCTAATGCCACACTTTAACAAGAGAATACCCAGTAAAATTTATTACATTTCCAAAAAAAAACCATAACTCAAAAATGGTAAAATCACCTTTCCACAGTTCAACAGGTTCCGGAATCCCTGCACCTAACGACTGCTGACTACTATGTGGATGCTTTCCACTGCTTCCTCCCGTCAACTACTAACTTAACTACTTTAAACAACACTCATTGCTTGACTGCTTTTGGCTTCGCTGTACTGCCACCATGTCATTCTCAATTTCACTATCCTAGCACAAGTACACACATTGTTCACTTTTAACACATATATTGATGGTTGGATTTTCTTCTGTAGGCAAACATTTCTGGAATAGCTTGAAGTTGAAGACATAAATATGATCAAGAATTTAACATGAGCTAAAAATTACAAGCCTCCATTAACATTTATGCTATATTTTTTCCTTCTTCTACATGTTTTAAACTGCATACACGCTGCTGTAATAAAAATGTAATTTTCCCCCCTTTTTTCCCATGATGAACGCTGCACTATATGACCTGACTACTGTACACAATTATGCTTGCCCGCAGATTAAACTTGGGTTATTTTCAATTTTCGCACCGTATTTTTTCCCAGCCTGTGCTACTTTATTTCTTCTTTATTAAACTGCAGCTACATGCTTTTACAGCATAATACTTCCTACTTTATTTTACCTGCTGCAATTTAAGCAAACTTTTTTTCCAGCTTTATATAAAGTGTCCACTTTCATTAAGCTTTTGCCCTTTCGTTTCTTACAACTCTGTGCAAGCTGATGGCTTTTTGATACTTTACTGGCTATATCCTGCTACATTGTCCGTTTTCCACTTGCTGTCCAAAATTGTATAAATTTCTCAAGCCATAACTTATCTTTTCCTCACTTCATTCATGGTATACAAGCTAACCGAAAATAGATGTTTATACTTTTAACATAAATCGACAATTTTTTCCAACTTCTACATGAATCTATCGATGCACGTCTATGAATTATAAACTCCTTGCCTACACAAAACTTTTTGATTTTCATTTCCCGAATTTCATTACGACCGTATGCGGAGCACGGGTTTGCACTAGTCTTTAAGGAAATACATGTAATGAAATGAGATATTGAGAACATTTCATATGTAATCCCTAAATTGATTGATAAAACTCAAAAAATCATACTAATTTCCATTGTTGTTAATTAATATAACAATAATTGGAATATAAGAAAAGCAATCACATATCATAAAAGAAGTTCCCAAGCAAGTATTTTTTTTGATAAAGTTCCAAAGCAAGTATTGAGTACAGTCAATCCAGTTGCTCGGTCTAATAAAAAGGAATTTGTACCTGACAAATTAAAACATGAACGATTAGAATGAAATAAAATCATACCTGGCAACGAAGGAATCAATGTGGTAAGATATAAATCATAGGCAGTTGCAGCAAATGGTGAAAACAAATGAAATTAAGTTAGTCAAAGGAGGAAGACTCATATAAAAAATTATATGAACCATAGTAATTCAAAGAAATTGATGAAAATCAACGATTCAAAATACGTAAAACGCGAGCATAATGAGAACAATTGGGAAGGGTCTGCAAGGGAGCACCATACACAGGGTTGAATTGGAGGCGAGCGTTGTAAAAATTATTTTGGAAGTCGAACCCAACGTCGGAGAATTAGGGGATTCGGTTGACATTGATTAAATGACTACTAATCTAATCGAAAGGGGGGCCAGGGTAGAATAAAGGAAGAGGAGAAGAGCAATTAGGGTTCTTTAAGAAGCGATGAAGTGGACAGGGATTAGTAGATGGACCAAACCGTTGAATATTTTTACAAATAAGACCCCCTGCGGAGGGGGTCCAGGGGGTGGCAACCCCCCAAGGTGGGGTTCGGGGGAAACTCCCCGCTATGGGGTTCGACCTGCCCGGTCAAGTCACAGGGGTCCAAGGGGCAGCACCTCCGGCGAGGTGAGGGGCAGCGTCCCGTCCAAAACGGTACATTTTATTGACTGTTGAATTCAAATTCAGCAGCCAACGGTAACAACCGTTAGAAAATGGTAATGACCATTCGAATTGGTACCTATAGATGAATAGACATCTCACTCCCTATATAACAGTGCATTCCATCAACGCAGATGATGCTGCTCTTTTCCTAAAAATCTAAAATCTATAGCATTATTATCTTCTAAGTGTTTCTTCTGATATGAGCAAGTAATCACAACTTGCACAGATAAATCTCCATTGTATCTCGAAAGAAAGTTTTCGTACAACCCGTTGTGAAAAAGAAGGGGAAAACATTCTTGAAAGACAACGATTATTTCGTGCCTTGGAGTGATTAGTCTTATATTACCCTAAGTTGATCAACAACAAAGGGGAAAATTAAACGATGCAATGTTTCATTCTTGAGAAACCAAGGGGAGCTTCTGAAATATAGAAACAAAACTTAGTAATCATAATATAGTATAGATATACGAGGACAAGTTTTACTATCAAGAAACAATTTTGTTCATCAATTCCTTCCATGGACATTCTAGGTCAGTATAGAGCATATTTAGTATTTTAGGATGTTAATGGACAGACAAGAAGAATGATTTCGTTGTGTAGATTTGAAACCATACTTTTTTTAAACAATTTGATGTTATTTTATCAAATTGTTGTCAAAATAATCCGTAACTTTGGAATTTAGTTCCTTAAATAAGTGGAGGTCTATACACATAAATAATTGGCTATGAAATGTTGCATTTGCATTTAATATTGTAATCGGCTGTGTTCTCATAATTTAACTATCAACTTAATTTATCATGCATAAAGTGTGCCTTTTGTACGGAATGAGATGCTACTGAATATATATTTTAATGCATTGCTATAAATTGAACAGGCATGGAACTGACTGTCAAATACTGTATTTAACATGAAAGCTTTTATCTTATCTAACTCAGTGCTAAAAATGCAATTACATTTAACCAGCCATACCATTGTTGATATTCGCTTTCTAACATAATCTTTATTGCTTTCTCAACATATAGTTCGAACCTGGATAATAATTAATGTTATTGTCATTAGTTATTCAAACAACAAATTGCATATAGAACATAAGGAGACGAGTATTTATAAGCACAAAAATATTGGTGGAGAGAAATTTTAAGATTCTATAACCCGGCGAAATAAAATTCGACGACAAAGTTAGTTATGCATTCTAAATTATGATATTTAACATAAGCATATATGTGTTTGATATGATCAGAAAAACATTCAACTGTGCTTCTTATCACAATAACAAAAATCATTTTCTACGCTGTATATTGTCATATTTGTTGGATCAGCACTTGACAATATCCAAGAGTGAAATTATAGTGAAAAATATGTATGTACATCAAAATCTTCAAAAGAAAAACAATGATTCTGTTTTTAAGCTATATAATTGATAGATTTCCCTACTTTAGTCGTGTGATATTGCTTACTAATTCCACGCTTTATGTTTACAATAGGAACATCTACAGTAAAATAAAGAAGTCTCTTTACTATGCCTGGATCGATGAACTGTTATTATTTTACAGTAGTATAAATTGCACGTATGTGCGTCTAATATTTAGATAATTTTTTTATTCGATAAAATAATCAATGGACGGGTGTGTGCTATAAATGAAAAGCATTAGGGGTAATAACATATTTATTTCAAATAATTTGGTGGGTGGTGTCCGATGTAAATTAATAGTAAAATTTCTTTGCTAATTGAAAAGAGAATGGTTGTTGAGGTTCCACACCACTGATGAGATTCTATTGATTGGTGGAAGGGTATATTTGGAATTTCAAAAAGGCACCATGCAAATCCCATTAATTGAATTTTCTTTAATAATAATGAGAATGGTTGTTATATAAACAGCGCATATTACTAATTCCAATATGTTGATTTATTATTTCTTAAAATATGGATGAAGCGGGTTTTCTAAGTTTCAAACAGCAGGAAATGCTAATTTTAATATCTGTGACATTTCTTAAGATAATATTGATTACTTTCTTTACCCATTCAACTATTTCCTAAAATAATTTAGACTCATCCCTGTTTTGATAAACGGTTTAATTTGTGCACGTACGCACATAAAAAATGCAACATTACGTACATGTTAAAGTCATTTTGTAAGATCTAAAAAATCTTACGAACAATGTCTTATAATACAAATTCCTCATGCACACGTGCCAAATTACTCATATATATATATATATATATATATATATATATATATATATATATGACCATATTCACATTGCATATGCTATATATTTCACATGCATGTCATATCATGTATGTAAGTAAATATTAGACGTGTTTATTCCCAATTTCTCACTCACATGTCATGCCTAATTAATGTAGATTAATTAATCAAGATATGGCATAGGAGAGAGAAGGGCTTAGCTTAGTTGAGAATTAACAGAAAATTAAAAAGGAAAAGTTTTAAAGTGAGAATGAGAAAGGTCTCTATTATCTCTGTAAACATTATTCTCTCATTTATTTGTAGTTAATTTGCTTTCTTCTTACTTCATCATTGGTTACCACACCGTTTCTCTATCACGTATTCACATTAAATATATTTAATAATTAGATTAATTAAATGAAGAATAAAATTTAAGTAAAATATGATTTTATATGCAATTAGATTGGGTTTATATATTTCATAGGTCGCTAAGATCCAACTAGGGATATTTTTTAAATTTTCCCATTTCACCCGCTGCGAAACAGACTGGGTTCCTTTGAAGGTATCAAAGTACATATGATCTCTATAGTCTAATTGGCTAGCATTAGAGGCCAACTAATAAACTATTCCATCTGATAGGTGTCTATAACAGTACTGTCTAGGGTTGAGATTGAAATAAAAGGTATTATCCTCTCCTTGGTAATAGCCCAGCCCAATGGGTGGAGTAAGTCAAAAGGTTAACCAAGATGTAAGGCCTTAAAGTTATTTGGGCCTTGAGCTAATTTTCAAATTATGATTTAAAAATTCAAAATATGTTTTAAAGTTAAATGATATGTTTAAAATATAAAAGGAAATTTTATATGTTATGAAATAAAATTAAAAAATTTCAAAATTGTTTTGAGAAATTTCTCTGATAAGTTTTGAAATTTTTATAAATATGTAATCATTATGATTATTTAAATAAATAATAGATTATAATATATATGTGTATATATATATATATTGATACATATATACAAAAATAAAGGTAATAGTTGATTATCTATCTTAAAATTGTTCGAGGTAAATAAAATATTAAAATCTATTAAAATATTTAATTAAAGAAATAATTTATTTGGTAAATAATTAACTTAATGTTAATTAACTAAAAATTTATTGATGTACAAATAAATAAAACTATAAAGGTTATAGTTAATTATTCATTTTAAATAGTTTAGATTGAATGAAATAAATTTCTTTGAAATTTTAAATAAAATTCTATTAAACCGGCTAATTAGGTTAAAGAATTAAAATTACTTAAATATCATTTAATTAATAAGATAAATATAAATATCATACAAGTTAATTGAATTATAATTGTTATAAACAAAATTAACTTATATAATTATATATGCATAAATATATGATATAAGTGGAACTGTAAGAAACCTAAATAGATTTTTGGAATAAATATAATGTTACGTACATCATGGTTACAGATGTGTTTGACACTTGAATCATGAGGATATTTCATAAGAAATATATTATTCCTTAAATTTGTATCATTTAAAAGATACTAAAAGATCATGAATCATTGATATGATAGTCTTTTATCATTTATATATTGATAGATTATGTGCATACGTGCTAGTTGTTGAGAAAACTCAAGCTATAGCTGTTATGTGTGGTACTATTAATATATTGCCTAGACGAGGTAAGATACATGCATGTATTTATTGAGAAAATTCAAGGTATATGCATTATATTTAGGTTATCCAGAAATGGTGGGTAAGAGTGTATAATCTCTCTTGATTTGTTGAGAAAATCAAGGTCAAGATTGAGAGTTGTATATGATATAGCCGATAAAGAGTAATCCACCGTTTGTGGGTCCATGGTTTGTTGATCAAACTAAAGGTCAGAATATCATGGTAAGCTAGTCTTAACAGTCACTAAAGTAATCGAAAGGTTCTTAAGAATATTTTTTTAATGGTTTTGAGGAATATTAAAATCTAATAGGATCTTTGTTGAAAAATGAAATAAATACATTTAACCTCTCTGATATTGTAAGAACATATGCTATGCGAATTAAAATTATCTACTACAATAAGTTTATGCAACTAATCTAATTGATAAAATTGTTTATCAAATGAAATATATTAATCAATTGAATAAGAATTCGCAAAGAAATATAAGATATACTTACCAATAAATTATTTGGCATGTTGTCATTTTAAGACCCATGTAAGAACCAAATAATGCGACTGCTAAATACATTTTGTAATAATCTGCCAGCAAAAACATCTCAATCCACGCTTAGAAGTAGCATTGGCATCTTGGACCTCGCAGACGGTAGATCTTTTTGAAGTAAAATATAAAACAAATCACAAAGCTATCTGCACTTTCAAAAAACTCACAGCGAAAGGAATAAAATATAATAATCAATAGTTTAATAATCCTAAACAAACAAAATAATACAGCACTAAATAAACTTCATTTACAATATTTCTCTACACTAGCAGCAAAATCGACCTAATGTCAGGGAATAACTGAAACAAAAATGGTAGATAGGTAATGGAAAAATAAGTGCGCATTTCCATAATACCATTGTGCCTCCAAGTCGCCATTAGTCCTCTCTATCAACTTATCAAAATATAAGTAAAAAGAAGAAAATTATAAAGGGAGCCAGACATACATCTGGTGAGTTAAATGCATCATATCAGTGTATAATACTAATAAGCTCGTAATGACACTACTATTAGAAAACCATACTTAAGATGTGTCACCTACATCCAAGAATGAGCTAAACAAAATATAATACCATAGTGAAAACATAAGATATGGTCTCACTAAATCTAACCCATATATAATCATACACATTCAATTGAATCCAAAGTTCCAATTATTTATCACCGTAAGTGTATGTGACTCGCTATTGAGAAACTGCATGTCTTAGCCCACTATCGCCAAATCACAAGCGTCTCGCTACTAGGGAACTATATGTCCCAGCCCACTATCGCCAAAATTGTGGATGACTCGGTACTGAGGAACTCTGTGTCTCAGCCCACTATCATCAAACTGTAAGTTACTCGCTACTGTGGAAAGTAATGTCTTAGCCGATTGTAGCTAAATCGTAAGCGATTTGCTGTTGGGGAATGCAATATTGTAGCCCACTATCACCAAATCGTAATCGACTCGCTACTAAGGAATAAGATTGTTACCTGTACTTGTGAGTTTAGATACCAAAATGACAACTGCTGAGTTTACCAAGTGAGTTCAACAAAGGAAGCCCAAAAGTAACAAATAATCTCTAAAGAAAGACCTACACACCTCCTACCTATGTTCAACAATTTCAAAGACCTAGGGAAAATAATTCATGGATCGGTACCTATAACATCCCCAATCTTGAGGAAGCTAAGTGCTACAGATGTTGCAGTCATCCATAGTATTAACTTCTGGTGACAAAATACATTAATGTTAATGGTATCCATAATATCAAAAGAATTTCAATATGAAATAAAATCAACATAGATTAAAACAAATTTTCTAATTACACTTCAGAGCAATATTTCATATTCAATTAACATAATCCCATAATCGATTCCCAAGTTTCGATCAAATAAAATTATTACAAAATATGCCAAGAGCGACATATGAAGATGCCCCCTTTGATGATCAAAGTACTAAATAGACACATAAACCTTAATACATCACAGTGGAAATAAAACTAAATAGCAACTCCTAAATAGATAACTTTGCCTCCTGCACATCTTCGGAAGCTTTGTTCATCCATATACTAAACTTGAAAAACCTTAACTCTCAATCTACTCAAATTAATTTTAAGCACCCGAAAGTTTAAGGGGAAAACATAAACTACAAGTCGGACATAAAACTTGGTGTGAATAATACTATTACATCTTGATTTACTGATATTAAGTAAGACCATGCCACTTAGTGGAACATGTTTCCCCTCACTAATATCCCTTTAAAACATATCTTTTTGCAAATCATAATCCTACAATCAAATTGATTAAAAAATAATAGAAATATCATATATGCTTATAAAACAGGTAATAAATGGACCTTCTGTCCGAACAATATAGTTTTGTTTGGCTAAACTATTAAACGTTGGTTGACTCGGGCCTGCCAGACGAAATAAATAATCTAACATTTATTAGACAAACTTTTGGATGGTCTATCCTTAACTTACTTCTCCCAGGGTCATCTGATCCTAATGGTTTTGTGGGCTCACGAATAACCTGTCATTCTTCTCTATATATTCCTTTCTATGCGTATCATCATTTAATTCTTACCTATGACTAAGCCCTACACACTAGAATTTTGGACAAAATTAACTAGGGGCTATAGCTAATGTATAGGGTGCGAACCTACACCAGTCCCATCTGGTATTAAAATATCCGAGTCATTTGCTTAGGGTTAACTACCCATCAAATTTTTCTTGAAAAACTTTCAAATTGATTTAACCCTTTAAATCATACTTAAACAAGGAAGATATACTTTTGATTTACTCAAATCTATTTTCCATATTATATATACTTTACTCAAAACAATGTTGGTGAAAGCATTAGAAACTTTTGTTTAAACCTTTAAACAATCTCTTTCAAAACCTTTGCAAGTACCCCTTTCGATACAACTAAGCTACTTTATTTTATAACCTTAGGCCAAAAGGCCAAACCAAACCTTTTGGAAACATTTACAATAGACCTTTTGAAAAAATTGAAAGTATCCTTTCGAAAGCTTTATAAAACTTAGACATCCTCTTTTCAAAACACTTAAAATTTACCTTTCGAAAGCAATTGGAAACCTTCTATTTAAAACACTTTAAGTACCTTTCGAAACCATTAGGAAGCCTCCCTTTTAAAACCTTCGTTTAAACCTTTCGAAGGCATTAACGTTCTTTACTCAAATTAAACCTTTCAAAAGCATTGGTTTCAATTAAAAACTTGTGGAACATAATTTCGAAACCATTAAAACCATCCTATTCAAAACATATAGGTTTACCTTTCAATAGAACAAAGTGTCCTAAAATAACTAAGTCGAAAGTACTCTTTTGGAAGTGATTTCCTAAGCAAAAGAAAGTGGAAGATTTCGACACGATCCCTTTCGAAAGCACTGGAGAGCGAATCTTATTTTAAAAGCGAAAGCACCCCTTTGAAACCATGTTAAAAGGTAACGGCCTCAACTGGTTCAAAAGTTAGAATTGCAGCAATGTACATTTCGACTTTGTCGAAAGATAATTTAAAACAAAAGGCAACCTCTATCGAAAGCTACCTTTAAATCCTTTTGAAAGCATTCTTTTAAAATCAAGCAAGCGACATTTCCATTTGAAGGCAAAACGAGGTCTCTGACCCCTTTGAAAGCACTGTTTTGACCTTATGCCTTTCGCCTAACTCCAATTCACTACGTACGAAGGCATAAATACCATGTGAATTAGTTTCGACTTGGTCGAAGGTGAAAGCATGAAGTCGAAAGCTAGCTATCGATAGTGGCGAAACAACAAACACTTAAAAAATCTGTTTTATTTCTTTATAAAGTAATTTCTTTCCAACTAACTTGCTTATTTTTCATAATATAATAGGATGCAATTTCTTTTCTAAAATCTTTTCTAAAAGTGCTGCTGAATTCAGTAATTATTTATCTAAGACATTTAGCAATTGCCCCTTCTCCTATTTTAAACATATAAAACATTTAAGTAACATAACTTAAATAATTTATATACTTAATAAAACACTTAGGAAAATTCTCTAAAAATTCCAAATTATCACTTTTAATATGTTCTCTAACAAATTTAATTTTCTGACCCAACGCTAACATATAATAGCCCTAATTAATTTAAACCTAAAATAACGATTTTCTTCGCTTGAAAATTCATAATAAATCCACAATAATTTAGAAAATTATGAAACTTGAAACCCATATCTAAAATAATATTTCTGACCATATATCTAACAAGCATGTCATTGGGATGTCATTTAATAGGTTTTCAAAATCAATTCTTATCATAAAATTTATATGAAATGGCCTAAATCAACAACAACACACACACACACACATATATATGTATATGTGTGTATGTGCATTTATATCCATTTAAACAATCCAAACATGGCAAAACATTTGCAAAATAAATTTAGATCTTAATCTGTCAATCGAAAATCATAAACTAGAAGATGTAATCTTTTATTCACCTTTAGCTTGTGATTACGGATTTGAGATTTGCTTCTTGAATGAATTTGATTAAGCCTTTTCCTCTTGATTCTTGCTTATCTTCTCTTACTTATTCTAATGGTGAGTGGCCTCTCTTATATTTTGATTTTGTTTATTAACGTGTAAAATGAGAGTGAATGAGGATTTATTGTATAAGAATATAACTTATTCCTATTTTACCCTTATTCTATTACCCCTTATCTATTTCATTTTTAATTTCCTTTATGTTCATTAGTTATTAGGCACGACTACCTCTAATCACACAAATCTCAATCCGTTAACCATTTACATTATTTCATTTAATTTAACTAATTAAATATTCTAAATAATGTTAATCAAAATTAGAGTCGATTAAGACTTCCCTCCTTAAAGAATTTTGTCATCAAAATTGTGATAAGGTACTCATCAAAGTCAATCATAAAGGTAAAACATACCATGAAACAAAATAGGATAAACACCTTTAATCCTGCTCTTAGTATACCAAGTACAGTGTAACATCCCATATCTGGAGGCCAAAAGCTAAGCGCTATGGATGTTATAGTAATTCACATTATTAACTGTGGATGATGAAATATGGCATGTTAATGGTATCCATAATATTAGAAGCACTTGAATATGAACAAATTCATAGATTTTCAAAAATAATAAGTTCGGTGATTATATTTCAAATAAATTATATCCAAGTTACAAAATCCTAAACTTAATCCCAAGCATTGATCCTACATAAATTTACAACAATATGGCAACAGTGACATGCGAAGATGTCTCCTTAGATGATCAAAGAAATATTGACATAATTACTTAATGCACAGCGGAAACAATTTTAAAACAGAATTTCCTATATTAGCTATCCATCAGTCACCTTCTCGTCTTCGAATGCTTTATTTTCCAAAATCTGCTGAAACCTGAAAACTAAACCCTCGGCCTACTCAAATTAAATTTTGAGCACCCGAGAGTTTAAGGGGAAACAAAAATTTTAAGTCAGACTTAAAGCCTGGTATGAATAATTTCTGTTACATCTCATTTTACTGGTAAATAGCGAGACCACGCGGCTTAGCGGAACAGGTTTTCCCTTACTAATATCTCTTTTCAAAACATATATTTTGCAAATTCTTTTCTGCAACCCAACTGGTTAATCAACTGATTATAATAATAATATAGCGATATCCATTACGCTAAAACTAGAAATGAAATAGACTATCTGTCTAAAATCTAAACTATCTATTCCAAATTCTAAGCTATCTGCTCTTTTTTGGACTATCTGTCGTAAAATTGATTATAGCAATATATTTTATGCTAGATAATGGGCTATCTTCCAAAATAGGTAAAAAGGGTGGACCAGTTGTCTTTAAAAATTTAACAAGATCCATTATGCTAATAAATGAACTATTTGTTCATATCAGAGCCGATTGCTCTTTCTGGACTAGCTGCCCTGGACTAACTGTCCTCTGGGTTGACTGCCCTCAAAATGGACCGCCTGTCCGAATTTAAAATGAGCCAACTACCTGATTTTTCCTTTAGGTTAACTACCCTTCAAAACTTCGTTGCTAGCTTCTCTACAATATCTAAGCTAACTGCTCTTTAAATTTTCCTTAAAACCTTTTCAAAATGATTTAATATGTCAAATTATATATATACAAGGAAAATATATCTTTAGCTTTACTCTAAGCTATTTTTTCCACGTGATATATACATACTTTACTCAAAATAATGTTAATGATGTTCAATAAGGATTGTCTATCCTTTATAATAAGCTAATGCCCTTTATAACTTTTAATACTTAGGCTATCTGCCTAATTCTTATATTCGAAACCTTTGTTTAAAACTTTAAACAACATTTCAAAAACATAGAAGGTAACTCCTTCAAAATCATTCATAAAAACCTTCGGAAGTATTGAAAGTAACTCCTTCACATCCTTTAATAAACCTTTCGAAATCATTGAAGGTAACTCCTTCTAAAGCTTTTAAAAGCCTTCCTTTTACAAGCTTTAAAACATAGGACACCTGCCTTTTAATTCCTTTAAATCTTATCTTTCGAAAACAATGCAAAACTTTACCTTTCGATCCCGTCGAAAGGTCCTACTTTTCGACCATGTCGGAATGTTTCTTTCGGCCTAGTGGAAAGGTTTTACCCTTCGACTTTATCGAAAGCCTAGGGTACCTCCCCTATAAAATCATTTATAAACCTTTCGAAAGCAATGCAACTCAAAACCTTTTGAAGACGTTGGGTTCAATTTAAAATACAGTGAAAACCTTTTGAAACCATTCAAAGTTAACCACTTTGAAACCTTTAAAACGTTTCGACTTAAAACATTTGGATTATGCAAAAGGATTAGCAAAACATTGTAGTCGAAAGCAACTGCTTCGAAACCTTTATAAAACCTTTCAAAACCATTCGAAAACAATGAAATGTTTGTGTTGGGACCAAACCTTCGAAATCAATGGAGAGAGGTGGCAAGTTTAGGAAAACAAATGATAACCTTTGACTCTATTTGTGTCGAAAGGTTAAGACCGACAACTATGCTTTCGGCCTTGTCGAAAGCTATACCTTTTGATCTTGTTAGAAGGTTTCATTTAAAACAAGAAAGCAAACCAATCATTTAAAACCTTTTAACAATTTCAAAAGCTCTTTTTCGAAAGCTAGCAGGCGTATTTTCTTTAAACCAAAACAAAACTTCAACTCTTTCGATAGCTATAAGCTTTCATCCCAAAACCTTTCGACCTCTTTCAATTCACTATGTACCAGTTGCCTGATACCTTTTGCCTTGGTATTTGACCTAGCCGAAAGGTTTGATACCTTTTGACCTTGTCAGAAGGTCTGGAATGAAGGCGGAAGCTCAATCGAAAGGGTTGAAATAGAAAAATGACTATTTATTTATACTTTAAAACAGTTCTTTTTACCCCACCTACCTTGTTTGTCAAAATTTTATTGGTTGCTAGAATTTTATATCCAAAAGTGCTGCTGATTTCCTTATTTGGATATATATATAATTTTAGGAAACCCCTTTTCTCCTTTATAATTATATAAAACATTTAGATCCCATACCTTAAATAATTTTATATAACTATTAAAACACCGTGAAAAATTCTGAAAAAATTCCACAAAATCAAATAAAATGTTCTCCTCAACATTTAAAACTTTCGATTCCAAACTATAATTATTATTCCTATAAATAATTTTTATAATCCAAATTAACCTTTTCTTCCTTAGAAAATTCATAACAATTCCACAAAAATTCAGAAAATCGAAACCTATCTCTAAAATAACCTTTTAGATTGTCATAAAAGTTCGCAAGGCTAACATATGTCATTTAATAGGTTTTAACTCTAAACATGTTATAAAATCTATATGAACATATATAAATCATCAACATGTATATATAATCATTTTATCATTCAAAAATGGCAAATCTTTGCAAAATTACTCGGTTTTAACTTTAAATCCCAAACCATAAAATTTTAGAGACGTAAACAATATTCACCTTTTGCTTTAATGATTAAGGAGCTTGAGATTTGAATGAGTTTGATTTGAATTTGCTTTCCTTAAGCTTTTCTTTTGTTTCCTCTTCTTCTTACTTTGTTAATGGTGGCAGGCCAAGCTTTTGAATTTTTGAAAATGAGAATGAACGTGTGTTTTGAAATACACGGCGTAGGCAAGGTGATAAAGGAGTTTATGCAACTAAATCTCCTAAATAATGTTATCAAAAATCTAGGGGGTTATAAACAGTCTCTCTTGTCTTCGCTCCATTGGACTTTAACTAATCTGACTGTCTTGTTCCTTAGTCTCTTCTTGTCTCTCGCGACTATAGAAATGGCTTTCTAACTATAGTCAAATTCAGTTCCTCTACTAAGTCCGCTAACATAGTTGGTGTTATAGTAGTCTCTGGATCTCGAATACACTATCTTAGATAAGAAATATGAAAAACATCATAGATTCCTACCAAACTGTTTGATTACTCTAATCTATATGCGAGTTTCCCAATCCTTTCCGTAATAGAAAATGGCCCAACGAATCTCGGTGCCAACTTTCCGATTTCTTGAATATGATTACAACTTTAATTAGTGATACTTTGACGAAAACATGATTTCCAATAAAGAATTCCAAGTCTTTCCGTCTCCTATCAACATAGCTCTTCTGCCTACATTAAGCTTCCTTCATTCTATCTCGAATTAACTCAATCCTTTCTACAGCTTCTCTTACCAAATCTGGACTAAGAACTAACCTATCACCGGTCTCTAACCAACAAACTGGAGATTTGCATGACCTTCCATACAAAGCTTCAAACGGTGCCATCTACATTCTAGCCTGATAACCGTTGTTATATGAAAACTCGACTAAATGTAGATGGCTTCCTATGATCCCCCAAAATCTAGCACACAAGCTTGTAATAAACCTTCTAAGACTTTGTTAATCCTTTCCTTTTTCCGGTCTGTCTACGGATGTAAGCGGTACTCATCTTGAGCTTGGTACCTAAAGTATCCTGTAGGCTCTTCTAGAACTCGCTAGTGAATAAGGAGCCTATGTCACTTACTATACCACTAGGAATTCCATGAAGTATAACTATATTCTTCATGAATAACTTAGCTAAAACAAGTGCCGTCCTGGTTGACTTAACATGAATGAAATGGGCACTCTTGGTCAAACTGTCCACTATGACCCATGTACTTTCATTTTCCCTATTTGACCTTGGCAACCAGTCTATAAAATCCATCAAGATAGAATCCTATTTCCACACTGGAATATCAAAAGGCTGAACTAACCCACTTAGTTTCTAATGTTCAGCTTTTACCTACTGACAGTTCAAACACCATTTCACCCATAAGCCTGCATTTCTCTTCTACCTTCCTAGTAGAAGCTTCTCTTCATATCTTGATGCATTTTGGTCCCTCCAGGTTGAATGAATAAACTTGGACCGATGATATTCTCCAAGAACTTCTTTCTTTAGATCCTCAACATTCAGAACACACAACTGTCCGTCATTTCTCAACCATCCCTTCTGGTCAAGACTAAAATCCTTTAGATCATCGATTTTAGTTCCATCCTCAAGCCTTCTAATCCTCTCGGCTAACACTAGATCCTCTTTCTACTTAGAAGCAATCTTTTCAATCATCGCTGGTTGAACTTCTAAACATGCCAATGTGGCAGTTTCCTTACTAGACCTAGCCTTAGATCTCCACTGTATCTTGTATGTAGTCAATGCTTCTAAATATTTCCACTCAGCTATCATTGCAAACATTGCATTTTGAAGTTTTTTTCTAGTGCATCCGCAACCATGTTTCCATTTCCTGGTGTGTACTCAATACCAAAGTCATAAGCGGCTAAAAACTCTAACCACTTTTGTTGTCTCACATTCAACTCCTTCCGAGAGAATAAATACTTCAGCGACTTATGATCCATATATAACTCAAATCTCTCTTCAAAAAGGTAATGTCTCCACACCTTCAACGTAAAAATTACCTCAGCTAATTCCAAATCATGTGTTGGATGTTTAACCTCATATGGTCTAAGCTGTTGAGATGCATAGGCAATCACTTTACCCCTTTGCATTAACACAACTCCTAACCCTATTCCACATGCATCTGCAAATGCTACTAAATCCTGATTCCCTTCTGGAACAACTAACATAGGTGCATTAGTCAGTAAGTGTTTCAGCTTCTGCAATGCCTTCTCACATTTATCAGTCCAAATGAACTTCACATCCTTTCGCATTAGCTTGGTCATCGGTGCCGCTATCTACGAAATATCCTTAATGAATCTCCGATAATAACCAGCTAAACTAAGAAAACTCTTTATCTCAGTCACCGTCTCGGGTCTCTTCCAATTATTCACCGCTTTGACCTTTGTTGGATCTACAGACAACCCTTTCTCTGAGACTACATGACCAAGAAACTTCACTTCTTTCTTTCAGAAATGACGCTTCGAAAATTTTTCTTTCAGTTGTTGCTGCCTCAACGTCTCAGGAACCACTCTAAGATGAACTTCATGCTCTCTTTCATCTTTAGAGCATATCAATATATCATCTATGAATACCAGCACGAACCTATCCAAGTGCTTTTGGAAAATTTGGTTCATCAAATCTAGGAAGAATGCTAGTGTATTAATTAGTCTGAACGGCATAACTAACTATTCGTATGATCTATATCTGGTTCTAAATGTCGTCAAAGGAATACTATCCTCTTCCACTCTAAGCCGATGGAATCATATTGCCAAATCCAACTGGGAAAATACTCTAGCTTCACTCAACTAGTCAAACAAATCGTCAATTCTAGGTAACAAATATCGATTCTTTATCATCTTCTTATTTAACTTATAATCAATGCATAACCTTAACAATCCGTCCGAGTTCTTTGCGAACACTGCGGCTGCTCCCCAAGGTGAACTATTTGGTTTGATAAAGCTCTTATCTTCCAAATCCACCAACTGCACCTTTAACTCCTTCATCTCGGTAGGTGTCATTCTGCTTAGTGGTCTACTCACCAATTCTGCTCCTAGTACCAAATCTCTCCGAAACTCGATAGCTGGTTTCGACAGCAATCCTACTACAGGTTCAAAGATATCTGCGAATTCTCTAACAATGAAAACTCGACTCAACCATCTTATATTTCCACAACACCCAACAAAGCATCAACCTCTGAACTATGGTTTTCTACGGAGTATATAGTTCGATCTCTACAATCAGTGTGCTTGAGCGACATTTTTCTATCATACCAAAAATATTCTAGCATCGTATTTACTTGACCAATCCATACCTAAATAATTTCGAACCCCATGAAATCAAACACATGCAAACTGCAAGCAAAGGTATGACCTAACAACTAAAACTCTAGGTGGCCACACTTCATCCCAAGTGTCGCATACCTTCCTATCAGATTTGCAACCCTTGAGGAAGTAACTAGCTCTGAGGGTTCTAGGTTAAGCTTATCTACCAAACAATGAGATATAAAAGAATGCAAATCATTGGTATCAAATAGAACCGTAAGTCAAAAAGGTACCTCCAAACACAGCTTTTCCTCTATCCGCTACTGTTGGTCTCGAGGTAGTTGGTTCCAATGCAAACACTTTGCCTTTTCCATCCTTGGCTGGGTCCTTGCACTGGTTCTTGTAGTGTCCAATATGATCGCCGTTAAAACATCTCATCACTTTCTTCTCAGCAGGTTTCTTTCCTTTGCCTGTGTGGCATTCATAAGCATAGTGTCCTTCTTATCACACTTGTAACAGACAACCTCTGCCTTTCCTTTCTTAGCAGCTCCACCCTTCTTAGTTCCTTTCTTATGGAAAATTTTCTTTTCTGTCTCTACCCTCCTTGAGTTTCTTTAGCCTTGTATCCTTCAAGATAAGCAAGCTTCTCTTCATGCCTCAAGGCCATCTCCACAACAACATCACATGGATCTCTAATGTGCGATAACATGGCCTTAGCAAGCTTAGGCTTCAACCCCCGAATGAACTTTTCCTTCCTCTTAATAATTGTATCAACTGTAGCATAGCCATATCTCACTAGTTCATCAAAACTTGTTGCATACTCAATTATGGTCATATCCCCCTGCTCTAACTCAGCAAAATTCTTGAGCAAAGTGGACTTAGCAATATCTGACATAAACCTTTCTGCGAACCTTCTCCTGAACTCAGCCGAAGTCATGGTCTCCTCATTAACTCCAACAGTAATACCATTCACCAATACAGTGCTGCTCCTTTTAGCTGACTAGAAGTGAGTTTCCTTTTTTGCTTGCCATTGAGCCCCATGTTATCCCACCTTTTGGCAAGGCCGTGACACCAAGAAATTAAATAGAAACCAAAGACTGTTTGTCCTAAAGGTTGATTATAAACAGATTTACTATGAATACTGGTAAATTTTGCCTGAGTTTGGATTGAGCCATAATTGATATGACACGATAGGCAAAACTACGGAAGCCATCGTTCCAAATTTCAAGTCAATAGGAGTACGTATGCACAAGATATTGATCGATCGAAATTAAGAGAGCAAGCATTGGTTCGAATCCATCATAACAACTCTACTTCATATCCATTATGACAACTCTACTTCATATCCATCATGACAACTCTACTTCATATCCATTGTGTTCATTTCGTTTCGTATCCATCAACAAGCAACGCTTCGTATCGGTCTCGTCCATATGTATTTTGTATCGGTCTCCACACCACCTTAATTCAAATCTATCGACCAACGATAGATACGAAGCATGCCATTAAAACAACCGATACAAAGGATGTATGGGTCGATACAAACAGCATCCGAGTCATTGATATGAAACACATGAGTTCGTATCGACATGAAACAGTCATTAAGCTATCGATACGAAATGGCTTTAGGTATCGATATTAAGTTAGGTGCAAAAGAGCGATACGAATGATGTAGCACTGGAATGATATGAAGGAAACACGTTCAAGTGGAGGTCGGTCACTCCACATGAAAAGTGGATTGATCCTAGAATATAGCTCCACGTCACCCCGATCGACACGTCCAAGTATGGATATGAACATACCGATACGAACTAGAGTGATACGAAGATGTCAGTCCATTGAAATGCCAAACTTGGATCGATCATAACTCAAAATCCGTAAGTCCAAATGCCACCAAATTTTACAAAAGCTTCCATACGATCTCAAGAATATCCCTCATCGATCTCATCCCAAATGGAGGTGTTTTGGATCGATACGAATAACATACGTATCGATCATGAATCGATTTCAAATGTCCAGGGACCGATCTGATGGGCCCGCCCAGGTAAGAGAAGGGGTCTTTCGAGATTTGACCTGATATTTTCTGCCTACACATATAAATAACAGTCTTAGGCCTTCAGAAAAGGACTTTTGACTCTTCTACACCAATACTCTACCGAAATCTCTATTGTATCTTGAATGTACTATTGTAATCAATTGTAACCAGCAAGAATCATTAATAAAGTAGCGAACTTTCCATAGTGGATGTAGGCTACAACGTCGAACCACTCTAAATCTCTACGTTCTTATACTTCTGTCTGTTTTTGGCGTGTTTGTTTGATTAACCTCATTTTTCATTTATATTCTTCATTTTAATTTCTCCAAATAAATCCTAAGAGTGGTGTTCCCAATTATGGTACAAACCCTATGTTGCTTTCACTGAGAAAACCCAGATTTTCTCATACTCTTTGAATCTACTACCGTCATTGGATTGTAAGAATCTAAGGAGAAGATCTAGATCTCATATCCATTAGTTCTTCCATCCTATTCCAAATGCATCAAATCTAGGAGGAGCTACATCATTCACCATGGTCACGACTAGGACTGCCTCAACTGCTGCAGATCAGGAAGGATGAGGTAGACAGAACCCTACGCAGTTGCCCACTATAGGTCAAAATTCAACTGGAGCTTCAGATCCATGAGGCCCCTGTTACCAGAGAGGTGTTTCAAATATTGATGCAATAACTAACCCAAAGCCACCAATAGCTTACCCAGCAGATCCATGCCAACACGGAGTTAACCAACCGACTGAATCAAGAAAGACGAAGGAGATCCAGAAGGGATCAAGCTTCATACTCATCCACCGAATGCTCAGCTTCCTCTGATTACAATCACAGATCTACACATCCACGGCTAGATGGAAGATATGTACAAGCTCTCGATCATAGCGCACTCTGAACCTTAGACAAGCGGGAGCTGGTCCATCTGTAAGTCACCAAGTTGGACCCTCTTCTCGTGGAGGGAAAATTCCTTATTACACTATTGATTACCGTGTTACCGGCGCCGCCATAGACTTGGAAGTTGACAATCGAAACCGAGCAGGTCTGAACCTTCGTCAATAAGACCGTACTCCTAAACCCTATGTGCCCAAATATTTGGATCTAAGGAGGCGAGGCATGGACCATGCTCGGCAATCCTCGCATTATGGAACCCGACCACACCTTGGCTCGGAATGCTCAGAATGTCCAAATGCCAGACATCCCGACCATGATCCGTCAAATAATTCAAGAAAGTCAGGCCCTCTCCAATGACGACTAGAGAATCTTTTGAAGTCATACACCCTTCACTAATGACATCCATTATGCTGAACCGCCCCGTCGATTCAGAATGCCAATTTTACCCGTTTATGAAGGGAGTTCAGACCCTAACCAACACATATTAAAGTATGAATGGTTAATGAATGCCGCACGAGCTGATGATGCGGTCAAATGCATAAGTTTTCCTTTCTCCCTTAGGGGTATCGCAACCATGTGGTTTACTCGCCTACCATCCCGATCTATTTCATGCTTTGATCAGTTAGCAGCGAAATTCGCCGAACAGTTTCGTACGCACATCACAAGACCTAAGGATGTTAACACCTTATCCAGCATTATTCAGGCTCTAGGAGAGATGCTCAAACATTATCTAGAGAGATTCCATGCCACTTATGCAAAGATTAGTAACCCTAATGATAATTCCATAGTGATGGCGCTGACTAAAGGAATCGATCCTGATTCGAAATTTGGCAACTGGTTGGTTGGGAAAACCCCTGTGTCATTGGACCGTTTATACTCTAAAGTGGCTTAGTTCTTAAGAAGAGAAGATGTCAAACAATCTAGCAAGAATGATGATACGGGGACTAGTGTGGAATACATTTAAAGTAACATCCCCGTGAAGCAAACCTATGAGAGTTTCGGTAAAGTGCAGTTAAATAAAAAGAATAAGCAGAATCAACAGAAAGGAGATGGAAGTCAGGGTAACAAGTGAGATCAAAATCACGGACCGTGACGTTGAGCTCCCATATTTGACACCTATACTCCTTTAGAAACATCCTTGGAGAATGTGTACTTGCAGAACTGTAATACTGGCCAATATAAGAAGACTGATTCGAAGTAGTTGTCCGAAAAGCAGATTCAATCTGGAAAATTCTGTAGATTCCATGATCGCTGTGGTCACGATACCAATGAATGTCACCATTTATAGGACATTATTGAGAAGTTAATCCATGAAAGGAAGTTGGAACAATTCATCCGAGTGCCGTAAGCTGGAGGCGCTAGACCATCAAATCAAAATCAAGTAAAGAATCTGGCTAGACCGGAGGAAGCCATGCGTACTGGCGAGAGGTTGGTTATTAACACAGCAAGTAGTGATCCTCATCTAGATGACTGGAGCTGGACGGAAATGGAGTCGTACGCTAGCTCAGTTAGGCATGCGAGCTTCGATTATTATAGTAATCTTGACGATGGGGCTCCTGCTAAACAACAAAAGATAATGACAAACAACATCGTTTTTCGATATAGGGATACCGATAGAGTCGAAGCCCCCACCATTGATCCACTAGTCATATCAGCTCAAATAGGTTCTACTTGGATGAAGAGGATCTTAATGGACAATGGAAGCTCCGTAAATATTCTTTTCAAGCGAGCATACGATTAGATGAAGATGGAAGCGAAGGGCTTCAAGCCGTGTCAGTCTTGCATACGCGGCTTCAATAGAAGTGCAACTATACCCATTAGGATTGTGGAATTACCTGAGGAGTATGGAATCGGAGACCGCTGGAGAGTCCGGATGTTACAGTTCATTGTGTTGGATTTCAGTTCATCGTATAATGCTTTCTTGGGCCGACCTCCCTAGCTGAAATTAGGCCAACTATTGCCCCTTGGTGTTTAATTCTTAAGTTCCCCACTGACAAAGGGGTTGGAGTTGTTTAGGGAAATTAGGAGATTGGACGCGCCTGTTATGTTGCTGAGCTATGGGAGGCGCAACAGAAAGGGAAGGGCAAGGACGTAGTGCAATCTCTCTACGTCCATTTTACCGATAATTGACAGCTAATTCCTGGGCCTAGGCTTAGGCGCCACAACCAGTTCCTAAATGATCTAGATCCGTGAGATGGTGATAATAAAGAGGAAGTCAAAGACAATCGGGCTTCCTTGGTAGAGCTGATGATCAACATTCTGATCGATGATGATGGCGACTCCAGAAGATGAAGATCGGGTCTCAGCTAAGCCAACAGATGAGAGAGAAATTGGTTGAATTTCTTTAGCCAAACCTCAACGTGTTTGCCTCGACGCACTCAGACATGTGTGGGATCTCACCGAACATCGTTGGACATACATTGAATATTGACCCGTGGCATGTCTGGGACAAACAGAAAAGGCGCGGTATGGATATAGAGAGATCTGCTGCCCTGAAAGAAGAGGTGGATAAACTCAATATAAACGAGTTCATCCGAGATGCATTATATCCGGAGTGGGTATCCATTCTAGCACTTGTCAGGAAACCCAGCGGGAAATGTAGAACATGTCTGGACTACTCAGATTTGAATAAGGCCTACCCTAAAGATAGTTTTCCACTTCATAGAATTGGTCAGCTTGTAGACAATGGCCGGACACAAACTCTTATCTTTCATGGACGCATACTCCGGCTACAATCAGATACCGATGCACCCAGCCAATCAGGAGCACACCTCTTTATCACCGATCTGGGACTCTATTGCTATAAAGTGATGTCGTTTGGAGTCAAGAACGCTGGAAAAACTTACCAACAGCTAGTCAATCGGATGTTCGCGAACCATATTGGGAAAACTAGGAGGTGTACGTGGATGATATGGTTGTAAAGTCGTGACTTTCCATTAATCATGTCAAAGACCTAGAAATAATGTCAACATCCTCTGAGAGTACCGAATGAAGCTCAACACGTTAAAGTATCACTTTGGGGTCGCGTCCAGAAAGTTCCTTGGGTTCATTGTTAACTCCCGAAGATTTGAAGCCAATGCTGAAAAGATCTAGGCATATGGAATCTTGAGACTCCAAGAACTATAAAGCAAGTACAAAGCCTCAATGGGAATGTGGAAGCTTTGAGCAGGTTCATGTCTAAATCCACCGACAAGTGCATTACCTTCTTCGATCTAATCAGGAAAGGAAAGCGGAACTTTGAATGGACTGGGGAGTGTGAGGGCGCATTCCAAGCACTAGTTCTGCACTTAGCAATGCCACCCATTCTTCCAAAGCCGATTGATCATGAGAGGCTATATATCTGTCTGGCAGTTTCAGCAAACGCAATCAGTGATGCATTATTTCGACTAGAGGATCCAATACAACGATTAGTCTATTACATTAGCAAGCGATTTATCGGGGTAGAGAGGAACTATTCAAAGTTGGAAAGGCTAGCTTACTGCCTCGTTATTGCCTCGAGAAAGCTCCGCCCATATTTCCAAGCCCATCTGATCATAGTCTACACCGCCAACCGTTGCTATAGGCCCTTATGCGGCCTGAGATGTCTTGCAGGTTGCTTAAGTATATTAGTTGGATCATTTTCACTGGTAACTACCATAAGGTAAGTGGAGCATCGAGTTGAGTCAGTTTGATATTTCTTATACACCGAGACGGGCCATCTAAGGACAAGTTCTGGCAGACTTCATCATTGAATTTACTATAACAGAGGACTTGCCTGAAACCAGTGAATCCGTCGAATACATATGGAAGCTAGACACAGATGGCACATCAAACAACCAATGCTTAGGCGCTGGAGTTGTACTCGAAACCCCAGAAAATCGATCTGTATGTTATGCTTTGAAGTTTGATTTCCATATATCTAATAATGAGGCCGAGTACGAAGCTTTACTCGCAAGACTTAAACTTGTCAGGGATTTGAGAACTATTGCTATAGAGATTTGCTTTGACTTGCAATTGATCGTTTGCCAAGTTCGGGGAGAATACCAAGCTTGAGAATGGAGGATGGCTACTTATCTCGCTCCGCTCCAGGAAGATAGTTCGATTATTATGCCATCTGCTACATACCCCAAGCGCTATCAAAAGACCAATTCTTTAGCAAAACTGGCTAGCGCTGGTGAAGCACAGCAAATGGGACTTGTCACTGTTGAGACACTTACCTCTTCGAGTATCGATCAGATAGAGACACACTGGGTGCATGAAGCCACACCCGAGAAGGAATCATGAATGACCCCTTTTAGAAATTATCTTGTGCACGGATCTTTGCCCGAGCGCAGAAGTGAGAAAAGACAAGTTCTTCAGAAAGATTCACGATTCGTTATCTAGAATGGAGTCATGTATAGGAGAGGATACTCCATTCCTTTACTCCAGTGTATTGGCCACGACGAAATCAAACGAGTGGTACATGACGTGCACGAGGGAGAATGTGGCGATCACATTAGGGGGCAAGTCCTTACTAAAAAGACACTTCGATACAAATATTATTAGCCAACTATGAATCGGGATGCATTGTGTGTAGTTAAAGCTCCCTGCAGCTCCATAGCGTTTGAGGTGCGAAAAGTTGTAGCGGAGATATATCGGGGATATAGCAGGATATAGCGGACGACTTTAAGAAGAGGAACGATGAACATTCTACATTAAAAAGAGGAACAAGTATTACTTATTATTTCCCAACAAGCAAAATAAGTTATAATAAAGTAAAGATAGACAAAGTTGACACTTAAAAATTTAGAACTAGTTGTATTAACCAACAATATATATTATTGTTACATCAACTTTGAAGTTACCATAAAACTTAAAAGTAAGACATCAAGCAAAATGTTTATTTATAGGAAAAAGGGATATTGCGGGGCAACAAAATCAGGGATATAGCGGATTATTGCCGCAATATCGGGGATAATAGCTAATCCACTATATTGGGCCGCTTTATAGGAATATCATTGCCCCAAAAATCCGCTACGGGATATATCGGGGATATATTAGGACAATATCGGGGAATTGATTGCATAGGACGCATTAGACTATGCCATGAAATGTGACAAATGTTAGAGACATGCTGGATTCCCATAGCCCCACCTACCAAAATCACTCAGATGGTCAGCCATGGCCATTTTTCATATGGGGCAACGATATAATTGGGTCTCTACCTCTGGCTAAAGGTGGCGTGAAGTACGCCTTTGTTGTAGTTGACTACTTTACCAAATGGGCGCAAGCCGAGCGCTCTCGTTAAAATCACGATGAAGAAAGCAATCAACTTTGTAGTATACAACATTATCTGTCGATTTGGCCTCCCACATACCATTATCACCGACAACGGAGCCAAATCCGATAGTGCCGAGTTTAAGAACTTATGTCAGTGTTTCCACATTCAGAAGAAGTTGTCAATAGTTTCTCACCCTCAATCAAATGGATAGATCAAAGTTGTTAATAATGTTATCAAATCCATTCTGAAGAAACGACTGGAGAAGGTCGGAGGCAAATGGGTCGATGAGCTTCCTATGGCCCTATAGGAATATCGAACTACCCAAAAGTCCACGACCGGCCACACTCCATTTTCACTTTCCTATGGCTCAAAAATCGTCATTCTGGTCGAGTTAAAATTACCTTCTCATCGTGTGACTTACTATGATCCGAAGACCAACGCCATATTTCTTGTCGAATCTCCAGACTTATTAGATGAGAAGTATGAAGAGGCTATTTTGAGGTCAGCCACACACCGGAGTCGATTCGTTCGATTATACAATTCTAAGGTCCAACCTAGAACCTTTGAAATTAGCGATCTTATGCTCAATGGAATTTATCCAGTCCCTTCTCATATGAAGCCAATGTGGAAAGGATCGTATGTTATTGAACGGAGACTTGGAGACGACGCATTCAAATTATCAACTGTTGACGGTCTCATTTTGTCGAGGGCTTAGAATAGCAAGAGTCTCCATCGCTACTACGCATAATAGGCTTTGTTTATTCATTTAGTCTGCTTTTCATTTGCAATTTGTTTATGCATTTCAAAATTTGAATTTGTAATAAGGCAACCAACTTTTCTATACTTTCTTATTTCAGTAATAAAATGCAACCTCTTCGAGTTGGAGTAGTGATTCTTGAAATGCATGATGTGACCATCACAATTCATGGAGAGCTAAGTTCTATGCTACGGTGGGACTTATTCAAATAGGGAGTGACTGTGATATGACCGGTCACTCACTAACTGAAATCCCAAGCTCAGGGGTAAGCTACCACACAAAGCAAGAAAGGATTGATGCATGACAATCCTCTAAATAGCTTCGGTTACCAGAATGTCAGCCGGAGCATAAACTTAAATCCAGAACGTGGGCTCAAGGAGGGTGGATCTGTCTACCCAATACTTTACCCATGTGCGATCTAAATTCGAGAAGGATGGATCATTCCATCTAATGACTTCTCCTTTCACATTTACAAGCTCGAGGAGGATGGATCCGTCCGTCTACGACTTCACTTGTTTACTCAGGGTGGATGTGACCTGACCATCCATGATCCTAATCAATTTATCATTCCCACAGTGCGAACGAGATCTTGAAACTTAAAACAAATGCGAATGATCGTCTGTTAACTAACTCTAAATTCCTAGAGCATAAATTAGAGTATAAACCTTAAAATGGGTGTGATTGACCAACCATAAACTAACTCTAAGTCCCTAAAGTATGGAATGGAGTATAAACATCAATCTGGGGTGAACCGACCGCCCGTGAGATAGCTCTAAGTCCCCAGTGTGTGGACCGGAGTATAAACACAAATTTCTTGTGATTGACTGCTCACAAATCAACCCAGGTCCCTAGTGTATGGACACAATTCTGACTATTAAAATGGGTGTGACTGATCGCCCATGAAATAACTTAAGTCCCTAGAGCATGGACGTAACTTTAAACATCTAGCAGGAGTTACCAATCGCCAGCATACAAGTTCGATCCTCAGAGTGCAGATGATATTGTCAATACAAAAGCGAGTGTGATCCGACCACTCGAACTCATCTCACAACAGCTTAGTTCTGGCTAAGTAAAATTAAAAGTTTCGAAGACGAAAAAGAAAAAATCGTTTGACCACTTCAACTCATCTCTAGGACTGGGGGCATAACTTGAGCACCATTTATTGATTGAGATAGTACAACATTAGGACTCGACTTAACATTTGGTTATCGCTTGGAGCCATGACCTCGTGACTTAATAGCCGAACATAAGTCCTATCCAAAAATTAAAGCTTCACAAGTGTATTGAATAAAAATTCAAGTGCTAAAACACTTTAGAAAATAAACTAGGGCTATGCTAAAAACAAAAGGAGATTTTATTCCATCTACTCCTTGGGAACAAAATAAGTACAAGAAAGCATATTCCAAAAATTCCCATTAGCAGGGGACAAACCAGCATCTATACATGGCCTATAGAAAGCAAAAGAGGAATTCCTACTTATCTATCAGAAAGGGAAACAAAGAGACATGCCTGCTCCTTAAGTTTCTTTGTCTTTTTCTTCCCTTTCGATGTCGATCCACTAGAGCTACCGTTGTGGTGCCTTTTCGAACTCTTGCCTTTACCCGATTGGTCCCCAGCCAGTGGAAGTATGGTGGTCTCCTCCTCCAAACTCATGGAAAATGGATACTTTTATAATGCATGGTAGGAGGAACGTGGACACTTTCTATATGAGAAGGCACAGGGGGTACACCTGCGATGATGATTGTACAGCCCTGAGAGATCATACGTAAAGGGGATGAACCTACCATACCACCTCCAATATTGCTACCCAGCACGACACTTGCCATCTCAGCTCTGATCTCCGCTATTATCGCCTCATCATGAGCTGCTCAGGTGTCCGCTAGGATGCTGCCAGTTGGGGCCGAAGAGCTGGCTATGAACACACTTTCGTCTATGACAAAAGGCAAGTCAGTACGTGGATCGCTCTGAAGACCGAGGAGTTCTTCCACCATTTGTTCCTTGAAGATAAAAGCACTCTCATGAACTTCCCTAGTCGAAGTGGTCGCTGTAGTGGTCGTCGCCTTCATCATGATGACCTCCTACTCTTGATGCTGCTCTTGGGTTATAGGGGACACGGCCCGTGCAGCTCCTATAAATGAATAAAGATAAGAAAAAATATTAGTTACATCTCTTGATAATGCTCCAAACTTTGGATAAATTCGAGAAGAACTTAGAATAACTTCCTTAAATTGGCTCACGGGTGGAGCCGGAGCGCCTTCAGAAGCATGCTGACAAATCGAAGTCAAGTGTGGTTGATCAATATCTGAAGCTGGGACAGTTGGAAGATTGCCTGTAGACGTAGGCTCAGGTTGGGTTGACACGGGTATTTCAGAACTTGCTTCATGGTGTTCAACTCCAGAACCCTCTCCAACCTTCGGATGTTGAGCAGAAAGTTTCTATTTCTCAAATGTAACGATGGCCTCATGGATAACTCTCCTCTCATATTTAGTTAGCACTCGATTCTCCAAGTCAAACTCATCGATGGATGTAGTATGGTGTTCAGCCTTCTCATCATCCACCAAGCGACGCCAGACGTCATGCAAATGAGTCGGATAGTCAACAAGCCAGCTCAAGCCATGGTATTTCAAGACATTGCCATTGTAAGTAATTAGAAGGTCTTCCATATCGCCTTCTAACCTAGCCTTTGATGCCTTGACTTCAGCTTCAATTCTAGCCTCGGCTTCTTGGACCTTTAGAACTGCCGCATCCTACTCACCCTTAAGCTCTACAGTCTGATCACATGCCTCTCGATCAGCCTTATTAATGTCTTCCCTTTGTTTGACGACCTTGGAGTACATCGCTTTAAGCTCGTTAAGCACTTTGAGCGCATTATCTCTCTCGGCTATGACGGTGGCATTCCTATGGCCTATATCATTGACCAGTTTTAGGTGCTCTTGCCTCATCTGGCCCATATTTTTGTTAGCCTCATCGACTTTCTTCAAAGCCTCCATTTCTGAATTCCTCAAAGTGTCATTCTCATTGGTGAGCACTTGAACTACGTGATCCTTGTGAGTAAGATCTTTTTGCAGCGGCCCAATTGTTTTCGCTCGATCGAATGCCACCGCCGAGGCCTTTTTTGTAGTTTTCTTCCATTCACAGTACTGGCTATAAGCGTCATATACCTAGTCATGCATCATTTTCTCCGCCCCTTCTAGAATCGACCTCATGTTTGGGGGAAGTGAAAGCCATTAAAAAAATACAGGGAAATCTTCCTTTAGCTTAGCTATTCGGGCAGCTCCCTCCCCCATAGGCTCCATAGCCCCAGATGTAGCAACAATAGAAGCATCTGCCCCAGTTCTGTAGCGCTACTCGCTAGGACTTGAAGTTTGTAGAGGCAATGGCTGGCACGAAGTTTCAACAGTGTGTTCTAGAAATGGAGGGTGGCAAGGGAACTCTAGGTGAAGGAGAGCGTGATCGAGAGTGGCGCCTATCTCGCCTCTCTCTTTCCCTTTCTCTCCCTTTCTCTCTCTCCCTCTCTCTCCCCTATCATAGCGATCCCTATCTTGACTAGAATAGCGGCGATTGTAATCGAACTCGTGCCTACGGGATTCTCGGTATGAACTGGAAGATTGATGTGCGACACGAAGGCTACTGATCATGGATCCTTTCTTCGATATTATATCTATAAAGTGAAAAAACAAAGTTAGTTATCTCCGAAGATTGAACAGCTCATAAATATTAGTTGTGTAGTGCCATGAAGTGTGTGCATGCATGTGTAAACCCACCAACCAACTGGATGTAGCAGCTGTATTCGAAGGGGTTGGCTCTCCTAAATCTAAGGCACTTTGAAGACCCTCTAATCCGGTATCTTGGTGAAGAGACACATAATCCAGAATGGGAATATTTGCAAGTCCCTTGAAAGGACTCTGTACTTGTGAAGAGGGAGCCTCTGAAATTACAATAACCGCTGCTGGCAAAGAAATTACAACAGACTTGCGTTTCAGAGCTTTTTGGGGTAATGGCTTTGCCTTCTCTTATCCCCTCTGAACGTCGATAAATTTGTGAAGGCCCAGGTGTGGGCTCGTCTCCAACGGGCATTGTCTCATCCTTACCTTGCTCGGTGATCATGATTCCAGGAACTCTCCTTCCGACTTGCCTCATTAGGGTCGTCCTGAGAAATCCTTCAAGCCCGATGCTTTGATCTCTATCGGTTAGCCTAACGGCCCATAAATTTTCATCAGTAAGGACCTCATTCATCTCTCTACACTCGATAGGCACCTCTTAAAGGACCCTTACAATCTCCTTAAACCGAGCCCCTTGGGGCCGCGGAATCGAAGCTATGAAAGAAAATAAGTGTTAAACTCTGAAATCGAGTACTGTTATCTAGTTAATTGGCATAGAAGTTGAAGCACTAACATTTGACTAGCCACTGTCTGGCGAACCCGTAGGCGTCGAACGAAGAATCAATTGGTCTTAAAACAGATAAGCATGGTCTAGGACCTAAACATGAATTGACAGTTCCTAACTACTTCTAAGAAAGTGAAGGAGGGATTATCTCCTTAGCTTTTTATATTGAACAAGTATCTGATTTCTTCTGGAGTTAGAGGTCGGAAGAGATGCTCCATGAAGACAATGAATAAGATTTTTAACAAAAGCATACCTATTCGAATGCAGCTGTGACAGGGCGATCTTTAAATAGAACAATACTTCCTAGATGCATTGATTGAATGGAGGGAGAACCCCAGCTACACATGATAATTTATTACAAGCCGTGTACACTTCCAAGGAAGTATGGGCTCTAACTTCTGCCCCTGGCAATAAGACATTATTCCTTGACAATCCACGCCTTGAACAAATCTTGCCCAACATGTCATTAGATATATTGAAGGGAACAAAATCTTATGGATGTGCAATGAAAACAACTTTTGGTAGCTCATCCGGAGCAGGACTGATAGCTTCGACCGTGATAGCCGACATATCGATTACAAGAAGAGGTGGACTTAGGACTTCCTACGATTGTGAACCTCCAAGTTCCATAGCTATTCGAATCAGCAAAAATCATCGTTTGACGACAATAAATCCATGTTTCCCCTAGTGTGAAGTGCATGAATGTGTTGTGCAGTGCAGTGCTACAAACTACTTAAGAGATTCTTTAGAATTTGAATGGTGTTTGAACGACAATATTTTAAAATTCAACCAGAGTCGCCGTCATCACTGACTGTCACAACCGTGCCATCTAGATTTCAAAGAACAATCCAGGTTAAAGTTCATCAAATTTTGTCAAGTTACAGTTCCATCGACGAGCTTCGAAAGGTAGTCAGATATGCAGTGAAACGGTTAAGTCCAATTATGCAAGGCAGCAGCTTGTCATGGTCAGATGTTCGATTATGCCATGTTTCGTATCCATCAAAGTCTAGACTTGGATCGATCACTAGAAATACACTTCATATCAGCCAAGAAACCATCACTTCGTATCAGTCATAGAGCATCATTTCGTATCAATCATCCAAGGCTATATCTATCGGTACAAAATCCCTTACTTCGCATCGATCATTAGCAGCGCCTTTGTATCGATCATCATGCCCCAGATTTCGTTCCATCAATCGATCCGAAGGTCTACCAGCCATCGATACGGAGCAAGTTTTTCCCATCGATACGAGATTACATTGCATCCAAGATTGATATGAACATCCTCCTTCCACCCATCAGTTCCAGATTGATATGAATAACTTGTCCCAGATCGATACGAGAGTATTTTTCCATCCTTCTCCCATCATTGCTAGGTCAAAGCAGAGCGTCACTTCGATGAGTACTTCGTATCCCTCCATGCTTCATCTTCCCCAATCAACACAGAGACCATTCTGACCTTTCTCGACCATGCTTCAACCATCTATGGCCCCCTCTTCACCAGAATCGGCCATGGATACAAGTGGAAGGACTCGAGAATTCAAGCCTCATCATCTTACGATCAGTTTCGTTCAATGATTTACCTATTTTAGGCAATTAACTCGAGGGATTAAGGGGCTAAATGGTTTGGAGATGAAAGCAATTTTTTGTTCTTGTCTTTGCAATCGATAAGAAGGGCAGGCCGAAAAATAAGAGCAAGTGAGAAAAAATGCTAAGTACAAAAGGCTTTTATTGACCCGACCCTAGGCTAGTGTCAATATGTCTCCCGATGCAAGTGACCGATCAAAGTAGTTTCTCCTCCAATCGATACGAACAATCTCCGTCGATACGAATGTTATTTGGGGGAACGATTGGGCTATTCATATCCATCATAAGTCCATCGATATGAAATTAAACTTTGTATCATCATTTTGAAGAGCACTAGGATTCATAGCCGTCGATACGAAATATTTTTAAATCCCAACTAATTCATATCGATCACCATCGATACGAAGATAGTTTTTTAACTTCTCAAATTGATCCAGGAGAGGATCCATATAGAGAGATATTCAATAACGACCATCAAGCATCGTTGCAACTTAGATTTCACGTCGATCCAGGAGAGGATCGATACAGAACTCGATAAAAAAAACTTGATAACGACCCATGAACATGCAAATGTTAATGGGAGTCAGGTTAACAAACTTTTGTGAATGATGAACTAACATTCAATTTTTAAAATTCATAGGAATTGAATGCCCACCCGGTGACAATTACAATGATGAACAATAGATTGCTAACACTCGACCATCAGTTACAACAATGAAATTTACAATTATTTGCAGTCCACAATTCAGTGTTTATATTACGAGGAATCAATCAAAGGTTACATCTTTTAACGAAAAGATAACTACTCATCGAATCAAACAGAACTTTTCAAACTGAAGATTGCAACTTTTCAAAGCACGTCGTATTCAAACAAGATGTACTTTTAGGGGAAAATGTTATCCCGCCATTTGGCAATGCCGTAACACTAAGAAATTAACTGGAAACCAAAGACAGTTCATCCCAAAATCGGTTATACATAAGTCTACTGTTGATAATGGTAAAATTTTCCTGAGTCCGGATCGAGCTACAATTGATATAACACAACATAAAAAGCGGCGGAAGCCAACATTCCAAATTTCAACTCAATCGGGGTTCGTATGCACAAGATATTGATCGATTGAAATCAAGAGAGTAAGCATTGGTTCTAATCAATCATAACAACTATACTTTGTACCCATCGTGACAATCTACTTCGTATCCATGATGTTCATGTCATTTTATATCCATCAACAAGCAATGCTTCGTATCGGCCTCGTCTATACGTATTTTGTATTGGTCTCCACACCAACTTTGTTTCATGTCGATCGGCCAACGATTGATACAACATGCCATTAAAAAAATTGATACAAAGGACGTGTGGGGTGGTCGATACAAAACTACATCCGAGTCATCGATACGAAACACATGAGTTCGTATCGATACGAAACGGTCAATAAGCTATCGATTAGAAATGGCTTAAGGGATCCATATGAAGTGAGGTGCAAAAGAGCGATACGAATGAAGTAGAAATGGATCGATAAGAAGGAAACACATTCAAGTGGAAGACTTGGTCACTCGGCACGAAAAGTGGATCGTTCCTAGAATATAGCACTACGTCACCCCAATCCACAAGTGCAAGCATGGATACAAACATACTGATACGAGCCAGAGCGATATGAAGATTCTAGTCCATTGAAATGCCAAATTTGGATCAATCATAACTCAAAATCTCCATGTCCAATGCCATAATTTTTTTATAGGATTTTGTATACCATCTTAAGAATGTCCCTTGTCGATCTTAGCCCAAATGTAGATGTTTTGGATCGATACGAATAACATAAGTATCCATCATGAATCGATTCCAAATGTCCAGGGATCGATCTGGTGGGCCGCCCAGGTGAGAGAAAAGGTCTTAGGGGATATAAGCCCGATTTTTCAGCCTACACCTATAAAAGGAGGTCCTAGGCCTTTAGAAAATGGGCTTTTGACTCTTCTACGCCAATACTCTGCCATAATATCCATTGTATCTTGATTGTACTATTGTAATTTGTTGTAACCAACAAGAATAATCAATAAAATAACGAACTTTCCTTAATGGACGTATGCTACAACGCCGAACCACTCTAAATCTCTGTGTTCTTATACTTCTGTCTGTCTGTTTTGGGCTTGTTTGTTAGATTAACCTCATTTTTCATTTATATTCTTCATTTTTCTCTCCAAATACGTCCAAAGAGTGTTGTGCCCAATTTTGGTACAAACATCCTAAATGAACAAAAATTCTCTCGCAATGAAGTAACCAGTTCTCCACTTCAATTACGTCTTTAGTTCCAATAAACGGCTTTCCTCCCAACTGAGCATAATCTTCACTCAAAATGGCATAGTTATTCACCACCGAAGCTTATTGATTTCCTCCAACTACTCCAGCAGCAACTCCCGCTTGCATCCTATTTACGAAGAACTAATACATTGCTCCCACATCAACTTGCGAGACTCCAACATCCACATTTGCAGCTTGTGCATGACCTGGGTTCCTTATGGTATTTGGTCTGGCTTTTGAATTAGTTGTGGTGCTTCCCCCATCAAGGTTAACTCTTCCACTTCTAGCATCCATATCTGCATTCGAGTCTTCGTAAGATACAGAAGAATAGCCCAAGAGAGATGGAAGAATAGAGATAAAGCGTATAGTTATATATAACAAATACAAGTACTTAACTATGGCGTTATCCCATACCCCAATCTTTCCTGTAATTCCATAGGATTTTTTTTTCAAAATCATTTTA
The DNA here is from genome assembly GCA_030765085.1 of Allium cepa. NCBI lineage: Eukaryota > Viridiplantae > Streptophyta > Magnoliopsida > Asparagales > Amaryllidaceae > Allium > Allium cepa. The sequence goes on along the minus strand of CM060942.1, from coordinate 689,558,501 downwards.
AGTTTAAAGTTTTTCATAAACTTATGCTCTGGTACAAAGTTGTAACATCCCCTATCTTGTGGCTCAAAGCTAAGTGCTATAGATGCTGCAGTTATCCATAGTATTAAATTCCCGCGACAAAATATAGTAATGTTAATAGTATCCATATTATCAGAAGCATTCGGATATGAAATAAAATCATCATAGGTTAAGAAAACTTTTTTGATTACACTTTAAAGGAATATTTCAAATTTAATTTACATAATCCCATAATCGATTCCTAGGTTTCGATCAAAAATAATTATCACAAAATACGCCAAGAGCGTCATATAATGATGCCCCCTTGGATGATCAGAAAACCAAATGACACATAAGCCTTAATATATCACTGCGGAAATAAAACTAAGTAACAACTCCTAAATAGCTATCTTTGCCTTCCGCACGTCTTCAGAAGTTTTATTCATCCACTTAATAAAACTAAAAAACCTTAACTCTCAATTTACTCAAATCAATTTTGAGCGCCGGAAAGTTTAAAGGGAAAACATAAACTTCGAGTCGGACGTAAAGCCTGGTGTGAATAATACTATTACATCTCGGTTTACTGATATTAAGTGAGACCATGCCACTTAGTGGAGCGGGTTTCCCCTCACTAATATCTCTTTAAAATATATCTTTTGCAAATCAGAATCCTATAATAAAACTGATTAAAATAATAGTAGCAATACCATATACGCTCATAAAATATGTATTAAATGGACCATCTGTCAGAAAAATATAGTTTTGTTTGGATAATTACTAACCATTGGCTGACTTAGGCCTACCAGGCAAAATAAATAATCTAACATCTGTTAGACAAACTTATGGATGGTCTGCCTTTAACTTACTTCTCCCAGGGTCACCTGATCCTAATGGTTTTGCGAGCTAACTAATAACATGTCCTTCTTCTCTATATATTCCTTTCTGTATGTGACATCATTTAAGTCTTACCTATGACTAAGCTCTACACACTAGAATTTTGGACTAAATTAGCTAGGGGATATAGCTAATGTATAGGGCACAATCCTACACCAGTCCCATTTGGTATTAAAGTATCTGAATCATTTGCTTAGGGTTAACCACCCATCAAATTTTCCTTGAAAACCTTTCAAATTGAATTAAACCATTAAATCATACTTAAGCAAGGAAGATATACTTTTGCTTTACTCAAAGCTATTTGCCATGTTATATACTTTACTCAAAATAGTGTTGACGAAAGCATTCGAAACCTTTGTTTAAACCTTTAAACAATCTCTTTGGAAACCTTCGATGGTGCCTCTTTTGAAACCGTTGAAAGTACTCCTTTCAATATAAGTAAACTACTTTACTTTATAATCTTATGCCAAAAGGCCAAACCACACCTTTTGAAACCACTTACAATAGACCTTTCGAAAACATTGAAAGTATCATTTCGAAAGCTTTATAAAACCTTAGACATTCTCTTTTCAAAACACTATAAAACTTGCCTTTCGAAAGCAATTGGAAACCTTCCAAGTAAAACACTTTAAGTACCTTTCGAAACCATTAGGGAACCTCCCATTCAAAAACCTTCGTTTGAACCTTTCAAAGGAATTAAAGTTCTTTACTCAAATTAAACCTTTTGAAAGCATTGGGTTCAAGTAAAAACTTATGGAACATAGTTTGAAACCATTAAACCCATTTTATTCGAAACCTATGGGTTTACCTTTCAGTAGAATAAAGGGTCCTAAAATGACTAAGTCGAAAGCACTCTTTCAAAAGAAATTCCTAAGTAAAAGAAAGTGGAAGGTTTCGACACTAACCTTTTCGAAAGCAATGGAGAAGTAGCACTTATTTAAAAGCGAAACCACCACTTCAAAACCATGTTTAAAGGAAATAGCCTCAACTGGGTCAAAAGGTAGAATTGCGATGTATATTTCAATCCTATCGAAAGCTAATTTAAAACGAAAGGCAAACTCTGTCGAAAGCTATCTTTAAACCTTTTCGAAAGCATTCTTTTAAAAGCAAGCTAGCAGCATTTCCATTTGAAAGCAAACGCGGTCTCAACCACTTCGAAAGCACTATTTCGACCATATGCCTTTCTCTTAACTCTAATTCACTATGTACCAAGGCATTGATACCATGTGAATTAGTTTCAATTTGGTCGAAGGTAAAAGCAAGAAGTTGAATACTTGCTGACGATAGGGGTGAAACAACAAACACTTATAAAAACTGTTTTCTTTCTTTATAAGTAATTTTTTTCAAAACTAGTTTATTTGTCATAATATAATTGGTTGGCAATTTCTTTTCCAAATTTTTTTCTAAAGGTACTACCGAATTCATCAATTATTTATTTAAAACATTTAGCGAATCGCCCGTCCGTCTATTTTAAACATATAAAACATTTAAGTCTCATACCTTAAATAGTTTTATATACTTAATGACACACTTAGGAAAATTCTTCAAAAATTCCAAATTATCACTTTTAGTATGTTTTCTAACATATTTAAATTTCTAATCTAAAGTTAACATATAACAGAGCTAATTAATTAAACCTAGAATAACCATTTTCTTTACTAGAAATTTCAAAATAAATCCACGATAATTCAGAAAATTATGAAACTTGAAACCTATCTCTAAAACCATATTTCTAACCTCATATCAAAAAAGAATATCATTTGGATGCCATTTAATAAGTTTTTCAAACCAATTCTTATCATAAAATCTATATGAAATAGCCTAAATCATGAACAAACACACACCCACACACACACATATATATTTAATCAATCTAACAATGGCAAAACATTTGCAAAATTAATTCAGATCTCAATCTAGCAACCGAAAAACCATAAAATTAATTGAGATTTGCTTATTGAATGAATTTGATTAAGCTTTTTCCTCTTGATTCTTGCTTATATTCTCATACTTCTTCTTATGGTAGCCGGCCTCTCATATATTTTAATTTTGTTTATGAACATGTAAAATGAGAGAGAGTGAGGGTTTATGGTATAAGAATATAACTTATTCCTATTTTGCCCTTATCCTATTACCTCTTATCTATTTCATTTTTATTTTCCTTTGTGTTCATTAGTTATTAGGCACGAATACCTCTAATCACACAAATCTCAATCCCTTAACCATGTACATTATTTCATTTAATTTAACTAATTGAATGTCCTAAGTAATGTTAATCAATATTAGAGTCGTTAAAGTACTGATCCCTAATTAGGGTTCGGTACAAATCCCTAAAGGCTCCTCCATCTTGTTAGCAGCTCCATTCCATGCTAAGTTAGGAAGTGTACAAGTGAACCCAAGCATCGTGGGATGGAACGCAAGCTCGTATCAAGCACCACATCTAAGGCATATGATAAACACAATTGATTTAACACCGAACCAAGGCGTTCATTGAAGTCTAAGCCTCCAGTAGTGTAAATTAGGAACTGAGATAGACACAACCAAAACTAGCATTCACACAAGTTTAACGGGGATCTAGTAGGAAATTTTATGGATCTATGGCGATCCCCAAATAGAGATCGGTACTGATCCTTGAATGTTCGTATCATGTCCACAATCTCCTAGTTACACGCTCTAAAACATGGCATGGGCATGAACGTGCGTGAGTGGTTTCATCGGCCTGTAGCCATGAATAAAGGGATATGGGCACAGTTTGGAGGATCTTTTTGGCTGTTTAATGAATTCTTGTAATATTCTTGTAGTTCCAAGGATCGTCACCAGTCGTTAAGAATAGTCTTATAAAAACTCATTAAAATCATTAACAAATTTTATGTAGACATAGGCAAACAATTTATTGAACTACCACAATTGCTATATGTTCTGTTTTTTAACATATTCAAATGTTTTTCTTCATTTAATTCTCTACTCTTAATCTCTGCATGTTTGTGTGATATTTTGCCGTAAACATTTTGGTTCTTTCACTGAGAGCGTATCGATCTCAAGCTATTAGGATCTATTTTCTACTTTTGGATTGCTATAATCCACAAGGTTGTTACATTAGTTTTATTTTTGTAATCCATGACTATTCGGATTCTAGAAAAATATCAAAGGATTAGTCTGAGTATGGCTCCACGAAAAGAAACTTCTCCCGCCTCCATACCTACACTGATGTTGAGAACGCTGGTTCTTAGCATGTTGAAGAAGTTTCCCAAACCTTAATCGCTAAAGTTCAGACTCCTCCATATATGATAATGTAACTAGAGATGGACATGATGATGAAACAAATGAATGACAGGCTATAGGAGAGTAAGTACTAATTGAGGAGGCAAATGAAGGAGAGTCTTGATTTGCTGAACTAGCTGACCCGCAATCGCAGGAGTATGAGGGATTTGACACCTTTTGATTTGGAAGATTATAGTTCTTCATCATTCGAACAAATGAATAATAAAGGAAAAGAAAAAAATGAAAAGAAAAGTGCTTTAAAAGAGAGAATGGATGTTGTTCGATGTGGAGGCTTAAGGATCGGTGCTAAACCGTAAGCAGGGATTAATACTGAACCCTCTGTCCTTGATTTGGTTAATGAACGTGTTAAAGTCTTGGAAGATGATGTTGGTGGTAATGTTGTTTCTGTTGTTGATGATTAGAATGCTGGAGTTCAACGGTTGCTGTTGATCCGCTATGTAGAAATTGCAGGAATGTGTCAATTGGATGAATGGTTCTTCCAAAGACAAGAGAACCCATGTATTATGGAACTAATCGAGGCACTTTACGAATTGAAACTCTCGGGGCAGGCCATGATTACCATCGTTCAGTAAATCAGGTGAAGCCAGAGTCATTGTCATATATAGTGAATAAGTTTGTGAGTGAAAATCGACATAGAAGCAATGATGAATGAGGCTCTTATCCTAGCAAGAACCAACTTAACAAGGAGATTTTGCATAAAGAATACCCTAAATGATTCACGATACTGTCTTATGGTGGAACGACGGATCCAAGGCAACACCTATTTATGTACGAGTGTCACATGGACACAACTAGAGCGATTAATGCTTTCAGATGTCGATGTTTTTTTATTTTTCTTGAGGGTGTAGAAATGATGTGATTCACTTGGCTTCCGCTGTAATCCATATCGTTTTTCGATTAGCTGGTCAGAAATTTTATCGAGCATTTTTGCTTGCGTACAACTCTCCTGTAACACCCCTAATTTTAAATAACATTATTCAGGAGATTTAGTTAAATATATTAAATAGAATAATGCAGAGACTAGAATGATAAGGAGATTTAGATTTGAAAACTAAATAGAGGTCGTGCCTTAACTAAATGAACTCATAAGAATGGGTTTATAAAATGGTTTTATAAGTTAACTACTCAAGAGAATAAGGCAAGGGTATTATCAAATATATATATATATATATATATATATATATATATACACATACATACACCATAATCCCATAACCCATAAATCCTTACTTCATTTTTCATTCATATGTTCATAAGCCAAAAAAACTAAGGATAACTAAGGTCATCCATAACCCTCGAAGAAAAGGGATCATAAACCAACTAGAGGTTAAGGATTCAAGCAAGGAATAATTAAGCAAGATCAAATCTCAAGTTCCTTATCCAAACAAGGTGAATAATAATCTAAAAACCATGTCATATATGTCTTAATGAACATTTTGATTTTGGGCTTAAAGTTAAAAACCATTTAGATGATTTGAATGATGAGATGCTTTGATTGCATGCAATGTTTGATTTAAACTTGTACGTTTGAAAAAAATTTGATATGATTTTAAGGTTAAAATCATGAATAATGGGTTTTGAATGTCATGATGATTTAATATGTTATGTATAACGTTATTTTCGAGATGAGCATAAATTTTCATAATAATCCAAGTTATGGATAATTTATTATGAATTTCGAATGGAAGAAATAGACAATTTAGGTTTAAAATTAATTACGACAATTATATGTAGTATTTGGGATCCGAAATTTATACATGTTAGAAAACATATTAAAAGTGAATTAAGACAATTTGCCAAAGTAATTTACTATGGTAATTAAATTAATTAAGTTTAAGGACTTAAATGTCTTAATTATTTTGTTAAGGGGAAGAACTTCATTACTAAATTATTTCTGTTTATTGATTGATGAATTCTCCAGCCTTTTAGGAAAATATTTTAGTAATGGATTTGGAAACTAATCTTATCTTGAAAAATAAGGCAAGCAGGTGGAAAGAAATTTCTTTTAAAGGCTAAAAATCAGTTTTGCTTGGATTTACTATGTCGCCACTTCCATCTGATGGCTTTCGACACCATGCCTCCACTAAAGAACCCATTTGAAACCAATGCACATGGTATCAAGCAATTGATATGTAGTGCATTGGAGAAAGACGGAAGGTGTAGTATCGAAACCTAGCTTTCGAAGGGTAGAGGTCATTTTTATAAGCTTTCGAATATGTTACTTACCTTTTCTTTTAATAAGATGCTTTTGAAATGGTCAAAGTTAATTATAAATAGGTTTCTAAGGGATTGTCACTTACCCTTGATTTAAAAATAGCTTTCGATTGGGTTTCCGCATATTAAGTGTAAAAAGGAGCTCTCGAAATGGTAGTTGCTTTTGAACCTAGTCGAAATCTAGCTGCCGCCTTCATACCTTTCGAATCAGATAAACATCGCTTTTCTTTATTTACTAATAACTATGAGTTTGGAAGGGAAGTTTTTGTTTAATTAATATAGAAGCCACATCCCATTGCTTTCGAAAGGATCCCTGTAGTCACTTATATTAATGGTTTCGAAGGAAATGACGTCGAAAGGTCGTTTCAAAGTCATCCTTTTCCCCCAATTATTTTACTTAAAGATCTTTGTTTTCAAAAGGGTAGTTTCAAAGCCATCTGTTCCCCAAATTCTTTTACTTGGAGATTAAAATTTTTGAAAGGGATACTTTCGCTTATGTTCACTTTGACCTAGAAGTTATACTTAAGGTTAAACAATGATTTTGAAAGAAATACTTCCATATGCTTTCGAAGCTATGCTTCTATAAATCCTACTTGAACCAAGTGGTTTCGAAAGATAAGCTTTAATACTTTTGGAAGGAATGTTTTAATGGTTTTAAAGGAAGGTTCCGATGCTTTCGAAATTTTGAGTTTTTCGGAGGCATATATTTAAGTGTTTTGACAAGAAGGCCCGAATACTTTCGAATGGTATATTTTAATGGCTTCGAAAGATAAAGCCTAAGGTTTTGTAAGCCTTAGTTTTCAAACAAGAAACCCAATCATAATTTTTAAAGAAGAACCTGTGGCAATATGAAAGATTTTTGAAATGGGAACTGATTTTGGAGTTTTTGAAGAAGCTTTCCTTACTAAAGATAATAGGTTAAAGGTATTAGTCATATTTTTTTTGAAAAATGATTATAAGGAAATTAAACCAGAGATGTTTATATAATTATGTTATGATCAGTTATCATGTGTGCTTCTTATGTAAACATATTTACTTTGTAATCAACACATAATTGTATTTTAGGGGTATTAAGGGCAGAATAACCAGCTAGGTTGACCTAGTAGTGAATATAAATTAAGTTAACTCCTGTATGAGTAGAGGTGCATCTAGGAGGTCAGGTAGACCAGAACATAGAATGCCCAGAGCTGATCAAAGAGTTGTTAATTTAGACAAGTTCACGGTAGACCCATGAAAACTATGCTTGAAAATTGTTATTGGCAAGGGCCAATAGGTTCTTAGTGATCTCATGAAAACTATTTCCAGATTAAGTTACTAAAAGAGATCAATAGGTTCATATTTAACCCATGAAAACTATTATATGAGATATGTTATTAGAGAACCCAATAGGTTCATAGTGAACCCATGAAAATTATAATTGGATGAAGTTACTGGTAGATACCAATAGGTCTTTAGTGAACCCATGAAAACCATGAAACCGGGTAGATAGTCTATAAGCTTTAAACAGGTTATTAGTCAGCCCATGAAAACTAATAGGTTAATAGTGACCCTAGAAACTATAATTGAGATAGATAGTCAAATGAATGGGGATGTGAAATCTAAAATAGATTTCATGTTTTCATATCATCATGATAGATATTATTATTTTATGCCTTAACCATTGTGGTTGCAGGTGCACAGTATATGGTTATTGTAAATTAAGGTATGATACTTGTGAGGGGAAAACCTGTTCCACTAAGCGGCACGTTCTCACTAGATATCTATATAGTTTGCGATGGTAGGTTATTCATTCTAGGCTTTTTATATTATGAGCAGAAGAAGAGACTTGCCTTTGGACAGTTGCAGGGAGAAGCACTTCATTGGTGGAATAGTGTTACCACGGGAGTTCTGGAGGAGGGGTTGACTTGGACGGAATTTGGAAGAAGATTCGAAGAGAGGTTCTTGTCTAAAGTTGCCAAGTCAGTATTGCTTAGAAAGTTCATGGATTTAGTGTAGGGTGAGATGTTGATGATTGATTATGCTATAAAGTTTGATAAGCTATCTAGATACGGATATGTTACCATTGACACCATCATTAAAAGAAATAATAAGTTTATTCGAGGGTTAAGACCCGAGATTGCTAGGGAGACGATGCCACATCTCTGTGATCCAAGTACAGTTGTAATGGAGATGGCAATCTGGAATGAAGAGATGCTTTCTACTTATGGGAAGGAGAAGAAGGTTGAAACCCATGGTTTTCAAGGTAAGAAGAGGAAATTCTTTAAGAAGAAGGGAACCCAGAAGAGAGAATCCGTTAAGAAGGCGAAGGCTGACTTAGTTTGCTTTAAGTTGATAATAAGGGACATTATTCTCATGAATGTCGAACTAGAAAAGGGAAGAAGGCTGTAGAAAAAAGGAGTAAAGTGCTTTAACTTTGACCAAATTGGGCATTACAAGAATCAGTGTACAGAACCGGTCAAAGCGGACAAGGGAAAGGGCTTTGCTTTAAGACCATCGTCTACTAGACCAACTACTGCTAATAAGGGAAAGACTATGATGGATGGTACGATTTTGATTCATAGTATACCAAGTAGGATTTTATTCGATACAGATGCATTGCATTCATTTATATCTCAATGTTTGGTAGATAAGTTGTGTTTAGAACCCTCATACCTTGTTACTTCTTTAAGGGTTGCGAATCCGATAGGAGGTTATGCAACTCGGGGGATGAGATGTGACTAGTTAGAACTTGATTTGTTAGGTCATAAGTTTGCATGCAGTCTATATGTTTTTAATTTTGTAGGTTTTGGAGTCATTTGGGTATGGATTGGTTGGATAAATATGTTGCTAGGATATTTTGCCAAGACAGGGATATATCGCTAAGACACCCTAATAGTTGTAACTGAATAATATACTCGGTGGAGAAATTAGACTCACGTGGTTGTGCTTTGCTAGATGCAATGGAAGTAGAAGAAGAGTTGAACTAGGTTTTGGTAGCAAGAGAGTTCGAAGACGTTTTTTAGCTAGCCACAGGACTCCCACCGAAACGAGCCGTTGAGTTTTAAATAGATCTTGTGCCAAAAGCAGAACCTATAAGTAGACCACCTAACTGGACTACACCGACCGAGATGAAGGAGTTGAACGTGCAACTAGTGGATTTATAAGGGAAGAATTTCATTAGACCTAGTAGTTCGCCTTAGGAGTGACCATGGTGTTTGTGAAGAAACCAGATGGGTCATTAAGGATGTGTATCAACTATCAAAAGTTGAACGAGAAGACGATAAAAAATAAGTATTCTTTGTCGAGAATCGATGATTTATTTGATCAGTTGCATGGAGCCAGAATATTTTCCCAATTGGATTCGGCGATAGGTTGCCATCAGCTAAGAGTGGTAGAGGACAACATTCCGTTAATGGCATTTCGGACCGGGTATGGTTTGTAAGAGTGGTTAGTAATGCCATTTGGGTTAACGAATGCACCAGCTTTCTTCATGGATTTAATGAACCGGGTTTTATGAGAGCACTTGGATAGGTTCGTTTTGATATTCAAAGATGACATTTTAATATATTTTAAGGATGAAAAAGAGCATGAAGTTCATCTTAGAATAGTGTTGGAGACGCTAAGGCAGCATCAACTGAAAGCAAAGTTTTCGGTGTCATTTTTGAAAGAAAGAAGTTAAGTTTCTTGTTAATTTGGTCATAGGGGAGGGTTTGTCAGTTGATCCATATAAGATCGAATCTATTAAAAATTGGAAGATACCAGTGATTAAAAGGTTTCTTGGACTTGCTGGCTACTACCGAAGATTCATTAAGGATTTCTCGCAGATAGTAGCACCTTTGACCAAGTTAACTAAGAAGGATGTGAAGTTTATTTGATTTGATAAATGTGAGGAAGCATTCCTAAAGTTAAAGCATCTGTTGATCAATATGCTCGTATTATGGTTCCCGGCGAAAACTAAGGATTAGTAGTGTACACCGACGCATGTGGAATCAGATTAGGGGTTGTGTTGATGCAGAAGGGTAAAGTCATTGCCTACGCTTCATAACAGCTTAGACCCCATGAAGTGAGATATCATACTCATGATTTAGAGTTGGGAGTGGTAATCTTCACATTGAAAGTATGGAGACATTATGTAACGACCATAACTTTGATTATTAGGACATTTAATTAGTTAAATAAAATAAAATAATGTAGATTGTTAAGGGAATTGAGATTTGAATAATAAAAGGGTAGTCGTGCCAAATTAAACCATGAACAAGGGAGAATTAAAATGAAATAGTTAGGGTAATAGATAAGAGCAAGGTAGGAATAAGATATATTCATATACCTAAACCCTTAAGTCACTTTCATTTTACACATTCATAAACTAAAACTAAACCAAGAGGAGGCCGACACCATTAGAAGAAGTAAGAGAAGATAAGCAAGAATCAAGAGTAAAAAGCTTAATCAAATTCATTCAAGATGAAATCTCAACTCCGTAACAAACAATCTAAAGGTGAATAATAGGTTACATCTCATATTTTCTTACTTTTGGTTATGGTTGAGATCTGAAATTATTTTGCAAATGATTTTCCATGTTTTGATTGTTTAAACAATGTTATATGCTTGTTAATGATTTATGCTATTTCATATAGATTTTATGATAAGGTTTAACTCGAAAAACCAATGAAATGACATCTAAAGGCCTTGCAATTTTGGTATAAGGTCAAAAATATTATTCTTGGGTTGGGTTTCAAGTTTCATAATTTTTTGAATTAATGTGGATTTATTATGAATTTTCTAATGAAGAAAATGGTTAATCGGGTTTAAAATTAATTACTGTTATTTTATATTGGCTTGGGTCAGAAATTTATATATCTTGGAAAACATATTTGTTTGCACAAAAAATGGACAAACACCTCCAAGTCGTGTTATTTAGTTGATTATATGTAATTTTCTATGATTTTAGATGAGTATGTAAATATGAGAAAAGTAGGGGCTGAAATGTAAAAGACACACAGATTTATAGTGGTTCGGCCAGAATGTGCCTACGTCCACTTTATATGTTATTATCTTCTTTCTTTCAGGTTACAAGTACAATGCGTTGTATACAAGTGTATGAAAGTAGTTTGAAAGTTCCTTCCTTGCTTGAGCTCTCAAACTTGTCTGCCATTGTTGTACCCCTGCCCCTCTATTTATAGAATGAGGTAGGGGGCAGGGGCCTTGGAAGTATATAACTGCTGGTGGGCCCGGGCTGAAGCGATCTGGACTGGCAGTTGTCTGGTTCGGCGAGGTTCATTCGGTGGTGAGGTTGGCCGGTGGTAGCCTCGTTCGGTAGGGAGATGTTGGAGTTTGGACCGGTGGTGCCTGGTCCGGCTATGGTGGTCCGGTGATGGGTGGATATTGGAGAGGTTGGTCCGGAGGAGATGTGATGGGAAGGTGGTTCGGCAATAGCGTGGTCCGGTGGTGGTATTCGGCGGGGCTTGGACCGGCTATACCGAATGGGTGAAGGAGCATGGGACTGCCGGATGGATCATGGCACATGGAGATGCCGAATGACTTGTGTACATGGAGGTGCCGAATGGGGCTGTGTCCACGGAGGTGCCGAATGGAGCTTGTGGGGTATCGCCGAACGAGGATGGAGACTGCGATCCAAGATGGAACTGACGCCTATTGGTCTTGGGTACACGCGAATAATCATCGAATCAATCAACATATTATCGGCACTTCGAAAGCCCAAAAGCATTCCCTTTCAGTCAGGAACTGATGGTCTCCTGGGTGAGAATTCGCCCAACATTTGCCCCCCAAAGTGGGGTACGTGCTTGCATGTGCCGCGCTTTGTTTTTCTGTGGTGGGAAGGCTCGTTTTGTAACGCCATGGGCTAGATGTTCGTATCTTGTTGATGTCCTGCAAAGGGACTTACGGTTTCAGTATGATTTCAAATAACGACCGTTCATGATCGAAATATTCGAGATGAAGTGAACTATGCCGTTCAGGACGAGAGAGTGAGCCCCGAAGGGGCTTGGCATCGTCGATGCCCGGTTTATGTTTGTGAAGATGGTTTATTGCCAGCTCAGAGCATGCCTAGGGATCGTTCGCAACCCCGTACATGTGTAAGTAGCTTAGCCATTTCATAATTATCAAATATCCATATGACCGCTGGGCTTAAGAATGCGTGTCAAAGTGTAAATTCCCACGATGGTAGGGTTAACAACCATTCAGAGCGTGCCTATGGACCATTCGAGGTCGCGTACACGTGTAAACGATTTAATCCACGTCGGTGAGGATTTTACGACTTATTCACCGTTATCATAATCTTATTTTATTAGTTAGTTCTAGAGTTCGGTACTTATCTGAGTGAAGCGCCTGCGTGCCCCCTGTTTCTGGTTTCTGCTGGTAGAGGTAGCTTCGTTCGGGTTCGAGTTGGCACAGGTTTCATTCGGTTGGAGGCTGGTCCGGTATGGACAGTTCCATTCGGTTTTCATTCGGTCCGGTATGTCGAATGCCTTGGTCCGGTCCTGAGCTCGCCTATATATAGAGGCCGTACCCCCCTCGTTTTTCATTACCGAACGAGTAGAGCCGAATCATATTGTGCTGCCGAACCAAAGTCTTCGCCGAACCAGCTTATACCGAACCAGGTATGTATACTTTCTGCCGAATGAACCTTTGCCACCGGATGGCCCTGTTTGCCGAATGTGTACGGAGTGTATTGAATAGCCGAATGAGATATGCCGAATGACATGCATGCCGAACGACATGTATGCCGAATGAGCATTGGAGTTTGGTGCCGAATGAACTCGTCTTGCACCGCCGATTGAGACTTCATACTTGAACCTTGAGCGGAATCTTATGCTTTTATATGCTTTCTTTAGATACTTGCTTGTTTATCTTTCTATACTTCTTGCTCTAACACCGTGTTTTTCTTGTGCTGCAGAAAATGTCTCGCAAAGCGGAAACACGATCAGACAGAAAGAAATCTAGAGGCACAAGAGAGCCCTCTTCTTCCTTGCCCCCAGTCCAATCAGGATCCGAGCAACATCGACCCATTCCAAGGTCTCTAGTGGATGGATATGGTCCACAGGAACTTTTGATCTCCCCCCCTGATTGCTTTCCTAGCTCCTTAAAGGAGGAGCAACTTGACGTCATATCCCGTTCCTTTGGGATAGATAGGGCTCTTATGCTGCTGCCAGGAGATGGAGTGATGCCATATAATCCTCCCGAGGGCTACTTCGCTTTTAGCAGATACCATTGCATGTGCGGCGCTATCCCCCCTATCAACGCTTGGATAGTAAGCTTCACCACCTATTTGAAGGTGGCTCCTTTCCAGCTCCAGCCTAACTCATATGCCATCCTGGTGAGCCTCTTTGTTATCTTCCAGAGGAGGTACGGACGTCCTCCTTCTAACCGGGAAATCCGATACTTGTACAACCTGAGAGGCTATAAGAAGGGGTCTCCGTATATTAGTCTGGAGGCGGCCGTGCCCTTCAAACCAGTTCTGGACTTGTATTCCAAGTTCACCATGTTCAAGAAAGAGTGGTTCTTCGTCAAGGACGATGCTGTTTCTTTCCGCCTTTTCACTTCCGGCTATAAGATTGATTTCATTTATATTTTTCATGTGTTTTGACTGTAGTGTTTTTTCTGACATGCTTCTATTTCTGGCTAGCGACAGGTGGTATTGCAGTCGTGGAGGACGATTCCTTAGTGCGAGTGGCTGCTGAACTAAAGGCTATTCCGGCACGGGACCGGTCGGCCTCTTTCTTGATCAGGAACGCAACCCTCTTGGAGTATAATTTGATCTTACCGCGCCAGTCCGTGGTTAAGCAAAGGGATACGGCTGAGGAGAGGGCTGCTAAAGCTAAGGAGGGGGCTACGGTAAAGAGCGGTAAGAGGGAGCCTTTCGCAGCGCGTCCTGCGGTTGGGGGGAAGAAACTGAAGAAGTCCGATGGCCCTTCTCCAAGTACTTGCCCGATTGTCCCGGAGGAGGAAGGTGTAGAAGAGGAGGAAGGAGGCGAAGTTGGAGAAGGGTCGGAGGGTGGAGGAGATGGCGACGGTCAAGGTGGTAGTGGTGTTGCTGCTCTAACCTCTGAACAAGACCTCAAACTGGATGAGGCTCTCCGTCGGGCCTTCGGGGAGTCGGAGGGAGAGTCGGAAACGGAGAAGGGAACGGAGAAGGCAAAGGAAACCGGCAAAGCTGTGGCTGGCACTGACCCATCCTCTAAGGGTTCCTCAGCTAGGGTGATTCCGGCGATGCAAGGTGAACTTTTGTCTTCTGCCGATTCTATTTTCGATAAGGACTTAGAAATTTTTTACGGTTCACTTCCGTCCTGGAATGAGATCCAGGACTTATTGCAGTATCCCACTCCTCCGCCGGGTTTGTATAATAGATGTGTCTCCTCACTTTTCTTTCTTTTTAACTTAGCACATTTTTTGAATTGCGGATTATTGTATGTTCGTAACACTTGTTCTTTATTCCAGGGGCAGGCCAGGTGGGTAAAACGTCGGATGTTCGACACCGCCTTGAACAATTTAAGTCGAGGAGAGCTTCCGCGAAACCTTCTACTGATCGCACTGGGGACGTAGTCAAGTACCGCCCTCTTCTTGGGGTCATCGAAGAGGGCATTCAGAAAAGGAAGCGGAGCCGTTCCTTATTTGAGTCTTCTTCTGCTTCGCAGCTTCCTACTCTGCCTCCCCCTACTCAGCCTCCTCGTGATACTACGGAGGAGAGCACGGAGCCCTGCCCCCCTCCTCCTCCTTCCAAGAGTTCTACTGTCATTCATATAAGGCGTCCCGATGTGCCTCGCCCCGTGCCTCGTGACCCTTTTGCCGGCCATCCTGATTTAGACCCAAGTTTTCGGGACATTTCATTCGATGAGACCACGGGCGAGCACCTACTTCCCCGCAACCCCATGGTAAGAGTGCTGGACGAGGCCAAATCTTTAGATCTTGATTTACTTACTACACGGGTAGTTACCATGGGGGATGAGGCCAAGGCTAATATCGACCGGGTGGCCGCAGAGACCAAGAAGTTAATGGAGCATCATGCTAAGTTGGTCAAGGCCGGGGAAGAGATCGGGAGTGCTAACATTCGGTTGAGGTTAAAGGTTGCCGATCAGGCCAAGCAACTCGCCGACCAAGCCATCCAGATTTTCCAGCATGAGGAAGCCTCCAAGCGTCTGAAAGAGACCATGGAGAAGGCCAGTAGGGCGGAATTACGGAAGATGGAGGTCGCTTGCAGGGAACGGATCAACATAGCTATCGCAACGGTGGATGAGGTTCGAAATGCGGATCTCGAGCGGGTAGAGGAGTTGTCAGGGAGGCTCGAGGCTGCGGAGATGGCTCAGGCCGAGTTGAAGGAGGAGATGGAGGAGATGAGGAGGTCCCTCAAGTTGAAGGAAGAGGAAATGAGGAGGTCACTCCAGGCTGACTGCTTGAGATACCAATCAGAGAGGGACGTCGCCATCGCCAAGTCGCAAGCTTCCGAGGCCCGGGTGAGGGAGTTTGAGGAAAACGAGGGGATGATGGATGAGATGTTGCAGGATATGTACTTCCACACTTGGAAGGAGGGCGGCTTGTCTTGGATGGACGATTACCCTCGGGTCATGGCCAAGGTGTATCTCCAGGCTTTAGAGGAGGCCAGGGTGAATGCGGGTAAGGAAGGCAGAGAGGCTTTCAACTTGAGTGCGGTTACTGCTCAGTTCTCAAAGGAGGAGCAAGCGGCGGTGAAGGAGGGGATGCGGCTACTCGCTGCAGAGGAAGCGGGCGTGCAGTTGGATGATGAGGATCAAGCGGCGGATGCTGGTGAGTTATTCTTTTCCCTTTCTTTTCTTTCCGTGTTTTCATAACTTGATCGTTCGTTTAATGAATTCCTCTTCTGATCTGGACAGGTGGGACTTCAGATCCACATGCTGGGGGCTCCGATCCTGCGGCTAAGTAGGCTGGGGGAGTTGGTGATGGAGTGTGGATGCATCTGCCATCTTTTTGTTTCTTTTTTATCACTGTTCATGTTAGTCTTTGATATGCAACTGTAATAAAATTATTTGCAAAGAATAACTTCGTGTGATCTTATAATATAAGCTGATTTTGTCATGTTTAAATGTTGTTGCTATCTTTATGTGCTGTGTGAGAAGTATAATTATGTATATGCCTGTGATTCCACTTGTGTTTGATGTTAAGTTTTTGCTTGAAATATAATTTCACGTTTTGCAATGTCAGTGTATGAATAAGTTATAGTTACGCATTTATGTACAAGAGAAGAGAGTACCGCCCTTTATGTTTTATTTGCAGGCGGTAGCTTTGAGTGTCTTGTGTAACTGTTGACGGGTATAGCCGAGCGCCCTGCTACCCAGCACGCAGGCTTAGAGCCTCATGAGTGAATGCTTCCTATTTGGTTTCCTGTACTTTAGAGTTTGTTATACAGGATAGGAGAAAAATATTTAAATGAAATGGAAATATAGTAAAAGTAAAACTTCCAGTCACGGAAGGCCGTCGATGTGCTTAAGTTCGTGGCAAACGGGTTTTGTAGTCACTTTCCCTAGCTGTGGGTCTTGGAGACATTTGTCACCCATCTTACGCCTCCGCGGGGAGTTTTCTTTTTTACCACAGCCGCACTTAAGACACATCGGAGCCGAGATCGCGCACGGTAACTACCCGAACCATTATGGTCCGTAATCGTGGGTATTATTCGATTTACCGTGGCCGGCTAGCGTGGGTGCCGTTGGCCGTGAACTACCCCTGGCTGGCCACACCTTATGTTGGGGCTTAAAGTAGGTTCACAGTTACCGACGAGCCGAACGCCGTAATGAGCTGCCATCGGCTATAGTCGGCCTTTATGATGACTTATAATCGGCTCATTACAGTTGGCTTTGAGGGCAGGCGCGCAATGAGTTAACCCGCAGCAGAGGGATGCTGGGGCAAAAGAGTCTCATTGGCGAGTGCATAGAATCGTAGCGTACCTGTTAGGCCTAGTCCAGATGAGGCCGCGGTGCGTCTTGAGTGGAGATGCCATAGAATTTTATTCAACAGAAAGGGATAACGCTTAACAAGTAGCCAAGACATAAAGGAACAAGTTAAAAAGAGACAAGATTTTTTAAAGTGGTTCGGCACGAAAATGCCTACGTCCACTGATTCTCTTTGTTAATTCACTTCATATGGGCGGTACAAGTTAAGAAAAGTATCGACGGAGGTGTCGGATGTTCCATGCCCTCTGGAACACCTCTCCGTCCACTGTTGACAAAATGTAAGCTCCATTGTGGAGGTCTTTGTGAATTACATATGGTCCGTCCCAGATGGGGTCCAGTGCCCCGGGGCGCGGAAAGATTCGCCTGAGGACAAGATCTCCTTCTTGTAAGCTGCGATGCTTGACTTTGGAATTGTATAGTGCTGCCACTTTTTGTTTGTGAGCTGCTGCTTTGAGTGCTGCATCGTTTCTCCTTTCCTCAATCAGATCCAAAGACATGAGGAGGAGTTCTTCGTTTTCTTCTGGGTTGTAGTGGATCCTACGGTGGGAAGGCACAATAGTCTCAACTGGGAGCATTGCCTCCGATCCATATGCCAAAGAGAAAGGAGTATGTCCCGTTGATGTTCTGAAAGATGTGCGGTATGCCCATAGTGCCGTAGGAAGTTCGTCCACCCAAGCGCCTTTTGACTTTTCGAGTTTCTTCTTGATTAGGGTTTTGAGAATTTTGTTGACAGCTTCAACTTGTCCGTTTGCCTGAGGGTAAGCTACTGATGAGAAGCTTTTATGAATTCCATGCTCTTGGCACCAGTCGGCAAATTCTTCGCTGTCAAATTGGAGCCCGTTGTCTGATACGATCTTGAGGGGGACTCCATACCTGCACAGAATGTTTTTGATCAAGAAGTTGATAACTTTTGCTGAAGATATTTTATTTAAAGGTTCCGCTTCCACCCATTTGGTGAAATAATCGACTGCCACTATAGCATATTTGGCTCCGCCTCGGCCCGTTGGCAGTTCGCCAATTAAGTCAACTCCCCATACAGCAAAGGGCCAAGGGCTGGTCATTTGAGTAATTTCGTTTGTGGGTAGTCGAGGGATCTTGGCGAACTTCTGACATCTGTCGCATTTCTTAACGAAGTCTAGGGCATCTTTGTTTAGTGTGGGCCAGTAATATCCATATCGGAGTATCTTTCTTGCCAAAGTCTGTCCTCCAGTGTGATCTCCGCATCCTCCCTGATGGATGTTTGTTAATATCTCCTTGGCTTCCCTTCCGGCGACGCATCTTAATAGGGGGCTAGAGAAGCCACGCCGGTAGAGGATGCCTTCTTGTATTGTGTAGTGGGGAACTTTCCTCAAGATCTTCTTGGCTTCGTCACGCCTGTCGGGTAGTATGCCATCTTGCAAATATTTCCGGATAGGAGTCATCCAGGTTCCTTCTTCGATTGCAGTTATCAGATTCGCTTGTTCGAAACTCGGGGCTAGCTGCCTTGAGATTGCTAGTGCTCCGGAAATGGTGCTGTCCTTCATACTAGCTTGCTTTGCAAGTTCATCTGCCTCTTGGTTTTCTTCTCGAGGAATGTGTTTGATTAGATAATGGTCCAATCGATCGAGCAGCAGTCTGGTTTTCTTTAGGTATGCTGTGAGTCGTTCTCCTCGAGTCTGGAATTCTCCTAGTACCTGGTTTACGATAAGCTGAGAATCACTATGAATACATAAGGAATTGATTCCAATTTCTAGGGCCAGTTCCAATCCTGCTATTACTGCTTCATATTCAGCATCGTTGTTAGTGGCCGTGAACTCCAATCTTAATGCATAGTACAACTTTCTTCCCCTGGGGGTGATGATCACAATACCTGCCCCCGAGCCTTGTTCGTTTGATGCTCCGTCTACAAAGAGGTTCCATTTGATGTTTTTTGCTACTTCGGATTGTTCCTTGCCTTCGTTGGTAGTGAATTCGGCAATGAAATCAACCATGGCTTGTCCTTTGATAGCGGTGCGGGGATGGTAGGTGATATCATACTGACTTAGTTCGATGCACCATTTGAGGAGTCGCCCAGAAGTGTCAGGACGATGGAGCACCTGTCTTAGTGGTTGATCGGTTAGAACCCTGATGGAGTGAGACTGGAAGTAGTGTCGCAGTTTTCGTGACGCGATCAATAAACAATATGCTAACTTCTCAAGTTTAGGATATCTGGCTTCTGCCCCTGTAAATCTCTTGCTTACAAAGTAAACCGGGCGTTGTGTGCGGTCTTCTTCTCTTACCAAGGCGGCGCTTAGAGCATGAGATGATACAGCGAGGTATAGGTATAACACTTCACCTTCAGTTGGAGTTGAGAGTACTGGTGGTCTCTGAAGGTGTTCGATTAGGTTGAGGAAGGCTTTTAAGCATTCGTCGGTCCACTCGAACCTCCCTTTGTCTTTCTTGAGTGCTTCGAAGAAAGGGACACACTTGTCAGTTGCCTTGGAAATGAATCTGCTTAGGGCGGCCACCTTCCCGTTTAGGCTCTGCATTTCTTTTCGAGTGGAAGGTATCCTTATTTCTTTTAAAGCCCGGACTTGTTCAGGGTTTGCTTCGATTCCTCTGGCGTGGACGATGAATCCTAAGAATTTTCCCGATGAAACTCCGAAGGAGCACTTTAGAGGATTCAGCTTCATTCCATACCGGCGAAGTACCTGAAACATATCGTCCAGATGGCTTACATGGTCGTTGGCTTTCCTGGACTTTACCAACATGTCATCCACATATACTTCCATAGTTCGTCCTATCAGTCTTGCGAACATTTTGTTGACGAGGCGTTGATAGGTAGCTCCAGCATTTTTGAGTCCAAAAGGCACGACTTTGTAACAATATAATCCGCGGTCGGTGATGAAGCTAGTGTGGTCCTGATCGGGAGCGTGCATGGGGATCTGGTTATATCCGGAGTATGCATCCATAAAAGATAGGAGTTCGTGCCCAGCTGTGCTGTCTACGAGTTGGTCAATTCGGGGAAGTGGGAAGCAGTCTTTCGGGCAAGCGTCATTCAGATTGGAGAAGTCAATACATGTTCGCCACTTTCCATTGGCCTTTTTTACTAGCACCGGGTTAGCGATCCATTCTGGGTAGATGGCTTCCCGTATGAAGCCATTAGCAAGTAGATTTTTTACTTCCTCATCAAGGGATGCTGATCGCTCTGCCCCCATGCTCCTCTTTTTCTGCTTTACTGGTACCTTGGTGGGATCGATGTTCAACATGTGGCATGCTATGTCTGGGGAGATTCCTGTCATATCGGCATGGGTCCACGCAAATACATCTAAGTTGTGGCGGAGGAAGTCAATGAGTTGATCCTTCAATTCCGTTTTCAGCTGAGATCCGATTTTTAATAATCTACTTGAATCATGCTTATCTACCGATACGAACTCCATAGCCTCTGCAGGCTCGGCGGTAGCCTCCTCCTCTTTATCCCTGGGGTCTAGTTCATTGAAGGGATCGCTTGTGTATCGAAGAGGAGGGGCTTTCTTTAGTTGCTATGCCTCCAAGCTTTTCATGCAGAGAGTAGTCTCTGCATCTTTTCCTTTACTCTTTCTGCGGTTATTGCGAAGTTCAGTTACGTAGCAGTCTCGGGCAGCATCTTGATCTCCTTCTACTTCTCCTACTCCGTTGTCTGTTGGAAATTTCATTTTCAGGCACCAGGGGGCTAATACAATCTGAAAGTCAGACAAGGCTGGTCTTCCCAAGAAAGCGTTGTAAGCCGAGTGGTTTTCTATTAGTACGAACGTTTGTTTTCGCACAACGGAGCGGGGATGACTTCCTATTTCGACGAAGAGGTCAAGTTGCCCGAGAGGCATCTTTGCATCTCCAGTGAAACCGTGCAGTGGTTTGTCACAGGGGGATACATCCTTCATTGATAACTTCATTTTGTCGAAAGCATGTTTGAACAGGATATTAACGGAGCTTCCCGTGTCTATTAGAATCCGAAAAACTTTAGCTGGACCAAACCAGGCAGAGATGACCATGGGATCCATATGTGGGTACTGTCTTCCTTCCAAATCATGCCTACTGAATACAATGTCATTGTTTTCTTTTCGTTTCGGATGGCGTTCCTCCGTAATGGAGTTAACATATCCTTCGGCATTTCTAAGCGACTTGCCGTACCTTTCCATCTCTGCCCAACTTCTGTCGGCGATGTGTGGTCCTCCTGAGATGGTAAGGACCACTATCTTCTCTTGACTAGAGCCACTGGTGTTGTGATTGTTGCGATTTCCTCCGCCTACTTCTGGGAGGGGTTGCTTTGAGTTCTCGTTGGCAGGAGTTGGAGTCCTGTTCTGACCTTTCACATAACGTTCCAGTCTTCTTCTTCTAATGTGTTCTTCGATCAAGTCCCGAAGATGGTGGCATTCATTGGTGTCATGTCCGTGGGATTCGTGGAAGCGACAGAACTTTCCGGATTTGAGTGCGTTATCTGATTCTTTCTTGTGCGGGGGGCGCTTGTATCCGAGTTCGCCCTGAGTGGCTAGGTAGATGTTTTCGATTGTTTCATTCAAAGGAGTGTAGGAGTCAAATCTTGGCCCTGGTCGATATTGGCGCTTCTCAACCTTTCTGCCCCCAGCATTGTCTCTAGATTCATTTCTTCGAGCGTCCTTAGCTGCAGTGGGAACCTTGTCCTGAACTATCTTGCCTTGTTGCCCCGACTGCCTCTCCGTAGCAGCGTCTTCAAGTCTCATATACTTTCCAGCTTCATGGAAGAAATCAGGCAAGGTAGCTGGTTTTTCCTTAGTTAATCTTCTGGCAAACTTGGTGTCTGGATGTACACCACTACAGAGGGCCATCAGAGTGAGTTTTTCATCGGCATCTTGAACTGCTGCCGCTGCGGCGTTGAACCGTGTTAGATATTGTTGCAGCGTCTCTCCGGATTTCTGTTTGACATTGGATAGAGAATAAGCATCCTTGGGTTGTTCCACATGGATGCGGAACTGGCTAAGAAACCTTTCTTTTAACATCTCCCATGAGCTGATGGATCCTTGGGGTAGATGGCAGAACCAGGAAGTAGCTAGATCTGATAGGAATAGCGGAAAGCATTTACATAATACTCCTTCTGTTGCTCCACTCATGAGCATATGCTGGGTGTACCTCTGCAGGTGTACGATGGGGTCGGAAGTTCCTTTGTAAGGTTCCATGGTTGGCATTTTCCATTCCCGGGGAGTGATGGCAGTTTCGATATTTCGGGTAAAGGGACTGGTGACCCTAGCGCCTATTCCCCGGTCCCTTTGCTCCCGTTGGACACATTCTCTGAATAATCGTGCCATTCGTTCGTCAGAACTTGGAGCGGACAAAAATGAGCTCGGTTCTTCCCTGCGGGATCTATCTCGTCCAGATGCCCTGTAGGGATGGTACAGTCTATCACCTCTAGCATTATCCAGTGGTTGTCTTTGGCTGCTTGGATGCACGCTAGGACCAGCTACAGTTGCCCCCTGCCTTGATCTTCCCCTGCGGGGTTCTGTTTCGAGCACATCCATGGGGTCAACTTCGGGCTGGGTTCTAGCTCGGCTCCGTTCAGCGGGGTTTCTATGATTAGGTGGCATGACTGGCTCAGCTACATCCGACCCTCGCCTGGTGCCTCCCCCGCTAGGTTCGGTTCCCAGGGCTTCCTCGAGTCGAAATTCGGGCTGAGTCCGGGCGCGGCCCCTATCATCGTTTTTCCTGTTGGTAGCTTGTTCGAAGAGTGAAGACCTTTGTTGCCTCCGGGATCCTCCGGATTGGGATTCACCCCATGATTCTGTGTTGCGGTTGGACTCTTCAGCATCCCTTAAGCGTGACATGAGTTGGTCCACCAAAGTTTCTTGTTGGGATGTGAAGCGGTTAGTTACTTCAGCCACAACCCTGTCCAGATCTGCCCTAGTGATTGGTTGTTCCGTTGCGGGACCAGTTGGATTCTCCTGATTTTCATCTGGTACTGCTGTTGAAGTGGGCTGATCTGTGATTGCTGGATCTGGAAGGCTGCTAGTTGCGATGTTCTTTCCTTTGTTAACATCCCTTCTCTGTTTGGAAGGCATGATTTCTAAGCAACGTGTGATGTTGCTAGGAAGAAGGTTGAGTGGGAGAAGATGAAGTCTGAGTTCAGTTCTCAGTGAAAGCACCAAAAATGTTTGCACAAAAAATGGACAAACACCTCCAAGTCGTGTTATTTAGTTGATTATATGTAATTTTCTATGATTTTAGATGAGTATGTAAATATGAGAAAAGTAGGGGCTGAAATGTAAAAGACACACAGATTTATAGTGGTTCGGCCAGAATGTGCCTACGTCCACTTTATATGTTATTATCTTCTTTCTTTCAGGTTACAAGTACAATGCGTTGTATACAAGTGTATGAAAGTAGTTTGAAAGTTCCTTCCTTGCTTGAGCTCTCAAACTTGTCTGCCATTGTTGTACCCCTGCCCCTCTATTTATAGAATGAGGTAGGGGGCAGGGGTCTTGGAAGTATATAACTGCTGGTGGGCCCGGGCTGAAGCGATCTGGACTGGCAGTTGTCTGGTTCGGCGAGGTTCATTCGGTGGTGAGGTTGGCCGGTGGTAGCCTCGTTCGGTAGGGAGATGTTGGAGTTTGGACCGGTGGTGCCTGGTCCGGCTATGGTGGTCCGGTGATGGGTGGATATTGGAGAGGTTGGTCCGGAGGAGATGTGATGGGAAGGTGGTTCGGCAATAGCGTGGTCCGGTGGTGGTATTCGGCGGGGCTTGGACCGGCTATACCGAATGGGTGAAGGAGCATGGGACTGCCGGATGGATCATGGCACATGGAGATGCCGAATGACTTGTGTACATGGAGGTGCCGAATGGGGCTGTGTCCACGGAGGTGCCGAATGGAGCTTGTGGGGTATCGCCGAACGAGGATGGAGACTGCGATCCAAGATGGAACTGACGCCTATTGGTCTTGGGTACACGCGAATAATCATCGAATCAATCAACATATTATCGGCACTTCGAAAGCCCAAAAGCATTCCCTTTCAGTCAGGAACTGATGGTCTCCTGGGTGAGAATTCGCCCAACAATATTAAAATTAATTTATGGAAATTTTTGGAGAATTTTCCTAAGTGTTTTAATAAGTATATAAAATCATCTAAGTATGGGGATTAAATGTTTTATATGTTTATAAAAGAAGAAGGGGCAATTTGTAAATGTTTTAAATTATTAATCTCTTAAATTTGGCAGCATTTTTAGAAAATATTTTGGTAAAGTTTAGGTGACCAATAATATGTTAACAAACAAAGCAGGTTAGCTGAAATGAAATTGCTTTTTAAAGTTAAAAATCAGTTTTATAAGGTTTTTGCTGTTTCGCCACTTATGGATGCCACCTTTCGACCATATGCTTCCTCCTCCACCTTAGTCAAAACCAATATATAGGGTATCAAAGATTTGGTACGTAGTGGATTGGAGATAGGCGAAAGGTATAGAGTAGAAACAGGGTTTTGAAGGGGTCGAGACCTTGTATTGCTTTCAAAAGAAAATGCCGCTTGCTTTGCTTTCGAAAAGAATGCTTTCAAATAAGATAGCTTTCGACTTGATCGAGTGTTTAAAAGAAAATAGCTTTCGAAAGAGGTTGCCGCCTATGTTTTAAGAAAATGATTCCGAAGGAGTCAAAACCCCTGATGTCGCGTCCTACCTTTCAAAGCAACGCCTAGGAAAGTGTTCTTTCGCTTTAAACTCTAAGCTGCTTCTCCAATACTTTCGAAGGGGTTGGTTTCGACACCATCCACTTCTTTTACTTAGGAAATTTCTTTCAAAAGAGATGCTTTTGATTTAGTTCTTTTAAGACCCTTTTTGAGATTTTGAAAGTTAAACCCAAAGGTATCGAAAGGAATGATTTTAAAGGGTTTCGAAAGGTATTTCCCCATGTTTTCCCTTGAACCCAATGCTTTCGAAAGGTTTGATTTATGTAAAGGACTTAACGGACTTAATGCATTCGAAAGGTATATAACAAATGTTTCGAAGGGGTGGTTCCCCAATGTTTTTGATAGGTTTACCTTAGTGTTTAAATGGAGGATTTCTAATGTTTTCGAAAGGCATATTTAAAGTGTTTTGAAAAGAGGATGCTAAAGGTATAAAGCTTTCAAAAGGATACTTTCAATGTTTTCGAAAGGTCTATTGTAAATGGTTTCGAAAGGTATGTTTTGACCTTTTGGCATAAGATTATAAAGTAAAGTAGCTTACTTGTATCGAAAGGGGTATTTTCAATGATTTCAAAAGGGGCACTTTCAAAGGTTTCGAAAGAGATTGTTTAAAGGTTTTAACAAAGGTTTCGAATGTTTTCATCAACAATGTTTTGTGTAAAGTATATATAACATGGCAAAGTGATTTGAGTAAAGCATAAGTATATTTTCCTTATTTAAGTATGATTTATAGGGTTAAATTAATTTGAAAGAAAAGTTTTCTTTGAAAATTTGATGGCGTAGTTGAGCCTAAGTAAATGACTCAGATATTCGAATGCCAGATGGGTCTGGTATAGGGTCATGCCCTATACATTAGCTATAGCCCGTAGCCAATTTAGTCCAAAATTCCAGTGTGTAAGGCTTTGTCACAAGTAAGAATAAAATGATGTTACACAAAGAAAGGAATATAGATTATAAATTCTATCCTAAAAAAGCATTTGGAAATGGCTAAAGGCAAGTGGGTGGATGAACTTCCTATGGTGCTTTGGGCCTACATGACCACTCATAAGTCTACGACATGCCACACTCCATTCGCTCTTGCTTTCGGAGCCCAAGTAGTGACTTACTATGATCCTAGAAGAAACTAAAATCTCTTGCTGGAATCATTGGACTTTATCGATGAGAAGCACGAGAAGGCTGATTTGAGAGCAGCTGCATACTGACATTGAATCGTCTGGTACTATAACATAGAAGTTCGATCGAGGACCTTCAAAATTGGCGACCTTGTCCTGAAATGGATTTTTTGGGTCCCGTCACACATGAACCCAACATGGGAAGGGATATACGTCATTGAACAGAGGTTTAGAGAAGGAAATTTCAAGCTATCGAATGTTGGTGGTGTGACGCTTCCAAGAGCGTGGAATAGAGACGAAGTTATTTCACCTAGATTATTTATTTTATATTTCAGTATTAGTTGCTTTTGATATTAGCAGTGGTGTTTGACTTTCTTGATATGTAATAAGACAAGTTATTCTATTCCTCCTCTAATGATGAATAAAATCTTGAAGCTTCCGTTGCATAAGCTACTGTTATTGCATATTATGCTAAGTATGTATTAGAGCTAATTGCTATCAAGTCTGCGATTGTGAAAAAATCCATAGAGTTTGAAGTCGATTAATCATACCGATCCCCGATGAGATCAAACGAGGTGGACTTTGTAAGTTTGCTTGACTGGCGATTCCCATAGATGAATCAAAAAGTGAAGCTTGCAATAAGGAACAGGGGTCGCCGACGATAGGAGCATGACAAACTTTCTCAGTCCCTGACAGTGAACTAGAAAATCCCAAGTCCCCGACTACGGACTAAAAAATTCTAAGTCCTTGACTATGGACTAAATAAACTTAAGTCCCTTACTACAGACTAAAAAATTTCTAGGTCCCTGACTATGGATTAGAAAACCTTAAGTCCCTGACTGCGAACTAAAAAACTCTTAGTCCCTGAATGTCGATTAGAGTATAAACCATTCAAGTGGAAACACGACTACCCACAATGAAATTTCTAAGTCCCCGACTATGGACTAGAAAATACCAAGTCCCCAATCACGAACTAAAATATTCTATGTCCTCGACTACAGACTAGAAAACTCCAAGTTCCTGATCGTGGACCAGAGTGTAAACCATTCGGGAAAAAATACGGCTTCCTACGATGAAATTTCTAAGTCCCTGATTGCAGACTAGAAATTTTTTTGTCCTTGACCGTAGACTAGAAAACTTTAAGTCCCTGACCGCGGACTATAAAACTTTAAGTCCCAGATCGTGGACTATAAGACTTTAAGTCCCTGACCGCAGACTAGAAAACTTTAAGTCCCTGATCGCGGACTAGAAAACTTTAGGTCCTTGACTACGGACTAGAAAACTATAAGTTCCCGATCGCGGATTGGAGAATAAGTCATTCGGTGGAGGAACGACTGCCCATGCTAAAAACTATGAGTCTCCGGAGCATGGATTAGTGTATGGATAATTGGAATATAGCAAACCACCTGTGAAAAATTCTAAATCCGTAGACTACAGGCTAACTCGAAAATAAATGGGCAGACGGACGAGTTTCGACTATTCTTTATCCCACTAATTCCAATCTCGAATTGACGAAGAAAACTCAAACTGTTAGCTATGAGGCATAATCGTTCGTTATAGTTTCGCCTTAGCATCACATGAGACTTAAGACGACGTTTACAAAGAGGCTTTGAGATGGAGATATTGAATTATTAACGAGACTTGTAAAAATTATTACAAGCACATAAATAGGGAAGTAATTACTCTACTCTCAAAGTAAATAATTCACGTAATGATTAATCAAAAAGAAATTTTTTTTATTCATTTTCTCAAAAAGTTCGTTACAAATTATTTAGAAGTTCAGGATCCACCCCATACACCTACTTCTAAGAAAAGAAACGCATGTTTAATTATCCAAAATATGTACAACGACACAACACGCTAACTATTTCTTTGACTGCTTCTCCTTTATTTGTTTTTAAGGAGTTGAATTGGTGGAGCATCTTTTACCAGAGCCTTCGCTGCCCTTGGCGGAGACGCTTGAACAAGAAGGATGAATTTTAACAGGAGTTGTCCCGCCGGATGGAATGACCCGCCAAGGTGCAGGAATAGGATCTTTGATTGCAACCTCAACGGACTCCATTTTAACTTGGTGCTCCAATCTCTCTTCCTCTTCGATCTTCTCCTTCATATTGCTTTTGGCAGTATATTCCGAGTTGCCCATGATCACAATATCGTTCCTCTCCTCTCCAAGGGATAGTTCCTCAGTCTTATCCTCCTTGAGTGCATCAATGAATCGAGCGTCAAGCCCCAAAATATCTGTAGCAACCAGAGCCTCAGGCACTTTCTCTTGCTGCTCCATGGCAACATTGCTCCTAGGAGTTTTCTCTGAATCGAGATGACCTGTAAAATTTGGTTAAAGCACAAGCATTAGTTTACGGTCGTTATGTGCTAAAAACAACAAATTTTGAATTGAAAAAATTCCAGTACGATACCAGCGTCTGGTTGGCTCTCTGTGGGCATCGGAGTACTCCCTTCAAGGATAGGAGATAGCATTTGAGGATCGAGGCTAGGTCTGTCCGAATCGTAGCCGCTATGTTGCTCTAAAGGCTGAGAAGATGATGTTCCAACCATCTAAGTAGGATAAGGACCCTTGAGATCAGTCCCAAAAGTCCCAGCAATGTCCTCTCTTTCTTTGTTAGTGTAGGAGCCCTAGAGAAATGAAGCTTCGCAGTGGCCAGTTCAGAAGGCTCGTTTCCTCGGAGCACTTCTTGCAATAGTTCCCCCTCATTTAGTTCTGCCACTCCCATCTCATCCCTTTTGATTTTGGTGATAACTTTCAAGGATTCTATAAGAGATTTTAGATATCCTTCGCCTAAAAAAGTTAAGTCCCGATGAAAAAGAACTTTAGCATTGTATTCAGCGATGAGAGAATCGAACAAGTTCTTGATTTCTTCTTCACCAGACTCGGTGACAGCTTCCACCCAGGAGTTGGCTTCTTCCAACGCTTCTTTTCTGCCCTCTTCACATGTTATTTCTTTCAAGGCTTCAATTTGAGCGAGTTGTTTGTCAAGTTTCCCACCTCTACGATCTCCTCGTAGTATTTCTATGATTCATCTTGTGCCTTGATTTTTTCCTCCCTCTCTTTAAACACTAATTTTTCTAGCTCCTCAATGCAGCGAGTTATGACATCTTTCTCCTTTTGTAAATGGTACTTTTCTAAGGCTAGAGAGCCACTGCGATGGAGCGCTGCATCAGTTCCTTTTTATGTGAAGTTTCTAAATGACTGACAGCCTCCGTCCTTTCTTTTGCATTTTTCTCTATTGCGGTAAGCCGAGCTTTATATTCGAGCAACTTAGCATCTTGACGTTTGATGATATACTTTTCGTAAATGGCTTCTAACTTGAGGTGGTTAATTTCATGTTGGCGCTCGATGGAAACTTCAGAGACTTTCTCAGTTAAGTGAATGAATGCTTCATGCTAGACATACACGTCATTCATACATGCTAATGAGCTCCCTTTGGAACTTCCAGGAATGATGTGTACAGAAGGGAGGAACATGAGTCCATCAAAATAGATTTTTGGAAAAGTGGCTTGAAGTTCAGCCAACTTTTCCGCTATGGTAGAATCATGAGCAGGAAATAGCGAAAATGGATCAGAAGTAGTAAGCGGATGCTTGCCAGCATGGTGCTCGTATCATTGCCTTGAACTGGATGACCCAAAAAGTTGGTCATAAGGCATTGCATCTTGAGAACCCCACAGGAGGACTTATCTCCGCTATGAGCAGGAAGGTGTGATTGACTGTCATGGTGAGGAACATGTGATTGAGAGATCCGTTTGGAGGAGTAAGAAGACTTTCGAGAATATTAGTCTTTGTCTCGCCTATCATTTTTGTCTTCATGCCTTCCATAATCGGAATCCCAACAATAACAATAATAAATGGAGGAGCCGCGAAGATGGTCAAAATCATGAGAGTGTGACATTGCATCTGTAAAGGAACCAAATAAGATCATATTTAAAGATGAAACAGTAGGAATTAATCACAGGTGAATGGTGGAGTGCGAGTGTGTGTCCTAATGTTCCCCTCCAATGGACCAGTAACATTGGCTTTACTCATTTGAGTTGCCTCCTCTTTGTTGGAAGGTTGCATTCCTTCACTACTTCTCACGCGGGAGTTGAGCCCTTCCACGTTAATGTTAGCAAAGTTGTACTTTAATATATCATCGAAAATCGGAATGTTGGAATGTCCGTTAAGTGAACTTTCCATTTGTTGGGAAGACGAATCCTTCTCGATTGGAATTATGACAAATTTAAGATTTTCCCTAACTTTGCTCTTTCGTAATTTGTAAACCAACCTTTTTCTTCTCGTCAGGGGAGTTTGCATTTGGCTGATTTGTGGCTCTTCGACTGCAAGTTCTTTTTCGGGGACTACGCCTTTGCCCCTTAGCCCCATATCTTGAGATTTTCTTGTCTCCCCTTCTTCAATGTCTTCCCGAGTTCCCTCAATAGGGGGCACCATTGGGTCGCTTGCATCCACCCATCTTCCGACGGTGATTTTTGGTACCACCTTACTACCAGGAAGTCTAATTTTATGACCGTCTTCCAATAACCAAAACAATGAGAGTAGCTCATCGGTGATAAGGAGTTTCATGTCCCGATCCTCAACTAGAGTAGTGCGGGTGGCCGTGATGGCCCTGGAATACTCGGCGCCCTCGGTTCAGGGACGGGCATCTGAAAAGACTAGAGATATTATTATGATTAAGGAAGGAGTCACGACTTGATCTTTGAACTAAAGACGAAGGCATGAATAATGATTACATCCTTCCAACCATCTTCTTGCGAAGCCGAGAGGTTACCGCAAATAGAACCACTCGTGTTTGAATAGAGAGAGCATATTCCATGCGCCCGTTAAGACCTGGCATTTGGGCAAGTGTTTAAGAAAGACGTACAAAGCACTATCAGCCATCTTTTGAAATTATATATGTATTGGATGTCTTCAGGTGTTGGTGGATGGAATAAGACATTCATGAGGAGAAGAAAAGTGCCATGGATAAAAGCATAACTGTTAGGGTGCAGTTGGGTAGGAGCGATCCCCAAGTATCTCAATATTTCCCAAATGAAAGAATTGGAGGGAGGCACGCATCCAGCCCAACACATGAACTTGTTACAAGCAGTATATCCAGCTGGGGGAAAGTTAGGTCTGTCTTACCTTGATGGAACTAGAACCTCTTTGAAAGGAATTCCATAGATGGAACATAACCAACGAAGGGCAGCTTCGTCGATTCTAGATGCTCGTGACTCAGCTGGATTGTTTAAGATGATGGCACCCTCAACGGCATCGGGAGCCGGGTCGATAACTTCTGTAGAAAAGACTAGAATGTCAGAAAAGGGATTTACATGCAGGTTAGATGCCACCACTTTTTCTGCTTGATGACTCGGAGCAGGTTTGTCTGATAGGGTGGTAGAGCTTGATCTCGCGGCCAATTAAGAAGACATTATAGTTGAGCGCTCCATGTAACTTGAGATCTATGTCAGTTATACTCAATAGACAATCAATATTAGAAATAATAACCTATTCCCCTCGTCTTGTGTGTGAATTAGTGCAATGCAATGTGAAACAAACATAAATAATTTGAAATCGAAAAAGCGAAAGTAAAACGTTCGACACTTGGGGATTTCATTTAGAGAGACCGTCATCGTTGACCGTCTCAATCGACGGAAAATTTGAACGGCAACCAAAGCTTTAAGACCGGATGGTGACATTCTGAGATATGAAGTCCATTGTTCAAGTACGTTTGGCCAATTTTATACTTAGTTCATGTTTAGTAGACTGGAAATTTATTCATTCAAACATGAGTCCATTGGTCCAAGTATGCAAGTTGATCGTTCTTAGTCATTTTATGTTCAACAAGGTAGCGTGTAGTTAAATTTTTGAACGACTTGAGTTAAGCTGGTCTTTATAGTCAACACTGATCCCTGCCTTGGATACCGACCCCTATACTCCATCCTCACAGCCGATCCATATACATAAACTCATCTGGCAACACTAACCCCTTCCCTTTAGCCTACATACCGATCGCTATGTTTTAACCCTCATTACCGAACCCTACGATTCCTTCTATCCTAGATGCCGACCCTTATACTTAAATTTTTAGGATCAACCCTACATTTTATTTCCTAAGTTGATCCCTATGGATAAGCCTCTACACCAACCTCTCACAAGATCCTTATCTATACCGATCCCTAACGCCGACAATTCCCATTTTGTCACAAAATAGCCAGGCATTGAACCCTCCTTTTACATCCCTTTTTCCTTAACCCTCTTTTTTCCTAATTCCCTATTCCTTTCTCTTCCTCCTCCAATGCCTTCTTCTCCTTCCTCGATCTTGCCTAACCTAACCAAGCCCATTGATTCGCTCGCCTAGGTTTAAAATGTAAGTGAACCCATGAACCCATGACTCAACTGATGCAATTATGAGAGGAAGTCATACATATTTGGTATAGATTATGAAGTCAGAAACTTGGATTAAGGACGAATTGATGGTGGCGGAGATTGGTATACCGAATGCCGATCCTTCCTAAAAAACATAAAAAATGTATATGTAATATGAAAAAGAAAGGGAAGGGGAGATATGCATTAATGATGGAAATAAGTGAAATAAAAAGGAGGGTAAAAGGAAATGACGGATGTTTGAAAACCAAATGGCAACAGATATAGAGAAGGTTAAAAATTGTAAACAGAAGCATACAGAGTAAAACAATTTGGCGAAGGCCAACAAACATCCGAAGGGTCCAGAAGTCGACAACAAAAACATGTATATGACATGCATGGAAGAGATTTATGAATTCAACTTTTTGAAGGCAACTTAGATGGCGTTTTAGCTTGAAACGATCAAGCTTGATGACTAATTAGAAGAAAACCTGAAGATCTCATATGGCCAAGTCTGTGCATGCTAATGGAGTACAACATCAGACTTATGCCACCGAAGGTTTGGGTGTAATTGATTTGAATTTGACTTAGCTCCTCCAATAATACTATTTAAAGGATTATTGATAATTCTTTCATCCATACAGACTATCATTGTTGAGTATCAATTCCAGGTCTAAATAACCCTGTTATTTTTAGTTGTATTAAACCTATAT
Organism: Allium cepa; assembly: GCA_030765085.1. NCBI lineage: Eukaryota > Viridiplantae > Streptophyta > Magnoliopsida > Asparagales > Amaryllidaceae > Allium > Allium cepa. The sequence continues at coordinate 689,525,386 of CM060942.1, read as the reverse complement.
GAAGGTAATTCATTTTTGGATATTTGGCTTTTATTTTTTCTATTTTATTTTTATCAAAAAGGCTTATAGAAGTAAAATCTTCTTCTCCTTTTAATTCAACATTTCCTTGCATATGCTCAAATATATATGTATGTTGATTTAAAAATCTAGATTTAAAAGTCAAAGGTTTATAAATATCCTTTTTGTCTAAGTGAGGGATTGCCTCTTTTGATTTTTATAAATCTTCGTCAATGACCTCAAAATTTTCTCATATGCTATTTGTATTTGTGGGTTAGATGTTTCTTCAGATAGAAAAGTGTTCGTATATATATTCTATATTCTTGACATGATTCTGACCTTTTATTTCTTGATGATCGGGACGTAGAACCACTTAATGGAGTAAACGTATCACGATCATATATTTCTTCTTTTATAATAGGAAGATCTTCATATTTATGTAAAACAAGTAATCCTATTGGGTCTCCTTGCTCTATAATATAATTTTTATCTTCCATACTAGTACTTTTAAACAATATAGAAGCGTTATTTTTAGGAAGAGGTTCTATTAATCCATGAGTTATAAAAATATTTTCTTTAGTATGTTTAGGTATATTATAAATTTGCCAATAATATCCTAGTGGGATTTTTATTAGTAGATCTAAAAACACTTCACTTGTGAAGTATCTTCTTAATCTAGAGCATTTTACTGCATATAATGTATAATCGGGAGAATTGATTTTTTTTCTTTTTGGGGAGTAGCATATACAGTCAATGGAATAATTTTTATTTTATTATGTGTCTGATTGACTGTAATCATGTTTATTTAAAAATTATCAAAAGAATCATTAATTTCAGCTTCATTTTCAGTAGTGTCGGAATAAACTGATTCAATTTCATATACAGACGAATTAGCATCACTTGATATGTCTTCAATGGTGCCAACATGAATACCATATTCTTCGATATTTGATATTACAATATTTTGTATATTTGTAGGAAATTCATTAGCATAATGTCTTTCTTTGTTGCATTTAAAGCATTTGTAGCCTTTATGGAAATTTTTCTTTTTAATAAACTTTGCTTAGAAAACTTGTTTTCTTTTCTAAATTTTTTCTTATATTCTGGTCTCCATTTTTTCCTAGTGATTCGATATTTTGGTTTTGTTCTTCTTTTGAAATTTCTTGCCTTTTTACTTTCGAATTTAGATGAACATCTAAATTGTGTATTACTATCTTCAGTGTACTTTGTACAACAGGAAAATCCCAGCTTTAGGGTTTTAATTTTATTTTTCATTTGTTTGTGTGCACTTGCTTGCTTACAAACCCTTTCCATAGTATCCATACATGCCTTTTCTAATAAGCCCATGTTATGATTTTCATCGATATTGCTTTGTCTTAGAATGTCATATCTTTCTTGTATAATGTTTTTCTATGGATAAGGTATTTTTGTAAAAAAGCCTTTTACCCAAAACACTTTTTAGTCATTATTCTTTAAATGAAAAAGTAGGCCTATGTATTTGGCAGCAAATTCTTCTAACATACATATATCACATAATTGTATTTTTAATAATTGTTTTTCATAATTAGTATCTTCTAGGAATGTTTCCCCTATAAAGTTTGCTAGTAGTTATTTTAGTAATTCTCTAAGATCTTCTTGCTTAGATTGAATATTCCTAATTCTTTGTAATTGATTTGGACTTATCCTTTCAAGGTTCAGTAACCAAGCTAAAGCATCTCTTGTCCAATAATTGGTAATGTAATGTATGTATTCCATTACACACATATCCGGAGGTAATAAATAAATTGTTCTGCTTATACGTTGAAGCCATGTTATAATATATTTTCTCATTTTTCTATGTGGAAGTCTACCTATATTGAAAGTTAGGGTATATGCTGAAGAGGGTTGTTCATTATAAAAATCTTTTAACTGCTTTCAAGAAGAGTGAAACATGATCCAATATGATCTAGTACCATGCCTAAGCATTTCAGGGTAAGGATCAGTATGTGGACTATTATATGTGTTTTCTTCTTGTTTTTGATCTTTCATAATTATATCAGAGTTAAGATCGTTCATAACAGAAGCATTATTAGAGCACCTCTACTAGATCCAGCTTCATTATTGTTTATATTGTAAATAAGTCTATCTGATGTATCAGAATTATAACCAAATTCTATGGAATTTTCAGATTCTTGTTCAGAATCTTCAAATGAAGAATGTTCTTCATTTGCTTTATGTTTAAATAGTTTATCGTTGTTGAATGTTCTACATAATAAGAGTTAAGTTTTGTACTATCGTTTTCTCCTATAAGTTCTTTCTCTTGAAGAATAAGATAATTTTTATAGTAAGTGGGATCAATATCTTCAATATTTATTTTGTTATTTTCTTCAGAATTTAATTTGACCATTCAAACGATGTTAAGTGAATGTATTGTTGGTGTATTTCGACCAAATCCTAAGGCTACTGTTTGTTTTTGTAGTTTATTACTTATGTCTTTAACTTCTAATTTAATTTCTTGAAGTAGATCAATCATAAAATTATGAATCCCATTTTTTAGGGTTTCAAGAGTGGGGATATGAACAACGTGCTCATATTGTTCAGTATTTAGATCAAATTGTCACTTATGTGTTTCGAGAACAACAAGCTTATTATTTTCCATAACAGAGGATCTTTTGAACATAATTCAATTATGAGTTTTGACAAAACCTTTTCAATTAGATAAAAGTCTTAATTCGAACAACAAATCTTAATTCTCAAACCCATAGTTATTAGATTAGTTTTGACCCTGGATTAAGCGGCTAGACACGATCCTCCTTAATTCTTTCCTAGCATACCATGGTTTTATAGTAGGGTTAAGCCTCGAATTAACAACCACAAGCGTATACCGTCTCTTCGCTTAAGTAGAGCATAGTAATGATTCGTTTCCTACTCCAATGCGTAATAATCAATAACAATAGGTCATCGAAATGACTTTAAATTTGAAAAAAGTTTTATCTGCCACAAAATTTTTGCAGACTCATAACGAATCATGCTAAAAAGAATAGCTTAAGCTTTCATTTTTAAAAAATTAAGTTTTTGTACTCTTTTTTTTACTTCAACAGAATATATGTAAAACTATTTAAATTAGAAAATATAAAACAAGAATAACTTACCTAGTCTTAGTCAGGGTCTGATACCAAATTGAAGAACCAAATTTGAATGCAGAAAATAAAAATATAAGGAATCAAAATCTTCTTACAGAAACAGAAATTTTATTGATACACTAGATAATATTACAAACCTTTCTGATATAATGAAGAGAAGAAAGGATATGAAGAAATTTTTTTCTTATGATCTTTCTTCGGAGTAGAGTCCTCCTTTTATAGTGTCTTTTCTTCTTTATTTATTACTTCCTAGGCTTGATATCTATCCATTATAGAGATAATATGTGTCCCGTCTAGGTTGAGGATGTGTCCATTATTTTAATATTTGCAAAAGATAAGCTGGTAAGGCTAAGGGATTATGTGTCACCCTAGTGTAGAGGCTAGATTCTTTGTCCTTTTATTCTGAATAATGGTCCACCATGATTTAATTTTGAATTTCTAGATTAGCTAGAGATTCATCGTCAAAAGGGTCAATACCCATAGTATCTCTCATTATTGAATCTGTCTAAGTCTTTCCTTTTCTACATGCTCTTCAAAGTATTCTTCTTGAGCCATTGTGCCAACTGGGTCAATTTTGAGACCATCCAAAAATAGCTGAACCTTCGTTATTCTGTCTGTTGATGGTTCGAAAGCAGATAGGTAGTCTAACAGCAATATTGTTTTGCCTTCGCGGTGGAGTGTCATCCAACTTCGCCTTTGTTAATGGCCTCAGAGAATAATTCTTGTACTGCTAGGATTCTTTAACTTTTTCATTAAATTCTGTTCGATTGAATTTAGTGAATTCATGTTGGTGATTTTCTATTACTCTATGTGATTCCCATAATTTGATAGAGGGATAAAGACGTATGTACTATCTTTCTTCCCAAATGCTCCAAATTCTGAACATGAACATAGTAAAAAACCTGTTTGAATGCTTGGCAAGTTTTGTCGTACATATGTATGGAATATACCCTGAATATTCTTCAGGATGACTTGTGTTGACATAAATTTCATGCACCAAGCCTTTTTTGATATGTTTTTGATATTTTTGTATTTCAGAAAAACAGGCTATTATGCTTGTTCTTCTATTGTTATTGAGAATTAACTCTTCATTTTCTAGAAGTTTTATTAATTATGTGTCTTCTAACTTTTTGAAGAACAGAAGAAGATTACTTTCATCGATGAGACGTTGCTGATATAGAGAGATCATATCTTGAACTGTCATTTCAGCCTCCATCTCTTTGGTTTTGTGTTATCTATCTCATAAAGTCTAAGTAACTCTAGAAAGTATTGAATTCTTAGATTCACGAGATCAGATGTTTGCATTTGAGAAAATATTGTTTTCAAATGGCTATGTTCAGCCATGTTGTCAGTGAACAATTCTGCTTCTTTTAAATCTAGAGCTTCAGACCTAGATGTAAAAGAATGCTATGATAATTTAGACACTATTTTCTAGGTGTCTTGCAATTTTTTCTCTTTCTGGGATATCGTATGCTTTAATCCCAAATATGTTTTTTCTAGTTGAGTTAACAAGAAATCTGCGGCTCTATGGTCTGCAGATTGAATGGCTTTAAAGCATCCGTTGAAATTGTCATATAAGTTAGGATTTGATGCTTTCATCTCCAAATTGTACTAATCTTTGACCACAGCTTAAATGTACGGTCTTTGCACTCCTGTGGGAGCAACCGCTTTTCCATTTCTCGTTGGAACAAATTTCTGAGTTGTATTGGAAGGTGTTGTCTTGCCTTTGTTTGTTTGAGTGGCTATGGTCTATTGGACCTTTTCTTCGTTTATTCCTGTGGGAGCATTGGTTTCTTTGGATCCACGCGAAGATGAAGCCTCTTTGGAGGTTTACTTGGCCTTTTTGGATGATTTCACTTGTTGGAAATCTTCCTGCCTTTTCATAGTTTCTAATAATTCATTGATTCTTTTTATTTCGTCTTCATTCATTTTTCATAACATGGTAAGAAGATTAGCGGCAAAGTTAGTGTAGCCTGGAATGTATTTGACATCATAGTTATAGATTTCTAAATACATAGCTAATCTAATTCTCTGAAGATTTTCTTCTGGATTGTTTACAGTTTTCTTCTTTAAGAATTGTGCAACAGATTTGTTATCTGTTTCTATTACAAACTGTCTATGCATAAGATAAATTTATAAACCTTTGATTGCTAATTTAATAGCTAGTAATTCTTTGACTAGGTAGCATATTTAATTTGGGCTTTGCTAAATTTTCCAGAGGAATATGCTACAACTACCTTTTGTTTAGCAATTAATACTCCTGCCCAAAAGTTATCAGAAGCATTAGTTTGTAGTGTAAGTAATTCTTCATCTGAAGGAAAATAGAGGATCTTTGATCCTTTATTAGGTCTTTAATTTTTCGTATTTCTTCTTCTTCTTGCTGCTGTAAGGTAATAGGAATTTTGTATGTGTTCCATCTTCTTGGTTGTTCTCCATTATGTTGTTTATATTTTGCTTGTTCATCTGTGAGCTTTTTTTAAATTGGGTCTTAGCTGATAAATTAGGAATAAATTTTCTACTGTAGTTTAATAATCCTAAGAAACTTTGGAGTTCTTTTAATGTTTTAAATATATTGGGAAAATATTTAATTTTAGTGTAAATGTGTTGTTGTAATTATATTTGTCCATTTTTAATTCTTTTTCCAAGAATATCAATTTCTTTTCTAAGTAACTAAATTTTTTTAGGACTTGGAATAACACCTTTTTGAAGTAATATTTGTACTACTGTTAGAAGATGTTGTTATGTCCTTCCGTAGAATTAGAGAAAACAAGGATGTCATCTATATAGACAGTTACAAAAGGTAAATGTCCAAACATAGAATTCATCCATTTTTGAAATACTTATGTGCGTTTTTTAATCCAAAAGGCATAACTAACTATTCAAAATGTCCTTGTGGGCAACTAAAGGCAGTTAATTTTATGGATTGTTTATCAACAAGTTTTAATTGCCAAAAACCCGATTTTGCATCAAATTTACTATAATATTTTGCTCCTTGGATTTGTTTTGTTAGATGCTCAGCAGAAGGAATAAAATATCCATCAAATTTTGTATAGCTATTAAGTTTTCTATAGTTTATTACCATTCTTGCTTTTCCCATTTAATTTCAGCATGATTTCTCACTAAGAAAGCTGAGGATGAGTGGGTACTGAAACTTTTCTGTATTAATTTTAAATTTAATAGGTCTTTTATTTGTTTTGCAAATTCTTCTTTGTCCGTTGGCGATACCATGATACTGTTAACTCGGACTTTGGCATCTTTGTATTGTTTCATCAATTCAATTTTACAACACCATGGTGCTTTATCAAACCATTTTAATGGATTTTCTGAATAAAGGGGTCTAACATATTATGTACTAATATTTCAAATTCGTTTTTAGTTGGTATATTATATGTACAAATTTTTGGTTGTATTATTTTTGGTGTTCTTACATTTTCAATTAATGTAACAGGTTTTTCACCACGCTTTGCTGCTAGAATATAATGTGGTGCAACTGTAGCGGGTAGCGTTACTCGAGGTATAAAAACGCCATCTAATTCAAAATAATATTTGCTGAATGGAGGGAGATGTCGTAAATTGTCCATTCCAAGGATGCAATCACTACCAAATTCCTTTGGTAGTAATGCAAAGTCAAAGTTGTATGTTTTGTTATTTCCATGTATATCAGGTGTTTGTACCAGTAAGTTTTTTGCTTTATGAGTAACAGGGACTTGTCTTTCCATAAAATCATTTAGCATTTCTTTTTTGTCTAAGGGCACCCAGAGTTGCTGGGGAATAAAATTTCTTATAGTAAACTAGCTTTAGCACCAAAGTCCAGTAACGCATGCACCGTGAACTCTTGATATTCAGGGATGCATATCGTTATTGGAAGATATATATGTAACTATGCCTTTCTTTTAAGATCTATGGATCTAATCATGATGTTTTATATTTTTTGTAGGAACCTTTATAACCATTTGGTTTGATTCCTGTTCTTTTTGTTTTCCAAGTATTCTCATTGTTCTTCCTTCTACTGGATTTTCTTGTTTAAAGCTCATACGATGACTGATACTTTTTAATATATCAGGAGTTAATTCAACTTCAGACATTTTATTGTACGATTGAGTTCTTTTTAATGTGTTGGGTGAATTTGTATTTTCTTCATTGTTTTTGGTTATGGTGGAAATGGTATTTCCTGATGCTATAAAATATTCTGTAGGTAATTGTATTTTCGGTTTAAGTGATTTTACAAAAACTTGAATTTCATTATCGAATTTGAAATGTATTATATCGATCAATCTAGGTCAGATTGTTTTTCCTAACCCGACTTCGTATAGTTTGATAAATTGTTTGGGTGTAATTGATTTGAATGTAGCAGTATCATTTAAAGCCATATGATGTTCCCATTGTATGCCAAGAACTTTAGATCTTGATAGAAGTTCTATATTTTGTAGATTTACAGATAATGTACAAGCCTTTTCTATATTTTGATCATCAAGACTTATACAAAAATCCGAATGTATTTTTACTCCAAATAATCTATTTGCTAAATTTGACTTAGCTCCTCCAATAATATATTTAAAGGATTATTGATAATTCTTTCATCCATACAGACTATCATTATTGGAGTATCAATTCCCAATCTAAATAACCCTGTTATCTTTAGTTGTATTAAACCTATATGAAGGTATTTCATTTTTGGATATTTGGCTTTTAGTTTTTCTATTTTATTTTTATTCAAAAGGCTTATAGAAGTAAAATCTTCTTCTCCTTTTAATTCTGCATTTCCTTGCATACGTTCAAATATATATGTATGTTGATTTAAAAATCTAGATTTCAAAGTCAAAGGTTTACAAATATCCTTTTTGTCCGAGTGAGGGATTGCCTCTTTTAATTTTTCTAAATCTTCGCCAGTGACCTTAAATTGTTCTCCTGTGCTATCTTGTATTTGTGGCTTAGATGTTTCTTCAGATAGAAAAGTGTTCATATATATTCTATATACTTGATATGATTCTGACTCTTTATTTCTTAATGATCAGGATGTAGAACCACTTAATGGAGTAAACGTATACCGAACATATATTTCTTCTTTTATAATTGGAAAATCTTCATATTTATGTAAAACAAGTAATCCTATTGGGTCTCCTTGCTCTATATTATAATCTTTATCTTCCATACTAGTACTTTTAAATAGTATAGAAGCATTATTTTTAGAAAGAGGTTCTATTAATCCATGAGTTATAAAAATATTTTCTTTAGTATGTTTAGGTATATTATAAATTTACCCGTAATAACCTAGTGGGATTTTTATTAGTAGATCTAAAAATACTTCAGTTGCGAAGTATCTTCTTAATCTAGAGCATTTTACTGCATATAATGTATAACTTGGAGATTTTTTTTTTCTTTTTAGGGAGTATAACATATATAGTCAACAGAATAATTTTTATTAGATTATGTTTCTGATTGATCGTAATCATGTTTATTTTAAAATTATTAAAAGAATCATTAATTTCATCTTCATCTTCAGTAGTGTCGGAATAAACTGATTCAATTTCATATACAGACGAATTGGCATCATTAGGTATGTCTTCAATGGTGCCAACATGAATATCGTATTCTTCGATATTTGATATTATAATATTTTGTACATTTGTAGGACATTCATTAGCATAATGTCCTCCTTTGTTGCATTTAAAGCATTTGCATCCTTTACGAAAAAATTTCTTTTTAATAAACTTTTTCTTAGAAAACTTGTTTTATTTTCTAAATTTTTTCTTATATTCTGGTCTCCATTTTTTCCTACTGATTAATATTTTGGTTTTGTCTTCTTTTGAAATTTCTTGTCTTTTTTCTTTGGAATTCAGGTGAACAACCAAATTATGTATTGATATCTTCAGTGTACTTTGTACAACAAGAAAATCCTAGTTTTGAGTTTTTAATTTTATTTTTCATTTGCTTGTGCGCGCTTGTTTGCTCACAAACCTTTTCCATAGTATCCATACATGCCTTTTTTAATAAACCTGTGTTATGATTTTAATCGGTATTGCTTTGTCTTAGAATGTCATATCTTTCTTGTATAATGTTTTTCCATCGATAAGGTATTTTTGCAAAAAAGCCTTTTACGCAAAAACACTTTTTGGTCATTATTCTTTAAATGAAAAAGTAGGCCTATGTATTTGGCAGCTAATTCTTCTAACATACATATATCACATAATTGTACTTTTAATAATTGTTTTTCAACTCTCCTTTTACATCCCTTTTTTCCTCCAGACTCTTTTTTCCTAATTCCCTATTGCTTTCTCTTCCTCCTCCAACGCCTTCTTCTCCTTCCTCGATCTCGCCTAACCTAATCAAGCCCACCGATTCACTCGCCTAGGTTTAAAATGTAAGTGAACCCATGAACCCGTGACTCAACGGATGCAATTATGAGAGGAAGTCATACATATTTGGTATAGATTATAAGGTCAGAAACTTGGATTAAGGACAAATTGATGGTGGTGGAGATTGGAAATGGGTCTAGAACTCGAGTTCGAATTTAAAGAAGAAGCTTTTGTTGCTTCGAAGCTTTCGGTTGGGCAAAGAGCAAAAGAAAAAGGGTTTAAGTGCTGGGAAGGTAAAGTTAAGAGAGGAAGGAATGAGGTGCAAGTTTTTATATGGGTGGTGAAGAAGGGAAGGAATGTTGGTCACGCCAAGTGACTCGATAATGAGATTGAAAAGGGATGGCCTTAAGGTTCATCGACCCTTATCCACACATGCTCACTAAGGGATTGGTATACCGAACGCTGATCCTTCCTAAAAAAACATAAAAAATGTATATGTAATATGAAAAAGAAAGGGAAGGGGAGATATGCATGAATGATGGAAATAAGTGAAATAAAAAGGAGGGTAAAAGGAAATGATGGATGTTTGAAAATCGAATGGAAACAGATATAGCGAAGGTTAAAATTGTAAATGGAAGTATACAGAGTAAAACAACTTTGCGAAGACCAACAAACGTCCGAACGGGTCTGGATGTCGACAACAGAAATATGTATATGACGTGCACGGAGGATATTTATGAATTCAACTTTTTGAAGGTAACTTTGATGGCATTTTAACTTGAAACGATCAAGCTTGATGTCTAATTAGAAGAAAACTTGAAGATCTCATATGGCTAAGTCTGTGCATACTAATGGAGTACAACATCAGACTTGTACCATTTAAGGTTAATAAAGGAAAAGTAATAAACTAGGAAGCCGGATAGACTTACTCTCAAGAACATGGGTGTTTCCAATTCAAAGCATGTCATGTTATTCACAAGACGTACTTTAGGGGGCAATTGTTACTTGATGCCTTGACCCGGCTACATAGGGCTGATTACGAAGGCTAGACTTGACTGCTGACGGGAAAGATGACCATGAGACAATAACCACATAACTAAAATATAATGTCCGGGCAGTCGTATCAAGCCCAGGATGAATAAAGTTTATAGGTAGATGATGTAGGATGTCATATGATGGGATTTATTCTGGTTGGAATAGGTATCGGCATGATTTTTGGTCAAATAGGATGAAATATGAATGGATCGGTATATGTGTGTATGGTAATGGGTTGGCGTAATATGTGCGGAGGATATGGTTCAGCATAACGGCAGGAAGACATAAGGATTAGCATAGTTATTTGGCATGACAGTCGGTTTAGGTAAGAATGTAGAGCGATCGGCACGGCCTATAAAGCTAAAGGGAACGATGATACGTGCTTGTTAGAATGGATTAGTATGACTACCTAGTGTGATATGGGTCGGCATATTACACTACAGAGATAGGGGTCGGCATGAACCCTAGTCAAATTGGATGAGATGTGGACAGATCGGTGTTTGTACCAAAATTGAGCACAACACTCTTCGGATGATTTTCAAGAGATAAAATAAAGAAAGTAAATGTAAAATAAGGCAGATCTAACAAACACACCAATTAACGTATATGAAAAAGTGCTAAAACACACGAATTTAGAGTGGTTCGACGTACGGTATATATTCACTATGGAATGATTGACGTTTATTTATTATAACTCACTAGTTACAAAAGATTTACAATAGGACAATCGAAGCACAATAGCAATTTTGGCAGAGCATCGGCGTAGACAGGCCAAAAAAAATCCATTTTCTATAGGTCCAGGGTCATTATTTATAGGTGTAGGCAGCAAATATCTCACCAGAATCTCGAAGGAATTCTTCTCTCACGTGGGTGGGCCAACGAGATGGAGTTCAGGTGATTTCGACTCGATATCAAAGCAATACGAATGGTATTTGTATCGACCAAGAATTGATGCTTTTTGGCTGAAATTGATCTGGTACATTCTTGATGTTGTAGGCAAGCTCCTGTGAAAATTGAAAGTTGGATTTTCAGTGTGCTGTTGAACTCGTATCGATACGATTCGTATCATTTTGGGCAACTCTTTTCGTATCGATGCTCCATGCTCTACTTCGTGTCGATGATTTGATGACTGCTTTGTATCGATTATGTGAAGCTGGTTTGTATCGATGGATTGCGTCAATTCGTATCGATGCTTTTAGGTGCTACTTCATATCGATCATTTAGGGAACCGATATGAACTACCTTCTTTGATGGATACGAGGTGGAGAAAGTATGATGGATATGAAGTGGAATAAATATGATGGATACAAAGTGGGATAAATGTGATGGATACGAAGTTGATCAGTTATTGATGGATACGAACCGATGCTCACTCTTGATTTTTATCGATCCATATCTTGAGCATACGAACTCCGGTTGACAGAAAAATTGGAATGTTGGATCTCATAGCTTTACATATAATGTCTTGTCAATTGTATTCGGATTAGGACTCAAAAAAAATTCGCCAGTATCCGTAGTGAACCTATGTATAACCGATCTTCGGGACGGACTGTCAATGATTTCTAGTTGAGTTCCTATTGTCACGGTCTTGACAAAATGTAAGGTAACATTTGCCCCCTAAAGTACGTCTTGTGTGAACATGACATGTTTTGAAAAGATGCAATATTCATTTTGAAGAAGTTCTATCTGATTCGTTGAGTATTTGTTGTCTTTTTGTCAAAATATGTAACTTTTGATTGATCTTCAGTGATGTAGATGTAGAACTATTGATTGTCAATGATCATGCAGTGTATTGTTGTAACTGAGTGTTGTGCATTGGCGATTTGTTGTTCATCATTCTGATCATCACCAGGAAAGTTGTCAATTCCTGTTAACTTCAAAAATTGAATGTTAGTTTAGCATACGTGCACATACGTTGACCTAACTCCCGTTCATGTTTGCACGTTTGTGGGTCGTTATCAAGTTCTTTTGATCGAGTGCCATATCAATCCTCTCCTCGATTGATGTGAAATTCGAGTTCCAACAACAGTCAATGGTTGTTTTTGATCCATTTCTTTCTATCGATCCTCTCCTGGATCGATCTAGGTGCATTAAGATAGACTTCGTATCGATGGTTATCGATACGAGATGGGCTTACATAAGGCGTGCTTCGCATTGACGAATACAAAATTTACAAGGCTTAACTCATGGATAGCTTCGCGGAGGATATGCCTTCTCTTATTCCTTTGTTCAAGAAGGATTCCTTATTGTGGATAATCTTTGATAGGAGTCATCCATGACTCCTTTTTGGGCTCTATCTCTAAGATCCAGTCGATCTTCATTTGTCAGTGCTTGGAATAGTAATTATTTTAACTGGGACAAGTCTGTTTGTCGTGCATCCCCAGTACTGGCTAGTTTGGCATGTGACTCGGCTTTTTCATTTTGTTCTTCGAGGATGCGTGTAATGGTGTAATACTCGAAGTCGACTAGTAGCTCTTGGACCTAGCTAAGATAAGTAGCAAGACGTTGCTCCCTAGTCAGATAATCTTCCCTAACTTGGCATACTACTTGTGATGACCCGGGATTTTAAAGCAATAATCTGTAATAAAAATTAAATTGATTTGATAATCTTTGTAATAAGATTTGAATTAATTTAATAATTTAATAAATAAATAGTAAATTGATAGATTTTATCTTTTTAAATCTAACATTTGTTTTATATTTATAATATATATAGAATATTGTATATATTGTAAATAGATGTTGTTTAAAATTTAATTAATAAATAAATCCTGTTTTCTATAAAATATGTATCTTTAGTAAAATTAGAAATTATGATTTTATTTAAAATTTAAACTTTTTAAAAGCTATTTGATAAATAAAATATGTTTTTAAATACTTAAGATAAATATTAAATGATTTAAAATATGTGTAACTCAAGTTTAAAATTTAAATAAATAGCAATAAGGTTATTTTGATTTTCTTTCAAATATAATGTGATAAATAAATAATTTATGAATAAAGAAATAATTTCTTTTTATAAGTTATTTATGGTTATGAAGTAATGTTATTTCTAAAAATATAATAATGCATCGTTTTAACAAATAATTTTTTAATAAAAATAATTGTTCCTCAAAAATTTAAATTGTGTAGTTATATTTGTAAATAAACTAGATTTCAAAATTTATTTTGAAACATGAATTCAAAGTTTTAAATTTAAAGTATAAATGTTTTTAATTTATCTTGATTTTGAAATATTTGTATAAGTTTAATTTTATAAATATAGTTTGATTTATTTTATTTTAAAATCTATATACATGTAAATAAATGCATGTTAACAAATTAACTAAACTATCTTATATTAAACATCTAACTTAAAATTCAAGTTAACTAAATATATAGCTTATTAACATTCAAAAGTATAATTAATTAAATTATGAGACATGTGTTAACATATGGATTAATTAAACAACAAGTGTTAACATATTAAGTCATTTAAATACATATGTAAATTAATGAATAAAAGTATATGACAAGTGTCATTCAAATTTTTTATCTTTTCTTTTATTTTGTTAAGATAATTTCGGCCTAATACATATACTTTTCTCAATCCATTTCTTTTCAAAATAAAAAGCTTAGTGAATCAAGGAAAAACAAAATCTGAAAACCCTTTCTTTGAAACCCAAAATCAAAGATCAAGCATGAAAACCCTCCACATTTTCAAATCTATTCAAAAGCAATTGCATATTTCAAACTGTAATCAATTCACTCATATCAAATTCAAAGCCTATCAACTAATTTTCAAAGTAAACCTGTAAATCGTTACCTTGAACCCATCTTCAAACTTTGTAAATCTGAATCCTGTAGTAGCCTTTGCATGCAAGTAGAAAGCATCTGCAAGCATTCATTACCCTCAAATCTGTTAAACACTTTCCAAAAACAAAATCATCTTCAAAAGCCTCCACATCTTCAAGTTTAAAAGCAAATATGTCACCGCCTTAAAAACTGAATCCCGCCTGCAGTATTTTTTCAAAAATCTGAGATCTGCTCTCAAGCAAACAACTGCATGCCTGATGCAAGACAAAATGCATGTAGTTTATTTTTAAAAAATCAAGTCTCAAAGCTTCAACAACTCAGTTTTAAAAGCACTCAAGTTTTAATCAAAAATAGAAGAATTGCATATTTCCAGTTTTGAAGCACCTGGTCTTTTTCAAATTTATGCTCTATCCATCATACAGGTGAGTAACATTCTGTTTTTAAAGTTTAAATTTTTAAATAAGTTGCATGATTAAATCCCTGTGATAAAATGTGTTGAATGTGTACTTGAATACATTATGCTGTGACTATGTATGTTTGTGATTCCTAAAGGATACTCTCTCATTTTATATAGATCATGTGTTCAGGTTCTTCTTTTATAATCCAAACATATAGATTTACACCTCTGATTCAATTTAGATATAATCAAACTTATTTGTTTAAGATAAGTTTTAGTTTAAAATTTTTAGTTAAATTAAAATAACCTGTAGACATCTCTGTAAACCAGAGTTTGATTAATCAAGTTTAAAAATGTGGAAATTTAAATTGAACAAATTATGAATTCAGTATTAGGAATTAAATAGCTAGATCAAAACCTGATTTTTGGAACAAAAATTAGGATTTTTAGTGGAGGGGTTGTGGTGTTATCCCGTGTTGAACTGTATAGGGGGAATTTGGGTTTTTGTGTGATCTAAGAAATTTGAGGAGTCGGGATTCATCTGGGAGATGGAGGAGTTGTCGTTGATATCAGGAAAAATATTTTAGGGTGTTGCAATTCAACGTGGTGGTTGTGGTGATGTAAATTCAGGAAGAACCCTAGTTTTGTTTGAGCATTTTGTTGTGGTCAATACTTCCTTCAAAGGAGACCGAGTGTAATGGGGTTTTGGGAGGAGATTGCTGAGGTATAGGCGAAACTGTTTCCGAAGATGGAAGGCCTTCGATGGTCGGAGCACTGTGGGAAGAGGGTTGACAGGTTTTAGGGGGGGTTTTTGAATGTCTGGTTCCAGGTTCTGCAATTTAACTCGAATCTGATTTTGGTTGTGGGGTGAAGAACAGATGGTGGTGGTTGATTATAGGTTTGGTCGTCGTTTTGGTGAGACCACCGGAGGTGGCAGATGATGATCGTAGGCACGGTGCATGTGCACCGTGCAAATTTTAATTCCTGATGGTGTACTGGGTAGGAGCAGAGGAGAGGTCTCGAGATTAACTCGAGTAAATCTGAATATGACTCGAAGCATTGGGCTTGTTGACTCGAAGTGAAATGGAGTGAGCCCGGGAATATGTTATATTACAGTTTCCTGTAGAAACTGTCTGCAGTTTTAAATTTTAAATCAAAATTTAATTGAATAAATTATTATGTTAAGATTTAAACAAAGTTTAAATATGCAGTTAGAATCATAGCTCTAAAAGATTTTGAAAATCTTATAAGTTTCAGATTTGAAGATGTTTCAGTTTTTAAAATAAAAAAATAAGAAGAAAGAAAGAAACCTGACAGTTCCTTTTCTGAAAATAAAATTTTCATTTGAACCTGAAACAAAAATTTAAATAGCAAATTTGAATTTGAATTTAAGTCTTGTTCTTAAGGTTTTTGAATCTTCAGTTTCTTTTTAAAATGAAATTTGAATCTTGAATAAAGCAGTTTTAAATGAAGGTTTAAATCAAAAGTTTGATGCAGGTTTAAATTCAAATAATTTAAATAAGCAATGGTTCCAAGATTTTGAATTTAAAAATCTGGATATTTAAATAAGTTTAAAATTTGAATGTTTTTCAAACAAGTTTAAATTTAAATTGTTTATTAGAAGCAAATATGTTTTCAAACATTTAATTTGATTTTCTTTTTAAATGAAATCATTATAAATGATTTATAAAGGAAGTTAAATGATTGTTAACTTGAATTTGAAATTTAAATAACAATGTATTCTAAACTTAATTTTTAATTAAAATAAGTATATTAAGATTTATCTTCTATAAGTTTAATTTTAAGTAATAAATGTTATTTACATTTATTTTAAAGAATAATAAATGAAATTTGAATTGGTTAATTCTTAATATCATTTTGAATTTTAGATTCAAAATGAAATTTGAATTTAAATTTTTAAAATGTTCTAAGTACATTTTAATATTAATACAATTATTAATAAGGAATAGGTTATCTTAGAAATTATTAAGATAAATATATAATTAAATAAATTGGATAATTAAGGAATAACTTATTTATTTAATTTATTTAATTAATAATTTGGATTAATTTAAATTAGAGATTTATTAAGAAGAAATTAAAGAAAATTAATTAAAGAATTAAAAATAGTTAATGATGGTCATTAACTAAGGTTTATTTAGTAATTAATTAATATGATTAATTTTTAATAATTAATTAGATTGATTAATTAATGATAATAAATTATGAAATTTATTTAAGTTAATTACTTAAATAAAAGTAATTAAGACATTAATTACTTAATGTAATTGATGAGTTTATTGAGATTAGTTTAGATTAATTAATTAAGTTTAATTAATTTTAAACATTTGATTTGATAATAATTACCTTATGTAATTAATGGAATTACTCAGTTAAGTAATTAGAGATAATTACAGGATGTAATTAGTGGACAGTGTTAGAATTGTGAATGTAATTTGGATTAAATTATCTTGTATAATTAATCAAGAGATTAATTAAGAAATTAATTAAAGGGTAATTAATTTGATAAGTAATTAAGGGTAGTTAATTACAGAATAAGATTAATCAAAGGTGATTAATAATTGTGGATTAAGTGAGATTAATTACTGAAAGTAATTAATTTAATGAAGTAATTAATTAAGATTCATTAATTAATATAATTAATGATGTGATTAAGATTAATTAATTAAAATTAATTAATCAATAATAAATGATTAACTATAATTAATTAACTGTAAT
Source organism: Allium cepa (assembly GCA_030765085.1). NCBI lineage: Eukaryota > Viridiplantae > Streptophyta > Magnoliopsida > Asparagales > Amaryllidaceae > Allium > Allium cepa. Next base: position 689,508,005 of record CM060942.1, on the reverse strand, counting down.
TAATTAAGGTTAAATATAATTAATTATAGTTAATTAATGAAGTAATTAAAGGTTAATTACTGTATTTGGTTTAGGGTAATTAATTTTGTGGAATTAATTAAAGTATAATTAATAAGGATTGATTAATTAAGATGATAAAATCAGAGGTTAATTAATTAATAAATTTGTAATTAATTAATGATAATGTAAGCAATATTTATATTGAGGTAAAAATTAATTTAATTCATTTTAAATTAATTAAAGATAATGTAAATAATTTAATTCATTTTAAATTAATTATAGATAGTATGATTTTAAATCATTGCTTATGAATGGTTGTTATTGGTTGCTTTGAATGGTTTTGAATCTCAGCTATGAGATTAATATTGTTGAGTGATATGGATGTATTGGTTGCATTGTGATGATGATATTGATTATCTTTGATAATGATAAATGGGGATTATCTATTGTTATGACAATGATAATTATCTGTTGTGAATCTATGAGTTATCTATCTGTGTGTATATAGATAATGTTATTAAACTGTTTTAAACTCTAAAACAACTTGGACCTAAAAGACACGCTTTGGATTTCGATGAGACCAGGATCGGGCTTCCAAATTTGGATATCCGAAAACCACATCGATCCAAATTAACGATAGGTCATGAGTCTTATGTGAAGAGTGAAGACTCGAGTTGTAAGGGCTATACGTCAGTATAACTCTGTGGGTGATTCCGTAATGAGTTTGACGGAATAGTACTTATAGATTCGAGATGGAGATTCAGAGTGCAAGGGTTATCGTCGTTAACTCTGTGGGTGATTCCGTAATGAGTGTAACGAGATAATGCCTTCGGTTTCGTTCGAACCCGGAACGAACTTGTATGGATTGAATGCTTTCAGAACATCGTCAGGTGGACGATGAGCATTCTAAGATAATGTGTCCTCTAAAGGTAATCGTAGCCTCAAGCCTCATCAACCGGGAATGGCTAAAACAGGGGAGGTGCAGCAAGGCTTCGTGGGTAGCACCCACTGGAGACCAAGATTGATCCCTGTCTAGAGGTCCCTTTATATTCGGCTTAGTGGGCAGTTGAATATGCGCGCCAACTGCGGGGTTGTCTTGTTCGGAACTGTTCAGTAAGGAATGAGTCCGGCCTTGTGTTGCAGGGGAGTGGGAGTACTCCTCGGTACGTTGATCTAGTCCACGTACTGTGACGGGCGGTACCCCAGTAGCCCTGCCATTGTATGTGATGCAGCAGGGCATATGGAAATTCAAAAGTTAAACCATATTAAGTCGTACACGAGTCTATGGTGTAACTTGATGAGTCGTCCACGACTCAAAGGGATGAGTCGTTTCCGACTTAAGGGGTTACAAGGGGGAGATAACATAAGTCGCATAAAGAAGGTATCGGATTTGAGTCGGTCGCGAGTCAATGATGGCATGAGTCGGTTACGAGCTAAGGAAAGATGGCAGCGACCTAAGGAGATGAGTCGTTTCCGAGATAACCAACTATCAGAAGGAGACTGTGCCGAGTCAACGAGTCACGACTTAATTGAGTCGGCAGGAGTTAACTCGCTTGAAGAAGATATGCCGAAGGAAGGCTATGAGTCGGTGAAGTCTTGAGTCGTTTTCTCTCTAAGTCGTCATGTGTTAAGTCGGTAAGTAATGAGTCGTATGAGCAGATGTAGTTGTTGGCCTTGAGTCGTGTACCTTGTGTGTTTGTTAAGTCGTTTGTACTGCGCTGTGTGAAAGGAGTTGGGTCGCTGTTGTAATGAGTCGGCAACGACTTATGATGAGTCGGAACCTATGAGTCGGCAACGACTTAAGGTGCCGGGTCAGAAAACTCTATAAATAGCGTGTGTGTTGTCATTTTTGAGTTAGTTGATTTTTGAATAAAATTTCTTGTTGATTGCTTTGTGCTTTCTTCTCCAATTGGTAGTTGAGTGTAACCTCCTATCTCCACTTACGTCATTCGAGTGCGCTCGAATCCACGTTTGTTGAAGCCGATTCACGGAATCTAGTGCGCTAGATCAACGTGCGAAGAATCGTAGATCTTGGAACACGGTATAGTGCGCTATCAACGTGTTTGAGATAGCTAGAGTTCGGTATCTTTGGATCAACGAACTTGGGCATTTTGGTATCTTCAACTCACCGATTGCTACATTTCATTGATTGAAGTTTGTTTGAATAATCCGCTGCGTCATTTATTTGGTATCAGAGCCATACTTAGCCAATCATAGCTAAGTTGATTCTTGGAGCCAAGTTTTTGAAGTTTTTGAAGTTTTTGAAGTTTGAAGGAGTTCATTGTGTTCTTGTTGAATTGGTAACAACATTAGGGTGTTTGATCCATTTCATTTTGGATCAAAGTGTTGGAAGGTGTTTGAAGTTGACTTAGGCCGTGTATACTATTGAGGTAGCCGAGCCTAGGGAGGATCATTGGAAAGCTTGTTCGAGCTAAAGAAGTGTTGAACCGTGCCTTGTGCTTGAATTGGAGGCGACCTCACTTGAGCCGTTTCATATTACCGAGACAAGTGGAGGCCGAGACAAATTGTAGCCGAGTCATTGTTGAGCCGTGACTTGTTCTTTGTTGAAGCTTTGAATTTTTGTGTTCGAATTGTTGAAGTGTTTGTGAGAGCTTTTCAATCATGCCACCAAGGAGAGCTAATCGTCATCAAAACGTTGAAGCTTTGTATCGTAGAGAAGAAGCTGAACTTATGGAACAACGTATTAATGAAAAGTTTGATGAAGGCATTGGTAAATTGGAGAGATTGATGAATGATTTGAATCAAAGGAGGAGATCACCAAACTCGAACCATGGAGGAAACCGAGTTTCGCCATCGGTTACGGAAGCGAGGAGGGTATCGCCACATTCTTGTAGAGATAGAAGAGAAACATCAATTTCATCACGAAGAGATCATCATGACTATGCACATGAAGAGAGGAGAAGTCAACGTGAATTTGACAATGAAGCATATAGAGATGAAGAGAGACATAGTCAAAGAAGCATGCATGAACGAAGGGATGATAATGGTCGAGATCGATGTAGACGTACTTTTGATTTTGTTGAAGAGGGTGACAGAGCTAGTATTCATTATCGAGATCGAGACCAAGTTCGGAATTCTTATCGGGATGTTGAAGATGATCGTCGATGGGAATCGGGTATGAAGATGGAAATTCCGGAGTTTAAAGGCGGGATGGTTGCTGAGGAGTTCTTAGACTGGTTGTCTAATGTGGAGGAAATCTTTGATTTCAAGGAGGTGCCGGAGAATAGAAGGGTGAAGTTAGTTGCTACAAGGCTGAGGGGGAGAGCTTTGGCATGGTGGCAGCAAACTAAACTTACTCGAGAACGAATGGGGAAGTCAAAGATAGAATCGTGGGATAAGATGAAAAAGTTGATGAGATCTACTTTCTTACCTTACAACTACCAATCACTTATGTACCAGAGGTTGCAGAATCTGAGGCAAGGGACAAAATCAGTTAGTGATTATGCTGATGAATTTTACCAACTCATTGCCAGGAATGATATTATGGAAACGGAAGAACAGCTAACCGCTAGATTTATTGGGGGATTGAGAATGCAGATCCAGGATATGGTTAATATGTTTGATCCTAGATCCGTTGCAGAAGCACATCAGAAAGCGTTAGCTTGGGAGAAACAAGGAAGGCGTGGAGGTGGTGTGTTTACTAATTCCAATAATCAAGCAAGGGGTGTTGGTGGAAGTTCTAATGTTCCTAAACCTGTTTCAAAGCCAGTGGTGAAGGAGGCTGAGAAGGCGAAGGTTAGCAGTGGGTTCAAATGTTATAATTGTCAGGAGTTGGGTCACAAAAGTAATGAATGTCCGAAGCCGAAGAAGAGAACCATGGTTGCAGAAGTTGAGGAGGATGATGGTGAGGAGGCAGAATGTTCAAATACACCTTATGTTGAGGAGGAAGAAGAATTGTTTGGAGATGAAGGTTGTAATCTTATGTTGAGGAGAAGTTGTTTGACACCAAAGCAAGAGGAGGATTGTAGTTGGTTGAGAAGCAATATTTTTCAGTCGACATGCACTATTCTTGGGAAAGTTTGCAAGTTCGTTATTGATGCGGGAAGTTGTGATAATATTATTTCTACAGAGGCTGTGAGGAAATTGAACTTGAAGACTGAGAAGCATCCTAAACCATACAAGCTAGCATGGTTAAGGAAGGGTGGTGAAGTAAAAGTGTGTCGAAGAGCTTGTGTGAATTTTTCGATTGGGAAGAAGTATAAAGATGAAATTTGGTGTGATGTCGTAGATATGGATGTTTGTCACTTATTGTTGGGCAGACCATGGCAGTTTGATAGAGCAGTTCAGCATGACGGTCGTGCCAACAGTTACAGTTTCATGTTCGAGGGTACTAAAATCACTTTGGTTCCTAAGAAGCAACAGCAGAAGGAGAGCAAGCTAGAAGAGATTGAGGAATTGAAAACTCTGTTGACTTTGAAGGAGTTTGTTAAAGAAGTGGAGGAAGAACCGGAAGTGTTTTTGTTGATTGGGAGAGAGAGTAGTGAAGAAGTTGAAATTCCAGAAGCAGCAAAGCCAATTTTGAAAGAATTCGAAGATGTCTTTCCAGAGGAGTTGCCTAAGGAATTACCGCCACTTAGAGACATTCAACATCAAATTGATCTTGTTCCAGGAGCAGTGTTACCACATCGACCACATTACCGAATGAGTCCGAAGGAACATGAAGAGTTACGAAGGCAGGTGGAAGAGTTGTTGGAACAGGGACGTGTTCAGGAAAGCTTGAGTCCTTGTGCCGTGCCAGCATTATTAGTACCAAAGAAGGACGGAACATGGAGGATGTGCACAGATAGTAGAGCTTTGAATAAGATTACTGTTCGTTATAGATTTCCTATGCCAAGGTTGGATGACTTGCTAGATCAGTTGAGTGGGGCAACTATATTTTCGAAGATTGATTTGAAGAGTGGTTATCATCAAATTCGAATCAGACCTGGAGACGAATGGAAGACAGCTTTCAAGACGAGAGAGGGGTTATACGAATGGTTGGTTATGCCATTTGGTTTGTCAAATGCACCTAGTACATTCATGCGGGTGATGAATCAAATCTTTAGAACATTCATTGGGAAGTTCGTCGTGGTTTATTTCGATGATATTCTTATTTACAGCAGGAGTATGGAGGAGCATGTTCTACATTTGAGGGAAGTGTTGATTATTCTTCGTGAAGAACAATTTTATGCTGCTACAAAGAAATGTGTGTTTATGACACATACTGTTTTATTCCTGGGTTATGTTGTTTCAGGGGAAGGTATTCAAGTTGACCAGAGTAAAGTTGAGGCAGTCAGGAATTGGCCTCAGCCAAAGACAATTACGGAAGTGAGAAGTTTTCATGGGCTAGCGTCATTCTACCGAAGATTCATTCCACACTTCAGTAGCGTGATGGCTCCAGTTACTGATTGCATGAAAGGGAAACAATTTGTATGGTCAGAAGAAGCGGGGGTTGCTTTTAAAAAGATCAAGGAATTGTTGACGTCTGCACCAATTCTTGTTTTACCGAATTTTCAGTTATTGTTTGAATTGCATACTGATGCTTCGAAGGTTGGTATTGGAGGAGTTCTGAGTCAGAATGGGAAGCCAGTTGCTTATTTCAGCGAAAAGTTGTCAGGAGCAAAGATGAGATACAGTACATATGACGTTGAATTTTACGCTGTTGTTCAAACGATTAAACATTGGCGACATTATCTATTTCAGAAAGAATTTGTTCTGTACACTGATCATGAGGCTTTGAAGCATTTACAGGGGCAGGATAAGATTTCAGCAAGACATGCATCATGGATTGCTTATTTACAGCAGTTTACTTTTGTCGTTAAGCACAAATCAGGGGTGACAAATCGAGTAGCTGATGCTTTGAGCAGGAGGAGTCATTTATTAACGACAATGAAGGTTGAAGTGACAGGGTTTGAAATGTTGCCAGAGATGATTAAAGAAGATCCTTACTTTTTGAAATTTGTTGAGAAAGTTAAGGAGGGAAGTTCGGATGAATTTATGTTAGTTGATGGTTTTCTGTTTAAAGGAAATCGTTTGTGTATTCCAGACTGTAGCTTGAGATTGAAAATTGTCAAGGAGTTACACGAGGAAGGGCATGTGGGCCGTGATCGTACTTTACAGTTGATTTCACAGTCTTATTTTTGGCCGTCGATGAGAAAAGAGGTTGAAAGGTTCGTGGAGCGATGTCATATTTGCCAAGTTTCAAAAGGAACAGCAACGAATGCAGGGTTGTATATGCCATTACCAGTACCGTCTAAGCCATGGGTTGATCTTAGCATGGATTTCGTTTTGGGTTTGCCTAGAACTCAAAGGGGAAATGATTCGATATTTGTTGTGGTGGACAGATTTTCGAAGATGGCACATTTTGTTGCTTGCAAGAAGACAGCAGATGCAGTTCGAGTGGCGCAGTTATTTTTCAAGGAAATTTATCGACTTCATGGTTTACCAGAATCCATTGTTTCTGATCGAGATACTCGTTTTCTGAGTCACTTTTGGTTGAGTTTGTGGAAGATGGTGGGAACGAAACTGAAATTTAGTAGTGCTTATCATCCGCAAACTGATGGGCAGACAGAAGTTGTTAACAGGTCATTGGGAAATTTGTTGCGTTGTCTTGTACAAGATAATTTGAGAAGTTGGGACATGAAGCTATGCCAGGCAGAATTTGCTCATAATCATGCAGTAAATCGAAGCACAGGATTCAGTCCGTTTCAGATTGTTTATTCAAATTTACCCAGGGGGCCGTTGGATTTGGCAGTAGTACCACAATCAAAGGAAACAGTTAAACGAGCTGTTGATTTTGTTGATGAGCTGACTGAATGTCATAAAATCGTTCAGGAACGATTGGAGAAATCGAATGAGAAGTATAAGAAGTCGGCAGATTTGAAACGTCGAAATGTTGAATTTAAAGAAGGTGATTTGGTTTATGTCGTGTTAACCAAAGATCGTTTCCCAGTGGGTGCTTACAATAAGTTGAAAGCCACAAAAGTTGGTCCTGTCGAAATTGTGAAGCGAATTAATGACAATGCTTATAAGTTGAAGCTGCCGGAGGATATTTACATTTCTGACGTATTCAATGTTAAGCATCTGGTGCCATATTATGGGGATGAACATTTTGATGAGAAAGAATTTGCAAATTCGAGGTCGAATTTTTCTCAACCAGGGGAGGATGATGCAGCAGGGCATATGGAAATTCAAAAGTTAAACCATATTAAGTCGTACACGAGTCTATGGTGTAACTTGATGAGTCGTCCACGACTCAAAGGGATGAGTCGTTTCCGACTTAAGGGGTTACAAGGGGGAGATAACATAAGTCGCATAAAGAAGGTATCGGATTTGAGTCGGTCGCGAGTCAATGATGGCATGAGTCGGTTACGAGCTAAGGAAAGATGGCAGCGACCTAAGGAGATGAGTCGTTTCCGAGATAACCAACTATCAGAAGGAGACTGTGCCGAGTCAACGAGTCACGACTTAATTGAGTCGGCAGGAGTTAACTCGCTTGAAGAAGATATGCCGAAGGAAGGCTATGAGTCGGTGAAGTCTTGAGTCGTTTTCTCTTTAAGTCGTCATGTGTTAAGTCGGTAAGTAATGAGTCGTATGAGCAGATGTAGTTGTTGGCCTTGAGTCGTGTACCTTGTGTGTTTGTTAAGTCGTTTGTACTGCGCTGTGTGAAAGGAGTTGGGTCGCTGTTGTAATGAGTCGGCAACGACTTATGATGAGTCGGAACCTATGAGTCGGCAACGACTTAAGGTGCTGGGTCAGAAAACTCTATAAATAGCGTGTGTGTTGTCATTTTTGAGTTAGTTGATTTTTGAATAAAATTTCTTGTTGATTGCTTTGTGCTTTCTACTCTAATTGGTAGTTGAGTGTAACCTCCTATCTCCACTTACGTCATTCGAGTGCGCTCGAATCCACGTTTGTTGAAGCCGATTCACGGAATCTAGTGCGCTAGATCAACGTGCGAAGAATCGTAGATCTTGGAACACGGTATAGTGCGCTATCAACGTGTTTGAGATAGCTAGAGTTCGGTATCTTTGGATCAACGAACTTGGGCATTTTGGTATCTTCAACTCACCGATTGCTACATTTCATTGATTGAAGTTAGTTTGAATAATCCGCTGCGTCAGTATGGAATCCAAAATCCAATAAGTGCCAACGGTTTTGATTGTATTACCCACTTTTGTGGCTAGTAGCTGGAATTTAATAAATGTAACAATTTCGGCTATTTCATATTTACTTGAAAACCCTAGACCTATTATAATATCACTGGATTTCCTATCAAATGTTTTGGTTAGCGTAAGGTAAAAACTTTTCCATGTTTATGTGTGGGAAGTCTTACGTGATACCTTTCTTTTCAAAAGGTTTTTGAAAGTTAAGCAACTTTAACCTGTTACTCACACCAGACCCATGTCTGACCCGGAGTTTATTTTTGTTTTCCATAAACTCTTGGGTACTCAAATTTTTACTAGTAGCCAAGGGATTCAGGTTAGCTTTGACGAATATTGGAGGAGCAATGGAGCAGGAGGCTTCTGCGTTAGATATATAGTATTCCGCTGTGTGTTTTGTGTTGTCTCTGCATTGTATTATGTTGTAAATACTAGACAGGTGTTTATAACTGTCTAGTATGTGTTGTATATCTGTGTACTCTGATAGTGGTTGTAAACTATGTAATATTTTATGTTATTAATATAATTTATTAGTTCCGCTGCTTAGATTCTGATGCGTTGTTTCTTCTTCTTCTCTTTCTTTCTCTTTTCTATCCCTTTCTTTTCTTATTAGAGATGCAACTTCTTAGAGTTATGGAAGTTGGGTCGCTACAATGGTATCAGAGCGTTAGGTTGAGTGAATACCTAGGCTCTGGAGTGGTGTCTATCTTGAGAGAGCGTATTTGTAATTTTATATATATTTATATATATTTATCTATTTCTACCTATCTGTTGGGTTACCTGTTCGGGTTTTCCAATATAGGTTATAAAGGTAGATGAGGTAGTAGTATTTGTAACACGATCACTACCATTAATTGGAGTCTGATGTTTGAGATTGGAAGTGTATCTGCCGAGACTGTAGACCCAATACCGTCTCGAATAAGTTTTTTTGTGTTGAAGTATTTCATCGATCTCTGAATGAAACCTATTAAGGTTCGGAGTCATCTTTGAAGTACAAAGTTTGGTGAGTAGAGTTTGGATCTGTCAGTTAAATTGGAGCAAGTGATGGTATTTTGATACCTCAGGAAGTTGTAACTGTGTGATGAGATGCAGTGACTATGGATTGTTTCCAAAGATGTTTTCTTTGGAACATGTTTGGGAGGTGTGACTGTCCCAATGTTGTGGCTGATGTTAGCAGGATGTTGTGGTGTTTCTGTCTGCTTTGAAGTCCGAGTTTCTCGAAGGGCTTTGGATTAGGAAGTTTGGCATTGGTGTCAGCAGTGCAGCTGGAATGTTCTGTGAGCCGACAGGGAGGTCTTAGATGAGTAGTTTTTCTGAAGATGGATTTCAGAAGCCGCTGAGTGAATCCGTTTCTTCAAAGGATTGACTAGACCAGTGTAAACTGTTCTATTTCTTAAGAGAGAACGGTTTTCTTTGGAAATTTATCTGGGTTGATCGCAAAAGTGACTTGCGATTGATTGAGTGTTCTCTTGGATGGTTGGAGATTTTCTAGATGTCTTCTGGGAAGACAGAGGTTTGTTCGCATCTGGAGATTGAGTTTTCTTATCAACTATTATTCCAGGAATGAAACCGGTGGTTCTGTTCAGTTGGAAAATGATTCCTAGAGATAGAGTTTGATGAAGTAACTCAGTTTTGGAGGAATTTCTGAGTTTTCTTTATGGATCCGTTGAACCATATTTCTGAGAGGTGATGTCCAGTTGGTGCTCGTGTTCTTCGTCAGCTTTTTCTTATCTACTTCGGATCAGAGTTGTGCAGCGGAAGCAGTTTGATAGTGTTTCTGATTTTCTTTTCCGAATTGGGAGAAGTTTGTTGTTTTCTACTGTCTATGGAGTAGAATTGTGTTTTGGTTTTGGATTGATCTTGAGGAGATCATTGTGATGGGTTGTTTCCGGTTCTGATTGTTTCTAGAGGAATCAGCAAGGGTTAAGCTGATCAGTTTGGATGTTGGCAGCCTAGGATTTGTCTGAAGGCTTTTGTAGATAAGGGAAGGAGGAATTTGGAATTTGAAGTTAGAGACTTCGTTATTGTTGGAGTTTTCTCTGATTCAGGAGCCATAAGTTTTGGTAAGATTAGAAAGGCTGGCTCAGTGATGTTTGGATCTCTTCTCTGTGTTTTGGTTGGATTAGTGTTTGGTTTTTCAGGATTGAAATGTCAGTTTGGATAACTGGAATTCGATGAGTTTCACGCATCTCTGAGGGAGTACGTGTATGGTCTATCTCTGGTTTTAGAACCAGCAATTATGGAGTTTGGTTGTTGAGTCAGACTCGTCTGTGGTTTGATATGTTGTCTAGTTCTGTAGATCTAGATAAATAGGAGCTCTATAGTTTAGTAGTATTGATTGTTTGGAATCTATAAAGCGAGTATCCCGATATTTTTAACGGGCAAACTCGTGAAAGTATTATCCAGAATTTTTCTGGACAATTAGATTTGTTTGATTGGGTGAATTGATTGCTATGGTTGTTAGCATATCATTGGTATATGCTTGTGTTTTAAAATTAAATCTTTAAATAGATTATTAAATTACCTTTGTTTTAAATTTCGGGGACGAAATTCTTTTAAGGGGGAAGGAATGTGATGACCCGGAATTTTAAAGCAATTATCTGTAATAAAAATTAAATTGAACTGATAATCTTTGTAATAAGATTTGAATTAATTTAATAATTCAATAAATAAATAGTAAATTGACAGATTTTATCTTTTTAAATCTAACATTTGTTTTATATTTATAATATATATAGAATATTGTATATATTGTAAATAGATCTTGTTTAAAATTTAATTAATAAATAAATCCTGTTTTCTATAAGATATGTATCTTTAGTAAAATTGGAAATTATGATTTTATTTAAAAGTTAAACTTTTTAAAAGCCATTTAATAAATAAAATATGTTTGTAAATACTTAAGATAAATATTAAATGATTTAAAATATGTGTAACTCAAGTTTAAAATTTAAATAAATAGCAATAAGGTTATTTTGATTTTCTTTCAAATATAATGTGATAAATAAATAATTTATGAATAAATAAATAATTTCTTTTTATAAGTTATTTATGGTTATGAAGTAATGTTATTTCTAAAAATATAATAATGCATTGTTTTAACAAATAAATTTTTAATAAAAATAATTGTTCCTCAAAAATTTAAATTGTGTAGTTATATTTGTAAATAAACTAGATTTCAAAATTCATTTTGAAACATGAATTCAAAGTTTTAAATATAAAGTATAAATGTTTTTAATTTATCTTGATTTTGAAATATTTGTGTAAGTTTAATTTTATAAATATAGTTTGATTTATTTTATTTTAAAATATATATACATGTAAATAAATGCATGTTAACAAATTAACTAAACTATCTTATATTAAACATCTAACTTAAAATTCAAGTTAACTAAATATATATCTTATTAAAATTTAAAAGTATAATTAATTAAATTATGAGACATGTGTTAACATATGGATTAATTAAACAACAAGTGTTAACATATTAAGTCACTTAAATACATGTGTAAATTAATGAATAAAAGTATTTGACAAGTGTAATTCAAATTTTTTATCTTTTCTTTTATTTTGTTAAGATAATTTCAGCCTAATACATATACTTTTCTCTATCCATTTCTTTTCAAAATAAAAAGCTTAGTGAATCAAGGAAAAACAAAATCTGAAAACACTTTCTTTGAAACCCAAAATCAGAGATCAAGCATGAAAACCCTCCACATTTTCAAATCTATTCAAAAGCAATTGCATATTTCAAACTGTAATCAATTCACTCATATCAAATTCAAAGCCTATCAACTAATTTTCAAAGTAAACCTGTAAATCGTTACCTTGAACCCATCTTCAAACTTTGTAAATCTGAATCCTGTAGTAGCCTTTGCATGCAAGTAGAAAGCATCTGCAAGCATTCATTACCCTCAAATCTGTTAAACACTTTCCAAAAACAAAATCATCTTCAAAAGCCTCCACATCTTCAAGTTTAAAAGCAAATATGTCACCGCCTTAAAAACTGAATCCCGCCTGCAGTATTTTTTCAAAAATCTGAGATCTGCTCTCAAGCAAACAACTGCATGCCTGATGCAAGACAAAATGCATGTAGTTTATTTTTAAAAAATCAAGTCTCAAAGCTTCAACAACTCAGTTTTAAAAGCACTCAAGTTTTAATCAAAAATAGAAGAATTGCATATTTCCAGTTTTGAAGCACCTGGTCTTTTTCAAATTTATGCTCTATCCATCATACAGGTGAGTAACATTCTATTTTTAAAGTTTAAATTTTTAAATAAGTTGCATGATTAAATCCCTGTGATAAAATGTGTTGAATGTGTACTTGAATACATTATGCTGTGACTATGTATGTTTGTGATTCCTAAAGGATACTCTCTCATTTTATATAGATCATATGTTCATGTTCTTCTTTTATAATCCAAACATATAGATTTACACCTCTGATTCATTTTAGATATAATCAAACTTATTTGTTTAAGATAAGTTTTAGTTTAAAATTTTTAGTTAAATTAAAATAACCTGTAGACATCTCTGTAAACCAGAGTTTGATTAATCAAGTTTAAAAATGTGGAAATTTATATTGAACAAGTTATGAATTCAGTATTAGGAATTAAATAGCTAGATCAAAACTTGATTTTTGGAACAAAAATTAGTATTTTTAGTGCAGGGGTTTTGGTGCTATCCCGTGTTGAACTGTATAGGGGGAATTTGGGTTTTTGTGTGATCTAGGAAATTTGAGGAGTCGGGATTCATCTGGGAAATGGAGGAGTTGTCGTTGATATCAGGAAAAATATTTTAGGGTGTTGCAACTCAACGTGGTGGTTGCGGTGATGTAAATTCAAGAAGAACCCTAGTTTTGTTTGAGCATTTTGTTGTGGTCAATACTTCCTTCAGAGGAGACCGAGTGTAATGGGCTTTTGGGAGGAGATTGCTGAGGTATAGGCGAAACTGTTTCCGGAGATGGAAGGCCTTCGATGGTCGGAGCACCGTGGGAAGAGGATTGACCGGTTTTAGGGGGGGTTTTTGAATGTCTGGTTCCAGGTTCTGCAATTTAACTCGAATCTGATTTTGGTTGTGGGGTGAAGAATAGATGGTGGTGGTTGATTATAGGTTTGGTCGTCGTTGTGGTGAGACCACCGGAGGTGGCAGATGATGATCGTAGGCACGGTGCATGTGCACCGTGCAAATTTTAATTCCAGATGGTGTACTGGGTAGGAGCAGAGGAGAGGTCTCGAGATTAACTCGAGTAAATCTGAATATGACTCGAAGCATTGGGCTTGTTGACTCGAAGTGAAATGGAGTGAGCCCGGGAATATGTTATATTACAGATTCCTGTAGAAACTGTCTGTAGTTTTAAATTTTAAATCAAAATTTAATTGAATAAGTTATTATGATAAGATTTAAACAAAGTTTAAATATGCAGTTAGAATCATAGCACTAAAAGATTTTGAAAATCTTATAAGTTTTCAAATTTGAAGATGTTTCAGTTTTTAAAATTAAAAAATAAAAAGAAAGAAAGAAACCTAACAGTTCCTTTTCTGAACATAGAATTTTCATTTGAACCTGAAACAAAAATTTAAATAGCAAATTTGAATTTGAATTAAATCTGTTTCTTAAGGGTTTTGAATCTTCAGTTTCTTTTTAAAATGAAATTTGAATCTTGAATAAAGCAGTTTTAAATGAAGGTTTAAATCAAAAGTTTGATGCAGGTTTAAATTCAAATAATTTAAATAAGCAATGGTTCCAAGATTTTGAATTTAAAAATCTGGATATTTAAGTTTAAAATTTGAATGTTTTTCAAACAAGTTTAAATTTAAATTGTTTATTAGAAGTAAATATGTTTTCAAACATTTAATTTGATTTTCTTTTTAAATGAAATCATTATAAATGATTTATAAAGGAAGTTAAATGATTGTTAACTTGAGTTTGAAATTTAAATAATAATGTATTCTAAACTTAATTTTTAATTAAAAAAGGTATATTAAGATTTATCTTCTATAAGTTTAATTTTAAGTAATAAATGTTATTTACATTTATTTTAAAGAATAATAAATGAAATTTAAATTGGTTAATTCTTAATATCATTTTGAATTTTAGATTCAAAATGAAATTTGAATTTAAATTTTTAAAATGTTCTAAGTACATTTTAATATTAATACAATTATTAATAAGGAATGGGCTATCTTAGAAATTATTAATATAAATATATAATTAAATAAATTAGATAATTAAGGAATAACTTATTTATTTAATTTATTTAATTAATAATTTTGATTAATTTAAATTAGAGATTTATTAAGAAGAAATTAAAGAAAATTAATTAAAGAATTAAAAATAGTTAATGATGGTCATTAACTAAGGTTTATTTAGTAATTAATTAATATGATTAATTTTTAATAATTAATTAGATTGATTAATTAATGATAATAAATTATGAAATTTATTTAAGTTAATTACTTAAATAAAAGTAATTAAGACATTAATTACTTAATGTAATTGATGAGTTTATTGAGATTGGTTTAGATTAATTAATTAAGTTTAATTAATTTTAAACATTTGATTTGATTATAATTACCTTATGTAATTAATGGAATTACTCAATTAAGTAATTAGAGATAATTACAGGATGTAATTAGTGGACAGTGTTAGAATTGTGAATGTAATTTGGATTAAATTATCTTGTATAATTAATAAAGAGATTAATTAAGAAATTAATTAAAGGGTAATTAATTTGATAAGTAATTAAGGGTAGTTAATTACAGAATAAGATTAATCAAAGGTGATTAATAATTGTGGATTAAGTGCGATTAATTACTGAAAGTAATTAATTTAATGAAGTAATTAATTAAGAGTCATTAATTAATATAATTAATGATGTGATTAAGATTGATTAATTAAAATTAATAAATCAATAATAAATGATTAAGTATAATTAATTAATTGTAATTAATTAAGATTAAATATAATTAATTATAGTTAATTAATTAATGAAGTAATTAAAGGTTAATTACTGTATTTGGTTTAGGGTAATTAATTTTGTGGAATTAATTAAAGTATAATTAATCAGGATTGATTAATTAAGATGATAAAATCAGAGGTTAATTAATTAATTGATTTGTAATTAATTAATGACAATGTAAGCAATATTTATATTGAGGTAAAAATTAATTTAATTCATTTTAAATTAATTAAAGATAATGTAATTAATTTAATTCATTTTAAATTAATTATAGATAGTATGATTTTAAATCATTGCTTATGAATGGTTGTTATTGGTTGCTTTGAATGGTTTTGAATCTCAGCTATGAGATTAATATTGTTGAGTGATATGGATGTATTGGTTGCATTGTGATGATGATATTGATTATCTTTGATAATGATAAATGGGTATTATCTATTGTTATGACAATGATAATTATCTGTTGTGAATCTATGAGTTATCTATCTGTGTGTATATAGATAATGTTAATAAACTGTTTTAAACTCTAAAACAACTTAGACCTAAAAGACATGCTTTGGATTTCGATGAGACCGGGATCGGATTTCCATATTTGGATATCCGAAAACCACATCGATCCAAATTAACGATAGGTCGTGAATCTTATGTGAAGAGTGAAGACTCGAGGTGTAAGGGCTATACGTCAGTATAACTCTGTGGGTGATTACGTAATGAGTTTGACGGAATAGTACTTATAGATTCGAGATGGAGATTCAGAGTGCAAGGGTTATCGTCGTTAACTCTGTGGGTGATTCCGCAATGAGTGTAACGAGATAATGCCTTCGGTTTCATTCGAACCCGGAACGAACTTGTATGGATTGAATGCTTTCAGAACATCGTCAGGTGGACGATGAGCATTCTAAGATAATGTGTCCTCTAAACGTAATCGTAGCCTCAAGCCTCATCAACCGGGAATGGCTAAAACAGGGGAGGTGCAGCAAGGCTTCGTGGGTAGCACCCACTGGAGAGCAAGATTGATTCCTGTCTAGAGGTCCCTTTATATTCAGCTTAGTAGGCAGTTGAATATGCACGCCAACTGCGGGGTTGTCTTGTTCGGAACTGTTCAGTAAGGAATGGGTCCGGCCTTGTGTTGCAGGGGAGTGGGAGTACTCCTCGGTACGTTGATCTAGGCCACGTACTGTGACGGGCGGTACCCCAGTAGCCCTGCCATTGTATGGAATCCAAAATCCAATAAGTGCCAACGGTTTTGATTGTATTACCCACTTTTGTGGCTAGTAGCTGGAATTTAATAAATGTAACAATTTCGGCTATTTCATATTTACTTGAAAACCCTAGACCTATTATAATATCACTGGATTTCCTATCAAATGTTTTGGTTAGCGTAAGGTAAAAACTTTTCCATGTTTATGTGTGGGAAGTCTTACGTGATACCTTTCTTTTCAAAAGGTTTTTGAAAGTTAAGCAACTTTAACTTGTTACTCACACCAGACCCATGTCTGACCCGGAGTTTATTTTTGTTTTCCATAAACTCTTGGGTACTCAAATTTTTACGAGTAGCCAAGGGATTCAGGTTAGCTTTGACGAATATTGAAGGAGCAATGGTGCAGGAGGCTTCTGCGTTAGATATATAGTATTCCGCTATGTGTTCTGTGTTGTCTCTGGATTGTATTATGTTGTAAATACTAGACAGGTGTTTATAACTGTCTAGTATGTGTTGTATATCTGTGTACTCTGATAGTGGTTGTAAACTATGTAATATTTTATGTTATTAATATAATTTATTCGTTCCGCTGTTTAGATTCTGATGTGTTGTTTCTTCTTCTTCTCTTTCTTTCTCTTTTCTATCCCTTTCTTTTCTTATTAGCGGTGCAACTTCTTAGAGTTATGGAAGTTGGGTCACTACACTACTAACCAGTAATCACATAGGACATGTAAAGTTTCCACTCCTCATTTTCTTGTAAGTTTGAGCGTGGTGGCCAAGGCTTCATACTTAGCTTCGTTATTTATTGCAGGGAAGTTGAGTTTTAGGGCTTAGCAGATCGATCGTGCCTCAGATGTCATTAAAGGAACTTTGACATTAGAAAGCCAATTATTGGAAGTTCCATCTTTGTACGTTCTCCATCGGTTGGACGGTTCCCCAGCGTTCTTCAGATAATCCCCTAATGTGGTGAATTCCAATATGAAGTATGCTAATGTTTGAGCGTGGATTGCTCTCAGAGGGATATAAGTGATGTCAAATTGGCTTAGCTTGATACTCCATTTTAGTAACTTTTCAGACATCTAAGGTTGCTATTGGACCTATCGTAACGACCGGTGGATATAGACGTTAAAGGGGTGAGCTTACTCAATAGCTAGCCTTCATCATATACTGGTCTATGGATTCGTTTCTCTTTACATAGCAATGCGATGCTTATGGTATGTGTTGGCATGACCCAATTGATGTATAAATCTTCGTGATCCAACAGATCGAATAAAATTTTCTAAGTGATCTACCAGAGCTAGAATTGCATCAACACAGTTTTTATTCCATTCAAAAGTTCTCTTCCCTTTCTTGGTCTGGTTAAAGAAGAGAACACACTTGTAGATGGCACTAGCGTTGAAACAGCTTAGGATGGTAATCTTTTGACTTAGTTTTGTACCTGCTTGGTTTCCTTGGTCCATGGGTGACTCTAATCTTTGTTTCCTGACATTAGCCTCAATCCCACGAGAATCGAAAATGAAACCTAAAAATTTCTGATGCAACGCTGAAAGAGAAACTCAAAGGATCGAATTTTATTCTGCATTTTCTAGAGAACACTGAATATCTCTGTCAAGTCATCGATGCAATCATTTGATAGTCATGATCTCACGAGCATATTGACCATACATACTTTCGTCGATTGGCTAATCTGGTTTTTTAATGATCTGTTAACCGTCCTTTAGTAAGTAGTACCAGTGTCCTTAAGTTTGAATTTATGGATTGCAACATAGCACTATAGGCCTAGGTTAGTAACAAAACTGTTGCATTTCTGGTCAGGGACATGCTTTAGTATCTGATTTTATCGGGGTTTACGTCCATGGAAGTGAGTAATTCATATCCGATGGTCGAGTCCATTGGTTGGTTGATCCTTGGAAGTGGAAGACTATGTTTCTTCATGCTTTATGCAATCTTGAGTAGTCGACGTACGTCTGCCACTCTCCATTTTTTGTTCCTGTAAGCAAAGGATTGGATATTTATTTTAGTAGAGGGTATCGTGGATAAACCCATTGGTTTTGAGTAGACTCGCCTCCTCTTCAAGTGCAGCAGATCTATCTTGATCCACATTGCTTCATTTTTATTCAACAAGACATGCCTCGGGTCGACATTTAATGCAAGATTCTCGATGACTATTGAGAGTCCATATGTATATATGAAGTTGAGTCCAAGAAAACATATCAAATTCACCTGGATTAAAGTAGTTAACTCTCTCAGCATCATTGCACCGAGTTGTGATCTGATCTACGATACTCATGATGGGTTGTAGGCGCTTTATGTGCTTATGTGCAATGGTTAATGAATAGGCTTATAGGCGCGTTGAATCAAAGGATTAGTAGAACTTAGCCTTGTACTAAATGCTGCTACATAGCTGGCTCCAGATTTGAGATTGAATCTACTTGTGTTTTTGAATGATGTGCTTTTCATTCAATGTACTTGCAATCCATTGCTCGTTAGAAGGGACATAATGATGATCAGTTGCCCATAAGTCCGGATGTCGATCTGATGATTCTATCTCTAAGCTTCCTTTCGGCCGTACTTCAAGTTGTTATAAATACTAGGCACGAGCTATAGGATTGAGTAGTGGTATCCAGTTCTTAGATGATCACACTCGTGACCCCAGTCTTGGGTTGATGGACGTATTTGGCGAATGATCGAGCCTAGCTTCTACTGTGTTTATATTGTAGTCCAAGCTGTAAGAGCCAAAGTTGTTTGATGAATGATCAAATTACATTAATCTTATTTCTCGTGCGTGCCCCTATGTCTGCGAAAAATCTTGATAAGTGGCATGGTACGTAATGTCTACTTCAATTTTGCATTCTATCCCGTTGAACCATGGGATCGAGTTAATCGATGGAAGGCTGAGCCATGCCTTATCCCGCATTGTATCCTAGTTCTTTCCTTTAGGTAGAATATTTTGTTTCCTCATTGACATTCAAACATGAGCTAAGTTTTGGACGATCAATGACATTCACTTCGCTACTTATGTCACCGTACTCTGGGCAGAAATCGAAGAGTGAACCGTCCAGTCACATCCAATGTAGGATTGATGCTTCCCTTATCAAATCCAGGGAAAGAATCGGTGTGCAAACGTTAAGGTTGCACTTGTTTTGAATTGCTCTTTTAGTCAGACCATTGTAAGAGTCAATGAATGAATGGTCACGTTGCATTCATTTGGAGTTGGGAAATCAACCACCTCCATTTCGATTTACGTTCTTTCGTCAAATCTTGGGATAAAGTCAGCTCAAATGCACTCTTGTCATGCTCATCTGGTCTCATGCCCTTCTCGACGGGTCGAAGGAAGGCAACGGAGGATGAATGGTTAAGTCATACTCATTCGTGGTTTATTCTTCTATCCATGCTCTGTTGGTCAAAGGTATTCGATGAACATTCGGGTCACATCGAATTGCGGTCGAAGAGGATCGATATTGACCGACAATTCAACGACACGACATAGAATGCTCGGACCTCATTTCCCGTCGATCCAATGGTATGATATGAAAAGTGCAGATCGATATTGCCATGCGATCCAGTGGTATGGTATAATCGGTTACCTGGAACTTTGGGCATCATTCTGATTGGTTGGCATTAAGGCCTCCATGTAGTCTTGCCTTAAGTTGCAAAGGATGCTAAGCTGAGATGCAGCGAGTCATCTTTCTCTTCTTTCAGTGATTTGTACTTCTGCTCTCTGTCTTGGGTAAGTAGAGTTAGTTCGTGGATAGTTTAATTGCACCTGTAGTGAGTTTATACTTCTCATGTTGAGTTTAGATTAGAGTTGGTGAATGCATTGTTGAGTCGCATTCACTTGTTTTTCTATGTTTATAGTCGCACTCCAAGGATTAGAGTTAGTTAAAGGGCCTTAGTCACACCTATTTTATGTTTGTACCCCTGTCCACACTCTTGGGACTAAAATATTTTTATATAATATGGTTGGACCGCATTTTCCTTAGTCAATTGCTCTGCTCCCAGTCAAGGGCAAAAGTCAAAGTGTGGTCGGTCACATTACAACAACTTTAAATTGATGCTTCTCCCACTAAATTGTAGGAAGGAATTGATTGGCGGATGGTTGGGTCACATCCGTTTATGTTGCACGCACAACCCGTTGGATCATAGGCAAGAGTTAGTGGATGAATGGTCATGTCACGTTCATTTGCGGTAGGATGGGTAGTCACATCCATTTTAGAATAGGATGGTTAGCTAGGTCCGTTTTGCGAATCTGCGTCTCCCTATCGAATCAAGGAAGAAATTTTGTCTTATAGGGTTGGAGTGCATCGCTATAAAATTATGTTATGGGACCCGTGCTGGGGACAAGAGTTGATGCATGGATGTTCTTGTCATTCTTGCTTAGTGCTAGATAGTCGGATCACATCCGATTTTTTGTGATAAGTGTGCCTCCATGTCAGGGGAAGAGTTGGAAAGCAAACAGTCGAACCACATCTGCTTTTTATACTACAGAACTTGTTGAGGAATCAGACTTGATAGATGGGGAGTGGAATCGCATCCCTTCTGGTATTCATATTCCAAACCATGCTTTGAGGACCGAATTTGGTTGATGGGTTGTCAATCACACCCATTTGGTGTTTACACTCCAGTCTACGCTCTCGGGACCAGAGTTAGTTAATGGGTGGTCATTCGCACCCAGTTGGTGTTTATACTCCAGTCCACACTCTGGGTACTCATAGTTAGTTGATGTTTATATTCTAGTCCACACTTTGGGGACTTAGAGTTAGCTGATGTTTATACTCTAGTTCGCACTCTGAGAATCTGGAGATAGTTAATGTTTATACTCCAATTCGCACTCTACGAATCCAGAGTTAGTTGATAGGTGGTCAGTCACACCCATTTGGTGTTTATACTCAAGTTCATGCTCCCGGGACCAGAGTTAGTTGATGAGTGGTCAGTCATACCCAGTTAATGTTGATACTCCAGTTCGCACTCTAGGAATCTTGAGTTAGTTGATAGGTGGAAAGTCACACCCATTCGGTATTTTAGGACTATGTCCACACTCTGGGGACTTAATTTGTTTTACTAGTGGTCGGTCACACCCCTTTTAATGTTTATACTCCAATTCGCACTTCGAGAATTTGGAGTTGGTTGATGGGTGGTCAGTCACACCCATTTGGTGTTTATACTCTAGTTCGCGCTGTCGGGGCCAGATTTAGTTGATGGGTGGCCAGCCACACCCATTCCACTTAAGTTTTATATTCCAATTAGCACTCTAGGAATCTGGAGTTGGCCAACAGATGGTCAGTCACATCTGTTTAGGCGTTAGGATTTTGTTCACCCACTGGAAATAAGTAGTTGATCAGGTACATGAATGGTCATATCACATCCACCCTGAGTAGGCAAGCGAAGTCGTTAGATGGATGGATCCACCCTCCTCGAGCTAGTAAATATAAAAGGTGAGGTCATTAGTTGGATAGACCCATCCTTCTCAGGTATAGGTTGAACATGGGTGAAGTCGATAGGGTGATGGATCCACCCTCCTCGAGCCCACGTTTGTAAGTATGAAAGGTGAGGTCGTTAGATGGACAGATCCATCCTCCTCAAGCTTAGGTTGAACATGGGTGAAGTCGTTAGGTGGACGGATCCACCCTCCTCGAGCCTACATCTGTAAGTTTATGCTCCAGCTCGCACTTTGGGAGCCGAAGTTAGTTAGAGGATTGTCGTGTATCAATCCCTTTTAGCTGCAGTGTGATTGCTTGTCCCTGAGCTCAAGGTTTCACTTAGCGAGTGATCGGTGGGATCCCAGTTACTTTCCACTTATCTGCCCTCAACGAAGGATGAGATTTAGTTTATGGATGATTGGATCACGTCCATGTTCATTTGGATTCTGCTTTTGCCAAGCCTAAGGAGTAAGATTAGTGTTCTGGCAAGCTTTGAGCTTGAGCAGAGGAGAGAATGGTCGAACTACATACAGTTTGAGTTGTGTATTTTCCCTTAAGTCAGGTGTAAGAATCGAAGAGCAGACGGTCGAGTCACGTCCACGTTATACTTTTCATTCTTTTGATCGAGTTGAGGAAGAGAGTTGAAATGATAGCTCATGATGGTTAGTGAGTAGGAACTAAGTCGTTTTTGACTTTAAATCGAGGTTGGCTCTTGATGAAGTCGGCTTATGGCATGATTATTTTGCCGAATCATAGACGCAAGTTGGAGAGTGAATGGTCAAATCACATCCACTTTAAACTTCTATTCTCAAATAACCCCAAGTGTCTAGTGTGGTTTCGATCTTAATGGGAATTAGAAGAAGCACAAGTATTTTGGCAAGCATCAATTATGAGATGGAGAGTGCATTGTTGGGACATATAACCCCAATTCTTTCTCAAATCTCCTAATTAAATAGCATAGGCAGATGAGTGGATGGTTGGTTGCATCCACTTTATACCGGAGTCCTGACCTTGTCAGTCTCTCCCGCTTTGATGCCCTGCCCCTAAGTAAGGGGCATATAGTAGCTGATGAGTGGTTGAATCATGCTCGTCATAATGATACCGCAATGACTTGATCATAGTCCATGGAAGATGTTTCGCACCAAACCTTGAGTACCCGGTTACCTGCACCATTAGCAAGTAGTTTAATTCAAGTTGATCATACTTCGCAACATAAATGAAATTGAAATAGAAATAGTTAAAACAGATCAGAGCAAATCTCATTGATCAGTGCTCGCTATTGCACTTCAGTCTAGCCCTTCCCAGTTTGAAGTCTAATGCAAGTTGTTCGGTTTGATCAATTTTCCTGATCGATAGAGGTCGGGGGTTCCCTGCCTTTTGCTTTATGGGGCTTGCACATATTGTCAGAGCTATCCTTTCTGGAGCAGCCTTACAGCGCTGGCATCCACGGTAGCCATCTAAAGAAGAGGATTTTTTTGATCTAGAGTATGGAGTAGGTTCCCTCCTTATCTTGCCATGTTGATTCATTATCTGGTTCATCAACTCAATATTGGCCTGGATATGTTTGTGTAGTTATTGGTGGCTATCCACCAGTTCTCTTATCAAAGTCTAGAAATAAACTCTTGTGATGAATCCGTTTATGGATATTGGAAGCAACTAGCTGTGGACTTTGATCAATTCGTTGGTGGTCGCTTCTTTATTCCCTTCAGAGATATGAGAAATAGAACTGGCATGTCTAACAATGATTGATGGTCTTCTTTGAGGAATGAGGGAAGACATCTGCATTTGATGGCATTCATCATCTTGGTGGAATCCATGCACCATTCTCACTTCATGAGGCAGCGTTCGAGGTTGTATTTCCATAGTGCACCGACATGATTGGCATGTTGAATTTTCACTGGAAATTCTGCATGTATAATGGTTTTAAATGGGTCTCAATTGGGAATGATACTCCAATCACCAATGTCAGGTCCATTTTCTAGCTACATGGTCTTGCAATACTAGTGAATGATACATGCATGATTGCCCAACATTTGAATGGTTGGTAACGCCAATTGGATTGTGAGTTGGTTAAGATGGGCTAAAAGATCGGTGATTGTCCCAAACTCTCATCCAGGCAGGAGACCCATATAGGGTAGTAAGGAAGTCCTCTAGAGATTGTATGCCATGGTTCTAGTCAAACAGATGCAGTATGATTAAGATGCAGGCATTTGAAGATGGTGCAGTGGTGACCAGTTATGATTTGAGTTAGCAGAGTAGACAATATAGGGCAGTCGTCACATTAGCAATTGTACCATAGTTTTCAATTCAAGAATGTGAAAGATGGTCAATTATACGAAGTTGCAATCCACCTTAGAAACATGATATATTAACCAACTCCAGTTAGTATTTCTTTAACCCTTCCTTGATTGTAATTCAGCATCTGCTGCTTTAATCCCCTATGTCTCGTTCAGTCATGGAACGGTTAGGAGTGTAGATGGAATGTTCCTTCATTAAATTAGGCTTTGAATTCACTATGCGGGTGCTTTTGCACTGCGGCTAGGCTTCTGAGGGGATTCCCTATGGATAAGCCTTTACACCAACTTCTCACAAGATCCTTGTCTATATCGATCCCTGACGCCGGCAATTCCCATTTCATCACCAAATAGCCAGGCATTGAACCCTCCTTTTACATCCCTTTTTCCTCAACCCTCGTTTTTCCTCATTCCTTATTCCTTTCTCTTCCTTCTCCAACGCCTTCTTCTCCTTCCTCGATCTCGCCTGACCTAACTAAGCCCACTGATTCGCTCGCGTAGGTTTAAAATACAACTGAGCTAATGAACCCATGACTCAAGTGATGCAATTATGAGAGGAAGTCATAACTATTTGGTATAGATTGTGAGGTCATAAACTTGGGGTAAGGATTAATTGATGGTGGTGGAGATTGGAAATGGGGTCATGCACTCAAGTTTTAATTGAAAGAAGAAGCTTGTGTTACTTCAAAGATTTCAATTGGGCAAAGAGCAAAAGAAAAAGGGTTTAAGTGTTGGAAAGGTAAAGTTAAGATAGGAAGGAAAGAGGTGCAAGTTTTTATACGGGTGGCGAAGAAGGGAAGGAAAACAGGTCACACCAAGTGACTCGATAACGAGATTGAAAAGGGATCGACCTCAAGGTTCGTTGACCCCTATCCACATAGGCTCACTAAGGGATTGGCATATCGAATGCCGATCCCTCCTAAAAAACATAAAAAAATGTATGTGTAATAATGTAATATGAAAACGAAAAGGAAGGGGAGATATGAATGAATGATGGATATAAGTGAAATAAAAAGGAGGGTAAAAGGAAATGGCGGATGTTTGAAAACCGAATGGCAACCAATATAGTGAAGGTTAAAAACCATATACGGAAGCATACAGAGTAATACAACTTGTCGAAGACCAACAAACGTCCGGACGCATCCGAAAATCAGCAACAGAAACATGTATATGACGTGCAAGGAAGAGATTTATGAATTCAACTTTTTGAAGGTAACTAAAATGGCGGTTTAGCTTGAAATGATTAAGCTTGATGTCAAATCAGAAGAAAAACTGAAGATCTCATGTGACCAAGTCTGTATATACTAATGTAGTACAACTTCAAAATTCTATCATCGAAGGTTAATAAAGGAAAATTAATCATCTAGGAACCTGGACAGACTTATTCCCATGAACCTGGGTTATTCAAATTCAAAGCACGTCATGCTATTCACAAGACGTACTTTAGGGGAGCAATTGTTATGTGATGCCTTGACCCAGCTACATAGGGTTGATTAAGAAGGCTAGACTCAACTGCTGATGGGAAATATGATTACTAGACAATAGCCACATAACCAAAATATAATGTCCAGGCAATCGTATCAAACCCAGGATGAAAAGAGTTAATAGGTAGACATTGGAGGATGTCGGATGATGCAGTTTATTTTGGTTGGCTGGAATGGGTATCGGCATGAATGTTGGTCAAATTGGACGAAATATGAATGGATCGGTATATGTGTATGGTAATAGGTCGGCATAATATGTGCAGAGGATATGGTTCGGCATAACAGGAGGAAGAGATATGGATTGGCATTGTTAATTGGCAAGACAGTTGGTTTGGCTGAGAACGTAGAGGGATCAGCATGGCATATGAAGCTAAAGGGATCGATGAGACATGCTTGTCAGAATGGATCAGCATGACTACCTAGTGTGATATGGTTCGGCATATTACATTAGAAAGATAGGGGTCGGCATGGTCAAATTGGATGAGATGAGGATGGATTAGTGTTTGTACCAAAATTGGGCACAACACTCTTCGGATGTATTTGAAGAGATAAAGTAAAGAAAGTAAATGTAAAATGAGGTTGATCTAACAAACACATCATTAACAAAAAGAAAAAGTGTTAAAACAAATGAATTTAGAGAGGTTCGGCGTGTGGCCTACGTCCACTATGCAATGATTGATGTATATTGATTATAAATCGCTGGTTACAAAAGATTTACAACAGTACAATCGAAGTACAATAGCAATTTCGGCAGAGTATCGTCGTAGAGTGGCCAAAAAGTCCATTTTCTATAGGTCCAAGGTCACTATTTATAGGCGTACGCAGCGAATATCTCGCCCAGATCTCAGAGAACTTCTTCTCTAATATGGGTGGGCCCATGGGATCGATTTCATGTGATTTCAACTCGATATCAGAGCGATATGAATGGAATTAGTATCGATCAAGAATTGATCCTTTTTGGTAGAAATTGATCTGGTACATTCTTGACGTTGTAGTCAAGCTCCTATGAAAATTTATGGCATTTGGACTTGTAGATCTCTAGTTATGATCGATGCAAGTTTGGATTTTCAATGTGCGGTCGAACTCATATCGATACGATTTGTATCGTTCTGGGCAACTCTTTTCATGTCAATGCTTCGTGGTCTACTTCATACAGATGATTTAGTGATTGCTTCTTATCGATTATGTGTAGCCACTTCGTATCGATGGATTGCATCTCACTTCTTATTGATGCTTTTAGGTGCTACTTCATATCGATCGTTTGGGGAACCGATATTATCTACTTTCATTTGATGGATATGAGGTGGAGAAAATATGATGGATACGAAATGGAATAAATCCGATGGATACGAAGTGGGATAAATATGATGGATATGAACTGATGCTCTCTCTCTTGATTTTTGTTGATCCATATCTTGAGCATATGTACTCCGATTGACTTGAAATTTGGAAAGTTGGCTCTCATAGCTTTTCATGTCGTGACTTGTCAATTGTAGCTCGATCCGGACTAGGAAAAAATTGGCCAATATACATAGTGAACCTGTGTATAACCGATCTTCGGGACGGGCTGTCCTTTGTTTCTTGTCGAGTTCTTGGTATCACGGGCTTGCCAAAAGGTGGGATAACAATTGGTAGACACCTAATTTGGTGATAGTTCGGCATAATGTGTTTGAAGGATATGGGTCGGCATATTGTGTTCAAGAGACACGGATCGCCATGATTTGCTCATAGGCTACGGATTGGCATGGTTCACTTGCGGGATACGAACCGGCATGGAATGGACTGTGAGATATAGATCGCCATATGTAGGGGGACTAAGAGGAATTGGCATAACCTAAACAAAGTTGAATTAGAACCGAAGTATTACAAGAAAAAGAGATCAATGTATCCAATCACCTTGATATTTGAAACACCATCATTATAGGCCATAAGAAGGCACCATATGGGATTCTAGCCCAAACTCGACTCATGGAGGGATTAGTACCGATCCCTATCCATTGAGAGTTGGGCCTAGCCTTTCATGTAGTGGGCCCATATGGCGGGGGAATTCCTATTGCCTTTGAGTCAGATTGGGGGCAACCTTCATTTATATATAGAGGCATAAGTGGTCGTTCTATGGACTCTTACACTGTTCGTTCAACTCTGCCATTATTGTAACTAACTTACTCTATTCTTTTTTGATCTCTTGTAATTCCTTGCTGTTTGTAATTGTAGTCAAGTCAATCGAGAAGCAATTTAGAAGTATTCAAAGTGGACGTAGGCAATCAACGCCGAACCACTATAAATCTTGTTGTTTTTTCTTTTTGCTGCGTCTTCTTTGATATTTTGTGATTCTCCTTTGTTTTCATTTAATTTCTTCCTTTATTCCACTACTCAAATCTATTCTTAGGTATTTGTGGCCAATCTGGTTGCAAACAGGTGGCGTCCCTATACTAGCCCGATAACTGTTATTATACGAAAACTCAACTAAGCGTAGATGGTCTTCCCATGATCCTCCAACATTTAATAGACTGGCTCGTAACAAATCCTCCAAGATTTTGTTATCTCTTTCCATTTGCCTATCGGTTTGTGGATGGTAAGCGTTACTCATCTTGATCTTGGTACCTAAGGTATCCTGTAGACTCTTTCAAAACTCACTAGTAAATAAGGAATCTCTATCACTTACTATACTACTAGGAATTCCATGAAGTCTAATTATATTCTCCATAAATAGATTAGTTAAAACTTGTGTCATCCTAGTTGACTTAACTGGAATGAAATGGTCACTCGTGGTTAATATATCCACTATGACCCATATACTTTCATTTCCTCTATTAGACCTTGGCAACCCATCTATAAAATCTATAGAAATAGAATCCCACTTTCATACCGGAATATCTAATGACCGAAGCAACCTACTTGGCTTCTGATGTTCAGCTTTTACCAACTGACAGTTCAAACACTGCTTTACCCATAAGCTTACATCCCTCTTCATGCCTTTCCAGAAGAAACTTCTCTTTGTGTCCTTATACAACTTAGTTCCTTCTTGATGAATCATAAACTTGGATTGATGACATTCTCCAAGAACTTCTTTTCTCAATCCTCAACATTCTAAACACATAATCGTCCCTTCTTTCTCAACCATCCTCTCCGGTCAGGACTAAAGTCTTTTAGATCATCGATCTTCGTTCCATCCTTTAACTTCTTGATCTGTTCAACCAATACTGGATCCTCCTCCTGTTAGAAGATATCTTTTCGATCATTATCGATCAAACTTCTAAACAAGATAACATAATAGATTCTCTACTAGACGAAGCCTCAAATCTCCACTGCATTCTGCAAGTCGAAAACACTTCCAAATCTTTCCACTTAGCTATCATTGCCAACACCACATTCTACTGCTTTTTTCTAAGTTCATCTACAACCTTATCACCTTTCCCCGGTGTATACTCAATTCCAAAATCATAAGTAGTAATAAACTCTTACCATCTCTGATGTCTCACGTTCAGCTCCTTCTACAAGAACAGATACTTTAATGACTTATGATCCGTATGAAGCTCAAACTTCTCTCTTAAAAATTTATGTCGCCACAAATTTAATGCAAAATTCTTCATAGCTAGTTCCAAATCATACGTTGGATATCTAACCTCATGTGGTCTTAGTTGTCGAGAAGCATAGGAAATCACTTTACCTCCTTGCATTAACACAACTCCTAATTCAGTTTCACACGCATATGTATATACTACCAAATCCTGATTCCCCTCCAAAAAACTAATACATGTGCATGAGTCAATAAGCGTTTCAAGCTCTGGAATGCTTCCTCACACTTATCGGTCCAAACGAACTTCACGTCCTTTCGTGTTAGCTTAGTCATCGGTGCTGCTATATGCGAAAAATCCTTAATGAACCTCCTATAATATCTAGCCAATCTAGAAAACTCTTTATCTTAGTCACTATCTCGGGTCTCTTTCAATTCTTCTCTGCTTCAATCTTAGTAGGATCTACAGATAAACCTTTCTCTGAGACTACATGATCAAGAAACTTCACTTTCTTCTTCCAGAAATGATACTTCAAAAACTTCGCCTTTGTCTAATGTTGCCTCAGTGTCTCAAGCACAACTCTATGATGAACTTCATTCTCCATTTCATCTCTAGAGTGCATCAAAATATCATCTATGAAAACCGACATGAACCTATCCGAGTTCTCTCAGAAAACTCGGTTCATCAAATCCATAAAGAATACGAGCACATTAGTTAGTCCGAACGACATCACTTACCATTTGTATGATCCATATCTAATTCTAAATACCGTCAAAGGAATACTATCCTCTTCTACTCCAAGTTGATGGAAACCTGTTGCTAAATCCGACTGAGAAAATACCTTAGCACCACTCAACTGATTCAGCAAATCGTCTATTCTAGGCAAATGATATCAATTCTTTATCGTCTTATCATTCTACTTACAATAATTGAAACGTAACCTCAACGATCCGTCCGGCTTCTTCGCAAACACTACGGTTGCTCCCCAAGGTTAACTACTTGGCCTGATAAAATTCTTGCCTTCCAAATCCACTAACTGCACCTTTATCTCCCTTATCTCGGTAGGTGTTGTTATCCCATTTTTTGGACAAAGCTGGAATATCAACGTTGAGCGCGTCTCGACCACAGCTAAGAAGAAGCAACCAGCAAGCGTACATAAATCCGGAATTCCACTAAGATCTTAAGCTCATTCGGTGGTGCAAGTTGATCACATTCGGTGGTGCAAGTTATGTTCATTCGGCAATACAAGTTAATGTTCATTCGGCATTGAAGGGTAAATGTTCATTCGGCATTGAAGTACTACGTTCATTCGGCATAAAGGCTCGTTCGGCCACCGAACCACCTCAGCAACCCAATGCCGGACCAGCCTATAACCGGACCACCTACCCACCGAACTAAACTTCTTCAAGCCCGTTCGGCCTCCCCCATGCATGCCGAACCAAGGTCAACACTCCACATATCCACCGATCCAACTCCACTACCGAACCACCACATCAACGCCGAACCAAGGTCAACACTCCACATATCCACCGATCCAACTCCACTACCGAACCACCACATCAACACCGAACCATCACACAACCCATCTCCATACCGGTCCAACCTATGACCAGACCAACACCACTCCAAGCTCCATGCCGAATGAAGGCTCGCCGAACCAAAGTTGCCAGTCCAGATGGCTTCAGCCCAGGCCCACCAGCAGCTATATACTTCCAAGACCCCTGCCCCCAGCCTCACTCTATAAATAGAGGGGCAGGGGTACAACAATGGGGACAAGTTTGAGAGCTCAAACCTGGAAGGAACTTTCAAACAACTTTCATATACTTGTACTACAAGCTTTGTACTTGTAATCGGATTGGAAAAGGAGAATAACATATAAAGTGGACGTAGGCACACTTTGGCCGAACCACTATAAATCTGTGTGTCTTTTACAGTTTGGTCCTTGCTTTTTACATATTTGCATAAACCACCTAGATCACTACGAACAACATAAAATCAACTAAATCATACAACTTGGAGCTGTTTGCCCATTTTGTACAAACATCTTTGAGTTATTTGCTGAGATCTGTGATTTGTGTTTGAATATTGCTGACTTATATTCATACACTGGTGCTTTCACGACTTTGGGTGTTTGCGGCCATTTTTCACGCAAACATTTTGGTGCTTTCACTGAGAGGGACCAGCTCCCGCTACATCGGATAGAGGTTTAGATTTGGAAGACGATGACTAGGCAAAACAGTAGAAGGCTAAGGGCTGAGAGAAGCCAACAAGGAGGAAGTCAACAAGCATCCTCCGGAGGTGAGGAAGGACCGGCTTCGATCTACATAACCCGGGATGAAATGGAAGCCATAACAAATTCACTGCAAGAGAGGTTGCTGAAAAGTCAACAGGAAATGATGCAAACTTTCTTGAAGCAAATGAGAGCTGCAGGGATGCAGAATTTAGGAGCAGCTACAACGGCTATGGATGCAGGACAAGAAGCTAGGGTTATGGAACCCAACGAAGGACAAGATACGGAGCCAGGTAGCAATCAACAAGGGCTTGGGGGCAGGCCCACGGGATTCAACACAGGAGAACCTTTGGAAGGAGTTCAACAGGCTAGAACCAACGTTGCTGCTAACGAGCCACACGAAGAGTATGTACCGGAGTTCCCTCGGGGGCAACCCCCGACAGACAACGGTGGATTGGTAGATATAATCAGGAAGACTGTGCGAGGTGGTTTGACCAACGGAGACTTGGAAGGAGTAAACAGGAGTCCGTTCACTCGGGAAATAAGGATGGCTCAGAACCCACCTAAGTTCAAGCTACCTAGCGTGGAGGTATACAATGGCAAGGAAGACCCTACGGATCACTTGATGAGATACACTAGACACATGGAGGTGCTGGGGGCATCAGAGGAGGTGATGGCCCGATGCTTCCCTTTGTACTTGACGGACTTAGCTGCGATGTGGTTCAGGCAGCTGGAAGAAGGATCTATCGGGACTTGGAGGGAATTGGTGGAAAGGTTTCTGGGACAGTTTCGGGTTCATGTCAAGAGACCGAAGAACGTGATGACATTGACATCGGTAAGGCAAAGGATGGATGAATCGCTTAGAGCTTTTCTAACTCGATTCAGTGCCGCAGTTGCTTCGGTGGATCGGCCCGATCCATCGATGGTTTTAATGGCAGCAGTATCAGGAGTCAGGGAGAACTCGGATTTCAAGGTATCTCTGATACGAGATCCCCCACGGAATCTCGACGAATTCTTTCATGAGGCAGAAAGGTTCCTTCGACAAGAAGATGCGAGTACGGATTTAAAATTGAAAAAGGTTAATGCAGTTGAAGGGGGAGGACCATCCAGCAATGGTTCGGATAAAAACAAAGGAAAAAGGAAGTTGGACGATGATTCTGGAAATGCTAGGAAGCAATGGAAGGATCCAAAGTTTTCCACATACACAGGATTGAACGAAACACTGGAACGGATATACCTGGATACTCGAAATCGCCTTCACTACCGGAGGCCGGCTAGGAGAGAACCAACAGAACGGGAAAGGACATCAGGAAGGCACTGCCTCTTCCATGATTTGGATGGACACGACACCAACAGCTGCAGGCACTTAAAGGACATAATTGAGGAACATGTAAGGAATGGACAACTGCCACAATATGTTGGACCTCGGGATGCAACGGCGAGGCAGGAGCAACTGCCGCCTACCTCAAGCTACGATGGTGGGAGGCCCAGGAATGATGGTCGGTTGATCATCCCTTGACCAGGTTAACATAAAATAAGTAGCAAACTATTGGCAAGCAACCAAGTCATTTACACATGTACGGGGACGGAGATAGCCCCTAGGCATGCTCTGAATGATAATGGGCTGCGATGCTATGGTTTGTGAAATTTATCTTTTGCTTTTGGATTGGACACTGCTTTTTCTTTTTGGTTTTCGGTTTTGGAGCTTGGATTGAGCTCTCGGTTTTCCTTGCTTTTTGATTTGGATTTTCCTTTGGACAATTGTTTTCGGTTTTGGATGCTGGTTTGGATTTCTGGTTTTCTGGTTTTGGATTTGGATTTTCGGATTTGGATTCTGGATTTGGATTTTGGATTTGGATTTGGATTTTGGATTGGATTTTGATTGGATTTTTATCTGACTTTTGATAAACGGTCGTCAGGTATGGATTATGCCTGACAAGGGGTGAGTCGCTTTGCCCGAACGTGGTAAATTGACTCATTCAGGTCGTCGAGTATGGACTATGCTCGGCAAGGGTCCGGAGTGACCAGGATTCGGCCTAGGACTTAGGCCCTATATTATCAATCGTTATTTTCAGGTCGTTGAGTATGGACTATGCTCGGCAAGGGTCCGGAGAGACCAGGATTCGGCTTAGGACTTAAGCCATGGCATTGTACAGCGCCCAGGGACACTGGGCCAAGGTCGTCAAGTGTGGATTGCGCTTGGCAAGAACCCGGAGAGGTTAGCTCAACGTCCAGGGACACTGGACCAAGATCGTCAAGTGCGAATTGCGCTTGGCAAGGACCCGGAGAGGTTAGCTCAACGTCCAGGGACACTGGACCAAGGTCGTCAAGTGTGGATTACGCATGGCAAGAAACCGGAGAGGTTAGCTCAACATCCAGGGACACTGGATCACGACCGTCAGGTGTGGATTGCGCTTGGCAAGAGCCCGGAGAGGTTATGAATTTGGATATCGACCCAGAGAGGTCCTGGATTAGGTTGTTGGCTATTGGATAAGGATGGTTTGGGACTCGGTTGTCGAGTTCGGATGGACAAGGAATAGGCTCAAGCTTTGGTTATTGGATTTGGAACTGGATATCGACTCGGAGCAGTCAAGGATGATCTACTCTGGCAATATGGCTATTGACTTTGGATATTGGATTCAGGACTATTCAAAACACGCCTTGTTATCACAAGGCATGTTTTGGGGGGCAAAGTGTTATCCCATTTTTTGGACAAAGCTGGAATATCAACGTTGAGCGCGTCTCGACCACAGCTAAGAAGAAGCAACCAGCAAGCGTACATAAATCCGGAATTCCACTAAGATCTTAAGCTCATTCGGTGGTGCAAGTTGATCACATTCGGTGGTGCAAGTTATGTTCATTCGGCAATACAAGTTAATGTTCATTCGGCATTGAAGGGTAAATGTTCATTCGGCATTGAAGTACTACGTTCATTCGGCATAAAGGCTCGTTCGGCCACCGAACCACCTCAGCAACCCAATGCCGGACCAGCCTATAACCGGACCACCTACCCACCGAACTAAACTTCTTCAAGCCCGTTCGGCCTCCCCCATGCATGCCGAACCAAGGTCAACACTCCACATATCCACCGATCCAACTCCACTACCGAACCACCACATCAACGCCGAACCAAGGTCAACACTCCACATATCCACCGATCCAACTCCACTACCGAACCACCACATCAACACCGAACCATCACACAACCCATCTCCATACCGGTCCAACCTATGACCAGACCAACACCACTCCAAGCTCCATGCCGAATGAAGGCTCGCCGAACCAAAGTTGCCAGTCCAGATGGCTTCAGCCCAGGCCCACCAGCAGCTATATACTTCCAAGACCCCTGCCCCCAGCCTCACTCTATAAATAGAGGGGCAGGGGTACAACAATGGGGACAAGTTTGAGAGCTCAAACCTGGAAGGAACTTTCAAACAACTTTCATATACTTGTACTACAAGCTTTGTACTTGTAATCGGATTGGAAAAGGAGAATAACATATAAAGTGGACGTAGGCACACTTTGGCCGAACCACTATAAATCTGTGTGTCTTTTACAGTTTGGTCCTTGCTTTTTACATATTTGCATAAACCACCTAGATCACTACGAACAACATAAAATCAACTAAATCATACAACTTGGAGCTGTTTGCCCATTTTGTACAAACATCTTTGAGTTATTTGCTGAGATCTGTGATTTGTGTTTGAATATTGCTGACTTATATTCATACACTGGTGCTTTCACGACTTTGGGTGTTTGCGGCCATTTTTCACGCAAACAGGTGTCATCCTGCTTGGTAGCCTTCTTAATGGTACTGCTCTAGGTACCAAATCTTTTCAAAACTCAATGGCTCGTTTCGGTGGCAATCTTACCACCGGCTCGAAGACATCCACGAATTCTCTAACCACGAAAACTCGATTCAACTTATCTTCTACCTCAACAATACCCATCAAAGCATTCATCTCACAACTAGGGTTTCTATGACATATACAATATGATCACTATAGTCAGGGTGTCTACGCGATATGTTTCTACAATGGCCAAATATGCTAGCATCGTACTTACTTAACCAATCCATATCAAAAATAATTCCGAACCCTACAAAGTTAAATACATGCATACTATATGACCTAACAAATCGAACTTTAAGTGGTCACACTTCATTCCAAGTGTTGCATACCCTCCTATCTGATTTGCAACCCTTAAGGAAGTAACCAAATATGTGGGTTCTAGGTCAGGCTTATCTTTCAAACAATGAGATATAAAATAATGCGATGCATCAGTATTAAACTTATGCTAACAAACACAACATGAATCTGAAGCGTACCTCCCAACGATGCCTTCCCATTTTCCTCTGCTATTGGCCTCGAAGTAGCTGGCTTCAATGCAAACACTTTTCCTTTCCCATCCTTTGCAAGCTCCTTGCACTGGTTCTTATAATGGCCAATCTGATTGCAGTTGAAGCACCGGGCATTCTTCTTCCTGATCACTTCCTTCACATTTTTTAGTACGACATTCATTAGCGAAATGTCCTTTCTTATCGCACTTAAAGTGAACAACCTCCGACTTCCATTTCTTCACGGCTCCACCTTTTTGAGCATCTTTCTTATGAAAGAACTTCTTTTTCTGACTCTAGCCCCACCTGGACCTCCTTTGCCTTATTCTTCTCTAGAATATCAAGCATCTCTTTTTTCCTCAATGCCATTTCCACTACAACATCACAAGGGTCTTTGATATGTGGTAACGTTGCCCTAGCAAGCTCAAGCTTCAACCCCATGATGAACTTATCATTTCTCTTAATATTAGCAACAACCGTGGCATAGCCGTATCTTGCTATCTCCTCAAACCTCCTCGCATACTCAAGTACAGTCATGTCTCCCTGCTCCAATTTAGAAAACTTCCTAAGTAGAGAAGATTTAGCAATCTCCGACATAAACCTTTCCTCAAATCTCCTTATGAACTCGGCCCATGTCATCGTCTCCTCGTTAACTCCTATCGTCACACTATTCCTCCAGTATAAAGCTGCTCTAGAAGCTGTCTCAAAGCAAGCCTTCTTTTCGGCTCATCATTGAGCCCCAAATCTATAAAGATCTTCTCATAATGCAATAACCAGTTCTCTGCTTCAATGGCGTCTTCAGTTCCAATAAATTTCTTTCCTCCCAACCAAGCATAATCCTTACTCAGAATGGCATAGTTGTTGACTACTGGAGATTCCTGAACTCCTCCTCCAACTACTCCAACAACACCCGTCTGCATCATGTTGACAAAGAACTTATACATAGCTCCCATGTCAACATGTGTGACCCCAGCACCCACATTCCTAGCTTGTTCCTGACCTGGGTTTCTCCTGGTATTTGGTCTGGCATTTCCATTTGTCATGGTGCTTCCCCCTCCAAGGTTAACTCTACCACTTCTAGCATCCATATGTGTATTCAAGCCTCGTGTGATAAAGAACAGTAGCTTAAGGGAGATAGGCAAATAAAGATATAACATATATTTATATATAGCAAATACACACACATTATTATAGCGTTATCGCATACCCTGATCTTATCTCTGATTCCTTAGGATTATGTTTTCAAAAATCATTTTAGTTTAAAGTTTTTCATAAACCTATGCTCTGATTCCAAGCTGTAACATGCCCTATGTGGAGTCCTAATGCTAAGCGCTACAGATGGTGTAGTCATCCATTGTAATAACCTTCGGTGACCAAATACGGTAATGTTAATGGTATCCATAATATCAGAAGCACATGAATATAAAAAAATCATAGTTTCAAACACAACTTTTATGAGTACATTTCATAAGAAATGTTTCATATCCAGATTACATAATACAACGTTTCCCAGGGTCAGATCAAATATAATTACTATAAAATACGCCAAGAATGTCATACGATGATGCCCCCTTGGTTGACCATAGTACTATATAGTCATAACTGGCTTAATATAACACAGCTGAAACAAACAAAATAAAATAGCAACTCCTAAATAGGTATCTATAAGCCTCCCGCACGTCTTCGGAAGCTTTATTCACCACCTATTAAAACCTGTAAATCCTCAATCCTCAACCTACTCAAATAGATTTTGAGCACCCGTGTGTTGAAGGGGAAAACATAAACTTCGAGTCAGACATAAATCCTAGTGTGCATAATAGTGTACATCTCGATATTTAATATTAAGTGATACCACGACGATTAGCGGAATGGGTTTCCCCTCACTAATATCCTTTTAGAACATATCATTTGCAAATCATAATCCTACAACAAAAAATGGTTAAAAATGTAAAGCATTATCATGTAAACTTACATATCAGGTAACAAATGGACTATCTATCCAAACACTATAGTTTTTTTCGGCTAACTAGAAACCTTTGGCTTACTCGGGCCTACCAGAGAATATAAACTAATAATCTAACATCTGTTAGATACTCATCTTCTTTACGGTATGTCCCTAACTTTGTTTGACTAGGTCAACTGGTCCTAATGGTTTTATGGGCTCACCAATAACCTACCTCTGTACAAATATATTCCTTTCTATGTGTAACATCATTTTAGTCTTACCTATGACAAAGCCCTAAACATTGGAATTTTGGACTAAATTAGCTAGTGGCTAATAACTAATGTATAGGGCATGAACCTATACCAGTCCGATCTGGTATAAAAACATTAGAGTCATTTTACTTAGGGTAATCTTCCCTTAAATTTTCCTTGAAAACCTTTTCTTCTCAAATTGATTCAAACCTTTAAATCATACTTAAACAAGGAAAATATACACTCTATCCTTTACTTAACATCACCTTTGCATGTTATACATATACTTTACACGAATCATTGTTGATGAAAACATTTAAACCTTTGAAAGTACCCTTTCAAATCCATTGAAAGTACCCTTTCGAAACCAAGTAAAGCCTTCCAAAACATTCCTTTCGAAACCATTTGTATAAACCTTTTGAAAACTTTAAAAAACCTTTCTTCAAAATCTATAAAACGTTAGACATCATATCTTTAAAACACTTAAACATTGCCTTTCGAAAACCTTGGAAAACCTTTCCTCACAAACCTTTCGAAATCATTGAGGAACTACCCATTCGAAACCTTCATTAAAACCTTTGGAAAGCATTAAAACATCAAACCTTTCGAAACCATTTAGGTTCAAGTAAAATATGTTGAACAACCTTTCGAAACAATTTAAAACTATCTCCTTTGAACCCTTTAGGTCCTGCCTTCGACAGAGAAAAAAGGTCATAAAACATTTAAGTCGAAAGCATTCTTTCGAAAGCTATTTCCTAAGTAAAGAAGTGATGGTGTCGAAATCAACCCTCTGAAATCATTTGAGAAGTGGCTTGGGTTTTAAAACAAAGTATACATTCCGAAACTATTTGCTTTGAAAGGTGGAAAAGCGGCAGCTAGGGGTTTCGACCCCCTCGAAAGCATTTACTTAAAACAAAGGTGCAATCTATTTCGAAGCCATTCCTTAAATCAATTTGACCTAGCCGGCAGCCAACCAAGTCGAAAGCATATCTTTCAAAAGCAAAGCACGCGTGCTTTCGTTTGAAAGCAAAGTAGTGCTTCGACCACTTCGGAACCCCTGGTTTCGACCCAATACCTTTTGCCTATATCCAATTTGTTGCACACCAGGTCTTCGATGCCATGCGTATTAGTTTCGATGGTTATGGTGGCAGAAGACCATAGTCGAAAGCTGGGTGCCGAAAGTGGTGAAACATGTAAAAAGCAGGTTCAAAGTAATTTTTAACTTTTTTTAGTAATTCTTTTCAACTAACTGGACTTGTTTGTCAAATATTATTGGTTGCTAATTTCTTTTCTAAAAGTGCTGTTAATATTTCAAAAAATAAACATTTAACTTATTTACAAAATACCCCTTCTCTTTTTATAAATAAACAAAATATTTAAGTCCTATACCTTAAATAATTTTATATATCTACTAAAACACTTAGGAAAATTCTACAAAAATTCTAGAAAATCATTTTTAATATATTTTCATGTAATAATTTTAGACCCAAAACATATATTATTTAACCGTGAACAATTTTTAAACCCAAATAATCAATTTCTTTACTAGAAATTAATATTATATCCACATTAATTCAGAAAATTATGAAAATTGAAACCCTTCTATATATACCATTTCTGATCTAAATCTAAAATTGTTAGGTATTTGGATGTTATTTAATGGGGTTTTCACATCAAAAAGTATCGTAAAAGCTATGTGAATAAGCATAAATCATCAACAAGCATATATAAACATTTTACTATTCAGAAACATGGCTAAGCTTTGCAAGATAAATAGGGTTTAACCTAAAACCGAAAATCATTTAAAAAACATAAGATTTGGCCATTATTCATCTTACTTTGAGATTAAGGAGATTGAGATTTGAATGGATTTGATTTTGATTAATCCTTCCTTCCTTTTATTTTTTTACCATCTTCCTCTTGCTCTTGCTAATGGTGGTCAGCCTCTATTTTAGTTTTGTTAACGCTAAAAATATATGCTAACACCCCAGTGTGAGTTGTGATATAGCGAAAGCACCACCCGTTGGTACAGGAACTAAAAGCAAGCAGAAAGTAGTAAAGAGACAGCAATTTTTATAGTGGTTCGGCTCAAAGTCAAGCCTACGTCCACTTAATCTCTTCTATTATTGATCTGATTACAAGCTTCATAATAATTCTTCAATTACAACACCATTAAGGCAAGTAGTTAGAACTTTGATGCAGAAAAGCTCTTTGAATTCATGTCGAATGAACTTGATCTTTTCCCATGGTTCTTTGAAGTGTCTTTGGCGTTTGAAGTGTTGTAGAAGTCGTGAAAACAGCAAAGTCTCGGCGTTCCAAAAATCTTCCAAAATCCCCCTTCTATGTGGAGTAGGCGGGGTATTTATAGGGGAGTTTCGGAGTTAGGTCGTGTGGTGTCATAGGTCATGAGCGACCAAAGGAGTTGCGACCTAGGGAGTTGCAACCTAAGAGCGATCCCGAGGTAGTTTAAGTCGTTAGCAACTTAATGGAGCCATCCTGGATGAGATATATGCTGTGAGCGACTTAGCATGTGTAGCACAGGAGTTAACTCGGCTTGCTTAGGCCGTAAGCGACCTAATGGAAGAGGCAGTGCACATGCGGCTTAACTCTGAAGCTTGCTAGGTCGTTAGGTTGCTCTTTCCTTAACTCGCTAGGTCGTTGCCTTCCTTGAGTTTCTAGGTCGCTGGAGCTCCTTAAGTCGTTCAGTCGTGTCATGTTGAGCCGCTCTGTGCTTTAGGTCATTAAGTCGTTTATGCCTTTAGGTCGTTGAGTCGAATAAGTCGCTAAGTCATGAATAAAAGAGGTGTTAACACTTGCCCCTCGAAGTATACGCCTAGGGGTTAGGTCGTATTCTACGATGCCTCTTAACTCGCGCCATCCTGAGTCGCTAAGTCGTGAGCGGCTTATGAGAGAGCTAGGTCGTTCGTGCCGATTCGAATTCCATTGCCCCTGTATATAAGTTGCTTAGGTCACCCCTTCTTCTCTTCACCTGCTCTAACATTCTAACCCGCGCGCCATTGAAGAATCTTCGAGCTCTCGAAGGCGAATTCAAGTTAACCAGTCGTTGATCATCTTCATCATCACATTACGTAAGTGAATCCGATCATTATCCAACCACGATCATTACCGAATCGTGAATCCCCCATTTTCCGACCCTAATCCGATTTCGTGTGCCGCATTTCACCACCAGTCGTGTTACGATCGATCTTTCATTGGACATGTTGTCATTGTAATTCATGAGAACACAGTAGTGCATCGGATCTATGATGGATCTGAGGTGATTTGAATCGGTCTTGGATGATTTGGCGGTGTGGAGAGATGATGGATTTCATTGTGGAGATGCTAACGGGTTATCGGGTTAGGCGAATTGTTGAATAAAGAGGGGTTAGCGGGTTAAGGAGAGTTAGGAAGCGCCCGACTTAGGAGCTTCGAACGACCTAGGGCTTAGAAGTTTGGACATGAATCACACGACTTAACTTAGTGAACGACTTAAAGAATCAACACGACCTAATTTAACCCGCAGCATAGCTTTAACTCGTAGGAACATGACTGATGAATTGCCAGAATTTGACAGAACTTGATTGAATTTCCAACTTGAACTACCAGAATGAACTGCTTGAACTTGTTGCATTCTTTCATAGATTGTATTAACTTTTAATCTAACAACCCGTTAAATACAGCATTTGTAGAAACCTAGGGTGAATATACTGCCATTGACTGCCCACATCGAATGACAGATTAGTCGATAAAGAATAATCAGCTTAAGGGAATTATGTGAACGAAATGCTGTGAATTAACTAGTTCAAGTGAAGTATTAAAGCAAAGCTAAGTTAATCAACTAAAGCTGATCTATTTGCATTAACACTGTACTTGGAATTAAAATAACAAGCCCTGAAACTTTATAATCGAC
Organism: Allium cepa; assembly: GCA_030765085.1. Lineage (NCBI taxonomy): Eukaryota > Viridiplantae > Streptophyta > Magnoliopsida > Asparagales > Amaryllidaceae > Allium > Allium cepa. The sequence continues at coordinate 689,466,293 of CM060942.1, read as the reverse complement.
AAATGCCAACTAGTTTAATTCCAGTTATATTTGCTTGTCATTTTATTAGTTTTGCACAACACTTCACACTTTTAGGAAACGTGCACCTTCATATTTGAATATCCAGTTCCTTGTGTAGAGTGGCTTCTCAACAAGTGCGAGAAGAGATAGTAGAGCTGGCTGATAAGGTTTTCCCAATGGCTGACCCTTTGGAGAATCCTCCGGAAAGAGTTTCAACTACACTGAACCAACGGGCTTTCAACCAGCTATGTATTCAATTCGGCATTGCTGAAGCGGATGCTCTGCTTCCTGGGGTAAATGACACTGCCGATAGGCTGCCTCCTGGCTTCATTGCAGTCGATCGTCAAATGTGTCTGAATGGGGCTATTCCCCCCTTCAACGATTTTCTTAGAACACTCCTCCTTTGACTAACTATTTCTCCATTCCAGTTGCACCCTAATGGCTATGCCATTTTGATGGGGTTGTGCGTACTATTTAGGAGGACGCTTAACCGCCTCTCATGCTTTGAGGAGATCTGCTATTTGTGTTCATTCGGGAGGAACAAAGATCACCCTTCCATTACTCTTGTAAGGAGTGCAAGAAACCATAAGCTGATTACGGATCTGCCCGAGAGCGCTCATGGGTTTTTAAACCAGTTCTTCTTTGTCCGTTCCCCTCCAGGATTCTACGGTATCTGGAGAGTAGGAAGTAAGACTACCTATCTCCGTTCTCTTCATTTCTGAGCCTTTCAAAATTCGAATCATCAAGTGCTAACTTCATTCTTTACTTTTGCAGCACTCCCTCCTCCCTCTAAAGATTGTAGTCACAAATCGACTTTCGGTAGATTGAGTGCGGTAGCTATCGATGAGAGAAGTATTAAGTTTCTACTGAAGGACGAATTTTTGCACCAATTCGGACTCTTGCATTCTTCTCGATCCATTCAGTCTCATAATGTCCCCAGTTCTCAAGCAGAAGCGTCAGATGCCCCAACCTCCGCAAAGGAATCCGCACTGAAAGAACCTATTGTAGAGGCTTCATTAGTGAAATGCTCCAGTTCTGTTGACGGTGTGAGATTATCTTGCAAATCTATACTTCCCCCATTTATTGAAGAGGAGGAATTTCCTCAACATTCTGGGAAGGCTACTAAAGAAGCTGATGAGGGAGCTGAGAAAGAAAGTTCCGTTGCGAAGAGTGTAAAGCATGCTGAAGAGGGCACTGCTGATATGACCCATTCTGTTGGGCACGATGGTGATGATATCTTTGGAGGACTGAGCGATCTTATGGTGACTTCCTACGAGCTCTTTAAAGACAACACCACCACTTCTAAGCTTGTTTCTCCAACAACCGAAGCGACGTCCGTTTTGCGATCAATTCTGTCAACCTAAGAGTTGACTCTTACTACAAAAGCCGACATCACTCCTAAGCCGAAGAGTGGTTTGTAGCTTGATGCGTGTAGTTCACACGCCACACATACACTTAGGATTTTTAGCAATTATGCGCACTTAGCTTCTCTATTTCAAAGATTTTTAAATTTTGTCTCTTCTTCACTTTCATGTTCTCCCATGGGACGCAGCGGCTCATATTAGGATGACTTTCAACGCTATTCTAGGCGTGACTCTTATGACCCAGACGCTATCTTCCTGCCACTATGGAGACTGATGAGGAAAGAGTAGCTAGGAAAGCTCGCGAAAGGCAGGCTCATGAGGGGCGTTATGGAAGAAGAGATGACCGACATGACTCTTACCAGAGGGATGATGGCTCCCATAAGAGAAAGTCTCATGACGATAAGGGCAAGAGTCATGTAGGTGAAGATTCAAGCAAGCGAGCCAAGCTTAGCGAAAAGTCTACATCTGAAATTTCTCAAGTACCCGCTGCTTCCATCTCTCTAGACATCCCTTCTAGCTCTCCTGCCCTTAAAAGAGATGAAATTCAAGCAATCATTAATAGGCCTCCTTATCAAGTTGAGAAGCCTCCGCCTGCACTCCAAAGCCGATTTCCGCATTGGTGTTTGAAAGGAGTACGTTTTGATCTGGACTTGGTTCCAATTGATAAACAGGCTATGTTGAGAAATCTCGACGCTGTGAAGTTTGATATTGAAAGAATGTCCGGCTGGCAAAAACTAGTTGATGAGCTTCAAAGAGTGAATCGTTTAAATCTCGAGGCTATGCTGACCATGGAAAGCGATAAGTATGAGTGGCAGAAAGTTCATGATCAGCATGATACAGAGATGAAGAGCATCACCGCCTATAACGAGAAACTTGAGGCTGAAGTCAAGAAGCTTAAAGATGATCTTGCCACCTCTTCCACTTCTTATACTCAAATGGAAGAGGTTCTTCAAAAGCAAGTAAGAGACACCCACGCTGCTCAACGAGATACTGAGGCTAAACTTGAGGCGCAGCAGAAAATCACGAAAATCTACCGCAATGATGTTGCTCAGCTGCGGTAAAAGACTAACTCCCAAGATTTGGAAATTGCAATGTTAAAGGCCCAGCTTTCTAAGGCTGAAAAAGAGAGTGACGAGGCCATCGCTGGAAAAGCAGCAGCTGAACAATCACATGAGGCGACTGAGGCCAACGTCATCTCCACTCTATTCGAGTTTTATATTCACATCGTCTTGGGACGTGGCAGTCTTTCATTTTTGGGCCCAAAGTATGAGGTTACCCTGGCTGAAGTGTGGGAGGCAGCAGTTGAAATGCTTAGAGACACTGGCTACGCTGAGGAGGATTTTGAGGCTTATTTTTTGGATGATTAGGGTCGTGCCGCCCTTGCCAGAGGGAAAGAACAACTTGCCAAGGAGCGAGCCGAAGCGGCGGAAGGAGAGCATCTAGGGAAGGCACCTTTGACCGACCCAACTCGTCCTTCGGCTTCGGTTGACATCGATATTATTGGCTCCTGTTCCCACTCTTCGCCTCCTGCCAAAGCCGAAACTGAAACTACAACTGCTCACGCCGAAGACAAGGCCCAAGAATACACTGAAGCCCAAGATTTTGAAATTGACGTGATAAAGCCAATCTCTCCAGGTAACTTCAATACTGATTCAGCTCAAGTAGACTACTCGTTTGCTTCACATGAGCTCAATGAACTTCTTGCTTATTACTTAAGCCTCGATGTGCCACTATCTCCTCTCTTTGCGAGAAATACTGATGTTAACTTTTCTTCTTCTATAGTGAAAACAACAAGTGTTGTAGAGGCTTCGCCTTGTCCAGCTGTTGCCCCTCCACCTCTTCAAGTTACTCCTTCTTCTGCTTCTCTACCGGGGTCACAAAAAGAACAAATAGGATCTCTTCAAGGCTTAGATGACCCGGCCGCTTCACAAGAGCAGAAAGCTTAAGAACTCGAGGAGGGTGAGAGGACCCCGGAGAAATTTACTGCGGATGATACAAAGCTGATTGATCTTATCACTCCGGGCAGCGAATCTTCTTTAAAGAAATGGGGAAAGCATGGAATTTCAAAGAAAAAGAAGGGAACTTCTGCTGGTGATGAGAAAGCGGAAGAGGACCCAATTGCACCTCTTTCTCCTTCTTCCCCAACTCGTTCAGGCCGACTCAAGAAGTTAACCATTAGGCCAGGCGAGGGCTCCAAAGGCCGCGGGAAGAAGAAGTAATGGGTCTTGTTTTACCCTTCTTGTTCTGCTTTTTTTTTTGCTTTTTTCTTATACTTAAAAACTTGTATCGACCGGAGATTGTGCGGGCACCGGCCCCTGCTTTTTGAAACCTGCACATGTATACAAATATTTTATAGTATGGAATAGAATGACTCTTTTTACTTGTACAAACTTTTGTCTGTATTTGTAAATGCATTTATTCCTTATTTTCACACAAGTTTCTTTATTTTCTTTGTATGATTTTGCAGTGGGCTCGTGGTATGTTGCTTGAGCGTTGCTTTTATTAATGTAGCTATATTATATTTCCCTCATACCATGGCTTCTTGCAATCTTCTCCATTTTGAGAAGACTTGTACTCTTATTCTGGAGAATAATTCTTCCATTTTGAGGAAATATTATTCTGCTCTAATAGAGTGTGCCTTGTATTGGAGAAGTTTTCTTTTTTTTTAGAAAAAGTTTTTACACTTCATCTTTCGTAGATGGTCACTTTTATTTTTGAGAAGTGGATTCCCTTACGCGGTAAAGCGGGCCTCCGAAGAGGGCTTTGTTTTGTTTGCCAGAAAGTTATATCTCATCGCCAAGTGGGCCCATGGGACTGGCGTCAGCTGCTTTATCAGATATTTGTTTGCACAAACGATCGCGAGCAGTGAGCTGCGGCCTAGAACCTTCTTTTTGAAAAGTTGCCCCTTCGGTTGTTCCACTAACGACTTTTTCAAGAGATACATTTCATTTTTAGGCGTGCCTCGTTAGAGGGATTCATTTGGCACTTCAACTTTTTTAGGGAAGAATGTTCTCATTATGGAGAAATTGATCTTCCCTTGAGAGTAGAAGTGTGCCTCCGAAGAGGGCTTTTTGTTTGCCTGAAAGTTACTTCTCGCGGTTAAATGGATCCACGGGGCAGACGCAAGCTACCTAATTGGATGTTCGTTTGTACGGACGATCATAATTTGTTAGCAAGGGCCTGGTGCCTTCACTTTGGGAAGGTGCCCCTTTGGTGGAATCACCAACCGTTTGTGAGAAGCATTTCGTTTTTGGGCGTGCCTCGTTAGAGCGCTTTTTGTTTGTGCCTCCAAAGAGGGCTTTTTTGTTTGTGCCTCCGAAGAGGGCTTTTTGTTTGTGCCACCGAAGAGGGCTTTTTTGTTTGTGCCTCCGAAGAGGGCTTTTTGTTTGTGCCTCCGAAGAGGGCTTTTTGTTTGTTTAATGATTTGTAGAAATCGCTTGGCCTTGTGATGTGTTGAATCGGAAAGCTTTGCTTTGATAGCATGCAATATTAAATCGATATTTTAGCAATACATTTAAGATATTTTCAAATTGAAATGAGACAGGCATTTTATAGTAGTAGAGAACACAAGATTTATAGCGGTTCAGCCAAGAACTGGGCCTATATCCACTTTATAGTTCTTATTTTTGATTCGCAGATTTTACAATGGCTTACAATATGAGAATGATACATCCATAATCGTTTTACAAATTTAAGCATAGCTTCTAAGTAAAGCATGGACGCAAGTGATTGCTGTTCCAGGCTCTCGGAATTAGATCTCCTTCGACAGTTGTGAGCTTGAAAGTGCCATCAAGAAGTTTTTTGCCTATGACGTATGACCCTTCCCAGTTTGGCCCAAACACTCCTGTGCTGTCATGACCCTTTTCAAGACTAGATCCACAATTTCAAAGCTCGTTGGCGAACTTTAGAATTGAAGTGCCTGGCTATCCTTTGTTGATGGGCTGCAACTCTGAGCTCAGCGACTTTCCTTCTTTCATCAAGCAAGTCAAGTGCTTCAAGTTGCAGCTTTTCATTTTCAGCTTGGTTGAAATGAATTCTCCTATGTGAGGGGACCTCTATTTCCACTGGAATCATTGCTTCTGATCCATATCTAATGATAATGGAGTGTGCCCAGTCATAGTCTTGTGAGTAGTTTTGTATGCCCAAAGTGCTAGTGGCAGCTTATCGACCCAACCACCTTTTGCTTTTTCCAGCTGTTTTTTGATGGTTGATTTGATAATTTTGTTCACTGCTTCCACTTGCCCGTTTGCCTACGGATGAGCCACTGCTTAGAAGCTTTTTTGGATCTTGAATCGCCTGCAAAAGTCCTGAAATTCTTCGCTTTCGAATTGGGTACCATTGTCTATGGTTATCTTCTGAGGCACACCATACCAGCAAATGATATTCTTAGTCACAAAGTTTATCATCTTTTTAGAGGTAACTGTGGCCAATGGTTCAGATTCAGTCCATTTAGTGAAATAATCAACGGCAACAATAGCATATTTGATTCCGGACTTTGGCAATCGGCAAAGGCCCAATGAGATCTATCCCTCAAATGGCGAATGGTCATGGACTGACCATCTGTGTTAGCTCGGCGGAAGGTGCTCTTGGGATTTTTGCAAATCTTTGGCATCTGTCACACTTTCGGGAGTAGCTAGCAGCGTCTCGATTAATATCTGGCCAAAAATACCCATAGTGGAGAATTTTCTTTGCTAGAGTTTGGTCCCTGAATGATTCCCACACTCTCCTCCGTGCACCTCAGCTAAAATTGTCTTAGCCTCTTCCTTGGTTACACACCGGAGTAATGGCATCGAGAATCCGCGTCTGTACAACCGGACGTTTTGAATTACATATCTCGGGGCTTTTCTTAACAGCTTCTGGCGCTCTTTTCAGTTTTCTGGCAGGGAGCCATTGAGTAGATATTACTTGATCGGGGTCATCCACGACTCCTGCTCTTGAGATACAGCCATAATCCAGTCAATATCCATCTCATCAGTACTTGGAGCTGACAAGACTTCCACAGGGACCAATCCCAGTAATTGAGCTTTGCTGGAGCTTGAATATTTTGCAAGAGAATCTGCCTTCAAGTTCTCTTCCCAAGGTATATGGCTTATTGTATAATGATCAAAATCATCAAGAAGCTCCCAGGCCTTTGACAAGTAAGCAGGCAATTTCCTCCTTTAGTTTGAAACTATTTCTTGACTTGGCATACAATAAGCTGGGAATCACTGAAGATCTGCAATACTTTGATGTTCAGTTCTTTAGCAATCCTCAAGCCGGCAATAAGAGCTTCATATTCTGCTTCATTATTTGTCGAAGGAAATTCTAATCTCAATGCATAGCACAATGACCGCCATTCGGGGGTTTCAAGCACAACCTAAGCTCCGGAACAATAGTCATTTCTTGCACCATCAACATACAATTTCCATCAGATCGGGATGTCATCAGTCACCTCTTCCTCATTGTCACCTTTATCTGTGTATTTTGCAATGAAACCTGCTAATGCTTGTACATTGATTTCTCTTCGGGGATGGTAAGTGATATCGTATTGGCTGTGTTCAATATTCCACTTTAGAAGACGGCCCGAAGTTTCATGGCGAAATAGGACTTGCTTTAGAGGTTGATCAGTGAGGACTTTAATAGGATGAGTTTGGAAATATGGCCTCAACTTTCTGGATGCAATCAATAGACAATAGGCAAGCTTTTTCAGCTTTGAATAATTCATCTCTGCCCCAGTGAATCTTTTGCTGATGTAATAAACCGGGCATTGAACTTTTGCGTCTTCCCGTACCAATGCCGCACTGAGAGCATGAGATGAAACCGCTAAGTATATGAAAAGATCTTCACCATTGCTGGGCTTAGAAAGTACTTGAGGCGTTTCCATGTGACGAATCAGTTCATCAAAAGCTTTCTAACATTCAGGAGTCTATTCAAAGTTTTTCTTTCCTTTCTATAGAGCGTCAAAGAAGGGAATGCAATTATCAGTGGCCTTGGAAATAAACCGACTCGATGCAGCGACTTTCCCGTTGAGGCTTTGCAATTCCTTCTTTGTCTTAGGGGCTTTGACTTCTCTTAATGCAGTAATCTGAGCAGGATTAGCTTAGATGCCCCTAGCACTCACAATGAAACCCAAGAATTTTCCGGACTCTACCCCGAATGAACATTTCAGAGGATTTAGCTTCATCCCATACTTTCGGAGGACCGCGAACATTTCTGCCAAATGATCCATGTGGTCTACTGCCTTCGATTTCACCAACATATCATCAACATATACTTCCATAGTCTACCCAATCTGGGGTTTGAACATGGCATTAACAAGTCTTTGATAAGTTGTCCCTACGTTCTTTAGTCCGAAGGGCATGACTTTATAGCAGTAAAGACCAACATCACTAATGAAGCTCGTTCCCTCCTGATCTGGCTCATGCATCATGATTTTATTATATCCTGAGTAAGCATCAATAAAAGACAATAATTCATGCCCGTTGTTCCATCCACCAACTGATCAATCCGGGGTAACGGGAAACAGTCCTTGGGGCATGCTTTGTTCAAGTCTGAAAAGTCGATGCATACTTTCCACTTTCCATTTTCTTTTTTAACTAACACTGGATTAGAAACCCAATTTGGATAATTGGATTCTCTGATGAAGCAGTTTTCCATGAGCCAATCTACTTCTTCTTTTAATGCTGTCAACCTTTCAGGACCCTGGGTTCTTCTTTTCTGCTTTACGGGTGTGAATTTTGGATCAATATTCAAAGAATGCACTGCAATTTCTGGAGATATTCCACACATGTCAGCATGAATCCAAGCGAATACATCCAGGTTTGCTTTCAAGAATGATATCAACATATTCTGAACCGTCACACCGAGTTGTGAACCCACATTCAGCAACTTGTTTGGATCATCCAAGTCAACAGGTATTGGCACCGGCACTTCCACCGGCACCACTCTACTCTCCCCTGCACTGGTATTTCTGGGATCAATCTCTTTTCGTGCACCGCTATGTTCACCATTCCAGGGTCCACCCCATAATTGCTATAAGGTGGGATCTTTGATGTGGAGCGGAGCTGCTGCACCCTTACCCATTTCTCTCTTCTTTGCCTCCCGTAACTCTATGAGATAGCATTCTCGCCCGATATTTTGGTCCCCCTTTACAACACCGACAACATTATCAGTGGGGAACTTCACAGTCAGGCACCATGGGGCGAGAATGGCCTTGAATGCGGCAAGAGTCGGTCGACCCAAGAAGGCATTGTAAGCGGAGAATTCATCAACAATCACAAAAGTTTGTTTTCGAGTCACCTTCTTTTCCCCTTCTCCAAGCTCTACAAATAAGTCAGTAGTCCCAATAGGCTGTTTTGGTTCTCCAGTGAACCCAACAATTTTCTATGAGGAAGCTTGGACATCGGCCATGGGAATTTTCATCTGATCAAATGTCTTTCTAAAGAGGACATTGCAAGAGGAGCCACAGTCAACAAGCACCCTTCTTACAATGGCTGGTCCGATGCCTGTAGATATTACCAAGGGATCCATGGTGGGAGCCTCAACACCAACAGAGTCTCTAGCTCGGAATATGATGTCATTGTTAAAAGTTCTTTGCTGTTTTAAAGGTGTAGCATCTTCTAAGACAAAAACATTTTCTTTCACTGGGACATATCTCAAAGCATGAGCATATCTCTCCATCTCACCCCAACTTCTGCCCGCTGGGTGAGGACCCCCTGTGATAACATTAATGACAGGCCTCTCAGATTCCTGCACTGCAGTCCTCTCACCTGAGAAGGATTGATGAGTAGGAACTTGTTGCCCTTGAGTAGATGAGGTTGGGTCATTTCTGTTTCTCTTCACATATTGTTGTAGTTTATTTTGTCCCAACAGCTCTTCAATCAAATTCTTTAAATGGAGACATTCATTGGTGTCATGGCCAGATTGATTGTGGAACCGACAGAATCTCCCATTATGGACAACATTTTTCCCAGGCTTTATCTCAGGTGATTTGGGGTATTCAACAACATTCTTGGTTGCAAGAAAGATATTTTCTGAAGTATCAGTTAAGGGAGTAAAATCTGAAGGTTGAAACAGGCGATTTTTCTTCCCATCTTTCTGCTTCTTTCCACCGTCATTCTCCCTCTTCTGGCCACCAGATTCCTTTTTGTTAGGAGCAACATTGTTATTCTCAACTTCAGTCACGACTAATTTTGCTAGCATAGGAAGGCTTTCTAAGCGCATAAATTCATCGGCCTTCTTGTAGAACTTCTCAAGTGAATTTGGCTCTTTCATCTTTAGCCATTTTCCGAATTAACTTGATTTGTCAATAGCTCGCATCAAGTAAGTTAGAATCATCTGAGGCTCTGCATTATCAACTTCGGCCAAGGCTATATTGAAGCAGTTTAAAAAAGATTTGATAGACTCTCCGGGGCTTTGTTCGAGGCTGGATAGTGACATTATGTCCTTGGCCTTCGAAGCATATAACCTGAACTGATCTTTGAATTTCCGAGTTAGGTCGGAGAACTGATCCACGGATCGAACCGGCAGCTTCGTGAACCAATGCAGGTCCACTCCCTCCAAGTACATAGGAAAATATCTGCACTTGATCTCGTCTATTGCTCTGGCACCTGTCATATGCCAGTCATACTTGTATAAAAACTGGTTAGGATCGCTTGTCCCCTGATAAGCTGGAATAGTGGGGGGAAAAACTTCTTCGGAAATTCAGCCTTCAGAATTCTTTCAGTAAAAGGAGTCTTGCTTGGAGAAAACCCCCAGTCACTTTCATCTTCCTCCCTTTGCATGCTTTCCTTCATAATTTGTCAAATCATTCCCGATAGGTATTCCTCATCGTTTAGAGGCCCCGCGGGACAGACGTCGACTACTTTTTTGGAAGTTCGCCTAGACAAACGTTCACGAAGAGTTGGCTGCGGCCTTGAACCTTCAGCTTGGGGAGGTTCCCCTTCGACGGTGCCAGCTGCCCTCTGAGGAATACTTTTCCCTTGGGAATCATGAACATCTTCAGCAAAGGTTTCTTCATTATTTTCTGGTTGCTGGTTAACTCCATGCAAAGCATTCAAACTGTTCAACATCAAAGTGTTCTGGCCTTCCATTTGTTGATACAACCCAGACACTATAGTATCTAATTCTGCCCTAGTGATTCCAACACTAGGAGCCGCTTGATTTTACGCGGGGGAAGTGGCAGTGTTGTCATAAGCATCTCCAGATCTAGTAGATCTACCTTTTCTTCCAGGAGCTATAATTTCGGATAGACTTCTGGTTCTTAGGGAGAGTCTTTCAACAAATCTTTGTGAAGCAATGATGAGAGCACTCGTTTGGTAAGCGGGAGGTCCTGAGTTCAACTCTCAATGAAAGCACCAAAAATGTTAACGCTAAAAATATACGCAAACACCCCAGTGTGAGTTGTGATATAGCGAAAGCACCACCCGTTGGTACGGGAACTAAAAGCAAGCATAAAGTAGCATAAAATAGTAAAGAGACAATAATTTTTATAGTGGTTCGGCTCAAAGTCAAGCCTACGTTCATTTAATCTCTTCTATTATTGATCTGATTACAAGCTTCACAATAATTCTTCAATTACAACACCATTAAGGCAAGTAGTTAGAACTTTGATGCAGAAAAGCTCTTTGAATTCATGTTGAATGAACTTGATCTTTTTCCAAGGTTCTTTGAAGTGTCTTTGGCGTTTGAAGTGTTGTAGAAGTCGTGAAAACTACAAAGTCTCGGTGTTCCAAAAATCTTCCAAAATCCCCCTTCAATGTGGAGTAGGCGGGGTATTTATAGGGGAGTTTCGGAGTTAGGTCGTGTGGTGTCATAGGTCGTGAGCGACCTAAGGAGTTGCGACCTAGGGAGTTGCAACCTAAGAGCGATCCCGAGGTAGCTTAAGTCGTTAGCAACTTAATGGAGCCATCCTGGATGAGATATATGCTGTGAGCGACTTAGCATGTGTAGCACAAGAATTGACTCGGCTTGCTTAGGTCGTAAGCGACCTAATGGAAGAGGCAGTGCGCATGCGGCTTAACTCTGAAGCTTGCTAGGTCGTTAGGTTGCTCTTTCCTTAACTCTCTAGGTCGTTGCCTTCCTTTGCTAGGTCGCTGGAGCTCCTTAAGTCGTTGAGTCGTGTCATGTTGAGTCGCTCTGTGCTTTAGGTCGTTAGGTCGTGCCATGTTGAGCCGCTCTGTGCTTTAGGTCATTAAGTCGTTTATGCCTTTAGGTCATTGAGTCGAATAATTCGCTAAGTCGTGAATAAAAGAGGTGTTAACAAGTTTGGTATTGCAAATGAACATATTAAATGAATTTCTATGGGTTTTGTGTATTAGAATATTCTTATTCCAACTTTGACCCTCACCTATTTCCTTTACCCATTTTATTTTAGTTCATTTTAGTTCTCTCTTGGGCACGACTACCCTTAGTTCAATCAAAAATCTCAATCCCCTAATCGTCACATTATTTTATTTAATTTAGCTAATTAAATATCCTAAATAATATTACTAAAATATAGGGCGGTAACTACTTCATTGGTTGTTTCTTGGGTAGCGATCCCTATGGTGGCTTCTTCACGCTTAGATATGTTGGTTCCTCAAATATCACATCGTTTGGACTAATGGAACTCATGCTATTGATCGATCTTTAATTCAACTCCATTTGCAAGCTATTGTCTACCGAACCCTCCAAATGGACATATGTTGATCCTTCATTCTTAAGCCATTTGACATGAGATCCCCAGAGCTAGGGTCCATATACCTTCCTCTCCAAATTTCATTTTCTTTGGACTTCTAGATCCAAAGATACCGATTGTTAGAATCAAGAATTGGTTTCCAACATTTGTCGATCCCTCCTTGGTAGACTCACGTATGTCGAACTCTTTCTAACTATCAAACTTTGCCGATCCCTTTGATATGCTATGTCGATCCCTTCCTAACCATCAAGCCTTGCCGATACTTTATACTACGGCCATTCCCTCCTCTTTTAATGTCGAACCCTCCTTTGTTTTGACCATGCCAACCCCTCATCTATCCTATCATAGCAATCCTTATGGTACTACTAATTCATTCTGATCCTCAGCTAATCTAAGTCAAAGTCCATATTTCAAGCAACCTGCATTGTTTATCTACCAGTTCCATTCACTTCAAGCTTTATATAACCATCTGTACATTACTTCCAAGTCCTACAACCATTATCCCATGGTCGTCATTCCTGATAATAGTCGGATCTTTCATGTGCAATTAGATCAATGTAGTCGGGTCATGATACCAGTTAATAGACCTAGAGTTCTTAGTTGTAGATAAGATTTCCATTAAAGTATCACTATGAAGGGTATGGTACAATTCGAAAAGTCAGGGAAACTAGCATGGAGATATGTAGTTATAGAGAGCATCAGAAAGCTAGCATACAAAATAGAGTTGCCAAGGAGTTTGAGAGGTGTCCAAAATGTGTTTCATGTGTCTCATCTTCGTAAGAATGTGCATGATCAAGGGACTACTTTTCCTCCGACTGCATTAGAAGATTTAATAGTAGAATTGAATTTGACTTTTGTTAGCCAACCAGTTCGGGTTGTAGCGAGAGATGAGAAGAGGTTAGGCAGCAAGACAGTCAAGTTGGTGAAAGTTCAGTGGAGCAACAACGATAAAGACTGAGTTGGGAGACAGAAGACATGATTAGAGATACTTATCCGGATCTCCTATTGGAGTATGTTCTATATTTTCTTTATATAGACTGTTTGCTAGTCAGGTAGGTTAATATGGTAGTTAGGAGATGTTATAGATGATTGCTATGTTTAGTATTTAGTCATTACTGAATTTCAATGACGAAATTCTTTAAGGAAGGGAGCCTGTAACACCCATAATTTTAAATAAAATTATTTAGGAGATTTAATTAGATAAATTAAGTAGAATAATGTAAAGACTAGAATGATAAGGGGATTGAGATTTGAAAAGTAAAATAGAGGACGTGCCTTAACTAAATGAAAGCAAAAAAATTGGTTTTATAAGTTTACTACTCAAGAGAATAAGGCAAGGGTATTACGGGGAATAGCCGTATACGTAAAACCCAAAATTCTCACTCATGTTTTTACGAAATAAAAACATAAACTAAAGAGATTCAAGGCCGGCCACAACCCTAGAGAAAAGTGGATCAAAATTAACTAAAAGTTAAGGATTCAAGCAAGGAAGAATTAAGCAAGATCAAATTTCAAGTTCTTTATCCAAAATAAGATGAATAATAATTAAAAGCGTCTCATTTATGTCTTAATGAACATTTTGATTTTAGGTTTAAAGTCAAAACCATTTGGATGATTTGAATGATGATGTGCTTTAATTATATGTCAAGTTTAATTTAAACAAGTACATTCGTAAAAGGTTTAATTCGATTTTAAGGTTAAAATGATGTAAAATGGGTTTTGAATGCAATGAGGATTTTATACGTTATCTAAATCATTATTTTAGATATGGGTTTAAATTTTCATAATAATCCAAGTTATGGATACTTATTATGAATTTTGAATGGAAAAAATAGATAACTTGGGTTTAAAATTAATTTTGGCAATTATATAGGGTATTTTGGGTTCGAAAATTTATATATGTTAGAAAACACACTAAAAGTTAATTAAGATGATTTTTTGGGATTTTTCTTAAGTGATTTACTATGGAAATTAAAATAATTAAGTTGACTTAAATGTCTTAATTCTTTTGTTCAGGGAAAGAGCTTCTTTGCTAATATATTTTTAATTACTAATGAATGAATTCGGTAGCCTTTTAGAAAATGATTTTTGTAAAGGTTTTGGCAAGTTCAGTATAAAGGAATTTCTTTTAAAGGCATAGAAATCTGTTTTGATCTGAATTACAAACTTGCCACTTCCGTTTGCTTACTTCTGAGATCATCCCAGATTGCCTTTCAAATTTATTCGAAACCAATAAACATGATATCAAATAGTTGGAATGTAGTGTATTAGAGAAATACGAAAGGGGATGGTGTCGAAAGCTTTCTTTCGAAGGGGTTAATGCCAGTTTTTAATAGCTTTCAAATCAACCCACTTGCATTTGTTTTGCTTTCGAAAGAGATGTCGCTTAATTTATTTTCCAAGAAGCTTTCAAAAGGGTTGAGGTTACTTTAAATAGCTTTCGAATGGATTATCGCTTACCTTTTTTTAAAATAGATTTCGATTGAGTTGCAGCATATTAATTCTTAAAAAGTAGTTTTCGAATGGGTAGTTGCTTTTGAACCTAGTCGAAACCTAGCTGTCGTCTCCATACCTTTCGAATGGGTTAAAAGCCGCTTTTATAGTCTTATAACAATGAATTCGAAAGGAAAGTTTTTATTTTATTAACACTGAAGCCACTTCTTAATGCTTCGAAAGGGTCCCTGCAGTTATTTATGTTAAAGGTTTTGAAGGCAAAGGTTTCGAAAGGTTGTTTCGAAGCTATCCTTTTCCCAATTAATTTACTTAAAGGTCAATGGTTTCGAAAGGGTTCATGTAACCACTTTTATCAATGCTTTCGAAAGGTTGGTTTCAATGCCATTTGTTCCCTAAATTATTTTACTTGAAGATTAATGTTTTTGGAAGGGTTACTTTCGCTTATGTTCACTTTGACCCAAAAGTTATATTTAAGGCTAGACCCAAAGATTTTGAAAGAAATTCTTTTTAATAGTTTTGTATCTAGGCTTCTATAAATCCTATTAGGACTAAGTGGTTTTAAAAGATAAGCTTTAATACTTTCGAAAGGAATGCTTTAATGGATTCGAAAGGAAAGTTTTGGTGCTCTCGAAAGAGATGTTTTTAGTGTTTTGAAAGGCATATATTTAAGTGTTTTGAAACCAAGGGTTGAATACTTTCGTAGGATATATTTTAATGGCTTCGAAAGATAAGGCCTAAGGTTTTGAAAGCCTTTGTTTTCAAAAAAGAAACCCAAACTCAATTATTTAAGAAGAACCCATGGCAATTTGAAAGAGTTTTGAAATGGCATGTTAATTTTGGTTTTTTGAAGAAGCTTTCCTTGCTAAAGATAATGGGTTAACGGTATCAACCCTATTTCATTTGGAAAATGATTACAAGGAAATTAAACTAGAGATGTTTATATTATTTCGTTATGATCAGTTATCGTGTATGCTTTTCTGTAAACCTATTCACTTTATAATTAACCCATAACTGCAATTTGGCATATTAAGGGTAGAATAATTAGCTAGGTTGACCCCGTGGTGAATATACATTGAGTTAACTTTTGTGTGAACCAGACGGTCACATAGACCAGAATGCAGGATGCGCAGAGACTGATCAAAGAGTTATTAGTTTAGGCGGGTTCAGAGTAAATCTATGAAAACTATGTACGGAAAAAGTTATTGGCAGGGGCCAATTGGTTCTTAGTGATCCCATGAAAACTGTATCCAAATTAAGTTATTAACAGACATCAATAGCTTCATTGTCATCCCATGAAAACTATAACATGAGAGAAGTTATTGGAGAACCTAATAGGTTCATAGTGAACCCATGGAATCTATAGTTGGATGAAGTTATTGGTAGATACCAATAGGTTTTAGTGGACCCATGAAAATTATGAAACCGGGAAGATAGTACGTAAGCCTTGGACAGTTTGTTAGTCATCCATGAAAAGTAATATAATAGGTTAATAGTGACTCTAGACACTATAACTGAGACGGATAGTCAAATAAATGGGGTTGAGAAATCCAGATTAAATTGCATGTTTGCATATCTTCATGATATATTTATTATATTATGTCTTAACAATTGTGAATGCAGGTGCACAGCGTATGGTTATTATAAGTTAGGATACTAGTGAGGGGAAAACCCCTTCCGCGAAGCGACGTGGTCTCACTTGATATCTATATGGTTCGAGATGGTAGGTTATTATTCGTACCAGGCTTTTTGTCTAACTCGATGTTTATGTTTTGCCCTTAAACTCTCATGTGCTCAATTAATTTTGAGTAGAGAGTTAAGGTTTTCAAGTTCGTCTTTATAAGAATAAGCTTTTAGAAACATACAGGAGGCAAGCTAGCTATTAGGAGTTCTTTTCCGTTTGATTCTGCCATGTTTTGGTTGCAATGGCAAAGTTGATTATTTGCCTATATTTAGACTCTGATCAACCAATGGGGCATCATCATATGTCGGTCTTGGATTATTTTATAATAATTATATTTTCTCTTAATGTGGTTCATGCATTGGGATTATGTAATGAATTTGAAATGTGATTTGAAATGGAATGTGAAATTTGTTCTAAGTTGAGTTTAATTTTTTTTCATATCCATGTGTTTCTATTACATCAATGTATCTAACATTACCACTTTTAGTCACCAAGAATTAATAACCATGGATGATTGCAGCATCCATAGCCGTTAGTTTTGTACCTCCAAGTGGGAGATGTTACATCTGCTTCCATAGATGCAACTATAAATGCATACACGTTGTGATTAAATGCAGGCCCACCTAGGAAAGCATATATACTTGTGTAGATTGAGAAAGTGATCATCATACTATTCCAAATGTAAAGTTTGGGCATAATAATTAGCAAAAGTTTTAAAATCGAGGATAGAACTAACTTCTTAACAATTGATTTCTGGATATGGACCAAAGTTTTCTGCAAAAAGATTGCATCCGTCTTTCACTATGGCTTGCATTTTGATGCACATGCCCCACGGACGTGCCGTTAGTACTGGTACATATAATAATGAAAAGTAATATTATTTCATTTATATACATGCATAAAATAATAATTATAAATGTAAATATTGAATGTGTACTATGGATCGTGTAATATGGATATACAATGATACAGAGTATAGTGATGATAGTTATACGGTAAATAATGCGGAATATAAAACCAGTAAAGTAAAATGACACCAGGAATTTTTATGCTGGTTCGGAGCACCGTCCTACATCCAGTCCCAGACTCCTTCTGGAATTTACCTAAAACAAAAACCCTCACTTAACCCGGAGGAACATGTCTATGCACCCCTGAGAAGCCGAACAGGGACCTAAGCAGCAGAATAGGATTTCGCCTCAACAGCTGAAGAGGCTTCACTCGTCAGAGCAGCAGAATATGACTTCAACAAATAAAGGAACTTGTTTTGACTTTTGTGTGTTCTGATAACACGGGTTTGTCACTTGGAGTACACCCTTCCTATAATATTCTCCTCGAGTATGTATGTATATATATATATATATATTAAGTATATGAAGAATAGAAAGGTATAGTATTGCTTTAATGCAGAATAATTGGAAGTATGATAACAAATAGATTCCAGAGAATTAGATCAGAGAGATAAGAAAATTTGATTGTAATTCAGTGATTTGGAATCAAATTGGAGTTTGTATTTATAAAGATTAGAAAGCAGCGACTGTTGATGAAGTGTTTCGATTGAAGTGTTGCATCCAATCTTTTCGTAGAGGTTCGTATCTCTTTACAAAAAGTCGTGTCTTTTCGAAAACAGGCTGTTATAGAAATTCAATCAACTGAGCCTCTGGGTCATTCGACTGAATATTCAAAATAATTTTTAAATTTAAATTCATATATCTATGCACTTGTTCATGTTGCACAAAATTTCTAGCGTCGGTCGATTGGACCTTTGGGTCAGTCAGCTGACCTGGTTAAATTTATGCAATATGCACAGTTTACATAGCTGTATTAATTTCTGTAACTTTAAAACACATTTATAATTTAATTATATGCTTGTATATGTATAAAATATTTGGGAAATAGAATGATTAAATGTATATGCTAATATATACGTAACCGAGGAGAGATTTTAACAATATTGACCTAAGACTTAAAAACAAAATAATATTATTGATGCATCGGTTTTAAAGTCTCGTCTCCTTGTCTCTTTTAGTCGTAGTAGTCGTCAAATCTGTATGTCGTAGTGATAGCTTCGTGTCATGAATCAAAACCAAGTCTCAACATTCTCTCGCTTTTTGATTGATGACAACATGTAAATAGATATAGATTTCGACTGTATATATATATATAACATAAATACTTACTCCCCTTGAATTTTTGATGCTCTGTATCCTGCATTCTTAATGTTTGTAATATATTTCTCCCCCTTTGTCATCGACAAAAAGGAATAATCAATATGAAGTCATAATGTCATATATATACCGAGAGAAACGATCATTCATACATTAAACTTCCATAAACAAGAATGTTTGAAATAAATAAAATAGAGGGGTCATTTAGTACAAGCCATAAGAAATGAATACTGATGTTTTAATAAAAAGAAAAAACATCTTAAGTCATTGGTTGCTTAGCCCTACCACTATGTGATGTCTGATATCTATATGTTTAGTTCTCGAGTGGTTTACTAAATTTTTGGATAGATTTATTGCACTAGAATTATCGCAGTAAATTGTTGATTTTGATAGATTGATTCCAGAATCATTAAGTGTTTGTTGCATATAAATTACTTGTGTGCAAGCTAGTGCCGCATGAATATATTCTGCTTCACAAGTTAATAGTGAGACACAATTTCGTTTCTTGCTAAACCATGATATTAAAGATTTATCAATGAAGTGACACATACCGGTTGTACTTTTTCTATCTATTCGTGATCCTCTGAAATCAGCATCGCCGTATGATACTAATTCGAACGAGCACTCTTTCGGATAGAAAAGTCCGAAATTTTTAGTTTTACTAAGATAGCATAGTATGCGTTTTACGGCACATAAATGTGATTCTTTCGGGTCAGCTTGAAATCATGCACATAGGCACACACTCATCATAATATCTGGTCTACTTACTGTTAGATAAAGTAGTGATCCTATCATACTACGATATAGTTTTTGGTCTACACTTTTGCCATTTTCATCTTCATCAAGATGTGTTGTTGGGCTCATAGGTGTTGGTTTGGCAAAAGTGTTTTCTATTCCAAAACGTTTGATAAGATTATTATAGTAGTTTTTTTGATTGATAAATATTCCATTGAAACTTGTTTTATATTGAGTCCTAGAAAATGTGATAATTCTCCCATATGGGACATTTCAAATTCTCTAGTCATTATTTCATAAAATTCATTACATAATTCATTATTAGTTGAGCCAAATATAATGTCATATATTTGAACTATTAATATATCATTTTTAGAATGTTTTATAAATAAAGTTTGATCTACTTTTCCAATTTCGAATCCTGAGTCAATTAGATAGCTTTTAAGCATTCATACCAAGCATGTGGTGCTTGATTTAAACCATATAAAACTTTCTTAAATTTATATACGAGATCTGGGAATTTTTCATGAATAAATAAGGCGGGTTGTTCAACATAAACGTTTTCTTTAATATAGCGCCATTTAAAAAAGCACTTTAACATCATTTTGATAGAGTTTATAGTTATTAAAACATGCGTATAGTATTGCTTCTAGTCAAGCGACTGGAGAAAATGTTTCTTCATAGTCTATTCCTTCTTCCCGGTTATATCCTTTTGCTACTTGTCTCGCTTTGATTCTAGTTATATTTCCTAATTAGTCTGCTTTATTTTTATACGCCCATTTAATTCATATAATAGTCTGATCAGTCGGTCTAGGTAATAGTTCCCAAACTTCATTTCGTTCAAACTGATTTTGTTCTTCTTGCATAGCAATAATTCAATTTTCATCGGATGATGCTTCCTTAGAATTTTTAGGCTCTATAGTAGAGAGAAAAGCTACATTACCCACTAAATTTAGTTGATTTCTAGTTTGAACATTTGAATTTATTTCTCCAGTTATATTTTCTGTATTATGATTTCGTAAGACTCTTCGAGGAGATCTTATTGTATCAGTAGTATTTCTATTTTCTAAATTAACAATGTTTTCACTTTTTCTAGAATTATTAACAATATCGCCATCATCTCTAGAATTGTTTATTATTATATTTGTTTTATTAATTAAATCATTCTCATTAATTTCATTAGAAATAAGTTTAGAGTTCTCATCAAAAGATACATGGAGTGACTCTTCGATAATATTAGTTCGTTTATTAAAAATTCGATAAGCTTTGCTTCGATTCTAATATCCAAGAAATATACCTTCGTTACATTTTGAATCAAATTTGCCAAGCCAATCTTTGGTATTTAATATAAAACATTTTGATCCAAATATTTTAAAATAAGATATGTTTGGTTTTCTGCCGTTAAAAAGTTCGTAAGGAGTATTCTTGGTGAGAGGTCTAATAGAAACACGACTCAAAACAAAACAAGCAGTTGCAATAGCTTCGTCCCAAAAATGTTTTGGTAACGTGCTTTCATTTAGTAACGTTCTTGCACATTCTTGTAGAGTTCGATTCTTTCGTTCTACAACTCCATTTTATTGTGGAGTTCTAGGAAACAAAAAGTTATGAAATATTCCTTTCCTTTTACAGTAGTTATCAAACTGTATATTTTCAAATTCACCTCCATGATCACTTCTAATATTTTTAATTCTAATACCCTTTAGATTTTGAATTTGTTTAACAAATGTTTTGAAATTTTCAAAGGTATCTCTTTCATTTTTCATAATGATAGTCCATGTATGTCTAGAAAAATCATCAACTATTACAAATACGTATCTACTATGATTTATGGATTGAATTTGGGTAGGTCCAAATATATGAAGTAACTCAAGAGGTTGTAATGTCGAAATAACTTTCTTAGATTTAAACGAGGATTTAGTTAATTTACCTAATTAACATGAGTCACATATATTATTAACTTTGAAATTCATCTTTGGTAATGCATTTACAAGATTATTTTTAGAAATTTTATTTATATTTTTGAAATTAATATGACAGAATCGTTTGTGCTGTATCCAGGTATCATTTTCTTTAGCTATTAAACACATATCTGAGTTATGATTAACTTTCATATTCAAAACGTAAATGCCTTTATCTCTATTACCTTCGAAGATTTTGATTTTGATCAAGAATACTACATTTATTTTCAGAAAATGATATTTTAAAACCTTTATCACATAATTGACTTATACTTAATAAATTATGTTTTAAATTCTTAACTAACAAAACATTTGTAATAAGAGGTAAATTAGATGTACTGTAATTTCTCACATCGCCTTTGCTGATGATATATCCCTTGGAATTATCTTCAAAAGTGACAGAACCTCTATCTGAGTATGTAATATTTATCAGCATATCTTTGTCTCCTGTCTTGTATTTTGAGCAACCACTGTCGAGTATCCATTTTCCTCTTTTCTTGAGTGGGACCTGCAAAAGTATGAAATAATGTTGGTACCCACCTTTTTATTAGGGTCTTAAGAGTTAGGTCTTAGGAAACCAAACCCAAGTGGGTTTAGTATCCCTTTTATAAATATAATTTTTATTATTATGAATATATTCTATAAATGAACTAATATACTTTTGTGTTATTAACTTGTTATTAGTTTTAGGTACCCATATATTAATAGTTTTAGAAACTAGTCTTTTTGAAGATGTGGGTGCTTTATCATACTTAACTTTGTTTAAACTACTAGATTGTGAATTCTTGATTTTCTTCCTATATCCTAAACCATTTTTATTATTAACAGGTTGTTAATTTTTAATAGTACTAGATGAATTTTCTCTTCTTTATTAAAATTTAAAACATTTTTAATAATTCCTTCTAGTTTGGTCTTTAGACTTGAATTTTCTAGTTCTACCATTTTAATATTAATTTTTAAAACATGTTTTTCACAAACAAGACCATCATTCTTTTCTTTTTGAGCTTTAATTTCTTGACTCAATAATATAAGTTGAGAATTAATATTTGAAAGAGATTCTTGAGTTTTCTCAAGATCTTCTTCCAATATTTTCTTCTCGTCTTTAAGCATATCTCTTTCGAATTCTGCTTTGTTCTGGTTTCCTACAGCCTCTTTATATTTTCTTTTGAGATTTTTTAAAGTATCTAATAATTCAGAATTTATTTCTATCATATTATCAAAAGTTAAATCACTAACCTCATTAGATTTGGCCATAAAGCGTACATTAGCTTGTTCATTATCACGGTCACTTTCACTTCCAGAAGAAGAAGTGGAGGAATCTGAATCATCCCATGTAACTGAAAAGGTTTTTCTTTTGAATTTGTCCTTCCTTTTATTTTGATATTCTTTCTTTTGATCTGGACAGTCCTCTGCATATTCCCCTTTTTGTGGCAGTTAAAACACTCCATAGCTGATAAAGATGGTGGTTTATTGATGTTTGAGCTTCTTTTGCCATTATTTATGTTTCCTTTTCTATATTTCAAGAATTTCTTGAAGTTCTTGGAAATAAAGGCTAGGTCTTCTTTGTCTGAATTTGATTCTTCTTGTTCTGCATGGAATGCTATATTCTTTTTATCTTGAGCTTGAATTCTTTTAGCCTGCAAATTCTTTTCATAAGACATTAGATTTCCATTAACTCTTCCGGAATTATTTTGGAAATATCGTTAGCTTCTTCAATAGCGAGAACTTTTCTTTCCTATTCTTCCGTTAAGGAGTTAAGGATTTTGGATACAATAGCAAAGTTTGAATATTTTTCTCCTAATCCTACAAATGAATGATAGCTATCCTGAAATCTTGAGTTCATGTCATTTGTAGATTCATTTTCTTTTATTCTAAAGTTTCGAAACTTACTTTTAAGCATGGATATTTTGCTTTATTTGACCTTATAAGTTCCTTCGTGTGTAACTTTGAGTGTACGTCATATTTCATATGCAGCATTGCATATACTAACACAGTTAAACTCATTTTTATCTAAGGCACAAAACATCATACTCATAGCATTTGCATTAGCTGTGGCATCCAGTTTCTGTTTATTTGACCAAGTAGAATATTCTTCGGTAGGATTAATATATTCTGTTTGAGTTATATTCCATGAATCAAAACTATTTGCTTGCATATATATTCTCATTCGTGTGGCCCAATAACTATAATTCATGCAATTAAATGGTGGTGGACGTGCATGGGATTGTCCTTCAATGAACTAGTGCTAGTGCTAGTGTTGGTGTCCATATTATTAGATTATTAGATAAATGTGTTATAGTTATATGATGACCTTGCTCCGATACCAAATGAAAGTGTACTATGGATCGTGTAATATGGATATACAATGATACATAGTATAGTGATGATAGTTATACGGTAAATAGTGCGGGAAATAAAAGCAGTAAAGTAAAATGACACCAGGAATTTTTATACTGGTTCAGAGCACCGTCCTATGTCCAGTCCCAGACTCCTTATGGAATTCCAACAAAATAACAACCCTCACTTAATCCGAAGGAACAGGTCTATACACCCTTGAGTAGCCTAACAGGGAGCTGAGCAGCAAAATAGAATTTCGCATCAACAGCCGAAGAGGACTTCACTCGCCTGAGCAGCAAAATACGACTTCAACAAATACAGAAAATTGTTTCGACTTTTGTATGTTCTGATAACACGGATTTGTCACTTATAGTGCATCCTTCCTATAATCTTCCCCTCGAGTATAAATATATATATATATACACACACACACACACACACACATATATATTTGAAGTATATGAAGAATATAAAGGTATTGTATTGCTTTAATGCAGAATAATTGAAAGTATGATAGCAAATAGATTCTAGACAATTAGATCAGAGAGATAAGAAAATTTGGTTGTCATTCAGTGATTTGGAATCAAGTTGGAGTTTGTATTTATAAACGTTAAAAAGCGGCGACTATTAGTGAAGAGTTTCGATTGAAGTGTTGAGTCCAATCTTTTCGTAGAGTTTCGTATCTCTTCACAAAAAGTCGTGTCTTTTTGAAAAGTGGCTATTATAGAAATTCAATCAACTGAGCCTCTGGGTCAGTCGATTGAATATTCAAAAGAATTTTTAAATTTAAATTCATATATCTATGTACCTGTGCATGTTACACAAAATTTCCAATGTCAGTCCACTGACCTGGTTAAATTTGTGCAATATGCACAATTTATATAGGTATATTAATTTCTATAACTTTAAAACACCTTTATAATTTAATTATATGCTTATATATGTATAAAATATTTGGAAAATCGAATGATTAAATATATAAGCTAATATATACGTAACTGATGACAGATTTTAACAATATTGACCTAAGACCTAAAAACGAAATAATATTATTGATGCACCAGTTTTAAAGTCTTGACTCCTTATCTCTTTTTATCGTAATAGTCGTCAAATCTGTATGTCATAGTGATAGCTTCATGTCATGAATCAAAACCAAGTCTCAACAAGTATAGATAATTTGAATTCAAAATCAAATTTTAAGACTAGATATGGGCACGAAAATATCTTTTAATTTCAGTTTCAAATTTTAATTTTGCGAAGAAAATATTTTATTATTATATGTACGAATGTGCATTGGAATCATTTTCTTTTAACACACACACACACACAAGTATATATATATCGTTTGGTGCACGGGCATTTATGTTAAAATTAATATTTAAAATCATTTATAATATAAAGTGATATTACATAATTAAGTATGTAAATTAATAAAATAATATATATATATATATATCTGTGTTTGTATTTTATTGCGGGAATATTTATGTACTGACAAACTCAATTTTTTTAATAATTAAATTCGTACGGATTTATTTCTTTTTACAATTACTATTCAAAAACCGCATGGAAAATTAAATGTGATATTTTATAATGAACGTACGTAAAATTGTGTATGCTAAAATATGCATATCTGTATATATTAAAACCAATTTAATGAATTATATTTGAATATATATATATATATATCACTTAAAGTTTATAAATAAATACGTGTATAATTTTTTATTCAAAATCATAAAATGTATATAATTTAACAAAAAAAATTGATACATTTATTGTATGTTTATTTAATATGCCTTCCAAATTATTTTTTATTGACTTATTTTAAATTCATGGTCGAACGTGAAATCATGTATGTACGTAAAAAATTCATATTTTATTCATAACATCAATCTATTTATATTTATATATTCTTGGTTGACGACATACACATTTAAGGATTCGTGACATAATGCTAACCTAACCATATATAATAACATAATAAATCACAAATATATACACTTACGTAATGAATTAAAATGTTGCAGCCTAATAATGACACATTGAATGCAGAATCAACGGAACTCCTAGGATTAAATCCAATCACATCCAGAAAGCACTATCAATCAGAGAGATCTATGCTATTTGACTTGAATTTGTGTTCTAATTTGAAAATGATGGAGGAGAGTGTAATATCCCTTGTCTTGAGGCCCAAAACTATGCGTTGTAGGTACCGTAGTCATCTATAGTGTTAACTTCCGGTGACAAAATATGGTAATGCTAATGGTAATCCATAATGTAAAAAGCACATGAATATGAAACGAAATCATAGATTCGAAAACAACTTTTTTGATTACATTTCACGAAACATGTTTCATATCAAATTACATAATCCTAATCGTTTCCCATGTTTAGATCAAATATAATTATTACATAAATATGCCAAGAGCGACATATGAAAATGCCTCCTTGAATGATCAGAGTACTAAATAGTCATATCAGGCTTAATACAACACGGCAGAAATAAAACTAAATAGCAACTCCTAAATAGCTAACATCAGCCTCGTGCTTGTCTCTAGAAGCTTTATTCGTCCACTTACTAAAACTTGTAAATCCTCAACTCTCAACCTACTCAAATCAATTTAGAGCACCCAAGAGTTTAAAGGGAAAAACATAAACTTCGAGTCCAACATAAAGCCTAGGGTGAATAATACTATTACATCACGGTTTACTGATATTAAGTGAGACCATGCCACTTAGTGGAACGGGTTTCCCCTCATAATATCCTTTTAAAACATATCTGTTAGCAAATCAGAATCCTGCAATCAAACTGATTAATCAAACCGATCACAACAATAATAGCAATACTGGCTGACTCGGGCGGCAAAATGAACAAATAATCTAACACCTATTAGACAAACTTTTGGATGGTATGTCCTTAACTTACTTCTCCAAGGGTCACCTGATCCTAATGGTTTTTCAGGCTCACCAATTACCAATCCTCCTTTTATGTACATATATTTCTTTCTATGTGTAACTATCATTTAAGTCTTATCTGTGACTAAGCCCTACACACTGGAATTTTGAACTAAATTAGCTTAGGGCTAAACCTAATATAAAGGGTGTGACCCTACACCAGTCTCATCTGGTATATAAATATCCGAGTCATTTTACTTAAGGTTGACAACCCTTTAAATTTTCCTTGAAAACCTTTCAAATTGATTTAATCCCTTTAAATCATAGTTAAATAAGGAAAACGTACTATTTGCTTTACTCAAATCTCTTTGCCAAGATATATGCTTTACTCAAAACAATGTTGATGAAAATATTCAATACCTTTGTTTAAAACCTTTAAATAATCTATTTTGAAATCATTGAAAGTACCCCTTTCGAAACCATTGAAAATACCCTTTTCGATACATGTAAAATGCTTTGTTTATGACCTTAGGCCGAAAGGCCAAAACATACCTTTTGAAAACATTGAAAACATCTCCTTCGAAGGCTTTATGAAACCTTTGACAACCTCTTTTAAAACACTTTATACATGCCTTCTGAAAAAATTGGAAATCTTCCATTAAACACTATGGTAAACCTTTCAAAAACATTGGGGAATCACCCTTCAAAACTTTTATCATGTACCTTTCGAAAATACTTGAGGAACCACCCCTTTGAAACCTTTATTGGTTACCTTTCGAAAGCATTAAAGTACTCTACTTAAAACAGAACTTTTGAAAGCATTGGGTTCAAGTTAAAGTATGTGGAACAACCTTTAGAAACCATATGAAAGCATTCCTTTCGAAACCTTTGATTAAACTTTCAAAACATTAAAATGATCTTAAAACAACTAAGTCGAAAGTAGTTCTTTTGAAAACAATTTCCTAAGTAAAAGAAGTGGATGGTGTCAAAACCAATCCCTTCAAAAGCATTGAAGAAGTGGCTTATGTTTTAAAACAAAGAAACCCTTTCGAAGGCATTGCTTCGAAAGGTATGATGCGGTAGCAAGGGGTTTCGCCCCTTCGAAAGCTTCTTTATAAAACGAAGGCACAACCTCTTTCGAAACCATTCTTTAAAACCATTTAACCAAGTTGAAAGATATCTAAGTTGAAAGCATTCTTTTCAAAGGCAAAGCAGGCGCATTTCCTTTTTAAAGCAAAGCAAGGTTTCAACCCCTTCGGAACCCCTTGCTTCAATTATTGACCTTTGGCCTTTGTCCAACTCACTACGTACTATGCCTTTGATGCATGTGCAATGGTTTCTATGGAGTTGGAGGCGGAAGTACCTAGTTGAAAGGTGCTGCCAAAAGTGGCGAAACAGCAAAAACACGGTAAAACCGATTTTTAACTTGAAGAAGCAATTCCTTTCAACTAATCTACTTAGTTTGTCAACATATGATTGGCTGCTAATTTCTTTTCTAAAAGTGCTGCTGAAATTTCAGAGATAAACAATTTAAAATATTCAAAAAATGCCCCTTTCTCCTTTTATAAATATATAAAACATTTATGTCTCACACCTTAATTAATTTTATATGTTTATTAAAACACTCAGGAAAATTTTACAAAAATTCCCACAAATCGTTTTTGATATGTTTTCTAACATATTTAAATTTGTGACCCAAAACATACATAAAATAGTCATAATTAATTTTAAACCTATTTAACCATTTTCTTTACTAGAAAATTAAAAAGAAATCGACATTAATTCAGAAAATTATGAAATTTGATATCCAACTTTAAAATATTATTTACGATATTCTCAAAATCGCAAGGCATTTGGATGTCATTTATTAGGGTTTTCACATTAAAACTTATTTTAAAATCCATACGAATTAGCATAAACCATCCACAAACATATATATCCATTTCAACAATAAAAAACATAGCAATATACTGTGCAAAAATATTCGGATCTGATCGAAAAAAAAAACTTCAAAAATATGAGATGTAACCTATTATTCACCCTAGCTTTGTTGTTAAGGAGTTGAGATTTTATCTTGGATTAGGTTGATTAGGCTTCTTCCTTTTGATTTAGCTTATCTTCCCCTTCATCTTCTTAATGGTGAATGGCCGCTCTACTATTTGGTTTTGATTGTGAACATATAAAATGAATATGGTACGAAGGTTTAGGGCATTAGAATATATCTTATTCCTATCTTTCCCTTATCCATTTCCCTTATCTAATTCATTTTATTTTCCCTTAGTTCATTAGTTCAACTAGGCACGGCTACCCCTTTATTATACAAATCTCAATCTCGTAACCCTTTACATTATTTCATTTAATTTAACTAATTAAATGTCCTAAATAATGTTAATCAAAATTAGGGTCGTTACAGACTATCCTCCTTAAAGAATTTTGTCCTCGAAATTACGATAAGGCACTCATCAAAATCAATCATAAAGGTAAAACATACTATGAAACAAGTCAAGATAAG
Organism: Allium cepa; assembly: GCA_030765085.1. Classification (NCBI taxonomy): domain Eukaryota; kingdom Viridiplantae; phylum Streptophyta; class Magnoliopsida; order Asparagales; family Amaryllidaceae; genus Allium; species Allium cepa. The sequence goes on along the minus strand of CM060942.1, from coordinate 689,437,532 downwards.
TATCTCGAATCCTAGTCTCAGTTTTCCAAGTATAGTCTCTCTCGTCGTCACTTCAGTGGACTCGGACTAATCTAAATGTCTTAATCCTTAGCCTCTTCTCATCTCTCGCAACTATACGAACTGGCTTTCCAACTATAGTCAAATTCAGCTCACCGCTAAGTCATCTAACTTGGTTGGTGTAATAGTAGTCTCTCGATCTCGAATACACTTCCTTAAATGAGAAACATGAAAAACATCGTGGAATCCTGCCAAACTGTTCGGTAACTCTACTCTATGTGTGAGTTTTCCAATCCTCTCTATAATAGGAAATGGTCCAATGAATCTCGGTGCCAACTTTCCCAGTTTCCCGAACCTGATCACACCCTTCATTGGTGATACTTTAACGAAAACATGATCTCCAACTGAGAAATCTAAGTCTTTATGTCCCTTATCATCAAACCACTTCTGCCTAGACTAAGCTCCTTTCATTCTAGCTCTAATTAGCTCAATCTTCTTTATAGCTTCTCAAACTAAATCTGGACCAAGTACCAGCCTTTCTCCGGTCTCTAACCAACAAACTGGAGATTTACATGGCCTTCCATACAAAGCTTCAAGCACTGCCATCCCTATACTAGCCTGATAACTGTTGTTATAGGAAAATACGACTAAGTGTTGATGGTCTTCCCATGATCCTCCAAAATCTAGCACACATGCTCTAAACAAATCCTTTAAGACTATGTTAACTCTTCTTGTTTGTCCATCTGTCTAAGGATGGTAAGCTATAATCATCTTGATCTTGGTACCTAAATCTCTTGTAGACTCTTCTAGAACTTGCTAGTGAATAAGGAATCTCTATCACTTACTATACTACTAGGAATTCCATGCAGTCTACTACACTTTTTATAAACAACTTAGCTAAAATAGGTGTCGTCCAGGTTGACTTAACTAGAATGAAATGGCCACTCTTGGTCAACCTGTCCACTCTTACACATATACATTCATTTCCTCTATTTGACCTTGGCAACCCATCTAAAAAATCCATTTATATAGAATCTCATTTCCAAACTAGGACATCTAAAGGCAAAAGTAACCCAGTTGATTTTTGATGTTCGGCTTTTACCTGTTGACAGTACAGACATTGCTTCACCCATAAGCCTACATCCCTCTTCATACCTTCCTAGAAGTAACTTCTCTTCATAACTTGATACATCTTAGTTCCTCCCGGATGAATAGTGAACTTCAAACGATGGAATTCTTCAAGAAGTTCCTTTCTAATGATTCCTACATTTGGAACACATAACCTTCCTTTTTCCCTCAGCCACCCATTCTGATCAAGACTAAAATCTTTCAAGTCATTTCTCTCTGTTCCGTCCCTTAACTTTCTGATCCGTTCAATAACTAATCGAACCTACTTTTACTTAGAAGCAATCCTTTTGATCATCTCCAGTCGAACATCCAAACATGACAGCATAATAGTTTCCTTACTAGACTTAGCTTTAGATCTCCACCGTACTTTGCATGTCGTTAACTCTTCTAAATCTTTCCACTCGGTTATCATTGCCAATACTGCATTATGATGTTTTCTACTAAGTGAATTTGCAACCCTATTTCCCTTTCCTAGTGTGTACTTGATACTAAAGTCATAAGCGACTAAAAACTCTAACCACCTCTACTATCTCATATTCAACTCCTTCTGAGAGAATAAATACTTTAATGACTTATGATCCGCATACAGCTTAAATCTCTCTCCTAAAAGATAATGTCTCCACACCTTCAATGCAAAAATTACTGCATCTAATTCCAAATCATGAGTTGGGTATCTAACCTCATGCGGTCTAAGCTATCAAGATGCATAGACAATCACTTTACCTCTTTTCATTAACACAGCTCCTAACCTAGTTCCACATGCATATGTTTACACCACTAAGTCATGATTCCAAATTTTTACATAAACTTACGCTCCGATACCAAGTTCCAACATCCCCTATTTTTAGGTCCGAAACTAGACGCTACGGATGCTACAAGTATCCATAGTATTAATTCTCAGTGACAAAATGAGATTAGTTATTGTATTTATAACATTAGGTGCACAATAATATGAGTATTTTCATAACACATTTCATTAATAACTTTCATATTTATTACATAATCCCAATTACATAATCTCATTGATATCACGTTCAGAGAAAATACAATAAATTACAAATAATGTCCAAGAGTGATATATGAAGATGCCCCATGGATGCTCGGAAGCCAACTGGTCGAAAGTTATAATTCCAATCATTATATCCATTTAGAGAAAATATAATTTCAAACAGCATAGTAGTTATAAACTCCTAATATTAGCTAGCTTATTCATCTAACATGAAAATCCCTACTCCCGGCATACTCAGATGAGTACTTGAGAATTTAGGGGAAAATAAAACTCTGGGTCAGACAAAAAGTCTAGTGCAAATAATAATATAACATCTTGAACCAAAATAGATATCAAGTGATACTATGCTGCTGATCGAAACGGGTTTTCACCTCAATGGTATCTTATCCAAGTATGTCAATCATAAATCATGCACCTGCAACTACAATGGTTAGAATAACATAACATGATCATATGTAGGCATGCAACATGGGTTACTCTGACTAATCTGTCCTTCTAGGATGATGCATACCCAAGGTTTACCCTTCTGGAAAATAGACTTTCTATCTAAATCAAATGGACTATCTATCTCAACTTCTTTAAACTACTTATCTCATATCATAGTCTTTATAGGATCACCATGAACCTATTAGCTATCACTAATAACATCACTCCAATCATTGTTTACATGGGAACACCATAAACCTATTAGTTGTCACCAATAACATCTCTTCAATCATAATTTCAGTGGGATCACTATGAACCTATTAGTTTTCTTTGATAACATATCTCAAATCATAGTTTTCATGGGATCACTATAAACCTATTAGTTGTAACTAATATCCCTTTAAAAGTCATAGTTTTCGTGGGATTACTATGAATCTATTAATTATCACTAATAATATATCTCAATCATATCCTTTGATCGGTTTTGGACATCCTAACATATTAAATCTATCTGATCTTCTAGATGTTAATCTACTCACTCGGGAGTTAAGTCTGATCATACACACTAGTAAGACAAGCCTAACTGCTAATTCTGCCCCAATCCAAAAATGTGATATTGGGTCATAATAATGTGAGCATGGCAATGATAAATGTGCAATGTAACTAGTCAACTAATAACTAGAACATATATCATCATTCATCAAAATATGTTCAATCAAAAATCATTGGCATCCCAAAATTACTTAATCTTACGTAATAATTTAATTCGGAAAATTCATATAAAACATTAGGCAAAAATGACATTTTATTTCCTTGAAAACATTGTCTTTCCAAATGGTTAATCACTTAAAATCATTCTTTAAAACAAAGAAAACATAGCCCATTTCTTAGCCAAATCATATGCCAAAATAAAGTTATCTTCAAAATAGCTTTTTATTCATTCGATACCAAAAATGAGGTTGTAAAACCTCTAAACACTTGGCTATCATGCCTCTAAATAAATCTATTGAATTCAAAAGCAAGTGACCCCTTTACCGCTACAATAGGTGTTGTGCCTCTACATATTGACTCTTTAGAATAAGCAATCTGATTGGAAACATATGGATATAATGCCGAAGATATGTGGTCATTGAATTTCTAAATCATATAGGATATCGTAGCTTTAAAACATAGCTTTTGATTTGCAAACAAAAGGCTATCATGCCTTTAAAACATAGGTGTCGGAATATTAACTTTCGGTATTCATGCCGTAGAACATAGGCATTGAAAACATAATAGACGAGGGACGTTAAGCTCTTAAAATAGTGAGGATGTCAATCCTCTACACATTGGAAGGGGTGTCAAATCTTTACAATATTGGGATATCGAATACCTAAATGTTGAATTTCTACAAGAGCCCATACATCTCATATCCACAGAGTAGATATCGCATGTGCCACTCAATGTAGATATTGTCCATATGGACCCGATACCTTATATAACTATAAGTTAGTAATTCTAGGTATCGGCTCTCATGAATACCGAATGTGTAGGGGTATCAAACCTCTTAGTTAGGCATTATGGAACTTCTGTTGGTAAACTTAAAACTGATTCATTATAAAGACATTTCTTTGTACCAACTTTAGTTTTTTGTCAATCTTCTATTGGTTAATAAAATACATTCCCACATTCTTTTTAGACACTTGCTGATAGGGCTGTTTACCTTCCTCAAACCTATTTGCAAACCCATTTAATTAAAATTATTAATTAATATATTTTCTAGCTAAATCGTTTTATAGAAAATCATAACCACTAGGAAAAAAATCTTCAAAAATCATTATTCACTCCTTCTTTCACGTATAAAAGTTTCGAAGAGCAAATAATTAATTATTTTTAATAATTAAAACCCTAAATAAACCCTTATTTTCCCTTAAGAAATTCATAAAATATTCACAAAAACTTGAAAATTTATGAAATTGAAAACCTATTTCTAAAATAATATTTACACAACATATCCAAATTTCAAATCAATAGGATATCATAAAATTTGGTTTTACTCTTAAAACCATTAAAACAATTCTATAAAAATTCCAATAAATCATCATTAAATCCAATATAATCAATCCATTCATGACATATTATCATAATCAATTTGGAAATAGATCATAAATCCAAAATCAAAGCATAAACAATGAGATGTATACTATTATTCACCTTAGATAGGAGAAGAAAATGAGATTTGTTGTAAATTAACTCCCCTTTTGATTTCCTTAACTTTCTTCTTCTTCAAGTAATGGCAGGCCTTCCTCTTTACATTTTGCTTTAATTGAGAATGTAATGGTAACAAAATATGAGAGGGGGAGGGGTTTAGGGAATGAATAAGGAAACTATTCCCAAGTTTCCCCTCTCATTAATTCCCTTGTATTTTATATTTATTTCTACCTTATTAATTGATTATCAAGGCATGACTACATTAGTTAACAAATCTCATTCTCCTTATCACCTTACATTATTCTGTTTAATTTACCTAATTAAATTTCCTAAATAAAGTTAAACCAAAAATTAGGTGTGTTACATAGTGTAACTTCAATTTCTAGTCTAGATTTTGGGTTTAATTATTAGGGTTTGCAATTTATAGTTTAAAATAATAACACCCTAAATAAACGAATAGGTTATATTTAACTGTAATAAATCAGCTTAATAAATAAACCGCATCCATTCAAACAAGCTCCAGGTGTCTCGAACTTTCCACATGTACAGTTAACCGTAACATGCCCTTGTTCGACCACTACTAGCCGACCATCGACTCTCCTGGGTCGATCGATGGTTGTTTAAACTTAGGTATTTTTTTATTTTCAAACGCCCGTAACTTCTCCGTACTAAATTAGATTCCAAAGTGTTATTTACGAATTTTTTTCAAAAAATCGCTACAAATGCAAGTGTGCAAATTTCGTAGCCAAATTCGGATGTTTATGAAATTTTAATATTAAATCTTTTTTTATTTAAACTAAATTTCATATTAAATTTCCGTTAATTTTTGGGGTGTTATATAACTTGTATGAACAGTAGTAAAACAAAGACTCAATCAAATCCCGACTTCTTTGGTGCTCAAATCCACGCCACTTTAAAAGGCTAGAACCCAGACTTACGATTGCAAATGTCCAAGGTAATCTACTATTACAAAGATCTAGATACGATCACAAATCCAAGTGGGCATCCCCACATACCCCTTCTTTATGAGCATAACAGAAACCTTCGAGTTGTCAATGATCCCTTTTCACATGGTTCCATAATGGAACTTAATCGTTATTCCATCCAGGCTATCTCCACAGTAGAACAGAATAAAAAATTCTACTCACAACCCCTCATCATTGAACATGTCCTTGTGGATCACCGTCATGACCCCTATCATTAATTCGTCGTCATCAAAACACTTCTAGACATCAATCGTAAGTCATAGAAAAATTGTACTAAGGTTACAAAGTCATGCCAAAGCGGCATGCCATCGCTTCACTAATCGCCACATGAACCACAAATTTGCCTCGAGTAATCCTGAAGTTGTTTGCCTTCACCAAAAAATAAACTAAAAAAAATCCATATTTTGGCTCAGGTCACTTCTAGGGAAAACCTGAAGTTCTCCTCCCAAAAACCTGAAGCAGCAACCCTGAAAGCCCGAAGCAACCTAAAAATCACTACCACTCCATTTTTTCCTAAAATTTCCCAGGTCCGATCCTGAAGCAGCAACTCCCATAACCCAAAGCAAGACCTAATGTGGGATACAAAGCAACCTCGAACTGTTTTTCATATTTAGCCTCCGAACCATAGCACTACTGGATAGCATTTCTTGTTTGGTATTCAGCAGCACCAAACCATTATACTGTCGAATGGCATTTGTTATTTTGGTCTTCAAACCACCAAACGCCAAGCTAACCTAATGCAAGCCACAACGGGCACCAAGTCGACCTAAAGCGAAATGCCTCCAGACAAGTGCTACCAAATAGAAATGCTGTAGATTCTCCAAACTACAATTTCACACCGGTTTCATTGCTACGCCTCATTCTTCAACCCGTGCGCCTTATATATGCATCAATAAAACTCCTAGCATTCTAGAGCCTATCTGTTGAAGTTTGGTTCTACGCTCTCTACCTCTAATCACTTCGATGTGCATTTACAACCACTCAAGCATACACATAAACACCACATGCACATCAAACAACATTCAAGCATGCAAATCACACACCAAATCATAACAATCATCATACAATGTATCTATAACATGTTCTAATTATTAATAAAGTCAATCACACATCCAAATAACATAATTAGAACATCAACATTCATAAGATCATCGATCGATGAAACAGAAATGCGAGACTGAATATGCAGTATCCTCCAATGGCTCTTAAGAGGATGAAAAAAGTGATAGCTCAAAATTTTTGGATCCTAGGCCTAGATCTGTCAGTGAAGACCAAGTTGTAAGTGTCGAAGAAAAAAAATGTGGGTCTAACAAAAAAATAAAGAAGACGCGGAATCAGAATATTCCAATTCGAAGCTGAAAATCATCAGCAAGATACCAACTATGAATTTCAAGAAGAAGATGACATTCCAACCGATGAGAACGATAGCGAGGAAGATAAAGATTTCGATCCAAAGCCTGAATCCGTCGGTGAAGTTGAAAGACTCCAAGAAGAGGGGGAAGAAAGCAATTTAGAAGAGGAAGTAAGTAAACAAGAGGAAGATTTTCATGATCCAAAACTGGATAATCTAGGGAACAAAGAATCCCGGACCGTAATGATACCTCCTTCAGCGGGCTCAGTTAATATAAAAGCGGGCAGTGAAAATACCAAGAGCATTTTGTTTAAAAGAGTTTGGTCCCTGGAAGATGAATAAACACTACTGAATTCCCAGCTTCTATTTGGTGCAAAAACAGGTAGAATAGTGGTAAATCCACAATGAAGGCTTTTTGTGAGTTTTTAACAGGGAAACTTGGTTTTACCGACAAGCTTGGACTTAGACAAGTATCTCAAAAGATTGAGGCTTTGAAAAGGAAATATTCTCGTAATCGCTTCCCTAAATAGCATGAACTGGAAATGAAAAAACCGTAATTCAAGTATAGGGGTTACATGCAAATAGTAAGTCTTCTGATAGAAAGTTTAGTCTGTTGGTTGAAGAAATCAGGAAGTTGATGTAACAGAATATAGGTATAGTACATGTGACATTTGTATTTTTTTACTGATATATATATATCAGTATACTGCTGTAATAAAACAAGAATACAATCATTTCCTCTCGTTTCCATTTCATTTTTCTGTTTGCTTGCTCAGGAGGCTGCCTCCATTAACAGGAAACTTTCTTCCTGTTGCATTGGTATCAGAGCGGTTGCCGCTGCAATTAGTTCTCTATCCCACATCACCCACATCATGATTTGCGAAGATCTGATCTGATTCGTGAAGATTGAACCCGATCTAATTCGTCCAAGCCCTTTTCGTGAAAAACCCTACATAGTCGATCTTGAAATTTTCAATCTGGCACCAGCAGTAACAAGAAGAGTTGAAGCAATGGAAGATCAAATCAAGATTATTAGTGAGAGGTTGGAGGCACAGCAAGCTCAAAGCAAGCGATTAGAGGAGAATGTGCAAAAGATGCTGCAGGAATCTTTGCAGAATATCATGCAAGAAACGATGCTGAAGATTTCTCAATCTTTTCAAGAGATGAATGACAAAGTGGAGGTCAGAATGAGGGGCGTCGAAATCAGAAGGAGTGAAGCTTCATCTACAAGAATTGCTGAACCAAGTTCTTCCAGAATTCAGAGGTATGTTCCCAAACTAGAATTTCCTAAGTTTGATGGAACTAATTGTAGAATGTGGATTAAAAAATGTGACAAATATTTTAGTCTATGTAAAATAAGTGAAGATCAAAAAGTAGATCTAGCTTGTTTGAACATGATAGACCGAGCAGAAAGTTGGATGTCTAGTTATATTGTAGTCAAGAAGAATGTTGATTGGTCTGAGTTTATTGTTGATGTTTCTGCAAGATTTAAAGATGAAAATGGAAGTAATACAGTGGAGAGGTTCAACAAATTGAGTCAAGTGGGGAAAATTGAGTCTTACATTGATGAATTTGATGAACTGAGGTCTTTAATGCTTCAACAGAATCAAGTACTGCCAGATTCATATTTCTTGGAGAGTTTTGTAGGTGGATTAAAATCGAGTGTAAGACCTTTTGTTAAGGCCTTTAAACCCATGGACCTGGCTCAAGCAGTTGAATATGCTAGATTACAGGAAGAGAATCTTGAAGCAGTTAAAGCCATATACAAACCATCTTTTATACCCAAACCTTCCATCAAAACACAAACCCTCCCCTCATTATTACCTAACCCAGTATCCTTAAAACCAACCCATCTTTCCTTCGACCTCAGACCACCATAACAACTGCTGAAAGGAGAGAAAAACAACTTAAGGGACTGTGTTATTTTTGTGACCAGCCCTATGAATGGGGTCATAAATGTCAGTTGAAGCAGACTCAATTGTTCATGGTTGAGATACCAGGAGAAGATGAGGAGATGGAGAGTAATGACATGGAAGGGGTAGTGGCTGTTGAAACCAGTGACCAAACTTTTGAACTTTCAGAGATTAACCCTTGTATCTCCATTAATGCCTTAAGTGGAACCCATAACTTTCAAACTATGAGAGTTATTGGTGTTTGTAAAGGGATACCACTGCACATTTTGATTGATTCAGGGAGTACTCATAATTTCCTTGATTTGGGGTTAGTTGAGAAGCTGGGGTTGAAGTCAGAGTCAATTGCTCCACAGGCTGTTACTGTAGCTGATGGGAATCATTTGGCCTGCCGGTATATCTGCAAAAACTTCAAGTGGAGATTGCAAAATACAGATTTTGTGTCAGACCTGCTTTTGATTCCATTGGGAAGTTGTGATATGGTGTTAGGAGTTCAATGGATGAGTGAATTGGGCACAGTAAAGTGGGACTTCAAAAAATTATTGATGGAATTTGATTATGGGAATAATCATCATGTGTTGAAGGGAATTCCACCAAAAGGTATTAAATCCTCTTCGAGCCATAAGATGATGATGAACTCAATTCAATTGTTTTTTATGCAACTTGGGAAAAGTAATGAAAAAGGGTTAGGGATTTTTAGCATGGAATCCAAGCCTATTCCTGAGGGCATTTCTGGCCTTCTGCATAGGTATGCGTCTATATTTGAAGAACCTAAGTGTTTGCCACCATCAAGAGGTGTGTTTGATCATAGAATACCTCTTGAGTTTGGAGCCAACCCTGTGAATATAAGACCCTACAGATACTCTTTGAAGCAAAGAGATATTATTGAAAAGTTGGTGAATGAGATGATCATGCAAGGAATTATTCAAGACAGTAGCAGTCCCTTTGCTTTTCTTGTGGTGTTGGTGGGGAAGAAAGATGGATCGTGGAGGTTGTGTATTGATTACAGAGAATTAAACAAGAAAAATGTGAAAGATAAATTTCCTATACCTGTAATGGATGAGCTTATAAATGAGCTAGCAGGAGCAACTGTTTTCAGTAAAATTGATTTGAGAGCTGGGTATCATCAGTTGAGGATTTATAAAGATGACATGTGCAAGACTGCATTCAAGACTCATAATGGACATTATGAGCTTTTAGTCATGCCTTTTGGTTTGTGTAATGCACCGGCTTCATTTCAATGTTGGATGAACAATATTTTCAAACCTTTATTGAGGAAGAATGTACTAGTCTTCTTTGATGACATTTTGGTTTACAGTCCCAATTTGAAAGAGCATGAAAAGCACTTGGAGGTAGTTTTCCAGCTTATGAAAGAGCATCAACTATTTGCAAAGAAGAGTAAATGTTCATTTGCAATTGATAAAGTGGAATATTTAGGTCATTTCATATCTAGAAATGGAGTGGAAACTGATCCCCAAAAGACTATTGCTATCAAGAATTGGCCAGTACCCAAGAATGTCAAGGAATTAAAGAGCTTCTTAGGGTTAACCGGCTACTACAGGAAATTTGTGAAGAATTATGCTTGGATAGTAAGCCTTTGACTCAACTTTTGAAGAAAGGAGAATTCAAGTGGTCAGATGTGGCAACACAAGCATGGGATGAATTGAAAGAAGCAGTAAGTACAGCACCAGTATTAGCCTTACCGGACTTCTCAAAGCCTTTTATTGTAGAAACAGATGCATCCAACGTTGGCGTTGGTGCTATACTAATGTAAGAAGGGCACCCATTGGCCTTTATGAGCAGATCCTTGGGTCCAAGATGGCAGAAGCTTTCAGTTTATGAAAAAGAATTGTTGGCTGTGGTGACCGCAATGCAAAAGTGGGAGCAATACTTGTCTAGCCAGAAGTTCATTATAAAGACTGATCAAAAAAGCCTGAAGTGGTTATTGCAGCAAAAGATTTCAACTCCTTTTCAGCAGTTCTGGCTATCAAAACTGATGGGATTTGATTATGAAATCCAGTATAGAAGTGGAACTGAAAATGTAGTAGCTGATGCTTTATCTAGAGTGACTGGATCAGAAATCTTATGCATGGCATTATCTGTAATCAATTCAAACCTCAGTAAGCTTATTGAGGAAAGTTATAAGCTTGACTTAAATTTTCAGCAATTGCTAAGTAAGTTGAGTCAAGGACAGAATATACATGATTTCTCTTTGGTTGATGGATTGTTAAGGAGGAAAGGGAAAATAGTAATAGGACCTGATGACAATTTGAAGAAATCTATTCTGGAATGGTTACATTCTTCACATCAAGGTGGACATTCAGGGAGAGATGCTACATTAAAGAGAATTAAAGCATTGTTCTATTGGAAAGGGATGTCAACATATGTGAGCAATTTTGTAAGACATTGTTTAGTATGTCAAGCTAATAAGCATGAAAAAGTTGCCTACCCAGGTCTTTTGCAGCCATTACCAATTCCTCTGGAAGTATGGGTTGCTGTGTCAATGGATTTCATCTCGGGATTGCCAAAATCTCAAGGCAAGGATGTCATTATGGTGATAGTGGACAGACTTAGCAAATATGCACATTTTGCTGCTCTGTCTCATCCATACAAAGCCATGGATGTAGCTCAGTTATATTTGGATCAAGTGTTCAAATTACATGGTTGGCCACGATCTATAGTAAGTGACAGAGATCCTGTATTCCTTAGCAATTTTTGGAAGGCTTTGTTTACTATTCAAGGCACTGAGTTACTTCTGTCATCTTCATACCATCCTGAAACAGATGGTCAAACAGAAGTAGTAAATAAGTGCTTGGAAACATTTTTGAGGTGCATGTGCAGTGAGAATCCGAAGGATTGGAGTTTGTCGATCCATTTGGCTGAGTGGTGGTACAACACTAATTTTCACACATCAATTCAAGCAACCCCTTATGAAATTGTATATAATCAGTCCCCTCCACTTCATTTACCTTATATGCCGGGTGAAACTAAAGTAGAAGCAGTGGATAGATCTATGTGCAAAAGGGAGGAGATGATTAGGTTGTTAAAGTTTCATTTACAAAGGGCACAAAATAGAATGAAGATGCAGATTGATAAGCATAGAACAGACAGAAGCTTTGCTGTAGGGGATTGGGTGTGGTTAAAGTTGCAGCCTTATAAACAGAAGACAGTGAGAAATATTGCTAATGAAAAGCTGGGAGCTAAATTCTTTGGTCCATTTCAAGTTTTAGAGAAGGTGGGGACAGTAGCTTACAAGTTAAAGTTGCCAGAAGATGCACAAATTCATCAAGTTTTTCATGTTTCTCAGTTGAAAAAAGTTAGAGGAACATTGCCTAATGTGGCCCATATTCCAGCTATGTACCAGGGGCAAGGCAGTGATTTCATTTTAACTCCTGCTGCTATTGTTGATAGAAGGATGGTTAAACATATAAATCAAGCTCAAGTGCAATATTTGGTGCAGTGGGAAGGTTACCCTGAATCTGAAGCCACTTGGGAGTTTGCTGCGGAGTTTGAAGCAAAATATCCGAATTTTGTAATAGAGTAGTTGTTGTTGTTGATTGTTTGAAAGCTTGATTTGTGATTGTTTGAGTGCTTCATTTGTAAGATTCAAATTTTGAGGTCAAGACTTTTAATAAGAGGGAAGGAATGTAACAGAATATAGGTATAGTACACGTGACATTTGTATTTTTTTTACTAATATATATATATATATATATATATATATATATATATATCAGTATACTGCTGTAATAAAACAAGAATACAATCATTTCCTCTCGTTTCCATTTCATTTTTCTGTTTGCTTGCTCAGGAGGCTGCCTCCATTAACAGGAAACTTTCTTCCTGTTGCAGTTGAAAACATACACGTTGAGAAAGAAACCTAAATTTAAGAATAATTTGGAAAAATTAGAAGCTTTGGAGCTAAAAGTCAAGAAGCAGAAAATCTTGGAGATGAAGGAGGAATTGAAAAGGATAGATTTGAACAGGGAGATCTTTAAGATTTTTCTGGATGAGATGGAGAATTGAGGTGGTATTTCACTCCCCTTCTTTCCTTTTAAGATGTAAGTGCCACCACTCAAGAGGTGATTTATAAGTGTTGTCACTTTAAGTGCGGAATAGGTTTTTATTCTTTTTAATGCCTTTTTATTTTTCAGGGGTTACGATTGCTTATTTTATTCTTACACATTAAATTATTAAATAGAATTTTAAAGAACATGAAACTGTACATTAGCGAGCCAAACATGCAAGACTTCGAGATAAACATTTATTATTCTCTAGTTTATTGCATAAAAATCATAAAGGTTTATAATTGTCATAAAGAAATATAACTGTCAAATATCTAAGAAAATGTGTACTTGGAAAATTAGATTTCTTTTTGTTAAGTTTTTGGCGATATGTACTATATTTTGCGGTTTCTACAAAATTATTGGAATTTTAGGTTCTTTTTTTTAATTTCAATAGACTGACTTGATGCTTTTCTGTTTTAATATTTTTGAATTAATTTATTTCAAACCTTATTTTTGAATGGATTTAAAAAAAATTGATATTTCTAGATTGGGTGTTTGATAGCAATACACAAACTTTTCTTTGAAATCAATTATTCAAAGATATTCGATTCTTTTAAATATTTAAACTTATGTAAAAACAAGCAAACATTTTGAATAAAATTGATTTTACTTGCAAACATTATATTTCAGAAAATTATTCGAATTTTCAAAAAATAATTTTTAAGCTATAAGAGAGAGGGAGAGAGGGAGAGAGAGAGCATTCATATGTGATCTTTTAAGATGTAAATTATTTTTTGATCAAACCAAACACCTTTAGTTGCTCAAGACCAATAGTAGATCTATGAGATTTGTGTGAAGATTCAAAACATACTTACTTATGTGTTCAATAAAAGTGTTTTGGTTTTGGAAAGCTATATATTCCATAAATTTGGTAAATCCTCCCTATTCGCCAGTGTAGTTAAGAGATACCGCTTTCTAAGATTTGAAATATTTTACCACCTTATATAAGAATTGTTTTAATAAAATTATTTTTATTGTTTGTCTAAGAATATATTGTCAACATTTAATTGTTTTAAGTTACTTAAAGTCTAAAGGTTTATGGTTTTGGACATTTAAAGTGACATTTTGGGTATCATCCATGCTTTTTCATTATTTCAGTTCCATTAGTTCTCTTTCGATTAAATTCAAATCTGCTGTCTTTCTGATCAATTTTGTCTTTTAAAAATAAATGCATGTGGGTATAGAAAAACACAGTCTAGAGCTTATTAGTTCATTCACTTATTTTGCCGAAAGTTATAGGTGATCGTCATTTATGAGGGTAGAAAACAGCACTGTATTATGGATCCTATACTTTTATTTTATTATTTTAGTTTTTTGCATGCACTTTTAGGCGATGATTATTCATAAGCGATGAGCACTTACCGATAATAAAAATAAGCACCTCCTAAGTATATAAAGATGATTTTGTATTATTATTGCCCATATCTCAAATATTGGTTACATGGTACTTTATATTTGCCGATTGTAGGAATATTATGTGTGTCTTGTTCTTAATGTCAATGCATATCCCTACTAGCATGGTTTGCTTACTAGACCCGTATTATAAAAGTGGAATTGCATGATTTAATGGTCAATTATTTACCATAGGTGTTCTTTTCTTAAACTGGCTGTAGCGGAAAAGGAACAGAGTATGTGTTTTGTGTGATTGATTATCATCAATGGTATTAGGCCTAAAAGTCCCAAAAAGCGCAAGACCATCACTCAATGCTTTTTTGGCTGACTTGAGTATGGCATTTTCTACCTTCAGCACACAAAAAATGCATTGCAAAACCTCTATTAAAATTCAATTTTGACCTTGAAATAGTGCATATGCATGCAATATTCATGAAAGAACATCGTGGGTTCATCATAAACTAATCAAGAAAGCACAAAATCATTAGACTTAAGTATACAACAAGAAAATACTTGGTGATTACAACATAATTACTTAGTATTAAATAGCTTTCAAGTTTTTAATCACTCGTATAATCATCGATATTAATGCTATCACCGCCCTTGTCCGAACCATTTTCATGATCTTCATCCTCTTGCGAATTGTAATCCAAGTCATTTTCCTCCGAATATTCATGAAAATAACATCTTCTTCATTTTTTATTTAATTAGTTTTGAAAGGGGTTTCGAACCTAACCTTTAAGTCACCCAAATGATTTATGCTTTCGGAAAGGTGTCGACGCCATCAAGTTTTCCCCAATAATTTTATATGATAAAGAACGGTTTCAAAAGAGATACCTTCGATTATAATCACTTTGATCCAAATGATATTCTTAAATATAAACCCAATTAGACTTTCAATGGTTTTGGAAGGGATACTTCCAAAGGTTTGAAAGAGGTGCTTTCAAAAGGTTTCAAAAAGGGTACTTTCAATGGTTTCAAAGCTATGTTTCTAAGAGTTAATGAGTAATACTATATCACATTCGAAAGGTTTTGGAAGAGAGGTTTTAAATTTTTTTGAAAGGCAGGGGCATAATGTTTTGAAAAGAGATTTATATGCTTTCGAAGGAGGCTATCCAGTGAGGTCAAAAGAAAAGTTTTTCAAAAAAAACTAACCCAATCTCATTTTAAAAGAAAATTATGGCATAAATAAAGTGTTTTGAAATGAATTTTTGAAGAAGTTTTCCTTGATTAACTGGTTAAAGGGAATTAATCAAGTTCTATATTAAATGAATACTAAACCCACAGGAGCGGTATTGTTATGTTATTATGTTTGCTTCTTCAAATATGTATGTATGTATGTATGTATTTATGTATTCACATTGTAATGAACCATAACGGTAATTTTTGGAAAAAAACAGAATAACCAGCTAGGTTGGCCCAGTAGTGAATACAAATTAAATTAATTAAAGACTGGCAGGGGGCCAATAGGTTTATAGTAAGTCCGTGAAAATTGTGTATAGGAAAAGATATTGGCAGGGGAAAACAGGTTCATAGTAAGCCAACGAAAAATTTATATAAATGAAGATGTCAGGAAGACAGGTTCATAGTTGGCCTATGAAAACTATGATTTGATATTGGCAGGGGCTAATAGGTTTGTAGTTAGCCGAAGAAAACTGTATTCGGATTAAGATATTGACAGAAGTCAATAGGTTCCTACTCAACCCATGAAAACTAGGATAAGAGGAAAGATATTGGAGTTACCAATAAGTTCAGGGAGAACCCATGAAACGGTAAAGATATTAGCAGCAGCCAATATTTTCTTAGTTATTCCATGAAAACTATGTAAATAGACAGGGAGTCCTTAAACATTAAAAGGGTTGTTAGTAAGCCCATGAAGACTAATAGCTTAATAGTGACCCTAAAAACTATAAATGAGACAGTAAGTCAAAATGAATGGGGATGAGAAATCCAGAATCCATTTACTTGTTTGCATATCATCATATTATTTTGAATTGTTTTAACCATTATGGATGCTGGAGCATAATATATTATGCTATAAAGGTTTTAGAGTATTAGTAAGGGGAAAACCGTTCCGCTAAGCGGCGTGGTCTCACTGGATATCTAAATGGTTTGAGATTGTAGATTATTATTCATACCAAGCTTTATGTCTAACTCGAAGTTTATGTTTTCCCTTTAATCTCTTGGGTCCTCAATTGACTTTGAGTAGTTTGAGAGTCGAGGTTTTCAGATACCTCTAAGAAAAATAAGCTTCTAGAGGTGTGCAGGAGGCATAATAGCTATCTAGAGTTCTTTTTTATTTTGATTCCGCTGTGTTGGTTTTGTAAAGGAAAAGATGTTTAATTGCCTATATATGTTCTGATCATCCAAGGGGGCATCTTCATATGTCACTCTTGGCGTATGTTGTAATAAGTATAATTTCTCCGAACGTAGTTCTCATACTGCATTATGTAATGAATTAGAAATGTTTTGGAATATGGAAATTCTTTGAATTTTTAATTTTTTTTCCATATTCTTGTATTTCTGTTATATCGATATATCTAATTTGATCACGAAGATTACTAACTATGGATGACGGCATAATCCGTAGCCATTAGTTTTGGGCCTCCAAGTAGGGGATGTTGCAATCCTTATATCTGAACTCTACTTAGGGAGGAACTGCTATTTTTTTGTTCAGACTACAATAACTTTTTCGTAATAACTCGAAATTAGGTAATACTTTTATTAATAAACTCCCACCTAAATTACGAACAATAAGGAGCATTCAGATACTTCATCTTGTGACCACACTTTAGTGCTCCATGGTGACTAACAGTTGTACTTAGAAAATAATAGGTTACATCCTCATATTTGAACTTCACTTAGGCAGAAACCGCTATTTATTTTTGTTCAGACTGTAATAACTTATTCAAACTAACTCGGAATTAGGTGAAACTTCCACCAATGAACTCCCGCTTAAACCATGGACGATATGGAACATTAGATATCTCAGCTAATGAATGTATATTATAGTTCCTTATGGTGATTAATAGTTGTACTTAGAAAATAACATACTACGTCCCTATATTTGAACTCTGCCTTTGGAGAAGCCTCTATTTTTTTCAGACTGTAATAACTTCTTCATAATAACTTGGAATCAAGCGAGATTTGACCGATGAACTCCCACCTAAATTACGGAAAATATGGATCATTCGGATACTTTATCTTATGAACGCACACTGTAGGTCTCCATGGTTACTAATAATTGTACTTAGAAAATAATAGGCTACGTCTACATATTTGAGCTCCGCCTAGGCAAAAGCTGCTATCTTTTTCACACTACAATAACTTCTTACTAACTCGTAATCAGGAGAGACGGCCGATGAACTCCTCTCTAAATAATCGAAAATATGGAACACTTGAATACTTCAGCTTATGAACATATACTGCAGTTCTCCATGGTGACTAACAGTTGTACTTAGAAAATAACATACTACATCCCTATATTTGAACTCCACCTGGGAGAAGCCTCTATTTTTTTCAGACTGTACTAACTTCTTCGTAATAACTTGGAATCAAGAAAAATTTGACCGATGAACTCCCACCTAAATTATAGAAAATATGGACCACTCAGATACTTTATCTTGTGAATGCACACTATAGTTCTCCATAGTGACTAACAATTGTACTTAGAAAATAACAGGCTACATCTTCATATTTGAACTCTGCTTAGGAAAAGCTGCTATTTTTTCAGACTATAATAACTTCTTCTTGCTAACTCGTAATCACGCAAGATGACAAATTGACTCTAGTTTAAATAATGGAAAATATGGAACGCTCAGATACTTCATCTTATGAACATAAACTATAGTTCTCCATGGTGACTAACAGTTGTACTTAGAAATTATAGACTACATCCCCATATTTGAACCGCACCTAAGCAGTAACCGCTATTTGTTGTTTAGACTCCAATAACTTCTTCATAATAACTCAAAATCAGGTGAGACATTAACCGCTGAATTCCCACCTAAATTGCGGACAATATGGAACACTCAGATTCTCCATCCTTTGAACACAAACCGTAGTTCTCTATGGTGACTAACAGTTATACTTAGAAAATAACAGGTGTCTGCACAAAAAAGGGCAAACACTCAAATCGTTGTTGTAGAGCTAGGAATATTTTTTGTAATGTATAGCTATTGATTGATGAAATTTTTTGCGATTGTTTAAGGTAGAAAATCAGTAATTTTCAATAAAGAATATGTAAAGGACTTAAATGCAAAAAGATACGGAATTTATAGTGGTTCGGCCTGATTGTGCCTACGTCCACTGTTCCTCTTTTATTATTCCTTTCATTTCTGGTCACAAGTAAAAGCTTTGAATACGAGTAAACAAGCTATTAGAACTAAGATATTTCCCTCTCGAATTTGAGGACCATTGTTGCTGAAAGCTTCTCTTTTTAGCACCCTCCTTTTTTATGATGCCATGTGCTTGACATTTATAGAACGAAGATATAAGGAGAGTATATAGTATTTCGAATTTGGTTCAACCTTCTTTCCTCCAATATGCGGTTAAACATTCCTTACTTGATTGTCAAGCTATTCCACTTGTGACGATGGGCATACACCTCCAAGAACCCTTGGAACATGTCATGAAGAAATCCTTGAAGTATCGTCGTGCCATGACAAAAATTTCCAGCTTTTTTTAGATCAGTTATACGGAGTTGAGCCCCAAGCAAACCTTCACTCGATTCCAAGCAGCATTACTCCCAATTGACTCCAAATAAACCCTTAAATTTCTCATGCCTGACTCCAAGCAACCACCAAACCAAAGATTTGGTTCGGTCACCGGAAAGATTTCAAGTAGAATCCATATTTTCAAAGTCGGACTCCAAACAACCGCCGAAAAAAGTTTTGGTTCGGTTAATGGACCGACTACAAGCAGACTCTAGATTTTCAAGGCCCGACTCCAAGCAAGTGCCGAACCAAAGTTTTGGTTCGGTCATCGCACCGACTCCAAGCAGACTTGAGATTTTCAAGCTCCGACTCCAAGCATGCACGGAACCAAATTTTTGGTTTGGCAATCCAACCGATTCCAAGCAGACTATAGATTTTCACGGCCGACTCTAAGCAAGCGTCAAACCAATGTTTTGGTTCGGTCAATGGCCGACTACAAGTGGACTCGAGATTTTCCAGCCCTGACTCCATGCAAGCGCCAAACCAAAGATTTGGTTCGGTAATCCAACCGACTCCAAGCAGACTCCAGATTTTCAAGGCCCAACTCCAAGCAAGCGTCGAACCAAATTTTTGGTTCAATCATCATGCCAACTCCAAGAAGACTCAAAATTTTCATTCCCCGACTCCAAGCAAGTGTCGAACCAAAGTTTTGGTTGGTAATCCAACCGACTACAAGGAGACTTTAGATTTTCATGGCCAAACTCCAAGCAATCTTCGAACCAAAGTTTTGGTTCGATCATCGAGCCGACTCTAAGCAAAGTCGAGATTTTCATGTCTTGACTCCAAGCAAGCATCGAACCAAAGATATGATTATATAATTCAATCGACTCCAAGCATGCTTCTGATTTTCAAGACTCGGCTCCAAGCAAGCGCCGAACCAAAGTTTTGGTTTGGTAATCCGACCTACTCCAAGCGGACTCCATATTTTCAAGTCCCGACTCCAAGCAAGCGTCGAACTAAAGTTTTGGTTTGGTCATCGGGCCGAGGATCCTGGCTTGTTGTTGGACCGTTGACCCTGAATGGCGGTAAAGCATCTCGATATCGGCCCCATGAGAAGGTGGCGGAAAAACCTTAAGATGATCATATCTCTTAATCCGTAGCTTGGATTGAGACACGATTTTGACCTATGTCCATTTATTAATCTCAAGAATACCTCCAAACGAGTTTGAGTCAATTCCAGAACAATGACGATTTTGCCCCTAACTCCGCATATTCATCATGCAATGGGTGAAAATGCCCACAATATTTGCTCCCCAAAGCATACTTTCGGGAATACAAAGTGTGCTTTGTTTAATCCAAGATTGTCCTCTTAGTATTGCAATGGTTATATTGATTTCTGAATATTTATATCTCATCTTTACCTCTAATCTTTCGGCGAGCCTCCTTTTGCTAGTTTGATGTAGGGCTTTGTTCGTTCTGAGGAGGATTTGCTAAAAATTTTAAGCCACCTTTGATTAGTCTTCATCCGACATGATGCTTTTTTTCTTAGACTTTCAGTTTCCTACATCGAGGAACCAACTGATGTATACATTTCATTAATTCCTTTGGATCTATGACGTGGTACTCTGGTCATGTTCATTGTTTGGTTGAGTTAAGCTATCTTTACCATCTCATGTGATCACCAAGTTTTTGTATTTCTCTACTAATCCTTTCTCCTCTCTTGTGCATGCTTTGACAAGATCAATCATTGACGAATTTGACAGAGTAAGAATCTCTTTTGAAGGTCTTTATTTGTAGGAGATGATGTAGAGTGTTATCTAGTTAATGTCGATTATGACTTCCCTAGGCCATGTTTTGTACCTTCTGTCTGGACATTTGTACAAAGATATGTATATTTTAAATAAATTATGGCTGGAATCCTCGTACCTGATAAGATGTGATTGGTTTGTGCGGCACATAGTCTGGTAAAGTGATGATCAGTTTTACCACTTTCTTCAATATCTTGGTTTGATAATCCTTAGTGTACTTATACAGACTAGATTGCTGGTAAGTTTTGACGGATAAGTGTTAGATTATAGAGAAGCTTGGTGAAGGAGTAAGGATAGTCGAAACACAGAATTGGGTTGGTGGAGTTTATTGGACCGAAAGAATTAGGTTCAAGAGTGGAAGATGATAACCGAACTACTTAGTCTGGTACATGAAAAGAGGCCAGACTGAGGTGCAAAAAGGCATCAGAAAAAAGTGTTGGCAGGTTGCATGGTCCAAGGTTGAAACAGTGATCTTGTGCAATGCTTGTGCCAATCATAAGATTGTGTTTGGTGTCTAGCAATTATGACTGAGTCAAAATTCTGGTTTGGCACTACCACAAGAATATAACTAAACCAATCTTTGAGAGAGAAACATTGGCTTTTCTGTCTAGGGTCTACAAAGAATTGTCCATACTAGCAGTACTTCATTATTATTCTGCAAAGTCATAGTCGCGGCAAAATGTGAGTTATGGATGGCTCGATTGGAAAGCATACTCTGATTATGGGTAAGAGTGATTCATTATTGCTTTTATGAGTTTTGCCAGTGCAAATGTTGGATGCCCCAGTAAATGGAGTTTAGCTGGAATAGTCTTTGGACATTGGAAACCTTGATTAGTATCGTTTACTATTTCCTGTTGATCAAGTAGAATTAATCTTTTAATTCAAATGTCATGTTGGATTTGGCAGAGGATCATCTTATCCTATTGACTTTACCTACAAGTTTAGGGTCCTTTCTGGCCTAGTGTGGTTAATGACTTTCAACCTTGCATTAGAATTAGTTACAGACTATTAATACACTTTTATTTGGAATTTTACCGTAGATATGTGTTAGAGTCATCCTGCGTGTCCTCAGGATTGATTTATTAAGTAAATGTATCAAGCTATTTGTGTTAAAATAAAATTTCATATGAACTAATTATATTCGAAAGGTTATAGATCGAATTACTCATATTTAGAGAGGTCCTTATCATTCGAAGTGATTCCTTATTACTAAGGTTTAGAGACTAATTTGAGTGACGTGGTAGTCCACAAATACTCATCACATCCTCTAGAGGACCCTCTAGGGACGTTGTCAAAAGTTCGGCCGGGAGCGCTCATTATTTGACTGGGTTTGCCCCAAGTATAGTGCATTTGGTTGCTTCTCACAACATGCTGCCCTATTTCGTGAATAGGTTTTAAACTTGCGAACTTAAGGTCATAATTCTAATGTGCTATTACTAAGCCGAGTGGTAGTGTATGTGTATAATCAAGGGGTGAGGTGGTGCTATGCCCTTAAGTATTTTTTTTCAAATTTAGCTTATCTTACAAAAGTCAGTCATACCTTTGCATTGATTTTTTCTCAGGCTCCTTAAGTGTGCTCAACTTTGGGAGAATCCTTACAATTTCTTGAGAGTAGTTGGCTGGAAGGGATATTATAATTCTTGTGGTAATGTTGGATTTATGTTTCGCTATCTCTGACGAAGTTGAGTCGATGCCCCATTTCCTCTGGTGGAGTGGAAGCGAATGGATATCCTGCAGTGGTTGGCAGAGTGGAATTCATATTTCTACTATTTGTTTGTAATGCCACAAGACTAAAATAAAGTGTCAGAAGCTTCTAATTTAATTACAACGAACTATATTATCCATCAAGAGAGTCCTTCTAAACTTAAGATTCGTGGCACGTAATTTACTTGCCCTGATTATGGATTTTGGTGACATATGGTTTGTCAGCCCAACCAATGTTCCAAGGGAGTGTAACTTTTACAACTGCCATACTTAAGATTTAGAGCCGAGATTTGCACATAGTAAATACTCATGCCATTATGGTATGTATCATGAGTATTATTCAAATTACTATGACCCGGTGTTCGTCGACGGAAATTCTATCGGTTTAGAAAACCGTCGAACGAATTTAAATTAAAAATAACCGCAAGCGCACAGTCTACGAATGTAGCACGTGGCGAATACCGGTCGATCCGCAGGGAATTGATGATTTTGAAAATCTATTCAATCAAATTAAACCAAGGTTGAAGACAATGTTAAACTAGAAAAGAAGAAAAACAAGCAAAAGAAAATTGATAAAAATATGAGTGTTAAGACAATTTAGAGGCAATTTCCACTCTCTAGATCACGTAAATCAACAAAATGAAGTTATGATCTCTCTTTTCTTGTCATTAGTGAATTAGTAGATGTGTTTGCCATAAGTATGGTATATTTGTGCTATTAATTAGCTCAATATAAACCATGAAACTATAACACAACCACTAATACACTTTTAAATTTCATAAAATATGACAACAAAGTTGAAAGCAAAATCTATTTTAAGCATGGCCTATTAACTATTAATTAGAAATATAAGCCATCAAATTTTAATTTCAACAATCACTTCTTTGCCATAATCATATGTAAATGAAGAGGCAATTTGTGTTTTGTTTGTTTAAGCATAGCCTATTTGTTATGAACAACATAGACTATCAAATTCAAAGCTAAACAACATCATTAAAACCACTTCAATCATTCTCATTAAGCACAAAAAGAGAGCATAAACATCAAATTAAGTTGAAGGTACATGATTAGAGAGCTTCATTACCCCTAAATTGAAGGGGTTTAGCCTTCCATATTTGTTATCATGTGAACAAATATAGCTTGCAACATGAATGAAAAAGAAGAGGAAAAAGAGAGCAAAGTGAAATGAAAAACTATTCTAATTGCATAAAGGAAAATCTACACTACTTGCATAAAAGGAAATGAACATGTAAATAGAAAAAGAAACAAAAATTAACATTGCATAAAATGAAAAGAAAATTACATAAAATAAAAATGGCTAAGTAGCCATGAAAAGAGAAAGAGAGCGTTCTTTTATTTTGAGCCTAAACTAATGAGAAGAAAGACTAAGAGAAGAGAGATGTTACATGAAACATAAAGGGTATATATACAAGTTTTAAAACCCTAATTCACTTTTTGGGGAATGCCCAAAATGCCCCTTAGGAAGTGTGGAGGCCAAGTAATCGTTAACATGTCTTAATCCCCCATTAAGTGTACATGAAACCATTAACTCCATAAGCATGTGCATTAGCCTTTAATTTGTACATTAAAGTAGGTGGGTAGGTGGGGTCCTCCATGATCTTCACTTTGAATTATTCCATCTTCATTCCTTTATATCCATTTTGTGCATGCATGTTTCTTCATGAACTCAGTAATATGAGAAGCTAAATTCCTACAAAATATTATAGAAATTTCCAATTAAATTCTCTCAAATTAATATACGCGCACAAATTGCCATTTTGCCCTTATACAAAGATGAATATGTGAAAATTTGGAATTAATATCAATTTTGGTTAAAACAAGTTAAAATACCCAATATGATCATTTATTTAATTTAAATAGAATAAATATGGTGGTAAAAATATGCACATTTACGTTCACATCAAATACCCCCACACTTATCTTTTTATTCGTCCTCGAATAAACTAAAACTAAGATAAATCCGTTTTCGTAGGAAGCACGATTGCATTGAGCGTATGCAATAAGCCGTTAAACCTCTGGGTGTCCCCAGTAGGACGAGTGTAGTCTCGTGAGGGTTTTCAGCGGATACTACCCACAAAATCCAAATGCAGGATGAAAATATTTACAAAATGCAAGATTTATTTACAAATGAAGGATTTATTTTTAAATTGACACGAATAAGTTAAATATAGGTTTTGGCTATTATCTTGAAAATTTATGTCATTTACTCGTCAAAATGTCCAACAAAAATCAAGTTATCATAATAAATAGACTATAGTTTAACTCGTTGTTTTGGTTAATAACACCGTGTAACTATGAAAAGGATCCTTAGTTGATTATCAATGTTTATCAAAGTGGTATTTTCATTTATTTTTGATAACAAATCAAATCAAATAAGTAAAAATAGTGCTAGAATTTCAATTGCTTGCTCTCTCATTATTTGCAAGAAAAATTATACACCTAGCTCAGGTAAACTGAGGCCAGATATACCACTCATGCACTGCCTTCCGGGCTTATGTGAGGAAGTACAGAGCATGGCGAGTGCACATACTTTCGTGCATACACCTATCGACCGTAGGTTATTATTTTTTTACATGTGTTCCATACATGCATAACCGTGAGGACTTTTAAATGAGTATGAAAGCACGTAATCAAAGATTCCAAGTAATTCACCCATGCATAACCGTGAGGACTTTTAAATGAGAGTGGATACTTTGGATGTTATGATTTTTTTTTTTTGATTTTTTTTAGGAGAGAGAGAGAGAGTTTTGCAAAATCATCTTAGCATCATTTAACTTAGAAGATAAAAAAAATGTTATATCTTTACTTTAAATCAACCACTTTCTAAAATAAAGATTTTCAATTAGGATGTATTTCATAATTAATATGTATGAATCTTCCTATATACTAGTTAAACCATTGTTATTTGTAATCAAACTTCATTTTTATTTTTATTAAGATAAATAGACTTTCAAAAATTTCAATTTAATAAGCCAAAACCATATATTTATCCTATAGTGTTTCTTTAAAAATAAATCAAAAGAAAACTTGTTTTTGGGATTTTTTTTAAGAAAAGGAAAAAATAAACCATGAAAAAGAAAAAAATTGAAGATGAGTTCCCCCCCACACTTGATTTTTACTGTGTCCCCACAGTCAACCCAAGTGGAAGGAGAAAAATAAAAATCCAATATTTACATGAAAGATTATTATTTACAAGAGATGAGAAAGTATGCAGTCAAAAAGTAAATGAAACGGTCTTCTAAAGACCGATTCATTTGTCTCGTCAAATGTGTGAGACATGGTTTACGCTCGAAAAACCAAAATATAAAAGATTTCGAAGTTGAATATGGATTTGGAAAAACGAATGTCGTTTTATTGAAAATCGTATGAGTTGTTTTATTTTCGACGATTTTTGTGATTGATAAAACAATTGATTGAAATTCACATTTATTTTCACCAAATTGAAATTCAGGTTTATCATTGAAAACTTCTTCCAAATTATCGATTTCAAAGTCAAAATGGTGATCGAAATCTTCCCCATCAGAATTTAATGACTCATTTTCGAAATGTCCATAAAATTCGCGTTCATTAAATTCAACTTCCTTCATTGGATTATCAACAACTTCATCGTATATATCCATTTCAAAATCCAAAGTTGCTGTACTCAAATTTTCAAAATCGAGAAAAGGAAGGTCGAATTTTAAATTTGGCTCCACACCCTCAAAAGAATTGAAATCCAACTCAATTACCATGTTTTCAACAACTTCATTAAGATCATCATTTTCAGTTTCAAAAGTTGTTGTTTGAAAATCGTCGATTCGGGTAAAAGATGGATTATCACTTGACTCATCACACATTGAAATTTGATTTTGTTTCTCACGAAAATTTTCCAATGTTTAATCAACAAATTCGTGTGATCATCGTAAATTTCATTCGTTTGCTCAATAAAGTCAAATTTGTATTTATTAACTTGAAAATTTTCGATTTGGACTTGTTGAGAACAAGAATTGTCAATTTCGATAATCGGTAGATTATTACTTGATTCTTCGCAAGTTGAGATTTGATTATGATTTTCATGAATTTTTTTGTATTTTTGAAGTAATAAATCCCAGTTATCTTTTTCCATTTGGTCAACAAAATCAAATTCATGATTATTAATTTGAAAACTTTCATTTTGAATTTGTTGACAACCAAGGTTTTCAATCGTATCATTATTGAAACAATTCCCATTGCCAAAATTATTTGAAAATTGGATCACATTTTCGTTTTGATTTTAAAATTCATTTTGGAGTTCAAAATTGAATTGGCATGGGTTATACTCGAAATCGTTTGAATTTTGAAGTGAATCCAAATTTTGATTATTTTGAAAACTTTGATTCGAGTCATCGCACAAATATGAATTACACAACTTATTTATCATTTGATTTTGTTGTGTAGCGATTTCAAGTAAAGATGAAATGCTATTTTCAAGAGTAGAGGGTTGGTCATTGTTTTGAAAATTTTATTGTTCGAACTTTGTATTATTTACATAACAGTTGTTGTTAAAATATCCGTATGAATTTGGAGTTAAATTATATGGATTATATTGATTTTCACAACTATTGTAAAATTCACGTAAGTGGGGAAACTCGGACATTTTCAAGAATTTTTTTTTATAAAGAAAAAAAATTTACAAATGGAATTTATTTTTCAAAAGGGAAATTGATTTTTGATTTTTTTTCAAATTTTTTTGTTTTTTTTTTGAAAATATTTTATATATTTTTTGGATTTTGCATTTTCCAAAAAAAACTAAGTAAATTTTTTTTTGTATTTTTTAAAATTTTCAAAGGAAAAGGAAAAAAACTAAGTTAAGAAATATTTACAATTTATTTTTTATTTTGGATGTTGAATTTTTTTTAAATATGCATGAACTAACGCAGCTAAATGAATGCAAAGTTTTAAATACAAATGATTTACCCTAAGTTGACTCAAAATTGTATAATCACAAATTGTATCTTAAATCAACAAGATAGTTCTCAGCCAGGTAACGGGCAGGGGTTATCGGTGCACCATGAATCACCATAGCAATGCAGCCGAAGGTTTAAGTACCTTCAGAGGAACAACCACTATAGTATTTACGAATCACCGTAATATTTATAAATGGTTATCACTCTGCCGTAGCCTAGACACCAAAAAATAAAATTGTTCAAAGAAAACAATTGTGAATATACAATTAAAAGTTATTGATGCCTAATCGTTATTATTAATCAAATCTAAGATGAAATGCAATACTGAAATTAAATATGTATTAACAATGCAATTACAAATGAATTTTTTTTTGGTTTTTCAAATTTTTTTGTTTTTGATATATAAATGCAAATACAAGCAACCAACTATGCAAGACAAATCAAAACAACAGATATGGCAAACGAGCAGTTTTTTTTTTTGGGCAAGCTAGACGAAGCAAGCTTCTCCTCCAATCTGCTTAGGCAACCTGAAAATAGAACAAAGATATATATACGCGTTTTTTTTATTAGAGAAAAAAAACAAAAACAAAACAAAATAAAATAAACCACAAGAAAACACCACAAAAGAAAACTAAACAATTGAAAACAGAAAAAACGATTGAAACACTTTTTTTTTGAAGATATAATCAAAGCAAAAACAATTGAAAGAAATGGAATTTTTTTTTATCTAAAGATTTATGACTAACTTTCAAAACCAATGAGCCAAAAGAAACCCGGTCCAAAACGCTGAAACACTTTTTTTTCTTTTATAAGAGACGATGCCAATGCATATAATCAAAATAATAACCAGAATCGAATTCCCAATTCCTCAAATCCAAAAATCTCCAACCCCACTTTCGTATCCAAATTAAATAGATTCACGCAAATCAAAAGCTTCTCTCCTGTTGATTTTGTAGGTGATTGTGGGATAACGTGTTCGAATTCGGCGAGATGAAGTATTGCCGTGGTCTGAAGGGATGTAGTGGTTGTGAAGGCAATGAGGTTCTCGAGTTGCGTGATGGAATTGTGGTTGTTTTTGCTTGCAGTCGAGTTCGATTGGGGTGATGATCGCTATTTTGGGTGAGGTTGGATGGAAAATTTGGGTTGCAGAGGTCGATTTGAGGAGTTTGAATTTGTTCGAGACTTTGTTGTGGTCTGGTCGTTGAAGGCAATAGAATTGGCAGTGAGGAGACTGGCAATTTGGAGTCGCGATGACGTTGAGATGTTTGGAGTGAGATGCTCGCGAATTTGTGCACTGTATGGTGACTGCGAAGAAGGGTCGCAACAGTTTCAGTGGGGGAAGAACTGTTAGATGATAGTGCTGGTTGCGGAAGTAAGTGGTGGTAAGAAGATTGTAATGAAATACAAGATGATGTATGCACTTGAATGTAGCTGCTGCTGTGAGATTGTAGTGGGTTGTTGTTGGTGTTTTGTTTTGACAGAGGAGATATGTGGCAATGGAACCAGGTATTTGATGTAAGTGCTTTGGTTGATGGTATGACAGGTGATGGATAGGATTGTGGCACTGTTAGTGATGTGTTTGTAGAAGTCTGGGTGGCTGCTGGTAGGGGATGCAATGGAAGACTTGTAAGTTGTCTGGTAATGGTCTGGTTAGTGATGATGAAAGGCAGTTTGTAGTGATCAGAGGCAAGTGGTCGCGTGTGCAGGATTGCGGTTTGCAGTTGAATTGTGGTTGAAGGGAAGTTGCTCTGTGATTATGATGGCGATGGAAATATGGTGGTTTTTGAGCAGCAGTGTCAGGTGGTTTTGCAGGCGTATTTGAATGATAGTCTATGTTATGATGGTTGTGAATGTCGGGGAAGGTGATGAAGAATGTGGGAGTGCACAGAGCAGTGAAGTTTATTGGCAAGAACAGTGCAATGTAACAGAAACAGAGAAGTGAAAACAAAGAAAACAGTGCAATGTAACAGTTTCTTTTTTCTTTTTTTTATAAATTGTAAATGGAATGTAAATTGAAAATGGAAAATGTACTTGAAAATGAAATGGAATGAAACTCTTTTTTTCAAATGCAAATGTGTGTTTTTTTTAAATATGCAAATGCAATACAAACTAAAAGAAAATAAGCACACAAACAATTGCAAGCAAAATTCACACAACACAAATTTAGTTTTATTTTTTTAAACAAAATGTGACACACAAAACAACACACAATAAAAATCAAATGAAAAATAATTCGAAAAATAGAAAATAAAATCAAAACAATTCCCCGGCAACGGCGCCAAAAACTTGTTCGTCGACGGAAATTCTATCGGTTTAGCAAACTGTCAAACGAATTTAAATTAAAAATAACCGCAAGCGCACGGTGTACGAATGTAGCATGTGGCGAATACGGGTCGATCTGCAGGGAATTGATGATTTTAAAAATCAATTCAATCAAATTAAACCAAGGTTGAAACAATGTTAAACTAGAAAAGAAGAAAAACAAGCAAAAGAAAATTGATAAAAATATGAGTGTTAAGACAATTTAGAGGCAATTTCCACTCTCTAGATCACGTAAATCAACAAAATGAAGTTATGATCTCTTTTTTCTTGTCATTAGTGAATTAGTTGATGTGTTTATCATAAGTATGGTATATTTGTGCCATTAATTAGCTCAATATAAACCATCAAACTATAACACAACCACTAATACACTTTTAAATTTCATAAAATATGACAACAAAGTTGAAAGCAAAATCTATTTTAAGCATGGCCTATTAACTATTAATTAGAAATATAAGCCATCAAATTTTAATTTCAACAATCACTTCTTTTCCATAATCATATGTAAATGAAGTGGCAATTTGTGTTTTGTTTGTTTAAACATAGCCTATTTGTTATGAACAACATAGACTATCAAATTCAAAGCTAAACAACATCATTAAACCACTTCAATCATTCTCATTAAGCACAAAAAGAGAGCATAAATATCAAATTAAGTTGAAGCTACATGATTAGAGAGCTTCATTACCCCTAAATTGAAGGGGTTTAGCCTCTCATATTTGTTATCATGTGAACAAATATAGCTTGCAACATGAATGAAAAAGAAGAGGAAAAAGAGAGCAAAGTGAAATGAAAAACTATTCTAATTGCATAAAGGAAAATCTACACTACTTGCATAAAAGGAAATGAACATGTAATTAAAAAAAGAAACAAAAATTAACATTGCATAAAATGAAAAGAAATTACATAAAATAAAAATGGCTAAGTAGCCATGAAAAGAGAAAGAGAACTTTCTTTTATTTTGAGCCTAAACTAATGAGAAGAAAGACTAAGAGAAGAGAGAGGTTACATGAAACATAAGGGGTATATATACAAGTTTTAAAACCCTAATTCACTTTTTGAGGAATGCTCAAAATGCCCCTTACTAAGTGTCGAGGCCAAGTAATCATTAACATGTCTTAATACCCCATTAAGTGTACATGAAACCATTAACTCTATAAGCATGTGCATTAGCCTTTAATTTGTACATTAAGGTAGGTGGGTAGGTGGGGTCCTCCATGATCTTCACTTTGAATTATTTCCATCTTCATTCCTTTATATCCATTTTGTGCATGCATGTTTCTTCATGAACCCACTAATATGAGAAGCTAAATTCCTACAAAATATTATAGAAATATCCAATTAAATTCTCTCAAATTAATATACGCGCACAAATGGCCATTTTGCCCTTATATGAAGATGAATATGTGAAAATTTGGAATTAATATCAATTTTGGTTAAAACAAGTTAAAATACCAAATATGATCATTTATTTAATTTAAATAGAATAAATATGGTGGTAAAAATATGCACATTTACGTGCACATCACCCGGCTAGTATAGATGTCGATCGTCAACTAGAATTATCCCTGGCTGCAGCCATACCTTAATTGTGGGATTTATTATCGGTTCGTAGTTGCCAGTGAGCCGAATGCCAATGACAAACTACCTAGTCTATATTTGTGCCTAATCCATGGCTTATAGTCGGTTTATCATAGCTGGCTGGGGGGCCGATTGTCAGCAGTGAACTACCCTGGTTATTTTCGTGCCCTTAGTCATGGTTATCTTACTTTCACTTCTACTAACACATGCTTGTGATCTGGTTTGCTGATCACAAAAGAAATAGTGGTTACAACAACATAGGTGTTAAGTGAATATAACTGCATATGTGTTGAGTGAATATAACTGCATATGTGTTAAGCAAATCCATTAGTCTCTTGTCTCAGTCAAAAGGAATGAGTAGTTTAGACCAAACCTACCTCTTCGAAAGAAGTGCAAAGTACCAAGTTGTGTTGTATGCCTAGTTTAAGATGTTCCCTTGGATAGGAATTCTTGCTTTTCTGCTGTCGGCCAATTATGTTGGAATTGCTGGAGCTCGGTCTTTCAAAGCCTTCTATATAAACTATTATGTTATCCAAGTTCTCGGTAGACGTCATTTCCATCGTGCCCTGTTCATTACACTTTTAGGTAACACCATACTCAAATGGATGGCTTCTCTCCAATCAATGATCATTTTAGCTCCGGATGCTGAGAGTTGTATCTCTTCCATTTTTCTATAACATTTGCACTGCAAGCTGTGCCAGCATCCCTAAGTGACCATCTATCTGAACTCCTGACAATTATGTTTTCTCATCTTTATGTGACTTGCTGACCCAAAGGAGAGGTCATGCAATTATAGGGGCTAGTTTGATTTTTTTTTCTTTGCTTCGTATAGTGTGTGAGCACCCACGGGTCGATTAGCACATGCAATGGATTTACGAATCCTTCCTTCACCTTTTTCCAAGGATGGAGATCCAAGAGTAGATGGCAGTGCCCAGTAATAGCTTAAGATTGATTAGAATGAAAGAAAAGTAATTATATAGTACCTCCTTTGTGCCACCTATTAGTCAGCATGTGTGGATATCTTGGCAAGGGTCTAGGGGGTCGGGTTAGACCCTTATAAAGGTTTGTAGTAGGCACTTAAATGTTTTTGTTTTCCCAGAGGTTGGACTAGTAACTCTTGGTCTTATCTCCTTCTCTTTTCATATTTATTGAACATATCCTTAGGTAAGGCGAGCTATTGACACTATTTTAATCATGTCCAGTACGCATTGGATTGGTGATGCTTCGTGCATGATAGGAGTGACGAAGTGTCGTGCTTGTCATATCTAGACTTTGAGTATTCAATCATCACGACTTCAATCATCAAGTTGTGATATTTCAATCCATCAGTGGGATCACAATTATAGTACTTTGAATTGATGCTGGAAGGAAAAAGGGTTGTGCTTGGAGTTCATTTGGTTATGTGGAATGGGCCATGTGTTCTCTGGACTGGGACTTTCCTTGTATTATGAAGTTGAGATAGAATACTTCTGTTTTCCCTAAGCGCATCAAGAGTTTATCCACCAAAGCTTTATGTTGAGTAGTGAAGTGTTTACTGATTTCAGTCACAACCATGTCGAATTTACGTCCGATAAGTTTTAGCACCAGGAGGTTATTAGACTAGTCTTCCAGCTTTTTCACATCTAGATAGTTGTTGCATTTTTGCAGCAGAGTTCTCTCACTTTAGGCAGCATATCGAGAAGTTTTTCTCCTTCCATTCCTAGAGAGATTATACTTTTCGAGAGAGATAATTAAATTTTCAGAAAGGATTGGAAGGTTTTGTAGCTTCAAAGGGTTGATGGTCCAACTCTTAAAATAAAGAGAGAATCTTGAGATAGGAGGTATAGCTTCTCAATCCGAGAAATGATGATTACAAACTTGAAAAAAGAAATAGAGAAAAACTCTAATTTCAAAGTGACAATGACTTTATATCAGGAGAAAGGATTTCGAGTTTGGAGGGAGAAAGGGATTTTCTTAGAACCGTGATTTTATATTTTACTAGGGGAATAAATTCCTCTTGTACAAAAGAGGAAAATAGTTTTATTATGTTAAAGAAGCAATGCTTTCGGATTGAAAGAGAATAAGATCTATAACGATTTTAGATCTGAACAATCATTAAGTGTTTCCTTTGATCAAAATAGTGTTTTTTGATCTGAAATGGGAAAAAGAAGATAGAACTATCTTAGATCTAAGAAATAAATACATGTTTCTATTTGGTTGAGAAATAGTGTTCGCAAATCTAAAAGGAAATATAGTGATTTCAGATAAAAGAAGTGAATACATGTTTCATGTTGGTTAAGGAGCAGCATTTGTAGATCTGAAATAAGAGAAAAGAAAGTTAGAATTATTTTTCTATCTTCAACGAACAGTGATTGTAGATCTGAAAGGAGAAATTAATTTTGTTAAAATAACAGTTTCATTCCAGGAGATATAGAACATTTTAATCCAAGAAACAATGATCCCAAACTGGGAAAGTAATAAAAAGAGAATATCTCAAGCCAAGGAGACAATGACTTTAGATCTGAAAGGAAAAGGTATGAATTTTATTGAAAATTGCAATTTTAGATCTCAAGACTAGAAACAGGTTTTCTTTGTGAAAGTAAATAATGATCCAGATCTAAACAGAGGGGAAAAGGGGTTTCTTATGCCAATAAACCATGTTTTTGGATTCCAAATGAGAAAAGAGAGGTGATTTGATTTTAGATCCAAAGAATGGGTGCATGTTTCTTTTTGGTCAAGGGACAGGTGTTTATGGATCTGAAATAGTGAAAGTGATATCTAAGGATTTCGGATCTAAGAGATGACATTTTTTATGCTAATAAACAGTGTCTGTGGATAGTAAAAGTAAGATATAAAACGTGGACAAGAGAATTTTTCTATGTTGTAAAATAGATGTTCGGATCTGAAGAGAAAAGAAGGATTTTTTGTTTTATGTAAAATGGTCAGGGTTGATATGAAAAGAAACATAGATTTCAGATCTTTGAAAAGGGGAAGAGTTTCCTAAGAGAAGAAACGATAATCTCTAGTCAGAAGATTAGAAATAGTAGGTTTCAAAATAGAATAAAAAAAGTAAAAAAGGGAGAATTTCCATTTAGAAAAGGAAAGCTCAGCTCTCATGAAAGCACCAAAATGTTTGCACAAAAAATGGGCAAACACTCAAGTCGTTGTTGTAGAGCTGTGAATATTGTTCGTAGTATATAGCTATTGTTTGATGAAAATTATTTGCGGATATTTAAGGTAGAAAATCAGTAATTTGTAATAAAGAATATGTAAAGGACTTAAATGTAAAAAGACAAAGAATTTACAGTGGTTCGACCTAAATGTGCCTACGTCCATTGTTCCTCTTATTATCCCTTCCATTTATAGTTACAAATACAACCTTTGAATATGAGTAAACATGCTATTTGAACTATGATTTTTCCTTCTCGAAGTTGTCTGCCATTGTTGCTGAAATCTTTGCTTTTCAGCATCCCCTTTTTTTATGATGCCATGTGCTTGGTATTTATAGAATGGATATATGAGGAGAGGTAGCTGAGTATATAGTATATGGAATTTGGTTCAACCTTCTTTCGTCCAACATTTGGTTCAACATTCCTTACATGATTGTCAAGCAATTCCACTTGTGACAACGGCCAAACATCTCTAAGAACCCCGAAATGAATCATGAAAAAATCACAGAAGTATCGTCGTACCATGAAAAAAAAAATCAACTTTTTTTAGATCGGCTATACCTGGGATGAGCTCTAAGAAAACCTTCACCCGACTCCAAGCAGCATTACTCCCAACCGACTCCAGGTAAACGCTTAAATTTCTCATGCCTGACTCCAAGCAACTACCAAACCAAAGTTTTGGTTCAGTCAACGGACGAACTCCAAGTAGAATCCATATTTAAAAAGTCTGAATTCAAGCAATCGCTGAACAAAAGTTTGGGTACGGTCATCGGACCAACTCCAAGCAGGCTTCAGATTTTCAAGGCCCAACTCCAAGCAAGTGGCGTCGACTCCAAGCAGACTCGAGATTTTCATGCCCCGACTCCAAGCAAGGGCCGAACCATAGTCTTGGTTTCGTAATCCATTCGACTCCAAGCAGAATATATATTTTCAAGGCCCGACTCCAAGAAAGCTACGAACCAAAGTTTTGGTTCAGTCATCAGGCCGACTCTAAGCAGACTCGATATTTTTAAGCCCCGGCTCCAAGCAAGCGTCCTATCAAAGATTTGGTTCGGTAATCCAACCGACTCCAGATTTTCAAGGCCTGACTCCAAGCAAGTACCAAATCAAAATTTTGGTTCAGTTATCTGGCCGAGGATCCTGGCTTGCTATTGGACTATCGACCTTGAATGGTGGTAGAACGTTTTGGTATTGGCTACACGAGATGGTGGTGGACAAACCTTAAAATGATCATGTCTCTCAGTCCGTAGCTCGTACTGAGACGCGATTTCGACCTATGTCCATATTTTGATCTTGAGAATACCTCCAAAGTAGTTTGAGTCTGTTCCAGAACAATGACAATTTTTCCCCTGACTCCTCATATTCACCATGTAGTGGGTGAAAATTCCCACAACAACAGGCTACATCCCCATATTTGAACTCCGCCTAAGCAGATGCTGCTATTTTTTTGTTCATACTGTAATAACTTCTTCGTACTAACTCGAAATCAGACGAGACTTTGACCGATGAACCCCAACCTAAATTAAGAACAATATGGAACACTCGAATACTTCAGCTTATGAACGTACATCATAGTTCTCCATGGTGACTAACAATTGTACTTAGAAATAACAGACTACAATAACTACTTCATAATAACTCGGAATCAGGTGAGACTTCGACAGATGAACTCCCACCTAAATTATTGACAGTACGGAATACTTAGATACTTTATCTTGTGAACTCACACTGTAGTTCTCCATGGTGACTAATAGTTGTACTTAAAAAATAACATGCCACAATCCCGAATTTGAACTCTACTTAGGCAGAAGCCGGTATTTTTTGTTCATACTGCAATAGCATCTTCGTACTAACTCGGAATCAGGCGAGACTTTTACCGATTTAATCCCACCTAAATTACGAACAATATGAAACACCTAGATACTTCATATCTTTAATGCATATTGTAGTTCTCTATAGTAACTAGCAGTGACTAACAATTAGAAAATAACAGGCTACATCTTTTATTTGAACTTCGCCTAAGCAGAAGTCGTTGTTTCTTTTGTTCATACTGCAATAACTTCTTCATAATAACTCAAAATCAAGCGAGATTTTGATCGATGAACTCCCACCTAAATTACGGACAATAAGAAACACTCAGATATTTCATCTTATGGACGTATAATGTACTTCTACGTGGTAACTAACAGCTATACTTTGAAAATAATAGGCTACATCCCCATATTTGAATACTATTTCTCTATGAGATGTAAACGGGTATATTTGGAATTTCAAAAGGAAACCGAGTAAATCTATTCAACGAATTCTCTTCACTAGTAGTAAAGATAAAGATTAAGATGATGGAAGAAGATTATTTATGTTGAAATCATGTGATGTAGACTATTTATACCGAAAGACATAAAACCAAATG
The DNA here is from genome assembly GCA_030765085.1 of Allium cepa. NCBI lineage: Eukaryota > Viridiplantae > Streptophyta > Magnoliopsida > Asparagales > Amaryllidaceae > Allium > Allium cepa. Next base: position 689,400,501 of record CM060942.1, on the reverse strand, counting down.
ACTTTATATAAGTTTCCATGCTATTCTAAAGTCATGTGATGTTTGAATGAATATTTAACCCTATTATCGAGGATATGATCTAGAAAACTTTGGTAAAACACCCTCTTTGAGGTTTAAAATTCCTAGTCATCCATTATAATAAACAATTTTGAAAAGGAACTTTCATAGAAACAACATCTTTAAAATTTCAAAATACACAGCTACCCTTTATCAAAAATAGGTTTTTCATAACAATAAAAACTATTATTAACCTTAAGGATTTTTGTGGAACACACTCCAAAGATTTAACTTCTGAAAAAAGTGAATTTTCTTTACTTTGAAATTAAAAATAGGGATGTAATTTAAAACATGTTTTTGAGAAGGTTTTATACATACCAAAACTCAAAATAATGGATGGATCCAAATTCCTACATTTAAAGAACCCACATATTTTTTGTTTCATCCAAACTCAAATACTTATAGTTTAAACTAAAAATATTAAATTTAAAAAGCATATCAATTGGATTACAAAGTTGAAAATACGGTAAGTGTGAAATCTCACTTCATTGATAGTCCTAAAAAAATTTAACTACGTCGACATAGAAGCATTGTAAATATTTTCAAATAATAGCAAATGGATAAAGAATAACTAAAATTACATTTTTCTTTATTACGTCATCAATTTTCAGATATGATGAAAAAATAAGGTAGCAAAATACAATTAAATTGGAATCAACAACACCATTTCTATCTTCAACATTAATTCTAACTTTCTAATGAATTTCGCGATGAATTATTAAATGTTATTATCAAGTCATGGAGCCACTCCAAATACTGATTTCCTATTCTAGTACCAGCGAGTTTATTTTTAAGGATACCATATGTTGTCTTTCTTAATCAGTAAAATGGGAAAACAAAAGTATCAAAGGCAAGAAAAACAGAAAATGAGGTCTTTCATAATTATAGATAATAATTAAATTATTCGTTTGCTTATTTAAATGCTTGTTGTAACTGGTTATAGAAACAATTATTGCATTGAATTGGAATAGTAAATAATTTTCTCATTTATAAACAATGATATTTACATAGTCCATATAAAGAAAAGGTGTTAGCAAAATTATGTTCCGCCTAACTCTAAAAGCCTTGAAACATTATTAATAACATTTATTAGCTTAAAGATTATCTATCAACTATTTCCTTATTAACGTATATTGTTACAAACTACGTACATGTCATAGTCTATAAGAAATAACTTAGTCAGTAACAACTGTCTTTTCGACCTTCGAAAGTTGGCACTTAATACATCCACGGTATTAGAATGCCAATCGAAGTGTCGAAAATGCAGATTGGAGTAAAATAAAAAGAGAAAGAATAAGGAAACAAAATCTCATAGCCAAATGATTATATATAATATAACAAAGACAGTAAAAATTATCATTCTAAGATACATGTTATATCAGAGTTAAAAACAAACCTCATCAGCTTAGACAGTTATAACTTCATGACCTTATAAGTGCTGATGGGTATACATAACAAGACAGTGGAAAATAAAATTACTACTGCATCAGAACATCCTGCTCTACTCCATGAGCTCCAACTCCCACCAACAAAAACCTAGAAAAACTTAGTTTAACCCGGGCAGTAAAATAAAATAACACCCAAAGAAATCTGGATAACAAGCTTGTGATAACTCAAGAAATATGGTGAACATATAATAATCTGTGAGACCATGCCGCTAAACACAGAAGGAGATTCACCTCGCTAGAACAACTTCCATACATGAAAGAGTGGAAATCAAATCAAGGCAAAATCCAAGCTTGAAAGAATGGATGCAAACTAGATCAAAATCCAAACATAAAGAATGGACACAAATAATTAAAAATCAATAAGAGCATAAGGCACTTCTCGATGCAATTAAGAAAACAGTTCAAAGATTTGAATCTAACAAGGAACAAGGTAAGTCCGTTTCCCTATTATGACCACTCTGTGAAAAGAGAAACCATCATCCCAATCTAATGGAAGTGGTTCGGGCCCCATTTTAGCTCTTATCTAAATTTATAGGCGATACAAGGTTTTTAAGGTCAAAAAAGTTCGATAAAAATTCTATAGATGGAAAATGGCTCTAGAAGTCATTTCCAAAAATCATAGAATCACGCAAACTCGTATAAAAATAATATTAATATTCTACAGCTAATAATTTAGATATTGATTTTGATGACAACAACTATATAAATATATATACAAATGTTTTGCCAAGTTGTATAGTTTATATTGCATAATATTACACATGTGTAGAATGATTACGCTTAAAGATTGATCAATATAATGACTAATATTCAAGATTCTGAGATGGTTAAGATTCATGAGTTTAAAGAAAAAGAATTGAAGAGCTCAAAACTTTAATGTATAGTTATGAGTCATTATAATAAGTTGTTAAAGTCCCTCATGGTGGATTGTAATCTTCATCATAATTTTTTTATCTTTGATAATTTACCAAAATAAATTATGTAAAATTGATAATATATTTTACTAATATTTTGTAATAGGTTTTATGTGTTTAAAGTATTTAAAAACAATGTGTTCAAATTTTACAAGAGTATGTTAGCATACTCTTCCTAGATATATCGACATAATGACCGTTAATGTGACGCCCCACCTCTATACCCGCGCTAGCCAAGAACACTACGGTGTAGTGCTGTCAACTAGCCCGGAGAATAAGGCTGTTGAGGAGCGGCCATCAATAGTTAGGCCTTACACTAGTACTTGTTATCTCGATAGGAGTGGTATATATATATATATATATATATAAATATTCGTAATTTTTCATCTCTGATTTATTTTCTCCCATCGACATACCCCAATACCAGTATAAAACGAACTACGATGGTTCATAATAGTTTAGAACAGTAAATATAAAATATTACACAGATAATATAATGCGGAACACAAATAAAATAGAAAGTCTCATATATACAATAACTGATGTCAGTTACAATACATTTGATACAATACATATGACACGGTACATATGATACAACTACCACAGTCGATTCAGGAAGTTACATATACAAGTACATTAACGTATATAATATACATGAATACATATTTTCCTATACAATTATACAGACTACTACAAATGACGACGACTACTCCAAAAGATATGAAAGAACTTCATAGCTCAAGCAGCAACCCAAAGCAGAATATCTACAACCTGAAATACTCGGTCTGACCCGAGTATTAGATTCAAAGAAAATAATACTCGGGTCAGTCTAATTCAAACTCAGTTATTAATGCACAGAAGCAATAATAATCAAATAATGAATAGACGACAGTAATTAAACCAAATCAGAATGCAATTCAGAATATTGAATTGAAATAACAAAACAGTTCAAACCATTTAAATATCAATTAAAATATTAATTCAAGTAGGGCTGCAGTACACGCACGCGTGCACTGCCTCGCCACTACCGCATATGGAATACGCAAAAGATCCATAAATCAAACAAATAGATTATCATACACGCCATACCGTGTGGCTGCAGTTCACGCTTGCGTGCACTGCCTTGCCACTATAGTGATGATGTACCCAATAAATACCGTGTGGCTGCAGTTCACGCTTGCGTGCACTGCCGTGCCACTATAGTGATGATGTACCCAAAAGATCAACGAACCAAAATCAGTGAAGGTTCAAATATCAATCCAAATGCACATGGTACGGTGAACTACAAAGTGGTACATTCATGATGCACAGAAAGATGAAGTTCGAATAAAACTGCAATTAACCAGAAATCGTTCAAATGAATAAATGTACCAGGTTGGACATTCTTTTGCAAGTAGCAGTGGAGCTACTTGTACTCAAGTGAAACAACGCAACTGGTAGGGGAAGTGCAGCAGTGATCAAAACATATAACCCAGCTAAACATGTGAACTGGTCGAAACAATACAATGCAAGCTCCAAAAGATACAACAGTTCTACAACTGTGAAACTGGACAGAGCTACCAGGAATGTACACTAATGTTCATGATGGCAGTAAAGCATCACGGCAATAAAATTCAAAGATGCAACAAAAATGGAACTGCATGATTCAGTTCACACAATGCTATAGGACTTGAGAGTGTACAAATGAAGACACAGAGCAATAAAAACCCATATACAACAATCAAACAAGTGCAGCAGGAAAAAGGGGGGCAAGGCTGCACTGTGATAATGGTATACAAACCAATTGCCACTAAGTAGAAGTAAAGTATGTACAGCAGCAAGGAAGTCAAGGCTAAAATCAACAAAGCAACTTCATTCATGTCTAAATGACTGAAATAACAAAGCCGTCGTTCGAACTAAATTCCAGTGAAGCCTAAATGAAACCAAGGCATTAAAAATGCAAAAAGAGCTACATGAACACTAGTGGTACGAAAATGCAAACTCAACATTAATGCAAACAGAGGTGGAAAGACAATGAATGCTTAGTTTATCTGCATATTAAATATGAATTCAGAAGTTGCAGTGAATCAACAAAAGTGCTCAAGTATCTGCATATCAGTTATGCAAAACCAAGTTGCAGTTAACAAGTATCATAAAAATTTAGTTCCAAGTCAAGTATTAATGATGTGGACAGAACAAGCTAATTGAGTGTCAAACTTCGAGTCAAGCAGCAGACAGGGAAGTGCAGCCTCAACATGAAGTTTAACAGTGCCAACAAATGCAAGAAGCAAGTGGCAGCAGTTTAAAACTTCCACAAGTGAATGTAAAATATGTATACAAATGAATGTACATAACAAACTGTACAGGGCTAAACAATTCAGAGGTGCACGAGAAGCAGCATAACTCAAATGAGCAAGTGCACAAGGCTGTGTACAATATAAAAATGCAACTGCAAATTACAAGGGGGATGACACTGTAAAATGAACCATAGTTCGACAGAGAAATGAATAAGGCAAGCCGACATCAGTGACACAGGTATGAAGATTGACCAGAAATGCAACTCCCAGCAAATGCATAAATATGAATCAAACTCATATACACTGCAATAATCAATATACTGCAAGTACGACAAGTAAAAGATGGACACCGAGATGGTCAGAGACGAGGCTCACGCGGGCCGAGAAATCAAAGCCATAATTCAAAAATCAAGTAGTTAGCGAGTTCACAGATTCGAACATAAGCAAGAAACCATAAAAGCAATACCCCAAATAAATTTTCATCTCGAATCAATAACAAGATAAACTCGAACTACCGAAACACTACACTAAGGATGAATTGAGATGTGAGTGAGAGAATCACTCGCCTATGCCACGAGTTGGAGCAGCCGACGAGAGCACGAGTGCGAGCAGCCATTAATTGATGAAGCCCTAATTTTTGCCGATGAAGGACGAACAATACGAGGCCGCCATTTTTGTTCTTTTGAGGGTTTAAGGGTTACGAACGAAAAATAGAAAAAGAGAAAGAGGGGATCGGGTCGAATTGAATAAAAAGGAACGGCAACGAAATAAACATGGGCCTATATTAAAACGTTAAAGCCCGAAATTTCTTTTAACAATTTATAAAAGAAATTTAAAAATTCAAAATTTAAAACTTCAAATGGAAATTTGTGTCAATATTAATCATTTAAAAGTCGATTATTAATCGACGCAAATACCGGGTTGTTACAGACTCCCCTTCTTAAAGAAATTGCGTCCTCGCAATCATAAGGAATAAATGGACAAAAGGTAACAACCAGAAGAGCATGAAAGAGTAAGCTTGAATGTGTTTGCTCGATGAATTCTCTGGATTCCAAAGTGAAATCCATAGGATTTGAGAACCGCTAAACTTTCACGAGAAAAACATCTTTATTTCGAAGGTGCTGAACCCCCGAAGCATTGATATGAATAGAAGGTTGCTCAAGAATAAAAATCAAAAATCCCTAAGGCATTTCCGTAATAGGAAGACGTGGAAAACGTCATGAATAGCAGAAAATTGAGCCGGTACACTGGCGGAGTACAATATAAATGCCAAAGAAATCTTTTAATTTCATATAGGAAATTCACAAATTATCAACAAAATCTAATTATCAATAGATAATTCAGAAATCTCAAATCACAAATATTCGATTATCCAAAACGATAATCAAATCAACAAGTATTCGATTATCAAAATCGAAAATCAATCTCAAATCACAGATATTTAATTATCACAAACGATAATCAAAAACAACAAATTTCTGATTATCAAAAACGATAATCAGAAATCACAAATATTTAATTATCACAATTGATAATCAAATCTCAAATCTCAAATGTTTAATTATCACAAACGATAATTAAACCACAAATATCTAATTATCACAATTGATAATCAAATTTCAAATCTCAAATGTTTAATTATCACAAACGATAATTAAACCACAAATATCTAATTATCACAATTGATAATCAAATCTCAAATCTCAAATGTTTAATTATCACAAATGATAATTAAACCACAAATATCTAATTATCACAAACGATAATTAGAAACAATAAATATCTGATTATCAAAAACGATAAATCAAAAATCACAAACATCCAATTATCAAAACGATAATCAGAAATTACCACAACGGTAATCAAATTTCAAATCACAAATTTTTTCAACTAACGAGTCCGAAATTAACCGAAATAGCAAACGCACATGACCCATAACCACGAGTTTTACTAAATCGTTTAATTCACTTCATCGTTTCCTTGAAAGTGCAAAATTGTGTATTTTAAATAAATAACATTTTACGTTCTCAAACGGACAAGTCCGGAATTAAGCGAATCAGTAAAAGAAAGGGGTCATAGTCCTCGATTTTTCTGAAACGTTTAAATCGCTTCCTCATTCTTTTGAAAGCGTAAACTGTAAAAATTGTGAAAACCATTTTATTTATAAAATTACAATTTACATTCTCAAACGAACAAGTCCGGAATTAAGCGAATCAGCAAAAGAAAGGGGTCATAGTCCTCGATTTTACTGAAACGTTTAATTCGCTTCCTCATTCTTTTGAAAGCGCAAATCGTAAAAATTTTGAAAACAATTTGGATTTATATTTTGAAACAATTTTTAAAACACGTGATTAAAACAGCGACATCAGTAGCAACTTCGATAAGTGGATTTTCATTCATCAAAAGTGTCACAAGAATCTTCTCAAAGATAGGAAGGGGTAACATACCCTAAACTTGTATTCATAACAAGTCAATAACACACGAGTTCACCAATACACAAAAATTGATAAAACTTATCAATAGAAATCACAAAAATTGGTGAAGCACAAATTCTAGAAATCTACACAAGAAATCCAGAAATCACAAGATGAGAGTATGAAAACTCGAACGCGAGTATGAAAACTCGAACCGGAGTATGAAAACTCGAACGGAGTATGAAAACTCGAAGGAGAGTATGAAAACTCGAACCGGAGTATGAAAACTCGAACGGAGTATGAAAACTCGAACGGAGTATGAAAACTCGAACCGGAGTATGAAAACTCGAACGGAGTATGAAAACTTGAACGGAGTATGAAAACTCGAACCGGAGTATGAAAATTCGAACGGAGTATGAAAACTCGAACGGAGTATGAAACTCGAACGGAGTATGAAAACTCGAACCGGAGTATGAAAACTCGTCAGCACATGTAAAGCAAAGCGAGAACGGGAGCACGGAATCTCACCTACACGTGAGCATGAAAATCACCAACACGTGCAACGCAAAGCGAGAACGGGAGCACGGAATCTCACCTACACGTGAGCATGAAAATCACCAACACGTGCAACGCAAAGCGAGAACGGGAGCACGGAATCTCACGTACACGTGAGCATGAAAATCACCAACACGTGCAACGCATAACATAAAATATCCATAATAACATACTACTATAAGTATGTAAATAATGATCAACAGGAGACCAACCGACGAGAGGTATGGCATAAATATGAAATATCCATACTGACATACGACTATAAGTATGCAAATAATGATCAACAGGAGATCAACCGATAAGAGATAATCAATATCACAAGAATCTTCTCAAAGATCCAAAGAGGTATCATACCTCAAATTTGTACTCATGACAAATCAATAACATATGAATTTACCAGTACACAAAAATAGGTGAAGCATAAAATTTCCAGAAATCAACATAAGGAATCTAGAAATCACAGAAAAAAGGAAAGAGGCCTATCACATGACGGTCCGAAGACCAAGGGGAGCTACCCCACATGTGTGAATGGAATCACACAGATTGGGGTCAAGACTAACCAAAAAGCAAAAAGGTATGTGTGAATGGAATCACACAAGTGGTGTCTAGTCCGACCATCAGAACGATCATCATGATCAACGAGGAGTGTCAATTACACTAAGCATGTGTGAATGGAATCACACAGATTGAGGTCAAGACTAACCAAAAAGCAGAAAGGTATGTGTGAATGGAATCACACAAGTGGTGTCTAGTCTAACCTCGCAAATAAAAAGACATAGCACAATTGCTAGTCTAGTTCATAAAGCGATCGTCAAGATCAACGAGAAGTGTCAATTACACTAAGCTAGTAAATATAAAAGTTTAGCTTCATGTCCCATAACCACTTGCTTAACTTAAATATTTACGAACAAACTGTAAATCTTCACTAATAAAATTGTCACAAGAGATTCAATCGAATAAGTCCAAGAATTAACCGGCGAAGTAAACGCAAGCGTTATATACCACTCGTTTTACTAAGTCGTTTAATTAGATTTCTCATACGAGTGAGGTAAAGGTTAGTATATACTAATAGATTGGAAAACGGTTTAGAAAAAGAGTTTTGTAGTAAAATAGTTTTGAAATCGTTTGGAGAAAAGGGTTTTGATATTTACTACTAGTATAGAAAACCTTAATATTTTTAAAGTGACAAATCACAAAAATGATTGTAGGAACAATCAAGCACAAGAATTCACATACAAAGATGTGAATAGAATCCAAAGAAATCGATACTATATCCATCAAAAGGAATGTTCACAAAAATCCCGAAGAAAATATTATCAAAGTCGCTAATAAATGATAGCAACAAATCGGGGAATTAACAAGAATCGATTAAATTTGGAAAAACAAAGCAGAACGAGCATAAGTGCATAAATGACTTCAACGAAAATGAAAATCAAGTCAATGCCGAAGTCAACAAGTAATGGCCATAATAGAGTACAAAACGATTCAACATCATCATCAAAGGACTCATCGGCAAACAAAGTCAGAGTCTTGGAAATCAAGAAATTAGCAATTTCTCAAAAACATAGCGACCGAAGTCGAATGGAAATCAAGCCGAGGAAAACATAAAATATCAAGTTCGGAATCGTTGAGATTCGAACAAAATCAATCATCGGCTAAATCAAATCAAAGCCGAAAACACACGAATCAAAATCAAATGCATATGAATAAACGTTAGGAATTCATACCTAACAATCAAAGACAATCATATGCAAATATGAGAGATAAAACGTCGACAAATAGTTGTAACACATGTACTATCTAAGTTATGTTTTATATTTGTTCTAAACCCCAGGCTCTGATACCAAGCTGTGACGCCCCACCTCTATACCCGCGCTAGCCAAGAACACTACGGTGTAGTGCTGTCAACTAGCCCGGAGAATAAGGCTGTTGAGGAGCGGCCATCAATAGTTAGGCCTTACACTAGTACTGGTTATCTCGATAGGAGTGGTATATATATATATATATATGTATATTCGTAATTTATCATCTCTGATTTATTTTCTCCCATCGACATACCCCAATACCAGTATAAAACGAACTACGATGGTTCATAATAGTTTAGAACAGTAAATATAAAATATTACACAGATAATATAATGCGGAACACAAATAAAATAGAAAGTCTCATATATACAATAACTGATGTCAGTTACAATACATTTGATACAATACATATGACACGGTACATATGATACAACTACCACAGTCGACACAGGAAGTTACATATACAAGTACATTAACGTATATAATATACATGAATACATATTTTCCTATACAATTATACAGACTACTACAAATGACGACGACTACTCCAAAAGATATGAAAGAACTTCATAGCTCAAGCAGCAACCCAAAGCAGAATATCTACAACCTGAAATACTCGGTCTGACCCGAGTATTAGATTCAAAGAAAATAATACTCGGGTCAGTCTAATTCAAACTCAGTTATTAGTGCACAGAAGCAATAATAATCAAATAATGAATAGACGACAGTAATTAAACCAAATCAGAATGCAATTCAGAATATTGAATTGAAATAACAAAACAGTTCAAACCATTTAAATATCAATTAAAATATTAATTCAAGTAGGGCTGCAGTACACGCACGCGTGCACTGCCTCGCCACTACCGCATATGGAATACGCAAAAGATCCATAAATCAAACAAATAGATTATCATACACGCCATACCGTGTGGCTGCAGTTCACGCTTGCGTGCACTGCCTTGCCACTATAGTGATGATGTACCCAATAAATACCGTGTGGCTGCAGTTCACGCTTGCGTGCACTGCCGTGCCACTATAGTGATGATGTACCCAAAAGATCAACGAACCAAAATCAGTGAAGGTTCAAATATCAATCCAAATGCACATGGTACGGTGAACTACAAAGTGGTACATTCATGATGCACAGAAAGATGCAGTTCGAATAAAACTGCAATTAACCAGAAATCGTTCAAATGAATAAATGTACCAGGTTGGACATTCTTTTGCAAGTAGCAGTGGAGCTACTTGTACTCAAGTGAAACAATGCAACTGGTAGGGGAAGTGCAGCAGTGATCAAAACATATAACCCAGCTAAACATGTGAACTGGTCGAAACAATACAATGCAAGCTCCAAAAGATACAACAGTTCTACAACTGTGAAACTGGACAGAGCTACCAGGAATGTACACTAATGTTCATGATGGCAGTAAAACATCACGGCAATAAAATTCAAAGATGCAACAAAAATGGAACTGCATGATTCAGTTCACACAATGCTATAGGACTTGAGAGTGTACAAATGAAGACACAGAGCAATAAAAACCCATATACAACAATCAAACAAGTGCAGCAGGAAAAAGGGGGGCAAGGCTGCACTGTGATAATGGTATACAAACCAATTGCCACTAAGTAGAAGTAAAGTATGTACAGCAGCAAGGAAGTCAAGGCTAAAATCAACAAAGCAACTTCATTCATGTCTAAATGACTGAAATAACAAAGCCGTCGTTCGAACTAAATTCCAGTGAAGCCTAAATGAAACCAAGGCATTAAAAATGCAAAAAGAGCTACATGAACACTAGTGGTACGAAAATGCAAACTCAACATTAATGCAAACAGAGGTGGAAAGACAATGAATGCTTAGTTTATCTGCATATTAAATATGAATTCAGAAGTTGCAGTGAATCAACAAAAGTGCTCAAGTATCTGCATATCAGTTATGCAAAACCAAGTTGCAGTTAACAAGTATCATAAAAATTTAGTTTCAAGTCAAGTATTAATGATGTGGACAGAACAAGCTAATTGAGTGCCAAACTTCGAGTCAAGCAGTAGACAGGGAAGTGCAGCCTCAACATGAAGTTTAACAGTGCCAACAAATGCAAGAAGCAAGTGGCAGCAGTTTAAAACTTCCACAAGTGAATGTAAAATATGTATACAAATGAATGTACATAACAAACTGTACAGGGCTAAACAATTCAGAGGTGCACGAGAAGCAGCATAACTCAAATGAGCAAGTGCACAAGGCTGTGTACAATATAAAAATGCAACTGCAAATTACAAGGGGGATGACACTGTAAAATGAACCATAGTTCGACAGAGAAATGAATAAGGCAAGCCGACATCAGTGACACAGGTATGAAGATTGACCAGAAATGCAACTCCCAGCAAATGCATAAATATGAATCAAACTCATATACACTGCAATAATCAATATACTGCAAGTACGACAAGTAAAAGATGGACACCGAGATGGTCAGAGACGAGGCTCACGCGGGCCGAGAAATCAAAGCCATAATTCAAAAATCAAGTAGTTAGCGAGTTCACAGATTCGAACATAAGCAAGAAACCATAAAAGCAATACCCCAAATAAATTTTCATCTCGAATCAATAACAAGATAAACTCGAACTACCGAAACACTACACTAAGGATGAATTGAGATGTGAGTGAGAGAATCACTCGCCTATGCCACGAGTTGGAGCAGCCGACGAGAGCACGAGCGCGAGCAGCCATTAATTGATGAAGCCCTAATTTTTGCCGATGAAGGACGAAGAATACGAGGCCGCCATTTTTGTTCTTTTGAGGGTTTAAGGGTTACGAACGAAAAATAGAAAAAGAGAAAGAGGGGATCGGGTCGAATTGAATAAAAAGGAACGACAACGAAATAAACATGGGCCTATATTAAAACGTTAAAGCCCGAAATTTCTTTTAACAATTTATAAAAGAAATTTAAAAATTCAAAATTTAAAACTTCAAATGGAAATTTGTGTCAATATTAATCATTTAAAAGTCGATTATTAATCGACGCAAATACCGGGTTGTTACAGTTAATTTGTTTTTAATTTTGAACAGGCACTTTTGGACACACCTCTTCATAATGGATACATATGTTCATTCATCTTATATAGGGGAGTGTAGACGAATTTTAAAACTAATTTTTCTTACTTTCTTCTTACTTCTTACTCCCTTCTAATATTTCTTGGAAACTACTTACTACATTCTTCAAAACCATATAAACAATCCATACACTACTAGATTGATTCTCTACAAATTATTTATTGTTTTAGAAGCATTCTCTCTACAAACTCAAAGATCAAACAGCTATTAGAAGGGCTATAGGATATCTTATATCCCAGCTACAACTTATTTTATTTGGAAATCAACAACTCTACTCTTATTTGTTTGGGTGTGCTTATTTGCCATTCAAATCATGTGGGCGTGCTTAGTAAGCCATCTAAATCTAACGGGTGATCTTGCTGCCCAGTAAATAAGGAGAGTTCACCCTGGACTCATAAGATAGGAGGGTGTATCTCGTTGCCTTGAAATTGAGACTATACATAGGTTTTCCGTGATATTTGGTTAAAATAGGCGATTGAAAAGAAATCTGTACAATATTGTACGTGACTAGATGTAGGATTGGTTAATTCGAACCAATATAAAATTCCTAGTGCTATCTCACTTACTTTACCTTCTGTTATTGCTTTTATATTTATATGTGATTGCATCTATGAAAGCTTGATTAGTATAGATCTAGGTGGATAATCTATGATTTGAAATAGATCTTAAAAAAAAGTTAAAAAGATTCATAAAATTTGTAAAATACTATTCCCCACCCTCTAGTATTAAAGTAGCCTTAAGATCTACTAGACTATGTTTGCAACCAAATTGGTCATAGACACCCAAGAACATGTTTATATAGAGAAGTAAATGAAGAAAATTAAATTAAACAGAGGAATAGAGTAAACAAATAAGCAAATCAAAACAATAATCAAGAACGCCAAGATTTATAGTGGTTCAGCGTCATATGCCTACATCCACTTTGAATATTCTCTTTAGATTCACTATCAATTTGATTACAGCAGCAAACATCAAGAAATAAGGAAAAGAGTTGATTATAATAAAGAACTATGTAACCAGCAGCCTGAAGATCCTTAAAATGACCCCCTAAGCCTGTATTTATTAGTGAATGCGACCATCAATCTCTCTGAAACTTCGGGTATAGGCTTCTTTATGTTTAGACATGTTGGTATTTCAAATATCATTTTTGTTGAGCTGGTAGAACTCATGCTTTTGTTTAATATTTGGTTCAGATCCACTTGGAGGCCTTTTATGCCGAACTATTCCAAAAGGACCATGCTGATCCATGCCCTTCTGCTCACGTCGATCCATGCGCACTTATTTGTGTTGATCTCTCCATTGCTTCAACTGTGCCAATCCATCATACAAACGTCTATGCCATGCCGATCCACTTACTTCCATCATGCCATGCCGATCCATCACATGACCAATCATGTCATGTTGATCCATCACATGACCAATCATGCCACGCCGATCCCTATACTTCCCTGTATACTACTCCATCATATGACCAACCATACCGATCCATTTGATTCCATTAAGCTATGCCGATCCTAGGCTTGCCCAAGCTAATGTCCATACTTATAGCATCTTTTATCATCCTTTTACCAACTCCCTTCAACCCAAGCTTCATATAACCTTATGAAATCTACTTCCGGGTCCTACAGCCATTGCTCTAAGGTCATCCTTCTTGATAACAGTCGAATCTATCTTACGCAATTAGTGCAATATAGCCGGGTTAGTATACCAGGTAATACTTGCCCTCCAAAGTATGTCTTGTGAGTAACATGCTGTGCTTTGAATCGAAACAAGTCTAAATTGTCTGAATGAAGTCTATTTATTTCTGTGGTTGATTGCTACCCCTTCGTTGAATCATTTTCCAAGGCATTGAATCCTCCATTGATTACTATGACGCTTGGTCAACTTTCAATAATATAAGTCCAGTGCCATATTCTGCTAGCATATACAAAATTAGTCACGCGAGACTTGTGAACTTCTTATTATCTGGCCAAACATCAAACATGAAGGTTTCAATTTTGATTTCAATTCCTATTGATTCCAAAAAGGTTAAACTTTTAAATCACCCATGTGTATATTCATATACACGCTTCTACTGTTGGCTCTCGGATGTATTTGAACGCTCAGGGGTCGTTGCCAATCTTCATAATATTTTGTATGTTCGCATTTATAGTCAAACCTTCATGATCACTGTCATCCTTCATTTTTCATTTATTACTATTATTATTTTGTATGTTTATTATTTATTTATTTGTGTAGATCGGCACTCATCAACTCGACCATTGTTGGAGCTATGTAAATAGGGGTCTGCACTCACCATGCGGATCCATGGTTGGAGCTATAGAAATAGGGGCCAACACTCATCATGTCGATTCATTGTTGCAGCTATGGAAATAAGGATCAGCACTCATCATCCCAATCCATCTCCACCTATGACTCGCTCAACCCTTCTATTGTCGATCCATCTTCCATACGTTCGTATATACAAGCCATTCTTTTCATCCTTCCACAGTCTTCCATTCTACTTGCCTTTACACAAAATTTCCCTTTCGAACCCATGGTCTTTGAACTTTTGACCACACATCCAACTTTGATTCAAGCCGTGCCACAAACTTTCCTCTCTTTCACTTGCGATTTGATAATCCTCAAACGTCCATCCCTGTTTTAACTCGCGTCTCCGCATCTTCATATGGGTATGAATCTACGATTCTCCTTCTAACTACACGACTAAATCCTTAGCCCTGAGTTGTTAGTGAGTGTTTGAGGTAGTGATGGCGAATGTTTTTTGAAAGTAGATTGATTAATGAGTTATGTTAGGACGCGTGAGAGAGAAAGAGAAAGAAGAGGGAGGGGATGGGTTTGGTCATTCAGCTATTTTTAGCTAGGGAGATGATGGAACGAAGGTAGGCTGGGTTTGGAGAAGAAGGGTTTGGAGAGGGATCGGTGCAGAGAGCCTTTAAAGGAGGGATCAGTAGCCGTGGTCCAGTAGAGGGATCGGTAGGGAGTTCATGGAGAATGGATAAGTATTGGGTAGTGATGTAGGGATCGGCATTCCCTACTTTGGCATAAGGTTCGGTATAGAGGTGTTCGATCGAGGGATTGGCATAAGAATTCTCTGGAAATGGATTAGTATCTAAATGATAGGGTTCGGCATATGCTTTATAAACTAATCCAACTCAATTTATTCGAACAATCAACGCAAGTTTGCCTACCGATAGACTTGCTAATGAACTTACGTAACAGACTTCATTATTCAATATGCTGATTGTCGACCCCAAATCTTTCGTTGCTGATCGATTTTCTTGTTGGCTGAGACTGTTGGCAATGACGGTCACTCTGGACAAAACTCCCAAATCTCGTCATTTTATATCGCTTTTCTTAATTCAAACTGTTCATATCCATTGCATACTGCATTGTACTACACTAGCTCACGCTTAGCATTGGGAAACAGGTTATTTTTCTATTCTTGATTATTTACTAAGTATAGCTGATATAGATCTCCAACGCTCGAAGTAATCAATTGACTGTCTTTTGATTCAATGACACGATACATTGGTTCCAAAGTGAAATCAAACTCCGCAACTATGTCCGATAAGCCTTCTCCAAGCCATCATATGGAGCAAATTGAGGTCTCTGATCCACAAGTTTGTCTTTTCTCCAATGTCCCAGTCCTTTCAATGGTGGATATCAATCCTGCCGCATATGCTGCAGAGTGTGCTATTCTTCCCAATAATCTAGTGGATTCACAGGCTTCTCGAATTAACGAAGCTGCTCTTCATCGGTTATGCTCTATCCACGGGATTCCATTTGGGGACATCTTGGTTCCCTCAAGATAAGATAGACCTCACTTTCCCCCAGCCGAGTATACAGCATGGAACAAATATGTGTTGGGCCGGTTGCGTACCGCCCTTTAATTTGTTTGTCCGAGAAATGTTGAGATATCTTCGCATCGCCCCTACACAACTTAATCCCAATATCTATGCTTTTTTTCACGGGGCATTCTTGCTATTCATGAATGTTCTATTTCATCCACCTACTCCTGAAGACATTAGATTCATTTAAAATTTCAAAAGACGATCGGGAATCCCTTCTTACATCTTCCTCAAGCCTTTATGAAGATGCCAAGTCTTGACGGGTGCTTGGAACAAACTTTAACTGTTTAAACATGAATGGTTCGATGTGTGATGACCTCCTAGATTCGCAAGACGATGGTTAGAAGGACGTAAGTACCTCTTCGACTTTTCTCTCGAGTTCACTGACCAGAGTCATAACTTTTCCTTTGAATCCACTAACATCCGGAGTTCTTTCAGGTGTTCACCTACACCCTAAAGGCGCTAATTTTTCTATGGCTATCGCTGCCATCTGTGCTACCTCATTGAGGATCAGCTCATCAAACTCCTCGTAACTGATGAATTGCTATCTTTGTTTGGGTTGTTGGTGGACGACCACATGATCGAGATTCCTAAAAGAATGGTACTACCAAATAATACCGTCGAATGAAGAGAGGATAGAGTTAACCCCATCGTGTCCCCCACTCAAGGGACTTGGGAAGATACTAAGGAGGAAGAGGTTAAAGATTCTCAAGTCTAAAAACTAGTAGATGTCAATGCTAGCCTCAGAAAAGCGCCAATGAATGAACCATCGCAAGTCAGACACTCCCAAACACCTACAAAGAGAAAAAAGAGGTTATGGTACAAGATACATAAGAAAAACCACATCGGACCCATAATTGGTTATTACTCCTCTTGTAGAGGAATCAACATCTCAACATTTGTAAAGTTCATTAAAAGGGTTCCCTAATCTACAAATTCCGGATGGTATCATGTCTTACGACTTTCCAAATATTAACATCAAAGCACTTAACTCTCCCACAAGAAGTGGTGAAGGCATCCAACCTTCTAATAAGGGGGAAACCGATGAGCAAAGCTACCGTCACTAGTATATTAGGAGAACACTAGGGCACTCACAACCACTTGCGCCCCACTGTACACTTGTTATCAATTTCTCGTATGATAATTTATAATGCTCTTATTTGGTCTTTACAGGTTAATGTCCAAATCAAGAGCCTTTGATCATCTTCGAAGCTCCTGAACATACCATCATCCAAGCCGGGATTCTGAGTCCACCCGATGTAGAGAAAAGGAAAACGGATGGGACATGAATTACTACTCGAGGAAGTCTTCTTCCTCGTCTAAATGCAAATCCCAATATCACATATCTCAATAAGGCAAGCAGTCCGACTTTCCTGCCCAAGTAAAGAGCAGCCATCCTATCGTGGTCCTCATCACCTTGCCTCATGAGCCATATTCCGGCTCTTCAAGCTTCAAACAATCTCATGAGCGCCGTTCTGGAAAACGTCCACACGCTGCCCCCAAACCACCTTTGTCGGCCACTGCTCCTGACACTTCCATACAATAGAAGTTGGCCGAGCTCAAGGCCATTTTTTCAAAAAATTTCTTTGACGACCTTAAATTCCTCCCTTCTATTCATACTATCCTAGAGCATGCTAAGGAAAGCTCTCTAGCGTGTGTGAATGACGTATTTATACAACACGAGTCATTCATACACTTAATAGAAAAGTTTATGAAATTTCTATCGAGCGATAACACGAAATAGACCATCTCAAGTTGGAAGCAATACGTAACAAGGATATAATCAAGCACCAAGATGCCGAGTTGTTAGAATTCATAGTCTAACTTGCAGAGGCGGAAAAGAATGCCAATGAGACAGCAGAGGCGGTAAGCCATCTGGAAACTTCTCATAATGAAGAACTCCACGAGGAAACTTCATCACTGTAGGACACTCACTCTAGAAAAGGACTCTTTGCATAAGGAGAAAAATGCTTTTGCTCACCGCATTAAGGAACTTGAAGAATTGTTAATGAAGGAAAGGTAGGAAAAAATGGAAGCCCAGGAGGAATCGCAAAAGTATTGTGAAGAAGTGGTTGAGGCTAGGAGCTTGAAGGTAAAAATTGACGAATAATTTGCCAAATGTTAACCTGCCTTTTGACAAGGCAGCGTATTGGCGAATTTAACCCAATCGACTATAGGGTTGTCGAGGTTGGAATACAATGGATACGACTCGACTGGACGAATAGATGACCAATTATGGACGATAAACATGATTATGAAGCCAGGATTCGGCATAGTCGATGGACAGACGACGTGGGATACTTAAAATACGAGTTTTGACAAAAGTTGAGTTGTTTCAGATTACATGGATTTTCCGACCCGAAGCATAACTCAACATGACCCGGCATCATGAGTGGATCAGCATCACGAGTGGATCGACGTCACGAGTGGATCGGCATCACGAGTGGATCGACATTAAGAGTGGATCGGTATTATGAGTGGATTGGCATCATGAGTGGATCAGCTTAGTTGGGGTAGCTCGAGGTCAGCATCCTCAAAACTCTAGGTCGGCACCGAGCTCCTAGGTAGGCATATTGTTTAGGATCAGTGTAATTGCACTGCTTAGGGTTGGTGCTAGGAAGGAATTGGATTAGGTTGGTATCCTCAAAACTCTGGGTCGGCACATGGATGGAGGATCGACATTGAGTTACTTCGAGTCCCAACCTCATTTACTTCAAGTTGCAAATAGGCATGCTTCGGGTCATCACCTAGGAAATATCAAGTCTGTGACGCCCCACCGCAAGACCCACATTAGCAAAGAGCGTTACAAGGTAATACCGTCTGCTAATACGAAGAATAGAGCTGGATAGGAGCGACCATCTATTGCCTTGTCTTAACTATCTACTGAATAAGTCGGTAAATGTAGCACATATTTTTTTAAGTGGATCGACATATCCAATAGATATTTAATGCAAAACTATAATGGCAATAAGATCTAACAGAACAAAATATAACAACTCAAATGTAAAACACATCACAGAATAGTAGATCATCACATATATATACACATATATACAGATACATCACAAAGTATACAAAATGATACATGTCAAGTGGTGTAGCAACCACAATATACAGGCGATCCAAAAGAATATACATATCAGAGTTACAACCAAAAAGGACTACACAAAAAGCTATAACAAAAGGAGCTAGCAGAATAGTCCATGCAGAAGCAGACTAAGCTAAGTCCAAATGTACCTAACCTGAAACACCTCGGTCTGACCGAAAATAAAATACACGGGTCAACCTTGCTAAACAAATTAGTTAGATTAGCTAAATGATAATGAACATGCAAGGTCATAAGTACCACAAATATCTCTAAAAGAGATAACTTCATCTCACAAAAGATGAATCATAACAAGCCTCATATCATCGGTAACTCAATAAACAAAGGATATGAATATCCCAAATCAAGCCAAAGAGGCAAATAAAAAATACCAATAAAGGTAACACAAGTTTCCACAAGGTAATCGCTATATGTCGTGTGGCTCAAAGGACCTACTCCGAAAGGCGACACTCTAGGGAAATATAAATATCAAAGAAACAAATGATGCACATGCTCAGTACTGTATAAACAAGGATCCACAAGCCCAAAGGCGACAAACCCTAGTATCTCTCAAGCGGTGACGAAGGACCAACTCCAAAAGCGATACTATAAGGCAACAAACCCGAAGGCACAAACCCGAAGGCAATAAACATGATGGCATAAACTCGAAGGCAACAAACCGTAGTGGTGAAGGTCCGAAGGCCCAGAACTGGACACCACGAACTGGAAATATGCGTCACAAACCCCTCGGATAGGAACCCGCAAAGTGTTAACGTATGTCCCATACCACACGTTCACACTAAACGATTTACTAACCATTAGTCAATTCCACACTCAAAGCAACACAAAGTTTACCTCATCTCATCGGTAAACCAGACCCCGAGGTCAAAACGATCAAACGAATAGATTAGGAATTAACTGAAAAGACAAACGCACGTGTTCATAGCACACGTTTTATCTAATCATTTAAATATCCTCCCTCTTCGCTCGAAGTGCCAAATTATGTGTTTTATATAGAAATTAAGTTGAAGAAAATGAGTTTTAGGAAAGTTTCGAAATCGCTTTAGAAATTGCCTTTGAAATTCTCTTATTACAGAGTATATAATTTTAATAATAAAAAAATAATAAACAATAATAATTTCAAAATCCGATTTATTTGAAAAACATTTGTTAAAACACATTATAATACCTGTGTATGAAATCCAGAAAGAAATATCAAGAAAACATCGAAATAACGAAAATTACATCGAGTATTATCCATTTAAAACAAGCTGTGACCCAATATTCGACAGCAGGTTTGATCAAGTTAACAGTGTCAAAATGATTTGAAATTTTGCAGGAATGTAGTTCAACATTCCTATTTCAATCTGCAAAAAGAATTATTCAAATTGGTATGCATGTATGTCACTTTGCACACCATTTTCTCTCAATTCCGATAATGAAATGCAGCCAGGTTTTCTCAGTTGTTAGCCTGTGTGTTGTAGTATATGCATGTCAAATTTCATTGCAAGGCATATTCGTTTGATGCTTGAAAACTGCATTGCAAAATCAATGCACAGCCTGAAAATTTTTTGTGCACGTTTTGTTGTTTGAGTTGCTGCAAAAATAGTCTGAGTCCATGTTTGAGCTGTGATGCCCCACTCCAAGACCAACATTAGCAAAGAGTATTACAAGGTAATACCGTCTACTAATACGGAGAATTGAGCTAGATAGGAGCGACCATCTATAGCCTTGTCTTAACTATCTACTGAATACGTCGATAAATGTAGCATATATATTTTTAGGTGGATTGACATATCCAGTAGATATTTAATATAAAAAAACAATGGTTATAAGGTCAAACAGAATAAAATATAACAACTCAAATGTAAAATACATCACAGTAGATCATCACATGCATATACACATATATAGATACATCACAGTATACAAAATGATACATGACAAGTGGTGTAGCAACCACAATATACAAGCGAGTCAAAAGAATATACATATCAGAGTTACAACCAAAAAGGACTAAACAAAAAGCTATAAGCATACAAAATTTCAGGTTATTTCGACATAGATAGCTCAAAAATGCTGCCAAACTTTGACCTGGACCATGTTTTTGCCCTGAGTTTTACAGTGAAAACATTGTCTGGATTCAACTTTGAGACGTCATAACTTTCTCATATTTTATCCAACTTGTGTCATTCTTTTTTTTGTTTGAAAGATAAAGTTTTCTACTACATGAATACCAATTTTGAGCTCAATCCGATGCCATTTGATCCTCTATTTCATGTCTGGAATTTGAACCCAAGATGGTTTCAGGCTTGTACATTTTTGGTTTTTGAAATGTTGTAAACATGGCCTGAGTCCATGTTTGAGATAGCATAACTCATTCGTTTTAAGTTGAATTTGAATGATTATTTTTTGCAGATTGAAGTAGGAGTGTTGAATTACATTCCTGCAAAATTTCATGACAATCTAGGTTCGTTTGCTATTTCAAAACTTCTGTTGAACTTGAACCCGTAGCCTGCTGGAATTCAACGATTTAACCTTGTTTTGGTCCAACTTTGAAATGACGCAAATGCGTCGTTTTAAATCATATTTGAATTATTCATTTTTCATATTGAAGTATGAATGTTGAGATACATTCATGCAAAATTTCAAGTCATTTTGACACTGTTAAATTGATCAAACCTGCTGTCGAATATTGAGTCACAGCTTGTTTTAAACGGATAATACTTGGTGTAATTTCCGTTATTTCGATGTTTTCTTGATATTTCTTTTTAGATTTCATGCGAATGTATTATAATGTGTTTTAATTTTTTTTTTCAAATAAATGGTCTTTTGAAATTATAATTATATATATTTTTTAGTATAAAAATTATATACTATATAATAAGCGAATTTCAAAGGCAATTTCTTAAGCAATTTCGAAACGTTCCTAAAACTCGTTTTCTTCAACTTAATTTCTATATAAAGCACAAAATTTTGCACTTCGAGCAAAGAGGGAGGAGAATTAAATGATTAGATAAATGCACGTGTTCATAGCATGCTCTTGCAATTGGCTAGATGCAACAAGAACCCTGTGATAATCCAAAAGATCCATGCGAGAAAACATCCTCTCGCAAGAACAAATCCGGCAAAATTATTTCTTATTCGAAGCAGTGATGCTGTACTCCGAGACCCACATTATCAAAGAGTATTACAAGCTAATACCATCTACTAATACGGAGAATAAAGCTGGATAGGAGCGACCATCTATAGCCTTGTCTTAACTATCTACTGAATACATTGATAAATGTTGCATATATTTTTTCGTTTTAGGTGGGAACATGATGACCTTCCTTCTTGTAATAGTGGTAGAAGAGAGGCTTAGGACAAGTTTGAATCATATGATTAGGAGAACCACAATTGAAACACTTCTGAATGGAAGGTGCTCCAGTAGACTAAATCTGAGAGTTAGATCCACCAGTCTTCTTCTTCTTAGAAGGAAAAGACTTGGACTTCTAAAATGGAAACTGCTTCTTGTTGGGGTCCTTGCAAACTCAACATCATCACCACTATTGATCTCCTTCTCGACGGCTTCAAGATGAAGCGTCGAGTCAACTAGCTACTCAAAAGAAAGCTTGAGTGGGAGCATTAAGGACTTCTTCAAATACTACTTAAGGCCGGAAATGAACTTGAGGTTATTCTTGTATGGAGTGCTAATATACTCAAGACTATACTTAGAAAGAGCCTCGAAAGAAGACACATAATCAGAAACAGAAGAT
The DNA here is from genome assembly GCA_030765085.1 of Allium cepa. NCBI lineage: Eukaryota > Viridiplantae > Streptophyta > Magnoliopsida > Asparagales > Amaryllidaceae > Allium > Allium cepa. The sequence goes on along the minus strand of CM060942.1, from coordinate 689,377,225 downwards.
TTCCCTTGCTTTAGCTCGAGGAAGCGATGGGCAAGAGATGCTTTCTCAGACTCAGGAATGAACATAAGCTTGAATCGTTCCCGAAACTGAGTCCATGTAAGAGTAGACTCATCGAGCTCGGTAGTGTATAGCTCGTACCAATCAAGAGCATGCTCTTGTAACATGCTAGATGCTACAAGAACCCTGTGATAATCTGAAAGATCCATGCGAGAAAATATCCGCTCGCAAGAATGAATCCAAGCCTGAACCTCTAAAACAATCTCGGAGCCTTTGAATTGCTTGCCTCCGAGATGTGCAAAGTCATTGCACATGCGTGCGAAAGGAGACTTGCACGAAGGAGAAGCTGGAGTAGGAGCTGGAGGCTGGATGCTCCTAAATAACTCCATAAACTGATCGACGGACATATATACGCCATCCGGATGCGAGCCGTTGGATTGCCAAGCATTCGAGCGTTGTCCTCTGTCTCTTCCAGCCATTAGCTGAAAGTTAAGATAAGATAAAGATTATTCACATGGTAGATATCAGTAATTAAAGTATGGAATATTATGGAATTAAAATGCATTCCTAGATGTATTTCCAAAATTCTATCCACCCCAAAGGCCACAAAAAGAGTAAAGGCATGATGATTCAAGGATTGTAACACTTGTATTACACTTTGAGGTATCGTAATATGTGCTTTTGTTCTCTGTTTATCATTTTTTTTCTGAACTCAGCTCTGATACCAAGCTGTGACACCCCACTTCGAGACCCACATTAGCAAAGAGTATTACTAGAGAATAGAGCCTTATCTAAACTATCTACTGACTACGTCGATAAATGTTGCATATATTTTTTGTTTTGATAGTTTTCTTGTTGTGAATCTGTTTTGGGTTGTCTCTTTACATGGTTATATCTTTTGATTCTGGCAACGAAATGCTGCCGGATTTTCTTCAGTTGATAGCCTATGTGTTGTAGTATATGCATGTCAAATTTCATTCAAAAACATATTCTTTGATGCCTGAAAACTGCACTGCAAAATCAATGCACAGCCTGAAAATTTTGTGCACGTTTTATTTTTTGAGTTGCTGCAAACATGGCCTGAGTCCGTATTTGAGACAACATATCTCTTTCGTTTCTTATTCGAATTGCATGATTCTTTTTTTGTTTGAAGGATGAATTTCTTTACTATAAGAGAACTGAACTTTAGATCATTTCCACATAGATAGCTTATATAACTATGTGTCAAACTTTGACCTGAACCATGTTTTTGCCGAGTTTTACAATGAAAACACTGTCTGGGTTCAACTTTGAGATATCATAACTTTCTCATATTTTATCCAAATTGCATAATTATTTTTTTGTTTGAAAGATAAACTTTTTGCTACATGCTACCAAGTTTGAGCTCAATCTGATGCAATTTTGCCTCTGTTTCATGCTTGGAAGTTGAACACAAGATGGTTTCAGGCCTATAAAGTTTTGGTTTTTGAACTATTGCAAACATGGCATGAGTACATGTTTGAGACAGCGTAACTCATTTTGTTTCAAATCGGATTTGAACGATTCTTTTTGCATATTCAATTAGGTGTGTTAAATTATATTTCTGCAAAATATGTTGACAATTTGGGTTTTTTTCTCTTTCAAAACTGCCGTCGAACATGAACCCGCAGCCTGCTGGAATTCAGCTATTTAACCTTGTTTTGGTCCAACTTTAAAACGACGCAGGTTCTTCGTTTCAAATCGGAATTGAATGATTCTTTTTGCAGATTGAATTAGGAATATTGAGCTACATTCTTGCAAAATTTAAAGTCATTATGACACGGCTAACTTATTCAAACCTGCTGTTGAATATTGAGTTGCGGCTTGTTTTAAATGGATAATACTTGATGTAATTTCTGTTATTTCGATGTTTTCTTGATATTTCTTTCTGGATTGCATACACGGGTATTATAATGTGTTTTAAAAATATTTTTCAAATAAATGGTTTTTGAAATTATTATCATATATTATTTTTTAGTACAAAAATTATATACTCTTAGATAACAGAATTTCAAAGGCAATTTCTAAAGCAATTTCGAAACATTCCTAAAAATCGTTTTCTTCAACTTAATTTCTACATAAAACACACAATTTTGCACTTCGAGTGAAGAGGGATAAGAATTAAACGTTTAGATAAAACGCGTGCTATGGACACATGCGTTTATCTTTTCAGTTAATTCCTAATCTATTCACTTGATCGTTTTGACCTTCGGGTCTGGTTTACCGATGAGATGAGGTATACTTTGTACTGCTTTGAATGTGGAATTGACTAACGATTAGTAAACCGTTTTGTGTGAATGTGTGGTATGGGACACACATTAACACTTTGAGGGTTCCTATATGAGGGGTTTGTGAAGCATATTGCCAGTTAGTGATGTCCAGTACTGGGCCTCCGGACCTTCGCCACTACAGTTTGTTGCCTTCGGGTTTGTTCCTTTGGGTTTGTGCTTTCGGTTTTATTGCCTTCGAGTTTGTGCCTTTGGGTTTGTTGCCTTCGATTCTATTGCCCTATAATATCGCAAAGTTGGTCCTTCGTCACCGCTCGAGAGATACTTGGGTTTGTCTCCTTCAGGCTTGTGGATCCTTGTTTATAAGTACTGAGCACGTGCATCTTTTGTTTCTTTGATACTTATATTTCCTTAATGTATCGCCTTTCGGGTAGGTCCTTTGAAGCACATGATACATAGCGATTACCTATGGAAACTTGTGTTACCTTCATTACTATTTGTTATTTGCCTTTTTGGCTTGATTTGGGATATTCTTATCCTTTGTTTATTTGAGTTGCCAGTGATATGAGGCTTTTTATGATTCATCTTTTGTTAGATGATCATGTTGTCTCTTTTGGAGATTATTGAGGTACTTTATGAGTTTGCATGTTCATTATCATTTAGCTTATCTAATTTATTTGTTTAGTTAGACTGACTCGTGTATTTTATAATAATGGCTCCAAATCTTCAAAGCGAAGACAATGGCGGCTAACTCAAGATCATGAGTAGCATAGCGAACTTCATTTGGACGCAGTTGACTAGAAGCATAAGCAACTACCTGATCCTTTTGCATAAGAACGGCACCGAGTCCATGTTCGAGACAACATAACTCGGTCGTCTCTTAGTGGAATCAATGATTCTTTTTTTGTTTGAAATACGAAGTTTTCTACTATGTGCATACCAGATTTCAGCTCAATACGAGGTCATTTGTTCCTCTTTTTTATGCATGGAAGTTGAACCCAAGATGGTTCTCAGGCCTGTACATTTTTGGTTTTTGAACTGTTGTAAACATGTCCTGAGTCCATGTTTGAGACAGCATAAGTCATTCGTTTCAAATTTAGCTAATCATTTAATTCTTCTTCCTCTTTGCTCAAAGTGCAAAAGTGTGTGTTTCATATAGAAATTAAGTTGATGAAAATGAGTTTTAGGAACGTTTCGAAATCGCTTTAGAAATTTCCTTTGAAATTCTGTTATTAAAGAGTATATAATTTTTATACTAAAAAATATATATAATAATAATTTCAAAAGCCCATTTACTTGAAAAACATTTTTAAAACACATTATGATACCTGTGTATAATAATAATAATAATAATAATAATAATAATAATAATAATAATAATAATAATAATTTCATAAGGAAGGGAATCCTTTTTAAATAATAATAATTTCATTTAGTTTCCCTTCCTTTTCTCCATTAAGGCTACACTCCATTATTGTGTTAGAAACTCTATATTATAATCGTGATTGATTCTCGTATCAATAAAAAGGAAATTTCTGGAGTGGACGTAGACCTAAGTCAGCCGAACCATAATAAATCCTTTGTTATTACTTCTTTCTTTTTAAGCTTTACAGTTCTTCATATTTATCCTCTTTATATACGCATCTATACGTGATCTACAATTGTGATTTGGTGCTTTCACCTAGACTTGGGTGTTAGTTACCAATTTTGGTGCTAACATTTTGGTGCTTTCACTGAGAACGCTAGCACTCAGGGATTGGAAAGGTTGGATTTTGGATTCAAAGACTTATAGACTCAGATTCTAGGGATTATGGCAAAGCAAATGAGAAGGATTGTGACGACCCGAAATTTTCAAGCATTTGAAATCGGAATATTTAATTGATTTTAAATATTCAATAGAGCAATTTTAACTTGAATTACGAATATCACTAATTAATGGTTAATTAAATTTTTGAATTAAATAATTGAAGTTGAGCTAAATGTTGAATCTGGAGTTTTAAGCCGGTTAAAAATAGTTTGAAGGTTTGGAAAATTTACTTTGATAATATGGACGGTGATAGCACTTTTAAATTCGAACTTAAAGATGTTTTGGTTTAGTTTTGAAAATATAACAATATAACGCTGGGAACGCTGGTCGTTGCATTTAAATTGGGGTTAAGGGTTAGAATTTGAACCTCAGGATATTTTGGATATAATAATATAAATTTCAATCTATCAGCCACCCTAACACTGATAACAAGCAGACCAACTCTTCTCTAGCTTACCCCGTACGTGCCTGTTCCTTTAAAATTCATTCCCTCTCCTTTTGATTCAGGGATTCGAGCAAATTCAAAAAAAACAAAAACAAAAAAAAAATTGGGGCCGAACGAAATCATTTACAAAAGAAAATCTCGAGCCATCTTCTTCCAATGTCCAGATCGGTGAGAATCGTTATAAATCAGCGGCGACGAAACAAATTTTCCCTCCTCCTTATCCCTGTTTGATTCGATCGATAGGCCAATCTTCATTGACGAATTCAAATCAAGTCCCCAAGCCCTCGTTTTCACTTGTATTTGAAATCGATCAGAGGAAGGTCTGCAATGTTTTCGTCGTTCGAAAATAAATTTCTCTTCATCGCAAATTAATATCAGTAAAAAAAAAGGGGAAATTCGATTATGCTCAAACACGATGGCGACGCAAGCGATTGATGGTGACCGCAGTTCGCGTTTGAGCAAGGCACGAGCCGTGGATGTCTTGAATCAACGAGGCTCGAATGGATGAAGGCGCGCTCGATCTGGAGAGTCGTTCGACATCAGAAGGGACTCGTAGAGGGCGAAGTCGGCTAACGATAAAGGTTCGCCGGCGTAGGATTTCGTGGGGATGAGCGAGGTGGCATGTGTGTGTCATTTCCTTCAAGGTATAAATTACAACTCATTTAATTTCAATTTACATTCCATTTTAAAATTTGATGCTGTATTTGAATTTAATTTAAGGAGTTTTAAAAATATAAATATAAGCACAGAAAAAAAAAGATCTTAACCTATACGGATTTCAGATTATTTTTATAAGTATAATTTCAAAATAAAATAAATATATATTTGTTCAAGGTTTGGGAAGATACAGAGATTTTAAATATTGAGAAGTGTATATAAAATTTGATTTTTAACCTATATAGATTATTTTTATAAGTATATAGTTCAAAAGAATAGATTTACCCATTTTAAATCTACTGATATATTTTTGAAACAATATTGTATGGAGATAACTTTATTTGATAAACTTAATTAAAATTTATTCTAGATACGAAGGATTATTTAAAAGGAAAGATTAGATTAAAACGAATTATTAGTTAGTAAATTATTGGTTAACTAAATTCATCAAATTGAAATTTTAATTGCTAGTTAATTTAATTTGTTTATGGGATTATCTTAGATGTTAATAAGTCATATTGTGCAAGGTTAAAACTAAATCATTAGTTAATTGGATTTTATTAAAAAGAAAATGAATAGTTGAGTAAATTTTTAGCCAATTAAATAATTTAATAAATTGTATAAATTATTATACAAGGTCAAGTACTGTGAAGAAATGGACTGGTCTGGAGAGGATTGCATAATTAAAATCAAAGGTGAGTTAATCTCACTCAGTTTAAATTTAAATTTAAATGATTAAATTTAAATAATTGTTTGGATGGTTGAATTGATCGATGTGATATAGTATGATATTTTGGAATTGGTATACTATATTGTGCTAACGTCTGTGGATGCAGGGAAAACAGGTTGGAGGGATCCAACTGGATCCCTCAACATTTATTTTAAATTATTTAACATCCTCTGTGGTGATTATTTTATATTCTATGATGAGTTGTATTTGAATATTGAATGTTATGGTTCGATTGGATATAATTGGTTATGATGGATTACCAAAAATATATACATTGGATTTTGGAAAGAAAATAAAAGAAGTGAATTTGTAAGAAAAATAATTATAGAAATTTGGATAAATTTAAGAATGAATTGAAAAGGAAATAAAGTGACTTTAAAATCCTGATAAATAAATCCTGAATATAGGAAGGGAAATTTTGAATAATCGGAAGATTAATGAATTTTAAACTTTAGTATTATTATTGTAAAAGAACAAAACATTTAGTTAAAATTTAAGATTCAAATTATTGAAAAGAGTAAAGAAGAAATTTGAGAAAATAATAATAATAATAATAAAGTCCATAACTAATGAATCTGGAAATGAATTTATTTAAAATGGAATAAATTGGAAATCAATTTGGAAAATTGGTTTAAATAATTGAGATTGGAAATTCTCCCTGGATAACCAAGTACATTTTCGAAGTAAATTTTTTAAAATATAAGTTAATAATTTTAAATTGTTTTAAAAGGTATGTTTTGGAAAATTTATATTTCCCAATATTTAAGTCTAAAGTAAGTATTTCCTTTTAATTTATTATAGCAGTAATTATTTAAAAAGTGATTTGGTGTTTTGTTTTGTAAAGTGAAAATCTAGTTTTATATTTTATTAAGTAACTTTATTTTCAAATATCCATATAGTATGTATTTTTAACAAATTATTAAAGTAGTTTTAATTTAAATGTTTTAAAAGTATATATTACAAAGTAAAGTGTTTTTAAAAATTTATATAAAGTTTTATGCTTGGTTATTTTCAGAGGAAATAAATATTTGGGAATTTATCCCATGAAGAAAGTATGGTTTGAAAATTGTTTTGAAAGGGGTTGGAAATGGAAATATATCTTGTGAAGATATTTTGAGGGTAATGAATAATTTGGGAAATTATTTATTGTTGGATGAATGTTTGTGAATATTAATTGATAGTTAAATAACCGACTATCAATATTGGACAAATACGTTGATCGTTTCGAAGAGACCAGGATCGAGATTTATTTCTCGAAAACCACTTCGATCCGGTTTGTACATTTCGTGAAAAACGATTTTTGATTCGAAGATGGAGCAGTGAAGTGTAAGGGCTAGTCGCTACTAATCCTGAGGATATTTCCAAAATGGATGTAGTAGGAATAGGGCCTTCGGTTCCGTTCGAACCCGGGACGGACTTGTATAGATGAATGCTTGCGAATCATCGTCAGGTGGACGATGGGCATTCTAAGGGATATTGTTCTTAAAGGTAACGCTTAGCCTCAAGCCTCATCAAATGGGAATGACTGAAAATCTGGGGTTACGCAGCAAGGCTAGGTGGGTAGCACCCAAGCAGGGTGAGGTCATTCCAGTCTAGATGTCCCTTTTTATTTTCGGCTTAGTGGGCGGTTGCTGATCCCAACCGCGGGGTGATCTCACTCGGGATTATCCAGTAAGGGATAGTCCCGGCCTTGTGTTGCAAGGGAGCGGGCGTACTCCTCGGTACGGTGATCTAGGCCCTGTACTGTGACAGGTGGTACCCCAGTGCCTAGTCATTAGTTGGAAATCCATTCTCCCTACGAGCCTTGTACGAGTTTTGTTTGTATTACCCACTCTATGGCTAGTAGCTGGAATTTAATAATGTAACAATTTCGGCTATTTTATATGTATTTGTATATAGACCCTATTATAATATCACAGGATTTCTGTAAAAATTGTTTTAGCTATCGTAAGGTAAAAACACGACATGTTTATTTGTGGCGTGGTCTTACGAGATGCTTTTGTTTTCAAAGGACTTTTGAAACTTTAATAATCAATTGGGTGTGATTTTCTCACGCTGGTATTCCAGACTGACTCGAGTATTATTTAACTGTAATGCTCGGGTCAGACCGAGTATTATAGGATACAGGATATGATGCTATGGAGCTCAGGAGACGAGCTGGATTGGCGATACGTACATTCGTACTTGTTTTATATATATATTCCGCTGAGTTGAGTAGCTGTGTATCCAGTTGTATGTATTGATGTTGAGCTATGATTGATGTACTCTGATGATGTATGTATAAACAGATATAGTTTTGTTTTATGTAAAGAGCATTATTATATATTATATTTTATTCCGCTGCGATGGTTAGATTCCGATGTTGTTTTCTATTTTCTTCTTCTACCTCTTCTTCTTTAACCCAAATGGTTCGTATTTCTGTACAACTTGAGTTGATTTAGGTAGAATAGTGTTGACTCAAGGGGTACAGATTCGCGGGCTGTTACAGTTGGTACCAGAGCTTAGGTTGGCGATAACCTTGGCTCTGGAGGGAATTACTCATTTAAATTAGAGTCTGTAGTACTCTATAATGAGTTTGAGCGTATTAATATATATATGAGCGTGTATTTGTTAGTGAGTATAAATTGTTTTAATATTGTATTGATTGGTTTATTGAGTGGCATATGAACCTTCGTCGGCACAGTCTGAACAACTGTATCGAAGGGGTTTCTAAACACTTGAATAGAACAATCGACACGGTACTGGTTTAAATGTGGGTGAATGAAATAATTTTACCCAAAAATATATTTTGATATAAAGAAGAGCTTTTGTAAACTATTTTAGCTAATATATGGTTGCTTGGATGTTAGAAATGATAATATTAAATTATTATCATTGTTAAGTAAAAATTTAACTAGAAATGGAGAATGTAACCAAAGTTAAGGAATTAAATACATTATAAATTATAAAATTCATAAATATGAATTATAAAATGAAATTTATAAATATAAATTATAGATGTAGATTATAAATTGAAATATAATTAAATGGGAACTTGAATAAGCATAAACAATGCAAATGAATTGCGGGTAAAACTGATTTAAGCAGGATTTGGAGATTTAAAATCCCGAAGATTTTTGAAGAATTTGTCGAAAGGTTTTGATGATAAATGATAGCATTATTGTCTTGGGGGTGTTTCTGGAAGGAAATTGTTTTAAACGGATTTTGAAAGTGTAATGGCATGGGAATCACTTGGATTATTGGGAAATAATTCGGATGATGACGGCCGCATCATCAGTATTCATTTTCGAATTTCTAAGTGACGGATTGCTGCCAAAAGCTGATTTGTTCAAAAAGCTAGTTGTTTTTGAAAATTTCAAAAAGGGAAATTTGTTGTAATAAAAGCCAGGATTGGTTTAATTTTTTTGGAGAAATGAGATTTGAGATGTTGGAAATTTCAAAATGATTTGAAACCAAAGCCGGGAGTTTAAAAATCTTGATAGGATAGGTTGTAAGCTTATAAAATTGAGATGATTTTTAAATCAGGAATGGAATATAAGATTCGATAGGTTGGAATAATATCCAGTTGTTTTCGAATTAAGTTGAAATTGAATTGAGTTAAATAAAACTGAGTTAAAGTAGAAATTGAATTGGAAAAAGAATTCAATTGAATTAATGAACGGAATTAAATTCTTACTGGAACAAATGGGAAATAAATTGAATAAGGATTGGAATTGAAGTAAATAAAGTAGAAATTAAATATGCTTGGGATATAAATAAGCATAAGGCTTGAGTTAAAATAAAAGAACAATATATTCAAGCCAATGACAAATGGAATTGTGTAAATAATAAGTTGTGGCTTATAAAATTTGAAAATGGAATACAAAATCCAAAATAAAAATTGTTTGATGAATTGAAAAATAAATTGAAGATCAAAACATGAAAATTTTAAAGTAAATTGAACTTAAGCAAATTTAAATGAAGAGATTTTGAGACTTAAAATGAAGTTTTGAATTATAAGTTGGGAAAAGACTATTTAGATAATGAATTAGATAATGAAATATGTATTGAGAACCCAATGTAGTTAAATAAAGTTGAATTATGAGTTTATGATGAAGTTTGGAAATAAACTCAAGTGATAAATTAAATTCGACTTAAATTGTTGGTGAAATGAAATTGAACAGTGAGTTCATAAAATTGGGTGGTAAATTGAGAATGGATAGTGGATTCAGAACTTGAGTTATTAATTTAAGTTTAGCTTGAAGTGGTAATAAATTAAATATAATTGGAAATGTAAAGAATAGAAATGAGAGTGGATTAAAATAGTAATGGTATGGTTTGCAAATAAAATCCAAATACGTAGAAATAAATTGAAATGACCTTGTAATTTATTAAGCGAACTGAGAATGAATCGAACTTGGAAATTTGAAATTTATAATAACTAATCAAGTTAAATTGAAAAGAGAACTTTGTTTGCAAAATGAGAATGAACTTAAGTATAAAATTTGAATAAATTGAAGTAAATCGACTTAAGCTAAATGAATGAAGGAGAGTTGAATTGAATTCAACTTAAACAAAGTTTAATAATAGTGGATTGGATATAAATCAAGTAAAAATGGGTTTTAATTGAAGTAAAATTCGGTGAGTTGACGATAATATTTAATGAAATGAAAATCCTTAAATAAATAATTGTAAACCATTTAAATTGTTAAGGATTTGAAAGAACTTGGTGACTATAAGGAAAATTGAAATGGATATTGAAGGAAATAGCTTGGTTTGTTTTGAGCTAAATAAAATAGTATGGAATAAAACGTTAATGAATGGATTGTGAATGAAATTTAAATGGAATGTGTCGAGCTAAATTAATGATTGTGAATGAATTAAAATAAAAGGGGAAATTAAATTGGTAATGAAGATTAACCTAAATTGTTAATGGTTTTGAATAAACTAGTTTGGTTAATAAAATGAAATGCAATGAGAATGAGAATATATGGATTGTGAATAAATTGAAAATGGAACAGAATGAAGTATAATTTGAGTTGAAATCAATTTAAATTGATTATAAACATAAATACTTATTTATTCACATAGATCTCGTCAAAATACATGGTATACATTTGATGTAAATAGAGGTAATTAAAATTCTATGTATTGATAGGAATAAAATAAATTGACTTTGAGAGAAATTGAAATAAATATGAGTTCGTTTTGCTTAAAAATAAATTTAATGTAAGCAATTGAGTTTTAAATCATTCAAATTGATGGAGCTGTATACGAATGGATTGAAAACCATTCAAATTGAATGAAAATGGTTATAAATTAATTGGAACAGTGGAATTAGTATGGGGATTTTATCAGTTGCTTACGGAAAATGTTTGATGTGCATTTCTTTTAGAATTCATATGTTTTAATCATTGCAACTAAGTGAAATATAGTTAAGCGGTATATATTTGGCACTTACATATTTAAATTGAGTAAGTACAGGTACCTGGGAGCCGTATGGCTGGATTTGGTGGGGCGATTTGCTAAAAATAATAAGCCGCTTGCTTAAAATGCTAAATAAGGTACGCCTACGCAATAAAAATAGGAAATATGAACTGTTTTTGGTTTTTCCGACCGCGTGGGTCGATGTATATATTTTTATCTCTTTTGTCAAATTGTAAAAGCTCCTCCGTACTAAGGAGACTCTGCCAAAAAATTTCAGAAATTTTGGGAGTTAGAAAATTTTTGAAAGATTTTGGAAAATTTTGCTAACGACAAAACAATTTTAAACTGGAAATTGAAATAAGTTAGTGAATGAAACTAATTAAAATAATGATATGAATTAGTAATAAATGACAAATAAAATTTATATATTCAGAGTTGAAAAATAAATTGAATTCGTATAGAAATGAAGATAAACCAATGTGGATAGAAATGGATATAAATTGAAGTGGTAAGACGGAAATAAATAAAGAAACATATAAATGCTTATGTTAACTTAAGGATGGAATGGTTAAATCTTTATTGGAAATTGAATATTGCAAATATATTCTAAGTTGATATTTAGATGAATATTGGCATTTGGTAAGGGAGTCGGTAAAATGTTTTGGGAATATTGTGATTGGATATTAGTGCTAAGCAGGATATGCAGGTATTATAAAGGGAAAAAGAATTGATTTTGATTTCAGAAGATAAATATGAGTTGCCCATCAAAAGGTATGTATTTAAATTTTGGTATGAAATTGGATTGGGATTTTGGATTGAGCCCCTTGGCTTTTTGTTTTCTTTTTGGATTCGGGAGGCCGTAGTGCCATTTTTGTAGTAGTACCGAGCTAGCCGCGCAAAGGAGACGCTGGCGAAATTTTTCGGAAATTTAGGGAGTAAGAAAAAAAATTTGAGAAATTTTGATAATTCTAAATTGGTTTTAAGATTAAAACTTGAATGGTTCGGCAAATAGGATTGTTTGCAAACTAGGGAAAGGTTTGGAAAGTTAATAAGAATAATAATAATGGGTCTTTTATAAAAAGATCGTTGGAAAGATGTTAAATTGTTTGTTTTGGAGAAATAGTAATGGGTATTGGACCATTCTTCCTAATTAGTAATTTCGGGGACGAAATTCTATTAAGGGGGGAGGAATGTGACGACCCGGAATTTTCAAGCATTTGAAATCGGAATATTTAATTGATTTTAAATATTCAATAGAGCAATTTTAACTTGAATTACAAATATCACTAATTAATGGTTAATTAAATTTTTGAATTAAATAATTGAAGTTGAGCTAAATGTTGAATCTGGAGTTTTAAGCCGGTTAAAAATAGTTTGAAGGTTTGGAAAATTTACTTTGGTAACATGGACGGTGATAGCACTTTTAAATTCGAACTTAAAGATGTTTTGGTTCAGTTTTGAAAATATAACAATATAACGCTGGGAACGCTGGTCGTTGCATTTAAATTGGGGTTAAGGGTTAGAATTTGAACCTCGGGATATTTGGATATAATAATATAAATTTCAATGTATTAGCCACCCTAACACTGATAACAAGCAGACCTACTCTTCTCTAGCTTACCCCGTACGTGCCCGTTCCTTTAAAATTCATCCCCTCTTCTTTTGATTCAGGGATTCGAGCAAATTCAAAAAAAAAAACAAAAAAAAAATTTGGGGACGTACGAAATCATTTACAAAAGAAAATCTCGAGCCATCTTCTTCCAATGTCCAGATCGGTGAGAATCATTATAAATCGGCGGCGACGAAACAAATTTTCCCTCCTCCTTATCTCTGTTCGATTCGGTCGATAGGCCAATCTTCATTGACGAATTCAAATCAAGTCCCCAAGCCCTCGTTTTCACTTGTATTTGAAATCGATCAGAGGAAGGTCTGCAATGTTTTCGTCTTTCGAAAACAAATTTCTCTTCATCGCAAATTAATATCAGTAAAAAAAAAGGGAAATTCGATTCTGCTCGAACACGATGGCGGCGCAAGCGATTGATGGTGACCGCGGTTCGCGTTTGAGCAAGGCATGAGACGTGGATGTCTTAAATCGACGAGGCTCGAATGGATGACGGCACGCTCGGTCTGGAGAGTCGTTCGACATCAGAAGGGACTCGCAGAGGGAGAAGTCGGCTGATGATAAAGGTTCGCCGGCGTAGGGTTTCGTGGGGATGAGCGAGGTGGCCTGTGTGTGTCATTTCCTTTAAGGTATAAATTACAACTCATTTAATTTCAATTTACATTCCAGTTTAAAATTTGATGCTGGATTTGAATTTAGTTTCAGGAGTTTTAAAAATATAAATATAAACACGGAAAAAAAAAGATCTTAACCTATATGGATTTTAGATTATTTTTATAAGTATAATTTCAAAATAAAATAAATATATATTTGTTCAAGGTTTGGGAAGATACAGAGATTTTAAATATTGAGAAGTGTATATAAAATTTGATTTTAAACCTATATAGATTATTTTTATAAGTATATAGTTCAAAAGAATAGATTTACCCATTTTAAATCTATTGATATATTTTTGAAACAGTATTGTATGGAGATAACTTTATTTGATAAACTTAATTAAAATTTATTCTAGATACGAAGGATTATTTAAAAGGAAAGATTAGATTAAAACGAATTATTAGTTAGTAAATTACTGGTTAACTAAATTCATCAAATTGAAAATTTAATTGCTAGTTAATTTAATTTGTTTATGGGATTATCTTAGATGTTAATAAATCACATTGTGCAAGGTTAAAACTAAATCATTAGTTGATTTGATTTTATTAAAAAGAAAATGAACAGTTGAGTAAATTTTTAGCCAATTAAATAATTTAATAAATTGTATAAATTATTATACAAGGTCAAGTACTGTGAAGAAATGGACTGGTCTGGGGAGGATTGCATAATTAAAATCAAAGGTGAGTTAATCTCACTCAGTTTAAATTTAAATTTAAATGATTAAATTTAAATAATTGTTTGGATGGTTGAATTGATCGATGTGATATAGTATGATATTTTGGAATTGGTATACTATATTGTGCTAACGCCTGTGGATGCAGGGAAAACAGGTTGGAGGGATCCAACTGGATCCCTCAACATTTATTTTAAATTATTTAAGATCCTCTGTGGTGATTATTTTATATTCTATGATGAGTTGTATTTGAATATTGAATGTTATGGTTCGATTAGATATAATTGGGTATGATGGATTACCAAAAATATATACATTGGATTTTGGAAAGAAAATAAAAGAAGTGAATTTGTACGAAAAATAATTATAGAAATTTGGATAAATTTAAGAACGAATTGAAAAGGAAATAAAGTGACTTTAAAATCCTGATAAATAAATCCTGAATATAGGAAGGGAAATTTTGAATAATCGGAAGATTAATGAATTTTAAACTTCAGTATTATTATTGTAAAACAACAAAACATTTATTTAAAATTTAAGATTCAAATTATTGAAAAGAGTAAAGAAGAAATTTGAGAAAAAAATAATAATAATAAAGTCCATAACTAATGAATCTGGAAATGAATTTATTTAAAATGGAATAAATTGGAAATCAATTTGGAAAATTGGTTTAAATAATTGAGATTGGAAATTCTCCCTGGATAGCCAAGTACATTTTGAAAGTAAATTTTTTAAAATATAAGTTAATAATTTTAAATTATTTTAAAAGGTATGTTTTGGAAAATTTATATTTCCTAATATTTAAGTCTAGAGTAAGTATTTCCTTTTAATTTATTATAGCAGTAATTATTTAAAAAGTGATTTGGTGTTTTGTTTTGTAAAGTGAAAATCTAGTTTTATATTTTATTAAGTAACTTTATTTTCAAATATCCATATAGTATGTATTTTTAACAAATTATTAAAGTAGTTTTAATTTAAATGTTTTAAAAGTATATATTCCAAAGTAAAGTGTTTTTAAAAATTTATTTTTAAAATATAAAGTTTTGTGCTTGGTTATTTTCAGAGGAAATAAATATTTGGGAATTTATCCCATGAAGAAAGCATGGTTTGAAAATTGTTTTGAAAGGGGTTGGAAATGGAAATATATCTTGTGAAGATATTTTGAGGGTAATGAATAATTTGGGAAATTATTTATTATTGGATGGATGTTTGTGAATATTAATTGATAGTTAAATAACCGACTATCAATATTGGACAAATACGTTGATCGTTTCGAAGAGACGGAGATCGAGATTTATTTCTCGAAAACCACTTCGATCCGGTTTGTACGTTTCGTGAAAAACGATTTTGGATTCGAAGAAGGAGCAGTGAAGTGCAAGGGCTAGTCGCTACTAATCCTGAGGATATTTCCAAAATGGATGTAGTAGGAATAGTGCCTTCGGTTCCGTTCGAACCCGGGACGGACTTGTATGGATGAATGCTTGCGAAACATCGTCAGGTGGACGATGGGCATTCTAAGGGATATGTTCTTAAAGGTAACGCTTAGCCTGAAGCCTCATCAAATGGGAATGACTGAAAATCTGGGGTTATGCAGCAAGGCTAGGTGGGTAGCACCCAAGCAGGGTGAGGTCATTCCAGTCTTGATGTCCCTTTTTATTTTTGGCTTAGTGGGCAGTTGCTGATCCCAACCGCGGGGTGAACTCACTCGGGATTATCCAGTAAGGGATAGTCCCAGCCTTGTGTTGCAGGGGAGCGGGCGTACTCCTCGGTACGGTGATCTAGGCCCCGTACTGTGACAGGTGGTACCCCAGTGCCTAGTCATTAGTTGGAAATCCATTCTCCCTACGAGCCTTGTACGAGTTTTGTTTCTATTACCCACTCTGTGGCTAGTAGCTGGAATTTAATAATGTAACAATTTCGGTTATTTTATAAGTATTTGTAAATAGACCCTATTGTAATATTACAGGATTTCTATAAAAATTGTTTTAGCTATCGTAAGGTAAAAACCCGACATGTTTATTTGTGGCGTGGTCTTACGAGACGCTTTTGTTTTCAAAGGACTTTTGAAACTTTAATAATCAATTGGGTGTGATTTTCTCACGCTGGTATTCCAGACTGACTCGGGTATTATTTAACTGTAATGCTTGGGTCAGACCGAGTATTATAGGATACAGGATATGATGCTATGGATCTCAGGAGACGAGCTGGATTGACGATACGTACATTCTTACTTGTTTTATATATATATTCCGCTGAGTTGAGTAGCTGTGTATCCAGTTGTATGTATTGATGTTGAGCTATGATTGATGTACTCTGATGATGTATGTATAAACAGATATAGTTTTGTTTTATGTAAAGAGCATTATTATCTATTATATTTTATTCCACTGCGATGCTTAGAATCCGATGTTGTTTTCTATTTTCTTCTTCTACCTCTTCTTCTTTAACCCAAATGGTTCGTATTTCTGTACAACTTGAGTTGATTTAGGTAGAATAGTGTTGACTCAAGGGGTACAGATTCGTGGGCTGTTACAAGGAGGCAGAGGGCGAAAAGGAGCCAACATGAAGAAAGTTAGGAGGCGTCCTCTAGGGCTAATCAAGCCTCAATCTATATTACTAGAGACGAGATGGAAAAAATGCTGAAAAGGCAGGAGGACATGATACAGAACTTACTCCAGTAGATTGGACAAGTTGGAGTATAGTGTCAAGGAAATGAACCAACTGCACCCGCTGGCGATGCAGAACAAGGAACTAGAGCTATAGAAGTCTCTAGAGGCCAAAACTGGAACTGGAATGGTGAGGTTAAAGGAAATCAGCAAAGGCCCGGGGGCAGACCCTCGGAATTGGATACTGGAAGAGCTGTAAATGAAGGTCAGCTAGCAGGGGCCAACACAACCGCAAATGCATGACATAAAGAATACTACCCCGAGTACCCTCCAAGACGGGGGGTGCTGGTTGGAGATGAAAACAGGGGAGCACCCCAGGATGGAGATGAGCGGATGGCTGGATTGATAAGAAGGATTATGAAAGGCGGACTACTGAGCAGCGGTTTAGAGGAAGTCGGTCAGAGTGCATTCACTCTAAATATCAGAAACGCAAGGAACCCTCCAGAGTTCAAACTGCTAGCCCTACAGGACTATGATGGAAATCGGATCCGACTATGCACGCTAGATACATCAGACATATGCAAGTGATGGGGCATCTAAGGAGGTGATAGCAAGATGTTTCCCTCTATACTTAATGGATTTGGCTGCGCTCTAGTTCAGGCATCTAGAGAGTGGATCAATCAGGAAATTGGGCAAGCTAGTGGATTGCTTCATGAGAAGGGTCAGGGTCCACATGACGCGACCCAAAAACTTGATGACATTGGCATCAATGAAGCAAAGGACTGGAGTGTCCGTGAGAGGTTTTCTTTAGCGGTTCAATGCAGCCATGGCTTTAGCAGATCGCATCTATGATTTTGATGGTGGCAGTTGAAGGAATTGCGAAAGGCATTGAGTTTAAAGATTCATTGGCAAGGGATCCACCATAGGATCTTGGGGAATTATATCATGAGGAAGAAAGATTTATTCGATTAGAGGATTCACATGTTGAAAGGAAAGAAATAAACTCCGTTCAAGGCAAAGGAATGTCTGGAGAAGGATGAGGGATAGACAAAGGAAAGCGCAAATAGGATGATGGATATAGTGGTTCTGAAAAGCAAAGGAGTGGTCCGGAACCCAAATTCATGACGTATGCGGACCTAACAGATAATCTGGAATGGATTTATTAGGACACGCGGGGGAAGCTCTCCTATCGAAAACCACCCAGGATGGGTCCCATAGAACGGTGATGCAAGAGCGGGAAGTACTGCTTATTCCATGAGCTGGAAGGGAAAACCACAAATTAGTGCTTCCACTTGAAGGACGTGGTGGAGGAACATATTAGAAGTGGTAGATTGCCATAGTATGTGAGGGACTGGACAAGAGCGGTAAAACATGAGCAGCTACCGCTTGGATCAAACAGGAACGACCCTAGATTGGGGTCGTGACTCCTCATCCACGATGGTGATGGCAAGGGCCGAGTTCAGGACTATGCCACTTACACATGTAAGGGAACAAGAGCGATTCCCAGGCATGCTCTTAGTTGGTTATAGGTTGCTCTGTCCGGAGAGGTAGTATGTAATTTTATCTGTTTTTCCTATTGGACATTTGGAACTTGGATTAAATAAAAGAATTTGGACTTTGTGAAACAAATCTCTAACCGAAGGGTTATGGGACGGACATGGGAAGTCAGTTGGAAATTAATCTCTTTATGTTCATGGAAATTGAACAAGAGTGCAGGAAGCGACACCACTTTGCCGGAGAGTGACAGGATCAGCTTGCTTGTCAATGTTTCCCCTTCACCAAAGAGTGACGGATGGGATCCAACAAGAGCTCGGTGAGGCTGCAATCGTTTAGGACTTAGGCCATGGCGTCGCTTAATGTTCAGGAGTGCCGAACCAGAGTGCAGGGAGTGAAGCTGGTTCGTCGGAGAGCAACAGAATCGACTCACTCAACGTTGTTTCCTCTTTACCGAAGAGTGACAAGATGGGATACAGTAAGAGCCCGAAGAGGCTGATATCGGTCTAGGAGGATCAGGGCATCGCTTAATGTTTAGGGATGCTGAACCGGAGGGCAATGGATAGGTTGCTTCACTGGAGTGCGACAGGATCTGCCTATTCAATCATTACGTTTGGATTGAGCTTAATAAGGGTCCGGAGAGACCGTCAACGATCCAAAGAGATCACGGGATTTAATTACTGACTTCCAAGATGTGATATGGATTTGGATAGTGGCTTCAAACAACTAAGGATTTGGCTAAGGACCCGGAGTAGTCCCGAATTTGGACATGGACCCAGCAAGGTCCATGTTTTGGATTAGGACCTAGAGAGGTCCTGACTTTATATTTGGACACGTCAAGGTCCTCGATTTGGATTATAGGACCAAGATATGTCTCAGACTTGAACCAAACGATCTGAAGAGATCGTGGATTCGATTAATGGATTTGGAAATAGATAACGACTCGGAACAGTCGTGGACTTTGTATATCAAATTTGAGGCTATGCATAACACGCCTTTCGATCGCAAGGCCTTTTTTGGTGGGCAAAGTGTGAAACCACCTTTTGGAAAAGCAGCGTGCGGGAGGATTTAAGCCAACCGGTTGCACGGTTGTCGAGGTTGGAAAGCAATGGGTATGACCCGACTGGATGGATAGACGATCAATTACGGACGACAAACAAGATTAGGAAGCCGGGATTCATCATAGTTGATGGATTGAAGACGTGGGTACTTGAAATACGAGTTTTGACAAAAGTTTAGTCATTCTAGATTACTTGGACTTTGCGACTCGAAGCATAACTCAATGTGATCTAGCATCAAGAGTGGATTGGCATCACGAGTGGAACGGTATCACGAATGGATCGCTATTATGAGTGGATCGGCATCATGAGTGGATTGGCATGGTTGGGTTAACTCGAGATCGGCGTCCTTAAAACTCTGGGTTGGCACTGAGCTCCTGGGTCGGCTTTTTGTTTGGGATTGGTATATTTGCACTACTCAGGGTCGTTGCTAGGAAGGAATTGGATCGGCTCGGCATCCTCAAAACTCTGGGTGGGCACATGGATAGGATCGGTGTTTTGAGGGAGGAGGATCGACATTGAGTTACTTCGAGCCCCAGCCTCATTTTCTTCAAGTTGCATTTAGGCATGCTTCGGGTCATCACCTAGGAAATATCATGTCACCATATTCTGAGCTCACGGTCAGTCGTAATGATAGATTTAGGGTAGGTTGTGGTCTTCATAGGCCAGACCACCCTGGAAGCCCAGTAACTCGGAATTTGCCAATATGTACAACAGACGGGGCTTCAGAAAAGGGATCTACATTTCGTTTCCCTTCTTCTTCTCCATTAAGGCTAGTCTGCCATTACTGTTTTAAAAACTCTAGATTGTAACAATAATTAATTCTCATATTAATAAAAAGAAACTTTCTGGAGTGGATGTAGGCCAGAGTCAGCCGAACCACTATAAATCCTCTGTTAATACTGCTTTCTTTTTTATTTTTACTATTCTTCATATTTATACTCTCTACATACACTCTATCTGTGATCTATAACTGTAATTTTGTGCTTTCACCTAGACTTGGTTGTTGACCAATTTTGGCGCTAACACTAAAATTGAAGCTCTCAAAGAAGTGGCCTTAGAAGAAGGCCAAAAAGAGATGATCGAACAAGTCAACTCTTTGGTGGAAAACGCCATGGAGTCCATTAAGAAAAAAATTGAGGACTAATTTTCCACTGATCATTGAATACAATACTAAAGTCCTGCTCCATTGCGACTTAAGTTTTCTTTACGAGGGTTACCTCGAATTACTTACTGAAGCTTGGGAGCATATTGTTAAGATGAAGAAAGAAGAGCATGTGATGCTGAATGTAATGAGGAAGAACTAGCGAGGGAGGTTCTTCGAGGAAACAAACCATTGGATCTGGCCGCCGTGAAACTTCAATTTTTCAAAGCTTCTGCACCTATTGAAGGAGAAGAGGATATTATGAGGCCTTCAGGAACTGATCCCAAGGGTTCCTCTCTGACCCAAGTTGTTAGTCCATCAATTTATCCTAACATGGAGTAGACTTTGGGTTAGGATATGGATAAGCCTGGCTTTGAATCAAAAATGTTATCTCCCATCCTTGAAGGAGGAACCCCGGTAACTACAAAAGGTCAACCGGATGTTGTATCATACTATACTCCTTTATATATAATTTTTTTGTACTTCACGTGCAATGGTTTTTAGCTATCATCCCTATTTTATCAAATTTTTGTAGGTCTTCTGGGTCCCAGTTAAACTCTCATAAGTGGCGCTATTGTGGAACAACATGAGGAAATGGCTGAAGACCGGCTGCCGCTAACATTCCTGGACTCAATGCTCAAGTCATCGATGAGCTTGATGAAGATAAGACCGAGGATCCACTCTCGGCCAACAAACTTGATGACATGATAATTCTCAGTACCTCGGAACATACTGATGAGACCAGCATGAGGGAGACGATTGAGAAGGAGGAGATGTTGAAATGAAAAGCTAAAAGCGAGCCCATGGAGGTGGAAACGATGATCTTTATCTTGTACCATTGCAAGTTATTCCATAGGGCCGGTCAATTCCTGGTGAAATCCCTCCTAGTTCCATAAGTTCTTCGGCTAAAGGCGTAAAGGGTCTCAAAAGAGAAGTATGAGTAGCTCCACCCCTAAAAAATAAAATGGGAAAGAAAATCGAAGTAGTTGTTACTTCATATCATTGTATATAGTTTGCATAATTATTTCTTTCACTAGTCGTACTTTTACGGCTATGAATCCCGATCTTTTGACATAACTTGTATCGAAATTTTGGCATTTGTAAATAATTTTTTTTTGTTTTCGGCCATGCTTTGCATGAATTTTTATTCAGGTAGATGAACGATCGCCTTCCATTCAATGTACTAATAATTCGTCGCTTATGAATTTCGTTAATAATCCACTATATTGGCGAGGCCGTAATTCTGATGGTTGAATTCTACCTTAGTGAGATTATACTTCTTATATCGATTTTTGGCCAGAGTTTATGGAATAGAGAATAGTTGAAATTCACTCATCTATTCATGGAGTTTGTGTAATAGAGAACGGTCAAAATCCACTCATGTATTCATGAGTTTGTGGAATAGAGAACGGTCGAAATCCACTCATCTATTCATGGAGTTTGTGGAATAGAGAACGTTCGAAATCCACTCATCTATTCATGGAGTTTGTGGAATAGAAAACAGTCGAAATCCACTCATCTATTCATTATTATACTCGAGTCCGCTCTCTAGGGACTTGGACCTATTTTGTAGGCATTCGGTATCCGCCCGATTCATGTTTATACTCCAGTCCATGGTATCCACCCAACTCATGTTTATACTCCAGTCCACGCTCTGGGGACTTAGTGTTGTTTTGAAGGCAGACGGTATCCGCTCGATTTATGATTAAACTCTAGTCCGTGCTCCGGGGACTTAAGGTTGCTTCGGAAGCAATTAGGTTGTGCTTCTTTTGGTTGATTGGTTTATTTCAATCCCACGGTTCGGGAAGGTATTTTGTAATCTCTAGATTGTCGACCATATTCCTTCCTTCTTGTGTGTTTCATTCTCAGGATCGTTTATAGGAATTTTTAATTGAGCAAACTGACTGAGCTTATCTGGTTTGATCCCATCGGGGGTTAGCATGATCAACTAATTTCAAACTCTGGAGCCTATTCAAACATATCAATATCAATCTGTTTCGTTATGTACTTAGCATACAATGTAATAACAATCATAACTAGAGAGGAAGCTTGAAACTTTATTCATTAAATGGAAAGGAACAAAATAATTTGTCTTATTACATATTCGAAAAATCAAATGCTACAGCAAAACTCTAAAAGTAAACAGAATTGAAATGTAAAGAAAATAATCTAAGTGAAATAGCATCGTAAATGTTCGCTATTCCAAGCTCTCGAAAGTGTAATGCCATCGACAATCTCTAGCTTGAAATTTCCTTCTCCATGCCTCAATTTAATTGGTCCTTCCCAAATCGGATTCATATGTGATAGGGTAGGAAAGAACTGTTTTAGGACGAGATCGCAAATTTCGATGGTTCTTGATCGCACTTTAGTGTTGTAATATCAGGCGACTCGATGTCGATGCGCCGCTGCTTTCAAATCGACTTCCTCACACTTCTTATCTATAAAGTCCAAAGATTCCAAGAGAAGATCTATGTTTTTTTGGGATCATAGTGAGTCACTCGATGAGAAGAGACTTCGAGTTCCACTGGAATAATGGCTTTGGAACATAAGCAAGGACGAATGCAGTATGGCGAGTCGCGGACTTATGAGTGGTTCTATAGGCCCAAATTGCCGTAGAAAGTTCATCCACCCACTTGCATCTAGCCTTCTCCAAACATATTTTCAGAATAGACTAGATAATCTTATTTATAGCTTTAACCTGTCCATTTGCTTGTGGGTGAGCAACCGCTGCAAATCTCATTTCAATGCGGTATCTTCGGTAGAAGTCTTTTAACTTTGTGCTGTCAATTGAGTCCCTTTACCTATTATATTGGTTCGTGAGAGATAAAATTGACATATGATGTTTCGGATGACAAAGTTGATTACTTTCTTGGTTGTGATTGTAGCTAAAGGTTCTGCCTCGGCCGATTTGGTAAAGTAATAACCTACCGCAATCGCGTGCTTTGCGCCATATTTAGTAATGAACCAATAATATCTATATCCCACATGGAGAACGGCCATGGGCTGACCATTAGCATGATATATGTCGGCAGAACTCTTGAAACTTTTGCATCTATCTGGCATTTATCACACCGTCTTACATAATCGGCTGCATCTCGGTTAATGGTTGGCCAATAGTACCCATAACAAACTTCTTTGCTAAAGTTTGCCCCCGATGTTATCGCCACATTCTCATTCATGAAATTCTTTCAAAACACATTTTATCTCATCATAAGCGATACCGAAGTACAGGGACTGAGAACCTCTCCTACACATGACTCCTTGCATAATATATCATGAAGCTATTCGAAGGCCCTATCGCATTTCATTTCTTTTATCAGGCAGGACCCTGTGCAGTAAATAGTCTTTAATTGAAGTCATCGATGATTCCCTTTTAGATTCCACCTCCAGTGTTGGATTGATTTCCCTTATGTTTATACTTAGGGTATTTAATACATCGATCGGTACCAAACCCATCTGTTGTGCATCGTCGGTACTAGCGATCTGTGCTAACGAATCAACCTCTCTGTTTTTATCGTGCAGAATATGTCAAATGTCACAGTATTCAAATTCAGTTAATAACTCCTGAACTCGGGTAAGATAAAAGGTCGTTGTCCCTTATCCTGGTAGTCTCCTCTAACTTGATACACCACCAATTGCGTATCACAAAATATTCCAAGAGATTTAACTCCAAGTTTTATGGCGAGTTTAAGTCCAACAATCAGAGCCTCCTATTCAGCTTCGTTGTTTACCGCTGGGAAATCAAGCTTTAGAGCACAAAAAAACGACCGAATCTCAGAAGTCGCAAGTACAATCCCAGGTCCAGAGCAATGATCATTGGGCGCTCCATCTGTATAACTTCCATCGTACAGTGGGGCTTTCACTTCCATCTGTAAGATCATCTTGCATAGTAAACTCTGCTATGAAGTCTGCCAAAGTGTGTCCTTGGACAGCTTTCTGAGGGAGATAAGTAATGCCTGATTGGCTGAGCTTAACGTTCCACTTGAGTAACCTCCCAGACGTCTCAGGTCGTTGTAGTACCTGTCGTAACGGCTGGTCAGTGTAAATATTGATCGGATGTGCTTGAAAGTATGGGCGAATCTTTCTGATGCAATTAGCAAGTAGTACGCCAGTTCCTCTATTTTTGGATAATTCCTTTCTGCTCCTGTCAATCGTTTACTGATGTAATACACCGGTCTTTGGATTCGATTTTCCTCACGAACCAAGGTGACACATATAGCGTGTGCAGATACAGCCAAATAAATGAACAACTCCTCACGATCTACCAGCTTTGATAAAATAGGGGGTCTCTCCAAATGATTCGTCAAAGCTTAGAATGCGTCATTACAATCCTGCGTCTAATCGAAGTTCCTTTTTCCTTTTTCAATCAGATCGAAGAAAGGAATGCATTTGTTAGTGGCTCTAGAGATAAATCTACTTGAAGAGGCAACCATCCCATTCAGAATATGCACTTGTTTAATGGTCCTTTGCGCCTGATATCACGGATAGCCTGAATCTTCTTGGGATTAGCTTCTATTCCACGATCATTGACAATAATGCCCAAAAACTTTCTTGATGCCACACCAAACGAACATTTCAAAGGATTGATTTTTATCTCGTAATATTAGAGGATGTCGAACATTTCTACCAATTTTTGATGTGGTCACTTTAACATTGGGAGTTCACAAGAATGTCATCCACATACAATTCCATTGTCTTTCCAATCTAGTTCCTAAACATCATGTTAATCAAGCGCGGATAAGTTGCTCTGGCATTCTTCAATCCAAATGGCATTACTAAGTAACAATACAACCCAATGTCTATAACAAAACTAGTATGCTCTTGATCAGGATATGCATTGAGATTTGGTTATATCCCGAGTATGCATCCATAAATGATAACAATTTGTGTCCTGCATTTAAATCAATTAGCTGATTAATCCTAGGTAGGGAAAACTGTCTTTTGGACGTGCTTTGTTTAGATCTGAATAATCAATGCACGTTCTCCATTTCTCATTCTCCTTCTTCATAAGCACGGGATTAGATACCCACTCAGGATAGGGGACATCGTGAATAAACCCATTGACTTTTAGTTTTTCCATCTCCTCTTTAAGAGCGGTAGATCTCCCGGATCCATGCTTTGTCTTTTTTGCTTCATCGGAACAGACTTTGGATCAATATTCAATGCATGTCTTACAATAGAAAGCGAGATCCACCACATGTCAAAATTAGTCCAAGCGAATACATCAAGATTCGCTCGTAGAAAACCGACAAGTTCTTTCATCATTGAGGGGTTGAGTTGGGACCCAACCTTCAAGACTCGTGTTTGGTCAATGTGAATGATCGTGATATCAATTGCCAACTCATTCGGTGCAGCCTTGGTCTCTATGGGCTCCTCCTTATCATCCCTCGGATCTATATCTCTATAGAACGGACTGAGGCGCCTAAGCCGACGCCTAAGCCAATTGTTAATCTTCAGTAACTTAGATATGGACAGATTTATCCATACCTTTACCCTTCTCCTTATGTTAAGCTTCCCACAACTCAGCTACATAACAGGCACGTCTAGTCGTCTGATCACCATGAATAACTCCTCACCATTATTCGTTGGAAAATTCAAAGTTAAACACCACGGGGCAAGAGCTGCCCGAAATTCAGCTAGGCCACTCGGCCTTGAAAAACATTGTATGGTGAGTCAACATCAAAAATAATAAATGGTAGGATCGACACTCTCCTACGTTCACCTTCTCCCAATTCAATAGGCAACTCCACAAAACCAACAGCTTCGGTCGCGGCGCCATTAAAACCATGTATGTGCGCTTTAGATGGATTCAAATCTTTGGACTCCATTCTCATCTGATTATACGCCTATTGAGGTTATATTCACTGAACTTTCACAACCAATCAAAATCCTTCTTACCAAAGCAGGGCCAATCATATCTGAAATGACCACCGGGTCAACCATTGGAGCCTCTACTTTGTCTGCATCCTTGCTTCTAAACACAATATCATCTGCCATGGTACGCTGCTGTTTTGTTGGCGTTCCATCTTCGTATTTGAACAGAATTCAAATTCTACATGCCTTATTGCGCTGGCATAACGTTCCATTTCTTGCCAACTCCTCTCCACAGGGTGCGGTCCCCAACTATCGTATTAATCACCAGTCTTCTACCGGTCCATGCAGACTCTTTAGCCCTATGCGGAGCTTGTCCTTAATTGGGGTTGGATGTCCACTATTTGCCATCCCGTGGAGTTTGCATAAACTGTTCCAATTTCTTTCCCTGAATCAATTTTTCTATGACATCCTAGAGGTGCTTACATTCATTCGTATTGTGTCCATAATATTTGTGGAACTGACAATACTTCCCAGTCTGCTTTTGTCTCTCTGACAACTCTTTTGGTTCGGCTTCCTGTACTGCAAGGTATTGCAAGTTGATAAATAAATGTTTTCTAAGAACATGTTTAGTGGCGTGTAATTTTCATACATTGGAATCCTGGGCTTTAGTCTTCCAAAATCCCTCTTGCGCTCCCAATTCCTGTCTCCTCTTTCTTCTGTTGATTCAGCTTAATCTGAACATTCACCTGAACTTTCTCGGAACTGTCATCGGACTGTTTTATTACAATATTACTCTACACTACTTCTCCACTGGTTCCTGCAACACTCTTTTTCCTAGCGGACCTAGCCTCCTCTTTCCTCAGGTACTGAGCTGCCTTTGAATAGAAGCACTCCAATGTGGCAGGCGGTTTTCCAGCTAGCTAATCACCAACTCATATTCCAAATCAATCCCTTTAGTCAAGGCCATAAGTATAGCATGATCAATTGGGTTACCGACTTTCGTATCAGCATTATGAAATCTTTCCAAATAGCCATTCAACAATTCCCTTGGGGACTGGATAACACTGAAAAGGGGCATGAAGACTTTCGGATGAACTTCGAGCATTTAAAATTGTTCTACAAACTTGGTTGCCAACTCATCAAATCTCGAAATTAAGTGCGGAGGTAGTCTCATAAACCACATCGTTTCTATTCCAGAAAGGTTTATGGGGAAGAAACTGCACTTGGTTGCATCATTGGCTCTTGCAGAAGCCATCTGCCATTCATATCTCATAATATGTTGCCTGGGGTCAGTTTTTCCCTCATAGGCAGGCATTGACGGCATGTTGAACCTTCTCAGATATTTCGTATGCAAAACATTGTCAACAAATGGGGCATGGCTTCTCGAAATTCCCCAGTCATCATTGGTCAAACCTTGGTTCTCTCTCACCAACTGTCTGATCAATATCGACAAATCCGATGTCTGGATGGGTGGTGCCAAGCGGTGGTCGTGCTCCACCTTACGTGAATCGTCCAGTTGATGTCTACGTGTCGTTTCATGCCTTCTTGGCCCACCATCCTCTTGGTGTGCACCTTGGAAATCCACCTCGTCGTCGTTCCGGTGAGGTACTTGGTTAAGATTCAATTGAACTCCAACATCCAAGCTTCCAAGAATACCTCCTGTGTGATTGTCCAAGTGTAGTGGGGGAATCCCTCCTCTAGAGGAGGGATCGGTACCGATCCCTAGGGAGGGATCGACATCGATCCATCTTGGCAGACCATATTGGTCTGCCAAGCGATGCTCTAATGTGTCTACACGATCTCCTTCAAGCCTGTGATGCCTAAGCCTCTGGTTTTAATCCAACGAGCTTGGACTTTCTGATGCTGAGTAGAGAGTGGGACCCCTTCTGGCGTTCCCGTGCTGTTGTTGAGTAAACTGGTTCATTGGGCTAATATTAGTCTAAATTTGTTCATTTAGCTATCAATGGCTTTCCATCAACTCCCTCATCAAGTTATTAAATTCAGCACTGGTTATAGAATCAGCAGGGTTCTGGACTTCAGTAGGATCAACATTCAAATTTGCAGGCTGGTTGCTTGGGCCTCCATGTCGAATACTAGTAGTCTTATTCTCATCAACATTTTGAGAAGTGGATCTTGTATGTCTCACCATTGCCAATCTCCTTGTTTTTATTTATCCAAATCTAAGCAGTGTAAGCAATTTTATGAATAAAACAATGGATCACCTTCGGAGGATTTATCCAATCAAGTAGTAGCAAAGAAAATCCTAACAAGCTGACAATAAGATTCCTCAGTAAAAGCACTAAAATGTTTGCAACCAAATTAGTCACAAACACCCAAGAACAGGTTTATGTACAGAAGTAAATGAAGAAAATTAAATTAAAACATAGGAATATGGTGAACCAATAAGCAAACCAAAACAATAACCAACAATATCAGAATTTATAGTGGTTCGGTGTCGTATGCCTATGTCCACTTTGAACATTCTCTTTTTTGATTCACTATCAATTTGATTACAGTAGAAAAATGCAAGAAATAAGGAAAAAAGTTGACTACATAAAGAACTATGTTACCAGCAGCCTAAAGATCCTCAGAATTAGCCCATAGGCCAGTATTTATAGGTGAAGGCGACCATCAATTTCATTGAAACTTCGGCTATAGGACCTTCTTATCCATATAGACCCACTATAGGGGTCGCTAGTCTCAAATCTCAATGAAGATGGATCGATATCGATTTATCCATTGGTCGATCCTAGAGAAGTGACTCTTATAGTGGCTTCTTTATGTTTAGACATGTTGGTACTTCAAATATCATGTTGATTGAGTAGGTAGAACTCATGCATTTCTTTAATCTTTGGTTCAGATCCACATGGAGGCCTTTTCTGCCGAACCAATCCAAATGGACCATGTCGATCCATGCCCTTCTACTTACGCCGATCAATGCGCACTTATTTGTGTTGATCTCTCCATTGCTTCAACTATGTCGATCCATCGTACAAACGTCTATGCCATGTCGATCCATATACTTCCATCATGTCATGCTAATCTATCATACGACCAATCACGGCATGCCGATCCATATACTTCCATCATGCCAAGCTGATCCATCAAATGACCAATCATGCTATGCCGATCTATATACTTTCCTCTATATCGATCCATCATTCAAACAACCACACCAATCCATCTGATTCCATCAAGCAATGACGATCCATGGTTGCCCAAGCTAATTTCCATACTTCTAGCATCCTGTATCATATATCTATCGACTTCGTTCAAACCTGAATTCATACAACCATATGAATTCTACTTTTGGGTCCTATAACCATTGCTCTAAAGTCATCGTTCTTGATAACAGTCGAATCTATCTTGCGCAATCAGTCTAATATAGCCGGGTCAAGATACCAGGTACCAAACTATAACCCACATTTGTTATCTGAGCATTACATTTTCAAAATCTCAAAATTGAATTTTTGAAAAGTAAAAATGGGTAGTAATATTGTTAGCATAGTTTTTAATAATTTTTGTTGAAAAAGAAAGTTATGAAATTTATATGTTACTAGATAATAGATTAGAAACCAATAATTCTGAAGAGTCACATGATGTTTTCGAAAGGTATAATGTGAAATTTGCAGGAACAATTATGTTATATTGCTAATGGTGAAAAGGATACTAGATAGTGGATGCTCAAGACACATGACTGAAAATCCGAAGATCATAAAGGATATAGTTTACAAAGATGGAGGATCGGTTAATTTCAAAGACAACTCAAAAGGATATGTGATTGGTATGGGCAATGTCGGTAACTATTAAACTCCTGTTATTTTTAATGTTTTGCTACTTAGAAATTTGAAAAGTAACCTGCTTGGTATTAGTTGATATGTGGTAAAGGTTTTTAAATTAAACCTGGAAAGGATATTTTCCACATCGAAGATAGTGCTTCAAAAATTATCTTTGAAGGTGTTAGGAAACATAATATTTACATCATAAGTATGAAATTGTACAATAAATATCTTTGTCTTTTGGCTAAATCTAGTGACTTTTGGATTTTGCACAAAAGATTTGGTCATTTAAATTTTAAACACTTATCAAATGTTGCTAGATATGAACTTGTTAGGGGACACCATAAAGTGAGTTTAATTGGAAACTACTTATGCAATGCTTGCAAACTAGAAAAACTTCATAAAAGTTTACTTAAACCAAAAGATATGATTTCAACTTCTCAACACTTAAAACTTCTTCACCTAGAAATTTTTGGATCATCACAAACACTATTTATAAATCATACTAGATATGTTTTGTAATTGTAGATGATTTCTCTAGATTAACATGGACAATCTTTGCTAAAAATAAAAAGTGAAGCTTTTGAAATATTTAAAATTTTCACTAAAAGAATTCAAAATCAAAAGTCAATTAAAATTAAAATGATTAGAATCGATCATGGAGGAGAATATGAAAACTAACAGTTTGTAATTTTTGTAATAAGAAAGAAATTACATGTAACTTTTCATTCCATAAAACACACCAACAAAATAGAGTAGTAAAACGTAAAATTAGAACTATATAAGTGTTATCCCGCCTTTTGTCAAGGCCATGATACCGGGAACTTAACTAGAAACCAAGGACAGTCCGTCCCAAAGATCGTTTATCCGCAAGTTTGCTATGGATATCGATAAATTTTGTCCGAGTTCGGATCATGCTAAAATTAATATGACATGGCAAGCAAAGCTATGGAAGCCAACGCTCTAAGTTTCAAGTCGACCGGAGTCCGTATGCTCAAGATATGATCGACGTCGTTCAAGGAAATCAACCTTCACTTTGTATCCATCTAGATCGTATCGATCCACAGAGGCCATATTCATATCCACCAAATCCATGTTCGAATAGATATGTTCGAATCCATCTGGAACTACACTGTTCATATCCATCAGGTCACCACTGTTCGTATCCATCATATCACCTGTTGTTCGTACCCCTCGAGCGATCATTTGTTCGTATCCATCATGTTGCCTCAACTTTATATCGATCTACTGGAGTTAATTACGATCGATACGAACAAGACCAAGTCTACCGGTACGAACATGACTACACAACCGATATGAGCCGTACAACTTGGATCGATACGAACAGAGCCACTTCTATCGATACGAATTGAGCCACCTCCATCGGTACGAACAAGACAACGACCTTCGATATGAACAAGGCAAAAATCTTGGGAAGACTCGGTCAACTCGGCATTGAAAGTGGAGCGATCCAAATATCAAGCGCCATGTCAACTCACAAGCGTGTGACCAGCATCGAGTCAAAGTGATTGATATGCACCGTATCAATACGAAAGAAACCAAAACCGAAAACCTCTAATTTTCATCGATCATAACTCGCAATCCACTAGTCCAAGTACAATGAAATTTTCATAGGAGCTTACTACAACCTAAAGAATGTTCCTACAAAATTTCGACTCGATTGGATCAAATCCTGATCGATACGAAATTCATTCGTATCAAATGCGGATCGAGTCGAAAATGCATGGGATCGATCGCGTGGGCCCATCCACATGCCAGAAGAGGTCTCCCAAGATCTGAGCTAGATATTTGCATCCTACGCCTATAAATAGCACCCCAAAGCTTACAGAAAAAGGATCTTTTGGTCTTTGATGTCCAGACTCTGCCGAAACGATTCTCATACTCCAAGGCTTCTGTTGTACTCAAATTTTACCAATGTAATCCGCTGTAATAAGTTGTAATCAGCAAGTGAATATCAATAAACTCATCAATTTCATAGTGGACGTAGGCCATAAGCCGAACCACTCTAAATCATTTTGTTTCTATGAGTTTTCGTTATTATTTTTTGAAGTGTTTGTTAGATAATCCTCTTTTTACATTTCTATTCTTCATTTTTTATCTCTTCAAATACTTCCGAAGAGTGTTGTGTCCAATTTTGGTACAAACAATAAGAATATGCTAGGACTATACTAAATGATGGTGATTTGCCAAAAAAAGGCTAAAGCAGCTGCTATAACATGCTACATTTTAAATAGAACTTTAATAAGACCATTAACAAAGAATACTCCTTATGAATTATTTTATGATAAAAGCCCTAAAGAATCTTATTTTAGAGTTATTGGTAGTGAATATTTTCTGTTAAATACAAAACATAATCTAGATAAATTAATGCTAAATAAAAAAAGGAATTTTATTTGGTCATTCTAATAGAAGCAAAGCTTATAAAGTTTTTAACATCATAACTAATACCATTGAAGAAACACTACATGTTTCATTTGATGAAAATTTTGAAGTAAAAAATAGCAGTATTGATGAAGAAGAAAAATTAATCCAAATGAAAATAATGAAATTACAAATAATGAAACCACTAATAATGAAAATAATTAAAACTCTGAAAATTAAAATCCAAATAAAAGAACAAAATATTTGAAAGATCATCCTCTGAAGAATATTCTAGGAAATATAGATTCAGTCGTCAAAATAAGAAATTAATTAAATAAAATGAATAGTGTAGCCTTTATCTTAACTAATGAACCTAAAAATCCAAAGGAAGCATCATTATATGATTCAAAGATTCTTGCTATGCAAGAAGAACTGAACCAGCTTACCAAAAATGATGTTTGAGAATTAGCACGAAGACTGAAAATAAAAATTTAATATAAACTAAGTGGGTCTATGGAAATAAAATGAATGAACAAAGAGAAATAATCATAAATAAAGCACGTTTAGTTGCTCAAGGTTTTTGTCATGAGGAAGATATAGATTTTGATGAAATCTTTGCCCTTGTAACTATATTAGAGGTCATTAGAATATTACTTGCTTTTGCAAATCATAATAATTTCAAATTATTTCAAATGGACATCAAAATTTCCTTTTTAAATGGTTTTATTAAAGAATTTGTTATGTGGAACAATCCCCCGCTTTTCGAAGATCAAATGCTTTCAAGCATGTTTATAAATTAAAGAAAGCTTTATATGGTTTAAAACAAGTTCCTAAATCCTGGAATGAAAAAAATTAAATCTCATTTAGTACAAACTAAGTTTGAAATTCCAAAATTAGATAGTATACTACTTATTAAAAGAAATAATAATGATATTCAACTTATAAAATATATGATATTATTTTTGAGTTAACACATGATCAGTCAAATAAAAAAATGATATAATGACTAAAAAATTTGAAATGAGTCATATGAGAAAACTAACTTTCTTCTTAGGATTAGAAAACTAACTTTCTTCTTAGGATTACAAATAAGATTATTAAATAATAGTATATTTATAAGTCAAGAAAATTATGTTAGGGAAGTAGAAAAGAAATTTGGTATGTCCAATACCAGTATTAAGCTAAATCCCATGGTAAGTGATAAACTAAATAAGGAAGAAAATTCAAAAGATGTAGATCATAAACTATATAGAGGTATGATAGGATGTTTGCTTTATATAACTACTAGTAGACCTGATATAACGCATAATGCATCTCTATGCAACTATCGATCTCAACCTAAGGAAACTCATCTAAAAGCCATAAAATGTATTTTAAGATATATAAACAATACACTAGACTATGGACTCTTCTACCTAAAAGAAGACGCCTTTGACTTACTATTATATAGTGACGCCGACCATGCTTAATACAAATCAGACCAAAAATGTACTAGTGGAACTTGTCACTTTTAGGACACTGTCTTGATTTCTGGTTTAGCAAAACGCAAAATTCTATATCTCTATCCACAACAGAGAGGGAATATTTATCATCAGCATTAGCATGTTCATAAGTTGCCTATATGCAACAAACTCTAAAAGATTTTGGTTTTAATTAAAAACCATGATCAATATATTATGATAATACTAGTGCAATAAATTTATCTAAAAATACAACAATTTATGCCAAAACAAAACATATAGATATAAGACGCTATTTCTTGAGAGATAATGTTAACGAAGAAATCATTACACTAAAATTTATAAATATAGAATATCGAATAGTTGATATTTTAACCGAAACATTGGCACAAAATACATTTATAAAATTAAGAAAAGAACTTGGAATATGTCCATTATACAAAAATCAAGAAATAATAAGGTTTATTTAAAAAATTAAAAAGGAAAATGAAAAATAAAAAATTTCTGTATACGTCGGCATACCTAGGAAGCATATGTCGACATACCTGGTAGTTTCCATAAAAATATTTTTCCCTCCTTAATTTAAAATTCGAAAACCATCTATTTAATCACCATATTTTGATTACAAACCATTCTTTCATTTTTTATCCTTCAAAAAACTCTAACTTAAATACAAAAGGATCGATCTGTTTAATTCCAAACGTCCAAGGCAAGAATCAAGCGCCATTCAAGATTTCACTTTCTCTAAACCATGCAATATTAGGAAAGAGCTGAAGAATATTATCACTATGTTTACTGAAATAGAAGTGTTACAAATTCGATTCAAGAATGAACAAGACAAGAAAGGGAGAATGCTTAGAAATTTGTAGAAACGGTTATTCGAGAAAAAGAAGAAGGAGACTTTGTAAATCTTGCTATTAATGATCCTATGAACAAAGATGATAAAGAATAAGTAGATTAACAGGATGATGATGATATAGAGGATGAAGATTAGGGAGTAGTACGTTGCATTGGAGAAGTTTCCTACGATATTCACGACAATTTGGTAGAACAAAAGGGAAACTTTTGTCTTTACTCCCTAAATTGCTCCATTCACAAATCTTCGATAATAAATCCAAAACATTAATTTATATTTTAGACACATATACATATTTGTTTGGTTTTTATGAGCTTATAGAATTATCTTCGTTTGGTTGATTTTGTTTATAATAGTTATATATGTACATTTGCTTAGTCTAAATAAAAGAGTATGGTTTGATTTGTTTGTTCTATATAAAATTTGTGATATATGCCTTTAATGTATTATTAGTTATTTCTTTTATTCTGCAATTAATATTTATTTTGATTTCATACTTAAATTTATCATATCTTATGATATTTACCGTATGTCACATTTTGAAGGAGCTTATTATTCTACCCACTTTCATTAATGACAAAAGGGGAGAAAAATGTAAATTATAACACATGCATATAATAAGGGGGAGTTATTTAACTCAGTGGGTGTTATATTATTTTATATTTACAAAAATATTTACATGGTTGTCATTATGAAAAATGGAGAGATTATTAATACCTCGGATACTGTTTTTGATGACAACAATCATACGAATATAAATAATAATGTTTTGCTATGTTGAATAGTATATTTTACAGAATATTATATATGTACAAAATGATTAAGCTTAAAGACTAATCAGTATAAAGACTAAAGTTCAAGATTCAGAGATGATTAAGACTCATGAGTATAAAGACAAAGGTTTGAAGAGCTTAAGACTTTAGTGTATAGTTTTGGGTCATTAGAATAAATTGTTAAAGTCCCTTATAGTAGATTTCGATCTTTATTACAGTTTTCTGATCTTTGATATTTTACCAAAATAAATTATCTAAAATTAAAAATGTATTTTAAAGACAAAGATTAGAAAAGACCAAGACTTTAGTGTATAGTTTTGAGTCATTGGAATAAATTGTTAATTCCTCTTATAGCAGATTCAAAACTTTACTACAAATTTTCGATCTTTGATATTTTATCAAACTAAATTGTCTGTTCAAAGTATTTATTATCAAAATATATTTTTGTAGATATTTTATAGAAGTTTTTATTTGTTCAAAGTATTTAAAAACTATGTTTAAATTATTTCTGAAAATATAGAAGTTTAAAAGAAATTTAAAAAAGAAATTCAGTTTCAAATTTTACAAGGGTATGTTGACATACCCTTCCTAGATGTGTAGACACGGTAACCATTACTTTCTTCTTACTTCTTACTCCCTTGAAATATTTCATGAAAACCAATTACTACGTTCTTCAAAACTATATAGAATCAATCCATACACTACTAAATCAAACCACTATCAAAAGAGCTATATGATATCTTGTATCCCAAGTACGGCTGTTTGTATTTGGAAATCAATAACTCTACTCTTGTTTGTATGCATATGTTCTGTATGCAACATGGCTCAATGTTTAAGAAAATAATTTTTTTATTGATTTTTAATAACTTAATACATAATATTTATATATATATAGTTTATATTTTAAATACTATATTATACTTATGTAACTATGACAATACAATTTTGTACATAAATTTTAAAATGTATAATAATTTTGGCAGGAACAGAATATTTTTTATTTATATATTTTTTAAATAATATCTAAATCAATTAATGGTATAAATAACTATATATGTATATATATGTTATAAATTAAGTTATATATTTCACAATATTAGATTCTCACTTACTGCACATTCAACGTAAAATAAAAAACATTTTTTTTAATTTTAAAATATCCTAATATTAACAAAGATTTAAAAATTAGTTTTTTTAATTAGTTTTAAATTATGAAATTGTATAATAAATTTTCGAAATTCAAAATTATCATTTAGAATTTACAGGAAATATAATTTTCAAATTTTATTTTCATTTTTCATTAATTTTAAAATATTTCTGTAGGGTTTTTATTATAGGCATATATTTAAACTTAAAAAAAATTGGGTTTGCACATGACTTGGTATATACATATATATTAAATGTTTTTTTGTATTTTTAACTATTAATCTATAGTTATTATTATATTACATATATGCAAATAAGTACTTAATATAATATACATATATCGTACATTAAAATAAAAAATTTATATATGTACGTACTGATTTCAGTTTAACAGCAAAAAAATTATTTAGTATATTTTTTAAATAATTAAAATATTTTCATATAGATATAAAGGTATACGATATTGATACTTCTATAATTAGGTCTATAAATAGATATAAATATATTTATATATATAATTATCTAAATAAACTTTAGTTTATATATATATGTGTGTGTGTGTGTGTGTGTGTGTGTTTGTATATATAAATGTAACATCTTATATTTATATAGAAGTATATGTAAACATACATTTGGACAATACATTTTTATATCGGATGAGCTAACATGTCCATTATGGTATAAATCCAAACACTTATACACAGATATGTTATACCTTGCACGAATGTATATGTTACACTTGCATACACAAAGATATGTGTATAGATACACATATATATTTAATGTAACAAAATTAAATTATAAAATATCATATTATAAATTTAAATAAAATAAAAGATTGTACTTAAATAAAATTTAGAAGTGTTCTAAATAAGTTAGACTTCGTAGGCCCAATAAAAATCCAATATGGTAAAAAAATTAAATTCACCCATTATTTTCGCCGCGGGCTGCCCCAGTTCCAACAATGGTATTAGAGCCCAATAGCCTATGCGGCCTAAATTAACCATGTTAGTGTTAATACACTAAGCTCATTTCCCAGTTAATAGGGTGTCTAGAAATGTAGTGTTTAGGACTGGGTTTGGATAATCTAGTATCCGTCCCTACTTGGTAGCCAGCTTGGCCTGCACAGATATGTGAGGGCAAAAGTTTCCCCTAATAGAGAAGGCAATATTTAAATTAGGCTTTGGGCTAATTTTCAATATTATTTGAAAATTTAATATGTAAGATTTAAAATTTAAAATAAGATATACGTATATTATAAAAGTGATCATATAATAATTTTTTTCAAAATGTTTGAAAAATAATACAAATTAATTTTGAAATTTTATATTTATTAATAAAATTAATAAAATAAATTATTTAATTATATAAGTTAATCGATGAAAAAAATATATGTATTTAATATATGTTATGATATTTCAAAATATTAAAGATATAATGAATATACATGTATTTATATAATATGAATTTTCAAAATTACTATAGTTTAATTAGAAGTGTTTGATTAAATAAATAAATTAAATGTTAATTAATAAAATAAATTACTTAAGGTTAATTAATTAAATAAATAAATTAAGGTAAATTAATTAAATAAAAAATGTGAATATGTGAGATATATATGTTATATTCTAAAGTTACACTATGTAGTAATTATTAAATATAAATGTTTTATTAATTAAGATAAAATCATTTAAATAATATTTGCTTAATACAATATTATTCATAAGACTATCATATATAATTATAAAACTTATATAATATGAATGTATAAACTAATAGTGGAACATCAAAGAAAATCAAACAGACTTATATACATAAACGTATGTATATCATGATTTTTGATGTGTCCGACACTTGAATCATGAGAGTAATTCATAAAAATTATATTACCCCAAAGTCGATATCATTCAATATTGTATATATTGACGATTATGAATCTTCAATATAATGTTGTTCTTTACCATATATATATGTTAACAAATTACTTATATACTCCTTTGCTATTGAGCAAACAAAAGTTAAGGATGTTATGTGTAGTATTATTAATATATTGAATAGATGAGGTAAGATAACCATATGAATTTGTTAAGCAAACTCAAGGTACATGTACTATACTTAGGTGTTGCGATATGGTAGGTATAAGTGAATAATTTCATTTTGATTAGTTGATAAAACTTAAGACTGAAGTGAGATTTGGACGAGATACCATGTGTTAGGAGTTATATATGATACAACCGATAAAAAGTTACCCATTATTCATAGAGTCACTTGTTGATAAAACTCTAGGTAGGAATTCCAAAATGAGCGAGTCCTAACACTCACTATTGGAGTCAAATGGCTTCTATGTTTTAACTTAGGGTTTGGAAAAACGTAAAAAACTGGTGGGAGACATATTAGAAAAATAAAATGATAAAATTTTAACCTTTATAATATTGTAAGAACATATGCTATATAATGTTATAGTTATCTACATTTTAAAAACATATGCTATAGCATATTGTAAGAACATAAAAGACTGTATATTGCATTCAGTGAGTTCCAAACTTAAAAGCAATACAAGACTATGGATATTTGATCGATATACTAACACTTATAAGTGTCCTATGGCGAATCGTCCAGTTCATAATATACGGTACTTGGATGAAATTAGTTCATTTGAAGAAAATAAATAAACCACACTAGGAGATCAAGTATTTACTTTGATTTATTAAAATAAATATTGTATTGTGTTAAATGTAAAACTACATCAAAACTACAAGACAGATCAAGAAATCGCTAAAACGTCGATTTGATCAATTTATGCAAAGTGGAACATATTCGATGTCCTTGAATGTTTAGGATGATCAAGTGTGCTTTTTTAGTGAGTTCGTTTTGATGTTGTAGTAAGAGTATTCTTTTGAATGGTTCCACCATTTAGAAAGAAAAATGAGTGTACAAGTGTACATGTGATTTAAGGTACGATTGGGATGAAGAGAGTGTATAGTCACTTCTGCTTCATAAAGAAACATTGGAAATGAGAATCATAATAATAATAATAATTTATATTTAACATTAGAAAGAGAAATAAGATTTATTTTCGAAATGTACTTTCGTATGGAAAATTGCTTTCTATGAGATTTATTTCCTTGAGTTCAAGATATTTGATCAAAGAACTCTCCATTGTGAACTAGTTGCAGTATATGAAATAAATCAAAATTAAGTGAATAATCGACCTTTGAATAAGGAAACGCTATTATAGTAATGGCGAAAATAGTGGGAGCATGCTATATAGCACTTAACGATTGGATCAAGCTATTAAAATTGTTTTCATAAAACATACCAAACATTATTTATGAAATAATAATTATTTTTCGATGTAAATAGAAAATTAGACATAGTTATATTTGAATATGAATATTCATTGTGAAATAAAACTATAATGTAATTTTTGTTTTCATAATAAAAGTTATGTATTGGAAATACTGTAGCATCTAAAATTATTTACAATTACTTTAGAGACATAGGCTTAATCATTATTTGAGAAATAATTTTTATTATATGATTATGAGTCATATGATGGTTAATTATATTATAAACATTTAATGGTTGTGCACTTATTTAGTGGGAGCGTCATAAAAGTTGATGAACTCTTCAGATTGGTAAATATAGATGCATGCAATAGTATGGCTATTAATACCAAAACGGTTCCATATACTTTATCATATTCACGTTTGAGTAATCACAGACATGGACAAGTGTATTTGGTACACATGTGTAAGTCTATGATAAGCTCATAAAATATGAAACGGAAGTGAATAATATAACATGCAACATAAATGATTTGATCGAATGAGTTAGTTTATTGGAAAGTGTTCTCTATGTACCTAATATGAATAAAGATTCGGTCTGAAAAGTCACTCCTCCTTATAAATGATAGTGATGTATTGATAAGGTGTAACTGAACATTCTTGGACAAAGCATGATTAATGATGAGTGAATTTGAGTTAAATTCTTTCTATAAGGTGTGTGCTTAAGAGTAGTACACAGGGTTTAAATTAATATCATCCATAGAGTAGTTTAAAAAACCATATGATATATAGGTTTATAAGAAACTCATACAAATCCTAGGTCAAGGAGTTAGCAGGTTATGGGAATCGAAAGACTACACGTAATAATTGTACGTAAGGTATCTTGTATGAATGTTCCCAAGAGAATTTTGGAAACAACGGTCATGACTAATCTATGTTGTGAACAAACATGTCGTGAACTAACGCAAAATCAGTTTTATATAAGGTAACTCATGAAATGCTTATGAATGCTAATTCCCTTGCAATGAGAAATAACTGATGTTTTAAGAAATATAAACTATACAGTAAAGGAATTTCTTTAAGAAATATTGGTATAAAATGAATTTGGATATGATCCAATGATAAACTGATTACAAAGGATGAAATGAAATTGACCAACCTAAATGAATACAAATACAGTAGAATGTCTAACAAGTATTCTTGTACATTAAAGAGAAAATGTGAGTTTCTTGTCAATGCCAAGAATAAACAATCCTCGATTGTTTAATTAAAGCATAAAGAGTATTGATTCTATAATATGGTATGATGCGCAAATCTAAAATAGATTCAAAGTACACTATCAATATATGATTTTGATTATATCCAAGGGGATATGATCCATTGGTCATAAATGTACAGGTAAGAGAAATACAAATGCAGTTGGAATATAGCGTGCTCCATTGATGGAAATAAAACTATGAATTTCAATTGTTGAAATTAACATAACAGATTCAGCATTCGATGTGCTTATGTTGATTTGGATTTTACTAACAAAATTATCGCATTTTATGTCTTTACGTTTTGGTATGTGCATGTTGAAACAAAAAATTATAAACAATGATTCAGAGTAAACTGTTTTCACATAATAACCAAATGTCTCAAAGTAAGTGGGAACGATATTAAGTTCGTGAGTTTTTGGATATGGTCCAAGAACATATACGAAAGTGTCGTTCGATAAGCATAAAAGTTGACAGAAATATCAAATAGTTTGATTGCCAATACAATGCAAAGGATGCGTGTGTTCATAAGAAAGAACGTAAAAATGCACATAGATATTTCTAAACCATAAGTAAACAACACATTGCTGATTGTTAACAATGTCTTGCATTAAAATCAGTTTTTGGTGTTGACGTTGAATTTGTAATTTACGTCCTTTATAGCAAGCATAAAAGATATTGGGAATATCTCAAATGATATGTCAGGACAACATATAAAAATGTTTTATATGGAACATGTTATTTGGATTCTTCATGCATTAGCAAAAGAAATTATCATACATGTTATATTCTCTATGATATTACAATTTGTTTTTGTATTTGATGCATAAAGAGACTATCAAAACCAAATTGATATAACAAAATGTTGATTGAGGTGTTCACGTGCAATTATGAAGTACAAGAGAATTGTTTATAAAAACAATGAACTTCTAATGGAGTGTTTGGACTCAAATTTCATAAGTGATATTTAGTATAATTTGGAAATAATGGATCTAATTTAAGAATCTTTAAGTTGAAAATGTTCTAAATGAAAGACCATGGTTGATTCAATGAAAAAGACTAAGTACATTGCCTTTAATAGAACCATGATAAAAGCAATGTTTATACAATAAATGCGTAAATTTTGTAACCGAGGTGAGGGTGATTCCAAATGTTGAGAATCTCATAACATTGTTATCTGATAACAATGTCACGATGTAGTTTGTAACAAACTTAGAGTTCATGCGAAGTCTAGAGACCCCATATAAGGACATGACTTTTGATTGCGTTTAAAAAGATATAATATCTTTCCACAGCGTTTTAAAGAACGCTATGTAACATAATACTATAATAAATCAAGCACTATAAAAAGCTAGTTCTTAGTAGCATTTAATCAACTCTATAAATACTATTTATAGAATTTATTGGCATGCTACAACAAAACTATCATGAACAGATTCTAGAACATTTCAATAAGTTACAATATTTGAAAAAGGCTATTGTTACCAGGCTACATGGCCCGACTACAAGGCGATAGTTGCAGGGGATATGATTGGGCTCAAACGAGAATCGATTCAAGAGAGGATTGGAAACATGAAGGATTGATGTAACTTATCTGAGTCGGCACCCATGGATTGTTCGTTGTAAAAACCATTGATGTACATTTGTAAA
The DNA here is from genome assembly GCA_030765085.1 of Allium cepa. Classification (NCBI taxonomy): domain Eukaryota; kingdom Viridiplantae; phylum Streptophyta; class Magnoliopsida; order Asparagales; family Amaryllidaceae; genus Allium; species Allium cepa. Next base: position 689,334,281 of record CM060942.1, on the reverse strand, counting down.
AACCAATGTACATAATCTATAGAAATGCAATGTCAGACTAACATCCATACAAGTTGTCTAGGAACAGGACAAACCGAAGGTACTTTCCTACCACATCCTGTCGGAAAATCCCTAGGATTAGTAGCAAATAGTCCTTGCATTCGATATTTCATAATGAAGAGACCACTGCTACCATATGTATATTGGGATTTTGACCCCAAACGATCAACAAGCAGCCCCCAACTACGAAAATCCTGAATATCAATATCATCACAAGCGACTTGCACAGTCGTCGCATATACGTTGGTCCGAAGTGGTTTTCAGGTAAATCTGATCCCGGTCTCTTCGCACCAACAACGCAAAAGCGTTTCTCAACCTCACATAGAAACTAAGTCTCATAGATTTATCACGTCTCCAACTTTCCACTTGCTATCCTTCGAGCCAAGAAGGAAGCTCGATAGATTGGGGTAATACTCCGTACTATACGAATCAACATCCTCATCACAAATGATAATCAAGCCTACATAGAAGGCTACATACTAAGTGTACAACTAAGTAGTTCCAACATCAAGTCGAGGAAGTAAAATGGCCAAATTTGATGGTCGGTTATTTAACTATCAAAACAAACAAAAAAATATTTAGCACTATATACAATCACTATGCCCTTTTAATTAATCTTTTATTAATTAAATCACTTGCCAAATATTCACTTCGAAATATCTTTAAAAAAATACAATCTCAAAACCATTTCAACTTCTATATTGGAAAACATTTCCATATACTTATTTAAACAATATAAGCATATTCACAAATCTCTTTATTTTCAACACTTAGAAAATATTACATATACTCAAATCTTGATTAAGTATATATTTTATTCTTTAAGGAAAACATTCTCTTAAACATCTTTTATTTGAGTCAAAACAAATGTTGTGTAAAACATCATTACAAAAATCCAAAATCATCAGTATAGGGATTCGAAAATTAGACAGATATATAAATCCCATATACTATACAGAAACATTTCCTTTCGACAATCATTTACTATTGTTATAGTGTTATAGTCCATCATTTCATTACTTCTTGAAAACGTCTATTTCAACAATGAATGTTGGAATCTATGTGTTTGTACCAAAAATGGGCACAACTCTCTTCGGAAGTATTTGAAGAGATAAAAGTAAAGAATAAAAATGTAAAACGAGGAGTATCTAACAAACACTCCAAAAACGGATATAAAAATGCATAGAAACACAACAATTTAGAGTGGTTCGGCGTATTGCCTACGTCCACTATAAAGTTTGATGACTTTATTAATGTTCACTTAATTATTACAGCTGATTACAATGGATTACAGCAAATTACAGTTCTGAAATTCGAGTACAACAGCAGCTATGGAGTGCCAAGTTGGATTCGACAGAGTCTCGACGTCGGAGAGCAAAAAGATCCTTCGTTGGTAGGCCCTGGGGCTCTATTTATAGACGTAGGAGTCTGAAATCTCTCTTAGATCTCAAGAGACTTCTTCTGGCACGTGGGTGGTCCCACGCGATCGATCCCGTGAAGTTTCCACTCGATCCGTGATCGATACAAATGAATTTTGTTTCGATCGAGATTGGATCCAATCGAGTCGAAACTTGGCATGGACCTTCCTTAGATCGTACGTCATCTGCTTTGAAAATTTCATATCATTTGGGCTTGTGGATTGTGAGATATGATCAATGCAATCTTGTGTTTCGGTAGGCCGTTTGGTTCGAATTCATGACTTCGAATCGATGACTTTGAATCGATACTGGGCACGTGCTTAGGGGACAACGTGTCACACGAATTCTGGATCTATCCACTTTCGATGACGAGTTGACCAAGTCGTTCCAAAGCTTTCATCTCATTCGTAGCAAAGACCATTGCCTCCTTCGAATTGATGGAAATTGTACAATTCTTATCGATAGGAATGACCTCGTTCGTATCGATCCATATGCACGGCATGTATCCGTCGTATGGTTTTGTTAGCATCGATAGATTGAACTACACTTCGTAGCAATGGGAAGCACTAATTTCGTATCGATCCATGGTTAATCGATACGAAACATGTCTGAAGCTCGATCTATACAAAATGTGTATTCGTGTGTAATGGATATGAAGTGGGAGGGCCCGGATGGGTACGAAGTAGGCTCCATATGGCTGCTGATCGATACGGAGCGTGCTCGTGCGCCGATGGATTCGAACAAAGTCCTTCACATGATGGATACGGAATGGAGCTTGCTCACTGATGTGTTCGAAATGGGATCGATTCGAACCACGGCTTAATAATGGATATGAAGTGAGGTTATTTCCTTCGATTTGCATTGATCATAACTTGAGCATACGAACTCGGATTGACTTGAAACGTGGGATGTTGGCCTTCATGGCTTTGTTTGTCATGTTTTGTCATTTATGGCCTGATCCAGACTCGGACAAAATTTATCAACAACCATAGCTAACTGGTGCATACTCGACATTCGGGGTGAGCGATCCTTGTTTTCAATCAATTCCTTGATATCTCGGCCTTGCCAAAAGGCGAGATAACATTTGCTCTCCCCCAAAGTACGTCTTGTGACAACATGACGTGCTTTGAACAGTCGCATCTTACATCCTGAATAGTCCTGCCTGACTCACTAAACTGTTTTTGCCTTCTTGTTGGAAGTTGTGATCCTTAACTGATCTTCCAGTAATATGAATTGTTGACTGCCAACTGTTGTACTACATACATTGTATGATAGAGATCGGCTATTTTTTGTTTTTTATTGTCATCAAGCGAGTATCCAATTCCTGTGAACTTTGAAAATTGAGAATTGAAATAATTCTGACTACATACTCACATGTTAACCTGACCCTTGTTAGCATTCGCGCGTTTACAAGTCGTTAGCAGCTTTCTTTCCTCGAATTTTGTATCGATCCTCTCCTGAACCGATGTGAGATTCGAGTTGTAACAACGTTTGACGGTTGTTTTGGAACGTTCCTTCGTATCGATCCTCTCTTAGATCGATGTAAAAGGTCGAAAGATAGTTTACATATCCATGTAATTCATAGTGATGGATACGAAATAGACATTCGCATCGATAGATACGAGTTTAGGTGGACCCTGTTGCAATGGTTTTAGGTTATGATTTCGTATCGATTGACCCATGATGGATACGAATAGGGTAGTTGTTATTCATGTTGATTGATACGCGCCATCATAGGCTGCATCATGATGGATGTGAACAGTACAGTTTGTATCGACGCACCCGAGTGGAGTCAAAAACAGCGGACACGGTGGATACGAGCAAAGCATTTCATATCGATGGAGTCACATGTCTTCCATTCACTTTGGCTATTCTCTTTGTATCGAAGAAACTTAAGTTGAGGGATACGAATAACCAATTTGTATCAGTCCGATGGTAGACCTGTTGCAACCGGTTGCTGTTACTGGGAGGCGAATGGTCGTTTCTTTAGTATAAATAGGCTCGATACTTAGCCATTTTTCACTTTCCTGTTTCCATCCACACTTTCCTTCGTATCGCTCTGGAAAAGGAGAACTCATAACCGTCTTTGTTTACCAATCGAATCGAGCCTTCAGATCTCCAAACCAAACACTAATTCTAGGTAATTTAATCAACGAATCTGTACTAAAATCGATGAGACATGAAATCTCTTGCCACTTTAGCCACTCCCATGGCTGATTCCTACGAGGTGATGGCTGTAGATGATCAAAACAAGGTTGAGGGTTGGTGAGGTGATCCCCGTGGAGTTTTGGAGAAGACGAGGCATGGGATACGAAGGGATCATGGAAGAATTGCTTGGCCTTGATTTCGTATCGATGGGAGAGGGAAAAGAACAACACTCTCGTATCAATCTGAGGCGAACAAATCGTTCGAAGTGTGACGTATTATAATTTCGTATTGATAAGAAAAGCTTGCTTCGTATCGATGGCTCATGGAACTTCGCATCGATAGACCAATACAAAAATTTGGCAAAATGGTCGATTTGAAGGCGTCGTTGGTAGTCGATACGAATTAAAGGATTTTTCATCGATATGAAACGTACCCTGTCGATCAATAGAAACATAGCCCTATGACCGATATGAATTAATGCTTCCCGAACCGATATGAATTGAAATTTGTTGATCGATCCAAATTCAAATTTTCATCAATACGAAACTCTTCACATATTTGGACACTTGACTCCGAAGAGCTTCTGCCTTGCATAATTGGACTTAACCATTGAATTGCAAACTTGACTGCCTATCGAAGCTCGTCGATGGAATTGTAACTTAACAAAATTTCAACAAACGGTAACTCGGGTCAGTCTCTAAAGTCTGGATGGCATGGTTGTGACGGTCAGCAATGACGGTCACTCCACTTGAATTTCGAAGTCACATCATTTGCATGTTTATTCATACTTTGTTGAATTTTTCAAGTGATATTTAGCACTGCAGTGCACAACACATTCACACACTTCACACTGGGGATGCATGGACTTATTATCGTCTAATGATGATTTCACATAAGTTGGTTAGTTATGGAACCTTCAAGCTAACAACAACGGGAAGTTCAGAGTTCATTTCCCCCAATAATCGAGATACCGGCCATCGCGGCCGAAGTCATAGATCCAGTTCCGGATGAGTTACCTGGCGCCTCTTTTATTGGTAATCCATCGGACTCTGTTCCGTCCAATGTTTCTGAAGACGTGTTGGGACGAATATGTTTAAGGCACGGTCTGTCATTGGACGATGTGCTATTGTCGGGTCCAAATGATAGAATGCACTATCCACCAAAAGGGTTCACCGCATTTAATCGTCATGCTTGCGCAGTTGGAACACTTCCCCCATTCAACCAATACATTAGGGAAGTTATCTTTTCTAGGGATCGCCCCATCTCAACTACACCCTAACGGGTACGCTCTGTTGAAAACTTATTCATCGTATTTATGGAGCATCTCTTTCGACCCCCGGCACCGATCGAGATTAGATATTTATTCAACATCAAGAGCCGGGGAGATAGCCATTCTTTCACATTCTTGGAAGCGGTCATAAACTGTCAAGTAGTTACGGGGTCATGGACCAGGTTAAGTTACTTCAAAACGGAATGGTTTTATGACCAATGCTCCCTAGAATTTTCCAGCCGATGGTTATTCAGACGTAAGTACCGTAGTCTTCTCAAGTAGCTAATAGGATAATCATGACTGATGCCGAACTTATATCCCTTTTCTTTTACAATTGTGATTCTGCGACTCGAGGGCGCTCATTTTAGAGAGATAGTTCGGGTTCTTAAAGAAGTTCCAAGTGAAGAAAGGGATATTGACTTGGTTCTGACAGATAGAAACTTGAGAATTGTGGACTTGATTAAGCGTGGCCAAAGCATAAGGCTTGAAGGAACGTTAAGGGCTATCTCAAAGAAAAGAGCGAAGTGTAAGACGCACGAGGTTGTTATAACCGAGGAGGTTGATCCAGAAAGAACTCACACTGACGACGAACTTGTGGCCAGGCCTTCTGATGCCTTTGAGGGTTCCGAAGGAAAGAGAAAAAGCAAGGAAGCTACCTTCAAATGTTTCAAATCTGGTAGACGAAAATCTATGGTTGTGTTTTTGCCTATTCCCAGGATTAATATTTCGGAGGCTCCTTCCTCGCAGGTGGAAAACCTCTTCGAAGGGCTCATCAATATTCCTATCACGGATTATGTGTCACTCCAGGATGATGCCGGATTGGATGAGCTTCAGCATGCTTTAGACTTAAGCGAGTCTCTTCCCACTAGCGTGGCTGACACTTCCGGTTGGTCGGGAGGTTGCACATACATACACACTCCACGACACTACATAATTCTTGACCATAATTCGCTTACCGTAGGAGATTACTAACTCTATTCCTCTTTTACTTTGCAGATACAATGTTTGGTCGAGGCTTAATGTTAGGAAGTCTTTGAAAAGCTCGCCGATCTTCTACATATTATGAGCCACGTCGGAGAGAGTCAGATAGGGATTACGATCGTGATACTCTAGTCAGGAGCGACACGATAGAGATAGGGAGTATAGGTACCGGTCCCGATCTCATTCTCCCCCTCCTAGAAACCCGTCTAAACCACCTGTTTATGTCTCATGTCCTCTGAAAACTTCGCAGCAAAAGCTATCTTCTCATGTTTCATGGCCTGAAACTTATCACCATAGAACTGAAATAATGGCTCCCATAATCAAAGAGCAGGTCCTTATCGAGCCTTCGAGGGAAGGAGCAATCAAACTTGCTCAACTGAAGAAGGATTTTCCAGACATCTGCTTTGATAGTTATATTTTCTCCCCACACTTGAAGAGAATTCCAATAGAGGCAGAGAACACGATGCACGATTACATCCATGACATTTACTTTCAATACAAGGAGTGGGGGAAGGCCACGAAAAAAGCATCGAAGCTGGCCTTTGAGCGAGCAGCTATCATTGAGAAGTTGGAGAAGAAGCTTTCTCAGAAGGACCGTATCATTCAGCTACTCAATACTGAAGCTGAGTCCTCTCGAAAATCAGAAATGGAGGCGCTTAAAAAGGCCGACGAGGCCAACTCGGCCATGGAGAGGATGAGGCAATCAGATTACTCCCTGGTGGAGGAAATGGGCTATATGAACACTACCGTCACTGCCGAGCGGGATGCGGCCCTCAAAGAGCTTAATGAGCTAAAGTCCAAACTTTCTGAAATCATTAAAGAGAGGGATGCCGCCAACACCTCAGCAAATGAGGCATGTGATCAAGCCGTTATGCTTCAAAGCAAACGGGATGCAACTGTGGAAAAAGTCCGTGAGGCGGAGGCTGAGGTTGACGAGAAGGTTCGGATGGCGGAATCTGGGCTAGAGGTTGATATAGAAAACATTCTCAACACCTATAATGCTAACGTGCTGAAACATAGAAATTTGGCCTAGCTCGAAAACTATTTGACACATCTCTATAACGCCTGGAGCCAGTTGGTCGAGGAGGAGAAGGCGGTGCATCTGGGTGAATCATTCGACGAGTTCAAGTTCAAGAATCGTGTGCTGTCCGAAGATGAAAGAAAGATTCTCCACAAGTCAATGATTTCTCATGAATGGGAGAAGATCAACACCCAACATCAAGAGATAGGGAAGGCTCAACGGTCGAGCATCACACTAGAGCCTTGAGATTACTGCTCCACCTCAATCTGAGCCCATACCAGCGGTTGAACCCCAGTCTATCCCTGCTTATAATCTAGAACAACCGCAGCTATCCCCTACTAAAGAGCACACCTCTGAAGCCGCTCAGTCATCCGCAAGCCAAACTGAGGAAGGTACTCTGAACATTTCACATGTGCGTTCGAAATAAGGAGCTTGTCTTGAAGCATTTACTAAAAGTCTCTCTTTTTCTTTGTCCAATGAATGGAGTTACACTGATAGCGCCTCCTACCACCCAAGAATTACACCAAGTGCAGGAGGCCATTATTACTAAAGCGACTACCATGTTAACGACTGCGCCGATCGATGGAATGCAGGGGAGCTCACTTTCTTTCGACGAGCAAATGATGAATGAACTCCTCGGTCGACATAGTGACCCCTTTGCGGACTTCCCATTTGTCATAAGTGGACTCGCACCTGCTTCCAACTTTTCAATGCAGACCACCGCTACCCCCAGCGAAGCTCAATCAATTCGCGAAGAAGAAATCCATATCGAAGTCAACGCTGAAATGGATGTAGCAATATATGGTGGTACTTTAGAGGTGGAATGGCGGTGTCAGGCCCCGCTCCGCTAAGAATGATGTCACCTGGTGGTACAATCGTTGATACCAGTGTGCCTGTTCCGCCCCCTATGGTAGATCCAAACCCTCCGACTCCTCCCATAGAAAGTATTCCGGTACATTCAAGTTCAGAGGAGAACGTTGAGATCATGCTCCCGCCTGGAGACCGTCTACTAAAAGGCAAGAGCTCGAAGCGAAAAATCATTAGCGGCTCCAGCGGATCCACACCGAAGAGGAAGCCGAAAAAGAAAATGGAGTAGATAGGCCTCTTTGGCACATTTTTTGGTAGATAGAAATTTGTTTTCTTCTTTCCTTTCATAGGCCGTGTATAGATGCGGGTTCGGTCCCTGCTAGTAGGAATTTTGGAAAACTTATACATAAACTTCATTTACAGTTAGTTTAAATGAAATTTTGTTTTTCGCTTTGACTCTATTACTGTCTTTTATGCTTAAGTGTTCCAGTGTATAAATTTTAGTCTAATGCACTTGTAGAGTTTCAACCTTTGAGTCCAATTTATTTTTATTTGCTAAGTTCAGAAGTCACAGACACGAGACATAACTGGAGATTATGTTGAACTTTGATATTGCAATGCTTCAGTTGATGGTTGACACTTAAGCCCTACCCCTAGCTTCGGGGATGAGTTGTAAAAGTTGGCTAGCGACTGCACTTTGTCTTCATTTCGCCAAGCTTAACATCGTCGAATCGATGTTATCATTGGCGTGAGTTGAGTGGTCGAATCCTGCTTGCTCACTAAATAATAATCACATTCGCTTTTCGGGGATTTGTATTTTAACTTTGGCGGTCGATCACGCCTATTTAAGTTTCAAGGATGTGTCCACGCTTTGGGGACTTAGGTTATTTACAAGAGGTCGTTTGCACTCGAGTTGTGTTTATACTCTAACCGCACTCTGAGGGCTCAGAGTTATTAGCAATCAATCACCTGGTTCGCACTATGGGAATCCATAGATAATCGATGTTTGTACTCTAGTTCGTGCTCCGGGAACTTGGATTCGGTGTTTATACTCTAGTTCACACTCCAGGAACCTAGAGCTGATGTTTATACTCCAATTCGTACTCTGTAAATTCGAAGTTAGTGTTTATACTTCAATTAACAATCTGGAAATTGGAGTTGGCTGACAGATGGCCAGTCGCATCTGTTTAGGCTTATAGAATTTCGTTCGCACTTAGGGAATAACGGATTTATCAAGATCATGGATTGTCGATTCACATCCATCCCGAGTTAACAAATTAGGTCGTTAGTTAGACGGATTAATCCTCCTCGAAATTGGTCAGGATATGGTCAAAGTCGTTTGGTGGACGGGTACACCCTCTTCAGAACTGCATTTTTGAGTTTATACTCCAATTCGCACTCTGAGAGTTTGGAGTTAGTTAAAGGATTGTCATGTATCAATCCTTTTTTGACTTTAGTGTAGTGACTTGCCCCTGAGCTTGGGTTTCACTTAGCGAGTGGTCGTTCGTATCACAGTCACTCCCTATTTGAATAAATTCCACCGTATGATGGAATTTAGCTCTCCGTGCATCGTGATGTTGTACGTCACATTCAATAAATCACAGCTCTGGCTCGAAGAGATGGCCTTTTTTTGTTGAAATGAAAAAATACGACATAGTCAGTTGCCTTATTACAAATTCACATTTTGAAATGCAGAAACAAATTGCAAATGAAAAAAAGACTAAATAAATAAAGCCTGTCATGTGTAGTAGCGATGGACACTCTCGCTGTTCCAGGCTCTCGGCAAAGTAAGACCATCAACAGTCGATAACTTGAACGTGCCATCTCCTAGTTTTCGTGCAATCACATATGGTCCTTCCCAAGTTGGTTTTATGTGCGAAGGAACTTGATAAATTCTCTTGAGGACGAGATCACCGAATTTGAAGGTTCACGGTCGGACCTTGGCATTGTATAATCGGGCGACTTGGCTACGATATGCGGCTGCACTCAAATCAGCCTCTTCGTGCTTCTCATCTAATAAATCCAAGGATTAAACAAGTAATATGGCATTTGTCTTTGAACCATAGTAAGTCACATAATGAGAAGGTACTTCCATCTTGACTGGGATAATGGCTTCTGAATCATAGGATAGAGAGAATGGAGTGTGTCCGGTCTTTTCCAGTCGCTTGCCCCCGGCCTTTTCCAGTCGCTTCATCAAAATAGACTTGATAACCTTATTAACAGCTTCAACTTGGCCATTTGCTTGAGGGCGCGCAACTGCAGAGAATTTCTTATGGATGTGGAATCATTAGCAGAAATCCATGAATTCAACACTGTCGAACTGGGCTCCTTTATCAGTGATGATGGTATGTAGGAGACCAAATCGGCAGATAATGTGGCGAACAACAAAATTGATTACCTTCTTCGTCATGATTGTTGCATGAGGTTCAGCTTCGGCCCATTTGGTAAAGTAATCAATTGCGATGATGGCATTCTTTGCACCACCTTTGGCCAGAGGAAGAGAGCCAATGATGTCAATGCCCCATACTGAAAATGGCCACGGACTGACCATTTGGGTTATCTCAGTGGGGGGAGTTCTAGGAACTCGAGCGTGCTCTTGACGTCTATCACATTTCTTGGCGTAGTCTGCTGCATCACGGTTTACAGTTGGCTAATAATATCCGTATCGGAGTGCTTTCTTAGCAAGAGCTTGCCCCTCGGTGTGATCGCCACATTCTCCTTCGTGTACATCATGTAACACTCGTTTAATTTCATCGTGTGCTATACATCGAAGGAGAGGAACAGAATATCCTCTTCCATACATGACTCCATTCTGAATGGTGAACTACGAATCTTTTCGAAGAAACTGTCTCTTCTAACTTCTGCGCTCAGGCACCGTTCCATGCTCGATGTAATTTCGGTACGGAGTCATCCATGACTCCTTACTGGGAGTGATTTCAAATATATAGTCTGTATCCATCTGATCAATGCTCAGGGAGGATAACGTTTCAACAGGAACGAGTCGCATTTGCTAGGTTTCGCCTGTGCTTGCTAACTTTGCCAATGAATCAACCCTTTGATTACGCTCACGGGGTATGTAGAAGATGGCACAATAATCAAACTGATTAAGTATTTCTTGGACTCGAGCCAGATAGCAGCCAGTCTTCGATCTTTGGCTTGATATTCCCCCAGTACTTGGCATACGACTAAATGCAAATCATAATAAATTTCCACAGCAATAATTCTCAAGTCGTTGGCGAGTTTCAATCCAGCACCAAAGCTTCATATTCAGCTTCATTATTGGTAGCACGAAAATCAAATTTCAGGGCATAGCATATGGATCGGCCTTCGGGGGTTTCAAGTACTACTCCAGGACCCGAGCAGCAATCATTTGATGCACCATCAGTATGAAGCTACCAAATATATTCGGGCGTTTTACTGGTCTCGCGCAAGTCTTCTGGAACGGTAAATTCGGCTATGAAATCCGCTAGGACTTGTCCTTGAATAACTCGCCTCGGAGTGTAAGTAATGTTGAACTGGCTTAGTTCAATGTTCCACTTGAGTAACCTAACACACGTTTCAGACCGCATAAGGACCTGTTGTAACGACTGATCGGTATAAACAGTGATGGGATGAGCCCGGAAATATGGACGGAGCTTCCTTGAGGCAATAACAAGGCAATAAGCCAATTTTTCTAGCTTTGGATAATTTCTCTCAGCTATGGTTAACCGTTTACTAACATAGTAAACCGGTTTCTGCACTCTGTCTTCCTCCCGAACTAAAGCAGCACTGATTGTGTTTCTGATACCGCCAAGTAAAGTTATAATTTCTCGTGATCGATGGGCTTTGAAAAAATCGGTGGTATAGAGAGATGTTGAATTAGTGCTCTGATGCGTCTTCACATTCCGTGGTCCATTCAAAGTTTCATTTTCCTTTACGGATCAGATCAAAGAAGGGAATGCACTTGTCGGTAGACTATGAATTGAACCTTCTCAATGCTACTACCTTCCCGTTGAGGCTCTAGACTTGCTTTATGGTTCTCGGAGTTTGGAGATTTCTGATTTCCTAGATCTTTTTAGGATTTGCCTCGATTCCTCGAGCGTTGACGATGAACCCAAGGAATTTTTCGGATGCGACTTCAAAATGATATTTCAGTGGATTGATCTTTATCTTGTATTCTCGAAGGATATGGTACATTGATTCCAAGTCTCTTAAATGATCAGTAGAGAATCATGACTTTACCAGCATGTCGTCTACATATACTTCCATGGTCTTCCTGATCTGGTTGGCGAACATCCGGTTGACTAGGCGTTGGTACATTGCTCCGGCGTTCTTGAGTCCGAAAGGAATGACTTTATAGAAGTAGAGTCCCAGATCAATCACGAAGCTGGTATGTTCTTAGTTGGGTAAGTGCATGGGTATCTGGTTGTAACCAAAATATGCATCCATAAAAGATAGTAACTGGTGCCCAGCCATTGAATCTATGAGCTGATCAATTCGGGGAAGTGGAAAACTGTCATTCGAGCAAGCTTTGTTTAAGTCAAAGTAATCAACACATGTTCTCCATTTCCCATTCAGCTTTCGGACAAGTATGGGATTGGACACCCACTCTGGGTTTAAGGCATCTTGAATAAACCCATTTGATTTCAACTTATCGACCTCTTCTTTAAGGGTGGCAGATCTCTCTGGATCCATACCACGCCTTTTCTGTTTGACCGGGATACATCGTCGGTCAATATTCAAGGTGTGGCTCGTGATGTCGGGCAAGATTCCACACATGTCAGTATGCGTCCAGACGAATACATCAAGATTCACCCGGAGAAATTCAACCAATTCCTATTGCGTCTGTTGGTTTAACTGAGATCAAATTTTATCATCTTTGTAACCTCACCATCATCGATCAGAAAATCGATAATCGGTTCGGCCGGGGAAGCTTGACTATCTTTAGTTTTATCTTTACTTTTAGTGTCTCTTGGGTCAAGGTCCCTCTGGAATTGGTTGGGGTGCCCGGGCATGGGCCCAAGCACCAATTATCAGCAAAACGGACGCTGATAAATTCCTCTATGCCATTTCTTTTCTCTTTTCGCTGCGCCCCACGCAGCTCAGCAAAATAACAGGCTCGTCCGGCGGCCTGATCTCCTTAAACGACTCCGACCCCACGATCAGTGGGGAATTTCAGAGTCAAGGACCACGGGGCAATAGTTGCCCTGAATTCAGCAAGGGCCGATCGGCCCAAGAAAGCATTATAAGGGGAGTCTATGTCCAAAACAAAAAACTGCAGTATTCGGACTCTCCGGCGTTCTTCAACTCCCAACTCCACTGGCAGTTCCACCACTCCAATGGGTATAGTAGCACTCCTATTGAAGCCGTGGATTCAAGATTGGCAAGGTTTAAAATCTTTGGCTTCCATTTTCATCAAGTCATAAGCTCGATCAAACAAAATAGTCACGGAGCTTCCACTATCAAGCAAGATCCTCTTCATCCAAGAAGGATCTACTTGAGCAGATATGACAAGTGGATCGATAGTGAAGCTTCGACCTTATCAACGTCTCAGTTTTGGAACACGATGTCATCGTCTTCTGTTGCTTGGTCGGAGCCCCATCATCACAACTACTGCAACACTCGAAGTCCGCATGCCTGATGGAGCTGGCATATGACTCCATTTCCCTCCAACTTTGGTCTGATGGATGAGGACCACCACTTATTGTATTTATTACTAACCTCCCACTGGTATGAGCGGATTCCTCCTGCTTTTCCTTACTTGGTACACGATTCTAAGTTGATGGACCCGCACCTCTTGATTGCGGCCCCTGCTTAAACTGATCTAACTTCAGTTCTCTAATCAACTTCTCGATGAGATCCTACAAATGATGACCCTCATTTGTATTGTAGCCGTAACTCCTATGAAACCTACAAAATTTTCACGTTTTGATCTGCCTCTTCGATGATGGCTTTGGAGCAGGCTTCTTGTACTGCATAGTATTGTAGGTTTGCAGATGTATATTCTCTAGCGATGTATTCAATGGAGTGTAATTATCGAACATTGGATCCCTACGTCGTAGACCACGGTTTTGATCTCACTTTTTGTTTTGATTGCAATTACTCTTCTGCTGAGTCTTCTTGTTCTGGATATTTAACTAAACTTTTTTGGAAATCTTCCCGGACTGCTTAACCGCAACATTACTTTGTATCCCTTCCACACCGGGCCCCGCGTCATCCTGCTTCCTAAACTGTTTCGCTTCTTCCCTTCTCAATAATTGGGCTGACTTAGAGTAGAAACGGTCCAATGACGTAGGAGGCTTCCCAGCAACTAGTTTTTGAACTCGAAATCAGGATAAACCCCCTTAGTCAATGCCATCAAGATAGAGTTGTCATTTGGATTGCTTATCTCTGCACACGAAGCATAAAATCTCTCAAAGTAGCGTCTGAATGTCTCTCCAGGAGCTTGGGTGACACTAGATAGATTGTTAACGTTCTTTGGCCTCGCAACATGCATTCGAAAGTGCTCTACAAACTTAGTGGCCAGTTGGTCGAAGGAAGAAATGGACCGGGGTGGCAATCGTGTGAACCACATAGTAGCAATGCCCCCCAAAGAAATAGAAAAACTATGGCATTTCACTGTATCATCGGCTTTCGCAGCATTCATCAGCCATTCGTATTTCAGGATATGTTAATTCGGATCAGAACTTCCTTCAAAGACTGGTAGAGCGGCATTCCGAATCGCCGAGGAGGTTCAGCATAAAGTATCTCATCTTAAAGGGAGTATGACTCCTGAAGATTCCCCAGTCGTCATTTGTGAGGCCTTGGCTTTCTCGAATCATCTGCTAAATCATAGTGGGAATGTTTGGCATTTGTACATTCTGCGTGCGTTGATCCAAGGTGTGGTCAGGTTCCATAATGTGAGGCTGGACCGGGCGCTGTCGACAGTCCATGTCTCGCCTCCTTAGCTCCAAGGCTTCAGAGACGTATGGTTCTGGAGTACGTCCATGTTAATGATGGTTCAAATCTGGCTGATTCCGGACATCAACCCCTTGTTCAACAGTGGCGGTGCTAGCGCGGTTTTCTATGGCGTAGTGAGGAATAGCACCTCCTTGGGAGGAGGGTCTGGTCTGGAAGTTGGTCGATGGGCCAACTCTCAGTTATCCAATGGCCATTGTAGGTTGATGTCCGGTGGCTTGTGTGTAACTCCCGTCTAGCCAGGGACGTGTAGATCGATGATGATAGTCAGACGAGGCGTGAATGAGTGAGAGGCGTGATCTCTTCTGGATCTTCTACGCCTTTGGCGATTCAACTGGTTGTCAGCTCTACGTTGGCGCACAGCTGTTCAGTCAGCTGTTGCGGACTCCGGGTCAACTCTTGAAGTACCATCTGGAACTCTTGTCTGGTAACCGGGCCTGATGGATCTGAAGGTCCGACAGCATTCTGGTTGGATGGAGGCAATTGCGCGGGATTCTGTCTATCCCATCCTTCTTGGTCTTCAGAAGTAGAGGCGGCCCTTGTGCTAACCATGGCGATTTGTGCAATCAGGTGTCGATAGCAGATCCAAAGTGCAGGAGAAAAACTTTGTTTTATTAGTGAAAGCACCAAAGTGTTTGTACCAAAAATTGCACAACACTCTTCGAAAGTATTTGAAGAGATAAAAGTGAAGAATAAAAATGCAAAACGAGGATTATCTAACAAGCACTCCAAAAATAGATATGAAAATGCATAGAAACACAACAGTTTAAAGTGGTTCGACATATTGCCTACGTCCACTATGAAGTTTGATGACTTTATTAATGTTCACTTGATGATTAATCCGATTACAATGGATTAAGCGAATTACAGTTCTAAAATTCAAGTATACAGCAACTATGGAGTGCAAAGTTGGATTCGGAAGAGTCTGGACGTCTGAGAGAAAAAAGTCCTTTTGTAGGCCCTGGGCTCTATTTATAGGAGTAGGAGTCTGATATCTCGCTCAAATCTCGGGAGACTTCTTCTGGCACATGGGTGGGCCCACGCGATCGAACCCGTGAGGTTTCGGCTCGATCCGTGATCGATACGTACGAATTTCTTATCGATGGAGATTTGATCCAAGCGAGTCGAAACTTGGCATGGACCTTCCTTAGGTCGTACATAATCTCCTGTGAAAATTTCATAGCATTTGGGCTTGTGGATTGTGAGATATGATTGATGCAATCTTTTGTTTTCGGTAGGCTGTTTGGTTAGAATCGATGACTTCGAATTGATTACTTCAAATTGATACTGGGCACGTACTCAGGAGATGATGTGGTGCGCAATTTCTGGATCGATCCACTTTCGATGCCAAGTTGATAGAGTCATTCTAAAGCTTTCGCCTCGCTCGTATTAAATACCATTGCCTCGTTCGAATCGATGGAAGTTGTAAATTAGTACCGATAGGATTGGCCTTATTCGTATCGATCCATATGCACGGCACGTATGGGTCGTATCATTTTGTTCGCATAGACAGATTGAACTGCACCTCGTATCGATGGGAAGCGCTGATTTCGTATCGATCCATGGTTGATCAATACGAAACACGTCTGAAGCTCGATCGATACGAAATGCGTATTCGTGTGGCAATCGATGGATACGAAGTGGGAGGGTCTGGATGGGCACGAAGTAGGCTCCATCTGGCTGTTGATCAATACGAAGCGTGCTCGTCTGCCGATGGATTCGAACAAAGTTCGTCACCTGATGGATACGAAATGGAGCTTGCTCACTGATGGGTTCGAATTAGGATCGATTCGAACCACGGCTTAATGATGGATACAAAGTAAGGTTATTTCCTTTGATTTGAATTGATCATAACTTGAGCATACTAACTCGGATTGACTTGAAGCTTGGGATATTGGCTTTCATGGCTTTGTTTGTCATGTGTTGTCGTTTGTAGCCTGATCCGGACTCAGACAAAATTTACCGACATCCATAGCTAACTGGTGCATACTCGACATTCGGGCGAGCGATCCTTGTTTTCAGTCAGTTCCTTGATATCTCGGCCTGGCCAAAAGGCAGGATAACACTATGGTTTCGATACTTAACATATTTTAAAACATATTCAATTTGTTTAACTCCATTTAAAATATCACCTTCTAAAAATATCCATTTTATTTAATATATTACTCACCGTCCAAAATCGTGAATATAATTCATTTATCAAATCCAACATTTCTACATATTTATTAAAGGATAACCCACTGTCCAAAATCACGGGTATAGCTACTTTTACCAAATTCATTAATTCTACATAATTATTAAAGGATTATCCACTGTCTAAAATCATGGATATAATACCTTCAGTAAGCTTATATATTTAACTTATCAAATTCAATTGATTTCGGATTTATAAAACAATGTTTACAAATTTCATTTATATTATATAAAACTTTCATTTATAAATTCCCTTTATTAACAAATACCATTTACATCTCATTTATATGCCAAATCCAAATTATAAGTTAATTTACTTATAAATCATTTATTTACAAAATCATTCTTCTTATGACTTCTTAAATTATAAATCTTATCCAGTTATAAGATTCATTAATAACTTCATTTTATCATTAACAAAACCCTTTTATAATTCCATCACTTTTGATTTATAAAATACCAATTTTATAAATCTTATGTATAAACCATTTATGATAACTTCAAAAATCTCAATTTAGGTAAACCTATTTTTTAATAATTTACAAATTGTTATTAAAACTTGTATAACTCCAAAAAATCATACTTAAGTATATTTCACAAAAATCATAATTTTTTAGAACATAAAATTTATAACATTTATTTATATAAAACAAATCTATTTACTCAACAATTCAAAATTCAACAAAACGTATATTTTCAAAATCACTTTGAAAATCCTTTATAAATTTGGAAATCATCACTTAAACATTTTTAAATTACCAAAAATAGGCACAATGCTGCAATAGCAGTAAATACATCAATCACGACATCCAAAACATCACATATCATATGATAACAGAATATATCACAATATCTGTAAATAAACCAATACTGGTGAGGAATCCAGTTGGATCCCTCCAACCTGTCACCTACAACATATATATATATATATATATATATATATTAGAATATGTGTACAATGTTCGCTTCGAGGCAGACGCGCGTACAAAGGGTCATCCGCTCATACACGGGAAGGTATAGGGTCTCATCTACTTCAGTAGGCAGGAATATATCCAAATACCAATCAATATAGATATAATATACTACATATCACCCAAGCAATCATCAACCATCATAAATAAATTTATTTCCTACTTATATAAAAATATCAGGGAGTAAGAAAGAGTGAGTTGTGCTCACGTTGCTTCCAATAGCAGTTGAAGTGTTTTATTCCGAATAAAATTAAACAAGCGTTTTATTCTACCCAAAATTTACACTAGCTCTAATCAACTCCAAACAAACTCTAAAATGTAATGCTCTTCGATATGAACCCAATGCAACTTGTTTCGTTAAAAATGGACCTCGTACGAAGAAGTTATGACATTTCAAAGTTTATACGAATTTATATTATATAAATTTCTATTTCTATTTTATTTTAAAACCCACTTTACATTAGAACCGTTGATTGGGCTTGTTCAAATCAAGGATGTAACTTCTATTTCTTCCTCCCAGACAATTTCAAATGTAACCAAACCCATATAGTGCCGACATTTGACCGACCATCGTTCCACCAACGCACTACCAGAAAATGATCGGCCATTATCATTGCGAAGCCCTACGCGAGCTCCATCAGTGGCCGAAGCACGGTTGAATTCGGTTGCACGCATCCCAAGAAAACATGAAAAAAAATATGTGCATTCGTGGCCAAATTCACGTTCATCCATAGCTCTAAAACCCATCATCGCCATATGAATTCGAAGATCTCGCGATATTCTTCGACTTTGTAGTTGATCGTTTGTCGTAATTGTTTATGGATTAAGATATATTGAGGGAGAAAGGATTGAACATTTTCAGCCATTGAAAATGAAAGTGGCGGCCTGCCCTAGCTCTATTAGGGTTTGATGTAAATAAGAAATTATAACATCCTTTTATAGAAAATTTCACGACACAATTCACCTGAAAATTTTCCGAACTCCAAAGGAAGCGTGCCGCCTAGCATTTATAATGTTTTATCCATATTCCAAACACAATGGAATGTATATCGAGAGCCAATTCGATCGTATTTGGAAGATAGGTTTCAAATCGACTATTAAAATTTAAAATCTACTTAAACAAATTTATACGTGTTTTTAGCTTGCCCCGGACAGACCGTAAATCCGATTTACACGAAATTTGAAATCTTTCAATAATATAGCATTATGGATCCGACGAAACTGGTTTCATCGAAATCCAACACTGTTTGCAAAATGGCTATTTTTACTCGTTAGTTAAATACTAATATATTCAATTTCTAAGAATTAACTTTTAATTCAATTTTAAAAGTTCTCTAACATCATTCTAATTCGAATAGGATTTAATTTAACTTTATAAATCATTTTCATTCATATTAAACTCAAATTTCGATTATTTTAGCAATTTCAAATATTAAATTAATAGTTTAATTATCCAATTAAATCTTTATATTTGAAATATAATTTATTCATCTTATAAAATTAACTTCTGAATATTTAAAATTAATTAAATATACGAATAACGAATGACTGAATTTCTGGATCGTTACATTCTCCCCTACTTAAAAGAATTTCGTCCTCGAAATTACCGAGTAAGAAAAAAAATCACAAAATCCATTAACCTTTCAAAACAAATCTTTCAATTCAGATTTCAAATTCATTTTAAACCTTTTAGCTTTTCAAAAATCATATGGTTAAAACTTCCTATAAAAACTTTTCTAAGTTTTCAAATCCATTCATAGTTATCTTTTCAAAACATCTAATATCATTACCTTTTAAATCAAAGTTTAGCCAAAATCTCAAAAAAAAAATCTAACACTTTAATTTTCAAAAAAATTCATGAGCATCTCCTTTGCGTGGTTCGATCATAGTAGGATCACAATATATATATATATATATATATATATATATATATTATATATGTATATATATTATATATGTATGTATGTATATATGTGTGTGTGTGTGTGTATATCACAAATATACATCTCATCTTCGAGGATGAGGCATCCCGTAGGGAAAAAAGTGTAAAAGTACGATATGTAATCCAAGATATGTACCTTATATATTATTAACGAGCATATATGGCTAATATAGCGCGAAAGCGAGCTCCAAATGCGAAGCAAGCGCCATACGCACCTACTAAACACTCAACAAAAAATGAGAAACATGTATATATTAAAGTAATATCAATATACAACACATACCAATACAACAACTATATATGCCAATATAGCAAATGTAATCAAAAGCAACAAATCCAACCAACCAATAACTATCATCCAACTAACATCCGACAAACCAATATACACCCAATCAATCTATAACCATTTCAATATAAATTCATCTCACTTTAATATTCATTGAATTGATTTCCACTTTAAATCACATTTGATTCATTAACATTGGATTTTTCTAACATTCATTTATTCAAATTCAATTAGTTTACATTCACTAATTCATATTCAAGTTAGTTCACTTCCAATTTAAATCAAATTCAATTCTATTCAGATTTACTCATTATCCAATTTGAATTCAATTATTTAGCTTTCAATTTTACTAATTTCAATTAACACTTAATGAATTTTTATACCATCAAATAACATACATCTAACAATCAATGTGTATCTAACATAACCAAATTTATTTAATTTACTTCGTTAAAATTCAATGTGGTTTAACACATTTAATTCCAATTAGTTTAACATTCAATTTGGATTGAATTCTAATATACACGGTATTCAATTTTTTTTACAAAACTTCCAATTTAATTGTTAATTCACAACTTCTTAACTTAAGTTCTATTCAAATTCTTAACATCAGCATTTCCAATCCATGTTTATTCCCTAATTCACTTTTACAATTAAAGTTGAATTTCATAATATAACTCAAGTTCATATTCATCACTTTATTAATTTACTTCGATACCAAAATCATCTTCATTCAACATCACTTATGTTTTGTTTCATTTCAACTTCATTTACATTTACTTTCACTTATATAACTTAAGTTCATTTCTAATTTATTTTAGATTCTATTTTGTTTAACTATACAAAATTGTTTAACCATTTTAACAATTGGTTTTATTTACATTTTCTCACTTAATAAGTTATACAACTTATTTATCTAAATTTCCAAATTCATATTATATAATCACTTACCCTCGCAAGTTAAATTTCCATTTCAATATCTTATCTAATCTAGTTCAAATCCAATTTAAATTATTTAACTTTCCTTTAGTTAGATTTCAAATCATATATTTATTATGCTAACTCAAATTTATTTTAAATTTTCCAAAGCTAATTTTTTTTACCTCATACTGTAAGTTCAAAACTCGTCCTACTAATATTTATCAATTTCAACTTTGGTTTTTAAATTCAAATTCGTTTATCAAAACAAAACTTAAATTTCAATTTACTATTGGTGGCAAATCAATCACACAGAAACTCAAAAATGATACTGATGATGTTGTAGTCATCACCCTTATTATTTTCCAGCAACAGTAGTGAATTCAATGCTTTTTATTCTTTTAAAGAAATCCTTTTTATATTTATAAATCGCATTTATAAATTGTTCCACTTGTATTATTTCAATATTTTACTTTACTTATTAAGATTCATTCCAAATTCACTTATCTAAATTTATAACAATATAATCTCTTTTGACTTTTGAAAAACAATTGTCAAAATCAACAGGATTCAAAATTTCAAATTCTTAGTTTAAATACATTTTTATTTATAACTCATTTTTATTAATATGTTCATATAGTTTCATTTCTTATATAAGATAATTTCACAATTTTATATCATTTTAATTATAATTCCATACTTTACAATTCATTTCCTTTATATAATTTCATTCTTTTACAATTGTTGCTTTTACTTAAATTATTCAAACAGCTTTTATTAACTTATATATATTTACATTTTCAATAACCAAAATTCAATTTATATCACTTTAGTAATTCCTGAAAAATGGCTTCCTTTATATAAAAAATATAATCAAGGCAAAATTATTTCATTTACCCAATTTAAAATGATACTATATCGACTTGCCTCATTTTAATGTTCCCTATCGATAACATGGTGTCCTACATACCGAACAGAAATCATAAACAGCTCAATGGATAAGTAAACACAATATAAAACATTTTATATTCACTAACAAATACGTGCTCGTATATATAATACACTCAAACTCAATCTAGGATGCTACTGTCCCTATCTATGCTGAGTACACATCAAAGCTTAGGAATACAAAAAATCTAAGCTCTGATACCAAATGTGACGATCCGCAAATCCGTACTCCTTGAATCAACAATAAACCACACATGTCCGACCCAAAAAGCACAGACTGATGAAAAGTCGGGAGAAAGAAAAGAAGAGAGAAGAGAGAAGAAGAGAAGAGAAGAAAGAGAGAAGATAGAACCAAACAGAACAATACAGAATCTCATATCGGAGCGGAAAAAATATAATAGCATATCAATGATCTTTGCAAAACAAAAACTGTATATACATACATCAATCAAAGTTCAACAATCAATCGCAAATTATCAGTGTGGACAGTTATAATAACATGTCCTCACAATTGCCGATAATAAACAACAACTAAGCAGCGGATAATCAATAATCAAAACTGATACGTGTATACGAAAATGAAGATCTCCAGCTCGCCTATTGAAGCTCCAAAAGCACCAAATATGAACTGTAAATATACTCGATCTGACCCGAGCATTGAGTGGGAAGAACGCCCGATCAGTCTGGTAAACCAGCATGAGAAACACACTCAACTGAATTTATTAATTAACCAAACTTTTCCGTTGTCAAAACAAAAGTATCTCGTAAGACAAGTCCACACATAAACACGGACATGTTTTTACCTTATGATAACTAAACATTTCATATAAAATCATCTGATATTATATTAGTATTAGTTGCACAAATAATATTAATCATAGCTGAAATTGTTACATTGATTAAATTCCAGTGTATAGCCCCAATTGGGTAATACAATCAAAATGGTAGGTACGTAGTGGAGTTTGGATTTCCATACAAATGACCAGGTGAAGGGTCTACCTTCCGGCAGTATATTTCTAGAAGAATGTACCGAGGACCATAACAAAGGATCCTCTACCAACATAAGACCGGCCCACCTCAATAACTAGATGGTGCCGAATATATCATCCTCCATTCGTTACTGACCTTTAACAAGGGCCCTCATAGCATACAAACCACAATAATCAGATACACGATATCATAGCATGTAAAGATATATCTAGAAGAGGATGATCATACCCTACTTGCGAGCGACCCATTTAGCCCTGTTGCATCTAACCCTGTTTTGGTCATTTCCGATTGATAAGGCCTGAGGTAACGATTACCTTTCATAGTCACAAATCACATCACTTTGAATGCCACACAGCCATTTTTGTTGACTACTAATTGCCTTCCACAAAAATACAACCTTTGAGCTCATACATCTCAAGGAGGGTGTTAAGCTAAGAGAAGTTACATTCTTCGCCACCACTGATGTACGTTTGTAAAAACCAATATACGTAATTTGTAGAAATGCAATGTTAGACAAACATCCATACAGGTTGTCCAGGAAAAGGACAAACCGAAGGTGCTTCCTACCACATCCTATCGAGAAATCCATAGGATTAGTAGTGAATAGTCCTTGCATTGGATATTTCATAATGAAGAGACCACTGCTACTATATGTATATTGGGATTTTAACCCCAAACAACCAACAAGCGGTCCCTCACTATGAAAATCCTGAATATCAATATCATCACAAGCAACCTACATAATCATCGCATAAACGTTGGTCCAAAGTGGTTTTTAGATAAATCTGATCTCGGTCTCTTCGCACCAATAATGCAAAAGCGTTTCTCAACCTCACATAGAAACTAAGTCTCATAGACTTATCACGTCTCCAACTTTCAACTTTTTATCCTTCGGGCCAAGAAGGAAGCTCGATAGATTGGAGTAATGCTCCGCACTATATGAATCAACATCCTCAACACAAACAATAATCAATCCTACATAGAAGGCTACATACTAATTATATGATTAAATAGTTACCACATTAAGTCGAGGAACTAAAATGGCCAAATTTGATAGTCGGTTATTTAACTATCAGAAAAAACGAACAAATAATTAACACCATATACAATCACTGGGCCCTTTTAATTAATCTTTTATTAATTAAATCACTCGCCAAATATTCACTTCAAATTATCTTTAGAAAAATATAATCTCAAAACCATTTCAACTTCCATATTGGAAAACATATAAATATACTTATTTAAACAATAGAAGCATATTCACAAATCTCTTTATTTTTAACAATTAGAAAATATTACATATACTCAAATCACTATTAAATATATATTTTATTCTTTAAGGAAAACATTTTCTTAAACATCTTTTATTTGATTCAAAACGAATATTGTGTAAAACATCGTTACGACAACCCAAAATCATTAGTATAGAGATACGAAAATTAGATAGATATATAAATCCCATATATTATACAAAAACATTTCCTTTCGAAAATCATTTACTATAACAACAGTGTTATAGTCCATCATTTTCTTACTTCTTGAAAACGTCTATTTCAACAATGAATGTTGGAATCTATAATTTCGATACCTAACACATTTTAAAACGTATTCAAATTGTTTAATCCCTTTTAAAATATCACCTTCCAAAAATATCCATTTTATTTAATATATTATTCACTGTCTAAAATCGTGAATATAGTTCATTTACCAAATCCAACATTTCTACACATTTATTAAAGGATAATACACTATCCAAAATCGTGGATATAGCTCCTTTTACCAAATTCATTAATTCCATATATTTATTAAAGGATTATCCATTGTCCAAAATCGTGGATATAATACCTTTAATAAGCTTCTATATTGAACTTATCAAATTCAATTGATTTCAGATTTATAAAACAATGTTTATAAATTTCATTTACATTTTATAAAACTTTCATTTATAAATTCCCTTTATTATCAATTATTAACAATACGATTTGCATCTCATTTGTATGCCAAGTCCAAATTATAAGTTAATTTACTTATAAATCATCTATTTACAAAATCATTCTTTTTATAACTTCTTAAATTATAAATCTTATCCACTTATAAGATTCATTTATAACTCCATTTTATCATTAAATAAACCCCTTTACAATTCCATCACTTTTGATTTATAAAATATCAATTTTATAAATGCTATATATAAACCATTTATGATAATTTCAAAAATCTCAATTTAAATAAACCTATTCTTTTAGTAATTTTCAAATCATTATCAAAACTTATATAACTCCAAAAAATTGTACTTAAGTATATTTCACAAAAATCATAATTTTTATAACATAAAAATTATGACATTTATTTATATAAAATAAATCCATTTACTCAATAATTCAAAATTCGATAAAACGTCTATTTTCAAAACCACTTAGAAAATCCATTTTAAATTTGGAAATCATCACTTAAAAGTTTTTAAATTACCAAAAATAGGCCCAATGCTGCAATAGCACTAAAAACATTAATCACTGCATCCAGAACATCACATATCATATGATAACATAATATATCACAGTATTTGTAAAAAAACCACTACTGATGAGGAATCCAGTTGGATCCCTCCAACCTGTCACATGCAACAAATATGCATATTAGAATATGTGTACAATGTCTGCTTCGAGGCAGACGCACGTACAAAGGATCATCCGCTCATACCCGGGAACGTATAGGGTCTCATCTGCTCCATTAGGCAGGAATATTTCCAAATACCCATTAATATAGATATAATATACTATATATTATCCAAACAATCATCAATCGTCATAAATAAATTTATTTTTCACTAATATAAAAATATCAACGAGTTAGAAAGAGTGAGTTGTACTCACATTGCTTCCAATGGCAGTTGCAGTGTTTTTTTCGAATAAAATTAAACAAGCGTTCAATTTTACCCAAAATTTACACTAGCTCCAATCAACTCCAAACCATCTCTAAAATGTAGTGCTCGTTAATACGAACTCAAAGCAACTTCTTTCGTCAAAAACGGATCTCGTATGAAAAAGTTATGATATTTCAAATTTTATACGAATTTATATTAGATAAATTTCAATTTCAATTTTATTTTAGAACCCACTTTACATCTGAACCATTGATTGGGCTTCTTCAAATTAAGGGCGTGACTTTTATTTCTTCCTCCCAGATAATTTCGAACGTAACCAAACCCGTATAGTGCCGACCTTTGACCGACCATCGTTCCACCAATGCGCCGCTAGAAAAGGATCGACTATCATCATAGCGCAGCCCTACGCGAGCTCCATCAGTGGCCGAAGCATGGTTGAACTCGGTTTTGCCAATCCCAAGAAAACAAGAAAAAACCATGCATGTTCGTGGCCAAACTCATGTGGATTCATAGCTCTAAAACCCATCATCGCCGTATGGATTCGAAGATCTCACAATGTTCTTCCATTTTGTAGTTGAGCATTTGTCATAATTGTTTATGGATAAAAAATATTGAAGGAGAAAGGATTGAACATTTTCGGCCATTGAAAATGAAAGTGGCGGTCTGCCTTAGCCCCATTTGGGTTTCATGAAAATAAGAAATTATAAGGTCCTTTTATGGAAAATTTCGCGACACTATTCACCCGAAAATTTTCCGAACTACAAATGAAGCATGCCGCCTGGCGTATATAATTTTTTACACCTATTTCGAACATAATGGAATAAATATCGAGAGCCAATTCGATCGTCTTTGGAAGATAGGTTTTTGAATCGACTATTTAAATTTAAAATTTACTTAAACAAATTTCTACGCATTTTAGCTTTCCTCGGACAAACTGTAAATCCGATTTACACGAAATTTGAAATCTTACGATAATATAACACTTCGGATCCAATGAAACTAGTTTCGTCAAAATCCGACACATTTTGAAAAATGGCTATTTTACTTGTGAATTAAATATTAAAATATTCAATTTCTAAAAATTAACTTTTAATTCAATTTTAACAGTTCTCTAACATCATTCTAATTCAAATAGGATTTAATTTAACTTTATAAATCATTTTCATTCATATTAAACTCAAATGCTGATTATTTTAGCAATTTCAAATATTAAATTAATAGTTTAATTATGCAATTAAATCCTTATATTTCAAATATAACTTATTCATCTTATAAAATTAACTTCTAAATATTTAAAATCAGTTAAGTATACGAATATCGAATGACTGAAATTCTGGGTCGTTATAGTACATGGCTTGATCAAGGAGAGGAGATCATGCAAGATTCGGTCATGGTGCATGTTTGCACTGGGCACAACGCTCATCGGATGTATTGAAGAGATTAGAATGCAGAAGTTATAGGGAAAATAAAGCTAATCTAACAATCACACCAATGAAGGTATGCACAAATAGAAGAAGACAAGTGTTTATAGTGGTTCGACATTGTAGCCTACGTCCACTTTAAAGAGATTGATGTTTATTCACGATTCTCAACTGAATTACAATGATAAAATTGCTAGTACTCAAATTACAATTGATTTTTAGTAGAGTGACGGCATAGAAGCTTCCCGAAAGTCCCTTTTCTAGATGCATATGGCCGCTATTTATAGGCGTAGGCAGCAAATATCTCGCCCAGATCTCGGAGGACTTCTTCTCTCATGTGAGTGGGCCCACGGGATCGAGTTTAGGTGGTTTCGACTCGATCTTGAAGGGATACGAATGGAATTCACATCGATAAAGAATTGATCCCTTTTGGCTGAAATTTACCTGGTACATTCTTGACGTTGTAGGCAAGCTCCTGTGAAAATTTGATGGCATTTGGACTTTTAAATCTCGAGTTTATCGATGCAAGTTTGGATTTATATGACAGTGTTGTCTTCGTATCGATACTATTTCGCATCGGTCCTGCGTGGCTCTGTTTGTATCGAGCTTGCATGATATTTCGTATCGATGGTTGGAGGCCGCCTTCGTATCGATGCTTCATGTTGCTTTCTTGGTATCCATCGATGGTTCTTGTTGTTCGTATCGCTGGTGGGAGATCGATACGAGATGGATAGAGGGAGACCGATATGAAATGGACATTGTTGATAAATATGTAGTGTTGTTAACATGATGGATAAGAAGTAGCTTCATTTTGATGGATAGAAGGATGGTAGTAAGCGATGGATACAAACTGAATCTCTCTTGGGGAATGGATATGAAATTGGATGGATACGAATAGAGTTGGATTTCTCAACCTTGTCGATCATATTTTGAGCATACGAACCCCGATTGATTTGAAATTTGGAACCTTGACCTTCATAGCTTTGCTGGTCCTGTCACATCAATTATAGCTCGATCCGGACTCGAACAAAATTTACCGGTATCCATAGTAGACCTATGTATTAACGATCTCCAAGACGAACTATCATTGGTTTCTAATCAAGTCTTGGTGTCACAGCCTTGCCAATAGGTGGGATAACAGTGCATAAGCCAAGATGGCACGATACGATTGGATCGGTGAGTATGGCTCAGCAAGCATGGCTCGATACGTCTGGGTCGGTGAGTATAGCTTGCTAGGTATGGCTCAGCCTTAGTTCAGCCTGTGTCGTTCGGCCTAGGTTCAGCATGTATCGTTCGGATTCAGTGGTCGGCATGTCTCGATCTGCTTGGTTGGGTTGGCATATGTTGCCCGACATATATGGGTCGGCAACTTAGACCCAGACATGATGGCTCAATGTACTTGGGCCGGTATGCATCAAAGGAGTCGCTAAATTATCAACAAGGAGATATAGCTTTTTTTTCACGCTTTGAGTCATGTATCTAGCAACTTCAAGTCATGTGACGATTCGATTCGAGTCATCCACAAGGTGCCCCTGGTTCGACCAGAGTGGCTCGGTTTACCTGGGTCGGCGTACTTGGGACAGTGCATCCTAAAGCGAGTCGACAAGTTACCTGGTGTCTCCTTGTTTCGAGTTCCAACACCATTTGCTTCGAGTTGCTCAAGGATATACTTTGAGTCATTCACAAGTAACTCCGATTCGACAAGAGTGGCTCGATGTACCCGGTTCGGACATCTTGAGGCATCACTTGTGGGCCGATTCATCATGATCATGGGCTTGCGTAGGGGATCTTGCCTATCTTCATCTATAAATAAAGGGGCAGGGGTACAGTTGAAGGGACCTTTTTTCGGAAAATCCAGGGAGACTCTACCATTTTCTATACTTGCTTCTTTTCTATTCAAACTTGCATTCAAGTTGTTTGTTTATGGATTGCATATGTACTTAAGTAACTGGAATAGTAATAAAGATTGTACTCAAAGTGGACGTAGGAAATTACGCTGAACCACTATAAATTTGGTGTTCTCATTTTTGTTGTTTTTTTGCACTCAACTGCATTACTTCTCTGCCTTAATTTACTTTCTTCATTAATCTC
This sequence comes from Allium cepa, assembly GCA_030765085.1. Classification (NCBI taxonomy): domain Eukaryota; kingdom Viridiplantae; phylum Streptophyta; class Magnoliopsida; order Asparagales; family Amaryllidaceae; genus Allium; species Allium cepa. The sequence continues at coordinate 689,305,017 of CM060942.1, read as the reverse complement.
TCTACACAATTCTATTCAAGGGTGTTAGTGACCAATTTTGGTGCTAACATTTTGGTGCTTTCACAGAGAACGCTCATTCCCAGACTGTTAGGATCTATTTTGTTGCTACTAGATTTAGAAAATCCCCCGAAAGAGATCCAAGCTCATTCTCAGGGGTTCATAGATTCTACTCAGAGTTCCTATAGAGAACTCTAAGATGGTAAGACCGCATACCAGATCCGCTTCTTAAAACATCGATGCCAACGAAACCGCCAATGTCCAGCAAGTAGGACCGAGCAATCAACAAGCTAATGCGGGCCCAGAACCCACCATTATCTCCAACCAAGCGAGAGCTGTCACCAGGGCAGAGTTTATTGTGCTGATGAGGGAACTCTTGAAAAACAAGAGTATGAGAAAATTCAAGCGAACGCCAACCTAATGACCCAGATTGCTCAGCATCAGAATCGGAACGTTGGCGGAAGTCATGCTCCATACTGATCATCTGACAGCTCGTATCTATCAGATGAACATCCTAGACGATGCCATAGGATAGAGATGACACAAACTGGGGCAATGGAATAGCTCACTGCAAGCAGCCAAGGACCTCCAAAAGAACCAGTCCAGGCCCTACATGACGGAAATAGAGGCTCCTCAACTACACTTGGGGAGTCAGGTTCAGCCTAGAACCAAGAACTTAGGCACTAGGCTCATGTGGGAACTGAACAACCACCTCATTGGGAAAACCATGATGCGGGTTCCAAGGTAGCACACCCAGAAGAACATCGACCAAGGAGGCACCGTCGGACCAATCCATAGGACTGATACCGGTTTGGCGCCTCCCATTCAGACTCCGGACTTATCAGCTATAGTTAGGCAATTCATGAGGGAAAATCAGGGTTTGTCTAAAGGTTGATTGGGGTGTACCGAGGAGTCACACTCCATTCATCGATGACATCCTATAAGCAGATTACACCCGGAAGTTCAGCATGCCTACTATCTCTGCCTTTGAAGGGAAGACGGATCCTTGACAACATATAATGAGATATGAGTGGATGGTCGACTCCACTAGAGAAAATGATGCAACCATGTGTAGATGCTTCCCAATAACCCTATTCGGAATAGCTACCGTGTGGCTTACAAGGCTTCCTCGATGATCAATCTCCAAGTTTTACGAGTTAGCAACAAAGTTCGTGGAGCAATTTAGGATCCATGCCACTCGCTCGAAGGATGTGATGTTACTATCCAGTGTGATCCAAGCTCCGAGTGAATCATTGAAAGATTATCTATAGAGATTTCCTGTTGCAGCCACCAACGTCAGCAACTCAAATGACCATGCTATCCTCATGGTTGTGATGCGAGGAATAGATCCAGACTCAGAGTTTGGTGATGTGGCAGGAAAACCACCAACTACCCTGTAGCGCTTTTTTTCAAAGGCGAACTAATTCATGAGAAGGAAAGAGGCCTGGTGTTCAAGACGGAGCAGTGCGCTAGGACCTAGTAATGAAGCGGTGCAAAACAACATTGCGGTAAAGCAATATGGCGAAACTCTGGTAAGGTCCAAGTCAATGTTCAAAATAATTCGGAGCAATCTAAAGGATTTGAATAAGAAAATTCCAGACAAAAAAGGGAAGCAAGAAAGTGGAAACCAAGAAACCCAACCTATAGTGAATATACGCCTTTGAATACATCTTTGGAGAATATTTATCTATCAACTTGTAATACATCCCAATACCGAAAGCCGCGCCCAAAGGAACCGGCTGAGGAACAAAAGCAAACGGCAAAGTATTGTCGGTTTCATGAGACCTACAGGCACAATACTGAAGAGTGAAGACACCTCCATGATGCTATAGAAAAACTGATTTGCCAGAAGAAGTTGCAACAGTTTGTTAAGAATCCATAGGAAGGCAGATAGGGGACATCCAACCCCAATCACGGGCAAGCTTCACACCAACTCGAGGAGCCCGCTCGGACCGTAAGAAGGCTGGTCATAAACACGATAATCAATGGACCTCATCTAGCAGACAAGAGTTCGCAAGAAATAGAACACTATGCTAGTTCCTTGAAGCATGCGGGCATCGAGTGCTGCACAAACACATACGATAGAACTCCATCGAAACACCAGCAAATGATGACCGACAATTTAGTATCCAGAAGTAGGGATGCCGATCAGGTGGAGGGGCCCACCAATGACCCGATGGTTATCTCATCTACAATTGGACCGGCGCTTGTGAAAAAAATACTAATTGATTAAAGGAGTTCTGTTAATATTATCTTCAAAAAGGAGTATGACCAAATGAAGATGGAGGCGAAGGATCTGAAACCATTTAAATCCCACACTCACGGCTTTGATGGTGTAGCTACAGATGCGGTAGGTGTTATCGAATTACTAGCCGAACTAGGAGAAGGTGAACGCAGGAGGGTACGAATCCCACCGTTCATTGTTTTGGATGTTGATTCCCTATATAATGCTTTTCTAGGCCGAACAGCCCTGGCGGAGTTTAGGGAAGCTTTGGCTCCGCGGTGTTTGACCTTGAAATTTCCAATGGACAGTGGAGTTAGCGTAGTGCATAGCAATCAAGCGACTGGATGTGCTTGTTATGTGACTGAGCTGAGAGAGGCCCAGCGAAGAGAGAAAGGAAAAGGTATGGACAAGCCTGTATGCATCCATGTTGCTGAAAATTGACAAATAGCGCTTGAGCCTTGGCTCGGGCAACACAGTTGGATCTATAGAGACATAGATCTGGAGGATGACGATGAAGAACCCAAGGAAGCCATGGCGGCGCCGGCTGAACTGACGATTGACATTCCAGTTAGCCGTGATGACCCGTAATGTGTGCTTAAGATTGGATCACAACTCACCCACTCGATGATGGGGGATCCTACTGATTTCCTCCAAGCAAATCTCTATGTTTTTGCTTGGACCTACTCTGATATGTGTGGGATTTCTCCCGCCATCACAAGTCATATGTTGAACATTGACCCGAATTATGTGCCTGTGAAACAAACATTACAACAAACAGGACCTCTAACAGCGTTTTAAAAATGCTATAAAAGCTTTTAACAGCGTTTTTATGTACGATGCATATCGACATGCAGTTATATGTCAGGGATATACAGTGACAAGAAATAAACGCTGTAAAATGTCCTTTTTAATAGCGTTTCCCTGATGTCATGAAATCTTTTAAGAGTGTTTGGTTGGGTGCAGCTAGAGATCTTTCTTAGCATTTATTTCGTGCTAAGATAAGATTTTATAATGTTTTTTCAATGCTGTGATATTTATTTACAGCGTTTCGTTGTTTTAATAGATCGTGCTTTATGTTTTTAGATACAATTTAACGGCATTTTTAAAATGCTATTAAAACTTTCAACGACGTTTTAAAAACGCTGTGGAATGTTTTAACAGCGTTTTAAAAACGCCGTGGAATGTTTTAATTCCATTTTAGTAAACATCCGCCACAATGTGCATATATACCGCATTTCAAAATTAGCATATTATATCAATATCACATTTCAAAATCAACATATTATATCAATACCACATTTTGGGCACATATTTGATAACCAAGGTATGAAACTTCGTAATCAAAATACACAATATTCTTACACCAAATATAAATAGTTTGTCATCAATAGTTCAAAAACAAAATATAGAACAAGTAGCAATAGCAAAACAAAAGCAAGTAGTACATACGTTAAAATCAAAAAGCAGTTCTAGCAGCAAAAATAACTTCGATCCATAACTCGTTGCAACCTTTTTTTGCACCACAGTCATCAATCTACCTGTAAAGCAAAAGTAATGCTTGAGAATCAATTCATCAAAAAAGTGTACACAAAGTTAAATCAGATTCATAATGTAAACACTAAATTTTCATCACACTAAATAGGGTAAAGTTTTTCTATCATCTTGAATAAACATCCAAAAATTGTTAGAGGTCTTTGTTTGATCATCAACAAATAGATAACTAGAAGATATATACAGAACGTAAAATATCTAAAAGAAGGGAATTTATTACCAAAACCAGCAAGTTTATCTTACTTACATTTTATGTAATTCAGATTTTTGAATAGAATCTTTCACGGCTCTCAGTGGTCATCATCTCATCTTTATTCTGCTACAGTGATAGTAGGGCAAGTGAGTTTCGAATATGCATATTAGTATCATATACATATAAAACTGCAACTGAAGACAAGTCATCGTTCAACTTGCCTTGGTGTCGTCCATCGCTGATGCCCTAATAAAATCAATACCATCATCGAATACTACCTAAGATTACAAATAGAAAACATAGAATAAGCTCAGGTTACATACGAAAATCATGGCAGGTTATTTTGATTGCTAAAATATGATAGACGATATACAGTGTCTGATGATGATACACCTTAAGGGTGCAGTCTATTGGATGAAGAGGCAATAATTAATATGTTTAAAAATGTGCTAATACATGTACAATGTCATTAAGCAAAGTTTCATGGCATTGAGTTAAGAAAGGAAGCTTTTACTTGCTAAAAATCATCAACTTCTTGCTTTTTATTCTTTGAACCAAACTTCATAGTGGCCTTTCCTACATTCAGGATAAAATCAAACAAAATTGCCCTAATATTTTAGCACTGTAATGTAGGAAAAATATATGATGTTAAAAGCGATAATATTGTATCGATTTGATGTTCTTTCCATGCTTCTTGTCCGGCAAATGGGTTCATCTTCTCCCTAACAGCAGAGTCACTAGATGAATTTAACCAAAAATAAAAAAAATACAGCAATTAACATATCATAGTACCTAGGAAAGAAAAGAAAAAAAATCAGTTGGACCACCACAAAAAATTGATAGCCAAAAATGTTTTACTTGTAACGTTGTGCAGAAGCAGAAAATCTTTTCACTTGATTTACACCTCCATCTTGATCATAAGCCTCAGGCATTCTATACTGCCAAAAATGAAAACTAATGGTTGTAAGTAATCATGGGTTTACAAAAGAGGCTTACAAAATAAATTAAGGTTAAAAGAATATTAGTAGGACAAGGCAACAAGTGTAACCGTAAGCCATAGAAAAAAAAGGGAGTCGGATGCACTTGAAAGCGTTATAATTTCCACAATTATAAAAAAAGCCCATTGAGTGAATTGAGAACATCCACAACCTGAAATGCGGCAATGCCTCTTAAAGACTATCCAGATCACGATGATAACTAAGACTTGACCACTATACTACTTCTGCACTTTTCAACTTCTAAATTGTAGATAACATATACATCACAACATTCAGCCAGACATACTGCTTAAAATTAGAGTAAGCATGGTACAATTGTCTTTCCAAAATCTCATAATGCCATGATACAACAATAAATACTGCCTTGTACTTGCATTTACGCATTTACACCTCACATTAGGACTTCATAATTATATCCCAACAAATTTTAGTGTTTAACTATAATTTCACATTTCACTAAACATCATGATAACTCAGAAACTGACCTTTCCTTTCATGAAAGTAATCGATCTCCTCATAGAAATGGGTGGATGATTAAACCTGCTCATAATAAGCCTCTTTAAAATAATGACATTGAATTTGCTTCTAGTTCTACTTACCAAAAACTTATAAAGTTGCTCATATAACCAAATAAATCAAAGAAAATTTCATATTACAATAAATCAACTAGACCGAATTAAAGTTAAACCTTGACAAGTAACTTTAGGTAGACATCGTTGGATTTCGACGTTGTAGGATTTCTCTTCTTACTCCTGCCACCAGCAATGAGATTAATTCCCTACCATAAGGACAATAAATTAGTTACAAAATTACGGTTGAGGTTAGGGTCTCGAAAAGCTAAGCATGATTGTGAGGCTCCTTGTTGTTGAATGGCGGTAAGACTAGGGCTTCAAAAAAATTGAAACGGTAGAGAAAATGTGGCTTTTATAGCAGCATTCCACCACCATTAATATTCATGGGCTTCGATAGTAATTTTGAGGCCCGGTATTTCCAATATTCTGTTTTCAATCTTGTGTTTTTTCCCACAAAAGGTATAATGCAGACTGATGGTAGACTGATGGTGGAGTTTTGCAGTCTGTTGGTAGTCTGATGTGAGGTTTTGCTGCAAGGATTTGGTGAGTTGTGTAGGAGAACGTGTCGTATTAGTGATGACAATTGGGATGGGTTTGATGGCAGAAGCATGAAAATGCAATGAAGTGCTAGTGGTAGCTATGATGTGATGCAATAAAGTGACAAAATGGATGGAAGGAGTTGCTATTTCAGGTGGAGCAGTGAGGATAGTTGATATGGTGTGATAAAGTTATGAAGTGATGAAGCAAGGCAGTGGAGGATATAGGACAGTTGATATGGTGGGTTTGAAGTGATGATGTTTAGTGGTGTGTTTGTATTGTTGTACAGAAGCAATAGTTTGTGTAGAAGCAACAGAGTGGAGGGAAGGTTTGCCTGTGATATTTAGATTGAGCAAAAACATATTTAAGACTAGCAAGGATTCATTACTGCATGAACTTGATATTCCAGATAGCTTTGTTGAAAAAATTTACCATCATAATATAACTCTATTGTTACAAAATAAAACACTATCATAGCATAGGCATAAACATGATGTAATGGCATGGATGATAAAATGAGAAAATAATCCTTATTATCTTGAAACGGATAAATTGCACATAAAAAAATTGAATTCTAATAAGAGGACAGATAAGATGTACATACTTTGCTAACATGACTTCCTTGATAAGTTTCATAAGTACCTTTTCTTGCCACAATTTCTAAAGAAGCTTTTAAAGAATAATAACATATTGTCTCAAAATTATCTCTGTTTAGCTGTTGAGCCTGAACAAACAGTTGAGCAGTTAACAACGGATGAGGCACAAGGGAAAAAAATTATTCATACAAGTAAAAGACAACCAAACGCCTCTTCTGAATCAAAAGGCATGCCTATCAACATAAATGCATCTACCAGGCCTTATACACCTATGGTCTATGCCTCATATTTGACCTCCTCGCCATCTCATTTGGGTAATAATTAATATCAATTATCTTGTTGAGGTTTGCAGTAACAATTGTTGTTATTTGTCAAAATTATGAGCATATTCAGCAATGCTTGACACATGATTACAAAAATAACCACGTATGCATATTAAAATAATATTCTAACCTTGGCTAGCTTGTCAAAATCAAAATATGTATTCTTAGATCCAATGCGTCCAACCAATTTAGATGGATGAGATTCCAATGGAACATTCTGAAAATTCATAATTTTGTTTATAGTTTGCATGTAAGAGGCTAGTACACAAAGAAGTGTATTATTTGATGTAGGTAGTAGTACCTTCTCTCTAACAAATCTTGGTAGAGCTATTGAAGCCAAATTGCACACAGCATTTTCATCAGGGCTAATTGAGGACAGACATTATCAACAAAGTAAGGCTTGAAGGTACCGTAATCAAAGTATGGGGACGAAATTGATTTTCATTAGAAGGGGAAAAAGTGACAATAAAATTATATGCATGCTTCAGTTTAGAACCTTCATGATTCAACACTTGCTTCGAAAATTGCCATACTTCAGCTCACCACTTTCATGCATAAGGACCTAATTATGATTTTTGGTCATGTTTGTACTTCAGTTCAGTTCAGGCGGGCCTCTAAACATTTTAAGGCCTTTGGTAGCATAAATGATACGAGTTACTTACATCACTGAAGTACATAATCATCAATTCATTTTAATGCTATGTTATTTAGAGAATCAAAATGAATTCTCTCTGAAACATCCCACAGTTTTTCCAAAAAATGCCCAGGAGTCATTTCTGTATTAATCAAGACGTTAAAAGATCAATATGATACCTATATTATTCTACCTCAAACTTAAAACACATAACCATATGTGAGTACAAGTTGAATGCATGTTACACAACAAATATTTTAGTTCAGTTCTTGATAGTAATATACATGTATAATCTGTGCAGTTAATGCGCTCGGTAGATTCAAAGCGGTGGAGGTGCAAAAAGTCATAGCGAGGATACAGCGAGGATATAGCGGGATTTAGCGAATGGCTCTAAAATAGCATATAAAACTCGTACTTAATGTTTTTACAAATATATAAATGGTATTTAAATGAAAAATTATCATTCAATTGAATTATAAATAATACATGAATAATTTGAAATAAAAACATGTGCGAATATACTTTAAATAAACGAAAAACTGTTATATAAAATAATCAAATTTGGTAGAATATTAGAGTATTTTCATTTCTGAAAATATATTAAAAATTAAATCAAATAAATTAGTTTCATAATTTTATAATGTATGAATGCAATTTTTCACTTCATTTTATTGAAAAAGATATAGCGGGAATAGCATAATATAGCGGAAATAACGGGATAAAGAGAAAATAGCGGGGATTAAAGTGGAAAGGCTATATTTTGGGGCTATATGGAAAAATCGTAGCGGTAGAAATCCGCTATGAGATATAGCGGGGTAATAGCGGGGCATTAACTACACAGTGTGTAATACAAGTTTGCATGCGTGTTACACAGTAAATGTTATACATACATATTACCTGGTCTCTATGCATCATATTGTGTCATGTCTCTATTTAATATGCAAATTTTCAGCTGTTGGTCTACTATTATGGTTGTAAAGGTAATGATGATAAAGTAATGTTTAACATGATACAATGTGAAATTAGTATATGTGGATTATAAGTTAAAATACGTAATATAAATATTGTTAGGATAATCAAGACAATTAAGGTGATTGGAAGTGTACAAAATTTACCACATATATACTAAAATTTTGGAAACTTTTTAAAAAAAATTCTTTTCTTATTTCTTCTTCTTCATTTTTTTGGGGTTACATTTGTTGCTCGGATTTCTGACAATAAACATCGGACCTATCTACTAAGGGCCTGGCACCATATTATTATGTTAAACTATCTTTTTATGTGCTAAAATTAACTTGACACTAGCTAATCTTATTAAACAATCTTATCAATCCTAAGTCCTTTTATATAATACTAATCATATAACATAGCGAGTGACTGATTGTGTGTTTATTTCATTGACATGTAGTCTTGACTTAAACGATCATTGCCACAAGTTGTATACCTGCCATATTTTGATCCTTGCACCAGTTTATCAAGTAAAACTTTCCACTCCAAAAACCAAAGCAGATAATACTTGCTTATGTTTGCCAACACCAGCTTATAAGTGAGATGAGATGCCAGGAAGTTGATATCTTATTAGCTACAAATATGTGCTTATGATTTTCACTATACTTATAAAACCACTTATTGGTACTTTTGAGTAGATATATAACGAGGTATTCTAATTTTATGACAAACAATGAATGGATGCTTATTAGGCTAATGGAATCCATAAAAATTCACAAAAATGAACAAACATGATTATAAACAGTGTTAGTACATTAGAAATTAAAATAATGTGAGCTATTAATCCAGTTAAAATCAAAAATAAAGTCACAAATTAATATCTATAGGTTCCATGATTAATGTTAAATTATGAAATAGATGAGCACACAATGATTAAGCCAAGCAATATTTTGTAGATATTTATATAAACTAAATCTATAGACAACTCTACCAACCACTCTACAGATAAAAAAATACTCTAATCAGGGTAGGGAAGTCACTCAATCAAACAGCAAAATTGAAATCATACCTTACAAGCAATCATAATTTTCAGCTTCCTTATCCGTTGTCTATTCAACAAAGATTGCACCAAAACCATGGAATTTTCAAATGCTTAGATGCTCTGTTATAGAGTCCTACGATTTAGAGATTTGATAATGAAGTATGGTTGGGAAAAATCTTTAAGATGCTAAAACTTCTTCACTGAAACAAAATGCAAAGTACTAATGATTATAATGACAGAAAATGCGCAAGTGGAGGTTTACAAGCTGAGATGATGTAGGTCAAGCCTAAATATTTATTTCATCATAAACTGAAACCAACAACGATTCATTGAATCTGATTACTATGAATATCATATTACAATAGGTTGCAAAGTTATAGGATAGCCAAGTACCATTTTACATATATAAAAAGAACCTAGTACATTTTCAAACTGAAGGTTGCGAATTTATTATTTTTACCAATATTGTCAATTCAACAATTATATATAGGCATCATGGACTTAAAAACTGAAATCATGCTTCAGTTTGATACAAGTACAAACTGAGGCATTGCCTTTCATAATTATTTTATGAATTGAAGATGTTTTGCTCTTTTGTTTGTTAAATTTCACCAACTTTAACTGAGCTCGGTTTTCAAAACCAAGCAAAATGTGGAATGGGCTTGATCATGGTACTAACCGGTCTTGCAAATGTGGAACGGGCTTCAATATCCATGAAGTGAATATTTGATTTTAATTAAGTCCTCTAAAAATGGAAGGTTGAAAGAAGCCTGTTAATTTGATGCATCAACACGATAAACTTTTGACCAATCAACAGAATACCAAAGTAAAGATTCGAACGATTAGTTAAGTATCTGAATGTTTCTCATCTTATTTGTGTTTGCTGAGACCAATTTAACTCGGTTAATTCTAGAAACTATGGAAGTTGAGAAAGAAAAACAGAGCCATTGAACATGCAAGGCAGCTTGATCTCAGTAGCTGAGGAAATAATACTAAATGGATGAAAGCGTTTAAAAAACAACTTCAGACAAACTCTAAAAGATTATGATAGGTCAAATTATTTTGGCAAAGGTGTATTATAGCATGGCCAGTGCAAATACAGATACACAATATATAAGGGACATGCTAATCAAGTACATTAAATGATGCACAAAAGCTGTTGGCGAAGCAACCTTGGATAGTGAACTAAAGGACGGGTAACTATCCTATTTTCTTTAACTCAAACTCAATTTCTAACTCCAAATCAAGTATTTCAATGATAAAACCATTTCTTTTCTATTGGTTCTCTCATAGCACATCTAAGCTAGCTAGACTAATGGCTGCTGTAGGAAAAGCAAAAACTGTGCTTTATAATTGCGGGACAATAAGGAAGTTAAGGGGAATTGTTCAAGCTACAGAGGATGTTGTATCAAAACAGAAGAAGAATGTTTTTTTCATGGGTTTGTTTCATACAGTTTCCCAAAATCTTTGCACCGCCTCACACTAAAACTAACAAATGACCATTACCTCCGTCAAATGTATCATAAAAGAGTGCCAAACATGATTAGATTTGAAGCCCATCCATATACCATTACTCCATATTCTCCAACAACGTGTTAACAACATGGGCAGTTGTCAATTCTACAGTAGTCAATATTTACCCATGAGAATCCGTAAAAGTCCATAAATGATAAATAAGCATGATAATACATATCTTGATGAAGTTGATAAATGATATTACCTTATTTCTCATTAGCATTTGAACAATCGCCTGTAATTTTAAAGATTTTCTTTGCATCTGGACTTCTTGTATATCCCTAACATGTGAAGTCGATACACATTGAATAGTATGTACAAAATATTGTACTAAAAAGTTGACAAAAAACACACAACTGACGCAAACACATCAGTCTATCAACAAACGGCAATCTTCAGATATAATGTAATCCACTTGTACACGAGCAACCTCATTTGCAAGCATGATCCAAATAAAATCCATGTAAAATGCATTATCCGTAATAATAATAGTAAAAATTTAATACATCGATGATAACTTCTGCATCCTAGCAATGAGCTGTGTATGCTCTACACATCTTCCTGTATTCATGAGTCCAATTATGAAAGCAGCACTCATTGTTAATGTATATATTAAGGCCCTTAAATGTATGTAGCAGCTGTTCAAACCATTTCATATCTGGAAATAGAAACTTGTTAGGCATACTACTTTCAAATTCAATGTATAGGATTAGGCTTATTTCAAGTTCACTCATTGCGCTTGCTGCTGCCACGGTACTATCGTTTTCTATATCAAATTCAGCTAATTATGTCATTTCATGCGCAATTGATATTAAAGTTGTAGACTGATATTAAAGTTGTAGATTGATTACCTATAAATACTCTTTAGCAGTATGCTTATAGAAGTATATAGTTATTCATTTAACAATCACTAACACAGCTGTTAGTGATTACCTATAAGGAATTGCTAACACAGCTGTTCAAATCATTTTTTTTTAGGTCTAAACAATCATGTATGGTTATATAGTTAATTTTTTAGATTTACTTAGTGAAAGCTTCAATTTGATGACTGCTAACCGCTTATTCTCACATGTGCTACCATGCAGTGTATCAGTTATTTATGGTCACAGTGATTAATATTTTTGTATAATCCGGAGCTGGCAATGCAGAACATGAAATATTATAAAGTACAATAATATGTTCAGTATTTAAACTTTTGATGCAGCATGTATTGACTGAAAAACAATTTTTGATAGATTAAGTATCTAAAAGTTGGTGATTCAGAACAATATATGCAATGATCTGTTAGGCTAGCGTGCTGTGAATAAATCTAAAGTAGCTTTACAATATTAAAATGAAAAGTAGTCTGTTAAACCCAAAATAAAATAGAAAAATAAATTAAACACAGGACATTTTGTACAAGCATAGGTGGGAAGAAACTTGTAATATTCATCCCTTTGCGAGAGAACCATCTACTACTAGAACATGATGTTCAAGCAATGTATCTATTATTTAAATTTAAAAATAGATGTATTGGCGAATAAATTTTTATTATTTATGGGCACACAATTTAGATCTCCTAGTATCTATTTTGTAATTTCCTCCAATTAGTCCTCGAAGATCAAGGATTATAAGCTTACGTATGAAAACCAGTCAGAATTAGCTGACAATAATGGCCATGGAGATTGGTCGACCTGTAAATCGTTATATCAACTCCTCCTTATCGCACTAGACTACCAGTACAAAATCATTAAATTATGTCTCGTTATCATACTAGTCAAGTGGTCAATTCAATGACCGTTACTTGAAGTAATAATCCATAATTGTCATCCTACTGCAATTTGCAGGTGCTTTGTGAGATTTTACTACTGTCTCCCAATGTCCATGCTTATCAATCTATAACTTTAATATTATTCATACTTAATTTATTAAGTTCAATTACAAAGTGGATTGTTCAAATTGTTTGCAAGCTGCAGAATAAAAAGTTTTAAGGCCAGCATGCCACTACTCAATCTTATAATCAATTATCAAACTATATTTTATCTATATCATATTGAATACAGAAGCTAGTATTTAAATGCAATATCTATCATAGAGGAAATTAATATGAATTTGAAGTCAGACTTCAATATTAACTGTAGTGACTAGACTATATAGATGTTTGCACAAAAAATGGACAAACACCTCCAAGTCGTATTATTTAGTTGATTATATGTGATTTTCAGTGATTTTAGATGAGTATGTAAATATGATAAAAGTAGGGGCTGAAATGTAAAAGACACGCAGATTTATAGTGGTTCGGCCGGAATGTGCCTACGTCCACTTTATATGTTATTATCTTCTTTCTTTCGGATTACAAGTACAATGCTTCGTATACAAGTATATGAAAGTAGTTTGAAAGTTCCTTCCTTGCTTGAGCTCTCAAACCTGTCTGCCATTGTTGTACCCCTGCCCCTCTATTTATAGAATGAGGTAGGGGGCAGGGATCTTGGAAGTATATAACTGCTGGTGGACCCGGGCTGAAGCAATCTGGACTGGCAATCATCTGGTTCGGCGGAGCTCCATTTGGTGGTAGGTATGGACCGGTGGTATGCATGGACCGGTGGTAATGAGGTGGTTCGGTGCTCGTTTGATTCGGTGATGGCCTTGGGAGTTGGTTCGGCGGTGTTTGGTCCGGTGGTGTTTGGTCCGGTGGTGTTTGGTCCGGCACCAAACAAGTTTGGTGGTAGGGCGATGAGGGGGAATACCGAATGCTATCACGCCGGATGGACCTTAACTTGGAGTGCCGAATGAGCCCATATCCTTGCATAGCCGGATGAACCTGTATGCCGAATGAGCCCTTACTGCCGAATGGAACTTGTTCTTTCGAATCGCCGATAGGAGCTGATGGAATGGAGGTTGCGAACCCGGGTGAAAATGACACTTCTTGGTCTCGAGATTTTCTGGGTGAGAATTCGCTCAACATTTGCCCCCCAAAGTGGGGCACGTGCTTGCATGTGTCGCGCTTTGTTTTCCCTGTGGTAGGAAGACTAGCTTTGTAACGCCAGGGGTTGGGCGTCCGTATTCTGTTGATGTCCTGCAAAGGAAATTACAGTTTTAGCGTGATTCCAAATAACGATCGTTCATGATCGAAATGTTCGAGATGAAGTGAACTGTGCCGTTCGGGACGAAAGAGTGAGCCCCGAGGGGGCTTAGCATCAGCGATGCCAGGTTTATGTCAGAGTGGGTCCCTGGATCGTTTGTCAAGATGGTTTATCGCCAGCTCAGAGCATGCCTAGGGGTCGTTCGCGACCCCGTACATGTGTAAGTAGCTTAGCCATTTCATAATTATCAGAGTCAAATATCTGTTTCACCCATGAGTTTAAAAAGGCGTGTCAAAGTGTAAATTCCCACGACGATAAGGTTAATAACCATTCAGAGCGTGCCTATGGACCATTCGTGGTCGCGTACACGTGAAAACGATTAATCCATGTTAGTGAGAGTTTTACGACTTATTCATCGTCATCATAATCCTGATTTTACTAGTTAGTTCTGGAGTTCGGTACTTATCTGAGTGAGGAGCCTGCGTGCCCCCTGTTCCTGGTTTTCGCTGGTGGAGATAGCTTCATTCGGTCCTTTGGTTGGTCCAGCATGGATGGGTTCATTCGGTATGTTTGGTATTGGTCCGGTGTTTCTATTCGGTGGGCCGAACCAGCTAGTCCGGCGGTCCTGAGCTCGCCTATATATAGAGGCTACACCCCCCCTTTGGTTTTTCCTTACCGAACCAAGTCTTCTGCCGAACCAATCTTCTGCCGAACCAATCTTCTACCGAATCAATCTTCTACCGAATCAGGTATGTACCCTATTGCCGAATGCCTCTTATTACCGAATGGTTCAGAATGCCGAATGCACACGTAAGATCTCAAATGCCGAATGAGCTTAAGGCCGTAGTGCCGAATGAACATGGACATGTACCACCGAATGAACTTAAGACTTGTACTACCGAATGGACTTAGGACCCCAGTGCCGAATGAACCTCGTATTCTGGACTTATGTATGCTTGCTTGCTTATACTTTCGTTCTAACGTCATGTTTTTCACTTTTGTGCATGCAGATAAATGACTCGTAAGGCAGAAACACGATCAGACAGAAAGAAGTCTAGAGGCACAGGAGAGTCTTCTTCTTCCTTGCCCCCAGTCCAACCAGGATCCGGGCAACATCGACCTATTCCGAGGTCTCTAGTGGATGGATATGGTCCACAGGAACTTCTGATCTCCCCTCCTGATTGCTTTCCTAGCTCCCTAAAGGAGGAGCAACTTGACGTCATATCCCGTTCCTTCGGGATAGATAGGGCTCTTATGCTGCTGCTGGGAGATGGAGTGATGCCATATAATCCTCCCGAGGGCTACTTTGCTTATAGCAGATACCATTGCATGTGCGGTGCTATCCCTCCTATCAACGCTTGGATAGTAAGCTTCACCACATATTTGAAGGTGGCTCCCTTCCAGCTTCAGCCTAACTCTTATGCTATCCTGGTGAGCCTTTTTGTTATCTTCCAGAGGAGGTACGGGCGTCCTCCTTCTAACCGGGAAATTCGATATTTGTACAACCTGAGAGGCTATAAGAAGGGGTCTCCGTATATTAGTCTGGAAGCGGCCGTGCCCTTCAAACCAGTCCTGGACTTATATTCCAAGTTTACCATGTTCAAGAAAGAGTGGTTCTTCATCAAGGACGATGCTGTTTCTTTCCGCCTTTTCACTTCCGGCTGTAAGATGGATTTCATTTATACTTTCCATGTTTTGACTGTAGTGTTTTTTCTGACATGCTTCTATTTCTGGCTAGCGACAGGTGGTATTGCAGTCGTGGTGGATGATTCCTTGGTGCGAATGGCTGCTGAACTAAAGGCTATTCCGGCACGGGACCGGTCGGCCTCCTTCTTGATCAGGAACGCAACCCTCTTGGAGTATAATTTGATCTTACCGCATCAGTCCGTGGTTAAGCAAAGAGACACGGCTGAGGAGAAGGCTGCTAAAGCTAAGAAGGGGGCTATGGTGAAGAGCGGTAAGAAGGAGCCTTTTGCAGAGCGTCCTGTTGTCGGGGGGAAGAAACTGAAGAAGCCTGATGGCCCTTCTCCAAGTACTTTACCGACTGTCCCGGAGGAGGAAGGTGTAGAAGAGGAGGAAGGAGGCGAGGTTGGAGAAGGGTCGGAGGGTGGAGGAGATGGCGACGGTCAAGGTGGTAGTGGCGTCGGTGCCCTATCCTCTGAGCAAGACCTTGAACTGGATGAGGCTCTCCGTCGGGCCTTCGGGGAGTCGGAGGGAGAGCCGGAAACGGAGAAGGCAAAGGAAACCGGCAAAGCTGTGGCTAGCACTGACCCATCCTCTAAGGGTTCCTCAGCTAGGGCGATTCCGGCGATGCAAGGTGAACTTTTGTCCTCTGCCGATTCCATTTTCGATAGGGACTTAGAAATTTTTTACGGTTCACTTCCGTCCTGGAATGAGATCCAGGGCTTATTGCAGTATCCCACTCCTCCGCCGGGTTTGTATAATAGATGTGTCTTCTCACTTTTCTTTCCTTTTAACTTAACACATTTTTCGAACTGTGGATTATTGTATGTTCGTAACACTTGTTCTTTATTCCAGGGGCAGGCCAGGTGGTTAAAACGTCGAACGTTCGACACCGCCTTGAGCAGTTTAAGTCGAGGAGAGCTTCTGCGAAACCCTCTACTGGTCGCACTGGGGATGTAGTCAGTTATCGCCCTCTTCTTGGGGTTATTGAAGAGGGCATTCGGAAAAAGAAGCGGAGCCGTTCCTTATTTGAGTCTTCCCCTGGTTCGCAGCTTCCTACTCAGCCTCCTCGTGATACTACGGAGGAGAGCACGGAATCCGGCCCCCCTCATCCTCCTTTCAAGAGCCCAACTGTTATTCGTATAAGGCGTCCTGATGCGCCTCGCCCCGTGCCTCGTGACCCTTTTGCCGGTCATCCTGATTTAGATCCGAGCTTTCGGGATATCTCATTTGATGAGGCCACGGGCGAGCACCTCCTTCCCCGCAACCCCATGGTAAGAGTGCTGGACGAGGCCAAGTCTTTAGATCTTGATTTACTTACTACACGGGTAGTCACCATGGGGGACGAAGCCAAGGCTAACATCGATCGGGTGGCCGCAGAGACCAAGAAGTTAATGGAGCATCATGCTAAATTGGCCAAGGCCGGGGAAGAGATCGGGAGTGCTAATATTCGGTTGAGGTTAAAAGTTGCCGATCAGGCCAAGCAGCTCGCCGATCAAGCCATCCAGATTTCCCAGCATGAGGAAGCCTCCAAGCGGCTGAAAGAGACGATGGAGAAGGCCAGTAGGGCGGAATTACGGAAGATGGAGGTCGCCTGCAGGGAACGGATTAACATGGCCATTACGACGGTGGACAAGGTTCGAAATGCGGATCTTGAGCGGGTAGAGGAGTTGTCTGGGAGGCTCGAGGCTGCGGAAATGGCTCAGGCCGAGTTGAAGGAGGAGATGGAGGAGATGAGGAGGTCCCTCAAGTTAAAGGAGGAGGAAATGAGGAGGTCTCTCCAGGCTGACTGCTTGAGATACCAATCAGAGAGGGACATTGCCGTCGCCAAGTTGCAAGCCTCCGAGGCCCGGGTGAGGGAGTTTGAGGAGAATGAGGGGATGATGGATGAGATGCTGCAGGACATGTACTTCCACACTTGGAAGGAGGGCGGTTTGTCTTGGATGGACGATTACCCTCGGGTGATGGCCAAGGTGTATCTCCAGGCTTTAGAGGAGGCCAGGGTGAACGCGGGTAAGGAAGGCGGAGAGGCTTTCAATTTGGATGCGGTTACTGCCCAGTTCTCGAAGGAGGAGCAAGCGGCGGTGAAGGAGGTGATGCGGCTGCTTGCTGCAGAGGAAGCGGGCGTGCAGTTGGATGATGAGGATCAAGCGGCGGATGCTGGTGAGTTATTCTTTTCCCTTTCTTTCCTTTCCGTGTTTTCATAACTTGATTGTTCGTTTAATGAATTCCTCTTCTGAACTGGACAGGTGGGACTCCTGATCCACATGCTGGGGGCTCTGATCCTGCGGCTAAGTAGACTGGGGAAGTTGGTGATGGAGTGTGGACGCGGCTGCCACCTTTTTATTTCTTTTTATCACTGTTTACGTTAGTCATTGACATGTAACTATAATAATATTATTTGCAAAGAATAACTTCGTGTGATTTTATAATATAAGCTGATGTTGTTATGTTTAAATGTTGTTGTCATCTTGATGTGCTGCGTGAGAAATATAACTATGTATATGCTTGTGATTCTAGTTGTGTTTGATGCTAAGTTTTTTGCTAGAAATATAATTTCATGTGTTGCAATGTTATTGTACGAACAAGCTATAGTTACGTATTTATGTACAAGAAAAGAGAGTACCACCCTTTATGTTTCATTCGCAAGCGGTAGCTTAGAGTGTCTTATGTAACTGTTCACGGATATAGCTGAGTACCCTGCCACCCAGTATGCAGACTTAGTTTCTTATGAGCGAATGCTTCCTATTTGGTTTCCTGTACTTTAGAGTTTGTTATACAGGATAGGAGAAAAGTATTTAAATGAAATGGAAATATAGTAAAAGTAAAACTTCCAGTCACGGAAGGCCGTCGATGTGCTTAAGTTCGTGGCAAACGGGTTTTGTAGTCACTTTCCCTAGCTGTGGGTCTTGGAGACATTTGTCACCCATCTTACGCCTCCGCGGGGAGTTTTCTTTTTTACCACAGCCGCACTTAAGACACATCGGAGCCGAGATCGCGCACGGTAACTACTCGAACCATTATGGTCCGTAATCGTGGGTATTATTCGATTTACCATGGCCGGCTAGCGTGGGTGCCGTTGGCCGTGAACTACCCCTGGCTGGCCACACCTTATGTTGGGGCTTAAAGTAGGTTCACAGTTGCCGGCGAGCCGAACGCCGTAATGAGCTGCCATCGGCTATAGTCGGCCTTTATGATGACTTATAATCGGCTCATTACAGTTGGCTTTGAGGGCAGGCGCGCAATGAGTTAACCCGCAGCAGAGGGATGCTGGAGCAAAAGTGTCTCATTGGCGAGTGCATAGAATCGTAGCGTACCTGTTAGGCCTAGTCCAGATGAGGCCGCGGTGCGTCTTGAGTGGAGATGCCATAGGATTTTGTTCAACAGAAAGGGATAAAACTTAACAAGTAGCCAAGACATAAAGGAACAAGCTAAAAAGAGACAAGATTTTTTAAAGTGGTTCGGCACGGAAGTGCCTACGTCCACTGATTCTCTTTGTTAATTCACTTCATATGGGCAGTACAAGTTAAGAAAAGTATCGACGGAGGTGTCGGATGTTCCATGCCCTCTGGAACACCTCTCCGTCCACTGTTGACAAAATATACGCTCTGTTGTGGAGATCTTTATGAATTACATACGGTCCGTCCCAGATGGGGTCTAGTGCCCCGGGGCGCGGAAAGATTCGCCTGAGGACAAGATCTCCTTCTTGTAAGCTGCGATGCTTGACTTTGGAATTGTATAGCGCTGCCACTTTTTGTTTGTAAGCTGCGGCTTTGAGTGCTGCATCGTTTCTCCTTTCCTCAATCAGATCCAAAGACATAAGGAGGAGTTCTTCGTTTTCCTCTGGGTTGTAGTGGATCCTACGGTGGGAAGGCACAATAGTCTCAACTGGGAGCATTGCCTCCGATCCATATGCCAAAGAGAAAGGAGTATGTCCCGTTGATGTTCTGAAAGATGTGCGGTACGCCCATAGTGCCGTAGGAAGTTCGTCCACCCAAGCGCCTTTCGACTTTTCAAGTTTCTTCTTGATTAGGGTTTTGAGAATTTTGTTGACGGCTTCAACTTGTCCGTTTGCCTGAGGATAAGCTACTGATGAGAAGCTTTTATGAATTCCATGCTCTTGGCACCAGTCGGCAAATTCTTCGCTGTCAAACTGGAGTCCGTTGTCTGATATGATCTTGAGTGGGACTCCGTACCTGCACAGAATATTTTTGATCAAAAAGTTTATAACTTTTGTTGAAGATATTTTATTTAGAGGTTCTGCTTCCACCCATTTGGTGAAATAATCGACTGCCACTACAGCATATTTGGCTCCGCCTCGGCCCGTTGGCAGTTCGCCAATTAAGTCAATTCCCCATACAGCAAAGGGACAAGGGCTGGTCATTTGAGTAATTTCATTTGTGGGCAGTCGAGGAATCTTGGCAAATTTCTGACATCTGTCGCATTTCTTGACGAAGTCTAGAGCGTCTTTGTTTAGCGTGGGCCAGTAATATCTATATCGGAGTATCTTCCTTGCCAAAGTCTGCCCCCCAGTGTGATCTCCGCATCCTCCCTGATGGATGTTTGATAAGATCTCCTTGGCTTCCCTTCCAGCGACGCATCTCAATAAGGGGCCAGAGAAGCCACGCCGATAGAGGATGCCTTCTTGTATCGTGTAGTGGGGAACTTTCCTCAAGATCCTCTTGGCTTCGTCACGCCTGTCGGGCAGTGTTCCATCTTGCAAATATTTCCGGATGGGAGTCATCCCGGTTCCTTCTTCGATTGCAGTTACCAGATTTACTGGTTTGAAACTTGGGGCTAGCTGCCTTGAGATGGCTAGTGTTCCGAAAATGGTGCTATTCTTCATACTAGCTTGCTTTGCAAGTTCATCTGCCTCTTGGTTCTCTTCTCGAGGAATATGTTTGATTAGATAGTGGTCCAATTGATCGAGCAGCAGTTTGGTTTTCTTTAGGTATGCTGTGAGTCGTTCTCCTCGAGTCTGGAATTCTCCTAGCACCTGGTTTACGATAAGCTGAGAATCACTATGAAGACATAAGGAATTGATTCCAATTTCCAGGGCAAGCTCCAATCCTGCTATTACTGCTTCATATTCAGCATCGTTGTTAGTGGCCGTGAACTCCAACCTTAATGCATAGTACAACTTTCTTCCCCTGGGGGTGATGATCACAATTCCTGCCCCCGAGCCTTGTTCGTTCGATGCTCCATCTACAAAGAGGTTCCACTTGATGTTTTTTGCTATTTCGGATTGTTCCTTGCCTTCGTTGGTAGTGAATTCGGCAATGAAATCGGCCATGGCTTGTCCTTTGATAGCGGTGCGAGGATGGTAGGTGATATCATACTGACTTAGTTCGATGCACCATTTGAGGAGTCGCCCAGAAGTGTCAGGACGATGGAGCACTTGTCTTAGCGGTTGATCGGTTAGAACCCTGATGGAGTGAGACTGGAAGTAGTGTCGCAGTTTTCGTGACGCGATCAATAAACAATATGCTAATTTCTCTAGTTTAGGATATCTGGCCTCTGCCCCTGTAAATCTCTTACTTACAAAGTAAACCGGGCGTTGTGTGCGGTCTTCTTCTCTTACCAAGGCGGCGCTTAGAGCATGAGATGATACAGCGAGATATAGGTATAACACTTCACCTTCATTTGGAGTTGAGAGTACTGGTGGTCTCTGAAGGTGTTCGATTAGGTTGAGGAAGGCTTTTAAGCATTCATCGGTCCACTCGAATCTCCCTTTGTCTTTCTTGAGAGCTTCGAAGAAAGGGACACACTTGTCAGTTGCCTTGGAAATGAATCTGCTTAGGGCGGCCACCTTTCCGTTTAGGCTCTGCATTTCTTTTCGAGTGGAGGGTATCCTTATTTCTTTTAGAGCCCGGATTTGTTCAGGGTTTGCTTCGATTCCTCTGGCGTGGACGATAAATCCTAAGAATTTTCCCGAAGATACTCCGAAGGAGCACTTTAGAGGATTCAGCTTCATTCCATATCGGCGAAGTACTTGAAACATCTCGCCCAGGTGGCTTACATGGTCGTCGGCTTTCCTGGACTTTACCAACATGTCATCCACATACACTTCCATAGTTCGTCCTATTAGTTCCGCGAACATCTTGTTGACGAGGCGCTGATAGGTAGCTCCAGCATTTTTGAGTCCAAAAGGCATGACTTTGTAACAATATAGTCCGCGGTCGGTGATGAAGCTAGTGTGGTCTTGATCAGGAGCGTGCATGGGAATCTGGTTATATCCGGAGTATGCATCCATAAAAGATAGGAGTTCGTGTCCGGCTGTGCTGTCCACAAGTTGGTCAATTCGGGGAAGTGGGAAGCAATCTTTTGGGCAAGCGTCATTCAGATTGGAGAAGTCAATACATGTTCGCCACTTTCCATTGGCCTTTTTTACTAGCACTGGGTTAGCGATCCATTCTGGGTAGATGGCTTCCCGTATGAAGCCATTAGCAAGTAGATTCTTTACTTCCTCATCAAGGGCTGCCGATCGCTCTGCCCCCATGCTCCTCTTTTTCTGCTTTACTGGTACCTTGGTGGGATCGATGTTCAGCATGTGGCATGCTATGTCGGGGGAGATTCCTGTCATATCGGCATGGGTCCACGCAAATACATCTAAGTTGTGGCGGAGAAAGTCAATGAGTTGATCTTTCAACTCCGTTTTTAGCTGAGATCCGACTTTTAATAGTTTACTTGAATCGTGCTTGTCTACAGATACGAATTCCATAGCCTCTGCAGGCTCGGCGGTAGCCTCCTCCTCTTTATCCCTGGGGTCTAGTTCATTGAAGGGATCGCTTGTGTATCGAAGAGGAGGGGCTTTCTTTAGTTGCTATGCCTCCAAGCTTTTCATGCAGAGAGTAGTCTCTGCACCTTTTCCTTTATTCTTTCTGCGGTTATCGCGAAGTTCAGTTACATAGCAGTCTCGGGCAGCATCTTGATCTCCTTCTACTTCTCCTACTCCGTTGTCTGTTGGAAATTTCATTTTCAGGCACCAGGGGGCTAATACAATCTGGAAGTCAGACAAGGCTGGTCTTCCCAAGAAGGCGTTGTAAGCCGAGTGGTTTTCTATTAGTACGAACGTTTGTTTTCGCACAACGGAGCGGGGATGACTTCCTATTTCGACGAAGAGGTCAAGTTGCCCGAGGGGCATTTTTGCATCTCCAGTGAAACCGTGCAGTGGTTTGTCACAGGGGGATACATCCTTCATTGATAACTTCATTTTGTCGAAAGCATGTTTGAATAGGATATTTACGGAGCTTCCTGTGTCTATTAGAATCCGAAAAACTTTAGCTGGACCGAACCAGGCAGAGATGACCATAGGATCCATATGTGGGTACTGTCTTCCTTCCAAATCACGCCTACTGAATATGATGTCGTCGTTCTCTTTTCGTTTCGGGTGGCGTTCTTCCGTGATGGAGTTAACATAGCCTTCTGCATTTCTAAGCGACTTGCCGTACCTTTCCATCTCTGCCCAACTTCTGTCGGCGATGTGTGGTCCTCCTGAGATGGTAAGGACCACTATCTTCTCTTGACTAGAGCCACTGGTGTTGTGATTGTTGCGATTCCCTCCGCCTACCTCTGGGAGGGGTTGCTTTGAGTTCTCATTGGCTGGAGTTGGAGTCCTGTTCTGACCCTTCACATAGCGTTCCAGTCTTCTTCTTCTAATGTGTTCTTCGATCAAGTCCCGAAGATGGTGGCATTCATTGGTGTCATGTCCGTGGGATTCGTGGAAGCGACAGAACTTTCCGGACTTGAGTGCGTTATCTGATTCTTTCTTGTGCGGGGGGCGCTTGTATCCTAGTTCGCCCTGAGTGGCTAGGAAGATATTTTCGATTGTGTCGTTCAAAGGAGTGTAGGAGTCAAATCTCGGTCCTGGTCGATATTGGCGCTTTTCGACCTTTCTGCCCCCAGCATTGTCTCTAGATTCATTTCTTCGAGCGTCCTTAGCTGCAGTGGGAACCTTGTCCTGAACTGTCCTACCTTGTTGTCCTGATTGCCTCTCTGTAGCAGCGTCTTCAAGTCTCATATACTTTCCAGCTTCATGGAAGAAATCAGGCAAGGTAGCTGGTTTTTCCTTAGTTAATCTTCTGGCAAACTTGGTGTCTGGATGTACACCACTACAGAGGGCCATTAGAGTGAGTTTTTCATCGGCATCTTGAACTGCTGCCGCTGCGGCGTTGAACCGCGTTAGATATTGTTGCAGCGTCTCTCCGGTTTTCTGTTTGACATTGGATAAAGAATAAGCATCCTTGGGTTGTTCCACATGGATGCGGAACTGGCTAATAAACCTTTCTTTCAACATCTCCCATGAGCTGATGGATCCTTGGGGTAGATGGCAGAACCAGGAGGTAGCTAGATCAGCTAGGAATAGCGGAAAACATTTACATAACACTCCTTCTGTTGCTCCACTCATGAGCATATGCTGGGTGTATCTCTGCAAGTGTACGATGGGGTCGGAAGTTCCTTTGTAAGGTTCCATGGTTGGCATTTTCCATTCCCGGGGAGTGATGGCAGTTTCGATATTTCGGGTAAAGGGACTGGTGACCCTAGCGCCTATTCCCCGGTCCCTTTGCTCCCGTTGGACACATTCTCTGAATAATCGTGCCATTCGTTCGTCAGAACTTGGAGCGGACAAAAATGAGCTTGGTTCTTCCCTGCGGGATCTATCTCATCCAGATGACCTGTAGGGATGGTACAGTCTATCACTTCTAGCATTATCCAGTGGTTGTCTTTGGCTGCTCGGATGTACGCTAGGACCAGCTACAGTTGCCCCCTGCCTTGATCTTCCCCTGTGGGGTTCTGTTTCGAGCACATCCATGGGGTCAACTTCGGGCTGGGTTCTAGCTCGGCTCCGTTCAGCGGGGTTTCTATGATTAGGTGGCATGACTGGCTCAGCTACATCCGACCCTCGCCTGGTGCCTCCCCCGCTGGGTTCGGTTCCAAGGGCTTCCTCGAGTCGGAATTCGGGCTGAGTCCGGGCGCGGCCCCTATCATTGTTATTCCTGTTGATAGCTTCTTCGAAGAGGGAAGACCTTTGTTGTCTCCGAGATCCTCCGGATTGGGACTCACCCCATGATTCAGTGTTGTGGTTGGACTCTTCAGCATCCCTTAAGCGTGACATGAGTTGGTCCACCAAAGCTTCTTGTTGAGATGTGAAGCGGTTAGTTACTTCAGCCACAACCCTGTCTAGATTTGCCCTAGTGATTGGTTGTTCCGTTGCGGGACCAGTTGGATTTTCCTGATTTTCATCTGGTACTGCTGTTGAAGTGGGCTGATCTGCGATTGCTGGATCTGGAAGGCTGCTAGTTGCGATGTTCTTTCCTTTGTTAACATCCCTTCTCTGTTTGGAAGGCATGATTTCTAAGCAACGAGCGATGTTGTTAGGAAGAAGGTTGAGTGGGAGAAGATGAAGCCTGAGTTCAATTCTCAGTGAAAGCACCAAAAATGTTTGCACAAAAAATGGACAAACACCTCCAAGTCGTATTATTTAGTTGATTATATGTGATTTTCAGTGATTTTAGATGAGTATGTAAATATGATAAAAGTAGGGGCTGAAATGTAAAAGACACGCAGATTTATAGTGGTTCGGCCGGAATGTGCCTACGTCCACTTTATATGTTATTATCTTCTTTCTTTCGGATTACAAGTACAATGCTTCGTATACAAGTATATGAAAGTAGTTTGAAAGTTCCTTCCTTGCTTGAGCTCTCAAACCTGTCTGCCATTGTTGTACCCCTGCCCCTCTATTTATAGAATGAGGTAGGGGGCAGGGATCTTGGAAGTATATAACTGCTGGTGGGCCCGGGCTGAAGCAATCTGGACTGGCAATCATCTGGTTCGGCGGAGCTCCATTCGGTGGTAGGTATGGACCGGTGGTATGCATGGACCGGTGGTAATGAGGTGGTTCGGTGCTCGTTTGATTCGGTGATGGCCTTGGGAGTTGGTTCGGCGGTGTTTGGTCCGGTGGTGTTTGGTCCGGTGGTGTTTGGTCCGGCACCAAACAAGTTTGGTGGTAGGGCGATGAGGGGGAATACCGAATGCTATCACGCCGGATGGACCTTAACTTGGAGTGCCGAATGAGCCCATATCCTTGCATAGCCGGATGAACCTGTATGCCGAATGAGCCCTCACTGCCGAATGGAACTTGTTCTTTCGAATCGCCGATAGGAGCTGATGGAATGGAGGTTGCGAACCCGGGTGAAAATGACACTTCTTGGTCTCGAGATTTTCTGGGTGAGAATTCGCCCAACAATAGACATAATGATAATTTTAAATCATAAAATCTTACATGAAGAGAAGTTCGTAAATCAACTGCGGCTGGCGACGGCTACTGGAGATGATGGCTGCCGATCGGCTGCGGCTGGGACAAGTATGAATGGAGCTAATCGATTGCAACGACGACGATGACGAAGGCGTTGTTTCACTTCGACCGACGAGCTACAGGGGATGGAAATTTAGTTCGAAGGAAAAATTTCTTGTCGATTGAAACTATTTTAGTTTTTTGGATCGATATTTCAAAATCTTGTGGAAGTTTTTTCTAAGGAATACTGGAAATGGAGGGAGGGAAAGTGAAATGTAAGCGCTCAGGGTAAGTGAACTGTACGCGCTCAATCTCATAGCGTTAGGTTTGGAAATTTATCGCGAAAATAACTGGTTTTCACGGCAACCGTTAATAAACGCTATTTGCCGATTCTAAGGAAATGAAGTTTTCTTGCAGTGAAAAGAGGAGAGGCATGGACCCAGCGCTGATTTAAAAGAGGAGGTGGATAAACTCAAAGTCAATGGGTTCATCCGTGACGTCCTTTATCCTGAATGAATATCTAATCCCATACTTGTGAAGAAGGTAAACGGAAAGTGGAGGACCTGTGTTGATTACTCGAAACTGAACAAGGTGAGCCCCAAGAATAGTTTTTCATTGTCCAGAATTGATCAGTTGGTCGACTCAACAACAGGATACGAGTTGTTGTCATTTATAGATGTGTATTCGGGATACAATCAAATCTCGATGCACATTCCGGATCAAGAGCATACTAGTTTTGTTACGGACGTTGGACTACACTATTATGTAGTGATGCCTTTCAAGTTGAAGAACGTAGGGCAACTTATCAGCATTTGGTGAATCGGATGTTTAAAGACTAAATTGGTAGAACGATGGAAGTCTATGTGGATGATATGTTTGTGAATTCATGACAATCAAAAGACCACATTCAAAACTTAGTAGAGATGTTTGATATAATCAGATTTTATGGAATGAAAGTCAATCCATTGAAATGTTCCTTTGGCGTTGCGCCAGAGAAGTTTTTGGGTATCATTGTCAACGCACGAGGAATCGAAGCCAACCCGGAAAAAATTCAAGCTATTCGAGACATACAAGCACCTAGAACTATAAAGCCAGTACAAAGCCTGAATGGGAAAGTCACGGCGTTGACTCGATTTATATCTAAAGCAATCGACAAGTGTATTCCTTTCTTTGATGTGATGAGGAAAGGAAAAGGAAATTTTTAATGGACGTCGGATTGTGAGGACGCGTTCCGAGCTCTGGTGAGACACTTAGAGAGGCCCTCCATTTTGTCAAAGCCCGTAGACCATGAGGAGTTGTATGTTTACTTAGCCGTATACCAGCATGCCACCAGTGCAGCTTTGGTTCGTGAGGAGGTCCAAATCCAAAAGCCAGTGTACTATGTTAGTAAGCATTTAACGAGGGCAGAGTGAAATTATCCCAAGATTGAGAAGCTGGCTTACTGTTTGGTGATTGCATCACACAAGCTCCGCCCATATTTTTGGGAACGTCAAATTGTATTTATACCGATCAACCTTTGCGGCAAGTGCTTCAATGACCGAAGGCTTCTGGAAGGCTACTCAAATGGAACATTGAGCTGAGTCAGTTCGGCATCACCTACCTACCACGAAGGGCTATCCAGGGGAAAGTGCTAGCAGATTTCAATGCAGAGTTCACCATATCAGATGAGCCAAGTGGAAGTGATGTGATTCCCACGGTTCAATGGAAGCTATATATCGTCGGGGAATCCAAGGACCATTGTTCTGGGGCTGGTGTTATTCTTGTATCTCCCAAGAACCGATTGATGTTTTATGCTTTGAAACTTAATTTCCCTGATACGAACAACAAAGCCAAGTATGAAGCGTTGATCGCTGGACTGAAGCATACCAAAGAACTTGTAGTTAAATCGATTGAAATCTTTTGTGACTCCCGGTTGGGGGTGTACCAAGTATGTGGAGACTATTAGGAAAAGGGGCAAAGGCTTGCCCCATACCTCGCTCGGGTTCAAGAATTGTTGGCGGTCCTCGAATACTATGATATTTCGCACATTCCACGGAAAAAAATGGGAAAGTCGATTCCTTGGCAAAATTTGCAAGCACTAGTGATGCACAGCAGAGGGGCTTGGTTCCCATTGAAACTTTACATGCACTGAGTATAAATGAGATGAAGGTAGATTTTGTGGCAGAGATGGAAACTGAAAGGAGTAAGGGATGACCCCATTCAAAGAATACTTGCTACACGGAACCTTGCTCGAGGGAAAGAATGAGGGACGACAAGTCATTCGCAAGGCCTCATGGTATATAATGTAGGATGGAATGATGTACCGGAAGGGATTCTCCATTCCCTTACTTAGGTGCATCTCCCACGATGAGATAAAGTGGGTTTTAAGAAAAGTCCATGAAGGAGAATGTAGCAACCATACTGGGGGGTAGACACTAGCCAAAAAGATACTCCGATATGGATACTATTAGTATTAGCCGACCTTGAATCAGTACGCCGTGGATTATGTATGGAGATGCGACAAATGTCAAAAGTACACAAAGATCCCGAGAGCACCGCTAATGGAACTCACGGAAATGGTTATCCATGGTCGTTTGCAATATGGAGGATCGATATTATCGACTCCTTGCCAATCTCCAAAGGTGGTGCGAAATACGCAATTATCGCGGTCAATTACTTCACCAAGTGGGTAAAAGCAGAGCCATTGGCTACCATCACTACAAAAAAGGTCTTTAACTTTGTTGTTCGAAACATTATATGCCGTTTTGGTCTTCCACGGACTATCATTACTAATAATGGAACTCAATTTGAGAGTAGAGAATTCGAAGAGTTCTGCCAAAAATGTTGCGTTGAGAAAAGGTTTGCGGCAGTTGCTCACCCTAAAACGAATGGGCAAGTTGAAGCTGTAAATAAGATAATCAAGTCCATCTTGAAAAAATATTTGGAGTAAGCTAGAGGAAAGTGGATGGATGAGCTTCCAACAGCACTCTGAACCTACAAGACCACACACAAGTCCGCAAGTGGCCACACTCCTTTCGCCTTGGCATATGGCACCGAAGCTGTTATACCGATGGAATTTGAAGTTACTTCTCACCAGGTGACTCATTATGATCCTAGAACAAACCGAGATCTTTTACTAGAGTCGTTGGACTTTGTCGGTGAGAAGCTCGAAGAAGCTGATTTAAGGACGGCCGCATATCGGCACAAAGTCGCCCGATATTATAATCAAAAAGTTTGGTCATGAACTTTCAATGTACGCGACCTTGTTTTAAAGCAAGTTTTTCTAGTCCCATCACATATGAATCCTACATGGGAAGGTCCCTACATTATCGAATGGAGGCTTGGAGAAGAAACCTTCAAGCTAGCGACTATTGATGGCGTGACACTCCCTAGAGCATGGAATAGCGAGCATTTGTGCCGTTGTTATACTTAGTTTATTTCTTTTGCATTTTAGTAGCAATTATTTCCAGTGTATGTTTCTTTTTTTATTCTCCGTTTCTAACATGTAATGAGAGAATTTAGTTTGTCCCTTTTTTGTACAATCAATAAAGGCTTGAAGTTGTTTTTCTAAGAACTATTGGTGTTCCATGTTTTATAATTTCATGGAAAAATTAATTTGCATTACTTTATTTGGCGTATGAAGGCACAAACAAAACTAAAAGTAGACCGGCTACGATTCAAAAATCACTAAGTCCCCAGAGTGCGGACTAGAGTACTTTGAGTCCCTAGAGTGCGAAGTACAGTACAAACGGTTCAAAAATCTCTAAGTCCTCAGATTGCGGACTAGAGTACTCTGAATCCCCAGAGTGAGGACTGGAGTATAAACGATTCAAAAATCTCTAAGCCATCGGAGTGCGGACTAGAGTACTCTAAGTCCCCAGAGTGCAGACTAGATTATAAACGATTCAAAAATCTCTAAGTCCCCAGAGTGCAAATTAGAGTATAAATGATTCAAAAATCTCTAAGTCCCCAGGGTGCGGACTAGAGTAATTTGAGTCCCCAGAATGCAGACTAGAGTATAAACGATTCAAAAATCTCTAAGTCCCCAGAGTGCGGACTAGAGTATACTGAGTCTCTAGAGTGCAGACTAGAGTATAAACGATTCAAAAATCTCTAAGTCCCCAGAGTGCAGACTAGAGTACTCTGAGTCCCCAAAGCACGGACTAGAGTATAAACAATTCAAAATTTTCAAAGTACCCAAAGTGCGGACAAGAGCATAAATGATTCAAAAATCTCCAAGTCCTGTGAAAGCGGATTGGAATTTAAATAACCCACAAAACTCGGAATTTCAATTACCGATTAAATATAAGCTAAGCGATGAGAGTCTATGAATGCAAAGAAACAAGATTTTATTTACTTTTCAAAAAATATTTTCCTTAAAACTTCTCTAAAAGTGCGTAAACCAAGTCTATCTACAA
Organism: Allium cepa; assembly: GCA_030765085.1. Lineage (NCBI taxonomy): Eukaryota > Viridiplantae > Streptophyta > Magnoliopsida > Asparagales > Amaryllidaceae > Allium > Allium cepa. The sequence goes on along the minus strand of CM060942.1, from coordinate 689,274,451 downwards.
TGGCTACTGAAAAAAAGAAAAGGAAAAGAAAGCAACTACATGATTTTCAACTATTTGAGCTAAGCAAAATGTTGCGAGGTGACGGCTGTTACCCCATTTTATGGTCAAAACGGGAATAACAACAAATTGGCAAGGAATTATGGATAGCAGGACTGGGAATAAAGGCTACGATGGATACCGTCAAAATTCTGTTGAACTCCGATCGAGACGAAATTGATTGAAAATGGCGATAAGGACTATGAAAGGCTATGTTTCAAATATCAAGTTAATCGGAGTTCGTATGGAGGAAATATGATGGATTCAAGGTGGGAGAGGAATGTTGTTCGAACCCATCAGGTTCGATCCCATCAGGTTCGAAACCATCAGGTTCGAACCCATCAGGTTCGAACCCATCAGGTTCGAACCCATCAGGTTCGAACCCATCAGGTTCGAACCCATCAGGTTCGAACCCATCAGGTTCGAACCCATCAGGTTCGAATCAACGGGAACTAGATTGGGTTCGAAAGGAGTAGCTTCAATGCAATGGACATGGATTCGAATGATGGATATGGACTCAAAGATAGTGGATTCGAACGATGGACATGGACTAGAAGATAGTGGGTTCGAATGATGGACGCGGACTCGAAGATAGTGGATTCGAATGATGAAGCTCGAAGAAGGAAATGGATACGAAGTTTTAATGGATTCGTAGGAAATGATGGATTCGAAGTTCTGATGGATTCGTGGAAAATGATGGATTCGAAGTTCTGATGGATTCGTGGAAAATGATGGATTCGAAGTTCTGATGGATTCGTGGAAAATGATGGATTCGAAGTTTTGATGGATCCGTAGAAAGTGAATAGACACGAAGTTTTGATGGATTCGTAGAAAGTAAATGGATTCGAAGTTTCGATGGATTCGTAGGAGGTGAATGGATTCGAAGTTTGCATGGATTCGAGAGTTATGGAGTCGAAGGACTGAAGATGGATTCGAAGGGTATGGATTCGAGAGAGTTGGCCTCGTGGGTTCGAAATACATGGTTTCGAAGTAGACAGACCATGGGTTCGAACCAATCAGGACGCACGAATTCTAGAACTTGGATCGATCATATCTTCCAAACCGTTGATCCAAATGCAATGAAATTTTTACAGGAGCTTACATACATGTTGAAGAATGTTCACACCAAATTTCAGCTCAATTGGATGGATTCTTGATCGATTCGAAAATCACTTCGAATCGATCCCAAACTGGGCACGGATTCCGAGAACACGGGCCTGTGGGCCCCCCCTCACGTGCCAAGCAACCTCCCCAGGTTTTAGGCGGGATTTCAACCTTCCACGCCTATAAATAGAGCCCCTGGTCATTCAGAAAAGAGGTCGGAAGATTTGGAGAGGAAAAGCAAGCCCAGACGCTGCTAAAATCATTCCATAGCATTATTTCTGCTATTTTCTTCAGATTTGGTCACCACAACTGTTGTAATCACTTGTAATCTTCAAGGATAATCAATAAGAAAAGAAAAAATTGGAGTGGACGTAGGCCGGAGATAGCCGAACCACTATAAAACTTGTGTCTCTGTTCTTTACTTTTGTGGTTGCTGTCTATTATATGTTGAAATCTGTTGTTTGTGTTTGAATATCATTAATTTATATTCATACACTGGTGCTTTCACGGTATTGGGTGTTTGTGGCCAATTTTGGCGCAAACATTTTGGTGCTTTCACTGAGAACAATTAGCACCCGCTACATCGGATTTGAAGAGTTTGAGGAATTTGGATTTGGAAGACAATGGCTAGACAGGATAGCAGAAGGCTAAGGGCTGAGAGAAGCCAACAAGGAGGAAGTCAGCAAGCATCCTCCGGAGGTGAGGAAGGACGGGCTTCAGTCTACATAACTCGGGATGAAATGGAAGCTATGGCCAATTCTTTGCAGGAGAGATTGTTGAAAAGTCAACAGGAAATGATGCAAACTTTCTTGGAACAAATGAGAGCTACAGGAATGCAGAACTTAGGAACAGCTACAGCAGCTGCGGATGCAGGACAAGGAGCCAGGATTGTGGAACCCAATGAAGGACAGGATACGGAGCCAGAAGGCAATCAACAAGGGCTTGGGAGCAGGCCCACAGGATTCAATACAGAAGAACCTTTGGAAGGAATTCAGCAAGCTAGAACTAACGTTGCTGCTAGTGAGCCACACGAGGAATATGTACCAGAGTTCCCTCGGGGGCATGGGGGGCAACCCCTACCAGACAATACAGGGTTAGTAGAGATGATTAGGAAGACTGTGCGAGGTGGGTTGACAAACGGAGATTTGGAAGGAGTGAATAGAAGTCCATTCGTTCGGGAGATAAGGATGGCTCGGAATCCACCTAAGTTCAAGCTACCTAGCGTGGAGGTATATGATGGTAAGACGGATCCAACAGATCACTTAATGAGGTACACCAGACACATGGAGGTGCTGGGGGCATCGGAGGAAGTGATGGCCCGATGTTTCCCTTTGTATTTGAAGGACTTGGCTGCAATGTGGTTTAGGCAACTGGGAGAAGGATCTATCAGGACTTGGAAGGAATTAGTGGAAAAGTTTCTAGGACAGTTTCGGGTTCACGTTAAGAGGCCAAAGAACGTGATGACTTTAACATCGGTAAAGCAAAGAATGGACGAATCACTTAGAACTTTTCTAACTCGATTCAGCGCGGCAGTCGCTTCGGTGGATTGGCCTGATCCATCAATGGTTTTAATGGCAGCAGTATCAGGAGTCAAGGAGAATTCGGATTTCAAGGTATCTCTGATACGAGATCCCCCGCGAAATCTCGACGAATTCTTTCATGAGGCAGAAAGGTTCCTTCGACAAGAAGATGCAAGTATGGATTTAAAGTCAAAAAAGGTTAGCACAATCGAGGTTGGAGCGGTATCCAAAAACGGTTCGGATAGGGATAAAGGAAAAAGGAAGTTAGATGACGACTCTGGAAACGCTAGAAAACGATGGAAGGACCCAAAGTTTTCCACATACACTGGATTGAACGAGACGCTGGAACGGATATACTTGGAAACTCGGAATCGCCTTCCCTACCGAAGGCCGGCTAGGAGGGAACCAACAGAGCGGGAAAGGACATCAGGAAGGCACTGTCTCTTCCATGATCTGGATGGACACGATACCAACAGCTGCAGGCACCTAAAGGATATAATCGAGGAGCATGTAAGGAATGGACAGTTGCAGCAATATGTTGGAACTCGGGATGCAACGGTGGAGCAGGAGCAACCGCCGCCACCTCACGCCGTGATGATGGGAGGCCCAGGGATGATCGTCGATTGATCATCCATTGACCAAGGTAATAAGGAATAAGTAGCAAGCTGTTAGCAAACGGTAAAGTCATTTACACATGTACGGGGACGGAGATAGCCCCTAGGCACGCTCTGAATGATGATAACCCGGGACGCTATGGTTTGTGAAATTTATTTCTTGCTTTCAGATTGGACATTGCTTTTCTTTTTGGATTTGGTTTTGGAGCTTGGATTGAGCTCCTGGTTTTTCTTGCTTTTTTATTTGGATTTTCCTTTGGACAATTGTTTTTAGTTTTGGATTCTGGTTTGGATTTCTGGTTTTCTGGTTTTGGATTTGAATTTTTGGGTTTGGATTTGGATTTTGGATTTGGATTTCGGATTTGAATTTTTGGATTTGGATTTTTGGGCTTTGGAATAGATTTTTGGTTGGACTTTTATCTGGTTTTTGATAAATGGTCGTCGGGTATGGATTATGCCTGGCAAGGGGTGAGTCACTTTACCCAAACAAGGTGAGTAGACTCATTCAGGTCGTCGAGTATGTACTATGCTCGGCAAGGGTCCGGAGTGACCAAGATTCGGCCTAGGACTTAGGCCCTCTATTATCATATATTATTTTCAGGTCGTCGAGTATGGACTATGCTTGGCAAGGGTCCGGAGAGATCAGGATTCGGCTTAGGACTTAAGCCATGGCATTTTACAGCGCCCAGGGACACTGGGCCAAGGTCGTTGAGTATGGACTATACTCGGCAAGGGTCCGGAGAGATCAAGATTCGGCTTAGGACTTAAGCCATGGCATTTTACAACGCCCAGGGACACTGGGCCAAGGACATCAAGTATGGATCGCGCTTGGCAGGAACCCGGAGAGGTTATGGATTTGGCTATTGACCCGGAGAGGTCCTGGCTTCAGTTATTGGCTATTGGATAAGGATGGATTGGAACTCGGTTGTCGACTTCGAATGGATACGGAATTGGCTAAGGCTTTGGTTATTGGATATGGAACTGGACATCGACTCGAAGCAGTCAAGAATGATATACTCTGGCAATATGGCTTTGGACTTCGAATATTGGATTCGGAACTATTCAAAACACGTCTTGTTATCACAAGGCATGTTTTGGGGGGCAGACTGTTACCCCATTTTATGGTCAAAACGGGAATAACAACAAATTGGCAAGGAATTATGGATAGCAGGACTGGGAATAAAGGCTACGATGGATACCGTCAAAATTCTGTTGAACTCCGATCGAGACGAAATTGATTGAAAATGGCGATAAGGACTATGAAAGGCTATGTTTCAAATATCAAGTTAATCGGAGTTCGTATGGAGGAAATATGATGGATTCAAGGTGGGAGAGGAATGTTGTTCGAACCCATCAGGTTCGATCCCATCAGGTTCGAAACCATCAGGTTCGAACCCATCAGGTTCGAACCCATCAGGTTCGAACCCATCAGGTTCGAACCCATCAGGTTCGAACCCATCAGGTTCGAATCAACGGGAACTAGATTGGGTTCGAAAGGAGTAGCTTCAATGCAATGGACATGGATTCGAATGATGGATATGGACTCAAAGATAGTGGATTCGAACGATGGACATGGACTAGAAGATAGTGGGTTCGAATGATGGACGCGGACTCGAAGATAGTGGATTCGAATGATGAAGCTCGAAGAAGGAAATGGATACGAAGTTTTAATGGATTCGTAGGAAATGATGGATTCGAAGTTCTGATGGATTCGTGGAAAATGATGGATTCGAAGTTCTGATGGATTCGTGGAAAATGATGGATTCGAAGTTCTGATGGATTCGTGGAAAATGATGGATTCGAAGTTTTGATGGATCCGTAGAAAGTGAATAGACACGAAGTTTTGATGGATTCGTAGAAAGTAAATGGATTCGAAGTTTCGATGGATTCGTAGGAGGTGAATGGATTCGAAGTTTGCATGGATTCGAGAGTTATGGAGTCGAAGGACTGAAGATGGATTCGAAGGGTATGGATTCGAGAGAGTTGGCCTCGTGGGTTCGAAATACATGGTTTCGAAGTAGACAGACCATGGGTTCGAACCAATCAGGACGCACGAATTCTAGAACTTGGATCGATCATATCTTCCAAACCGTTGATCCAAATGCAATGAAATTTTTACAGGAGCTTACATACATGTTGAAGAATGTTCACACCAAATTTCAGCTCAATTGGATGGATTCTTGATCGATTCGAAAATCACTTCGAATCGATCCCAAACTGGGCACGGATTCCGAGAACACGGGCCTGTGGGCCCCCCCTCACGTGCCAAGCAACCTCCCCAGGTTTTAGGCGGGATTTCAACCTTCCACGCCTATAAATAGAGCCCCTGGTCATTCATAAAAGAGGTCGGAAGATTTGGAGAGGAAAAGCAAGCCCAGACGCTGCTAAAATCATTCCATAGCATTATTTCTGCTATTTTCTTCAGATTTGGTCACCACAACTGTTGTAATCACTTGTAATCTTCAAGGATAATCAATAAGAAAAGAAAAAATTGGAGTGGACGTAGGCCGGAGATAGCCGAACCACTATAAAACTTGTGTCTCTGTTCTTTACTTTTGTGGTTGCTGTCTATTATATGTTGAGATCTGTTGTTTGTGTTTGAATATCATTAATTTATATTCATACACTGGTGCTTTCACGGTATTGGGTGTTTGTGGCCAATTTTGGCGCAAACAACGGCTACTTTTTCGGTTTTCTTTCCCTTTTCGGCTTTTTCGAAGTCTCCTCATCTGAGCGTCTTTTCCTGGACCCTTTGCCTCCCCAGCGTGGTACCGAAGGAAGGGGAGGAACTTCAAATGGTGTGATCACACCGGGGAGAATGACCTTCAACAACCTATTTAGGGGATCATCGAGCTCCTACACCTTAGAGTCTGTCTTAACTTTGATTCTCTCTTTCTCTTCCTCCTCGAGTTTCTCCTTCATCCTAAGCCTGTAAGTATGCTCGAAAGTGCCTGTGGTTTCGACCTCATCATGTTCTTCTATAAGTAAGGGATCTTCAGGTTTTTCCTCATTTAGCGTCCCGATCACTTGAGCATCTGGACCAGGGGTATCTCCAGTGTGAGGTGCCTTAGCCTCTTTCTCTTCATGCTCCATAGCGACATGGATCCTTGGAGTCGGCTCGGGACCAGAGTTACCCATACGAATTCATGAAAAGCAAATGTTAGAACACATCTGTCGCTCGCCAAAAGCAATGATTTCCCAAACTCTAGAAGGTGAAGCTACATACCACTTCCAACTGACTTTCAGTGGTCCTTGGAGTATCACCTTATGGAATTAGGGATAAAATGTGAATGCCAAGTCCGTGCTTCTCCAGGTCATAACTGACGTGCTGCTCGGCAGGCCCAAGTGACAAAGTCTCAACTGGTTGAACAGGAGGAGGAACTTGAGACACAGTGCCAGACGGTCCAACAATATCTTCCTTACCTTTCGATGATTGGGAGTCTCTTCCAAAGAGGGATTTTTCCATGGATAAGTCTAAAGGCTTATTTCCTCGGAGCACTTCCCTCACGAGATCCTCTTCGTCAAAATCTTCGATGCCTAGTTCCACTCTCTTAAGTTTATCAAAGTATCACATTCTTCAGCTAGTGATTCGAGATAACCATCGCCCAAGAATGATAGGTCACTGTGCATGAGGACTCATGCATTGTACTTGGCGATTAACGGGTCAAAGGAAAACTTAATCTCTTCTATGCCGGCTTCGTTTGCTTCCTCAATTCGGGAGTCTACCTCTGAGAGTGCCGCCTTTCTGCCTTCTTCGTAAGCGGTATCTTTTAGCGCTTCGATCTTGAGTAGCTCTTCATCGAGTTTTGTTTAAAAATTCCACATCTCGACAATTTTATCGTAGTATTTTTGTGATTCTTCCTACATGGCGATTTTTTCTTCCTTTTCTTTGGAACGTAGTTCCTCCAACTCTTTGACTCGATATGCGAGGCCTCTTTCTCTTTTTGCAGAGAGTCTTTCTTTAGAGCTAGAGTGCCGCTGCATTGAACTGCCTCATTTAACCCCTTTTTATGACTGGCCTCTAAGCGTTTGACTGCCTCGGCTGTCTACTTGGCATTCTTCGGGGCGATCTCGAGTTGAGACTTGTATGAGAGTAGTTCCTCATCCTGGCCCTTTATAATATCTCTGTCATGAATGGCTTCGAGCTTAAGGCGGTCAAATTCATGCTGGCACTCAATAGAGACTTCCGAGACTTTTTCCGCCAAGTGTATGAATGCGTCGTGCTGGAAATACGTGTCATTGTTACAAGCAATAACGCTCTGTTTAACGTGCTCGGGAATATGATGAATTGCGGGAAGAAATTTCGGTCCGTCAAAACAAATCTTTGGAAACGTATCTCTAAGCTTTAGCAAATTTTTCTACCATGGTCGGATAGTGAGCGGGAGACGGAGGAGTCTGCCTTACTAGAGTTATGGATTTCTTGTGAGGCTCGCGAGTTTGCTTGGTGCTCGAGGAGCCAGAATGTTGGTCGCAAGGGACTTCAGACTGGGAGCCTTTTTAAGCAGACTTGTCCCCACTACGTGCCGGAAGATTGGGAGGATCATTTGGATACAAAGAGTGGACATGGGGCCTTCTTCGAGAAGAGGAGGACGACTCTCTAGAATGATAGTCTCTCTCCACCTTCGTCCTATCTCTTCGTTTACCCAATCATGAGCCTAGACCAGAATGATAGAAGACAGAGGATTCTTGGAGACGATTAATGGCATGTGTGCACCCTATTTCACATATACGTAAGATTAAACAAGAACAAATTAGTAGAAGTCACACGACAAACTAAATTCAGGTGAATGGTGGAGTGTAAGTGTTTGTGTGTGTCCTAGTGCATCCCTCGAACGGACCATGTTTTTTGCTTTACTCATCGGAGTTTTCTCTCCCTGATCATGAAGCTCGATGCCTTCAGCACCACTCATAGGCGAATTAAATCCCATAGCACCGGGATTATTGAAGTCATAATTCAACAGATCGTCGAAGATGGTCAAGTCAGATAGTCTGTTAAGTGAGCTTTCCAATTTTTGAGAAGACGATCCTTTCTCGATAGGAGTTATCATGACCTTTGAAATTCTGCCGACCTTTCTTTATTTCAGCTTATACGCTAAGCTCTTCTTCTTTTTTGAAGGAGGCGGTGGTTGGTCAACACTGGGTGCATCAGCTACCGGTGCTTAGTTGGAACTTATATTCTCATCAGTCACCATTGGCGCCTCAGTTTCTTTAATCTCGCCTTCCTCGGTAGTATCAGGGTCCCCTTCGGCTGGAGGCACCGAAGGTCCAACTTGTTTTTTTGCTCATTTTCATAGTCTTTCTTGCTATAGTGGAACTAACTGGAAGGTTATTCTAGCGGCCCTCTTCCATTTATCCGAACTTCGAGAGCAGTTCATTGGTAATTACAAATTTAATGTCCTAATCTCCCACGGGAGTAGCTCGGATGGATTCGATGGCCTCATAATACCTAGTGCCTCCGGGTCGTGGGCGGATACCTGTAAGAGTTGAAAGAAGTTTAGAAAAGGTGCACTCCAAGCCTTAGGACAGAGATTGGGGGTAAAGATGAGACTTACGTCCTTCTAGCCATCTTCTTTCAAAGCTAGGAGGACAGGTACATAGAACCACTCTTGTTTAAATTGAGAAAACTTGTTCCACGCGCCCATCAAGACTTGGCATTTGGGATGTGGCTCGAGGAACATGTAAGATGGACTGTCGGTACGTCTCTTGAAGTGGTAGATGTAACAGATATCATCGGGAGCTCAGGGTTTGAGTAAGACGATCATGAAAAGAACCCATGTACCATGGATAAATGCATGGCTATTAGGGTGTAGTTGTGCTGGAGAGATCCCAATATACTGTAACACTTCACGGATGAACGAATTGAAAGGTGGCACACTTCCATCTCAGCACATAAATTTGTTGCACGCGGTAAATCCGGCTAGGGGCAAGTGAGGCCGATCTTGTGCTAACGGAACTTGAACATCTTTGAATAGGATTCCGTGGACAAAACACAATCAACGGAGAGAAGATTCATCTATTTTCGAGGCTTGAGAGTCAATGAGGTCATCCAGAATGACGACCCTGTCTACATCATAGCTAGTCGGGCCTATAACCGCAGCAGGTGTGTTTAGGATGCCAGGTATGGGGGATGACGATGGACTCAAAGTCTCTGTTGCCTCTTGCCGAGAGCTTGGCCCAGGCTTGTCAAAAACAGTAGCGGAGCTTGATTTTTAAACATCTTCGAGGAGCGATTAGTCTGAATATATACTTGTTTAAGCTATACTTGAAAGATAATAGATATCAGATATAACAACAAAAAATTTCCCCTTGTGAGATGTGTGAACTAGTGCAACGATTCAAACAAAAGTGCAGAAAATTTGTAGTTCCAAAGGCTAGCATAATGTGAAGGAGCTTCAAGTTATTATCCTTGGAGGTGGTCATCGCTGACCATCTCCGAAGTTTATGTTGTGATTAGTAGCAAAGGCCTTGGGATCAGGCATTGGCATCATATACTATGAAGGCTATTACTTGCTCTTGTCGGCTTAAATTTTCATTTAATATTATTCGAACTATGAGGTAGTTAGTACAAATTAGGTACTTCGGCTTGTGCGCTTTGTTACTTTTCATTGTCCATTATGTTATGCTTAGTTATGGAAGTAAGTTGTCTAAATGTGTGCTATGTTCGAGTTAGAACAGTCTTGATTGCCAATGCCGACCCAGACATACCGATCCACTACTCTACAGGATCACCGAGCCATCTACTATCCTCTCTCTCTCTCTCTCATCACTGAACCACCTTTCTCACTCTATACCAAGCCACACTCCTATACTCCCGCCGACCCATACCATCATGCAAGACACCGACCCATACTAACTCCCTCAATACCGAACGATTCCCTTGCTCGAAATACCGATCCACACTCCTAAGTTCATACCGACCACCACTCTCCCTCTCAATACCGATCGACACTCTCACTCAATATATCGACCTGCTCTCCTTCCTTCGATACCGAACAAGTTCCTTACAAAAACACCGTGCCTAATTCCCGTCAAGGGTTTACACAACTAGCCCTACTTCAAATACCTACCGACTCCATTTCCTAACACTCCACATCGCCGACCTCAAGGTTTGAGCTATGCTGCTTCCCTCCATAATCCTTAAAAAAGCTCCTAGCCGAAGAAAGCCCATGAACTTGACTTCACATGAGATTCCTAGCTTAAATCGAGTGAAAGGTCCATACCAACGAGAATGGATTGAAGCTTATGGGAACTGTTGGATTTAGGGTCGAAGTTAGTTTGGGTTCGCCAGCAGTAGGAGTTGTGAGATGGGTATCTTTGATTCGGGAGAAGAAAGGAGAGCTGGAGTGTGGGCTAAGGTTCGAGAGGAGATAAGTCATAAGCTTTTGTGAAAAAGTGAAAGGAAGAGGGAGGAGTGAGTTTTTATATGCAGTAAAGTGGGGACGAACAGGCAGTTGCCTTTAGAATCGGTCCACGCATTGTAAATGTGTCGATGTTGATGCATTCTAATAGAGAGAGATGCTGTTCAGACCGATCATTTGGGTTGGTGTTGACATGCTGACTCACCTTTTACTAGAGTGACCGGTCGAGTGGGTCGGCCTTTCATATGTCGATCCACTCATTTGAAAAAAATGATGAATGAATGACGATAATAGTTATAAAATAGAACGTGTGTACATGAACATATACACACATCAAGGCAATGAAAGATGAAACTGTACGAAGAGACTGATGCTATCGAGTCAGTGGAGAAATAATGGTTTATGAATTCTAGCATGGTTTAACCTTTGAAAGGTTATGTACATTCAGCTTTTGAAAAGTTAAAACAAGAATTTGAAAATTTCTTCAAGATTGAACTAGTGCGTTTGAATGACACAGAGATTCGTCAAAAGACCGATGAAAAGGTGGCAGTCAATCATTATTCTGAACGAACTAGATTTTGAAGGCAAAGATTGCTCATTGATTCGAAGCGTGTCATGTTGATCTGCAAGACACGCTTTATGGGGCAAATATTACCTGGCTACTTAGCCCGACTATAAGATGATAGTTGCAGGAGATATGATTGGGCTCAAATGAGAATCGAGTCAGAGGATTGGAAACATGAAGGATTGATGTAACTTATCTGGGTCGACACCCATTGATGGTTCGGTGTGGGTCACTCGATCAAGGTGGCTCAATCATACCTGGCTCGATCAAGGAGAGGAGATCATGCATGGTTTGTTCATGGTGCACAAGCCAAGATGGCCCAATACGACTGGCTTGGTGAGCACAACTTGACAAGCTTGGCTCGATACGTCTGGGTCGGTAAGTATAGCTCGTTATGTATGGCTTGGCCTTAGTTCACTGCGTGTCATTCGGCCTAGGTTCAGCATGTATCGTTCTGCTTCAGTAGGTCGGCTTGGTTGGGTCGGCATATGTCGCTCGGCACATATGGGTCGGCAACTTAGACCTAGACATGGTGGCTCAACGTACTTAGGCCGGTATGCATCAGGGGAGTCGCTAAATTATCAACGGTGGGATACAGCTGTTTTCTTCACGCTTCGAGTCATGTATCTAGCTGCTTCAAGTCATATGACGACTCATTTCGAGTCATCCATAGGATACTCCTGGTTCGGCCAGAGTGGCTCGGTTTACCTAGGTCGACGTACCTGGGATAGTGCATCCTAAAGCGAGTCGACGAGTTACATGGTATTTCCTTTCTTCGAGTTCCAACACCATTTGCTTCGAGTTCTTTAAGGAGATGCTTTGAGTCATTCACATGTAACCCCTGGTTCGCCCGGAGTGGCTCGGTGTACCCGGTTCGGACATCCTGAGGCATCACTTGTGGGTTGAGTCATCTTGGTCATGGGCTTGCGCAGGGGATCTAGCATGTCTTCGTCCATAAATAGAGGGGGAAGGGTATAGTTGAAGGGACCTTTTTTTGGGAACTCTAAGGAGGCTCTACCATTTTCTGTACTCACTTCTTTTCTATTCAAACTTGTATTCAAGTTGTTTGTTTATGGATTGTATCTGTACTCAAGTGATTGGAAAAGTGATAAAGATAAAGATTATATTCAAAGTGGACATAGGCAATTATGCTGAATCACTATAAATATGATGTTCTCATTTTTGGTGCTCTTTTTGCACTCAACTGCGTTACTTCTCTGCTTTGATTTACTTTCTTAATTAATTTCTCCACATAATTCTATTCAAGGGTGTTAGTGACCAATTCTGATGTTAACAACAGTTATAACTTTCTGCAACATTGTAAAAAAGGCTATATAACAATATGCTATTAATAGAAAAGAACATACGATAGCAATGATGTAAATGCATGAAAAGTTGGCTGAGCATTTACTAAATGCTATAAAGTTTAAAACACCATACAATGGTTTCTATAGTGTTTATTAGCATATTACGATTTTTCATCGAATATATAAATAAAAAAATGCAATATTGTGTCTTTAATCTCATATATAATCAAACAAATGACAACCAAACGCAATTTAACATGTTATATATTTAACAAACAAGTTTACAGTTTGATACAATGAATAATACAATAATTTAACATAGTATATCTGTATTTCATGGTTGCAATATACAATACCCTAATTTAGTAATTTATCATATATCATATATTTAAATGCCAATTTGAACATTACTGCCGAATCTGAAGTAAGCTCAGTAAGAAATCTAAAAATAAGATCCCATGATTTGTGATGTGCCTCGACAATTGTGCCAACTACAGACATATTCAACCTTTGTGCCTTCCATTTACCTTAATTTTTTGCCCTCGTCTACAAATACCTTCTAGGCTATTAGATCAAATTATATATTGTGTTTGTATTATTTTAGTAGTTATAGGACATCGCCGAAGGAAAAAAGAGAGAGGTTAGTTTTCATTATTTCTAACGTTGAAGATGCAATAGTAATTCAATGTTGTTTTAATAGAAAATTCATTGTTTGAAAACTAATTTATTAACTTGTTGACATACCTGTATTTCTAGCTAAGTCATTTAGTCTGTCTTTATGTTTGATATTATCTATACCTTTATAGTTTCTACTTTTGATGATAAAAATATACTAAAAGTTAAAGTATTTGAATTCATCTTACTGCTCTGGTCTTCCAAATATAGAATTTTTTAATGTTACCGATCTTTGGAAACTAAATTACAAGCTCGGATTAAAGTGCAAGTGAAAAATATAAAAATTATATTATTTTAAGCTGTAAGATATCTTCCAAAAAATTTAGTTCTCAAATTAAAACCCACAGCTTTTAATGATCGCAAGTTAAAAAATTATGTTAACAAATGAACAGGAGGAGCATGCGCCAGAGGTATAAATATTTATAACAGGAAATTATTGTCAAGGACAAAATTTCACAGCTTTTTAGCCTCAAGGACGGACCTTCAATATTTTTCCTGAAGGACAACTTTCTGTAGGTATCAGTTTTTAGTTATTGGTAGCAGTTTTTAGGTATCAGTTTGTAGTTATCGGTAGCAGTTTTTAGGTACCAGTTTTTAGCTCGGTATCAGTTTTGTTGTCCTTATGAATAATTTTGAAAAATATTTGTCCTTGTGAATAATTTTTAGAAGAATGTTTGTCCTTGTGGTAAAAATATCGAGGTCGTGTCCTTGAGGCAAAAAATATAGAAATTTTTGTCCTTTAAAATAATTCCCCCATATTTATAATTTCAACTTTCATACTAAAATATTAATTAACCTACATATTTCATTTTCCTGTAACTGCAAAAAAAAATCTGCACTCATGACACAGTCTCATATTTCATTTAGCAACTAATATGGTATAAAAAAATAAACATATTATTCATGTACGTGAAGTTAGATGCACATACCGACATTGCGAAATTACAGATGAGAAATAAGAGGAGGATATGGTTTACTATACTAGAGCAATTTACAGTCGTTTGGACATAGTATGCTGTAATGCGGTGTGTTGGGCTCAATAATCAGCATTATAGATATGGACCATGGTGCACACGGAGTGATCAACGTCAGTGGTGTGTTGGCAATGATCAACCATGGTGCACGTGGAATGATCGCCAAAGGCATACGTGGGTCCATATTACATACAGCTAGCGTGGTAGCCCAACGGGCCAGACTTGTCCTCGTGGCCTATACAAGCTCAAAACATTCTCTGTTGGCCTTGTTTGAACAGCAGCCGGTGAGTACTAGCCTTTAGGGATACGGTTAATTGTGCCTCTCCTTCTAGAGTGGCAACGCCATTACCTTGTGGGCTAGTTGGTGTTAGCCTAGATATGATTGAAGCAATCATGGAATATGTAGCCACTTTAAGAGGTGTGATGTAAAACATATCATGTTGCCGAAGCTTCTTTGATTTTTGTATCTGATTAGTCTGCGTATATTAGTGGTCATGATCTTGTTGTTGATGGTCCAATGAAGTTGTCACGCAGCATCTTTGCTTTGGTCCATCGATATTTCCTCAGTTCTCATCCATTGTTGCCTATCTAAAGATGCATGTCCTCACACGCCTATCCGTGCATCATCTATTCATTTTGGTTTCATTGAAAATTTATGCCCATCCACGCATATCCAGTTCAATGCCAAGTCCATGCATTTTCTGTACATGCAATTTCCTATCCATACATGCATGTTCACGCATCTCCCATGCATGCATGTTTACGCTTCTCCAGTTCCATGCAAGTTCATGCATTTTCCTTCCATGCATTCTCTTTTACACTGAAATTTAAGATACCCAACTATGCAGTTCCTATTCACACATAACATGCCCGGTCTATGAAATTTCTACTCGTGCATGTCATTGCTATGCCTACCTCCTTCCCTTGTATTGCAACAAACCACTATACCTTGTAAGGGGAACCCAATGATGGTGGGCCAAGTCTTTAGCAATTTTTTTTTGACATTATGTTATATAAACTCTATGTTCATTATTCATTGTTTTCCTGTACGAAACAACATTTTTTCATTCCTTCTCTTCATTATTTATGCATCGCGTTTGATTCGGTGAATTACCTTAATGTTAAGTTCCCAAAAATAGTTGAATACACAACAAAAAATTTAAGTATTCATCCATTTAGTGCTTAGCAAAGTCAAGAGCTTTTATGGTTACTAAGAGCATTTCCAACAGTTTGGAGTGCGGAAATTCGATTTTCCGCACTCCAAAATGTTGGAGCCCTCATTTCTACAACAGAAATGAGGACAGACGTCTGGGCATCAGGCGCCTGTTCAACAGGCGTCCGCGTTTAAAAAAGCCGGACGCCTGTTGAACATGCGCCTGATCCCCAGACGCCTATTCAACAGGCGTCTGGTTAACGCGCCTATATCAGACGTGTTTTCCCCCTCCCCCCTCATTTTCCTCCCCTCCGTACTCTTTTCAGCAAATTTTTTTAACTCAGCTCTGCGTCCAAATGCCGCCCCGTCCGGTCAAAACTAGTAGACGCACTGTTCGATATACTACCGATGCCAATATCGGACCTGTTCATGTCCCTCCTGATGCTACCGTGACTCCAGACGATCTTCGATCTTTGCACGACTTGCCACCTACTGTTTCGCATCGATTTACTGCAGTTATAGCGACGCCACAGGTATACGGTTATTTATTTATTGCTTGATGAACGACCATATAAATATACGGTTATGTATAATAATTCTTTGTTTATTTTAACGGTTATAATAATCATATTTTTAGGTTCGTCACGTAGCGATGCGAGGTAGTTGGTATAGGTGTATGTCTGAGTATTTTGATCAGTTACCGGAGCCCATTTTGGATAGGCTACATGCGTCAACTTTTGGTGAATTTCTTGCTTTACCTAGATTTGCACATGTAGATCGTTGTCTGGTAGAGGCCCTCACCGAGAGATGGTGGCCTACCACTCACACATTTCATTTCCCTGATTTTGAGCTAGGACTGACCCCTCTAGATTTTTATATGCTCACTAGCATAGAGGTTGGTAGACCCGACCGTCTCCCTGTTCCATTTGATAGTTCATTTGAGGAGTTCGAGTCATATTCAGCTTATTTACCGACTTTGGCCGATGAGGAGGTTAGAGGAGGAGCTGTTACTCTCCCTTGTGTGCAGCGGTATATAGTAGAATACATGGCTGTTGAAGATATGCACACTCCGGTTATTCGTGCCTTCATATTATACCTTTTCGGGTCTACATTTTTTAGTAACAATAAGGGCACTATTAGGGTTGGTTTTTTGGCTGGATTAGTTGATGTGGATGGACTACACATATATGATTACGGTACTGCTATTATTGGTTATTTGTACGTAGCATTAGATACTTATGCACTTCAGCAGTCTAGACAGATGTATGGATTTTGGTACATTCTGCCATTTTGGTACTACGAGTATACTGCCAATATGCACCCCCGACTAATTGCAGAGGCGAATGCCACACCTTATATTTACTTTCCTAGATTGCGTCGTTGGGGTCCTCCTATGCATTTGCCCCGTGCTGCACAAGGGGTGCACAATGAGCTGATGGAGGCTAGACAACAGATGGATATGAGGTGGCGTGGTAACATTATTGTTTGTCCATGTGATCAGTACTTACAGTTCCTAGAGTCCGGTCCTGATCATCCACTCACATTTCAGTTTTCCATGTCGCGACGCAGGATTTGCTTTCAGGTTCCTACATGTCTATTCATATGGTATTTAGGGGAGCGGTGTTGGCTACAGTTGTATGGTATAGTTCGAATTCCATCTGATTCGCTACCATGGGATGATATGTATGGTGATATTAGGGTTGGACCAACTTATATTCTTACGATGAGGGGTGCGGGATGGGTGGATGGTGATCCATTTACAGTTCTTGGGGACTTTGATTCATATTGGGCTCGAGTAGCCCCACGTGCTTACGCGTTGCCTGATTATATTCGAGGTTTGAACTTGTTGCGACTTTTCTATTGATTAGAAAAACACAAATTTTAATAAATTCTGCAAGCGCACATGCGTGTAGTATGCATGTCGAACACAGGGAATTGTATTTTAAAACAATTAAAATCCGTAGTTAAATCTTAGGCGTGTTAAACGAATTCGACGGTGAATTTTGAACAGAAAATAAAAAAAACAATAATATACTCCGAATCGATTTCGAAACTAATCGAAATTGCAACCGAAATATAGAATTGTAAAAAAATCAGAACAGAAATTGAAATTGCGGAAAAGAAGATAACGGAGCAAACAACTGAAATAATTATTAACTAACTGAAAAGAGTGCAGATGTTATCCCATTTTTTGGTCAAAACTGGAATATCAATGAATTGGCATGGAATTATGAATATCGGGATTGAAGATCGGTTGGAATCAAGGCTACGATCGATATCGTCAAAATTTTGTTGAACTCCGATCGGGACGAAATTGATTGGAGACGATGATAAGGACTAGGAAAGGCTATGTTTCAAATTTCAGGTTAATCGGAGTTCGTATGGAGAAGTTATGATCGATGCAATGTAGGAATGACATGGCTGTTCGAACCCGTCACGGTGTTCGTTTCGAACCCATCAGGTTCGAATCGATCGAAGGCACACAAGGTTCGAATCGATGCACTTCGTATCGATTGGTATGGGTTTGGCTCTGTGAAGTTCGCATCAGGTGTTGGTTCTACTCTATCGTCTTCGAATCGATCAGAAGGACAGGTGGACTTCGACTCGATCACAGCATGGATCTCCTTCGTATCCATAAGGTCCACACAGGTTAGTTCTCCTTCGTATCCTTAAGGTCCACACAGGTTAGTTCGTATCGAAGGTGATGTATTCGAAGGAGATAGTTTCGAAGGTGATGGAGTCGAAGGTGATGGATTCGAAGGAGACGGATTCGAAGGTGATGGATTCGAAGGTGATGGATTCGAAGGAGATGGATTCGAAGGAGATAGTTTCGAAGGTAATGGATTCGAAGGAGATAGTTTCGAAGGTAACGGATTCGAAGGTGATGGATTCGAAGGTGATGGATTCGAAGGAGATGGATTCGAAGGAGATAGTTTCGAAGGAGATAGTTTCGAAGGTGATGGATTCGAAGGAGATGGATTCGAAGTATGGGTTCGAACCAGGCAGAACACACGAAGCTTTGAACTTGAATCGATCATATCTTCCAAACCGTTGATCCAAATGCAATGAAATTTTTACAGGAGCTTACATACATGTTGAAGAATGTTCTCACCAAATTTCAGCTCAATTGGATGATTTCTTGATCGATTCGAACCTTACTTCGAATCGATCCCAAGGTGGGCCCGGACCTCCAGATTTCGGGCGTGTGGGACCCCTCACGTGCCTGAAGCGGTCTTCCCGGATTTTAGGAGAAATCTCAGCCTCCTACGCTTATAAATAGAGCCCCTGGTCATTCAGAAAAGGGGTCGGAGATTCATAAGAGAGAAAGCACGCTCGGACGCTGCCAGAATAACTCCATATCATCATTGCTGCTATTTATTTCAAGTTTTGGACTTTGTAACTGCTGTAATCATCTGTAATCATCAAGGATAATCAATAAAAGGATAAAAACTTTGGAGTGGACGTAGGCCGGAGATAGCCGAACCACTATTAAACTTGCATCTTTGTTCATTACTTTTGGATTGCTGTTTGTTATTTGCTGAGATCTATGATTTGTGTTTGAATATTGTTGATTTGTATTCATACACTGGTGCTTTCACGAAATTTGGGGTTTGTGACCAATTTTGACGCAAACACTTTGGTGCTCTCACTAAGAAGGACTAGCACCTGCTACATCGGATTTGGAGTTTGGATTTGAAGAAGTTCGTGGAGTTTCGATTTGAAAACAATGACTAGGCAAAATAGTAGAAGGCAGAGGGCTGAGCGAAGCCAACAGGAAGGAAGTCAACAAGCATCCTCCGGAGCTGGGGAAGGACAGGCTTCAATCTACATAACCCGAGATGAAATGGAGGCTATGGCAAATTCTTTGCAAGAGAGATTGTTGAAGAGCCAACAGGAAATGATGCAGACTTTCTTTGAGCAAATAAGAGCTATAGGGATGCAGAACTTGGGAACAGCTACAGCCGCGGTGGATGCAGGACAAGGAACTAGGGTTGTGGAACCCAGCGGAGGACGGGATGTGGAGCCAGAGGGCAATCAACAAGGGCTTGGGGGCAGGCCCACAGGATCCAACACAGGAGGACCTTTGGAAGGAGTTCAACAGGCTAGAGCTAACATTGCTGCTAGTGAACCACACGAGGAATATGTGCCAGAGTTCCCTCGAGGGCATGGAGGGCAACCCCCAACAAACAATATCGGATTAGTAGAAATCATCAGAAGAACTGTGCGAGGTGGTTTGACCAACGGAGACTTGGAAGGAGTGAATAGGAGTCCATTTTCTCGAGAAATAAGGATGGCTCAGAATCCACCTAAGTTTAAGCTACCTAGCGTGGAGGTTTATGATGGCAAGGCAGATCCAACAGATCACTTGATGAGGTACACCAGACACATGGAGGTGTTGGGGGCATCGGAGGAAGTAATGGCTCGATGCTTCCCTTTATATTTGACGGACTTAGCTGCAATGTGGTTTAGGCAGCTGGGAGAAGGATCTATCAGGACTTGGAGGGAATTGGTGGAAAAGTTTTTGGGACAGTTTCGGGTTCACGTCAAGAGGCCGAAGAATGTGATGACATTGACATCGGTAAAGCAAAGGACGGACGAATCGCTTAGAGCTTTTCTAACTTGATTCAGTGCGGCAGTCGCTTCGGTGGATCGGCCTGATCCATCGATGGTTTTAATGGCAGCAGTATCAGGAGTCAGGGAGGACTCTGATTTCAAGGTATCTCTGATACGAGATCCCCCACAGGATCTCGACGAATTCTTTCACGAGGCAGAAAGGTTCCTTCGGCAGGAAGATGCGAGTACGGATTTAAAGGTGCAAAAGGTTAATGTAACTCAGGATGTAGGACCATTCAGCAAAGGTTTGGATAAAGACAAAGGGAAAAGGAAGATGGACGATGATTCTGGAAACACTAAGAAGCGATGGAAGGATCCAAAGTTTTCTACATACACGGGATTGAATGAGACGCTGGAGCGGATATACATAGATACTCGGAATCGCCTTTCCTACCGAAGGCCAGCCAGGAGAGAGCCTTCTGAACGAGAGAGGGCATCAGGGAGGCATTGTCTCTTCCATGACTTAGACGGACATGACACCAACAGCTGCAGGCACTTGAAGGATATAATCGAGGAGCATGTAAGGAATGGACAGTTACAGCAATATGTCGGAACTCGGAATACAACAGCAGGGCAGGAGCAACTACCGACTACCTCACACCGTGACGATGTGAGGCCCAGGGATGATGGTCGATTGATCATCCACTGATCAGGGTAATGTGAAATAAGTAGCGAACTACTAGCGAGCAACTAAGTCATTTACACATGTATGGGGACGGAGATAGCCCCTAGGCATGCTCTGAATGACGATAAACTGCGATGTCGTGGTTTGTGAAATTTATCTTTTGCTTTTTGATTGGACACTGCTTCTCTTTTTGGATTTGGGTTTGGAGTTTGGATTGAACTCATGGTTTTGCTTGCTTTTTGATTTGGGTTTTTCTCTGGATGGTTGTTTTTGATTTTGAATGCTGCTATGGATTTCTGGTTTTCTGTTTTGGATTTGGATTTTTGGGTTAGGATATTGGATTGGATTTTGATTGGATTTTCATCTGGTTTTTGATAAATGGTCGTCAGGTATGGATTATGCCTGGCAAGGGGTGAGTCACTTTGCCCGAACGTGGTAGATTGACTCATTCAGGTCGTCAAGTATGGACTATGCTCGGCAAGGGTCCGGAGTGACCAGGATTCGGCCTAGGACTTAGGCCCCATATTATCGATTATTGTTTCAGGCCATTGAGTATGGACTCTGCTCAACAAGGGTCCGGAGTGACCAGGATTCGGCCTAGGACTTAGGCCCCATATTATCGATTATTGTTTCAGGCCGTTGAGTATGGACTATGCTCAACAAGGGTCCGGAGAGACCAGGATCCAGCTTAGGACTTAAGCCACGGCATTGCACAACGTCCAGGGACACTGGACCACGGTCGTCAGGTGTGGATCACGCTTGGCAAGAACCCGGAGAGGTTAGCTTAATATCCAGGGACGCTGGATCACGACCGTCAGGTGTAGATTGCGCTTGGCAAGAGCCCGGAGAGGTTATTGATTTGGATATCGACCCGGAGAGGTCCTGGATTCAGTTATTGGCTATTGGATAAGGATGGTTTGGAACTCGGTTGTCGAGTTCGAATGGATATGGAATTGGCTAAGGCTTTGGTTATGGGATTTGGAATCGGGCATCGACTCGAAGCAGTCAAGGATGATATACTCCGGCATTGTGGCTATGGACTTCGGATATTGGATTCAAAACTATTCAAAACATGCCTTGTTATCACAAGGCATGTTTTGGGGGGCAAAATGTTATCCCATTTTTTGGTCAAAACTGGAATATCAATGAATTGGCATGGAATTATGAATATCAGGATTGAAGATCGGTTGGTATCAAGGCTACGATCGATATCGTCAAAATTTTGTTGAACTTCGATCGGGACGAAATTGATTGGAGACGATGATAAGGACTAGGAAAGGCTATGTTTCAAATTTCAGGTTAATCGGAGTTCGTATGGAGAAGTTATGATCGATGCAAGGTAGGAATGACATGGCTGTTCGAACCCATCACGGTGTTCGTTTCGAACCCATCAGGTTCGAATCGATCGAAGGCACACAAGGTTTGAATCGATGCACTTCGTATCGATTGGTATGGGTTCGGCTCTGTGAAGTTCGCATCAGGTGTTGGTTCGACTCGATCGTCTTCGAATCGATCAGAAGGACAGGTGGACTTCGACTCGATCACAGCATGGATCTCCTTCGTATCCATAAGGTCCGCACAGGTTAGTTCTCCTTCGTATCCATAAGGTCCACACAGGTTAGTTCGTATCAAAGGTGATGGATTCGAAGGAGATAGTTTCGAAGGTGATGGATTCGAAGGTGATGGATTCGAAGGAGATGGATTCGAAGGAGATAGTTTCGAAGGTAATGGATTCGAAGGTGATGGATTCAAAGGTGATGGATTCGAAGGAGATAGTTTCGAAGGTAACGGATTCGAAGGTGATGGATTCGAAGGTGATGGATTCGAAGGAGATGGATTCGAAGGAGATAGTTTCGAAGGAGATTGTTTCGAAGGTGATGGATTCGAAGGAGATGGATTCGAAGTATGGGTTCGAACCAGGCAGAACACACGAAGCTTTGAACTTGAATCGATCATATCTTCCAAACCGTTGATCCAAATGCAATGAAATTTTTACAGGAGCTTACATACATGTTGAAGAATGTTCTCACCAAATTTTAGCTCAATTGGATGATTTCTTGATCGATTCGAACCTTACTTCGAATCGATCCCAAGGTGGGCCCGGACCTCCAGATTTCGGGCGTGTGGGCCCCCTCACGTGCCTGAAGCGGTCTTCCCGGATTTTAGGAGAAATCTCAGCCTCCTACGCTTATAAATAGAGCCCCTGGTCATTCAGAAAAGGGGTCGGAGATTCATAAGAGAGAAAGCACGCTCGGACGCTGCCAGAATAACTCCATATCATCATTGCTGCTATTTATTTCAAGTTTTGGACTTTGTAACTGCTGTAATCATCTGTAATCATCAAGGATAATCAATAAAAGGATAAAAACTTTGGAGTGGACGTAGGCCGGAGATAGCCGAACCACTATAAAACTTGCGTCTTTGTTCATTACTTTTGGATTGTTGTTTGTTATTTGCTGAGATCTATGATTTGTGTTTGAATATTGTTGATTTGTATTCATACACTGGTGCTTTCACGGTATTTGGGGTTTGCGACCAATTTTGGCGCAAACAGCAGAATATAACTAAGAACAAGAATAAATAAATTGCTAAATCTAATCAACAATCCTACATATTCTGTTCGAAAATAAAAACAGTGCTGAATTTAAATCTAAACTTGAAGAAAAGTGATGAGGTAAGAGATGATTTCAAGGTGTTGTATAATGCTGTATATATAGGCTTTCAACCCCTAAAATCAGTCCATGATTTTAGCAATAGAACTGGTCCTCTTCATAGTAGCTGACCAGATATATGTATTGACTGGGTCCATTTGTTGAATTAGTGAAGAGTCAGTTGCTATATCAATGCTTGAAACATATATGCTGAGTGTTTGGCATCCCTGTTAGCTGCTCCTTTGACCAAGTCCCCTGTTGCTTAAAATGGTGATCATGCTTTTATATGTGAATTGGTCCAAATTCCCATATGAGCTACTTTTGAATGTGTCCTATTTTGTTTGATTTATTTCAATGCTCAAAATGTTGCACTCTTTGCTGCGTGATTTTTGAACCAACGGACGGCATAACCGATTAATCTCAACGTTGCACTTTGGAATCAATAATCTGCAAAACCACAACAAAATACCCGTATAATACCGCTTTATTAAAATAAAAATATATGAAATAAACGGTTTAAATTGCAGAGAAATATGTTCATCAAATACCCCCACACTAGAACTTTATTCGTCCTCGAATAAGCAAGAAAATAAAACTAACTAAATCCTTTTTCGTAGGAAACACGATTGCATTGAGCGTATGCAACAAGCCGTTAAACCTCTAGGTGTCCCTAGTAGGACGAGTGGTGTCTCGTGAGGGTTTTCAGCGGATACTACCCACAAAATCCAAATGCAGTATGCGATGATTCTAATGTACTACATGAATGCAAAATTTTAAACAAACGGAGACTCGATTTACTTTAGAATAATTGCAACAAAATAATGTATATCAGTTTTAGTCAACTTCTAGAAATTTTTCATTCCTCACTAAACACAAATTTCAATATAACTCAAGTTTTCATACATTAGATTCTAGTTTGGCCAGTTGTTTCAGTTGATAACATAGTGCAGCCATGAAATAAATTCTTCACTGTTAATCACAGTTTTTTTTTTTCAAAATGGCATTTTCCTTTTCCATTTGTATGACAAGCCAAATCAAAAAAATCAAGAAGTGTTTCGGTTTCAAAGCTTAGTCTTTTTTTTTTACACCTAACTTTTGGACCAAGGTATACCACCCATGCACTGCCTCGCGGGCTTACGTCAGAGTTGGGACAGAGCTTGGCGGATTGTGCAAACCGACGCTGACTATGTCAGAAAATGTCGGTAATCCTTAGGTGATTATTTATTTAATTATTTATACACCTAACTCAGAATGCTGAGGCCAGATATACCATCCATGCACTGCCTTTCGGGCTTACGTGAGAAGAGTACAGAGCGTGGCGGGTGCACACACTTTCACAAGTGTGCACACCTATCGACTCTAGGTGTATCTTATTATTATTCTTATTTTGTTTTTGAAATTAACTAAAGAGAGTTATGCAAATCAACTTAGCACCACTTAACTTCAATGATTTGAAATGTCAACGCATGTACTTTAAATCTGCCATTTAAAAAAAAAACAAAGACTACAGTTTAAAAAGGATTTCATAACCATCACCTACGAATTCCCCTATATACTAACCTCACTATTATCGCTTGTAATTCAACTTTTCATTATATTTTACATTTGAAATTAGTGATTCACAAAAAATTTCATCAATTGACTACAACTGCTTACCTTTGTCTTGACTAATTAAAAATAAATCGAAGTCCTAAAAATATTGGGAAATGAAAAAAAAAATTGAAAGGAAATTTGAAAACAAATAATGAGATGATTTTTTTTTTAAATGATGCTATACTATGAAATATGAACAAACAGAATGAGATATGCGTCTCCCCCACACTGGAATGAGACAGTGTCCCAACTGTCAAATAGAATGCAAATGCAAAATAAATAAATAAACTAAAAAAATACAACCTGATATGTGCAAGATAGTGAGCGGCTCATGCCGAATAGCTAGGTTCGTGAAGATCCACGAACTCATCGTCCTCGTGCTGTTCAAACTCTAGAAATGGCTTCAAGCGTTGTCCATTGACCTTTGAAATGGAACTGTCCCTAGGATTTTCAATTTCAACTGCACCATAAGGGTATACTGTTTTCACAATACATGGACCTGTCCATCGAGATCTCAATTTGCCCGGAAATAAATGAAGTCTGGAATTATATAAGAGAACTTTCTGACCTACTTCGAATGTCTTACGAAGTATGGATTTATCATGATAGATTTTAGTTTTCTCTTTATAAATCTTTGCATTTTCATACGCTTCATTTCTTAGTTCTTCTAATTCTGGCAATTGTAATTTACAATGCGATCCGGCTTTTCCTATGTCAAAATTAAGGTATTTGATTGCCCAAAGTGCGCGGTGCTCGAGCTCAACAGGTAAATGGCATGCTTTTCCAAAAACCAATCGGTATGGTGACATTCCTAGATTGGTTTTATAAGCTGTGCGAAATGCCCAAAGGGCGTCTATCAATTTAGATGACCAATCTTTTCTATTGGAGTTAACCGTCTTTTCAAGAATTTGTTTAATTTGTCTATTGGAAATCTCGACTTGACCGTTGGTCTGTGGATGATATTGGTTAGATAGTTTATGAGTGATAGAATATTTCTTAAGAAGAGATTCAAAAGCACGATTACAAAAATGAGAACCGTTATCACTTATAATGGCTCGAGGTGTCCCAAAACGGGAAAATATGTTTTCTTTCAAAAATTTGACAACAACTTTATTGTCATTCGTTCTGGTGGGAATGGCCTCAACCCATTTAGACACGTAATCTACTGCGAGTAAAATGTAGAGATTTCCAAAAGAATTAGGAAAAGGACCCATGAAATCGATGCCCCAAACATCAAAAATTTCGATGACAAGGATCGGATTTAGGGGCATCATGTCACGTTTGGAAATACGACCTGTTTGTTGACATCTAGCGCATTTGGAGCAAAATTCGTGGGCATCACGAAAAAGAGAAGGCCAATAAAAACCGCACTGTAACACCCTTGCAGCAGTTTTCTTTGCTCCAAAATGTCCTCCACATGCTTGATTATGTGAAAAAGAGAGGATGCTATGGAATTCATGTTCTGGGACACATCTGCGAATGATTTGATCGGTGTAATATTTGAAAAGATAAGGATCGTCCCAGTAAAAGTTTCGAATGTTGGAGAGAAATTTTTGTTTATCTTGTTTTGACCAATGGGAAGGTGTTTCATTTGTGACAAGATAATTTATGATGTCCGCGTACCATGGTGCACTAGAGAGTGAAAGAATTTGTTCATCAGGAAAATGATCGTTGATTTGAGAGTTATCATAGTTTTCATTCACTATACGAGAAAGATGGTCAGCTACGACATTTTCAGAACCCTTTTTATCTCGTATTTCTAGGTCAAACTCTTGAAGAAGGAGAATCCAACGGATTAAGCGGGGTTTGGTATCCTTTTTCGTGAGTAAATACCGCAAGGCGGCATGATCGGTGTAAACTATGACCTTAGAACCTACGAGATATGATCTAAACTTATCGAGGGCAAAGACAACTGCTAAAAACTCTTTTTCTGTGGTTGAGTAATTCAATTGAGCTTCATTAAGAGTTTTGCTAGCATAATAGATGACTCGAGGAAGTTTATCGATTCGTTGACCTAAGATGGCTCCGATGGCATAATCAGAAGCGTCACACATTAATTCGAAAGGCAAGGTCCAATTTGGAGGTTGGATGATAGGTGCAGTGGTCAAGATCGATTTGAGGGTTTCAAAAAATGTTTTACATTCATTGGAAAATTCAAATTTGATGTCTTTAGCCAGAAGATTTGAAAGAGGTTTTGAAATTTTTGAAAAATCTTTAATGAACCTCCTATAAAATCCTGCGTGGCCGAGAAACGAGCGAATGTCCTTTACGGACCTTGGAGGAGGAAGGTCAACAATAAGATCAACTTTAGATTTGTCAACTTCTAGGCCATTTTTAGAGACAACATGACCTAAGACTATTCCTCGCTTAACCATAAAATGACATTTTTCCCAATTAAGAACAAGTGATTTCTCCTTACATCGCTTTAAGACACGTTCTAAACGAAGGAGGCATTGATCAAAAGATGACCCATAGATTGAAAAATCATCCATGAATATTTCTAAGAAATCCTCCACCATATCAGAAAATATACTCATCATACATCGTTGAAAGGTAGCGGAAGCATTACAAAGACCGAAGGGCATGCGACGATAAGCGAAAGTTCCGAATGGACATGTGAACGTTGTTTTGTGTTAGTCCTCTAACGCAATGGGAATTTGATTATAGCCGGAGTAACCATCAAGAAAACAATAGTATTCATGACCGGCTAAGCGTTCGAGCATTTGATCAATGAAAGGAAGGGGAAAATAATCTTTTCTTGTTGCTGCATTGAGTTTTCGATAGTCGATGCAAACGCGCCATTTTGTCTTGACCTTTGTCGGAACAAGTTCGTTATTCTCATTTGTTGTCACAGTGATTCCAGACTTCTTTGGTACAACTTGTACCAGACTTACCCAAGTACTGTCTGAGATAGGGTAGATTATGTTATTGTCTAAACATTTGATAATTTCTTCCTTTACCACTTCTCTCATATTAGGGTTTAATTGCCTTTGAGCTTCGCGAGTGGGTTTAGCCTCGTCGACTAAATGTATTCGATGTTCAATAATTGATGGACTAATTCCCTTAATGTCAATGATTACCCATCCTATTGCCTCTTTATTTTCCCTTAAAATTTTCAAAAGTTGTTCTTCTTGGTCCTTAATGAGATCGGATGCCAAGATTACAGGGAAATTTTCCGAAGAATCTAAGTATGCGTACTTAAGATCGTTTGGAAGAGGTTTGAGGTCTAATTTAGGGCGTACTTCTTTTGAGGCTTCAGTAGACATCAACTGATTGAATTCTAGTGAATTATGAAAAGAGCATAGCATATCATTTAATTCATAAATGTATTCATCTTCGTGGAAGTTCGAATTAAAATGATCTAGGCACATGCTAAGAGACTCCGTAGTATCACTAAAATCATTTTCAACAATGGTTTGGATCATGTCAACTTCTTCTGTATCAAAATCCCTTGGTTGTCTGTTAAGATTGAAGATATTTAATTCAATGGTTAGGTGCCCGAAGGAAAGTCGGAGTTGACCATTCCTACAATTTATGATAGCATTTGATGTTGCTAAAAATGGACGACCTAATATCAAAGGAATCTGACTATTGGGATTTGAGACAGGTGCAGTCTCTAGGACTATGAAATCGACTGGGAAATAGAATTGCTCGATTTGTATCAAAAACATCTTCAACTGTGCCCAATGGTTTTTCGACAGATCGATCAGCTAGTTGAGTTGTGATGTTTGTAGGTTTTAATTCCCCTAGTCCAAGTTGACAGTACACAGTATAAGGCAAAAGATTCACACTCGCTCCAAGTCGAGTAAGGCATGACTAATGTGAGTGTTACCGATTTTACAACTGATCGTAGGACAACCGGGGTCCTTATACTTGATTGGGGAGGGATTTGAAAGAACAGAGCTAGTGTTTGCAGTTAGAAATGCAGTCTTAGGAACGTTAGTGGTACGTTTTTGAGTACATAGCTCTTTCAAACATTTGGCATATTGAGGAATTTGCTCGATGGTATCAAGAAGTGGAATATTGACTCGAACTTGTTTGAAGATTTCAAGAATTTGGTCAAAATTAGCGGGCTTCTTCTTTTTGTTGAGTCTATGAGGAAATGGAGCTATGGGTTTATAGACTCGTTCGGAAGTTTTTTCATTCGAAGAAGAAGGTGTTATATTAGAGGGTGAAGATAAGGGAGCTGGAATGTTGGGGTTGCCAACATCAGAAGGTGAAGAGTGGTCGGGATTGCCAACCTTAGATGAAGAATTAGAATCGTTTTGATTGACAACCGTGGTTGTCGACTGAGTTTCAGAATTTGGAACATGGGAAGATTTAAGAAGGATGTCGGGGTTGCCGACATGGTTGTCCACCTTCTTTCCAGACCTTAATGTGGTGACAGTATTAACCGGATTTACATCTTCGTTCTCACAAAGATTTACTCCTCGAGAGTTATACTTTGGATTCACTTCGGTTTGACTAGGCAATTTACCTTTCTCATTGATTTTCATGAGATCCTTCAACATTATCAACATTTGTTCATTTTGTTTGGTGATTTGCTCAATTCTTGCTTCTTGGTTAGTGATTTGTTCATTTTGTTTAGAGAGTTGTTTTTCCAATCGAGCAATTTCTTGTGAAGGCTGAGAAGGTTGGGTTGATGGATTGAAATTAGGATGCCTGTACGGTTGATTCGAAGGTTTCGTTTGAGGAGTGGGTTGAGAATTTTGAGCATTAGAGGTTGGGGCTCGATAATTCGGATTTGGTATCATTGGATACATATGTGATGGATTAGCCACGTTGTTAGGATTTGACCATGAAAAATTGGGATGATGCTTCCAATTAGGATTATATGTGGACGAATAAGGACTGTTTTGAGCTATAGCATTGATTTGGTCTTGTGTGTAGTAATGAGGTAGCCCTTCTCCTTCTTGAGGAATTTTGGCATCTATAGGAAGATGTGATGGGTCAATGGCATGTACTCCTCTGTTTGGAGTACGAATTGGAACACGAATTGTTTCCCATTGCATATCTTTTTTTGAATACTCTTCTAAAAATTCCCAAGCTTCCTCGTCTGTTTCTGCCATGAATTCTCCTCCGCACATTGATTCAAGTTGGGATCTTGTTTGATAAGTAAGCCCTTCATAAACGATTAGGCACAAAACGTGCTTAGGGATTGCATGATGTGGGCAACTATATAACAGTTGATTGAACCTTTCAAAGTATTTTGAAAAAGTTTCTCCTTCATTCTGAGAGAATTGATTGATTTCGGTTCGAATTTTAAGAGTTTTGTGGAAAGGAAAAAACTTTTTCAAAAATATAGTAACGAAATTGTCCCAACTTTTAATTGAATTTTTAGGAAGAGAATTAAGCCATCTTTTTGCGCTTTCTAGAAGCGCAAATGGAATAAGTCTTGGCTTGATGGATTCATTAGAAAGTTGTTGCATTTTAGTTGTAGAAGTATATAACTCAAATTCACTAAGAAATTCATATGCATTTTCAGACCCAGTGAATTTTGGTACCCCTTGGATAAAAGAATGTTTTAGCTCAAAATTATTTCCTTCGGCAGGTGGAAATGAAATAACCGAAGGTTGAACAGTCCATGTTGGATAGCATCGGTCTCTAAGGGATAATGGTCGGTTCTCATGAAATTCATTATTTCCAACATGTGATTTAGGTGATAATTTTGGTGAACTGTGTTGTGAACCGTGTTGTGAACCGTGATTGCTCATATTTGTTTGATTTGAATTTTCCGTTGATTTGTTTAATGAGATATTTTGGCTTTCTAAACGATTAAAATTATTTCTTGCCCAAACGCGCATAAACAACTCAAGATGTAATAACAAAAAGTAAATTTAAACAGTTTTCAGTTGGGCACCTGTAGAGTAGAAAATTACTTACAGAGAGGTATGGCTGTCCGTCCAGTGCAACCGAGTAGTGCTATTGAATGGTTGAGATTTACTGAGTTGGAGCTATTTGACTAACTTTTCTTAGCTTTTAAATTCACTGACTTGGTCTACTCCCTGCGCCTTTAAAACAAAATGTGAATATGTTACTTGTTGTGAGTAGCAAAATAAATCAGAGTGTAATGTGCTAAGGGGCACGTAATATGCAGAACACGTAATACTGAAATGGTACTGTAATGAGATGAAATGATACTGGTATGAATGGTACGTAATATGCAGAACACGTAATACGTAATACTGGAACTAAAGGTCACGTGCATGCAACAAGTGGTATGAATGCAGAACGAACATGAATGTATGCACATGCAAAAACGTGAAAACAGAGGGCAAAACAGAAACTGAACTAAACAACAACTAAGTGGTTACGTGTAAACGAAACAGAAATAATGCATGTATAAACATAAACAAAACAAAATACAACTACGTGAATATGGTAACCAAACTAACTAATGCATGCAAGAATATGAAAGTGGAACTGCAAGTAACCAAACTAATGTACGTGAAAACAATGCAGTGAACAAAAAAAAATGTTTTTTTTTCAAGTAAAATGCTACTTTAGCGAAAGGAACTGAAAAACGAAAAAAAAAACGATTTTTTTTTTTGGAAACTAATGCAAAGAAAAAATTAACACGAATGGACTTAAAAACGAAAAATTGAAAATCTCAAAATAGCAACTCCCCGGCAACGGCGCCAAAAATTTGTTGCGACTTTTCTATTGATTAGAAAAGCACAAATTTTAATAAATTCTGCAAGCGCACAGGCGTGTAGTATGCAGGTCGAACACAAGGAATTGTATTTTAAAACAATTAAAATCCGTAGTTAAATCTTAGGCGTGTTAAACTAATTCGACGGTGAATTTTGAACAGAAAATAATAAAAACAATAATATACTCCGAATCGATTTCGAAACTAATCGAAATTGCAACCGAAATATAGAATTGTAAAAAAAATCAGAACAGAGATTGAAGTTGCGGAAAAGAAGATAACGGAGCAAACAACTGAAATAATTATTAACTAACTGAAAAGAGTGCAGAAAATAACTAAGAACAAGAATAAATAAATTGCTAAATCTAATCAACAATCCTACGTATTCTGTTCGAAAATAAAAACAGTGCTGAATTTAAATCTAAACTTGAAGAAAAGTGATGAGGTAAGAGATGATTTCAAGGTGTTGTATAATGCTGTACATATAGGCTTTCAACCCCTAAAATCAGTCCATAATTTTAGCAATAGAACTGGTCCTCTTCATAGTAGCTGACCAGAGATATGTATTGACTGGGTCCATTTGTTGAATTAGTGAAGAGTCAGTTGCTATATCAATGCTTGAAACATATATGCTGAGTGTTTGGCATCCCTGTTAGCTGCTCCTTTGACCAAGTCCTCTGTTGCTTAAAAAGGTGATCATGCTTTTATATGTGAATTGGTCCAAATTCCCATATGAGCTACTTTTGAATGTGTCCTATTTTGTTTGATTTATTGCAATGCTCAAAATGTTGCACTCTTTGCTGCGTGATTTTTGAACCAACGGACGGCATAACCGATTAATTTCAACGTTGCACTTTGGAATCAATAATCTGCAAAACCACAACAAAATACCCGTATAATACCGCTTTATTAAAATAAAAATATATGAAATAAACGGTTTAAATTGCAGAGAAATATGTTCATCAGAACTCCGATCATATTGGTCCGCGTACCTCTTCCGGTAGAGTTCCACTACCACCTGCCACCTTTGAGCCTACATCATCTCAGTACACGCAGCCTCCTACTTTCGACCACCCTCCACATTCGTTTAGATCATATGATGTACATGGTCAGGTGGTGGAGTACCCTTCCAGTATCCTACAGATGACGATATTACGGGTGTACCATCCGCCGGATTGTATCAACCTCATCAGGTTTGTACGAATTTTAATTGTTCTTTAATGTATAATTCGTTTATAACTTGTCATTATATTCTCCACCTATGTATAATTCTTTTTTGCACATATCAGTATTCTCAGTACATGGATTATGATAGACGGATGATTGCTGCATTTGAGCATATGACGCTCGATTATACACAGATAATGTATCAGAGTTACCAGACTGCGATCCAGCAGCAGCAGACTCAGTATGATGCGCAGGTACAGGGATTACAGACCCAGATTCAGCAGCTTCAGGAGCAGCTCAATGCCGGACCTCAGCCTCATGATTTTGATGACGTCAACGATGACAATGACGACGACAATGGAGACGAGGAGGAGATTGATAGCGGTTCCGATCACATAGACTGATGTGCTGCATTTAGATGTTTTAGACTGTGTTAGTATTTTTCATACCGTACATTAGTTGGTTGCATATTATGTTGGTAATGATGCTACTGTTATATCTGATTGTCTATATGTTATGGCATTGTGTCGATTATATTTAGTGTTGATTATTGCATTGTGTGATGTTAATTTACGCTTGTTTATTATTAAGCGTATATGAAGTCTGAATGTTGAACAAACAAACACAGTTGTGTTTGTTTGTCAAAATTTTTATGGATGTTTGACACGTGGACGTTAATCTTATGCTTCATTTTTTTGATGCGGATCACGACCTCTTTATTTAAGATAAAGTGTTATATTCTAATG
Source organism: Allium cepa (assembly GCA_030765085.1). Classification (NCBI taxonomy): domain Eukaryota; kingdom Viridiplantae; phylum Streptophyta; class Magnoliopsida; order Asparagales; family Amaryllidaceae; genus Allium; species Allium cepa. The sequence goes on along the minus strand of CM060942.1, from coordinate 689,241,097 downwards.
TCACAACATTTAAAAGTTCAGTTAAATCAATCAATGTGTAACATAATATTTTCGGCTACAGAATTGACACTGTTAGTAAATTTTTATATACAAACGGATCAAATGTGTGATGATGAAGATATAATGGCAACTCAGTTTTGGGACACTTTTGCTGAACTTTACAATAGCAATGTTGATGGTAGAAGTAGACGTACGCTGGTGGAGTTGAGGACTGGTTATGGGAACTTCTGCAACGCCTGTACGCGGTACAGTACGGTTATCAATGAGGTTATATTTGAAAATTTGTTTAAACCAACCCATTCTACATTTGAAGGTCGTTACTTTCTCAAATACCACAGCACATTCATTGGACATGAGGCTTATATCCTACGTCAAAATTGGCTAGAACGATTTGGATATCCATAATTATAGTGTATTATTGTTGAATGTATTATTGTTTCTGTGTATGCATATTTATTATTGTCTTGTTTATGAATAATTTTAACTTTCTAATGCATTGTCAAATCAAAACACAGTGCTAATATTTAAACATAATTAATTTTTAATGTTCACACGCTTCAATATATATGTAAGAGCTTTTCTTCTCCAACACACAATTCAGTTCTCTGCTCTTTCAGTCTTCTCATCCTCCTATCAATGCCTTCCTGGTCATCATCTATTGACTCTGATGTCGGGTACGTTGCAACGGAAAGCGAACACACCTATGAAGATTGGAATATCAATTACCAAGACCAACATTATGAGGACGTTGCTCGGGAATTCCCAAATCTTGACCAACTCACACTTCAAGATGATGTTCAACCAGTACATGAACAGTTGGTTCATCAACAATCACAGAAGGTTGAACAAGTACAAAATTTACAACCTTCGGTTGAACAAGAGGCTGACTCTTACACAGTATTTTGCCATTGTGGTTATAAGGTTGAAGTTGTGGTTAGAGCTGATGGCGAAGATATTGGTCGTCGAATCCAGTTGTGTCCTTTCTGGCCTGAAGGGTGCAATTATGCAGAATGGGTTGATGAACGGCTTTGCCCAAGGGCCATAACATATGCCAATGAGCTGGAACAAGAAATAAGACGTCTTCGAAATATCGTGCACAACTTATAATTTGACCGTAACCGCTAGTTTCTTAGTGGAGTGTGTCATTATTGTAGAGTGCATTACTGTGAAGTGTATTATTGTGGAGTGTATTATTGTAGAGTGTACTATTATGCAGTGTATTATTGTGGAGTGTATTATTATTATGGTTGTACTACTGTAATGTGTATTATTATGGAGTGTATTATTATGGAATGTATTATTGTTTGTGTATTTATTGTCGTTGACTGTATTAATGTTTGAGTGCTTCAGTAACAATGACTTGTTTGTTTCTGTATTATTGCGTTAAGAATATGACAACAATTGTATGATGGGAAAAGACAGTGCAGACGTTACATTGCAGACAAGACACTGCATCATCTAATAGTGTATGATGGGACAAGACACTGCATCAACAGTCAATAGTTGTATGATGGGACGAGACAGTGCAGACGTTGCATTGTAGACAAGACAATGCATCATCAGTTAGTAGTGTATGATGGGACAAGACACTGCATCAACAGTCAACAGTTGTATGATGGGACGAGACAGTGCATCAATAGTCATAGTGTTTAAGCTATAACAGGCTTGTTAGATGTTGAGAAGTATTATTGCTCATTTTTATTTCATACAACTTCAACTATAAGAAATGGCGGCAGAAGATTATATTTTTTTTTGATGATAGCGACGAGGAATTTGATGAAATGATGGAAGATCATTTTCGTCGCGAAAATGAACTATTAAGTATGGCTGCACTACAGGTTGGTCAATCGAGTAGGAAACACGGTGGATCAGTTGTTGGGCGTCAGTATAAAAAACGTAGGCATTCATGGCACAACGACAGACTGATGGAAAACTACTTTGTTCCAAATCCTACTTACACAGATGTTGATTTTAGAAGAAGATTCTGCATGCGGCGTCCATTATTTCTTAGAATCCTAGAATGCGTCAAGCAACATGACAAATATTTTATCTTCAAAACCAATGCATCTCGTACAATGGGATTGACTGGAATTCAAAAAATGACAGCTACACTCAGAATGCTTGCATACGCAGGACCAGCGGATGCGCTTGATGAAAGTTTGAAAGTGGCGGAAAGCACGGTATTAGAGTGTTTGGAGCATTTCTGTCAAGCTATCGTGGACATTTACGGTGATCAATACTTACGCAGACGGAACGAGGCGGATATAGTTATGTTATTAAATACGCACGGTAGTAGAGGCTGGCCTGGAATGTTAGGCAGTATAGACTGCATGCATTGGGAGTGGATAAATTGTCCAAAGGCGTACGCTGGAGCTTATCAAGGTAAGTCTCGTAGGTCCTATATTATTCTTGAAGCCATAGCGTCGTATGACTTATGGATATGGCAATGCCGGGTTCAAACAATGATCTTAACGTAGTCGAACGATCTACGTTGTTCAATGATTTAGCAAACGGTAGATCAACTCCTTGTACCTTTACTTTAGGAGGTAACACGTACGATCATGGATATTATCTTGGCGATGGTATATATCCTAAACGGAGTACCATTTTCAAGACAATTCCTAACCCACAAAACAATAAACAATCAAAGTTTGCAGTGATGCAAGAAGGGCAGAGGAAGGACGTTGAAAGAGCATTTGAGGCTCTTCAGTCTAGATTTGCCATAGTTAGTAATCCATGCAGACTTTGATCACCAGTTAAAATGACCAAAATAATATACACTTGTATTACTTTACATAATATGATTATAGGGGATGAAAGAGACATGGAAGAAGATTACTTTTACGAGGGTGCTTCAACACCGCCGCCTGTTTGGCGCAACGATATTATTGGCAGCGCACTAGAACTCGAGTTTCATGTAGAAAGCCAAATGTCCTACTGTAGTGTTCAACTGCATCGTAGATTGCAAAATGATCTCATAGATCATCTTTGGAGGTTTTCTGGAAATCAGTGAAACTATATTTCTATTGTTACTTTTCCTACTGTTGTTTCTGTTGTTGTTACTTATTATTGTTATTTTAATCTGTTTATCTTTAATTAACGTAATGTTGTTATAATCTTTTTTCAATGCAATGCAATTTCAATTAAAATACTTATATTAATAATTGTTTGCATTCATAACACAGTACAAATAACGGTAATTAAAAGGCACAAAGGTTGTAGAAACAGTAATTCAGTTAATGACCCTCTTCAAGTCCGCGCCTCATAATTTCTCTCCTTCTTCGCTCCGTATACTCCAGTTGATCTGCAGACATGTGTGACGTATCCATTAACATTATTGCATCTTCATCTCTTTGGCGGTTTGCAGCAAGAAGTTGATCCATTCTTGATAACTTTTCTTGGTGTTGAATTGCTCGAGTCTCTATTGTCCAGTTAAATCTATCTTCAGATTCAAACATGAGTTTGTTAATGTCAACTTGAACCGCACCAGCAGTCTGCTTCTTTTTGGCCGCTTTTGATCCCAGTGGCCTAACAAAATGATCTTCGGTTGGGATTAGGTCTTCTTCTGATCCTAAACCGTAGCTTCCTTGCGATTCTCTAGGACTAGAGCTTTCCCCAACTCTAGGCGTTTTACCCCGACCACTATTTGATTAAACTTGTTGAACGGTTTTCTGAAGCGATGATTTCCATTTAACATGCTCGACCAACATGTCGTAAACATGCATGAATTGATAAATATGTGGTGCTTGTTTACTATCAGGTTTATAGATTTGTTTGAACAACTTGTTTGCGGCCATTCTCTGTTCAAAAAATTATTAGTATAGTTAGAGAACTATGATAAAAAGTACAACAATGATATTATATTAAAGCTTACCAAATGCATTTCATTTCCAAATCCGCTAGGATTCGTTTGCTTTAGCTTAAACATTTGAGAATCAAACGTTTGCGTTTAGCGATTTATTTTTCTATAATGACCTTTGACTGAAGATAGTGTTCCTTTTCGATCGATGTTCTTCCGATTGTAGCAATTAGTAACTTTGCCCCAAAAAGATTCACCACTTTGATCGGTCCCTCGAAAAGGATCAACCGAGAGGGCACAGTAAATGTAGCAAAGATCGTAGTCTTCCGCAGGGCTCCAACTTGCATTAGTTAATTCTCCTTCGAGCGGAACCGTAACGTCTTCTAAGTCGTAGTCTTCAAAAGTGGACCTTGCGGCAACGACGTCGAAATTGGAGTACATTTTCAAGTGAGAGTTATGGCAGAAAAAATTGTAACGGAGGAAGCAAATTGGTTGTGAAGGGAAGAAGAGGTGGGAGTTGTAATTGAAGAGAGAAAATGGCCGTTGGAAAGAGCCGTTGGAGGGGGAAATAAGTGGGCGCCTGTTAAACAGACGCCTGTTGGATAGGCGCCTAACCTCCAGGCGCCTGTTTAATAGGCGCCTCATCCTCTTCGGTATTCTCACACCTTCGAGCCTACTTTTTGCACTATTGAAAATTCCCGACCCCTGTTGGAAGCTCCTTCGGGTGCAGATTTGAGAATTCTGCACCTGTTGGAGATGCTCTAAATATATCATTTTCTGGAATACAGGACTATCTTAATTGCGGCATTGAGTTGGTGAAAAAAGGTGCATCCGTATTTTTCTTTGCAGGGGGCACATGGAGCGAGGATGGAAATTAGGGTCATTTAAGGTCAGAAAAAGCTGAATCGCTTTACAATTTTTGTCCCATTTACCTTGTAAACTATCAAAATGCTATGTTAGTTTAATAAACCAAAATTTATTTCAGGCCTTAGCATCTGAAACTCTTCAATGTAGTAGTCCTTGACAGTGTCAAAAAGGTTCAATACTTTCATTGTTAAGGCATTTCCCATTAGTGGTGAGTTTCCGAAGAATGCTAGTTAAGGGATCACATTAAGTTGTGGCTGTGATTTATTATCATTTCAACTAGAATTTCTGGAATAATACAAAAAAACATGTCTGATATTATAAATGCCTTGTAAACTTGTTGGCTGTGGTTATAAGTGGGTCAGTATAAATATATTAGTAATTTATTAATTGACCCACTTTTTTATTGAAATTGCTGTTAGTATGTTCTTTCAGGTTATGTCATACATATCGTTTCTAATTAATTCATTATTACAAGGTCAACTGATATTTATTACTGTCTTCGAAAACATGATAGCCTGCTTTAATATTTGGTCCTAGTTGTTTATTAATAGGTTACCCTTTATACCCACTCCTAATTGGTTCTTACTACAATTATTATTAGAAATGTTCTGCCCTTTCTTTTATGTAGAAAGGAGCGTTCAATGTTTTCTGTGAAAACTGATGTGCCAGTGGTGCCAATTACTATCATCGAAACTGAAAATCTAATGCCTGCCAGAAAGGAGGGCATATCGAAATCAGATTCTATGCAAGTTGTTATTTACAAGCCTATAATTGAGAAAAAAGCCACTGAACTGTGCAAAGATGTTCGAAGTGTCAATGCCAAAACACTCATTCTTCATGGTTTTGGAGTGCACAAAATAAGTAATCCAATCTTGATTTAGTACAAAGATGTATATTTGAAAGGGAGAACCAAATACTGAGGTATAGTTTTCTTTACTATTTCAAAGTAGTATCTAACATGATAGTTCGTTTATTTACAAATTAAATATGACAGTTCACTAAAGTTTGTTTGTCTGTCTATAACAGATATACAAAGTTCGAAATGGTATTTCAAGTTACAATGTCTTCTTATTAAATTGCTCTCATGTATAGCTATAGAATTGATTCTTTCATTCATATTCCTAATATCGACTACTACTCCAAAGATAAGCTCCTATAAAACTAATTTTTTTCATTTTTATGAATTTAAGATACCATTTTAACTTGTTAGTGCAATCTACTTGCCATTTTTATGTCCGCATCTGTATCCATAAAGCAAATAAATATTTGATATCTAAAGAAACGGATGTAAATAAGAAGGCATCCACGCATCCAAAAATTATCAATCCAGTTTTTATCAAGATTATAGTTTATATCATGTGCATTTTAGTATAACAAAAGATATATACTTATTATTTTATTAAATTTGCAAATTTTGTTATATGCATTTACAATAACAACAACAACAATAATAATAATTAACCGACTCTACTAAGTTTTATAACTAATAACAATAATGATTTGTAAGTTTGAGATAATTTATAAAAATTAACTAAGTTAATGAAGTTTAAGTTTGAGATAATTTATAAGTTTAAGTTAATTAAAATATAAATATGATATTTTAAGTTTTAGCAGTTGAGATAATTTATAAGTTTAACAATAATAATAACAAACAATAGTTTGAATAAATTAACTAAGTTTTATAAAAAACAAATACACTTATAATAATTAAATAAGTATTGTAGAAATAAATAAATCTATAATAATAACAATAATAAGTTTTATAAAATCTAAATAAATTTATAAAAACTAATAATGTTTTATTAGAATTTAACTAAGTTAATAACTTTTATAAAAATTAAATAAGTTTATTATAAAAATTAACCAAGTTTTATAAAAAAATTAACTAAAATAAATAAGTTTTATAAAAATTATTTAAATTTTGATAGAAGTTTAACTAAGGATGTTTGATCTACTTTAAATATGCAAAATAGTTTCATAACCATTTGTTGATTGTTAAACTTGTCTATAGGTAATTAGCTTTTTAGAAGTAAAGACCAGCTGCAGCAAAGAATTGTCGGTAATCAAGTAATGAACGTAGTTTTAATTTTTGCATATATTATAACATTTTGTTGGTATTGTTGTGTAAACTTGTTTATGAATGGTTATAGATTTTATGTGAATTTTCTCATTTTGTCCAAAAACTATTATCGAAATGGTTATGGATATAATATTTGATTATGTGATTAATGTGTGTTTTCAATTGTTTGAATATGATAATTGTGTGATTGATTGAGTTGGTTTGAGTACAATGATTATATAATTGATTGTTGGTTTTAATAAGACTATTATGCAGGTGATGGCTGAAAATGATACAAGCCATTTAACATGTAAAGTGTGCTGTATAATAGGTAATAACTTTTAGTAGTGTTTCAAAATGGTTACCTAAATAAATGTGAATAGGTGCGATACGACTTTTGCAGTGTTGAAAAAACGCTACCAAAACTTCTAGTAACGTTTCGATAAATGTGCGATACGACATGCAACTAAAAGTCCAAAACTTTTTGTAGCATTCTAAAACCCCACCATATGTCAAGTTTTGGTAGCGTTTGCTACTACACTACAAATAATTTCAGACTTTTAGTTGCATGTTGTATCGTAGCGTTTATCGAAATGCTACTAGAAATTTTGGTGGCGTTTTTTCAACGATACGAAAGCCCTTTCTGGTGTAGTGTTTCTTCCTAACGTTTGGACCTCCCCGACTTTACCAGTCTTCGAGCAGCGTTGGTTCCTGAGTGTTATGATTGAAAACTCAATCGAACACCTGCTTTTATCTCCGGAAACAAGTTCATCGACGATTTTTTTGGAACTGCCATATGTCATCACTATCTTCGAGCAATACTGTCCTCCTGCCAGTCTTCGATCAGCAACGACTTTCTAGAAGTCGGCTTCACTTTCTGGCGTTGCTAGGGTAACTCCAGTTCTTTAAAAAGAAGGGGACCGATGTGACCATTGATCCATCGACTTTTACCTTTCTAAAATTGCCGGAGCAACACCGAATCTCAGAAGGCAAGGATCAATTTGACTATCGACCCATCAGTTTTGGGCCATCCTGACGTTACAGGAGCAATGTCAGTTCTCAGAAGTTAAGGGATCAATGTGACTGTCGACCAAACGGTTAAGACCTTCTAAATGTTTCCAATCTTTAGGAAAAGCCGATTTTTGAAAGGTGAGGAGTCGATGTGACCGTCGACCCGGCAGTTAAGATCTTTCCGACGTTGCTAAAGCTACACTGGTTCTCAAAAGTAGGGGTCGATTTCCGACTCATCGGTCTTTATCTTGCCAACATGGCCAGTCTTTAGGCCATGTTGGTTTACAAAAGGTTGGGGATCAATATGACCCATTGATTCGGTAGTTTAGACGTTTTCGATATTTACAATCTTGGGACAATGCTAGTTCTTAGAAGGTTAAGGGTAGATACAACCTGTTGATCCAATGGTTTAGACCTTCCTGATGTTGCTAGTCTTAGGACAATGCCAGTTCTTTGAAGGTTGGGGATTGATACAATCCGTCGATCCAATGGTTTAGACCTTCCCAACGCCTCTAGTCTTAGGACAACAACAGTTCTTAGAAGGTTGAGTATCGATACGAGCCATCGATTCGGTAGATTGAACCTTTCTGACGTTGGTAGTCTTGGGACAATGTTGGTTCTCTAAAGGTTGGGGATCGATATGATCTATCAATCCGACAGCTTAAACCTTCCCGTCGTTGGTAGTCTTGAGACAACACTGGTTATCAAAAGGTTGGGGATCGATACGACCCATCTATTCAGCAGTTTAAACCTTTCTGACATTGCCAATCTTGGGACAATACCGGTACTTAGAAGGTTGGGGATCAATATGACCCATCAATCCAGCGTTTTAGACCATCTCGACTTTGCCAGTGTTAGGACAATGTCGATTCTTAGATAGCTGAGGATCGATATGACTCGTCCATCAGTGGTTAGTAAGTTACATTCCCCATCCGTCATTCGTGGGCAGAAGAGCATTTTCTTGACTGTGTTTCCTGTTGCACAACATAGGAGTTTTTCTTGCAAAAACACGGTTCCATTGGTTCAAGAAATAAATTTTATTAATTGGTAGAGGAAATGGCAAGTCCTGTCTATTTACAATGCCCCCAATGTCCCCAAAGGCTTATTTACGGAAGGAAATTAGGTAAGAATGAATGAAGCGGTGTTATTTTCGGTTCCTGCTTCATTCCTAGGTAACCGATTAGCTTGAGGGATATTTGATGACCAATCTTTCGTCAACTCACCTGGGCTCCTCTTCGGTAGGTCTAGGCAGTTTTTCTTCGGTTGATAGACCCTGGTGTCTTGCAGTTTCTCTGCCATTCCGTGGTTCCCTAACATATCACTGGAGCTTATTTTTCCTTATTAGCTCCTCGATCAAATTCCTTAAATGTCGGCATTTTTTGATGTTATGCCCGTGAGTTTAATGGAAGGGACAGTACTTCCCGGAGCTTTTCTCCTGCTCCACCGATTCCCTCTTGGGCGTAGTAATCTGTAGGCTGACTGTCAAGGGAAACACTAAGTGTTTGACTCCGCAAATGATCTCGGCTTTCCTACTGACATCAAGGTTCTCCATTCTCCCAAAAAACACTCCTATAGAGTTTTGTTAGCATCTGCATGGTATTTCCATTGCAGTTTGGCCTACAGCTCCAATGCTTAGCGCGTTAACACTAATGTCCAACTCCAAATCATCAACACCAAGCTACGGGTCCGCTTCCTCAATAGATACATCCATTGCATTACCTTATAAACATCCTCCATACAAGCATTCCTACTGGTGGCAGTTGTGTGGGGAACACTCCTGCTCCCCCTACAACGGCTCCAGCAGTTACTTCCTTCTACTTTTGTTTCAAATATCCCTTGTTTAGGCTAGACACCAAAGAGTTCTCTTGTTCTATTATAGAAGAAGTTTCTCTTCTAACTCTTCTTATCATTGGTGGCTGGAAGATTAGCAACATGTCCATCGTATCCATGAGAGCTTTTTGGCTATCCGTCATCTTCTGGTAAAGTTTATGGATCATCTTATTAAGCTCTCCTCTAATAACAACTTCCTGTTGAGTAGAGGGCTCTAGTATTGCATTTCCATTGTTGACTTCCATTTGGTCAGTGTTTCCTTCATTACCATTAGCCATCGCTCATGTAGATCTTTGGAAAGTAGATTTTCCTTTTCTAGGCTTTATTAATCTCTAATAGCAAGTCCTTATACTTTTTAAAGCTAATTTTATGGATCTAAATACTAGTTTCTCCAAATCCATAGTAGAAAGCTAAACCTAAGTTCAAAGCTTGGTAAAAGCACTAAAATGTTAATGCCGAAAATGGATCAACACCCAAGAATGAGTTGTAGGCAACCTGTGAGGCCTAGATCTAGCAAATAACAGTAGAAATCAAAGAAAAATAATATGGAGACATAAGATTTTTCATATTGGTTCAGCATTCTCCAGCCTACGTCCACTTTATAGCTTTATTGACTACAGATCTTTGACAGCTTGTATGAGAGTACAGAGAATAAAGTCACAAGTACAATAAGTATACAAGTTCTAAGGCCCTAAAACTACCAAGAGTTGCTATCTTGGTGATTATTGTGAGGGAGGAAGATGGTGAAGAGTAATGAAATTCAAGATCCAGAGTGAAGAAGAAAGATCAGGTAGAAGATCCTATTTTGTTCACATGATGGTTTGTATTTATAAGGGAACTAGGGTACTAGGTCAGAAGCCTACTTGCAAGGAGTCTAGGAGATAGCCCAATGTCAAACAAGAGAAATCGTAGCCCCACAATTAATAATGATAACTCAAAGCTGACTTATATAACTTGATGCCAGACTATACCTGTTTGTACTAAAATTGGGCACAACACTCTTTGGAATTTTTTGAAGAGATAATAAATGAAGAATGTAAATTAAAAATGAGGATTATTTAACAAAAACTCCAAATAAAAATAATGTAAATGCGAAGACAAGCGATTTATAGTGGTTCGGAGTGTTACCTACGTCCACTGTGAAGTTTTTGCAATTTTATTGATTCTCTTTCAATGTTTACAAGTGATTACAGCAAGCAACAGCAAGTTACAACTGGAAATTCGAAATCAACAGCAAGAATATGATGTAGGATGATGGAGATCTCGATCCGGCAGAGTCTGGGCACTTGAGAATCCAAATATCCCTTTTCTGTAGGCTCTGGGGCTCTATTTATAGGCGTAGGAATCTGAGATTTCGCTCAAACTTCGAGAGACTCGTTCTGGCACGTGAGTGGGCCCACGCGACCAATCTCAGGAAGTTTCGACTCGATCGGCGATCGATACGAAGCCATTTCGTATTGATCAAGATGACGCCCAATCGGGCTGAAATTTGGTGGAGACATTCTTCATCATGTATGCAGGCTCCTGTGAAAATTTCATGGCATTTGGATCAATAGATCTCTAAATATCGTGGATAAGAAATGGAATCCTTCGGTTGTTGTTTGGTTTGAATCGATTCCTTCGAATCGATTGTTTCGAATCGATCAACTCACGTGGACTTGTGATGGCGTGGCACGTACATTTCGCCTCAATCCGGTCTTCACTCCGAGTTGACCGCATCGACTCCATATATTTCACCCCATTCGTATCGAGAGACGACACGTCATCAAATCTGTTGACTTGGTGGATTCGAATGAAGGCTCACTGATGGATTCGAACATGGCTTCACTGATGGGTTCGAATGAAGGCTCACTGATGGATTCGAACAAGGCTTCACTGATGGAGTCAAACAACCGATGGTCGATGGATACGAACAAGCCTTTCTCTAATGGATACGAGCCTTGTAGCTTCTCCATGGGTACGAAGTCAATCGATGCGAACTTGAACCCTTCGATGGATACGAAGGATGGTGATCTGATGGATGCGAAGCAGATACTATCTGATGGATACGAAGCGCTTCATCTGCTGATGGATACAAATGAGACCGAGTCGAACCGAGGCATGATGGATTCGAACTTGATCGATACGAACGGCGGCACTTCGATGGATACGAAGTCACTGGAACCCGATCGATGCGAAAGTGATCGATACGAAAGTGATCGATACGAAACCGAAGCTTTTCCCTTCAGATTGAATCGATCATAACTCGAGCGTATGAACTCGGATTAACTTGAAATTTGAGATGTTGACTTCTATGGCTTTGCTTTTCATGTCCCATCAATTGTAACTCAATCTGGACTAGGACAAAATCCAGCGATATCCATAGCGAACCTGTGTATGCTCGATATCCAGGAAGAGTAATCCTTGGTATCTCGACCTTACCAAAAGGTGGGATAACATTTGCCCCCAAAGTACGTCCTGTGGAAACATGACGTGCTTTGAAAAGTTGTAGTTTCTCTCCAAACAATTGTCGTATTTTCATCAAAAGTTGTACTCTGTACTGTTGTAACTGATTGTTGTATAATAGTGATTGGATGTCCGTTGTTGCAATCGTAACAAGATGAGTATTCGATTCCTGTGAATGTTTAAAATCGAATGTTAGTCCGACATATATGCGCATATGTAAGTTTGACTCTCGTTAACGTTGCGTGTTCACGAGTCATTGTCAGTCAGTTGTTATTGGATTTCGTAGCGATTCTCTCCTGAACCGATTTGAAATTCGAGTTGAAACAATGCTTGTTTGTTGCTTTTGATCGTCCTCTTGTATCGATCCTCTCCTGAATCGATGTAAGAGATGGGAATGTTGCTCTCACGCCAACGGACTTTGTGTTGCGCAAATGTAGTATTTCGAATCGATGGGTATGAGCATCGATGGATGCGAAATTACCATTCGTATCGATGAAGTATGAATATGTTATGATGGACACGAAATCGACGTTCCTATCGATGATCTGTAACTCCAATAGGTCATCGTTTCGTCTTTCGTATCGATGCTGATGTTTGAGTTACGGTGGATACGAAATCTCTGTTCGTACCGATTTGCAATGGACGGAGTTGAGAACTTGCTGATGTGAACAGGGGCTTCGAGTCGATGCGCTCACTGTCCGTTTCGCATCGATGGAATTCAATGTCTTCAGCACAGCCTTAGTTGTGTATTTCGTATCGATGAAGTATGAGTGTAATTTCGCATTGATAAAGCCTCAGGCATAGGGATTCGAACGGAGTTTTCGAATCGATCCGTGTTTTGACTGGTTGCGACCGGTCAAGTTGATTGGGAGGCGAATCGACCTGGTCTCCCCTCAGGCTCCATATAAATACCTGGGACTTCAGCATTTTTCACTTTTTACTTTTACTGTTACCTTGTACTCTGTGTTTTTGCATCGACTCGAAGTTTCCGAGAGAAGAGCAGTTTGTCACGTCTTCGAATCGAACAAGATTCAAATCTCTGTTTCCTCGAATTCCATACTCAAATTAGGTAATCAACTTCGAATCCAAGCGACAAAGCCATTTTCTCGGAATCGATGAACGCAGCGATGTTTTTCTCTAGATTTCACATCGATCCCTGGGATACTCTAACGGGAGTGATGCAGTTCGTACCGACGGCTATGGAGATGGATCGTATCGATACGAAATAATCGATACGAAACATAGGTTATTGATCGATTCGAAGTTCTCGGCTTTAGATCGATACGAACAATATCTTTATGATCGATACGAATGGCATCGACTCGAACGTAATTGGTGTTAAGCTGAGATCTTTCTGATCGGTACGAACCATGTAGCCAAGGATCGACTCGAAATCGTCTCATTTTGATCGATACGAACTCGTCCCTTGACCATCGATTCGAAATATGCCCCCTGGTATCGATTCGAAATGTGCCTCTTGGTATCGATTCGAAATGTGCCTAGATGGATTCGAATGAGCTTCTTGGTATCGATTCGAAACCTTCTACGATGGATACGAAAATTTGACACTCTTTTTGCATGATTCCGACGAGCTTCATTCTTGCACATCTGGACTTGATAATTAAACTGCATATTCAACCACCTTTCGAAGCTCGTTGATGGAACGATAACTTAACGCCGTGACAACGAACTTTAATTGAACCGATTACCAACATCTGGATGATACAGTAGTGACGGTCAGCGATGACGGTCATTCCTGCTGGACTCTGACTATCTTTGTCGCATTCTTTAATTCTGCAAAATCTTTTCAAGTAATGCACAACACTGCACCACGCACACTCTTTCACGCAGGGAATGCATGGGTTTTTTATCGCCTAATGATAATTTCTCTTAAGTTAGCCAGTTATGGAACCATCAAGTTCACAACCGCAAGAAATCCATAGTACAACTCCTCCGAGACTTGAGATTCCAAACATTGAGCCTGAAATCATTGGTCCAGCCCCGGACAAATTTCCCAATGCATCTTTCATTGCCAATCCATCAGACTCCGTTCGATCCAATGTCTCTGAAGATATGCTAGGGAGGATATGCTTAAGGCATGGCCTGTCAATGAACGACGTATTATTGCCGGGATCAAATGACAGACCACACAATCCGCCAGAGGGATACATCGCATTTAATCGCCACGCATGTGCGGCCGGGACGCTCCCTCCATTCAATGTGTACATAAGAGAACTATTGTCTTTTTTGGGGATCGCTCCATCTCAACTACACCCGAACTGATATGCTTCAGTGAATAGCTTGTTCATCGTCTTCATGGTGTATCTTCATCGACCACCGATCCTGACCGAGATCAGATAACTGTTCAACTTCAAAAGCCGAAATGATAACCCATCCTTTACATTCTTGGAGGTAGTGAGGAACTATCAAGTGGTCACCGGGTCTTGGACCAGGCTGAGCTACTACAAGACGGAGTGGTTTTACGTTAGATGTCCTCCAGGGTTCGCCCGGCGATGGTTATTCAGACGTGAATATAACTGAGTTCTCAAATAATTACTAAGGCGATTGCAGTTGAAGTGAAACTTATATCTTTTCCTTTTTACAGCAATGATTCAGCGACCCGAAGGTGAACACTTCAAGGAGATAGTGCGGGTACTCCAAGAGGTCCCGAGTGAAGATAGGATATTGAATTGCTTTTGACGGATAGGAATCTTCGGACTCTTGGGTTGATCGAACGGGGGCAGAGTATAAAGTTTGACGGGGTACTAAGGACCGTCTTGAAAAAACAAGTCAAGCACAAGCAGCCCAAAGTTGTTATAGCCGAGGAAGTTGATTCTGAGAGAACCCATACTGATGTTGAGCCGTTGGCCGGGCCTACAGATGTAGTTCAGGATGTCGTAGAGCAGAGAAAAGGCAAGGCAGTCGTTTTTAAGGCGCCTGAAAAGGGAAGACGGAAGTCGGTCGTCTTGTCCCGGCTTGTCCCCGGAATTAGAATTTCGGAGAGGTCTCCCCCAAGAATAGAAAGTCTCTTTGAAGGGCTTGCCGATCTTCCGATCCCGGATGATGTGTCTTTTCAACATAATGCCGGGTTGGAGGAATTCCACCATACTCTAGAATTGAGCGAGCCTTTTATTACTAGCGTGGTCGACACTTTCGGTTGGTCGGGGGGATGCATATTCATACACATTTCACGACACTACACAACCCTTAGTCATAGGTCATCGGTTTCGAAAAGCCACTAACTCTACTCCCATTTTTCTTTGCAGGTATTATGACTGGACGTGGTTCGATGTTAGGAAGTCTTCGACAGGCTCGTAAATCTTCCTCATATTACGAGTCACAACGAAGGGAAGGAGATAGAGATTACGATCGCAGGTACTCTGGGTATTCTAGCTAAGAACGACATGATAGAGATAGGGACTACAGACGTCGGTCTCGATCTCGCACTCCTCCTCCCAGAGCTCCTATGCAACCTCCTTCCTATGTTTCTCGTCCTTCCGAATCTTCTCGATACATGTCAGTTTCTCAATCTTCCGGATCCGAGCCCCATCATCCCAGATTTGAGACAATGACACCAATAGTTGCGGAACAGCCTCCTACGGAAATTTCGGGGGAAGGAACGATCAGCCTTGCGCAATTAAAGAAGGACTTCCCGAACATTTTCTTTGATAACTACATTTTCCCTCCTCATTTGAAGAGAATCCCGCCGGAGGCTGAACATATGGTGCACGATTATGTGCATGACTTCTATGCCCAATACAAGGCATGGTCTAAAGCGTCCGAGAAAGCGTCGTCATTAGCCTTCGAATGAGCGACTATCATTGAGAAGCTACAAGCCGAGCTGGCTCAAAAAGATCGTATCATACAAGTACTAAACACGGAGGCCGAATCATCTCCAAAATCAGAGAAGGAGGCTCTTATGAAGGCTGATGAAGCTCAAGCGGCTATGGATAGAATTAAAAAAGAGCATTATGTCACGGTGGAAGACATGGGACACCGAAACACCATCGTCGCTGCCGAGCGAGATGCAGCTTTGAAAGAGCTTAATGAGCTTAAAGCCAAAGTTTCGAAAATTATGAAAGAACGGGATACCGCCAATATTTCTGCACAGGAGGCATGTGATCAGGCGGTAGAATTCCGGACCGAGCATGACGCTGCGATGGCCAAAGTAATGGAGATCGAAGCCGATGTTGATAGAAAAATTGAAATTGCCGAGTCCAAGCCGGAGGCCGATATCGAAGATCTCCTCATCACTTATAATGATAATGTGTTAAAGCATAGGAATTTGGCTTGGCTCGAGAATTATCCTGTACATCTTCATAGCGCTTGGGACCGGCTGATTGAGGAGGAGAAAGCGACGCATCCGGATGAATCAATTGACCAATTTGAGCTTGAAAACCGGTTGCTGACCGAAGACGAAAAGAAAGTCCTTCATGACGCCATAATTTCTTATGAGAAGGAGATGGTCGGCGCCCGATATCTGGAAGTCGGGGAAGGTTCTGGTGTTGAACACCAGGCTGCAGTTCTTGAGATCACCGCTCCACTCCCGTCAGAGCCTACATCTGCGGTTGATTCACAGTCTGTCCTAGCCTATAATCCAGAGCAACCGCAGTTATCTCCTATCCGGGAGCATGGTTCTGAAGCTGCTCAGTCGTCAACAGGCCAAGTTGAGGAAGGTATTTCGAACTTATCTCAAGTGTATTCCAAATAGAGAGTTCGTCTTGAAGCGATTACTAATAACTTCTTCTTACCTATGTTGAGTGGGTGGAGTTGCGCCGATTGCTGCGACTCAAGAATCAAGTCAAGGGCAGAAGGCCATCACTACCGAGATGACAGTTGTGACAACAACAGCGTCAACTGAGATGACGCAGGGGAGCGCACTATCTCTTAATGAGCAAATGGTGAGCGAGCTGCTCGGCCAACATGGTGGCTCCTTTACAGACTTGCCGTTCATCGTTAGTGACCTCCCGCCAGCCTCTAGCTCTTCAATGCAGACTACAGATGCCCCCAGCCAGGCCCAAGCGATTCGTGATGAAGAAATTCTGGCCGAGATTAATGCAGAATTAGAGGCTGCAGGGCAAGGTGGTAGTATTGGTGGTGGTACGGCGGTGCACAGCCCAGCGCCTTTAAGGATAGTATCACCGGGCGGCACTATCCCATCTTCCGTTGCAGACCCAGTCCCCCTAACTCCTCCGGTGAGCAGTATACACCTGGAATCAAGTTCAGAGGAGGATGTCGACATTATCCCCTCAGCTGGGGAGCAACCATCGGAGGGGAGAGGCTCGAAACGGATGATTTCTAGCGAGTCAAAGGGTTCCGCGTTGAAGAGAAGGCCAAGAAAGAAGAAATAGGTTAGCCACTAAAGCAAATTTTTTGATAGATAGGAATTTGTTTTTGCTTTCCATTAGCAGGTCGTGTATAGATGCAGGTTCGGCCCCTGCTAGTAGGAATTTTTGGAAGAACTTGCACATGAGCTCTTGTTTTCAATTAGTTGAAATAAAATTTAGCTTTTCTTCATTTCAACTTTTTTTTTCTTGCTTTACTTGTTTTAAGTGTTGTGATGATCAGCTTATGACCGCACCTATTACAGATCTTGAGTACATGTCCGCGCTCCGGGGACTTAGAATAATTTGCAAACGATAATTTGGTTCGCACTCCGGGAATTCGATAATTATCGATGTTTATGACACAGTTCGCACTCCAGGAACTTCGAGTTGATACTTACACTTTAATTCACACTCTAGGAATTCGGAGTTAGTGTTTACGCATTGGTTCACTCTCCGAGAACCTAAAGTCGATGTTTATACCCCAATTCACACTCTGGGAATTTGGAGTTAGTATATATACTTCGGTTCGCACTCCGGGAACCTGGAGTTGATGTTTATATTCGAGTTCACGCTCTGGGAACATGGACTTCTCGGGATCGTGGTTGTTCGGATCACATCTACCCCGAGTTAACAAGTGAGATCGTTAGATGGACGGGTCCATCCTCCTCGAACTTGTTTAAGATACGGTCGAAGTCGTTAGGAGGACGGATCCACCCTCTTCGAAACCGCATTTGTATGTTTAAGCTCCAACTCGCACTCCGGGAGTTTGGAGTTAGTGTTTATGCTCTAGTTCACGCTCTGGGAACCAAGACGTGATGTTTATACTCCAATTCACACTTTGGGAATTCGGAGTTAGTATTTATGCTCCGGTTCGCACTCTAGGAATTTGGAGTTAATGGAAGGATTGTCGTGTATCAACCCTTTTAGATATTAGTGTGGTGACATGCCCTCGAGCTCGGGTTTCACTTATTGAGTGACCGGTCGTATCTCAATCACTCCCTATTTGAATAAATCCCACCGTAGGATGGAACTTAGCTCTCCTTGCATTGTGATATTTTGTGTCGTATTCAATAAATCACAACTCTGGCTCGATGAGATAGCATTTTATTGCTGAAATAAGAAAATATGGCAATGTCAGTTGCCTTATTACAAGTTCAAATTTCGAAATGCGAAAATAAAATGCAAAGGAAATAATGGGCTAAAACAAATAAAGTCTGTCATGTATAGTAGCGACGAAGACTCTCGCTATTCCAGGCTCTCGGCAGAGTAAGATTGTCAACGGTCGATAACTTGAATGTGCCATCTCCAAGCTTTTGTGAAATCACATATGGTCCCTCCCAATTAGGTTTCATGTGCGAAGGAACGGGATAAATTCTCTTGAGCACGAGATCGCCGAGTTCAAAGGTTCGCGGCCGAACCTTGGCATTGTGTATTCGGGCGACTCGACTCTGATACGCGGCTGCCCTCAGATCAGCCTCTTCACGCTTCTCATCGAGTAAATCTAAAGATTAAACAAGTAGTATGGCATTCGTTTTCGGATCATAATACGTCACACGATGAGAAGATACTTCCATCTCGACTGGATAACGGCTTCCGAGCCATAAAATAGAGAAAATGGAGTGTGTCCGGTTGCAGTCTTGTGGGTCGTTCGATAAGCCCATAAAGCCATAGGAAGTTCATCTACCCATTTGCCCCCGGCTTTTTCGAGTCGTTTCTTCAAAATAGATTTGATAACCTTATTAACAGCTTCGACTTGGCCATTCGCTTGAGGGTGTGCAACTGCGGAGAATTTCTTATGGATATGGAATCGTTGACAGAAATTCTTGAATTCAACGCTGTAGAACTGGGCTCCGTTATCGGTGATAATAGTATGCGGGAGACCAAATCGACAGATAATGTTTCGTACTACAAAGTTGATTACTTTCTTCGTCGTGATTGTTGCAAGAGGTTCAGCTTCAGCCCATTTGGTGAAGTAATCAACTGTGACGATGACGTACTTCGCGCCACCTTTAGCCAAAGGCAATGTACCAATTATGTCAATGCCCCATACTGCAAACGGCCAAGGACTGACCATTTGAGTTATCTCAGTAGGTGGGGCTCTAGGAATCCGAGCATGTTTTTGGCGTTTATCACATTTTCTGGCGTAATGTGCTGCGTCACGGTTGACAGTGGGTCAGTAATACCCGTATCGGAGTAGTTTCTTGGCGAGTGCTTACCCCCGGTGTGATCGCCACATTTTCCTTCGTTTACATCATGTAATACTCGTTTGATTTCGTCGTGAGCGATACACTGGAGGAGAGGAACATAATATCCTCTTCGATACATATCTCCGTTTTGAATGATGAACCGCGAGGCTTTTCGAAGTATCTGTCTCTTCTCACTCCTGCGCTCGGGCAATGTCCCATGCTCAATATAATCTCGATAAGGGGTCATCCATGATTCCTTACTGGAAGTAGTCTCAAAGGTGAAGTCAGTCTCCATTTGATCAATGCTCGGAGAGGATAGAGTTTCAACAGGGACGAGCCCTAACTGCTGAGCTTCGCCAGTACTTGCTAACTTTGCCAACGAATCGGCTTTCTGATTATGCTCTCGAGGTATGTATAAAATGGAATAGTAATCAAACTGATCAAGCACTTTTCGGATACGAGTTAGATAAGCAGCTAGCCTTCGATCTTTTGCCTAATATTCACCTCGGACCTGGCACACGACTAATTGGGAGTCACAATAGATTTCCACAGCGGTAATTTTCAGATCATGGGCCAGCTTCAACCCAGCAAGTAAAGCTTCATATTCGGCTTCAATATTGGTCGCACGGAACTCGAACTTTAAAGCATAGCATATGGATCGGCCCTCGGGGGTTTCAAGTACTACCCCAGCACCCGAGCACCGATCGTTGGATGCACCATCAGTGTGTAACTTACAAATGTACTCAGGAGAATTACTGGTCTTAGGAAAGTCTTCAGGAACAGTAAACTCGGCTATAAAATCCGCTAGGACATGACCGTGAATAGCTCTCCTTGGAGTGTAAGTGATATCGAATTGACTCAGTTCGATGTTCCATTTGAGTAACCTTCTAGACGTCTCAGGCCGCGTGAGGACCGGTCGTAACGGCTGATCGGTGTATACAGTGATGGGATGAGCCTGAAATTATGGATGGAGCTTCCTCGAGGCAATGACTAGGCAGTAGGCTAATTTTTCTAGCTTCGGATAGTTTCACTCTGCTCCGGTGAGTCGTTTGCTAACATAGTAGACCGGTTTTTGAACTTGGTCTTCTTCCCGAACAAGGGCCGCGCTGATTGCATTTTCTGACACTGCCAGGTAAAGATACAACTGTTCGTGGCTGATAGGCTTTGAAAGAATTGGCGGTGTGGAAAGATGTTGAACCAATGATTTGAATGCGTCCTCGCACTCCGCGGTCCATTCGAAGTTCCGCTTCCCTTTTCGGATCAAATCGAAGAATGGGATGCATTTATCGATGAACTTTGATATGAACCTGCTCAACGCTGCTACCTTTCCGTTGAGACTCTGGACTTGCTTTATAGTTCTTGGAGTTTGTAAATTTCTGATAGCCCAGATCTTTTCGGGGTTGGCTTCTATTCCTCTGGCGATGACGACGAACCCAAGGAATTTTCTAGATGCGACTCCAAAATGACACTTAAGCGGATTGAGCTTCATCCCGTATCTCCGAAGGGTATTGAACATTGACTCCAAGTCTTTAATGTGGTCAGTGGAGTATCGTGACTTTACCAACATGTCATACACATAAACCTCCATGGTATTTCCGATCTGGTCAGCGAACATCCGGTTAACCAAGCGTTGGTAAGTTGCTCCGGCGTTCTTTAATCCGAAGGGCATGACTTTGTAGAAGTATAGTCTCAGATCGGTTACGAAGATTTTATGCTCTTGGTCGGGCACATGCATGGGTATTTGATTGTAGCCCGAGTAAGCATCCATGAAAGATAATAATTCATGTCCGGCCTTTGAATCTATGAGTTGATCAATTCGAGGAAGTGGAAAGCTGTCTTTCGGACAAGCTTTGTTTAAGTCAGAATAATCGATGCACATTCTCCATTTCCCATTTGGTTTTCAAACAAGTACAGGGTTGGATACCCACTCCGGGTATAGAGAATGCCGGACGAACCCATTGGCTTTCAGCTTATCAAATTCTTCTTTAAGGGCGGCAGATCTCTCTGGATCCATACCGCGCCTTTTCTGCTTGATCGGGATATAACGCGGGTCAATATTCAGGGTGTGGCTCGCGATGTCCGGCGAAATCCCACACATATCAGAATGCGTCCAGGCGAACACGTCGAGATTCGTCCGGAGAAAATCAACCAATTCCTGTTGCATTTCTCGGCTCAACTGAGACCCAACCTTCAACATTCTCGAATCATCATCAACTTCACCATCGATTGGAACATCAATCGTCATCTCAGCCGGGGATGCCTGACTTTCAATAGATTCTTCCTTGTTTTCATTGTCTCTCGGGTCAAGATCCCTGTGGAATTAGTTGTGGTGCGCGGGTCGAGGCCCAGGCATTAATTGTCAATTATCTGCAAAACGAACGCAGAGAGATTCCTCTACGCCCATTCCTTTTTCTCGTCGCTGCGCCTCGCGCAGCTCAGCCACGTAGCAGGCTCTTCCAGCTGCCTGATCTCCATGTATAACTCCAATCCCACGATCAGTGGGGAACTTCAAGGTCAAACACCATGGGGCAATCGCTGCCCTGAACTCAGCAAGGGCCGGTCGACCCAAAAAAGCATTGTATGGAGAGTGAATATCCAAAACAACAAACTGTAAAATCCGAACTCTTCGGCATTCTCCAATTACTAACTCCACTGGCAACTCTGCCACCCCAGTGGGTATATTAGCACTCTCATCGAAGCCATGTATTCTAGATTGACAAGGCTTTAAATCTTTGGCTTCCATTTTCATCTGGTCGTACGCTCTCTTAAACAAAATATTCACTGAACTCCCACTGTCCACCAGGATCCTCTTCATCCAAGCAGGACCGACCTGAGCAGATATGACAAGTGGGTCAATAGTTGGGGCCTCGACTCTATCAGCATCCCGGCTCCTGAATACGATGTCATCTGTCATCGTCTTTTGTAGTTTGACCGGGGCCCCTTCATCGAAATTACTGCAACACTCAAAGTCCACATGCCTAATAGAACTGGCATATGACTCCATTTCCCTCCAACTTCGATCTGCTGGATGGGGACCACCACCGACTGTGTTAATAACTAACCTCCCGCCTGTATGGGCAGGTTCCTCCTGTCTTTCTCGAGTTAGCGCACGGTTTTGATTGGATGGACCCGCACCACCAGACTGCGGCGCCCGAACGAACTGATCAAGCTTTCTTTCTCTAATCAACTTCTCAATGAGGTCTTGCAAATGTCTACACTCATTGGTATTATGTCCATAACTCTCATGGAATCTACAGAACTTCCTGTTTGGATTTGCCTCTCCGACGATGGCTTCGGAGCAGGTTTCTTATACTGCATAGCGTTGCAAGTCTGTAAATACATGTTCTCCAGCGACGTGTTCAGTGGTGTATAATTGTCAAACATTGGAGCCCTACGTCGGGGGCCACGGTTCTAATCCCATTTTCTGTTCTGATTATCACTGTTTCATGGTTGTTGAGTTTGTTTATTCTGAATATTCAGCTGGACGTTTCCCGAACTTTCACCAGATTGTTTGACTGCAACATTACT
This sequence comes from Allium cepa, assembly GCA_030765085.1. Lineage (NCBI taxonomy): Eukaryota > Viridiplantae > Streptophyta > Magnoliopsida > Asparagales > Amaryllidaceae > Allium > Allium cepa. Next base: position 689,218,045 of record CM060942.1, on the reverse strand, counting down.
CTGAATCCCCTCACTGCTAGGTCTTACATCATCCTGTTTCCTAGACTGTTTTGCATCCTCACGCCTCAAGAATTGAGCGGCTTTGGAATAGAAACGGTCCAATGATGCGGGAGGCTTCCCCGCTAACCCGTTTCCAAACTCGAAATCGGGGTCAATCCCCTTAGTTAATTCCATTAAGATCGAATTATCATTGGGGTTACTGATCTCTGCACAAGCGGCATTGAACCTTTCCAAATATCGCCTGAATGTCTCTCTGGGAGCCTGAGTGACACTGGATAAAGTATTAACGTCCTTAGGTCTGGCGACGTGCATACGAAACTGCTCGATAAACTTAGTAGCCAACTGGTCGAACGAAGAGATTGATCGAGGAGACAATCGTGTAAACCACATCGTTGCGATGCCTCCTAGAGAAATGGGAAAACTATGGCACTTTACCGCATCATCAGCTCTTGCAGCACTCATCGACCATTCATATTTCAGGATATGTTGATTGGGGTTGGAATTCCCTTCGTACATGGGCAGAGTCGGCATTCTGAATCGCCGAGGGGGTTCAGCGTATAAAATTTCATCCGTCAACGGAGTATGACTTCGGGAGATTCCCCAGTCGTCATTTGTCAAGCCCTGACTCTCGCAAATCATTTGGCGTGTCATGGCTGAAAGGCCTGGCATCGGAGCATTTTATGTACGTTGGGCCAAAGTGTGGTCGGGTTCCACATCGTGAGGTTGGACCGGGCGTTGTCGACGGTCCGTGTCTCACCTCCTTGGCTCAACATTTTCTGGAACGTACGATTCAGGAGTATGCCCTTGTTGGTTATAGGTATCGATCCCCATATCAGTCGTGGTAGCAGTGGCGGTGTTTTGTGGAACAGTGCCCCCTCGGGAGGAGGGTCCAGTATGAAAACTAGCAGAATGGCCAACTCTTAACTGCCCAAGGTCAATGCTGGCTGGTGATCAATTGCCGGTGCATGATTTCCCTCTAGCTTGGGTCGGGTAGATCTGTGATTGTAATCGGATGAAGCAGAACTTTCAGTGGAGGAGCGAGATGCATGATCCCTTCCGGATCTCCTACGCCCTTGGCGATCTAGTTGATTAGCTAATTCATCATTAACGCGCAACTGCTCAGTTAGCTATTGCCGGGTTTGAGTTAGTTCCTGGAGCAATGTCTGGAACTCTTGTCTAGTACCCGGGCCTGATGGATCGGAATGCCCGGTATCGTCTTGGTTAGGTGGAGGTAGTTGTGTCGGATTCTGTCTATCCCGGCCTTCTTGACCAGCGGCGGTAGAAGCGGTTCTTGTGCCAACCATCTTGAGAAGTGGGATCCTTTCCTTAGACTTTTGCAAATCTGAATAGAACGGAAGGAATCTGAAAATGGAATCTGGATCTCTCTCTTAGATTTATGCAATCCGGTATCGATGACAGATCCAATGAGCAGGAGAAAAACAGGGTTTTCTTAGTGAAAGCACCAAAGTGTTTGTACCAAAATTAGGCAAAACACTCTTCGGAAGTTTTTGAATAGATAATAAATGAAGAATGTAAATTGAAAATGAGGATTATCTAACAAAAACTCCAAATAAAAGTAATGTAAATGCGAAGATGAGCAATTTATAGTGGTTCGGCGTGTTGCCTACGTCCACTGTAAAGTTTTTGCAATTTTATTGATTCTCTTTCAACGTTTACAAGTGATTACAGCAAGCAACAACAAGTTACAACTGGAAATTCGAAATCAACAGCAAGAATATGAAGTAGGATGATGGAGATCTCGATCCGGCAGAGTCTGGGCGCTTGAGAATCCGAAGATCCCTTTTCTGTAGGCTCTGGGGCTCTATTTATAGGCGTAGGAATCTGAGATTTTGCTCAAACTTCGGGAGACTCGTTCTGGCACGTGAGTGGGCCCACGCGACCAATCTCAGGAAGTTTCGACTCGATCGGCGATCGGTACGAAGCCATTTCGTATCAATCAAGATGACGCCCAATCGAGCTGAAATTTAGTGGAGACATTCTTCATCATGTATGCAAGCTCCTGTGAAAATTTCATGGCATTTGGATCAGTAGATCTCTAGATATCGTGGATACGAAATGGAATCCTTCGGTTGCTGTTTGGTTTGAATCGATTCCTTCGAATCGATTGTTTCGAATCGATCAACTCACGTGGACTTGTGATGGTGTGGCACGTACATTTTGCCTCGATCCGGTCTTTACTCCGAGTTGACCGCATCGACTCCATATATTTCGCCCCATTCGTATCGCGGGACAACACGTCATCAAATCTGTTGACTTGGTGGATTTGAATGAAGGCTCACTGATGGATTCGAACATGGCTTCACTGATGGGTTCGAATGAAGGCTCACTGATGGATTCGAACAAGGCTTCACTGATGGAGTCGAACAACCGATGGTCGATGGATACGAACAAGCCTTTCTCTAATGGATACCAGCCTTGTAGCTTCTCCATGGGTACGAAGTCAATAGATGCGAACTTGAACCCTTCGATGGATACGAAGGATGGTGATCTGATAGATGCGAAGCAGATACTATCTAATGGATACGAAGCGCTTCATCTGCTGATGGATACAAATGAGACCGAGTCGAACCGAGGCATGATGGATTCGAACTTGATCGATACGAACGGCGGCACTTCGATGGATATGAAGTCAATGGAACCCGACCGATACGAAAGTGATCGATACAAAAGTGATCGATACGAAACCGGAGCTTTTCCCTTCAGATTGAATCGATCATAACTCGAGCGTATGAATTCGGACTGACTTGAAATTTGAGATGTTGACTTCTATGGCTTTGCTTGTCATGTCCCATCAATTGTAACTCAATCTGGACTCAGACAAAATCCAGCAATATCCATAGCGAACCTGTGTATGCTCGATATCCAGGAAGAGTAATCCTTGGTATTTCGACCTTGCCAAAAGGTGGGATAACAATACCCTTAGTTCCAATTTCTTTGAAATTTGTTGAGTTGCTTCATAGCACCATTCTAGATAGTTCTAATTACACTGTAGTGAATCATGAAGGTAAAAGCATGTCGGTAAAATCATGGCTTCGGGCCGAGGTTGACGTAACTTAGCGTGACGCCCGACCCCAAGACCCACATTAACATAAAGTATTACTCGGTAATACTGTCTGCTAATGCAGAGAATAGGGTTGGTTAGGAGTGACCATCTATAGCTTTGTCCTAAACATCTATTAAATACTTCGATTTAGTGCTCTTATTTTTTTTCCTTTCTCAAGTGGATCGACATATTCAATAAATGTTTAATATAAAACTATAGTGGCTAACAGATCTATTAGAACAAAATATAACAACAATATGTACAACACATCATATAACAGCAGTCAAACATATATATACATAGATACATCCCAGTAAATACAAAATGATACATCAGAAGTGGTACATGGACCATACAATATACAACGAATCAAAATAATAGATATATATCATAGTCATATAAAACGACTACAAAACTACAAAAAAGGATATAAGTAGAATATCCAAGGTGGAAGTAGCATAGCAAAGTCCTATAGCAGGTAACTAACCTGAAAAAACTCGGTTTGACTAGAGTATATAAAAATACATGGGTCAGTCTAACTTAAACAACTGATTAGTACGAGATAAGTACGTTACAAGGATAAATGATAACAATTCTTCATGAAAGCGAAGAAGAAACTCTAAATGTATATCATAAGAGTTTCGCGAAAGAGGCGAGTTCAACAACAATCAAAAATCCACAAATGTACGCCTCATATCATCGGCATAATCTATAATCTATATAATGGCCAAGTTAAACAACAACATCAAATGTCACAAATGTACGCCTCATATCATCGGCATAACAATAGCCAAGATAATGGCATTCATCAACTCCAAGTACTAGATAGGAGATTACAAATCTCAAAAAGCCAAAGAATGACAACAATGAATCACAATATATAGAACTCAACAAAGAGTTCTAAACTCCAAAATTGTAATCACCATATAATCCACATGATAGCACTCAGGCTATATAAATAATCCAACAAAAGGTAACTATGGTGAAAACATTTATAAATCATCAAAATTCCATAAATCTACGTAAAGAAATCTAGAAAAGCAATATGTAAAAATATAGGACCCAACAGTCCAAAAATTTGCCCAACAGCTATATGAAAATGGGACCCAATAGCCCAATAAGTGGCCCAACAGCCTGCCAAGTACAGTGTATAAGAGACCCAACAGTCTCAATAGGACCCAACCATCCATGATTAGCCCAACAGCTATATATACATATAAGACCCAACAGTCCAATAAGTGGCCCAACAGCCTAAGTATTGGCAATAACATCATGAATGTTTCACAAATTCTCAAATAGGAACCTGAAAAGTGGTAACGGTGCATCCCATACCACACATTCTCACTTATCAGTTTACTAACTGATAGTCAATGCCACACTATTAAACAAATCATCGAAATCACAACAATTGCCTCATCTCATCGGCAAATACAACCTGAAGGTCAATAGCTTCAAAAGAACAAGTTCGGAATTAACCGAAAAGGTAAATGCATGTCCCATACCTTGTATTTTACTAGATTTCTTAATTCTCTTTCTCATATGCTTGAAGAGTGCAAAAATGTGTGGTTTTATATATTGAAAATACGAGATTTAAGAAAATGAGTTTATAAAAAAATCTTGAAATTCTTTGAATATTTTCTTCGAAAAACTCTGTATATTGAAAATATTGTATATTATATATGTTATCTCGCCTTTTGGCAAGGCTGTGACACTAAGGACTTGACTAGAGACCAAGGACAATCCTGTCTAAGAACGGTTGTATATAGGCTCACTATAGATACTGATAAACTTTCCCGAGCCCGGATCAAGTTACAACTGATATGACATGACAAGCATAGCTGTGGAAGCCAACATTCTAAATTTCAGGTCATTCGGAGTTCGTATGCTCAAGTTATGGATCAATCAAGTTAAACATGAGACATGCTTAATTCGTATCCATCATACTTGTATCCTTCAACCTTGCAACCATCCTTTTCGTATCCATCGACCTTCGGACCTTATTTTGTATCCATCGAAGTCAATCCTCTTCATATCCATCGGTCCACAAGCATTGGTTCGTATCCATCTATCAAGGTCCATCAGTTCGTAACCATCATACAAAAGTGGCATAATTCGTATCGATCACTCATTTGATCAATACGAAGGAAAGAGCCAAAGATCGGTACAAAAAGCATATACAAGCATCGATACGAAGTAGTATTCAAGCATCATTATGAAAAGCAATCCCCAAGGTCAACATGAAAAAGGCGTGGTCAAAGAGAGGAAGTGGTCTGCTAGCGTAATACTTGGATCCCTTCTGTTTGTACCAAATTTGGACACAACACTCTACAAAAGTATTTGAAGAGATAAAAATGAAGAATAGAAATGTAAAAAGAGGATTGACTAACAAACACTTAAAAAACAAATAATGAAACATCCAGAAACACAATGATTTAGAGTGGTTTGTTGTATGGCCTACGTCCACTATGAAATTGATGACTTTATTGATATTCACTTGCTGATTACAACTGATTACAGCGGATAACGGTGGTACAATTCGAGTACAACAGCAGCCTTGGAGTTTGAAAAAGGTTTCGGCAGAGTTTGGAAGTCGATGAGCCAAAAGATTGTTCTCCTGTAGGCGCTGGGGTGCTGTTTATAGGCGTAGGATATAAATATCTCGCTCGGATCTCGGGAGACTTCTTCTGGCACGTGGGTGGACCCACATGATCGATTGCATGAGATTTCGACTCGATCCATGATCGATACGAACGAATTTCATATCGATCAAGATTTAATCCAATCGAGTCGAAATTTGGCAGGAACATTCTTTAGGTTGTATATAAGCTCCTGTGAAAATTTCATAGCATTTGGACTCATGGGCTGCGAGTTATGATCGATGCACACTAGAGGTTTTCGGTTTTGGTTCCTTTCGTATCGATACAATTCGTATCGATCACTTTGACTCAATGTTGGTCACGTGCCTGTGAGTTGACGTGGCGCTTGAATTTTGGAACGCTGCACCTTCGATGACGAGTTGACCGAGTCATTCCAAGTTTTTCGCCTTGTTCGTATCGAAGACGTTGCCTCATTCGTATCGATGGAGGTGGCTTAGTTCGTATCAATAAATTAGGCTCTGCTCATATCGATCCAAGTTGCTCAACTAGTATCGATAGTGTGGCCTTGTTCGTATCGATCAAAGTCGCTCCAACTTGATGGATACGAACAAATGGCAATGTGATGGATACTGTTTGTGTCAAAATTGGGCACAACACTCGTCGGAAGTTTTTGAAGAGGTAATAAATGAAGAAAGTAAATTAAAACGTGGATTATCTAACAAAAACTCCAAATGAAGAAAGTAAATTGCACAAGAGACAACGATTTAGAGTGGTTCGGCGTTTCGCTTACGTCCACTATGAATTTTTGTTACTTTATTACTTGATATTCGGAGAATACAACTTTTTTATGTCGAAGTACAGCAAGTAATAAGCCAAAATTTGAAATCAAGGGCAGTAGTGGTGCTCTGAAGCAATTCTGGCAGCGCTCGGGCGTTCTCTTACTCTTCCAATTCTCCGATCCCCTTTCTGAATGACCAGGGGCTCTATTTATAGGTGCTGGAGGCTGATATTTCTCCTAAAATTCGGAAAGACCACTTCTGGCACGTGTGGGGGCCCACATGGCCGAATTCTGGAGATCCGGGCCCACTTTAGGATCGATTCGACCCTTGGTTCGAATCGATCAAAAAAGTGTCCAATCGTGATGAAAATTGGCATGGCCATTCTTCTATGTATATGCGAACTCCTATCAAAATTTCATGGAAATTGGATCAAGGGATTGAGAGATATGATGGATTCAAGTTGGGGATTTTCGGCTTGCTGGTTGGTTCGAATCGACCTGTGGGTTCATTCGAATCGATATGGTTCGAACCCATGGGGTCGAATCCATGCTCCTGTGACGTGGCGTGCGTTCTTCGATTCGATCCCTATTTTTCGCCGAGTTGAATGAGTCGAGTCCTAGGTTTTAGCTGTGTTGACCAGGTGGGTTCGGAGGATTGGATTCGAAGGAATGCTTCGAATCGATGGAGCTGGTTTTTATTCGAATCGATCCAGATACGTAACCGTGGAGCGATTCGAAGTTGCTTCAATATGGGGATTCGAGAGATCCTTCTTTGATGGACTTGAGGGTATGGATTCGAGGCAAGGTGCAGGACGGGTTAGAGGTATAGCAACTCTATGGATTCGAACTCTTCAACCTTGAGGGATACGAAGAGAGGCAGCATCATGGATTCGAAGGTAGGCCATCATGATGGATTCGAAGCAAATGGAGTCGAAGCCGATGGAGTCGAAGCAGGCACTGGCTGATGGATTCGAACGATATTTCCGCCTATCGATTCGAACATGGTACCTGCTATGATGGGTTCGAACTTAATGGGTTCGAACTAATGAAGGGGCGATGGATTTGAACCGAGCAAGGTTCATTAAATCGAATCCATCATAACTTGAGCATACGAACTCGGATTGACTTGAAATTTGAGATGCGGACTTCTATGATCTATATTGCCATGTCCTATCAATTGTAGCTCAATCTGGACTTGGACAAAATTCAGTGATATTCATAGCGAGACAAAGCATGACCGGTCTCTGTGACGAACTGTTCTCCGTTTCTGATCGATCTTTTGGTACGCGGCTTTGCCAAAAAGCGGGATAACATTTTGCCCCCCAAAGTACGTCTTGTGGGAACATGACGTGCTTTGAACAGCTGCAATTTCTCTGAACAATCAGTGCTCTCCTTTTTCGTTGAAACTCGTATGCTGTACTGTTGTAACCTTGTGTTGACATGACTGATTGCTGTATAATAGGTAAATGTTTAAAATCGATTGTTAGTTCGACATATATGCGCATATGTTAGTTTGACCCTTGCAAACGTCGTGCGTCCATGAGTCGTGTTAGTTTTGTTTGCTATCGAATTCTGCATCGGCCCTCTCCTGAACCGATTTGAGATTCGAGTTAAAGTATTGTTGTTATAGCCATCTATGATCATCCTATTGTATCGATCCTCTCCTGAATCGGTGTAAAAGGTAGACCGGTAATTTTTCATATCGAAGCACTGTATTCATTCTCATCGATGGTTCCTAATGGATTCGAAGCACGCTTGTTCGAACCGATAGGGTTTTGAATCGGTGGAATTGCTAGTTATGGAATAGGTACTTCGAATCGATAGGATTTTTCAACTCAATCCTCATTCAAGTGCTTCGTATCGATGCTGTCTTGATGGATTCGAAGTTACGCATGTTCGAATCGATGGTCTTGCCTTTACTCAGTGCTTCCTTGAATCGATGATGCCTCGCATCGATTAAGTTGGGATGGATTCGATAGTGCAAAAGATTGGAAGGCAATGGGTTCGAAGTGGGGTATGGATTTAGCCGTGTTATGGATTCGAAGTAACGACTCTACGCTATGATGGATCCGAACGCAGTGGGTTATTGAGCGATTGTTCGAATCGATGGGGTATGTCGAGTGACCGGTGGTAGGAGGTAAATGCAACCGGGAGTCGAAGAGTCACGCGTTTTCTGTGGAACCCATATAAATACCCAAGGCCATCTTTATTTTTACTTTTTACTGTAGCTATTTCCTCAGCTCGATCCTTCAAAGCAAGAAACTACTGTGTCTTTGCATCGAATCGATAAAATTCCATCAAGTCTTTGTTTGTAAACGAATCCAATTAGGTAATTTAAGGGATCGATTCGACAGTAGAACGGCGAAACTGGAAATTTATCATCGATTTCAATTCTTCCTTTCGACAACCTTGAGGAATAGTGAGATCCGAAATGTGTTGACTGGATGGATCTAGGGAACGAATTTGTCCAAGTCGTATCGATCCTGTGTGTTGCCAGGGAGAAGTGTAAGCAATGATGGATCTTATCTTCCTTCCTTGCTTCGCATCGATCTGTGAATGACCATTTCGAATCGATATCAAGGAGAAGGCTTCGAAGCGATGGTTGCAGGAGAAAGAAGGCATCGAACCGATCGATTCAAAGTAGTGTTACTTCGATCGATTCGAAGGTGCGCAATATTGATCGATTCGAAGCCACGCAGGTTATATGGATTCGAAAGGTTTTTTCATTCCAAGGCTTCACCGAGTCGACCTTCATGGAGCCGAAGTGTATGGATTCGAACGTCTTCAATTCGACTCGTATCGATTCGAGTCGATCGATTCGAACGTTCGAACATCTGAAACTTCTGATTTTCTGATTGGCTCCAACTTCTGAACTATGACTAATTTTAAGTTGAACTTTGACGAGCTTAATGAACTTTAGCATACTCGACCCCGACGAGCTTCGGCCTTGCATAATCGAATTTGACCTGACCTCTCTGTCGGAGCTCGTCGATGGCACCATGACTTAAACAAGATATAATGAATTTATACTTGAATTGGCCAGTAGCATCTAGGTGGCGTGAAAGTGACGGTCAGCGATGACGGTCGTTTTCATTCTCAAATTCAAAAGTTTCGTCGTTCGGACACCTCGTTTCATCTTGTAAAATTTGCTTAAATTTTTTGCATAGCACTTGCATCGCACGACATACTCATACACTTTGCACCGAGGGAATGCATGTTTTTTTTATACGTATTTAACGTCGCTTTCTGGTGAGTTAGTTAATTATGGAGTCTTCGAGTTCTCAACAACAAGAAGCACAAAGCTCGCCTCTTCCAGCGCTTGAGATTCCGGACATCCCTCCTGAAGTCGTAGATCCGGCCCCGGATGAATTGCCGGAGGCCATATTTATCGAAGATCCTGTCGATTCTGTTCAGTCCAATATCTCAGAGTCTATGTTGGGCCAGATATGTTCGAAACATAACATATCTCTGGACGATGTTTTATTACCCAGTGCTAGTGATAGACCACACAACCCTCTTGAAGGATATACTTCCTTCTACCGTCATGCTTGTGCGGCTGGATCTCTTCCTCCTTTTAACCAATATATCAGAGAGATGCTATCGTATTTAGGAATCGCTCCTTCACAGCTTCATCCTAACGGGCATGCACTACTAAACAGTGCCTTCATCATATTTATGGATTGCCTTTTTCACCCTCCAAGACCCAACGAGATCAGGCACATTTTCAACTTTAAAAGTAGGGGTGATAGCCCGTCTTTCACTTTTCTGGAGGCGGTTAGGAACTGTCAGGTCGTGACTGGGGCCTGGACCAGGCTTAGTTATTTCAAGAATGAGTGGTTTTTTGTTCGATGCCCCCTAGGGTTTCCAGGAGATGGTTATCCAGACGTAAGTATCATAATTCGTTCTTGAATGGTCATTTTTAATACTTTATGCCAATACCCTGCTATTCTTGCAGCTATCATTTCGAGACCTACTGGTGGGCATTATAGAGGCGTCGTTCAAAGCTTACAAAGGGTTCCTCACAACTCAAGGCACATAGATTTGCTGCCGACCGATGATAACTTAAGGACATTGGGTTTGATTGAGATGGGCCAGAGTATTGTAATTGAAGGTTTGGCGAAATCGGCCTCGAGGAAGAAGAAGAAAGTGACAAAAAGAAAACCTGGCGTTGTGATAAGAGAAATGAGCGATGATGAAAGAACGCCCACAGACACTGAGATAGCAGCCGACCTTTCCCGAATAGAAGAGGGCCAGACAGGCAAGGTTGTTGTACCTAAGTTTAAGAGATGGAAGTCTGTAGTCGTAACCCGTTCCCAACCTGGGGTTACTGTTTCCAGCGCCTCTCCTTGCCAGTCCGGAGACCTTTTCACAGGGTTGGACGATATTCCCATTCCGGACTACGTATCTCTCCACCACGGGTCCGGGTTGGAAGAGCTCCGGGGAGCGCTTGATATAAGCGAATCTTTACCCGTTAGTGTAATCGACGCTTCTGGTTGGTCGGGGGGTTTACGTATTTATACACTTTTCACAACACTTCACGACTTCCACACGTATTGTAGTGTTTTTTCTTGGTACTTAATCGAATTGTTCCTTTTTTACAGGTGCCATGTCGAATCGTCCTTCTACACTTGATAAACTTCGGCGAGCACACCATTCTTCATCCTATTATGAGTCTCGCCGTAGGGATTCTGACCGAGATCGTAAGCGGAGGTATTATGAGCAAGAGCATCGCGATAGAGACCATTCCCGATACTATTCTAGCCTGGAGCATTCTGATAGGGACCAAAGATACCGTTCACCCTCTCGCTCTCCTCCGCCATCCAGGAGCCAAGCACCTGCAGTCGAACCTTCGCGGCAACAACCATCTCAACAAATTTCTAAACCTGATCCACATCGTTCAAGGACTGATACGGCTACGACCATAACCGTGGAGGAGGCACCTCATGAACCGTCTGGTGAAGGGGCTATTAGAATTGCTCAGTTGAAAAAAGACTTTCCAGAAATATGCTTTGATGCCTATATCTTTCCACCCAATCTCAAAAGAATTCCCGAAGAGGCCGTGCACACCGCCCTCAGCTATACCCGGGATTTTTATGCTCAGTATAAAGAATGGTACAGGGCGGCTGTTAAAGCCTCGAAAGTAGCATTCGAACGAGCCAAAGTTATTGAGAAATTGGAAGCAGACTTGCCTTAGAAGAACCGTATTGTTGACGTACTTCAATCTGAAGCGGAATCTTCTCGCAAGGCTGAACTGGAGTCGCTACAGAAGGTCGACGAGACACTAGCTGAGATGGAGAAAATGCAACAAGCGCATTGTACTTTAGTTGAAGATTTAGGCCATCGGTACAAAAATGTTGAGGCCGAGCGAGATGCGGCGGTCAAGGAACTTGAGGAGTTAAAAGCTAAATTCTCCAGCTTAAACAAGGAAAAAGATGACGCTAATACGGCCGCACAGGAAGCGTGCGAGCAAGCTGTGTCTCTACGAGCTGAGCGAGATGCGGCGGTTGCTAAAGTTGAAGCGGTGGAAGCAGAGGTAGAAGGGAGAGTTCAAGCAGAGATATTCAGAGTAGAAGCTGAGTTTGACGATCTTCTCGATACTTATAATGCTAATGTACTTGAGCACAGGAATCTCTCGTGGCTCGGAGATTATTCTACGCTTCTACTCAGTGCTTGGAAAAAATTGGTGGCGAACAAAAGAGCATCTCTCCCTGAAGGTGCCGTAGACGAATTTGAACTTGAATCTCGCTTGTTGAGCGAAGAGGAAAGGAAACTTCTCCATGATGCGATGATCTCCGCTGACACAGAGAGAGAGAGAGACTTGGGTTTCACCATGTAGAGACTGGTGAAGGTTCTGGAGCCGCACATTATAGTGAGAATGTTTCATTTGATGCCCCAACCTCATCTGGAGTCACCACTACAGTCGGTCCATATGTTATCCCTGCTTATAACCCGGATCGACCGGAACTGTCTCTTGGTACAACTACCGTTTCTGAACTTGTCCCACCACCGAGCCGCGACAAAGAAGGTATCCTAAATGTTGCTTAAGCGTTTCTGGAATTTTGAACTTGGAGCCGATCATTTGACTAATTATCCTCTTTTCTTTTTAACCAGTGACTGAAAGTGATGCGCCAGCACTTCCAATACCACAAACTTCGCAGCCAATGCAAGGAGCCGTCGTTACTGAGGCTATCACAACTACTGCCGTAACCGGCGAGATGGGAGAGGAGAGTTCAATGTCGTTTGATGTTCAGATGATTGAGGAGCTTCTTAAGCAACCCTGTAAACCCTTTACCGATCCTTCCTTTGCAATGGGTGGAGTTGCCCCTACTTTTAGCTCGTTTATGCCGACCGTCAGTGTTTCCGGCGCTGCTCGATCTTCCCGAGAAGAAGAAATCCTTGCCGAGATAAGCGCTGAAATGGCTGCGGTGACGACGGCTGGTGGTTCCGGAGGTGATGTTGCTCCGCCAAGCTTAACTCCTTCAATGGCTACTTCTCTCACCAGCACAGTTATAACTTCTAGCGTCGAAGCTTCGCCACCTGTTACGGCTCCTCCGCCTCCGGTTCGTCCTCATAAAAGGATCTCTGTCCCTTCCAGCTCTGAGGAAGACGTAGATATCATGCCAGACCCTGAGGATGCTCCAAAGAAGAACAAGAAATCTCGCAAGAAGCCGGGTAGTGGGTCTAGTGGCTCAACTCCGAAGAAGAAACCCCGGAAGAAGAAAGAGTGAACTTCTTGTTTTACCATGTAGTTGTGAAAGGGCAATTCTTTTTACTTCTCCTTTTCTAGGCCGTGTATAAGTGTGGATTCGGCACCCACTTTATGAATTGTTTTTAGTTTTATCATGTAATCAAACTCCTTTTTTGTTGTTGATAACATGGAAAACATCTCTTTTCTTTTTTGCTCAAGTATTGCATTAATTAGCTTGTGCTCACATATGCCATAAGCCTTGTATACATGTCCACACTTCGGGGACTTAACATAATTTGTAGTTAACAGTTCGGCTCATATTCCGGGAACTTATTAATTATTAGCGTTTATGACTTAGTTCGCTCTCCGGGAACTTGTACTTAACGTTAATACTCCAGTTCACACTCTGAGAACTTGGAGATAGAGTTTTGCATTCCAATTCACGCTCCGGGAATTTAGGCTTATACTCTGGTTCGCGCTTCGGGAACCGAGAGTTGAAGTTTATACTCCGATTCATACTCTGGGAATTTGGAGTTGGCTCACACTCTGGGAACGGTGGATTTATACTCCGGTTTGCACTCCGGGAACCGAGAGTTGAAGTTTATACTCCAATTCACTCTCTGGGAATTTGGAGTTGGCTCACACTCCGGGAGCGGTGGGTCTATACTCCGGTTCGCGCTCCGGGAACCGAGAGTTGAAGTTTTATACTCCAATTCACTCTCTGGGAATTTGGAGTTGGAAGAGGGATTGTCGTGTATCAATCCCTGCGAATGTTGATATAGTGTTCTGCCCCCGAGCTCGGGTTTCACTTAGCGAGTGGCCGGTCGTATCACAGTCACTCCCTATTTGAATAAATCCCACCGCGTGATGGAACTTAGCTCTCCGTGCATTGTGATATTGTATGTCATATTCAGTAAATCACAGCTTTGGCTCGAAGAGATGGCATTTTATTGCTGAAACGAGAAAATATGGCAAAGTCAGTTGCCTTATTACGAATTTAAATCTCGAAATGCTAGAATAAAATGCAAAGGGATAAATTGACAGAAAAAAATAAGTAAAGTCTTTTATATGTAGTAGCGACGAAGACTTTCGCTATTCCAAGCCCTCGGCAAAGTAAGACCGTCAACGGTCGATAATTTGAACGTGCCATCTCCGAGCTTTTGTGAAATCACATACGGCCCTACCCAATTTGGCTTCATGTGTGAAGGGACCGGATAAACCCTTTTGAGTACGAGATCGCCGAGTTCGAAGGTTCGCGGACGGACCTTGGCATTGTACAGTCGAGCGACTCGATTTCAATATGCGGCTGCCCTCAAATCAGCCTCTTCGCGCTTTTCATTGAGTAAATCCAAAGATTCAGCAAGTAATATGGCATTTGTTTTCGGATCGTAATACGTTACACGATGAGAATGACTTTCCATTTCGACCGGAATAACGGCTTCAGAACCATAAGATAGGGAAAACGGGGTATGACCGATTGCAGTTTTATGAGTCGTTCAATAGGCCCATAGTGCCATAGGAAGTTCGTCGACCCATTTGCCCCCGGCTTTTTCCAGTCGCTTCTTTAGAATGGACTTGATAACTTTATTAACAGCTTCAACCTGACCATTTGCTTGAGGGTGCGCTACTGCAGAGAATTTCTTATGGATGTGGAATCGTTGACAGAAATTCTTGAATTCAGCACTATCGAATTGAGTTCCGTTATCGGTGATGATAGTATGTGGGAGACCAAAACGGCAGATGATGTTACGCACTACAAAGTTGATTACTTTCTTTGTTGTAATTGTCGCAAGGGGTTCAGCTTCAGCCCATTTGGTGAAATAATCAACTACGACGATGGCGTACTTCGCGCCACCTTTGGCCAGAGGCAATGTGCCGATGATATCCATTCCCCATACCGCAAATGGCCAAGGACTGACCATTTAGGTTATCTCAGTAGGCGGGGCTCTTGAAATTCGAGCGTGTTTCTGGCATTTGTCACATTTTCTAGCGTAGTCTACAGCATCGCGATTAACAGTGGGCCAATAATACCCATATCGAAGTATCTTCTTTGCAAGTGCTTACCCCCCAGTGTGATCGCCACATTCTCCTTCGTGTACATCGTGTAACACTCGTTTGACTTCATCGTGAGCGATACACCTGAGGAGAGGAACAGAGTATCCTCTTCAGTACATGACTCCATTTTGAATAACAAATCGTGAGGCCTTTCGTAGAACTTGTCTTTTCTCGCTCCGCCGCTCGGGCAATACCCCGCGTTCGATATAATCTTGATAAGTAGTCATCCACGACTCCTTAATGGAGGTAGCTTCAAATGTGAAATCAGTCTCCCTTCGATCAATGCTCGGAGATGATAAGGTTTCAACCGGAACAACCCCCAACTGTTGAGCCTCACCTATACTTGCTAACTTTGCCAATGAATCGGCTTTCTGATTGTGCTCTCGGGGTATGTAGAAAATGGCATAGTAATCGAATTGATTAAGTATCTCCAGAACTTGAGTTAGATAAGCGGCCAGTCTTCGATCTTTGGCCTGATATTCACCTCGAACTCGACATACTATCAATTGGGAATCACAGTAGATCTCTACAGCGATGATTTTCAGATCACGGGCAAGTTTTAGTCCGGTAAGTAGAGCCTCGTACTCGGCTTCATTGTTGGTTGCGCGGAACTCGAATCTTATAGCATAACATATGGATCGTCCCTCGGGGGTCTCAAGCACTATCCCAGCTCTCGAGAACCGATCGTTTGACGCACCATCGGTGTACAACTTCCAGATGTATTCGGGAGATTTGCTGGTCTCGGGCAAGTCTTCAGGAATAGTGAATTCGGCTATAAAATCTGCTAGGACTTGGCCGTGAATGGCTCTCCTTGGAGTATAAGTGATGTCGAATTGACTCAGTTCGATGTTCCAGTTCAGTAACCTACCAGACGTCTCAGGCCGCGTATGGACCTGTCGTAACGGCTGATCGGTGTACACAGTAATAGGATGAGCCTGGAAATATGGCCGGAGCTTCCTCGAGGCAATGACTAGGCAATATGCCAACTTTTCAAGCTTTGGATAATTTCTCTCGGCTCCGGTCAACCGTTTACTCACGTAGTAGACCGGCTTTTGTACTCGGTCTTCCTCCCGAATTAATGCAGCACTGATTGCATTCTCTGATACTGCCAGGTAAAGATATAACTGTTCATGATCTACAGGCTTTGAGAGGATTGGTGGTACGGAAAGATGTTGGATTAGTGATTGAAATGCGCCCTCACATTCTGCGGTCCATTCGAAGTTTCGTTTCCCCTTTCGAATTAAATCGAAAAATGGAATGCATTTGTCGGTCGATTTTGAGATAAACCTGCTCAGTGCTGCCACTTTTCCGTTAAGACTCTGAACTTGCTTTATGGTTTTCGGAGTTTGGAGATTTCTGATTGCCCAGATCTTTTCGGGGTTGGCCTCTATTCCTCGGGCATTGACAATGAACCCAAGGAATTTTCCGGATGCGACTCCGAAATGACACTTGAGTGGATTAAGCTTCATCCCGTATTTCCGGAGGATATTGAACATTGACTCCAGGTCTTTGACATGACCATCAGAGTATCGTGACTTCACCAACATATCATCTACATAGACCTCCATAGTTTTCCCAATCTGATTGGCAAACATTCGGTTGACTAAGCGTTGATAAGTTGCGCCAGCATTCTTTAATCCAAAAGGCATGACCTTGTAGCAATACAACCCCAAGTCGGTTATGAAGCTCGTGTGCTCTTGGTCTGGTACGTGCATGGGTATCTGGTTGTAACCTGAGTAAGCATCTATGAAGGATAATAATTCATGTCCGGTGGTTGAATCTACCAGTTGATCGATCCGGGGAAGTGGAAAGCTGTCTTTCGGGTAGGCTTTATTCAGGTCGGAGTAATCGATACACGTTCTCCATTTCTCGTTTGGTTTTCGGACAAGTATGGGATTGGACACCCACTCTGGGTATAAAGCGTCTCTAATGAACCCATTTGATTTTAACTTATCGACCTCTTCTTTCAGGGCGGCAGATCTCGCTGGATCCATACCACGTCTTTTCTGCTTGACCGGGATATACCGCGGGTCAATGTTCAAGGTGTGGCTCGCGATGTCAGGCGAGATTCCACACATATCAGAGTGCGTCCAGGCGAACACGCCAAGATTCACCCGGAGAAAATCAACCAATTCCAGTTGTGTCTTTTGGTTAAGCTGAGACCCAATCTTCAACATTCTTGAGTCATCGTGATCATCGTCAATCGGGACATCAATGGTTAGCTTGGCCGGAGAAGCCTGACTTTCCATAGATTCTTCTTTATTATCGTTGTCCCTTGGATCAAGATCATTTTGGAATTGGTCGTGGTGCCCAGGCCGAGGCCCAGGCGCTAATTGTCAATCATCGGTAAGACGGACGCAGAGAGATTCCTCTACGCCCTTTCCTTTCTCTTTTCGCTGCGCCTCTCGCAGCTCAGCAACATAACAGGCTCTCCCAGCAGCCTGATCTCCTTGTACAACTCCTATCCCGTGGTCAGTAGGGAACTTCAGAGTCAAGCACCATGGGGCAATAGCAGCCCTAAATTCAACAAGGGCCGGTCGGCCCAAAAAAGCATTGTACGGGGAAGGAATATCCAAGACGATAAATTGCAACATCCGAACTCTTCGGCATTCTCCCACTCCCAACTCTACTGGCAGTTCAACTATTCCAGTTGGTATCGTTGCACTCCCGTTGAAGCCGTGGACTCGTGATTGACAAGGCTTTAAGTCCTTAGCTTCCATCTTCATTAAATCATATGCTCTTTTAAACAATATATTTACGGAACTTCCGCTGTCTACCAAGATCCTCTTCATCCAAGCAGGACCAACTTGAGCGGATATAACCAATGGGTCATTTGTGGAAGCTTCGACTTTATCGGCATCTCGATTTCTAAACACGATTTCATCAGCCATTGTCTTTTGTTGTTTAGCCGGTGCTCCGTCTTCCGAGTTGCTATAGCATTCAAAGTCTACATGCCTGATTGAGCTAGCATATGACTCCATTTCTCTCCAACTTCTGTCTGCCGGATGAGGACCACCACTTATTGTATTGATAACCAATCTTCCGCCCGTGCGAGGGGTTCACCTTGTCTTTCCTGATTCTGCGTTCGATTTTGATTAGATGGGCCCTCTCCACCAGACTGCGGCGCCCGAACAAACTGGTCCAACTTTCTTTCTTTGATCAACTTTTCAATGAGGTCTTGCAAATGTCTACACTCATTGGTATTATGCCCATAACTTTCATGAAACCTACAGAACTTCCCTGTCTGAATTTGCTTCTCCGACGAAGGCTTCGGAGCAGGCTTCTTGTATTGCATAGTATTACAAGTCTGTAAGTATACATTTTCCAGTGACGTGTTAAGCGGCGTATAATTGTCAAACATTGCGGCCCTACGTCTCAGACCACGATTCTGATCTTGCTTCTTGCTTCGGTTATCACCGTTTCTCGATCGTTGGGCCTGTTTATTTTGGATATTCAATTCGACTTTTCCTGAACTTTCTCCGGATTGTTTAACCGCAACATTACTCTAAATCCCTTCACTGCTGGGCCTTGCATCGTCCTGCTTCCTAGACTGTTTCGCATCCTCTCGCCTCAAGAATTGAGCGGCTTTGGAATAGAAACGGTCCATCGATGCGGGAGGTTTTCCGGCTAACCAATTTCCAAACTCGAAATCAGGGTCGATTCCTTTAGTTAAAGCCATTAGAATGGAATTATCATTGAGGTTGGTGATCTCTGCGCATGCAGCATTGAATCTCTCCAAATATCATCTAAGTGTTTCTCCGGGAGCTTGAGTGACACTTGATAGGGTATTAACATCTTTAGGTCGGGCAATATGCATGCGAAATTGCTCAACAAATTTAGTGGCTAACTGGTCAAACGAAGAAATAGATCGTGGCGGTAATCGGGTGAACCACATTGTCGCAATTCCCCCTAAGGAAATAGGAAAACTGCGGCATTTTACTGCGTCATCGGCACTCGCAGCAGTCATTGACCATTCATATTTCAGAATATGTTGATTTGGGTCGGAATTTCCTTCATACATGGGAAGGGTTGGCATTCTGAATCGCCGAGGAGGTTCAGCATACAATATGTCATCAGTAAATGGGGTATGACTCCGGGAGATTCCCCAATCGTCATTTGTTAGGCCTTGACTCTCGCGAATCATTTGTCGTACCATGGCTGAGAAGTCTGGTATTGGAAAATTCTGTCGGTGGTGAGCCAAGGTATGGTCGGGTTCCATAGTGCAAGGTGGGATCGGGCGCTGTCGACGATCCGCATCTCGCCTCCTTGGCTCGATGTCTTCTGGGACATATGGCTCTGGAGCCTGTCCCTGCTGATGATAATTTTGATTGGAGTGATCTCGAGCATCAACTCCTATGTCAACTGCAGCGGCTGTAGCGGCTCGATCATCTGCAGTGTGTTGTGGAATGGTGCCTCCTCGGGATGAGGGTCCAGTATGGAAGCTGGTTGATGGGCCAACCCTTATTTGCCCAACGGTTAACGCATGTTGATAGTTAGCAGCTTGCGTATGATTTCCGTCTAGCCTAGGACGGATAGATCTGTTATTGTAGTCAGATGAAGCAGAGCTTTCAGTGGAAGAATGAGGAACTTGATCCCTTCTGGATCTTCTTCGCTTTTGGCGATTTAACTGATTGGTCAATTCAGCATTAGCGTGCAACTGCTCAGTTAGCTGTTGTCGGCTTTGGGTTAATTCCTGGAGTAGCGTCTGGAACTCTTGTCTTGTGACCGGGCCTGACTGATCCGTATGCCCAGCAGCATCTTGATTAGTGGACTGTAGCTGTGTGGGATTTTGCCTATCCCGACCTTCTTGATCACCAATGTTAGAAGTGGTTCTTGTACTCACCATCTTGAAGTGTTGAATTCTTTCCTAGACTTTTAACAAATCTGAATAGAACGGAAGGAATCTGGATATGAGGTCTGGATCTTTCTCTTAGATTTATGCAATCCGGTATCGAAGATAGATCCAAGGAGCAGGAGGAAAAACTGGGTTTTTTCTCAGTGAAAGCACCAAAGTGTTTCTGTCAAAATTGGGCACAACACTCGTCGGAAGTTTTTGAAGAGATAATAAATGAAGAAAGTAAATTAAAACGTGGATTATCTAACAAAAACTCCAAATGAAGAAAGTAAATTGCACAAGAGACAACGATTTAGAGTGGTTCGGCGTTTCGCCTACGTCCACTATGAAGTTTTGTTACTTTATTACTTGATATTCAGAGAATACAACTTTTTTATGTCGAAGTACAGCAAGTAATAAGCCAAAATTCGAAATCAAGGGCAGTAGTGGTGCTCTGAAGCAATTCTGGCGGCGCTCGGGCGTTCTCTTACTCTTCCAATTCTCCGATCCCCTTTCTGAATGACCAGGGGCTCTATTTATAGGTGCTGGAGGTTGATATTTCTCCTAAAATTCGGGAAGACCACTTCTGGCACGTGTGGGGGCCCACATGGCCGAATTCTGGAGATCCGGGCCCACTTTGGGATTGATTCGACCCTTGGTTCGAATCGATCAAAAAAGTGTCCAATCGTGATGAAAATTGGCGTGGCCATTCTTATATGTATATGCGAACTCCTATAAAAATTTCATGGAAATTGGATCAAGGGATTGAGAGATATGATGGATTCAAGTTGGGGATTTTCGGCTTGCTGGTTGGTTCGAATCGACCTGTGGGTTCATTCGAATCGATATGGTTCAAACCCATGGGGTCGAATCCATGGTCCTGTGACGTGGCGCGCGTTCTTCGAGTCGATCCCTATTTTTCACCGAGTTGAATGAGTCGAGTCCTAGGTTTTAGCTGTGTTGACCAGGTGGGTTCGGAGGATTGGATTCGAAGGAATGCTTCGAATCGATGGAGCTGGTTTTTATTCGAATCGATCCAGATACGTAACTGTGGAGCGATTCGAAGTTGCTTCAATATGGGGATTCGAGAGATCCTTCTTTGATGGACTCGAGGGTATGGATTCGAGGCAAGGTGCAGGACGGGTTAGAGGTATAGCAACTCTATGGATTCGAACTCTTCAACCTTGAGGGATACGAAGAGAGGCAGCATCATGGATTCGAAGGTAGGCCATCATGATGGATTCGAAGCAAATGGAGTCGAAGCAGGCACTGGCTGATGGATTCGAACGATATTTCCTCCTATCGATTCGAACATGGTACCTGCTATGATGGGTTCGAACTTAATGGGTTCGAACTAATGAAGGGGCAATGGATTTGAACCGAGCAAGGTTCATTAAATCGAATCCATCATAACTTGAGCATACGAACTCGGATTGACTTGAAATTTGAGATGCGGACTTCTATGATCTATATTGCCATGCCCTATCAATTGTAGCTCAATCTGGACTTGGACAAAATTCAGTGATATCCATAGCGAGACAAAGCATGACCGGTCTCTGAGACGAACTATTCTCCATTTCTTATCGATCTTTTGGTATCGCGACTTTGCCAAAAAGCGGGATAACAGATACGAATAGGTGGCCTTGATGGATACGAATAGTGGTTTCACGATGGATACGAAGTAATGTTTACTTGATGGATACGAACCTAGGTCACCTGATGGATACGAACTAACGAGTCTTGATGGATTCGAACAAGGTTCTTCTAGGATGGATACGAAGTAGACCGTCCTCGACGGATATGAACTAGACAGCTTCCATATAAAGTGGAGCTTGTTCGATGGTGGAGTCGAATAGATTGATACGAACAAGCATATTCTCTCGATGGATACGAACAAGATCGATGCGAATAGATGGTTGCAAAGTGATGTACATGGTTGTGCTAATTTCCTTGGTTTGTAACGATCATATCTTGAGCATATGAACTCCGATTGACTTGAAACTTGGAATGTTGGCTTTCTTAGCTTTGCTTGCCATGTCATATCAATTGTAGCTTGATTCAAACTCAGACAAAATTTATCGATATCAGTAGTGAACCTGTGCTTACTCGACATTCGGGATGAGCGGTCTTTGAACTTCAGTCAATTCCTTGATATCCCAGCCTTGCCAAAAGGCGGGATAACATTTTCCCCCCAAAGTACGTCTTGTGAGAACATGACGTGCTTTGAATAGTCATATCTTTCATTCTGAATGGTTCTGTCCGACTTGTTGAATGATTTTCGTCTTTTCCTTGAAAGTTGTAATTTTTGATCGAGTCCTAGAGACATAAATTATGAACTATAGACTGCCAACTGTTATACTGTGTGTTGTTGTAACTGATTGTTGTATGATACTGATCAGCAGTTTGTTGTTGTAATTGTTCATCAGGTGGACATTCGACCTGTGAATTTTGAAAATTGAAAATTAGTCCGACATACATGCATATATGTTAATCTGACTATTGTTAACGTTCTCACGTTCACAAGTTGTTGTCAGCTTTCTCGCATCGAATTCCGTATCAATCCTCTCCTGAACCGATGTGAAATTCGAGTTGTAACAACATCTGATGGTTGTTTTGGAATGTCCCTTCGTATCGATCCTCTCCTAGATCGATGTAAACGGTTGAAAGATCGTTCTCGTATCGATAGATATGAGTTTTCATGATCCATACGTCGATGGATACGAACAATAAAATTCCTATCGATGTGTCTCGAATCCCTATGGTCTTCGAAGTGACGGACGCAAAATCTTCATTTCGAATCATTGATACAAAGGTTAGGCCTCCAAGCCTATGGATATGAAATGATGCTTTGTACCGATGAAAATACATGGCTCCTGTTTAGCTTGGTGCTCTTTTCACATCGATGAATTGATTGATACGAAAAGCTTTACTCACAATCAACCGTGGATGGATACGAAGGAAGCTTTTTGGCACCATATCGCCTAGTCGTTTTGATCGATCCACTTCAATGTTTTTTATCTTTTATTGATGTTCTTTGCTGATTACAAATGGTTGCAGTAGATATAATAAATGAATTCGAATATAAAAAGAAGTAGAATCGAATCCGGCAGAATCTGGGCGCTTGAGAATCCAAAGATCCTTCTTCTGTAGGTTCTAGGGCTCTATTTATAGGCGTAGGAGGCTGATATCTCGCCTAAACTTCGGGAGACTCGTCCTGGCACGTGAAGGGGCCCACGCGACCAACTTCAGGAAGTTTCGAATCGATCGGGGATCGATACGAATTCAATTCGTATCGATCAAGATCGTGTCTAATAGAGGTGAAACTTGGTGGAGACATTCCCCAGCATGTATGAAAGCTCCTGTGAAAATTTCGTTGCATTTGGATCTGTGGGTTGGGAGATATGATCGATACGAAATGGAATTTCTCGGTGGCTGTTTGATTCGAATCGATCATTTCGAATCGATGCCTTCGACTCGATCAACTCACGGGGTCTTGTGATGACGTGGCGTGCATACTTCGCCTCGATCCGGTCTGCACTCCGAGTTGACCGCATCGACCCCATGGATTTCGCCCCGTTCGTATCGAAGGATGACACGTCACCTAGGCTTCGTTGACTCAATGGATTCGAATGAGACCTTACTCATGGAGTTGAACTGCAACCGTTGATGGATACGAACCACTGACGGTTGATGGTTATGAAATGCTCTGCCCAGATGGTTTCGAAGAGAAGCTTCCATGATGGGTACGAAGCAGTGACCGTTGCCTCAGTTGATGGATGCGAAGTGGACTATCTGCCGATGGATACGAAGTAGGGAGACGCCAATGGATTCGAATAAGGGAGTGCTGATGGATTCGAAATGGAAGCTCACCCATGGATACAGACTGTGTCTAGCAGGATGGATACAAAGTAGGACGTGGCTGACCGATATGAAGCGTGACTTTATGACGAGTACGAAGTCCATCGATACGAACTCAATGGACTCGAACACGGCCAAGTTCATCGATACGAAATGAGGCACTTCGATGGATATGAAACCGTTGGACCACTGATCGATACGAACACGGTCAATTCGTATTGGTGTACGAGGATGGATACGAAACCAGAGCTTTTCCCTTCAAATTGATCCATCATAACTTGAGCATACGAACTCGGACTGACTTGAAACTTGGAACGTTGGCTCCCTTGGCTTTTCTAGTCTTGTCCCATCAATTATAGCTCAATCCGGACACGGACAAAATTCATCGATATCCATGTTAACCTGCAATGCATAGTCGATATTCATGACTAGTTACTATCGATTTTCAATTAATTTTTGGGTATCTCAGCTTTGCCAAAAGGTGGGATAACACTTTGCCCCCCCCCCCCAAAACATGCCTTTTGGTAAAAGGTTTTTTTTGGTTAGTATCAAATCGAATGTAGTGAGTTTGTGCTTTATTCAGAGCTTATAACATTTTCAATCAAGTTCACGGCTGTTCGAAGCCAAATCGTTATCAATTTATTCCCGTGGAAGTCAAAAATGAAGTTTTACAGTCTCTCCAGACCATCGTTGGTCATTCTGGACCCTTGCCAAGTCCATTCTAGACTTAGCGATTGAATAGAAAGATCCTATTACACTCTGGCGTCGCCTCTCTATCCCTTGCACTCCGACTCCAGTCAGAGCATATAGCGATGTCTTGGTTGTTCTAAACCGATCGCAGCCTCTCCGGGCTCTTGCTGGATCCCATCCTTTCACTCTCCGGTGAAGGGGAAGCAGCGTTAAGTGAGTCGATCCTATCGCTTTCCGGCAAAGCAACTCACTTCTTGCACTCGGTCCAGTGCATCTGAATATTAAGCGATGTCATGGTCTAGATCGTAGGCCGATCATAGCCTCTCCGGGCTCTCATCGAATCCCGATCCAATCACTCTCCGGTGAATGGGAAACGACGTTAAGTAAGTTGATCATGTCGCTCTCTGGCGAAGCAACTCACTTCTTGCACTCCGGACCCCGCCTCTCCGGGTAGGGTCATAAAGCGATCATTTTTATATTAGTATTCAATATTCATCCTTTAACTCTCCGGTCAAAAGTTTATTTGAAGAAATTCTAATTTATTTATTAAATTCAGGTCCTAGATGTTCAATCTCAAACATCAGGAAAAAGCTAAACATTGCCTCTCCGGGCATATTGGTCTATTTCCATCTCAGAGCATGCCTAGGGATCTCTCCGGTTCCCGTACATGAGTAAGTGGAGTAGCCGTTTATTCTAAAAACAAATCTAATGAAATTATTTGACCGAAGCCTAAATCCTGGACTTGGCCCTTGCCATCTTTAATCAGTTGATGACGAGTCGCGATCTCGATCTTGGATCATTTCTGTTAGGTGGAGGCGGTAGTTGTTCAGGCCTTACCGCCGTTGTCTGTTTCTGACATATTGTGGCAATCTACCATCTTGGCATGTTCTTCCACCTCATCCTTTAGGTGGCGGCATTCATCTGTAGTGTGCCCATCCAGCTCATGGAATAGGCATTATTTTCCAGTTCTGCGCTCCCGCTCAGTGGGATCTCTCCTAGGTGGTTTTCGATAAGGGAGTTGCCCCCGAGTTTCAGTGTAAATTCATTCCAGGCCTACCGTCAGATCCGTGTATTGCCTGAATCTGGGTTCTAGGAATTTCTTTCATTTATCGGGACCATCATGTCTATTGTCCTGCTTTCTCTTTCCTTTGTCCGCTCTGGACTGTTCCCTAGCGGTTCCTTCGCCCTGTACAACATTTATTTCTCGCCTTTCGGCTCGTGATTCTTCTAGCCGAATGAATCTTTCAGCTTCATGATAAAATTATCCAAGATCTTGGGGTAGATCTCTTGCCAAAGAATCCTTGAATTCGGTGCCTTTCCCAACTCCTGCCACCGCCGCCATCAAAATCATTGATGGATCCGGGCGATCTACAGAAGCCACCGTTGCATTGAATCGCAGTAAGAAATCTTTTATGGACTCTCCGGTCCTTTGCTTTATTGAAGCTAAAGTCATTACACTCTTGGGTCGCGTCACGTGGACCCTGAACTATCTCATGAAGCATTCTACAAGCTCGCCCCATGTTCTGATCGATCCGTTCTCTAGCTGCCAAAACCAAAGCTTAGCCAAATCTGACAAATATAAAGGGAAGCATCGAGCCATTACTTCCTCGGATGCACCCAGCACTTCCATGTGCCTAATGTATTGAGTAATATGCATCGTAGGGTCCGACTTTCCGTCATAAGGATCTAGCATAGGCAGTTTGAACTTTGGAGGGTTCCTTGCATTCCTGATATTTGGAGTGAACGGAATCCGACTGACTTCTTCCAATCATCCATTAGACAATCCTCCTCTCATGATTCGTCGCACTAGACCGACCATTCTATCATCTCCATCCGTGGGTTGCCCCCTTGTCATGTTTCTATCCTTCCCCTCAAGTCGTGAAGGGAATTCTGGTACGTACTCTTCGGGTGGCTCGTTGGCATTAACATTGGCTCTAGCCTGCTGAGCCCCATCCATCGGCCTTCCAGTATCGTACCCTGAGGGTCTGCCCCCAAGTCCTTGTTGATTGCCTCCTGGTCTTACATTCTGATCTTGAGCTTGATCTCTGCTAGTTTCCGCAATCTCAACTCCTTGTTCAGCATTAGTAGTTGCTGTAGTCGTCCAAGGTTCTGCAAATTCACC
The DNA here is from genome assembly GCA_030765085.1 of Allium cepa. Lineage (NCBI taxonomy): Eukaryota > Viridiplantae > Streptophyta > Magnoliopsida > Asparagales > Amaryllidaceae > Allium > Allium cepa. The sequence continues at coordinate 689,191,359 of CM060942.1, read as the reverse complement.
ACTCTTATTTGCTCAAGAAAATTCTACATCATCTCTTGGCGAGTCTTCATCATGCTTTCACGTATCGAATTAGCCATAGCCTCCATCTAATCTCTAGTGATGTACACCGAAGCCTGTCCTTCTCCAGCTCCAGAGGATGCTTCTTGGCTTCCTCCTTGTTGGCTCCGATCAACTCTTTGTCGAGTCATCGTCTCTAAGTCGGGATTCTTCAAGCCCTTAAATCTGAACTCTGAATCTGGTGTAGCGGGTGCTAGTTCTTCTCAGTGAAAGTACCAAAATGTTTGTGCCAAAATTGGTCACAAACCCCAGGTATCGTGGAAGCACCAAAGTGTTAATATAGATCAGCAATATTCTCAACACAAATCACAGATCACAGCAAATGATAATCAAAGACGCGAGATTTATAGTGGTTCGGCTATCTCCGGCCTACGTCAACTTCAACGTTTTTTATCTTTTATTGATGTTCTTTGCTGATTACAAATGGTTGCAGCAGATATAATGAATGAATTCGAATATAAAAAGAAGTAGAATCGAATCCGACAGAATCTGGGCGCTTGAGAATCCAAAGATCCTTCTTCTGTAGGTTCTAGGGCTCTATTTATAGGCGTAGGAGGCTGATATCTCGCCTAAACTTCGGGAGACTCGTCCTGGCACGTGAGGGGGCCCACGCGACCAACTTCAGGAAGTTTCGAATCGATCGGGGATCCATACGAATTCAATTCGTATCGATCAAGATCGTGTCTAATAGAGGTGAAACTTGGTGGAGACATTCCTCGGCATGTATGAAAGCTCCTGTGAAAATTTCGTTGCATTTGGATCTGTGGGTTGGGAGATATGATCGATACGAAATGGAATTTCTCGGTGGCTATTTGATTCGAATCGATCATCTCAAATCGATGCCTTCAAATCGATCAACTCACGGGGTCTTGTGATGACGTGGTGTGCATACTTCGCCTTGATCCGGTCTTCACTCCGAGTTGACCGCATCGACCCATTGGATTTCGCCCCATTCGCATCGAAGGATGACACGTCACCTAGGCTTCGTTGACTCAATGGATTCGAATGAGACCGTACTCATGGAGTTGAACTGCAACTGTTGATGGATACAAACCACTGATGGTTGATGATTACAAAATGCTCTGCCCAGATGGTTACGAAATGCTCTGCCCAGATGGTTACGAAATGCTCTGCCCAGATGGTTTCGAAGAGAAGCTTCCATGATGGGTACGAAGCAGTAACCATTGCCTCAGTTGATGGATGCGAAGTGGACTATCTGCCGATGGATACGAAGTAGGGAGACGCTAATGGATTCGAATAAGGGAGTGCTGATGGATTCGAAATGGAAGCTCACCCATGGATACAGACCGTGTCTAGCTGGATGGATACGAAGTAGGACGTGGCTGACCGATACGAAGCGCGGCTTTATGACAGGTACGAAGTCCATCGATACGAACTCAATGGACTCGAACACGGCCAAGTTCATCGATACGAAATGAGGCACTTCGATGGATACGAAGCCGCTAGACCACTGATCGATACGAACACGGTCGATTCGAATTGGTGTACGAGGATGGATACGAAACAGGAGCTTTTCCCTTCAAATTGTATCCATCATAACTTGAGCATACGAACTTGGACTGATTTGAAACTTGGAACGTTGGCTCTCTTGGCTTTGCTAGTCATGTCCCATCAATTATAGCTCAATTCGGACACGGACTAAATTCATCGATATCCATGGTTAACCTGCAATGCATAGTCGATATTCATGACTAGTTACTATTGATTTTCAATTAATTTTTAGGTATCTCAGCTTTGCCAAAAGGTGGGATAACAGGATCGATACGAACAGATCTTGGAGCGATCGATACGAAACGCTATATTCCATGATCGATTTGAATTGGGCTTCTGGCGATTGATCCGACTACGAATTCTGATGGATACGAAATCTTCGACTCCGGCGAGCTTCTGCCATGCATAACTGGACTTAAACGTTGAACAGCATATCTGACTACCCATCGAAGCTCCTCGGTGGAACTGGAACTTAATAAAACTATAACGAACTTTAACTTGGATCGGTCTTTAAAGCCTGGATGGCACGGTTGTGACGATCAGCGATGACGGTTACTCCGGTTGAATCTCAAAGTCTTGTCATTTGTATACATACTCTACTGAATTTCTCAAATAATATGTAGCGTTGCACTGCACGACACATTCACACACTTCACACTAGGGGATGCACGGGCTTATTATCATCTAACAATGATTTTTCATAAGTTAGTAGTTATGGAGTCTACGAGCTCACAACAGCAGGAAATTCAGAGTCCACTTCCCTAGCAATCGAGATACCGACCATCACGGCCAAAGTTATAGATCCTCCTACGGATGAACTACCAGGCGCTACTTTTATCGGTAATCTGCCAGATTCTTGCTGTCCAACGTTTCCGAAGACATGTTGGGACGGATATGCTCAAAGCATGGCTTGTCATTGGACGATGTGCTGCTACCAGGACCAAATGATAGGCCGCATTATCCTTCGGAGGGGTTTACTACTTTCAATCGCCATGCATGCACAGTTGGAACACTTCCTCCATTTAACCAATACATTAGGGAAGTGTTGTTTTTCTTTGGAATCGCTCCATTTCAATTACACCCCAACGGATATGCTCTACTGAATAGCCTATTCATTGTATTTATGGAGCATCTCTTCCGGCCACTGACCCCGCTCGAAATTAGATACTTATTCAATGTCAAGAGTCGGGAAGATAACCCTTCTTTTATGTTTTTGGAAGTAATTAGGAATTGTCAAGTAGTAACGGGGTCCTAGACCTGGTTGAGCTACTTTAAAACGGAATAGTTTTATGTTCACTGCCCTCCAGGATTCACCAGCTGATGGCTATTCAGACGTAATTAACGCAGTCTTTTCAAGTAGTCAACATGGTGATCATAACTGATGTCAAACTAACATCTCCCTTTTTTTTACAGCTGTAATTCCACGACCTGAAGGTGTGCATTTTAAAGAGATAGTACGGGTTCTCCAACAAGTTCCAAGTGAAATAAGGGACATCGATTCAGTTCCAACAGACAGGAATTTGAGAATCGTCGGGTTAATTAAGCGTAGCAAAACTACAAGGCTGGAGGGAACATTAAGGGTTGTATTGAAGAAACGTATGACACGTAAGACGCCCGAAGTTGTTATAACTGAAGGGGCATATTCAAAAAGAACACCCATCGACGATGAACATGCAACCCGGCCTTCTGATGCTCTTCAGAGTTCTGAGGGAAAGAGAATAGGTAAGGCAGCTGCTTTCAAACACCCTAAATCCTTGAGATGGAAATTCGTGGTCGTGTCTTTGCCTCTTCCCAGGATTAGACTTTCGGAGGCTCCTCCCTCGTAGGTGGAAAACCTTTTCGAAGGGATCGTCGATATTCCAATTCCGGAGTACTTCACTTCAACATGATGCCGGATTAGAGGAGCTTCAACATGCTTTAGACTTAAGCGGATCTCTTTCCACTAGTGTGGCAAACATTTCCTGTTAGTCGGGGGGTTGCACATACATATACATTTCATGGCACTACACGATTCCCGACCATAAGTTGCTTACTTTGGGAGATCACTAACTCTGTTCTTCTTTTACTTCGCAGGTACAATGACTAGGCGAGATTCTATGCTTGGTAGCCTTCGGTCAGCGAGCCAGTCATCGAGTTCATACTATGAGTCCGGTAGAAGGGAAGATGATAGAAACCGTGACTGTGGTTATTCCAGTCAGGAATACTACGATACAAATAGGAATAAAGATGGGCGCCTAGAGCAGAGATACCGATCCCGATCACGCTCTCTATCTCCTCGAATCCCTACACAACCTTCTTCTTATGCCACACATCCTCCGAAGCCTCCACGTCACAAATCGCCTTCCCTGCTCAGAGGCCTAGTCCTCACCGCCATAGACATGAGACTGAAACTCCCGTTTCCGTTGAAAAGGCTATTACTGAGCCCACCAAGGAAGGAGCTATTAAAATCGCATAATTGAAGAAAGATTTTCCGAACATCTGCTTCGATAACTACATCTTTCTTCCGCACTTAAAGAGAATCCCAGCGGAGGCTGAGTACACATTGCATGATTATGTACACAACATCTATTCTCAGTATAAGGAGTGGACGAAAGCCGCAGAGAAAGCATTGAGGCTGGCCTTTGGGCGCGAAACCACCACAGAGAAATTAGAAAATAGGCTTGCTCAGAAGGATCGAATTATCGAAGCGCTTAACGCTAAAGTTGAATCCTCTCGAAAGTCATAAATAGAGACCACTCAAAAGGCCGAACGGGTGAATTCAGCCATGGAGAGGATGAGGCGGATGCATTATGCCCTGGTGTAGGAGATGGCCTATCGGAACACCACCGTTACTACCGAGCAGGATGCGACCCTCAAGAACCCAACGAGCTTAAGGCCAAATTTTCTGAAATCATTAAAAAAGGGATGATGCCAATACCACAGCACATGAGGCATGTGGTTAGGCCGTAGTGCTCCAAGGTGAACGGGTCACCGCAATGGCTAAAGTCCATGTGGTGGAGACCGAGGTCGAGGAGAGGGTCCGAACGGTGGAGTCCAAGCTAGAGGCTGATATCGAAGATCACCTCATCACTTATAATGATAATGTGCTAAAATACAGGAACTTAGCCTAGCTCGAAAATTATCCGATACATCTTCACAATACCTGGGGCCGATTGATTAAGGAGGAGAAAGCAGTGCATCCAAATGAATCAATCGATGAGTTTGAGCTTGAGAATCGTATATTGACTGAAGATGAAAGAAATATTCTCCATGAGTCAATGATTTCACACGAAAAGGAGAAACTCGGCGCCCAGCACTCGAAAGCTGAAGAAAGTTCAGGTGTTGAGCATCACGAAGCAAGTCTTGAGATTCCTACGCTAATCCAACCTGAGCCTGCACCAGCGGTTGATCCCCAATCCGTCCCTACTTACAATCCAGAGGAACCGCAGTTATCTCCGGCTAAAGAGAACATTTCTGAAGTCGTTCAACCGTCCATGAGCCAAACTGAGGAAGGTATTCTGAACATTTCTCAAGTGCGTTCAAAATAAGGAGCTTGATTTGAAGCGTTTACTAACAGTCTGTCTTTTTCCCTATCCAGTGATTGGAGTTGCACTGATTATGCCTCTTGCAACTCAAGAATTACATCAAGAATAGGAGGCCATCATTACTGAGTCGACCACTACAACATCGACTGCACCGATCGATGGAACGAAGGGGTGCACACTCTCCTTTGATGAGCAGATGATGGAGGAACTCCTCAGTCGCCACGGTGATCCTTTTGTGGACCTATCATTTGTTATGGGTGGAATCGCACCTGCTGCTGGCTCTTCAACGCCGACTACTAATGTTCCCAGCGAGGTTCAAGCAGCTCGTGACGAAGAGATATTGGCTGAAATCGACGTTGAAAGGGAAGCAGCGGCTCGTTACGGTAGTTCTGGAGGTAGAATGGAGGTACCTGACTCGGCTCCGCTGAAAATGATATCACCCGGTGGTACACTTATCGATACCAGCATGTCTATCTCGCCTTTTATAGTGGATCCGACCCCTCCGACTCCGCCTATATGAAGCATCCCTATACACTCAACTCTGGAGGAGGATGTTGAGATCATGCCCCCGCCTGAAGATCGACTGAAAGGCAAGAGCTCAAAGAGAAAACTAAGCAGTAGCTCCAACGGGTCTACACTGAAGAAAAAGATGAGAAATAAGAAAGAGTAGATTGGCCTCTTCGGTACATTTTTGAGTACATAGGAATTGGCTTTTAGCTTTTCTAGGCCGTGTATAGATGCGGGTTCGGCCCCTGATGGTAGAAATTTTGGAAATGACTTGCACATGAATTTCTTCCATGGATAGTTGAAACGAAAATCTTTTTTGGCTTCAACTCTGTTATTGTTTTTTATGCTTAGGTGTTCTAGTGTTTGAATTCTAGTATAGTGCACTTGCGAAGTTCCAACCTTTGAGTCGAGTTCATTTTTATTTGTCAAGTTCGGAAATCACAGACACGAGTCATGATTAGGGATTAAGTTGAACTTCGACGTTGCACTGCTTTAGTCAATGGTTGACACTTAAGCCCCTAGTTTTGGGGATGAGTTGTAAAGATTGGACAGCAATTGCATTTCGCCTTCATTTCCTCGAGCTTAACATTGTTGAATCGACGCAAAAACAAGTGAGAGTCGAGCAGTCGAATCACACTCGCTCACTTATCAATGTCCACGTCCGCATTCCAAGGATCTACATCTGTATATCAACGGTTGATCACGCCTGTTTAAGTTTTAAGTATATGTTCACGCTCTGGGGACTTAAGTTAGTTTGCGGCTGGTTATTCACAATCAAGTTATGTTTATACTTTGACCACACTCTTGGGACTCATAGTTATTTTGCGGTCGATTCCCTGGTTCGCACTTTGGGAATCCGAAGATAGTCGACGTTTGTACTCCAGTTCGCACTTAGGGAACTTAAAGTTGGTTGATGTTTATACTCCAACTCACACTCTAGGAATTTAGAGTCGATGTTTATACTCCGACTCACACTCTGGGAATTCGGGGTTGATGTATATACTCCAGTTCGCACTCTGGGAACTTAGAGTTGATATTTATACTCTGACTCTTACTCTGGCAATTTGGAGTTGTTCAACAGATGGTTAATCACATCTGTTCGGGCTTTTAGGATTTCGTTCGCACTGCGGGAATGACGGATTCATCAGGATCACAGAGGGTTGATTAACATCCAACTCGAGTTAACAAGTGAGATCGTTAGATGGACGGGTCCATCCTCCTCAAACTTGGTTGGGATACGATCGAAGTCGTTAGGTGGACGGGTCCACCCTCTTCGAAACTGCATTTATAAGTTTATACTCCAGCTCACACTCTGGGAGACTGAAGTCAGTTAAAGGATTGTCGTGTGTTAATCCTTCTTTGGCTTTAGTGTGATGGTTTTTCCTCTAGCTCGAGTTTCACTTAGTGAATGGCTAGTCATATCATAGTCACTTCCTATTTGAATAAATTCCACCGTATGATGGAACTTAGCTCTCCATACGTCGTGATGGTTGTATGGCATATTCAATAAATCACAGCTTTGGCTCGAAGAGATGGCATTTTATTGCTAAGATGAGAAATATGATAAAGTCAGTTGCCTTATTACAAATTCAAATTTTGAAATGCAGAAATAAATTGCAGATGAAAAATATACCAAAATAAATAAAGCCCGTCATGTGTAGTAGCGATGGAGACTCTCGCTGTTCCAGGCTCTTGGCAAAATAAGACCGTCAACGGTCGATAACTTGAATGTGCCATCTCCGAGCTTTTGTTCAATCACATACGGTCCTTCCCACGTTGGCTTCATGTGCGAAGGAAATGGATAGATTATTTTTAGGATGAGATCATTGAGTTCAATGGTTCGAGGTTGGACCTTGGCATTGTATAATCGAGCGACTCGACTTCAGTATGTGACTGCCTTCAAATCAGCCTCATTGTACTTCTTATCCAATAAATCCAAGGATTCAGCAAGTAGTATGGCATTTTTCTTTGGATCATAATAGGTCACATGATTAGAAGGTACTTCCATCTCGACTGGAATAATGGCTTCTGAACCATGGGATAGAGAGAATGGAGTGAGTCCGGTCGCAGACTTGTGCGGTGTTCGGTAAGCCCATAAAGCCATAGGAAGTTCATCAAACCACTTACTCCTGGATTTTTCTAGTCGTTTCTTCAGGATAGACTTGATAACCTTATTAATAGCTTTAACCTGGCCATTCGCTTGAGAGCGTGCAACTGTAGAGAATTTCTTTTGAATATGGAATCGTTGGCAGAAATTCCTGAATTCAACGTTGTCGAACTGGGTTCTATTTTCAGTGATGATGGTGTGTGGGAGACCAAATCGGCAGATAATGTTGCGGACTACAAAGTTGATCACTTTCTTCATTGGATTGTAGTAAGAGGTTCAGCTTCGGCCCATTTGGTAAAGTAATCAACTACGACGATGGCATACTTTGCACCACCTTTGGCCAGAGATAGAGAGCCAATGATATCAATGCCCCATACTACAGACGACCATGGATTGACCATTTGGGTTATCTTGGTAGGTGGGCTCTAGGAATTCAAGCATGTTTTCGACATTTGTCACATTTCTTGGCGTAATATGCCGTATCGTGGTTTAAAGTCGGTCAATAATATCCATATCGGATTACTTTCTTAGCAAGAGTTTGCCCCCGGGTGTGATCGCCACATTCTCCTTCGTGAACATCATGTAACACTTGCTTAATTTAATCATGGGTGATACACCAGAGTATAGGAATAGAGTACCCTCTTCTGTACATGACTCCATTCTGAATAGTGAACCGTGCGACTTTTCGAAGAATCCGTCTCATCTCACTTCTACGCTCAAGCAGTGTCCCATGCTTGAGGTAATTCGGAATGGAGTCAACCATGACTCCTTATTCGGAGTGACTTCAAATATCCCCTCCATCTCCATTTAATCAATGCTCGAGGAAGTTAACGTTTCCACAGGAATGAGTCCCATTTGTCGTGCTTCGCCCATACTTATTAATTTTGCCAATGAATCAGCCTTTTTATTGCGATCAAGAGGTACGTAGAAGATGGCATAATAATCAAACTGATTAAGTATCTCCTGGACTCGGGCTAGTTAGGCAGTCAGTCTTCGATCTTTTGCTTGATATTCACCCGAACTTGACATACAACTAATTGTAAATCACAATAAATTTCCACAGCAATAATTCTTAAATCTTTGGCGAGTTTCAATCCGGTAAGCAAGGCTTCATATTCAGCTTCATTATCGGTCGTACGAAAATCAAAGTTTAGAGCATAACATATGAATCAACCTTAGGGGGTTTCAAGTACAACTCAATCCCGAGCACTGGTCCTTTGATGCACCATCAGTATGCAGCTTCCAGATATACTCAGGAGATTTGCTGGTTTCGGAAAAGTCCTCTAGGATGGTAAATTCGGCTATGAAATCTGTTAGGACTTGTCCTTGAATAGCTCGCCTCGGAGTGTAAGTAATATCAAACTGTCTCAGTTCAATGTTCCATTTGAGTAACCTACCAGACGTCTCAGGCCGCATAAGGATCTGTCATAACGCCTGATCGGTGTAAATAGTGATAGGATGAGCCTAGAAATACAGACGAAGCTTCCTTGAGGCAATAACCAGACAATAAGCCAACTTCAGTAGTTTAGGATCATTTCTCTCACCTTCGGTTGGTCTTTTACTAACATAGTAGACCGGTTTTTGCACTCGGTCTTCCTTTCAAACTAAGGCAGCACTGATTGCATTTTCTGATACCACCAAGTAAAGGTACAATTGCTTGTGACCAGTAGGCATTGACAAAATCGACAATGTGGAGAGATGTTGAATTAGTGCTCGGATGCACCCTCACATTCCGTGGTCCATTTAAAATTATGTTTCCCTTTTCGTATCAAATCAAAGAAAGGAATGCATTTGTCTGTGGACTTCGATATGAACCTGCTCAGTGCTGCTACTTTCCGTTGAGGCTCTAGACTTGCTTTATTGTTCTTGGAGTCTCAAGATTTTTGATCGCCCAGATCTTTTTGGGATTTCTTTGATTCATTGAGCGTTGACGATAAACCCAAGGAATTTTCCAAACGCGACCCCGAAGTGACATTTCAGTGGATTGTGCTTCATCTTGTATTCTCGAAGGATGCTAAACATTGATTCCAAGTCTTTAATATGATTAGTGGAGAATCGTGACTTCACCAGCATGTCATCTACATATACTTCCCTGGTCTTTCCGATTTAGTTTGCGAACATTCGATTGACTAGTCGTTGGTATGTTGCCCCGACATTCTTAAGTCTGAAAGGCATGACTTTGTTGCAGTAGAGTCCCATATCGGTCACAAAACTGGTATGTTCTTGGTCGGGTAAGTTCTTGGGCATCTGGTTGTAACCAGAATAAGCATCCATAAAAGATAATAATTCATGCCCAGCCATTGAATCTACGAGCTGATCAATTCGGGGAAGTGGAAATCTGTCTTTTGGGCAAACTTTGTTCAGTTCTGAGTAATCAACACACGTTCTCCATTTCTCGTTTGGCTTTCTGACAAATATGGGATTGGATACCCACTCTGGGTATAAGGCATCTCAGATAAACCTATTCAATTTCAACTTATCGACCTCTTTTTTAAGGGCGGCGGATCTCTTTGGATCCATACCACGCCTTTCCTGTTTGGCCGAGATATATCGTGGGTCAATATTCAAGGCGAGGCTCGCGAGGTCCGACGAGATCCCACACATGTCAGAGTGCGTCAAAGCGAATACGTCGAGGTTCGTCCAGAGAAATTCAACCAATTCTTCTGTGTCTGTGGGCTTAACTGTGATCCAATCTTTATCATCTTTGAATCGTCGTCGTCATCGATCGGGACATCGATTGTCAGTTCAGATGGGGAAGCTTGACTGTATTTAGTTTCATCTTCACTTTCAGTGTCTCTAGGGTTCAGATCCCTTTGGAATTAGTTGGGATACCCTGGCCTGGGCTCAGGCACCATTTGTCAGCAAAACGGACGCAGAGAGATTCCTCTATGCCCTTTCCTTTCTCCTTTCGCCGTATCTCACGCAGCTTAGCAACATAACAGTCTCGTCTAGCAACCTGATCTCCTTGAACGACTTCGACCCCACGATCGGTGGGGAATTTCAGAAGTCAAGCACCATGAAGCAATGGCTTCCCTGAATTCAGCAAGGGTCGGTCGGCCCAAGAAAGCATTGTAAGGGGAGTCTATGTCCAACACAACAAACTACAGTATCCATACTCTCCGACATTCTCCAACTTCCAACTCCACTGGTAGTGCCACCACACCAGCGAGTATGGTAGCACTACCATTGAAGCCGTGAATGCAAGATTGACAAGGCTTCAAGTCTTTAGCTTCCATTTTCATTTGATTATATGCTCGTTTGAACAAAATATTTACAGAGCTTCCACTATCAAACAAGATCCTCTTCATCCAAGCAGGAGCTACCTAAGCTGATATGACCAGCGGATCGATAGTAGGGGCTTCGACGTCTCTGTTTCGAAACACGATGATCATCTTCTGTTGCTTGGCCGGAGCCCCATCATTACAACTACTACAACATTTGAAGTCTGCATGCCTAATAGAGCTGGCATATGACTCCATTTTCCTCCAACTTCGGTCTGTTGGATGAGGACCACCACTTATTGTATTTATCACCAACCTCCCGTCGGTACGAGCGGGTTCCTCCTGTCTTGCCTGATTGGGTATATTATTCTAGTTCGATGGGCCCGCACCTCCAGAATGCGACGCCCGCACAAACTATTCCAACTTCCTTTCTCTAATCAGCTTCTCAATGAGATCTTGAAAACGGTGACACTCATTCGTATTGTGGCCATAACTTTCATGAAACCTACAAAAATTTTCTGTTTGGATCTGCCTCTCCGATGATGGCTTCGGAGCAAGCTTCTTGTACTGAATAGTATTGTAGGTTTGTATATATACATTCTCCAGCGACATATTTAGAGGAGTGTAATTATTGAACATAGGAGCTCTGCGTCGTGGACCATGGTTTTGATCTCGTTTTTTGTTTTGATTTCCATTATCCCTTTGCTGATTTTGCTTGTTTTGAATGTTTAACTGAACTTTTCCAGAACTCTCCCCTGACTACTTGTAACATTACTTTTAATTCCTTCACCATTAGGTCCTGCGTCATCCTTCTTCCTAGATTGTTTTGCATCCTCCCTCCTAAAGAATTAGGCTGTTTTGGAATAGAAGCGGTCTAATGACGCAGGAGGATTCCCAACCAACCAATTTCCAAACTCAGTATCAGTATTAATCTCCTTAGTTAATGCTATCAGATAGAGTTGTCACTGGGATTGCTTATCTCTGCACATGCAGCATGAAATCTCTCTAAATAGCTTTTGAGTGTGTCTCCAGGAGCTTAAGTGACACTAGACAGAGTATTAACATCCTTTGGCCTTGCGGTATGCATTCGAAACTACTCAATGAATTTGATTGCCAGTTGATCAAAACAAGAAATAGATCGGGGTGGCAAACGAGTGAACCACATAGTAGTTGTGCCTCCCAATGAGATCGGGAAGCTTCGACATTTAACTACATCGTCAGCCCGTGCAGCATTCATCAACCACTCGTACTTCAAAATGTGTTGGTTTGGATCAGAACTACCTTTATAGACTGATAAAGCTGGCATTCTAAATCGCCGATGCGGTTCAGCATATAGTATGTCATCAGTGAAAGGGGTATGACTCCGGGAGATTCTCCAGTCACCAGTAGTGAGACCCTGACTCTCATGGACCATCTGACGAATCATGGTTGGTATATCCAGCATCTGGACATTCTGTGCACGTTGAGCCAAGGTGTGGTCGGGTTCTACAATGTGAGGCTGGATTAGACGCTGCCGACGGTCCATGTCTCGCCTCATTGGTTTCAAGTCTTTGGGGATGTAGGGTTCGGGAGCACGCCCATGCTGACGATGGTTGGGATCTGGTTGAGATCTGGTTGATTTTGGGCATCAACCCTTGGTTCAATAGCAGCTGTAGTAGCACGGATGTCTGTAGTATAATGAGGAACAGTACCTCCCAGGGAGGAGGGTCCAATCTGGTAGCTGGTTGATGGGCCAACTATTGGTTGTCCAACGTTCAACGAAGGTTGATGTCCGGTGGCTTGGTGTAGCTTACGTCCAGTCATAGGTGTGTAGATCTATGATGATAGTCAGATGAGGCTAAACTTTCAATGGATGGGTAGGAGGATTGATCCCTCTTGGATCACCTATGCCATTGGCAGTTTAGCTGATTAGTCAACTCTGCGTTGGCGCGCAGTTGCTCAGTAAGTTGCGGACGAATCTGAGTCAGCTCTTGCATAAGCATTTGAAACTCTTGTCGGGTGACAAGGCCTGAAGGATCTGACGGTCCGGCAGCATTCTGTTTGGATGGAGGCGGTTGTATAGGATTCTATTTGTCCCGTCCTTCTTGATCTGCAGCAGTTGAGGCGGTCCTTGTGCTAACCATGGCGGATGATGAAGTCCTTTCCAAGATTTGATGCAAATTTGAATAGGTTGGAAGGATTCTAAACTTCAAATCTGGATCTTCTTCTTAGATTTGTGTATTCTGGTATTGACAGTAGATCCAAAGAGCAGGGGAAAAACCGTATTTTCTTAGTGAAAGCACCAAAGTGTTTGTACGAAAATTGGGAACAACACTCTTCGGAAGTATTTGAAGAGATAAAAATGATGAATAGAAATGTAAAAAGAGGATTATCTAACAAACACTTCAAAAACAGATAATGAAAACACGCAGAAACATAATGGTTTAGAGTGGTTCGACGTATGGCCTACGTCCACTATGAAATTGTTAACTTTATTGATATTCACTTGCTAATTACATCTAATTACAGTGGATTACAGTGGTAAAATTTGAGTACAACAGCAGCCTTGGAGTATGAGAACGGTTTTGGCAGAGTCAGGATGTCAAAGAGCCAAAAGATCCTTTTTCTATAGGCTCTGGGTAATATTTATAGGCGTAGGATACAAATATCTCACTCAGATCTCGGGAGAATTCTTTTGGCACGTGGGTGGACCCACATGACCGATCCCATGAGATTTCAAATCGATCCGTGATCGATACGAATGAATTTCGTGTCGATCAAGATTCGATCCAGTCGAGTCGAAATTTGGCAGGAACATTCTTTAGGTTGTACCTAAGTTCCTGTGAAAATTTCATAGCATTTGGACTCATGGATTGCAAGTCATGATCGATGCAAATTAGAGGTTTTCGGTTCTTTTCGTATCGATACAGTTCGTATCGATCAATTCGACTCGATGCTGGTCACGCGCCTGTGAGTTGACGTGGCGCTTGAATTTTTGGTCGCTCCCCCTTCGATGCCGAGTTGACTGAGTCGTTCTAAGGTTTTTTCCTTGTTCGTATCGAAGACCGTTGCCTCGTTCGTATCGATGGAGGTGGCTTAATTCATATCGATAAAAGTGGCTCTGTTCGTATCAATCCAAATTGCTCTGCTAGTATCGATTATGTGGCTTTGTTTGTGTCAATCGAAGTTGCTCCAACTTGATGGATACGAACAAATGGCAATGTGATGGATATGAATAGGTGGCGGCTCTGCTTTGCCTTGATGGATACGAACAGTGGTTTCACGATGGATACGAAGTAATGTTTACTTAATGGATACGAACCAAGGTCACCTGATGGATATGAACTATCGAGTCTTGATTGATTCGAACAAGGTTCTTCTAGGATGGATATGAAGTAGACCTTCCTTGATGGATACGAACTAGACACCTGCCATATAAAGTGGAGCTTGTTCGATATTGGAGTCGAATTGATTAATACGAACAAGCATATTCTCTCGATGGATACGAACAAGATCGATGCGAATAGATGGTTGCGAAGTGATGTACGTGGTTGTGCTAATTTCCTTGGTTTGTAACGATCATATCTTAAGTGTACAAACTCCGATTGACTTGAAACTTGGAACGTTTGCTTTCTTAGCTTCGGTTGCCATGTCGTATCAATTGTAGCTTGATTCGAACTTGGATAAATTTATTAATATCCATAGTGAACCTGTGCTTACTCGACATTCGGGATGAGTGGTCTTTGATCTTCAGTCAATTCCTTGATATCTTGGCCTTGCCAAAAGGCGGGATAACACCTCCTGAACTATCGCTCCACGTCACCACTGCATACCTGACCGATACGCAGAAGATCGATACGAATGTTGATCGATACGAAGGTATCGATACGCACTGCTCAGCCTGCTTGCAAAACCAACTTTGGATCGACCATAACTCAAAATATACAAGTCCAAATGCTACCAACTTTTCACATGAGCTTACTTATCACCTGAGGAATGCCTTTGATCGATCGTGGCCCAAAAGCAGTAAATCTTGATCGATACAAAGAGCTCATGGAACGATCAGTTATCGATCCCAAATGACCTCGGATCGATCCGGTAGGCTCACCTACGTGAGAGAAGGAGTCTTCCGAGAGTTGAGTCAAATATTTGTAGCCTACACCTATAAATAGCGATCCCAGACCTACAAAAAAGGGACTTTTGGCTTCTCAATCCTGATACTCTACCGAAATCATTACTATACTTCAGTTGTACTATTGTAATCTTTTTGTAATTAGCAAGTGAAATTTAATAAACATCAATCATTTCATAGTGGACGTAGGTAATACGTCGAACCATTCGAAATTTGCGTGTTTCTGCAATTTTTTTCTTATTTACTGATTGGTGTGTTTGTTAGATCTGCCACATTTTACATTTATTTTCTTCATTTTATCTCTTCAAACACATTCGAAGAGTGTTGTGCCCAATTTTGGTACGAACACTTTGGTGCTTTCACTGAGAAAACCCAACTTTTCTCCTGCTCATTGGATCTACTGCAGACATTGGATTGCGAGAATCTAAGGAGAAGAACCAGATCTAATGACCTAGAAGTCTTCCATTCTATTTAGATTTGCACCAAGTCTAGGGGAGAACTTCACTATTTACCATGGTCGCTACCAGGACTACCTCAACCGCTACAGATCTAGAAGTACGGGATAAGCAGAACCCCGTGTAACTTCTTTTTACAGACCAGAATGTTGCCGGACCTTCAGATCCACAAGGCCCTGTCATCAGGGAGGAGTTCCATCTATTGATGCATGAGCTGACTCAAAGCCACCAGCAGCTTACCCAGTAGCTCCGTGCCAACGCGGAGTTAACCAATTGCCTGAACCATGAAAGATGAAGGAGATCCAGGAGGAATCAGGCTTCCCGCTCATCCATTGAAAGTTCAGCTTCTTCTGATTACAATCACAGATCCATGCGTCCATGGCTGGATGGAAGCTATACACAGGCTACTGAACATCAGCGCACTTTGAATCTTAGGCAACCAAGAGTTGGTCCGTCAACTAGCCTCCAGATCGGACCCTCCTCCCAAGGAGGACGGCTCCTTATCACACTACTGACAACCGCGCTGCTACCGCTGCTATTGAGTTGAGAGCTGACACTCGAAACCGAACGGATCCAAACCGTCGCCAACATGATTATACTCTTGAGGCTTATGTTCTTGAAGACCTAGAGCCAAGGAGGCGAGATGTGGACCGTCGACCGTGAGCGGCCCATCCTCGCATTGTGGAAACCAACCACACTTTAGCTCAGCATGACTAGAATGTCCAAATGCCATACATCCCGACAATGATCCGTCAGATGATCCATGAAAGCCAAGGCCTCACCAATGATGACTGGGCAATCTCCCAGAGTCATACCCCTTTTACAGACGACATCTTCAACATTGAACTGCCTCAGCGATTCAGAATGCCAACTCTACTTGTTTATGAAGTGAGCTCTGACCCTACCCAGCACATTTTATAGTATGAATGGTCGATGAATGTCGCACGAGCTGATGATGCGATCAAGTTTGAAGTTTCCCAATCTCCCTAGGGTACATTGCGACTATGTAGTTTACTAGCCTACCACCCCAACCTATCTCATGTTTCGACCAGTTGGCAACAAAGTTTGTTGAACAGTTTCGCATGCATGTCACAAGGCCCAAAGATGTTGATACCTTGTCCAGCGTCACTCAAGCTCCCAGAGAGACACTCGGATGTTATCTGAAGTGGTTTCACGCTGCACGCACTGAGATTAGTAATCCTAATGACATTCCATTCTGATGGCACCGACTAAGGGAATCAATCCTGATTCCAAATTTGGCAACTGGTTAGTCGAAAAACCCCTTGCGTCATTGGACCGTTTCTATTCCAAGGCAGCTCAATTCTTGAGAAGAGAGGATGTGAAATAGTCTAGGAAAAAGGATGATGCAGGGCCTAGTATGGAAGGAATTCAAAGCAATGTCGCTGTGAAACAAACCAGGGAGTGTTTCGAAAAGGTACAGTTAAACATACATAATAAGCAAAATCAGTAGAAAGGCGATGAAAATTAAGGTAGGAAGCGGGATTAGAATCGCGGACCGTGACATAGAGCTCCCATGTTTGGCACATATACTCCTTTAAATATATCTTTGGAAAATGTGTACTTGCAAACTTGTAATACTGTCCAATATAAGAAAACTGCTCCATAGCAATTGTTAGAGGAACATATTCAAACAAGGAAGTTTTGTAGATTTCACGATAGTTATGGCCACAACATGAACGAGTGCCGTCATCTACAGGATATTGTAGAGAATTTAATCCGAGGAAGAAAGTTGGAGCAGTTTTTTCGAACGCTGTAGTCTGAAGTTGCTGGCTCATTTTATAAAAATCAAATACCAAATCAGGTTAGACTGGAGGAACCCATTCGAACCGGTGGTAGGTAAGTGATTAACACTGTTGGTGGTGGTCCTCATCCAACGGGTCGGAGCTAGAGGGAAATGGAGTCGTATGCCAGCTTTTTTAAGCATGCGAGCTTCGAATGTTGCAGTTACTTGGAAGACGGTGCTCCAGCCAAATAATAGAAAACGATGATAGAAGACATCGTATTTCGAGATAGAGATGCTGACAGAGTCGAAGCCCCAACCATTGATCCACTAGTCATTTCAGCTCAAATAGGTCCTACTTAGATGAAGAGGATCTTAGTGGACAGTGGAAGTTCAGTGAACATACTCTTTAAGCGAGCCTATGATCAAATGAAGATGGAAGTGAAAAATTTGAAGCCTTGTTAGTCTCGTATTAATGGTTTTAATGGAAGTGCAACTATACCCACTATGATGGTGGACTACCAGTGGAGTTGGGAGTTGGAGAGCGCTGAAGAGTCTAGATATTACAGTTTACTATATTGGATATTGACTCACCATACAACGCTTTCTTGGGCCGACCGTCCCTAGCTAAGTTCAGGGCTACTATCGCCCTTGATGTCTAACTTTGAAATTCCTTACTGATAATGGAGTCGGAGTCGTTCAGGGATACCAGGCTGCTGGATGATCCTATTATGTTGTTGAGCTACGGGAGGCACGACGAAAAGAGATAGGAAAGCGCATAGAGGAATCTCTCTGCGTCTGCTTTGCGGATAATTGACAGTTAACGCCTGGGCCTAAGCCCGAGCACCACAATCAATTCCTAAGAGATCTTGACCCAAGAGATACTGAAAGTGGGGATGAAGTCGAAGACAGTCAGGCTTCTCTAGCAGAGCTGATGATCAATGTTCCGATCGATTCTAAAATGGTAAAGATTGGATCTAAGTTGAGCTAACAGATAAAGAAGGAATTGGTTGAATTTCTTGGGCAAACCTCTACGTGTTTGCTTGGACACACTCCAACATGTGTGGGACCTCGTCGGACATCGTAAGCCACACATTGAATATTGACCCGCGGCATGTCTCGGTCAAGCAAAAAAGGCGTGGTATGGATCCAGAGAGATCTGCCGCCTTTAAAGAAGAGGTGGATAAACTCAGGTCGAACAGATTTATCCAAGATGTGTTATATCCAGAATGGGTTTCCAACCCTGTACTTTTTAGGAAACCTACCAAGAAATGGAGAACATGCGTTGACTACATAGACTTGAATAAAGCTTGCCCTAAAGACAGTTTTCCACTTTTCTGGATTGATCAGCTCGTAGACTCAACAGCCTAACATGAAGTCTTATCCTTCACGGATGCATTTTCTAGCTACATTCAGATACCGATGCACCTACCTAATTAGGAACATACCATCTTTGTCACTGATCTGGGACTCTATTGTTATAAAGTGATGCCGTTCAGGCTTAAGAACGTCGGGGAAACCTATCAAAGACTCATCAACCGAATGTTCGCTAACCAGATTGAGAAAACCATGAAGGTATATGTGGATGACATGCTTGTGAAATCACAATTCTCCACCAATCATATTATAGACTTGGAAATGATCTTCAACATCCTCCGAGAGTACAGAATGAAACTCAATCGGTTGAAGTGCCACTTTTGGGTCGTTTTTGGAAAATTCCTTGGATTCATCGTTAATGCTTAGGGAATCGATGCCAATCTCGAGAAAATCTAGGAAATTAGGAATATCGAGATTTCGAAGACTATAAAGCAAGTTTAGAGCATCAACGGGAAGGTAGCAGCACTAAGTAGGTTCATTTCAAAATCCACCGACAAATGAATTCCCTTCTTCGATCTAATCAGAAAAAGGGAAACGGAACTTTAACGGACTACAGAGTGTGAGGGCACATTCTAAGCACTGGTTCAACACCTAACCACACCACTCATTCAATCAAAACCAATTGATCACGTGAGATTGTACATCTACTTGGCGTTGTCAGAAAACGCAATCAGTGCTACTTTAGTTCAGGAGGAGGACTAGATACAATGGCCAGCCTATTACATCAACAAATAGCTGACTGGAGTAGAGAGAAATTATCCGAAGTTAGAGAATTTAGCTTGTTGTATTATCATTGCTTCGAGAAAGCTCCATCCGTATTTTCAGGCTCATCACATCACTGTCTACACCGATCAGCCGTTACGACAAGTCCTTACGTGGCCTGAGATGTCTGGTAGACTCAAATGGAATATCGAGCTGAGTCAGTTCGACACTTACACACCAAGGCAAGTCCTAGTAGACTTCATCACTGAATTCACTATCTCGGAGTACTTGGCTGAAACCAGTTAATCTCCCAAATATTTCTGGAAGGTACATACTGATGGTGGATCAAATGACTGCTACTCAGGTACTGGGGTTGTGCTTAAAACTCCAGAAGGCCGATTTATATGCTACACATTGAAGTTCGATTTCCGTGCGATAGATAACGTGGTTGAATACAAAGCCCTACTCGCTAGACTAAAGCTTGCCAGAGATTTAAGAATCGTTGTTGTGGAGATGTACTGCAATTCACAATTGGTCGTGTGCCAAGTTTAGGGGGAGTACCAGGCCAAAGATGGGAGACTGGCCGAGACTGGCCACTTATGTCGCTCGGGTCCAGGAAATATTGAATCAGTTCGATTATTATTCCATCTATTGCATACCCTAAGAACACAATCAGAAGGCCGATTCCTTGGCAAAGTTAGCCGGTACCGGTAAGGCACCGCAAATGGGACTCGTCCCCGTTGAGACATTATCTTCCCCGAATATTGATCAAATAGAGACCGACTGGGTACTTGAAGTCATACCCGATAAGGAGTCATGGATGACTCCGTTTAGAAACTATCTCGAGCATAGGACCCTGCCAGAGCGCAGGAGTGAGAAAAGACAGATTCTTTAAAAGGCTTCATAGTGCACTATTCAGAATGGAGTCATGTATAAAAGAGGGTACTCTGTTCCTTTACTCCGATGTATCACCCACGATGAAATCAATCGACTATTGCATGATGCACATGAAGGAGAATATGGGGATCACACCGGGAGGCAAGCTCTTTCTAAGAAAGTGCTTCAATATGGTTATTATTGGCCGACTGTAAATCGCGACGCATCAGATTATGCTAGGAAATATGACAAATGTTAGAAACGTGCTCGGATTCCAAGAGCCCTGCCTACCGAAATAACTCAGATGGTCGGTCCATGGCCATTCGCAATATGGGGCATCGACATTATTCGGTTTTTACCTCTAGATAAAGGTGGCATGAAGTACACCATCGATGCAGTTGATTACTTTACCAAATGGGCGAAAGCCCAGCCCCTTGCTACTATCACAACGAAGAAAGTGATCGACTTTGTTGTACGCAACATTATTTGTCGATTTGGTCTCCCACATACCATAATCACTGACAATGGAGCCCACTTCGATAGTGTGGATTTTAAGAATTTCTGTCAGTGATTCCATATCCAGAAGAAGTTCTCTGTAGTTGCACACGCTTAAGCAAATAGACAGGTCGAAGTTGTTAATAAAGTTATAAAATCCATTCCGAAGAAACCATTGGAAAAGGCCGTGGGAAAATGGGTCAATGAACTTCCTATGGCCCTATGGGCTTATCGAACAACCCACAAGTCCACGACCGACACTCTCTATTTTCACCTTCCTATGGTTCAAAATTTGTTATTCCAGTCGAGTTGGAAGTACCTTCTTATCGTGTTACATATTATGACCCGAAGACAAACGCTATATTACTTGCCTAATTTGGACTTATTAGATGAGAAGCGTGAAGAGGTTGATTTGAGGGTAGTCGCGCACCAATGTCGAGTCGCCCGATTGTACAATACTAAGGTCCAACCCAGAACCTTTGAACTCAGCGATCTCATCCTAAAGAGAATTTACCCGGTCCCTTCGCATATGAAACTAACGTGGGAGGGACCATATGTTATTGAACCAAGACTCGAAAATGGCACCCTTAAATTATAGACCATTGATGGTCTAACCTTGCCGAGAGCCTAGAAAGCGAGAGTCTTCGTCGCTACTACACACAACAGGCCTTATTTATTCATTCAGTCTGCTTTTCATTTGCAACTTGTTTATGCATTTTGAAATTTGAATTTGTAATAAGGCAATTGACTTTGCCACATTTTCTTATTTCAGCAATAAAATGCATTCTCTTCGAGCCAGAGCAGTGATTCTTAAAATGCGTCATGTGACCATCACAATGCATGGAGAGCTTGGTAGCAAGCCACAACACTGAAGCCAAAAAAGGATTGATACACGACAATCCTCTAACTAACTCCAGCTCCCAAAGTGCGAGATGGACATAAACATACCAATGCGGGCTCGAAGAGGGTGGATCCGTCCAGCTAACCACTTCGTTCGTGTTTAAACCAAGTCCGAGGAGGATGGATTCGTCCATCTAATGACCTCACTTGTTAAGTAAGGGTGGATGTGACCCGACCATCCACGATCCTGATAAATCTATTGTTCTCAGCATGCGAACGAAATCCTAAAAACTCAAAACATATGTGATCGACCTTCTGTTAACCAACTCTAGATTCCCAAAGTGAGAATTGGAGTATAAACATCAAAATGGATGTAACCGACAATCCATCGACTAACTCTAAGTCCTCAGAGCACAGGCTAGAGTATAAACACAAACTGGGTGTGTTTGATCACCCACGAATCAATCTAAGTCCCCAGAGTGCAGACGAAATTATGGATATCAAATGGGTGTGACTGACCGCCCATAAAATAACTTAAGTTCTCGAAGCGTGGACATAACTTTGAGCATTAAACGGGCACGATCGACCACCGACGTGCAAGTGCAATCCCCAATGTGTGGATGCGGATACCAATAGATGAGCGAGTGTGATCTGACCACTTAAACTCATCTCGTTTCAACTTTATTCCAATTAAGTTAAGCTCAAATTATTGAAAGCGGAAGGGACTGCCCAAAATTCAAGTACCAGTGAATGATCGAGACAGTACAATATTGAGACATGACATAGCTTTCGGTTATAACCCGAAGCCATAACTTCGATACTTAAAAACTAAATTAGGTCCGATTTAGAGACTAAGGCTTCACAAGTACATTGAATGGAAGTTCAAGTGCTAAACCACTTAAGCAAATAAACACAAAATTGTGCTAGAACAAAATGGAATTTTATTTTAACTATTCTTTGAAAAAGAAGAACTGGTACAAAAATCATTCCAAGAAACCTTACTAGCAAGGGCCGAACCCGCATTTATACACTGCCTACACGAAGCAAAAAGAAATTCCTATCTACCTACCAAAAAGGAAGCAAGGAGACATGTATAGTCTCTCAATTTCTTCTTCTTCGGCATTGACCCACTGGAGCTACTACACGGTTGCCTCTTCAAGCCTTTGCCTTTGGTTGGTTGATCTCCAACCGAGGGAATTATAGTGACCTCTTTCTCCGAATTCACAGGAATTGGAACACTTTTTGAATATGAAGTCGGAGGGATAGGAACACTCTCGATGTTGGAAGATGAGGGAGGCATGCGAGTGTCGACAATTGTACCGTCGGGAGAAACCATTCGTAGAGGAGCTGGACCAGGACCTGCCATACCACCTCTGATACCACTGGCATGTGCGGCTGCTTCCATCTCAGCATTAATCTCCGCTATTGTATCTTCTTCATGAATTGTTTAAGCGTCCATGAAGATGATGCCAGTTGGCCCCAAAGAGCTGTCCATGAATGCGCCTTCGCCTATGACGAATGGCAGGTCGGTAAGTGGGTCACTTTGATGGCCAAGGAGTTCCTCTGTCATCTGCTCGTCAAAAGTAAAAGCACTCCCCTGCACTCCATCAGTTTGTGCAGCGGCTGTTGTTGTGGTTGCCTTCGTCATAAGGGCCTCCTGCTCACAATGCGACTCTTGGATTGCAAGGGGCATGGCCGGTGCGGCTCCTCTCGTTGAATAATGATAAGAGAAAAGGTGTTAGTGACTACTTCAAACAACGCTCCCAACTTCAAATAAATGCGAGAAATGTTCACAATACCTTCCTCAAATTGGCTCGCGGGTGCAACCGGAGCAGCTTCAGGGGCATGCTCACGAGTTGGACACAACTATGGTTGATCAGGATTATAAGCAAGCACAAATAGAGGATCAACCATACGAGTAGATTCGGCTGGGTTGGCATAGGAATTTTGGAGCCCGTATCATGATGCTCAACGTCAGAACCCTGTCCAGCCTTCGGATGCTGAGTACCGGGTCTCCAATTCTCGAATGTGATAGTGGCATCGTGGAGAACTCTTCTCTCATCCTCATTCAACACCCGATTCTCTAATTATAACTCATCAATGGAGTCAGTGTGGTGCTCTTTTTTTTCACCTTCAACCAAGCGGCACCAAGCATTGTATAGATGCGATGGGTAATCTTCGAGCCAGCTCAGATTTCGATGCTTCAGAACATTGGCATTATATGTAATAAGGAGATCTTCAATGTCACCCTCCAACCTGGCCACTGCCACTCTCACTTCAACCTCAACCCTGCCTTCGACTTCCTAATCCTTTAGCGTTGCCGCATCCCTCCCGTCTTTGAGCGTCATAGCCTGCTCGCATGCTTCCTGAGCGGTTTTATTTAGATCGTCTTTTTCTTTGACAACTTCATCAAATTTAGCTTTAAGCTCCTCAAGCTCTTGAAGCGTCGCATCTCTTTCAACTATGATTGTGGCGGTACGGTGCCCCATTTCCTCGACTAGGGCTAAGTGTGTTCACTCATCTCCTTCGTCCTTCGAGTTTCCTAGTCGGCTCTTTTATTAGCCTCCTTTTTGAATTTCTCGCGGACTCGTTTTCATCATTAAGCACATGAATTATGCAGTCCTTCTGAGCGATATCAGTTCCTAGTTTATCGATTGTCTTCGCTGGCTCAAAGGCCACCACTGATACTTTATCTGTGGCCCTCATCCATTCTCGATATTGGCCATAAACATTATATATGTAGTCATGCATTGTCTGCTCTGCCTCGTTGGGGACTCTCTTTAAGTGCAGGGGAAATATAAAGCCGTCAAAACAGATATTCAAAAAAATCCATTTTCAACCTAGCGATTCTAATCGCTCCATCCCCGGTGGGTTCTGTGATGGTTTTTTCAGTGGTGACGGGAGCTTCAGTTTCAGTCCTCTGACGCTGTTGGTCATGCCTTGATGCTTGGGGAAGCGGTATTTGACATGAGGATTTAAGGAGTTGTTTACCAGAGCCGGAAGATTGTGTTGGACCTCTAGGAGACGGAAGCGTGATCGGGAACGATGACTATACTATCTCTCCTTCTCCCTCTCCCCTTTCCTCTCGTAGCGCTCCCTCTCTTGATCAGAATAGCTATGATCGCAATCTCTATCGGCCTCACGTCTTTGAGACTCAGAGTATGAGCTAGATGAATGACGCGCGGAATGAAGGCTACCAAGCATAGTTCCCACCTCGACATCGTATTTGTAAAATGAGAAGAAAAACAGAGTTGGTAATTTCCACAGATGAATAGCTTGTGACTGGAAATTGTGTGGTGTCATGAAGTGTGTGTATGCATGTGCAGACCTCCCCCCAACCAACCGGTTGTAATAGCCATACTCGAATGAGTTGGATTTCCTACATCTATGGCGCTTTGAAGCCCCTCTAATCTGATATCTTGGTGCAAAGACAAGTCATCCGAAATGGGGATTTCAGCCAGTCTCGCAAAGTAGCTCTCCATCTGTGAGAAAGGAATCTCTTGGATAGCAATAGGCAAAGAGACTACGATGGTTTTTGCGCCTAACAGATTTTTGAGCAGTAGGCTTGCCTCTCCTTTTCCGCTCTAAAGATCGAGGACATTGCAAAGACCCAGCTGCAGGCTCATCTCCAATGGTCATATTCTCATCACCATCTTGTTCAGTAATTATTATCCCGAAAGCTCTCCTTCGAGCTTGTTTCACCAGGACCGTCCTAAGAACTCATGCCGGACCAATGCTTTGATCCTTGTCAATGAGCCCGATGGCAACCCGATTCTCGTCCGTAAGGACTTCATAATTTCTCTATGTTCGGCAGGCACCTCTTGAAGAACTCGTACTATCTCTTTAAACTGATCACCTTCAAGTCATGGAATTGAAGGTGTAAAAGGAAGAAAATGTTGGACTCGACATCAGTTTCTACTATCCAATTAGTCAACAAGGAGGCCAGGGAACTTACGACCTGCTAGCCACCCTCTGGCGAATACCGAGAAACACTGAACATAGAACCATTCGGTCTTAAGTAACCCAGCTTGCTCCAAACCCCGGTCATGACTTGGAAATTTCTAACTGTTTCTAGAAAAGTAAAGGAAGGGTTGTCCTCATGGCTCTTTATATTGAATAGGTATCTAATCACCTCTACCGTCGGAGGATGGAAGAGGTGCTCCATGAAGATGACAAAAAAACTATTGAGCAAGGCACATCCATTCGGGTGCAGCTTAGATGGAGCAATCCTCAAGAAAAATAGAACTTCCCGGATGAATTGGTTGAAAGGAGGAAGTGTCCCGGCAGCACACATAAATCTGTTACAGGCTGTATACGCTTTCGAGGGTTGTAGGCTCTATCTTCTGACCCCGGCAGTAAAACATTGTCCAGTGACAACCCATGCCTTAAACAAATTCTACCCAATGTATCTTCAGAAATATAAGAACAGACAGAATCTTGTGGGTGTGCAATGAAGACTGCTCTTGGTAACTCGTTTGGACTTGGGCTAATAACATCGATCGTGATGGCCAGCATCTCTATTATCAAAGGGGATGCACTTCGAGCCTCCTTTTGCTGTAAACTTCCAGGTACCATCGCTAATCAACTCGGTAAAAATCATCATTAGACGATAATAAACCCGTGTTTCTTCCAGTGTGAAGTACGTGAATGTGTTGTGCGGTGCAGTGCTACATAATACTTAGAAATTCTATAGGATTTGAAAGACGTTCGAATGATAAGACTTCAAAATTCAACTGGATTGACCGTCATCGCTGACCATCACAACCGTGCCATTCAGACTCCGGAGATCAATCCCAATTAAAGTTCGTCAATTTTCATTAAGTTATAGTTCCATCAACGAACATCGAAAGGCAATCAAATATACAGTGAAACAGCTAGGTCCAGTTATGCAGGGCAGAAGCTCGTCGGAGTCAAATGTTCGACTGTGCAGAGATTACGTATCCATCGAAGTTTGGACTTGGATCGATCACCAGAGGCACGATTCCTATCGATCACTGAGAACACAGTTCGTATCCATCAAAGGAAGCGATGATTTGTATCAACCGTGGAACGATGCTGTGTATCGATCACAAGAAAGTCATTTCGTATCGCTGTAAAGTTCCCTTTGCTTCGTATCCATCAACGGACCCTAGATTTCGTATTGATCGCTCTGGATTGATACAAAGGCCATCATTAGTTAATCGATATGAAAGCCCTTTATCTACCTATATGAAATGATTCATTTGTTCGATACGAAGTTCTACTGTATCCAGGACGATACGAATTGCATCCCTTGATCCAAGATCGATACGAGTGGCTACGTATCCTTCTACACTTCAACTTCTCTGATCAACTCAAGAAACACAGAAACCGTCTCCTCCTTCCTCGACTTACTCCGACCATCTATGGCCTCCACTTCACCAAACTCGACCGTGAATATGAATGGAATGGCGTTGAATCTTGAGTCTCATTATTTTCAACACGAATTCGTTGACTAATTAGCTAAGTTAAGGTATAGTTACAAGGGATTAAAGAATTGTGTTGAATTAGGGATGAAGGCAATTTCTATTTCTAGATCTTTCCTATCAATATGAAGTTGGTAGAAGAATGAGTAAGTAAATTTTTTCTAAGTACAAAATCGTGTATATATATGGATGGCAGATGTCAATTCATCTCCCAGTACTAATTGACTGATTGAAGAGATCTACACCATAAACGATACGAAATGACATGTTCATATCCATTGGCCATCGATTTGGGAACCTCCTTCGTATCCATCCACGGCTAAACTGAGATGAAGCCTTTTGTGTCCATAAAACTATCAATACAAAGCATGAATCAAGGACTTATCTAAACCGCTCGAACCCATTAGAGACTCATAATTATGAAATGATAACTTCATATCCATTGCTTCAAGGCCCATAGAAATTCATATCCATTGATATCAAATATTTTAAAAGGCTAACAAATTCGTATCGATCGCCATCGATACAAAGATAATTTTTAGATTCCTTAAATCGTTCCAAGAGAGGATCGATACCAAAGGATACACTAAAACTACCGTCAAGTGTAATTACAACTCGAATTTCATGCCGATTCGGGAGAGGATCAACACGAAACTCGATAGAAATAACTTGACAAAGAGTCATGAACGTGCAAATGTGAATTGGAGTCATGTTAACGTACATGCATGTATGATGGACTGCATTCAATTTTCAAAATTTATAGGAATTGAATGCTCACCTTATGACAATCACAACTATGAATGACAAGTTACTAGCACTTGACACTCAGTTACAACAATGCACTACATAATCATTGGCAGGAAATAGTTCAGCATTTATATTATTGAAAATCAATCAAAGGTTACATCTCTTGAGGAAAAGGAAATGACTATTCAATGAATTGGATAGAGCATTCTCAGAATAAAGAATGCAGCTTTTCAAACCACGTCGTGTTCACACATGACATACTTTAGGGGGAAAATGTTATAGCGCCTTTTGGCAAGGCCGTGACACAAAGGACTTGACAAGAGACAAATGACAATCTGTCCAGGAGAACGGTTGCACACAGGTTCACTATGCATACTGATAAATTTTATCCAAGTCTGAATTAAGCTACAATTGATCTGACACGACATGCAAAGTTGTGGAAGCCAACCTTCTAAATTTCAGGTCAATCGGAGTTCGTATGTTCAAGTTATGGATCGATCAAGTTATATATGCGACATGCTTAATTTGCATCCATCATATTCGTATCCATCACCTTGAAACCATCATGTTTGTATCCATCGACCCTCGGACCTCATTTCATATCCATCCATCTTCGAATCATCGAAGTCAAACCTCTTCATATCCATCGGTCCATAAGCATTGACTCGTATCCATCTATCAAGGCCCATCAATTCGTAACCATCATACAAAAGTGGCATAATTCATATCAATCACTCATTTGATCGACATGAAGGAGAGTGCGAAAGATAGGTACGAAAAGCATATACAAGCATCGATACGAAGCAGCATACATGCATCGTTACGAAAAGCAATCCCCAGGGTCGATATGAAGAAGGCATTGTCAAACAAAGGAAGCTGTCTGCTAGTGTAATACTTGGATCCCTCATGAACTATCGCTCTACGTCACCACTGCACACCTGATTAATACGTAGAAGATTGATACGAATGTTGATCGATACGAAGGTATCGATATGCACTACTCAGCCTACTTGCAAAACCAACTTTGGATCGACCATAACTCAAAATCTACAAGTCCAAATGCTACCAAATTTTCACATGAGCTTACTTACCACCTGAGGAGTACCTCTAATTGATCGTAGCCCAAAAGGAGTAAATTTTGATCGATACGAAGAGCACGTGGATCGACCAGGGATTGATTCCAAATGACCTCGGATCGATCTGGTAGGCCCACCCACGTAAGAGAAGGAGTCTTTCGAGATTTGAGCCAGATATTTGTAGCCTACACCTACAAATAGCAACCCTGGACCTACAGAAAAGGGACTTTTGGCTTCTTTACGCTGATACTCTACTGAAATCATTACTATACCTCAATTGTACTATTGTAATCTCTTGTAATCAGCAAGTGAAATTCAATAAACATCAATCATTTCATAGTGGACGTAGACAATACGCTGAACCACTCTAAATTTGCGTGTTTCTGCATTTTTTTCTTATCTAGTGATTGGTGTATTTGTTAGAACTGCCTCATTTACATTTATTTTCATTATTTTATCTCTTCAAACACATCCGAAGAGTGTTGTGCCCAATTTTGGTGCAAACAATATAGCTTTGAGGCGATTTCATTTTTAAAACAAATCCAAAAAAGGCGTTTGTTCCAAAGCGATAGAAATTTATATATATATATATATATATATATATATATATATACACGTATGTATGTATGTATGTATGTATAAGTGTCTTATAGAAATTATTTTATAAAATGTACATGGTGTCAACAAGTGCACAAAATTCTACACGAAATCAATATTCCAAATACACACGTAACCTTACTTAACCAATTTGTGGATTTAGTATAATATTGGCTTGTCCATATAGAATTTAAGCCTTTAGAAATCAACATCAAAATTTATTTCAGAAACCCTTGTGAAAACAACTTAAATTTTCAACTGAAGTAAAACATGCTTCGATTCAAAGTTTAACAGCAAGTTTCTATAAGTTAGAGAGGTCGGAATGACCTGAAATTTGACCTACATAGAGTTCAACAACATTAATATCAAACAAAAAAGGACACAATCCGACAAGAATCAAGAGAGATATAAGCTCTCAAACTTGGACTCACAGCCAGATTTCACCGTCAACAGCTGGAGCAAAATATGCTCCAATTCAAAGTTTGACAACATGTTTCTATAGGCTACAGAGCTCGGAATGACCTAAAATTTGGCATGCATAAATTTCAACAACTATAATTTAAACTGGAAAAAGAATCATGAAATTTGGATAAGGTATGAGAAGTTATGACATCTCAAAATTGTACCCAGGTAATGATTTCACTGTGAAAATCTAGAGCAAAAACATGCTCCAAATCAAAGTTCGGCAGCAAATTCCTATAAGCTACAGAGGTCGGAATGACCTGAAATACAGAATGCATAAAGTTTAACACTCATACTTTAAACTAGAAAAAGAATCACATAATTTATACAAGGAATGAGAAAGTTATGTGTCTCAATTTTGAACCCAGGCAATGATTTCACTGTAAAAATTTAGAGCAAAACATGCTCTAAATCAAAGTTAGGTAGCATGTTTCTATAGGCTACAGAGGTCGGAATGAATAAAAATTTAGCAAGCATATAGTTCAGAAACAATACTATCAGTAAATAAAAAGTTTGACACTAATCGGGTAATAAATTAGAGATATATATGCTCTCGAAGTTGGACTCATGGCTTGTTACAATGATAAAAGTTGGAATTTAAACCGATTTAATCAGTTTTTGGCTAGAAAACTTTTGTTTTCAGCTAGATTTTTGTGAGTTTAGAATTCATCTTAACAATATGCAGATCAAACATGATGAAATCCAAAGAAAATTGCGAATTTTGGACTTGTATATGCTTTAAGAACCTAGAAATAGATAGTTTAAAGAAATGCGGTAGAGTAACACAAATTACAGCCAATTCAAATTCACAAAGTGAAAAATCTATGAAACCGTCTTTGATTTTAGAGTGATTACCTCATTTTATTGTTTGCAATTTGATTAATTTCAACAAAGGAGTTGAATAATTTGAAAATTTAGGCTTAGGGTTTGAAGAGGGAAAGGGTTTTCTTAATTTTCTTTTCTTTTTGTTTACGGCCTGTGAAAAAATGTACTATAGGTACATTGCTTTGAGGAAGAAGAACTCCTTTCTCTTTTGGTTAGTGTAAGTAAATGGGCTTAGACCCAATAACAAAAAGAATTATCTTATTCTCTAATTATCACCTAATACATTAATACACTAATATTTACAAATTACATGATATATTTACATGCTTCAACTTAATAAAATCAAACAACATATCTTAATGTTTAACAAAATATTTGACAAAAAATAAAAAGATAATTTAGTTACAAAAGTATTTTTCATTGTTAAAACTCTTATTTTAACTAAATACACAATTTTCACACTAATTTACACAAAACTTTATTTTTAACACCAAAAATTACACAAAAATCATTTTCTTTTACGATTAAATTCAAAAATCCATATTAACCTCATTTCTACATCCAAAATTATTTTCAACCAGGATTCCATCTTTTTGTTTACCTTATGTAACATTTAAAGTTTTAATACTTCAATAAAATTTACAAAACCCAATATTTGAAAATAATTACCAAAATTATTGCATTTTACCACATTGTAACAATGTTTATTTTTATCACAAATTATCATAAAAGTTTTTAAAACTTTATTTTGCATTTAATTCTGACAGTATTTATTTATTTCAATGAATTATTATTGAATTAATTCTTTTATCCCACTTAATTAATTCAATTAATACCCAAACCAAAAATATTTACAATGTTCATGATCTATAACTAATATTTCCATCTTAGTTCCACTTTATTTATTTGAAACTTACTGTTTATTCAAAATAAACAATTTTATTCAATTTCCTAATTCCAATTTATTTTTATTTCTCTATTACTAAATTATAACCACCATTATAATTTAATATTACAGGTAATCGCCAAAACCAGAGTTGTTACAGACTCCGCCCTTATAAAAATTGTGTCCACGCGATTTTTAGGGAAGAGCTGTATTTAACATGAATTATTTCATCAAGCAAAGGAAGATAGATAAGCTAGCTCTTAAATTTCCCACCCTCAACATAGGAAAACAAAAAACTCAGATAAGATAGCTGAATAAATTCTATAGTTTCCCAAGTGTAGTTATTGGGATTAGCAGCCCATTGAATTTATACAAGTAGAACATTCCTATTTCGAAGGCATTTCACCTTCGAAGCAAGAACACGAATTGGATGCTACATAGTAAATAAATCGTGTGAGATTGATTCTTCAGAAGCTCCACGAACAGAGTCGGGATTTAGTCACAACTTTTTCCCGGACTCCAACCCACAAGATGATAATCAATACGACTTTCCATATAATACTACGAAGGGAGTCATACTGATATTAGATTGACAATTATTACAGAAAGAAAACCCAGTAAGAGGTAGGTGGTTTCTCCAAATACTACCAAACTCATACGGCTGCATAATGCAAGTCGTAAAATAATTATACAAAGGCAAGCTAAATTACAAGGAATAGATTTTTATACTTCTTTTACTAATCAAATATTCTTAGAGTTCACAAACTTATTATCTTCAAAATAATTAAATTCTCAATTTTCAACACTTGAAAATTTCTAAAGCTTCTTACTTAGATTTTTAATTTAAACTCGTTACTCTTTATTTAAAGTAAAAAAAATTAAGTTGTCTATCTTCTAATTCTTCCATAAATTTCAATTTGCAACATATATTTTCCATATTTATTTCTCAAATTTTCTAAGTGTTAGAAATTATCAGAAAAATCAGTGAAGTCTCCTTTGCACAGAGGGTCGTTACAATATTACAAAAATGATTTATATAACATACGTCGACCATTAGGTCGGAAACACAAAATATATCATTATTTAACTCTTAAAATTTAATGCAAAAATATACCTTTCTTTTTAGCATTTAAAAGCAAGTTTGTACAATCTATATATAATCCTTTTTGTTCAAAATATAATCCAACAATCCTCTATCACTTGCACTTAACTCAAATAGATGGTATCAGTTCATATTCATAATTAAGAAGCACTACATTTAACTATTAAGGGGAAATAGATAACTTTTCATTTCCAACCTGCTGTAAAGAAGATAGGTTTATGACATAACAAACAACAAAATATGAAACTTTAATAAAACGAAAGTTGTTCTACTCAGTTTAAGCCTTCCAGCAATATAAAGATCATGAAAATCAAATTTACGGTTTGAAAGTTATGCTAAATTTACTTTCCACTTAAATTTTATAAATTTAATAATAGGACAGAAATGTCCATCCACTTTCAAACCTATTTTAAACTGAAATAAAAGAAAATTATTCCAAAGTGGTAAAAAGGGAATTTAAAGCTTATTAAAAATTCTTTCATTTACAAAAAATTGAACTCATTTGGAGTTTTCAATCTCAAGTTATTGATGTTTTAGTACAGCACATTTCCAAACAAATTTTCAGCTTTTAAAATAAATTTGAAATTTGAAATTTCCAAATTATTCTATTTTCTCTTGTCTTAAATTAAATTTCCATATTTTTGTCAACCTACAATTAATTAAAGTTGAGAATTAACTCAAACTTTTATTAAAAGAACTTTACAATTTCATACCAACAAGTTTTTATACCATCAAAGTTTAAAACAAAAACTTACTCACAATTTTTATGCTAGAAGTTTAAATTTAGCGTTTATTCCTTCTCCCTTAAGATAGAGTTTTAAATCTTACTATCTATTTTTATTCAAACAACCAGTTAACAAGACAAATTTTTAAAGTCATCAAATTTGGCTTTGAGCTAAAATATTTAATTGCTATTACAATATTCTCTAACCAATGTATTATTTTATCTTGAGTACATAGTCTGATTAATCAAAGCATCACATGATTTCCAATTAAAACATCTCTTTAATTAGAATTAACTTACTTTATTTAATCAAATCATCATATGATATCATTATTTAAATTCCAATAGGTTGTACTTTTACAACCAATTAAAACATAATCATGTTTAATTTCACAAATTTCCCGTAATATAATGGCATTGTCTCGCCGTTGTTTTATAGTGAAAAACCACATCGATTGGCTATAGAGTTGATCAACGACCAAAACTGCCTTGCCACTTATATCCCACACTCATTAAGGCTCAATGGCTCTAATTTCCAATTAAAAAGATTAATTTTCAAACTCATTTTAATTTGTTTTCAAATTTTACTTATTACAACTCAATTTTATAATGTCTGACTGTCTCATCATAGAATTTAGGAAATTTATATCAATAATGCTGACCATGCGCATTGACCAGATGAGGCGACCCGACTTTTTCCCTACAGAAAAATCGTATCATCTTGAAGAAAGAAAGGGATAGAAAAGAGAAAAGAAAGAAGAGAAAGAAGAAACAACATCAGAATCTCAACAGCGGAATGAATTAATTATATTAATAGCATAAGTATTACATAATATACAACAATTATCAGAGTTACACAGATTATACAACACATACTAGACAGTTATAAACACATGTCTAGTTATATAACTCAATACAATACGAGGAACCTACTCAGAGAAACCAACACAGCGGAATACTATAAATATCTAAAACGCTGAAGCCTCCTGCTCCATTGCTCCTTCATAATTCGTCAAAGCCAACCTGAATCCCTTGGTTACTCGTAAAAATTTGAGTACCCAAGAGTTTAAGAAAACAGAAGATAAACTCCGGGTCAGACATGGGTCTGGTGTGAGTAACAGGTTAAGGTTGCTTAACTTTTGAAAACCTTTGAAAAAAAAAGGTATCACGTAAGACTCCCCACA
This sequence comes from Allium cepa, assembly GCA_030765085.1. Taxonomy (NCBI): domain Eukaryota; kingdom Viridiplantae; phylum Streptophyta; class Magnoliopsida; order Asparagales; family Amaryllidaceae; genus Allium; species Allium cepa. Next base: position 689,156,787 of record CM060942.1, on the reverse strand, counting down.
CATAAACATGGAAAAGTTTTTACCTTACGCTAACAAAAACATTTGATAGGAAATCCAGTGATATTATAATAGGGCTACGGTTTTCAAGTAAATAGAAAACAGCCGAAATTGTTACATCTATTAAATTCCAGCTACTAGCCACAAAAGTGGGTAATACAATCAAATCTGATGGCACTTATTGGATTTTGGATTCCATACAATGGCAGGGCTACTGGGGTACCGCCCGTCACAGTACGTGGCCTAGATTAACGTACCGAGGATTACTTCCAATCCCTTGCAACACAAGGCTAGAACCATCCCTTACTGGACAGTCCCGAACAAGACAAACCTGGTAGTTGGAGCTCAACAACTGCCCACACAGCCGAATTAAAAGGGACCTCTAGACAGGGGGAAATCTCGTCTTACTTGGGCATGACCCACTTAGCCTTGCTGCACCTCCCCTGTTTTAGCCATTCTCGGTTGATGAGGCTTGAGGCTATGATTACCTTTAGAGAACACATCTCTAAGAATGCTCATCGTCCACCTGACGATGTTCTGAAAGCATTCAATCCATACAAGTTCGTTCCGGGTTCGAACGAAACCGAAGGCATTATCTCGTTACACTCGTTTTGGAATCACCCTCAGAGTTAACGACGATAACCCTTGCACTCTGAATCTTCATCTTCACTTGATATTCTCGACCTATTGTTAATTTGGATCGATGTTCTTTTCGGATATCCAAATCTGGAAACCTGATCCCGGTCTCATCGAAATCCAAAACGTGTCTTTTAAGGCCAAGTTGTTTTAATGTTTAAAACAAATTCAATTTCATTATCTATATACACACAGATAGATAGTTCAAATATCACAATAGATAATCAACATTATCATCAAAAACAGATAATCCATATTATCATTATAAATAGATAATCCATATTATCATCACAATACAACCAAAGCATTCATATCACAAAACATCACTTATCTCCTATCTGAGATCTCAAACCATTCAAGGCAATCAAAATCATCCATCCATACATAAGCAATGATTTACTTAATCACATCATCTATAATTAATTTAAAATGAATTAAATTAATTACTTCCGTCTCTAATTAATTTAAAGTGAATTAAATTAATTACTACATCTTTAAAAATCTTGCTTAAATAAGCATTTAATTGATTACAAATCAATTAATTAATCACCATCTAATTATCCACCTTAATTATTCACCCTTGATTAATTATCCTTTAATTACATTCAAGTAATCGTCCTTTAATTAATTTCACAAATTAATTATCCTTAACCAAAAACAGTAATTAACCTTTAATTACTTCATTAATTAATTAACTATAATTAATTACATTAATTAATTACTCTAAATCACTTATCATTGATTAATTAATCTTTACATCATTAATTGTATTAATTAATGATCCTTAATTACATTTAATTAATTATCTTCATTAAATTAATTGCCTTAAGTAATTAATCTTACTTAAACCATAATTATTAATCCCTCTTGATTAACCATATTCAGTAATTAACTACCCTTAATTACTTCATCAAATAAATAAATTATTCCTAATTAATTATCCGTAATTAATCCCTTGATTAATTACAAAGTAATTATACTCAAATTACCTCCATTCTTAAATCATCTTCCATTAATTACATCCAGTAATTACCATTAATTACTTCACTAAGTAATTACACTCCATTAATTACATTAAGTAATTATTATCAAATCATCTAGTGTTTAAATTAATTAAACTTAATTAACCAATTTAAACTAATCACATTAAACTCAATTAGTTACATTAAGTAATTAATTTCTTAATTACTTCCATTAATTAATTATTCTTAAACAATTCAAAAATGATTATCTTTAAATAAATTAATCTAATTAATTATTAAAATTAATCACATTAATTAGTTGTTAAATAATCCTTAGTTAATGACCTTCATTAACTATTAACAATTTCTTTAATTACTTCCTTAAGTAATTAACTTAGATTAACCATTATTAATTACAAATTAATTTAACTTTAATTATCCATTAATTAATCTCTAATTATTTAATTAATTAAGTATTAACTGTAACTTAATTAATCCTTAATTACATGATTAATTAACCTTGATTATAACTTAATTGCTTAATTAATAAATCTTAAATCATTAATTAATAATCTTTAATTATCTAATTAATGATTCTTTAATTACAAATTGATCTACCCTTAATCAATTATCTATTAATCCTTAATCATTAATTAATTAAATTAACTAATTATTCCTAAATTACCTCATTAATTTAGTAAATTTCAAATCATTAAATCTTAATTTAACTTTTAGATAAAAAACATTTCTTAATTATGACTAAATTGTCATTAACAAATATATTTGAAAACAATTTACTTTTGAATTTACTTTAAAATTTCATTTCAAATATGAAAAATGGATACAATTTAACTTAGACAAAATTTAAACAATTTAAAAACCCTTTTAAATTACAAGGTAAAGAAATGTTTGTCTTGTAAAAGAAATTTATAAGAGTTTAAACCAAATTCATTTTTAAATTCAAATAATTTAAATATACACTTTAACGAACAAAGTTGTTTAAATCTTTCAAATTTAAAACTTCTTTTATTTCAAAAACTGAAATACATATTTAAATCTTTGATTTCCAGAATTAAACTTAACTTCAAAACTTACTCACATTTTTAAAACTTTGTTTTTTAAAAATTTAAACTACTTAACCATTTTAAAGTAGTTTCACAATTCAAGTTTAAAACTTTATTATTATTATTATTATTTTAAAACTGAGATTTAAACTTAAACTTGAATCATAGATTTAAATTTGGATTTAAAACTTAGTTTAAACCTTTGCTTTTCATTTTTAAACTTAGTTTAAAATTTTATTTAAAAAAAAATAAAACAGAACAGGTTTTACCTTTAAATCCTGTAACAAAATAATCAACCCGAGGCAATACTCATTTGCTTCAAGTCAAAACCCACTTTACTTCGAGCAAATCATCAAAACACTTCGAGTCAGACCCATCAACTAACTCGAGTACAAAATAGAACCAAAGTTCACCATAACACGGTGCACCGTGCACATGCACGGTGGCGCTAGTCAACCCAGATCATCAACGATGATCTTCCTACCTCAACAACCACTCAAACACATTAACTCGATCATCATATCGAACTCCTAATCTCGAAATCGAATTCGAGATTGCAACCCAAACCTGGAAACATCTGAATCCACCATACGCAACCTGGAAACTGCCTCGACCACAACCCTCTGACCACCAGAAACACTACAATTCCGGCCATGACCTTGTATACGACCAAGCTTCCATCACCCAAAAACTTGAAACACTCGATCCATTGTAGAAGACGTGGTGATCGATTGCCTAAGCCTAACTAAAACTAGGCTTCCAGAAGAAATTTTGCCACCGCTGCCTCCTCGATGAAATGCAACACCATCTAGTATTTTTCCCATCAACTACTAACACTCCTCCATCATCTGGAAGAACCCTGACCCCTCCAGATACATAGATCACCAGAAAACCCCAATATTCCCATTCCAGTTCATCTCTTAACTGAACCTTCACCCCCAACCTAAAAACTATGATTTTTGTTTTAAAAATCATAATTTAGTTGATGTATTCGATTTATAATACTGAATTTATAAATTACGCAGTTTGAATTTTCACATATATTGACATGCACTATTATTTTTATACTTCCAAAGACAACAGGCTCTATTTTAATTTAATTAAATTTTTAATCCATAGTCTATGATAATCAAACAACATTGGTTTGTAAATCAGATCCTATCAAGAACTAAATTAAGTGGTAAGGGATTTTAAATGAAAATGTGAGCCTGGGAACAAAGCAGAGCACATAATACATATACACAGCATGCATACAAATAATATTCACATCAGACATTCACTTATATATACATGAAATACACATTTATTTCAACCATACTAGCATGCAACCAAATTTATTTTAAATTTTAAAAGCTACTCACCTAATTGAAGAATGAAGACAGGGCTTCCATTTTGAAAAGCTTTGAAAACTGATTTTGCTTTAAACTTGAATGCTGAAATGCCCTCTGGTTTTTGAAAACAGTTTTTGAACTTGAAAAAGCTTTGATAAGATCTTGAGTTGCTGGAAAGATTTGCATGCAGTAGAAAATTTCCAGATTGAAGAAAATATGATGCAGGCATTGCATTTTGAAATCAATTACAGGGATTTAGATTTTGGTATGAAGAGTTTGAAATGAGTTTCTAAACTGATTTTGGTTTTGAAGGGTTGTTTACAGATTTTGTTTTCTTTTGATCATGAACTACAGGTTTTTCTTTTGCATTATGATTTGAAAAGTGAACTACAGGTTTTAGAGGAAGTGATTTTTAGGTTTGAGAATAAAACAGGTTGAAGTTTTCTTTGATTAGAAATGAGAAAAAGAAATAGGAATGAAAGATGTATACTTATATAGGCTAATTTTCTGATTTTATAAAATAAAAGAAAATCAAATTTAAAGATGCCACTTGTAAATCATTTCAATATTTGTCATATTCCTTGCTTGTTTAAATTACACATGTTATTTGAAGCCTTATGAAAATTACACATGTTCTTTAAGTAATTTAGTATTTATTTTAAATGTAAATAAAAGCTTTTTAACTTAATTAATTAGTTTTTAAAATACTTAGTTATATATATAGCTAAATTTAAAGAAATAAAAGCAATACATATATCTATTATTTGAAAATAACATTTTTTGATCATTTTAAAATAAATTTATAAAAGGGGTTATAAATTACTTATTATTTAAATGAATAAATGTTTCATTTATTAGATGTATTTTAAACTTTCATATCTAATTTACAAATCATATTTATTAAACAATATTTAAAAAGAAATAAAACAAACCTTATTATAAATCTTACTTAATTTTTAAGCTAAAATCCTTTTTAAACAATTAAACATTTATTTTATGTATTTAAAACCATATAGTTATTTATTAAATAGCTTTGAAAAGCTTAATATTAATTTAAATCATAGTTTTCCAAATTATTAAATATGTATATATATCAGAATTTGAAATCAAGATTCATTTATTAATTTAAACCGATTGTTTATTTATAATAAATACATACAATATATTCATTTAAATAGAAATTAATTTATTAACTTTTAAAAGATAAATTCTACCCATTAAATATTTATTAAAGTAAAATTATTAAATCAATTCAAATTTTATTAACAAAAATTATCAAATCAATTTCAATTTTAATACAGATTATTAAATTGATATTGCCAAAAATTCCGGGATATCACATTCCTCCCCCCTTAAAAGAATTTCGTCCCCGAAATTTAAAACAAAGGTAATTTTAATAATCTATATAAAGATTTAATTTTAAAACACAATCATATGCTAACAATCATAGCAATCAATTCATCCAATCAAATAAATTTAACTATCCAGACAAAATTCTGGATAGAATTTCCTCGAGTTTCCCAAGTATAAATACACGGAATACTCGCTCTACAGAATCCAAATAATCAATGCTACTAAGCTACAGAGCTCCTACTCATCTAGATATACAACACTAAATAGGATATCAGACTACAAACAAGTCTGATTCAACAATCAAACCTCCCGAACTGTTGGTTCTAGCACCATAAATAGATCATACACGTACTCCCTCAGAGATACGTGAAACTAAATGATTCAATTCTGAAGACCAAACACTAATCCTCACAAGAACACAGAAAAGATCCAAAACACTTCAGAGCTAGCTTCCCAGCCTTACCCAATCTTATAGCTCCTTTGATCGGAGAAAACTTATCCAAAATCAATTTTCCGACTCCAGAGCCCAAATTCCTCCGTCTCTTATCCACAAAAGTCTCCAGACGATCCTGGGCTGCCTACATCCTTCCTGATCAGCTCAACCCTACGCTGATGCCTTTTGAAACAAACAAAACCAATCAACTCAACAAAATGATCTTCTCACGATCAATCCAAATCAAGAACTCAAACTCTACTCCAAGAACGTCAGAAGACTAAACTCACTTCTCCTGTCCGGAAAAGAAAAGCAGATGCACTTCCAAACTGCTTTCGCTGCACAACTCTGATCCGAAGTAGATAAGAATGCTGATGAAGAACACGAGCACAAACTAGACAACACATCCCAGAAATATGGTTCATCGGATCCATAAAAAAACTCAGAAACTCCACCAAAACCTGAGCTGCTTCATCAAACTCTATCTTTAAGAACCATCCTTCTACTAAAATGAACCACCGGTACCACTCCTGGAATCCTAGTCGATAAGAAAACTCAATCTCCAGATGCGGACAAACCTCTAACTTCCCTGAAGACATCCAAAAAAACTATGATAACCCAAGAGAACACTCAAACAATGGCAAGTCACTTTTGCGATCAATCCAAACCAAATCCAAAGAAAACTGTTCTCTCTTTACCAATCAGAACATCTTACACTTATCTAACCAATCCATCGAAGAAATGGGTCCACTCTGCTGCTTCTGAACTCCTCCTTCAGAAAAACTACTCAGCCAGAAAACTTCCTGCCAACACAGAACACTCCGAGTTGCACTGCTACCACAGATGCCAAAGATTTCCTAATCTTAAGCTCTTCTAGAAACTCCGACCTCAAACCAAACAAAAACACCATGTTGAACACAACCACATCACCGATGCAGACTCACCTCCTTAAACTTGTTCCAAAGAAAACATCTTCGGGAACATCCATAGTCACTGCTTCTCATCACGCAGCTACTACTTCCTGAGGTATCAAGATACCATCACTCGCTTCTACCTAACCGACAGATCCATACTCTACTCATCGAACTTCAAAAATAGACTCCGAACCTTAACAGGTTTCCTTCAGAGATTGACGAAATTCTTCATCACTGCAAAGCTCACTCGAGACGGTATTAGGTCTACAGTCTCGACAGATACACTTCCAACCTCAAACATTCAAACTCCAACCAATGGTAGCAGTCGTGTTACACACACCACTACCCCATCTACCTTTATAACTTATATTGGAAAACCTGAATAGGTAACCCAACAGATAGGTAGAAATAATTATATATACATATATATATATATATATTAAAATTACAAATACGTTCTCTCAAGAAAGAAGACACTCCAGAGCCTAGGTATTCGCTCAACCTAGCGCTCTGATACCAAATGAGACGACCAGACTTTTTCTCCACAGAAAAGTCGTATCATCTTGAAGAAAGAAAGGGATAGAAAAGAGAAAAGAAAGAAGAGAAAAAAGAAACAACATCAGAATCTTAACAGTGGAACGAATTAATTATATTAATAACATAAGTATTACATAATATACAACAATTATCAGAGTTACACGGATTATACAACACATACTAGACAGTTATAAACACCTGTCTAGTTATACAACTCAATACAATATGAGGAATCTACTCAGAGAAACCAACATAGTGGAATACTATAAATATCTACAACGTTGAAGCCTCTTGCTCCATTGCTCCTCCACAATTCGTCAAAGCTAACCTGAATCCCTTAGCTACTCGTAAAAATTTGAGTACCCAAGAGTATAAGAAAACAGAAGATAAACTCCGGGTCAGACATGGGTCTGGTGTGAGTAACAGGTTAAGATTGCTTAACTTTTGAAAACCTTTGAAAACAAAAGGTATCACGTAAGACTCCCCACACATAAACATGGAAAAGTTTTTACCTTACGCTAACCAAAACATTTGATAGGAAATCCGGTGATATTATAATAGATCTAGGGTTTTCAAGTAAATAGAAAACAGCCGCAATTGTTACATCTATTAAATTCCAGCTACTAGCCACAAAAGTGGGTAATACAATCAAATACGATGGCACTTATTGGATTTTGGATTCCATACAATGGCAGAGCTACTGGGGTACCGCCCGTCACGGTACGCGGCCTAGATCAACGTACCGAGGATTACTCCCAATCCCCTACAACATAAGGCCGGAACCTTCCCTTACTGGACAGTCCCGAACAAGACAACCTCGGTAGTTGGAGCTCAACAACTGCCCACACAGCCGAATTAAAAGGGACCTCTAGACGGGGAAAATCTCGTCCTACTTGGGCATGAACCACTTAGCCTTGCTGCACCTCCCCTGTTTTAGCCATTCCCGGTTGATGAGGCTTGAGGCTACGATTACCTTTAGAGAACACATCTCTTAGAATGCTCATCGTCCACCTGACGATGTTCTGAAAGCATTCAATCCATACAAGTTCGTTCCAGGTTCGAACGAAACCAAAGGCATTATCTCGTTACACTCGTTTTGGAATCACCCTCAACGACGATAGCCCTTGCGCTCTGAATCTTCATCTTCACTTGAGATTCACGACCTATCGTTAATTTGGATCGATGTGGTTTTCGGATATCCAAATCTGGAAACCCGATCCCGGTCTCATCGAAATCCAAAACGTGTCTTTTAAGGCCAAGTTGTTTTAATGTTTAAAACAAATTTAATTTCATTATCTATATACACACAGATAGATAATTCACAAATCGCAATAGATAATCAACATTATCATCAAAAATAGATAATCCATATTATCATTATAAACAGATAATCCATATTATCATCACAATGCAACCAAAGCATTCATATCACACAACATCACTTATCTCATATCTGAGATCTCAAACCATTCAAGGCAATCAAAATCATCCATCCATACATAAGCAATGATTTACTTAATCACATCATCTATAATTAATTTAAAATGAATTAAATTAATTACTTCCATCTCTAATTAATTTAAAGTGAATTAAGTTAATTACTTCATCTTTAAAAGTCTTGCTTACATAACCATTTAATTGATTGCAAATCAATTAATTAATCACCATCTAATTATCCACCTTAATTAATCACCCTTGATTAATTATCCTTTAATTACATTCAAGTAATCGTCCTTTAATTAATTTCACAAATTAATTATCCTTAACCAAAAACAGTAATTAACCTTTAATTACTTCATTAATTAATTAACTATAATTAATTACATTAATTCTTAATTAATTACATTAATTAATTACTCTAAATCACTTATCATTGATTAATTAATCTTTACATCATTAATTGTATTAATTAATGATCCTTAATTACATTTAATTAATTATCTTCTTTAAATTAATTACCTTAGGTAATTAATCTTAATTAAACCATAATTATTAATCCTTCTTGATTAACCATATTTAGTAATTAACTACCCTTAATTACTTCATCAAATAAATTAATTATTCCTAATTAATTATCTGTAATTAATCCCTTGATTAATTACAAAGTAATTATACTCAAATTACCTCCATTCTTAAATCATCTTACATTGATTACATCCAGTAATTACCATTAATTACTTCACTAAGTAATGTAACTCCATTAATTACATTAAGTAATTATTATCAAATCATCTAATGTATAAATTAATTAAACTTAACTAATCAATTTAAACTAATCACATTAAACTCAATTAATTACATTAAGTAATTAATTTCTTAATTACTTCCATTAACTAATTATTCTTAAACAATTCACAAATGATTATCTTTAAATTAATTAATCTAATTAATTTTTAAAATTAATCATTAAAATTAATCACATTAATTAATTGTTAAATAATCCTTAGTTAATGACCCTCATTAACTATTAACAATTTCTTTCATTACTTCCTTAAGTAATTAACTTAGATTAACCATTATTAATTACAAATTAATTTAACTTTAATTATCCATTAATTAATCTCTAATTATTTAATTAATTAAGTGTTAACTGTAACTTAATTAATCCTTAATTACATGATTAATTAACCTTGATTAAAACTTAATTAGTTAATTAATAAATCTTTAATCATTAATTAATAATCTTTAATTATCTAATTAATGATTCTTTAATTACAAATTGATTTACCCTTAATCAATTATTTATTAATCCTTAATCATTAATTAATTAAATAAACTAATTATTCCTAAATTACCTCATTAATTTAATTAATTTCAAATCATTAGAACTTAATTTAACTTTAAGATAAAAAACATTTCTTAATTATAACTAAATTGTCATTAACAAATACATTTGAAAACAATTTACTTTTGAATTTACTTTAAAATTTCATTTCAAATATGAGATGAAAAATGGATACAATTTAACTTAAACAAAGTTTAAACAATTTAAAAACCCTTTTAAATTACATGGTAAAGAAATGCTTTTCTTGTAAAAGAAATTTATAAGAGTTAAAACCAAATTCATTTTTAAATTCATATAATTTAAATATACACTTTAACATACAAAGTTGTTTAAATCTTTCAAACTTAAAACTTCTTTTATTTCAAAAACTGAAATACATATTTAAATCTTTGATTTCCAGAATTAAACTTAACTTTAAAACTTACTCACATTTTTAAAACTTCATTTTTTAAAAATTTAAACTACTTAACCATTTTAAAGTAGTTTAACAATTCAAGTTTAAAACTTTATTATTATTATTATTATTATTAAAAACTGAGATTTAAACTTAAACTTGAATCCCAGATTTAAACTTGGATTTAAAACTTAGTTTAAACCTTTGCTTTTAATTTTTAAACTTCAGTTTAAAATTTTATTTTAAAAAAATTTAAAGTAGAACAGGTTTTCCCTTTAAAACCTGTAACAAAATAATCAACCCGAGGCAATACTCATTTGCTTCGAGTCAAAACCCACTTTACTTCGAGCAAACCATCAAAACACTTCGAGTCAGACCCATCAACTAACTTGAGTACAAAACAGAACCAAAGTTCACCATAACACAGTGCACCGTGCACATGCACGGTGGCGCTGGTCAACCCAGATCATCAATGATGATCTTCCTACCTCAACAACCACTCAAACACATTAACTCGATCATCAGATCGAACTCCTAATCGCGAAATCGAATTCGAGATTGCAACCCAAACCTGGAAACATCTGAATCCACCATACGCAACCTGGAAACTGCCTCGACCATAACCCTCCGACCACCAGAAACACTTCAACTCCGGCCATGACCTTGTATACGACCAAACTTCCATCACCCAAAAACTTGAAACACTCGATCCATTGTAGAAGACGTGGTGATCGATTGCCTAAGCCTAACTAAAACTAGGGTTCCAGAAGAAATTTTGCCACCGCTGCCTCCTCGATGAAATGCAACACCATCCACTAATTTTCCCATCAACTACTAACACTCCTCCATCATTTGGAAGAACCCCGACCCATCCAGATACATAGATCACCAGAAAACCCCAATATTCCCCTTCCAGTTCATCTCTTAACTGCATCTTCACCCCCAACCTAAAAACTATGATTTTTGTTTTAAAAATCATAATTTAGTTGATGTATTCGATTTATAATACTGGATTTATAAATTACGCAGTTTGAATTTTCACATATATTGACATGCACTGTTATTTTTATACTTCCAGAGACAACAGGCTCTATTTTAATTTAATTTAATTTTTAATCCTTAGTCTATGATAATCGAACAACATTGTTGTAAATCAGATCCTATCAAGAACTAAATTAAGTGGTAAGGGATTTTAAATGAAAATGTGAGCTTGGGAACAAAGCAGAGCACATAATACATATACACAGCATGCATACAAATAATATTCACATCAGACATTCACTTATATATACATGCAATACACATTTATTTCAACCACATCAGCATGCAACCAAATTTATTTTAAATTTCAAAAGTTACTCACCTAATTGAAGAATGAAGACAGGGCTTCCATTTTGAAAAGCTTTGAAAACTTATTTTGCTTTAAACTTGAATGCTGAAATGCCCTCTGATTTTTGAAAACAATTTTTGAACTTGAAAAATCTATGATCTTTGAACCTTAAGATCTTGAGTTGCTGGAAAGATTTGCATGCAGTAGAAAATTTCCAGATTGAAGAAAATATGATGCAGGCTTTGCATTTTGAAATTAATTACAGGGATTTAGATTTTGATATGAAGAGTTTGATTTGAGTTTGTAAACTGATTTTGGTTTTGAAGGGTTGTTTACAGATTTTGTTTTCTTTTGATCATGAACTACAGGTTTTTCTTTTGCATTATGATTTGAAAAGTGAACTGCAGATTTTAGAGGAAGTGATTTTCAAGTTTGAGAATAAAACAGGTTGAAGTTTTTTTGATTAGAAAATGAGAAAAAGAAATAAGAATGAAAATTGTATACTTATACAGGCTAATTTTCTGATTATATAAAATAAAAGAAAATCAAATTTAAAGATGCCACGTGTAAATCATTTCAATATTTGTCACATTCCTTGCTTGTTTAAATTACACATGTTATTAGAAGCCTTATGAAAACTACACATGTTCTTTAGGTAATTTAGTATTTATTTTAAATGTAAATAAAAGCTTTTTAACTTAATTAATTAGTTTTTAAAATACTTAGTTATATATATAGCTAAATTTAAAGAAATAAAACCAAGTATAATTATAAATAAAAACAATACATATATTTATTATTTGAAAATAACATTTTTTGATCATTTTAAAATAAATTTATAAAAGAGGTTATAAATTACTTATTATTTAAATGAATAAATGTTTCGTTTATTAGTTGTATTTCAAACTTTCATATCTAATTTACAAATCATATTTATTAAACAATATTTAAAAAGAAATAAAACAAACCTTATTATAAATCTTACTTAATTTTTAAGCTAAAATCCTTTTTAAACAATTAAACATTTATTTTATGTATTTAAAACCATATAGTTATTTATTAAATAGCTTTGATAGGCTTAATATTAATTTAAATCATAGTTTTCCAAATTATTAAATATGTATATATATATCAGAATTTGAAATCAAGATTCATTTGTTAATTTAAACCAAAGATTATTTATTTATAATATATACATACAATATATTCATTTAAATAGAAATTAATTTATTAACTTTTAAAAGATAAATTATACCAATTAAATATTTATTAAAGGAAAATTATTAAATCAATTCAAATTTTATTAACAAAAATTATCAAATCAATTTCAATTTTAATACAGATTATTACATTGATATTGCCAAAAATTCCAAGATATCACACCAGAATTCTTAAAGCACTCGATGGACAATCCAACACAAAATCATTTCTAAATGATAAACATGTCTCTTATTTAATTTAGAAAATACTCTTGGCTTGTCCCAGTAAAAGAATCAAATTATTCTTATAAGTATATCTTCAATGAGAAAGAATTGCAATTTAAATTTATTGCTTTACATGTTATAATCATGAACATAAGGACAAACTCATCGAGATATTCCTAGAATACTCGATTCATAAGATTGACGAAATAAGTTGGAGTGTTCATTAAACCGAACGGTATAACGAGCCACTCATAAGAACCAGAAATGAGGTCAATATGGAACTCCATTGCATGTTTGGGTGGCAAACCTGTAATGGATCAAATGCATCTGCAGAATCAGAAACAACAGGAATTCGAGATAATTCATCATCAGCTCAAGACTTAAGAGCGATTAATGATACTTCACAATAATCATCAACATTCCAAAGAACAAGAGACAATATATCAGCCGAATTAGAATACCTTAGATAGGATCCTTTCAAAACATAGGATACGGGCCAGATAACATGCAAGCCAATCTATCCCCAAATTCACATCAAACTCAAGATAGTTAATAATACACAAATTCGCACGAAATGAAAAACTACAAGGAAGAACCTTAATATTGTCACACAACATGCCAAGTATTGTGGATCCCCTCAATAGAATACTCAATTCTCAAAGAAGTAATAAGATAAGAAACGTCCAATGATATAACTTCAACAAACTCCTTCGATATGAGTGAGGGTAACACATCCATATCGAAGAAATCTCGAATAGAGCTATCATGATGAGGATTACTCGTAGGGTAAGACGTTATTAATTAAATTATGGAATACTAAGGAATAAAAATGTATTCCTAGACATATTCTCAACTTATATCTACCCCAAAGGGCTCGAAAAGGTTAAGGACATGGTAATAAGGGATTATGTAACTCTTCTACCGTACTTTGATGTACCGTAATATATGTTCTGTTCTGTGTTTATCATATATTGTAATGAACTCGGCTTTGATACCAAGCTATAACCGCCACCCTGAGACCCACATTAACAAAGAGTATTACTAGGCAATATTGTCTGCTAATGCGGAGAATAGGACTCGTTATGAGTGACCGTTTATGGCTTTGTCTTAAACATCTATTAAATACGTCAATTTAGTACTCTAATTTATTTTCCTTTCTCAAGTGGATCGACATATTCAATAAATTCTTAATACAAAAATATAGTGGCTAACGGATCTATCAGAACAAAATATAACAACAATATGTAAAACACATCACAGATAAGCAGTCAAACATATATATACACACACACACACACATATACACAGATACATCCTAGTAAAATACAAAATGATACATCAGAAGTGGTACAAGGACCACACAATACACAAGGAGTCAATACAATGGATACATATCAGAGTCATACAAAATGACTACAAAACTACACAAAGGGATATAAGTAGAATATACAAGGAGAAAACAGCATAACAAAGTCCTATAGCAGGTAACTAACCTGAAACAACTCGATTTGACTAGAGTGTATAAAAATACATGGGTTGGTCTAGCTTAAAAAACTGATTAGTATGAGATAAGTAAGGTGCAAGGATAAATGATAACAATTCTTCTCGAAAGAGAAGAAGAAACTCTAAATGTATATCATAAGAATTTCTCGAAACAGGCGAGTTCAACAACAATCATATATCCACAAATGTACGCCTCATATCATCGGCATAATCAATATCCAATATAATTGCTAAGTTAAATAACAACATAAAATTTCACAAATGTATGCCTTATATCATAGGCATAACAATAGCAAAGATAATGGCATTCATCAACACCAACTCCTAAAAAGGAGATTAAAAATCACAATATATAGAACTCAACAAAGAGTTCAAAACTCTAAAAATGTAATCACCATATAATCCACATGATAGCCCTCAGGCTATATAAATAATCCAACCAAAAGAAACTATGGTGATAACATTGATAAATCATCAAAATTCTTGAAATACACATAAAGAAATCTAGAAAAGCAACAATGCAAAATATAGGACCCAACAGTCCAAAAATTAGCCCAATAGCTGTATGAAAATAGGACCCAACAGTCTAATAAGTGGCCCAATAGCCTACCAAGTACGGTGTATAAGAGACCCAACATTCTCAATAAGACCCAACAGTCCATGATTAGCCCAATAGCTATATAGAGACATAAGACCCAACAGTCCAATAAGTGGCCCAACAAATTAAGTACTGGCAATAACATCGTGAATGTGTCAAAAACTCTCAAATAGGAACCTGAAAAGAGGTAACAATGCGTCCCATACCACACATTCTCACTTATCAGTTTACTAACTGATAGTCAATTCCACACTAGAAAACAAATCATCTAAATCACAACAATTGCCTCATCTCATCGGCAAGTACTACCCAAGGTCAATAGCTTCAAACAAACAAGTCCGGAATCAACCGAAAAAGTAAATGCACATGATCCATAGTGTTTTACTAAATCGTTTAAGTCTCTTTCTCATACATTAGAAGGTTGCAAAAACGTATGGTTTTATATATTGAAAATACAAGATTTGAGAAAACAAGTTTATAAAACAATTTTAAAATCCTTTGAATATTTTCTTCAAAAAACTCTATATATTGAAAATATTGTATATTATATAGCCTTGAGGAAATTTCATTTTAAAAAAAAATCCATAAAAAGCGTTTGTCCCAAAGCGATAGAAATTTATATATATGTAGAAGTGTCTTATAGAAATTATTTTATAAAATGTGCACGGTGTCAGCAAATGCATAGAATTCTTCGTGAAATCAACATTCAAAATACACACATAACCTTACTAATCCAATATACGGATTTAGTATAATATTAGCTTGTCCATATAGGTCTAAAGCCTTTAGAAATCAACATCAAAATTTGTTTTAGAAACATATGTAAAAACAACTTAAATTTTCAGCTGAAGCAAAGCATGCTCCGATTCAGAGTTCGACAACAAGTATCTATAAGCTATAGAGGTCGGAATGACCTGAAATTTGACATGAATAGAGTTCAACAACAATAATATCAAACAAAAAAAATGGACACCATCCGACAAGAAACAAGAGAGACATAAGCTCTCAAAGTTGGACTCACAGCAAGATTTCACCATCAACAGCTAGAGCAAAACATGCTCCAATTCAAAGTTTGACAGCACATTCTATAGGCTACAGAGGTCGGAATGACCTAAAATTTGACATGCATAAAACATGATTTCACTGCGAAAATCGGGAGCAAAAACATGCTCTGAATCAAAGTTCGACAGCAAATTTCTATAAGCTACAGAGGTCGGAATGACCTGAGGTACGGAATGCATGGAGTTTAACACTCATACATTAAACTGGAAAAAGAATCACACAATATGGATAAGGAATGAGAAAGTTATGATGTCTCAAATTTTAACCCGGGCAATGATTTCACTGTAAAAATCTGGAGCAAAACATGCTCCAAATCAAAGTTCGGCAGTAGATTTCTATATGCTACAGAGATCGAAATGACCTGAAATTTGGCAAGCACATAGTTAAAAACAATACTACTAATAAAAAAAGTTTGAAACTGCTAGGTTAATAAATTAGAGATATATATGCTCTTAAAGTTGGACTCATAGCCTGTTACAGTGATAAAAGTTGGAATTTAAAGCGATTTAATCAGTTTTTGGCTAGCAAACTTTTGTTTTCAGCTAGATTTTTTATGAGTTTAAAACTCACCTTAACAAAATGTAGGTCATACTTGATGAAATCTGAAGAAATTTGTGGGTTTTGGCCTTTATATGCTTTAAGAACCTAGAAATTGATAGTTTACAGACATGTAGTAGAGAAAACACAAATTGCAGCCAATTCAAATTCACAAAATGAAAAATTTATGAAACCATCTCTGATTGTAGAGTGATTACTTGATTTTACTGTCTTCAATTTGATTAATTTCAGCATAATTTGAAAATTTACGCTTAGTGTTTGAAGAAGGAAAGGATTTTCTTAATTTTCTTTTCTTTTTTGTTTATACCTATGGAAAAATGTAATGTACGTACATTGCTTTGAGGATAAAGAACTCCTTCTCTTTTGGTTAGTGTAAGTAAATTGGCTTAGGCCCAACAACAAAAAGAATTATCTTATTCTCTAATTATCACTTAATTCATTAATGCACCAATATTTACAAATTTCAAGATATATTTACACGTTTCAACTTAATAAAATCAAACAACATATCTTAATGTTTAACAAAATATTTTACAATAAATAAAAATATAATTTATTTATGAAAATATTTTTATTATTGAAACTCTTATTTTAACTAAACACATAATTTTCACACTAATTTACACAAAACACTATTTTTAACACCAAAAATTACATAAAAATCATTTTCATGCATGATTAAATACAAACATCCGTATTAATCTCATTTCTACATCCAAAAATTATTTTCAACCAAAATTCCATATTTTTATTTACATTATATAACATATAAAATTTTAATACTTCAATAAAATTTACAAAACCCAATATTTGACAAAAATTACCAAAATTATTGCATTTTACCACATTATAATAATGTTTATTTTTATCGCAAATCATTGTAATAAAGTTTTTAAAACTTTATTTTGCATTTAATTCTAACATTATTTATTTATTTCAATGAACTATTATTGAATTAATTCTTTTATCCCAGTTAATTAATTCAACTAATACCCAAATCAAAATATTTCCAATATTCACATTTATAACTAACATTTCTATCTTAGTTCCACTTTGTTTATTTAAAACTCATTGTTTATTCAAAATAAACAATTTTATTAAATTTGCTAACTCCAATTTATTTTTATTTCCCTATTATTAAATTATAACCACCGTTATAATTTAATATTACAGGTAATCACCAAAACCAAGGTTGCTACACTTGGTGTCCCACCTGAGTGGTTTATGTGTTTGCTTTAGGTCTTTCTTGGAGTCATCCAAAGGTTGGAGTGCTTCAAGTCCTACCTGGGTGTTATGTGTCTTTGACTCGAGTTTTGCTTCGTAATGATTTCTTAGAGCCCAACCTGAGAATTTTATGAGCCCGACCGATTCTACTCAGTATCGATTGCTTGGAGTTTGACCTAAGATTTGGTGAGTCTAAACCAAGAAAAATCATAACTTTGTATCGAGTTTTGACTTACAATTTGGTATAGAGTTGACTCGAGTCTGACCTAAGAGTTTTGTGAGTTCAACCCGAGTTCTACTCAGTAATGATTGCTTGGAGCCTGGTGAGAGTTTTGTTAGTTTGACCCGAGAAAAATCATAACTTTATACCGAGTTGTGACTTACAGCTCAATACTGAGTTGAGTTGGGTTTGACCCGGGTTTAACTCGGATCTGACTAGGGTCTTATCCGTGTTTGACTCGGATCTGACTCCAGGTCTTGCCTTGCCTTGCTATTTCTCAACTCATGTTTTCCTTCATTTCTCCTATGTTCAACTCAGGTACGACTCGAGCTCGACCCCAAGCGCCAAGTTGAAAAAATCAAGTTAACTTTTCCACTCATTTTTTGATAAACCCTTTTTCTTGCCCATATATAATGTTTCCAAAGTCATCGAATCATTTTGTCTTCATTTTAACGTTCTACCTTTCGGCTGAAATTGGCTTAGTTAAAAACCCGGTTAATAGTAATTATATATGGAAATATTATTTTCTTTGTGATGGGTTCCTTATTAATGTATATTTACTTAGTTACGATGGATATAATTTATGCTCGGGTAATTAAGGTAATGAAATTTGGTTGATGAGTTAAAATTTTGATAATGTGGATGATAAATTACTTTTATGTTTTCAGGGAAAAATATGTTAAATTGAATGTATTTAGCATTAATAATGAGTTACCTCACACATTCATTTATCCTAACATGAAATTAAACATGTTTAAGTGGGGAAATGGTAAAGTTGAATATATAAATATATGTATGTATGTATGTATGTATATGTAAAGCTTCTTAATTAATACATCCTCCATGTTAGTTTTAAAATACTTACTGTAGTTTATTACCAATGTAAAAGAAAGCCATGATTAAGATTATCCTGAGAACCTCATCTTTTTTATATTACATTGTAAAATTAATGATTATTATTTTTGAACTATAAATGTCTATATAATGAATGAATTAAAAGAAGCTAGTAAGCATCACCAAACCAGACGAAGATATTGACAATATTAGTAAGGAAAATTTTAATCGTTGTATAATATAATAAAGTAAGACAATTATTTTTATTATTAGAAAAAACAAGGGAAAATAACTTATAAGAATATATTTTACACCTCTGAAAGAGTCCTTGAAAGTGGCATGTAAGCAATCATAATAATAGGATAAATACAATTTACACCAGGTATAAGAAAAGTGAAATTGCATCGGAACAAAAAAAGGATATGAATACTTGCTAGAGGATAACTCTGCAAACCTCTCTAAGAGCTTAGCCTATATTGGAACCATCATAGTTCCATTTTGATGGTTTACTAGGATTACTCACTAGGATTACTAACTCGACCAGGAAGCGTTTGTTTCATTGAAACTATAAGATTTTCATTTATAAAATAAAAACATGCATACATATGCACACATGTAAGAACAAACTATCATTAAAGTAATCTAGAAAGTAAAGATTTAAAAACTTTTCCCTTACTTGCTCCTGATATCCATACCACATCCCCCAATCCTGTGAACAAAATTTATATTATTATGTTGAAAATTTGATCAAAAAAACAATCGCATGCTATAAGGTAAAAAAATGGTTACACATCAAAATTATGAGAATCTCATAAAACATTCGTAAACAGCATTGTGAAAAGAAAGAAATATAGGTGTTTAAGTTTCTCAAAAAAATACTATGGATCAAAAGTAATAATTGACGGCAAGATTCATGAAATAAATAATGAAAAGAAGACAAAATGAGAGAGAAATAGGATTACCTAAAATAGTAAATGAATGGCGAAACAAGGGTTTTAAGCACCTCGTAACTTGGTTGGAATTAGGATACAAGCTCTTGATTTAAGGACTACTTTAGGAGGCGATAGAAAATAGTGTGGATCTAGTGAATATTTCGTGAATTAGCTAGGTTTTTGTCTTGTTGAGAAGAAGGAGGCAATAAAGAGAAGATGGGGAAATAATGATAAGAGGGGAGATGCATAGGTAGTTAGTTTTTACTGTCTAAGAAGTGAAATTATGGAATATCCTACCAATACATTGCATAGCGTTCAATATTTTACCAATATTTTTTTAATTACCTTTAATGGCATATTCATCAAAAATGCTATAAATAGGTGCTATAATTAATATGTTTTATTGTAATAACATAACCCAAATTGTTCCACATGATAAAGTTTGTTTACTAGCGTCGAAGAAAGTTGACTAATAGAGTAGATGATTGTTACATAACAGCATACCCATTCACCAAGGGACTGGCCTGATTGCTTTTGTGGAAACCGATGGAGAAATTGGAATAAGATTCCATAATTGACCCAAGTGCAAGTAGAAGATTAATAGAGTTAAGGGTATGCCCTAAGGGAAATTATGTAATTTATTACATATATTTAACTCGATAAACAATCATGTTCAAAATAAATGGTGTTTTCTTTCTATTACATACTTAATATAATGTTTATATTAATTAATTTAATTACAGGTATATTTAATAAAAATTCCACAAATGGTATGTTTTATGATAGTAGTTACAAAGTGTTGTAACTATGAGTAATTTATCACAATGAAAATAAATATATCATTTTAAATATTCTTAATCAAGATGTATCAAAACTAAATATCGATACATCCGTTGAGACTAGAGTATGTAACGCTCTCCAAATGTTAGACGGTGTATTACTCATGGCTGATGGGGGCACAAAGTGGTTACATACTGATAGTTATTGGATAACTATGGAATGACCGACTCGACAGTTTTCCAGTTGGTTAATATAACTAAGGCCAAACGGAAAATATCGATGTGACAAAATTACACAGTTCTCTTGACTTGGGAATATTGTTGATCTTCAACGTGGAAGCTTAACCTTGATTATAGTTTAATTGAGGCACGATGTCCATAGACTAAAGTTGGGTCAAGTGGAAGCATTGGATGTGAAACACTATTCAAGAGAGGATTCTCCTTCTCGGTTATATGAGGCTAGCATCACGGTCAACGAAAGTCAACTCAAAGTAAAAGTCTCTGACCAAAGCATTTTATTTAACAATAATTGTTATTATTGAACCAATGACTTTATGTTTTGACTATGGAGTTGAATATGGATGATATTGGGATTTTAACCATTCCTAAATTCCATAAGACCAAAACGATATAGTTATGATGAAGAGAATTGGTGTAAATGGTAGTCACTATCATTTCATGATTAATAAAGTAAAACTAGATTTTAACCAAATAAGCTATAAATGTGGCCAGAATGTCACACCACTTGCTAAGTAATAGGTGAACGTTAATATTTGAATAGTTCGATATTAAGCGCTAACCAAATCTACACCTAACGAATCACAAAACCGTAATGTCGAATACTCATTTAACTAAACGATGTAATTAATATTTCATTATTATAAATTAATTAATTTAATTAATAATTATGAAATATTAATTATAAAATTTTATTTTGATTTGATGAACAAGTATTATTAAATATGTTTATAATACTTATAATAAAATAATCGATATATGATATCGATACTCATTTAAATCATGTTTAAATGCAATATAATTTGTTCGGGCTTTAAATGGGTTTGAAGCCCGTACGGAGGCTAGTGTGTTAGCCATGAAGTAGCACTATGGTTGAGACCATATGATGGTAAATAAGGGGCTTGATTTGATAAGATAAAGGAAGAGAATGGGTAAGAGAGAAAAGTGCTTGATCCTAACTTATCTCTCTATTCTCTCCTCTATATAAGTATCATTACCCTCACCCATTTACCACTTTTTCATACCTCCATCTTCATTTATTTATGATCAAAATTGTAGTCCATGTTCCCCTCTATTTGTAAATGTCAAATCAAATAAAACAATTGTTAGTCGATATTTGGCAATCATCGGTTTAGGAGGTCGCACCTTGTCGGATTGGAAACTAGTTCAAGGAGTTGATCTCATCATTTCAAGGTGTACTAATAGGCTTTGGAAATATGGTAATTTTCTAATTTACAACTATATAGAAATATATAGATAATATATATGTATAAATGTATGTCTGTATATGTTTATGTATGATATATATATATATATATATATATATATATATAATTTTGTTAATTAGTTAATGATTCTACTATATTTAGATATTGACACATTCAAAATGGTTGTTGGTTTATACATCTGTATATAATTTTTAATTTTTTTAGATTCATGCTTTTAAGAATCACAACTCAAAATTAAGAAAAATGAATTTTTATCTAAATTAATTAATATACATTATTTTATTATACCAAGTTCATGATTCAAATATTAATTCTTATAACATACAAAATATAGCTTAAAAATTTTATACAAATAATTTTATACTCAAACGTCTTTTGGCATGATTAAAATAATTTTATAAATAAAAATACATATATACATATATATTTATTATATAAATATTATTTAAATCATTTAATTCCATAATAATAATATCCATATATATTGTATAGAATACATTTTAAATTTTATAAAATTAAATTTACATATAATAACGCTTTCGAAAAATAAAAAATTAATGTTTTATATATAACTTTTATATCACGGTCGAAATTAATAATTTATTTTAAAATCCATTTTAATTGTAAATAATATAATATTAAAATGTCTTCAAAATTTTGTTGAAGTGTTTAAATTTGATATTTTATTTCAAAAATATTTTTTCATTTTTTTATTAATTTTCATATGGAAATATGTATGTGTGTGTTTGCATGTATTGAAAATTTGAAATAATCCAACTTTTACGGTGTACATTATAATAGGCACATATTTATTTTATGTACTTTATATATACCAATTCAAAGGCACGCGCTTTTTGCGTGTGCACGTAGGAAAAATGGTGCAATTTCACCCTTCACTTTCAAGTGCCATTGGTTGTTTTTTGTTTTATTTTACATTTTGATTATGATGGTAGTGCATTATCATGTAAACATTAGTAGAACATGAGTATAAAACTTTTGATTTAAATATAAATTTAGTAGGCAAAGTTCATTATGCACGTATATTTACCAAAATGTGATTATTTTAGTGTAAAATATATAGTAACATCGGATGTAAGCATAAAACATAAGTTCCAATGGTTTGTCATTAGATGGGCACGAATATTTGTCGTCCATTGCTGAAATTTTAATATTACGAAAGTAAAGTCTACGGTATGAAAAAAGAATTAAAAATGAAGCACTCAACAATTAGCTAATTAATATTTGGTAGTTATAGCAACTAAATATTGGTGGCAAAACCAAAATGGCAAATATAGTCCTAAATGCAAACAAAAAATCATTAACTATAGCATTTGGCAACCAAAACTAAGAAAATTCATAGGTCTAAACAATTGCATGATAATAGGTAATAAGAACAATGATATCGGTTAAAGCCATCCTAATTGCTGTTGATTGTTATAGTTGATGAATCTAATGAGCTGAAACCTGTAGTGACCTCAACTATCACTGGTTAACAGATGTCATATGCAGTCCTGTACAAGCTAAAAGCATAATGAAACATGTAACGACCCGTAATTTTCGATAATTAAATTTTTTAATTTAATAAGATTTTAGTAATTTAATAGTGCAGAAATAAAAATCTATAACTTAATAACGAAATGAACACTAAAATAAAGTGCAACAATGTTAATGTAAGTGATTATTAACAACGTGTATGAAACTCCAATTAGTTGTAATAATTTAAAATGTTTACTTGGCTAACAATTGAATATAAGAAAACAAATGTATGTGTGGAATAAATTAGTGGAATGGTATGTAATTGATGGCAATTGGATTAAATCAGTGTTACATAAGTAAGTATAATACTTGTTTGAAATAAAATGAACTTATAAAAGGGTGATTAAGAGTTAATGGCAAAAATTATTATAAATTGCTTATATATTTAATCCGGTGTATTAAATTTGAAATCAATTGCAATTAAATGGAACTAAATATCACCTTAATAGGAATTTGGATGAAATTAGAAATTATTAGTGTAATAAAATATAAACTAGTGTAATTATAGCCTCATGATAATAATTGGTTTAATAACAAGATGGAAAGCAAATTAAATTGGATTTTGGAAATTTAATTATAATTTGCGGATATATTAAAATTGAAATTAAAACTTTGTAATTATGAAATATTCCACAATAAATTGATATAGGAATTTGTTTAATGGACTATAAATCACTAAGTAATCCAGAGTGATAGAAATTGTAAATTTTTAAATATTGAATCGAAAAGTGATTAATTGATTTAATATTAATTTAATTAATTAACGTGAAAATAGCCATTTTGGCCACTGACACGGATTTCGACGAAACTAATTTCATCAGATCCGTAATGGTGAATTATTGTAGGATTTCAAGTTTCGCAACGATCGGACTTGTCGTTTGATCGTACGTACTCGAAACGCCTAGAAATCAATTAAATTAAATTAAGTTGAAATCAATTTGAAATAAGCTGATTTTAGCGTAACTTCTTCATGCTATAGAATTGGAACTTGAAACCAGTTCCATTGATTTTGGAATATTTGAAAACATCTATTTTGATATATGGGTTAATCCATTTTCGTTTGGAGGCAGAAGGGGCTTTTCGGGTCATTTATCGTTCCAATCCAAATCGATCCAGTCTATTCTTTTCTATTTCATCTTTGCCTATAAATATCTCGTTATAAGCCCTAGGCTATTTCTTATTTCATTTTTTCTATACGTACATATCTTTCTCAACTCCTCATTTCAATGGCAGACAAACGAACAACCAAATTCAATTGCAAATCAAATTTCAATCGAAAATTAAGCTCCTCGAAATATATCAGATTATATGTCGATATGAAGCTCTCAACGAGCGCATCTCAGATCTTCAATTCGTTTTCCAATTCGAACCACTGTTTTTCCAGGAATAGGTGCTTAAGTGACGCGGCGGATATAACGGATGACAACGAAGTGAAGATTTCGTGTCAAACTAATCGATGAAACGATTAGATGAAACAATATAAATCGATGGATTGAAAATACCCAAGTGCCCAAATCCGATGATCTCGCGAGATACCGGATTCTAGCTATCTCCAACACGTTGATCGCGCACGATACCGTGTTAAAAGATCTATGATTCTTCAACGTTGATCTCACGCACGAGATTCCGTGAATCGGCTTCAAATCCGTTGATTCGAGCGCACTCGAATAACCGAAAATGGAGAAAGGAGACAACGCTCAACTTCCAATTTTAAAGAGGCACAAAGCACTCAAACAAAAGTTTATTCAAAATCAACCAAACATACAAATGACAAAACCCCGCTATTTATAGAGTTTTACAACACAACACATATCACAGCCGACCTAACTCACACAACACACGACTTAACATGTACAAGTTATACATCACACGACTTACGACTTAAAATACACAAGTTACAACAGTTTGCGACCTAACTTCAGCGACATAAGAAATAGCAGAAAGGGAGCGACCTAAGTACTTTAGCATACTTGAGCGACTTATAAGCATTGAGCGGCATAAGGTCTGGACGACCTAAGAAACCTCCGCGACCTAAACTTGGTGCGACTTAAGGAATCCATCATCACATGCGACTTAAATGGAACGATGTAATATACACAAGCGGTCTAACACGCTAGGTCGTAGGTCGCTGGCGACCTAAAGCAATGTGGCAGTATTGGTTTGGCTCGTTAGGTCGCGTATCCTGGTAGGTCGTAGCTCGGACTTTGTAACGACCTAATGAAAAGATAGCATCAGCGGTTTGGTTTGACTCGCTAGGTCGCTCGCGACGTATATTAGGTAGCTGGTAACAATAAGCTTGTGAACCATGATGCGCTGCATCACTAGGTCGTTCGTGACTTATCTTAGGTCGCTGGCGATCATAAGAAAGCGACACCTGATGCGCTGCATCATCCTCCCCCGGTTGACAAGAATTCGACCCCGAATTCACACTTTCCTCTTCCTTGACAATCTTATCTTCATGATACGGAATTAAATGTTTGATATTGAAAACGTCGGCAGTATGGACATGGTCCAGCAACCTTAACTGATAAGCATTATCATTGATCTTCTTCAAGATTTCTACTGGACCAATCTTTCGCGCTTTCAACTTGTTGTAAGCTCCGACTGGAAAACGATCTTTCATCAATACTGCGTAAACAAAATCACCTTCCTTGAAGTCCGCACTTCTTCACTTCTTATCTGCTAGTTGCTTATACTTCTCATTTGACTTCAGCAATCGTTCATGAACAACCCGGTGACACTCCTGCAATTCATTCACGAAATCACAAGCTCGTTTAACAACCCCTTTCTGAAATGGAACAATCGACAAATCCAACGGTCCCTTCGGAATTGCTGAATATGCTACTTGAAATGGACTGAATCCAGTACTTCGATTAACAGCATGATTGTGTGCGAACTCAGCTTGACATAACTTCTCATCCCAGCTCTTCAAATTATCCTTCACAAGACATCTCAACAAATTTCCCAAAGATCTGTTCACCACTTCCGTTAGCCCATCTGTTTACGGATGATAGGCGCTACTAAAATTCAGCTTAGTTCCAACCATCTTCCACAGACTCAACCAAAAATGACTTAGAAATCGAGTATCCCGATCAGAAACAATGATCTCAGGTAGCCCATGTAGTCGATAAACTTCTTTAAAGAACAATTGAGCCACACGGACTGCATCATTGGTCTTTTTACAAGCTATAAAATGTACCATCTTCGAAAATCTATCCACCACAACATATATAGAATCATTTCCTCGTTGAGTTCTTGGCAAACCCAAAACAAAGCTATGCTAATATCAACCCATGGTCTAGTAGGCACGGGCAATGGCATATGCAATCCTGCAATCGTAGCTGTCCCTTTGTACACTTGACATATGTGACATCTCTCCATAAATCTTTCAACTTCTTTTCTCATGGAAGGCCAAAAATGTGACTGAGAAATCAACTGCAAAGTACAATATCTTCCCACATGACCTTCTTTATGCAATTCCTTCACAATCTTCATTCGCAAGCTGCACTCTGGTATACACAATCGATTTCCTTTAAAAAGAAAACCATCTACCAACACATACTCATCTGTCTTCCCTTTCTTGATTTCATCTACAATCTTAGCAAAGTAAGGATCCTCAACAAACAATTCTGGCAAAACATCAAACCTCGTCACTTCAACTTTCATCGTCGTCAACAAATGATTTCTTCTACTCAATGCATCTGCCACACGGTTTGTAGCTCCCAACTTATGCATTACGACAAATGTAAACTGTTGCAAATATGTGATCCATGAAGCATGCCTGGCTGCAACTTTATCCTGCCCCTGCAAATCTTTCAAGGCTTCATGATTAATATACAACAGAAACACTTTATGAAACAAATAGTGTCTCCAATGTTTTATGGCTTGAACGATAGCATAAAACTCCAAGTCATAGGTACTGTATCTTGTCTTGGCTCTAGAAAGCTTCTCACTGAAATAAGCAATTGGACGGCCCCTCTGACTTAACACTCCTCCAATTCTAACTTTAGATGCATCGGTATGTAATTCAAATAGCAACTGAACATCCGGCAAAACTAGAATTGGTGTTGTCATCAAAAGTTCCTTGATTCGTTCAAAAGCAAATCATGCTTCCTCTGACCATGAAAACTGCTAGCCCTTCATACAATCAGTAATAAGCGCCATCACGCTACTGAAATGTGGAATAAACCTTCGGTAGAATGATGCTAAACCATGAAAACTTCTAACTTCAGTTATCGTCCTGGGTTGTGGCCAATTCCTGATTGCTTCAACTTTACTTTGATCCATCTGGATACCTTCCTTGGACAATACATACCCCAAAAACAAAACACTACGCGTCATGAACACGCATTTCTTTGTTGCCGCATAAAATTTCTCCTGACGAAGTATCATCAACACTTCCCGCAAATGTAGTAGATGTTCTTTGGTGCTCCCACTATATATCAATATATCATCAAAGTATACCATAACAAACTTTCCAATAAACGGTCGAAAAATTTGATTCATCACTCGCATGAAAGTAGTAGGTGCGTTCAAAAGACCAAACGGCATGACCAGCCATTCATACAATCCTTCCCGTGTCTTAAATCTGGTCTTCCATTCATCACCTGGTCGAATTCGAATTTGATGATACCCACTCTTCAGATCAATTTTTGAGAAGATAGCGGCTCCATTCAACTGATCTAGCAAATCATCCAATCTCGGCATCGGAAATCTGTACCTCGCTGTAATCTTGTTTAGTGCTCGACTATCCGTACACATTCTCCAAGTTCCATCCTTCTTTGGCACTAACAATGCTGGTACTGCACAAGGACTTAAACTTTCTTGTACACGCCCTTGTTCAAGCAACTCTTCCACCTGCCTTCTCAACTCTTCGTGCTCCTTCGGACTCTATCTATAATGTGGTCTATGTGGTAACATAGATCCCGGAACAAGATCAATCTGATGTTGTATATCTCTCAACGGTGGTAACTCTGTTGGCAATTCTTCAGGAAATACATCTTCGAACTCCATCAACACTGGCTTAACTTCTTCAGGAATTTCAACTGCTTCACTACTTTCACGTCCAATTAACAGAAATACTTCAGGCTCATCTTCCACTTCCTTGACAAATTCGTTCAAAGATAACAGAGTCTTTAGTTCTTCAATTTCCTCCAACTTGCTTTCACTTTGTTGTCGCTGCTTAGGAACTAAAGTGATTTTGGTGCCCTCGAACATGAAACTATAGCAGTTAGTCCTCCCGTCATGTTGCACAACTCTATCGTATTTCCACGGTCTCCCCAACAACAAATGGCATACATCCATATCCACAACATCACACCAAATTTCATCCTTATACTTTTTCCGATGGAAAAAGTTACACAAGCTCTTCGATTAACTTGCACTTCCCCACCTTTCCTCAACCAAGCTAACTTGTAAGGTTTTAGATGCTTCTCGGTCTTTAACGCCAACTTCTTTACAGCTTCTGTAGAGATGATGTTATCACAGCTTTCCGCATCGATGACAAACTTGCAAACCCTTCCCAGGATAGTGCACGTTGACTGGAAAATATTGCTCCTCAACTAACTAGCCTCCTCTTCCTGCTTTGGTGTCAAGCAAGATCTCCTCATCATCAAATTACATCCTTCGTCTCTCGACAATTCTTGTTCATCCTCAACTTGTGGTGAATTTGAACATTCTACTTCTGCATCCTCATCCTCAACCTCAGCAACCATCACTCGCTTCTTAGGCTTCGGACATTCATTGCTCTTGTGACCAAACTCCTGACAGTTATAACACTTGAAATTATTGTTGACCTTGGTCTTAGCAACTTCATTGACAATCGGTTTACTAACAGCCTAGGAAACATTAGTATTGTTACTAGCTCCTTTCACTTGATTGATTGAATTTGTAAACGCACCACCTCCTCTTCGACCTTGCTTCTCCCAAGCTAGAGCCTTCTGGTGTGCTTCAGCAACGGATCTTAGATCAAACATATTCACCATATCCTGAATTTGCGTTCTCAACCCTCCAACAAATCTAGCTATCAACTGTTCCTCTGTCTCCATGATATCATTTCTGGCAATCAGTTGATAAAACTCATCTGCATAGTCATGTACCGACTTTGTCCCTTGTCTCAAATTCTGTAAGCGCTGATACATAAGATGCTGATAATTATAAGGCAAGAAAGTAGCTTTCATCAACTTCTTCATCTTCTCCCATGAAACAATCTTCGATTTTCCCATTCTTTCCCGTGTAAGCTTAGTTTGTTGCCACCATGTCATAGATCTTCCCCTTAATCATGTAGCAACCAACTTAACTCTACGATGCTCGGGTACTTCCTTGAAGTCAAAAATTTCTTCAACATTTGATAACCAATCTAGAAACTCTTCCGCAATCATTCCTCCTTTGAATTCTAGAATCTCTGTTTTCATCCTCGACTCCCATTTACAATCATCTTCTACATCTCGATATGGATTTCGTACTTGGTCTCGATCTCGATAATGAACACTACCTCTATCACCATCTTCATCATAATCAAATGTACTTCGATATCGATCTCGACCATCAACATTTCCACAACCACACATATCTCTTCTACTATGTCTTTCAGCATCATGATATGGCTCATCTCCAAACTCACGTGGAGTTCTTCTCTCTTCATTTCTGTACTCAGGGTATTCTCTTCTCATTGAAACTGATGATTCTCTTCTATCTCGACAAGATTGTGGTGACACCCTTCTCGCTTCCGCAACCGATGGCGAAACTCTGTTTCCTCCATGGTTCGAGATTGGTGACCTTCTCCTTTGACTTTGATTCATATCATTCATCAATTTCTCTAACTTTCCAATATCTTCATCAAATTTTTCATTAATACGTTGTTCCATTTGTTCAGCTTCTTGTCTCCTATACACATCTTCAACATTTTGAAAACGGTTAGCACGTCTCGGTGGCATGATTATCAAACAACAATCTCCAAACACACACTTCAACCAAACTTTGACTCGACTTCAACTTAGCTCGGCTCGGCTGAAACTGTCACTCTCGGCCTTGATTCAAACTTCAACTCACGGCCTTGATCTACAAAAAATGATGCACGCCCCTACTTATAGCTCGGATAACTTCAACACTTCAAATCTTCTCCCAATAGGCTCGGCTTAGCTATGATTGGCTAAGTCTGGCTCCGATGCCAAACTGACGCAGCGAATATAACGGATGACAACGAAATGAAGATTTCGTGTCAAACTAATCGATGAAACAATATAAATCGATGGATTGAAAATACCCAAGTGCCCAAATCTGTTGATCTCGCGAGATACCGGATTCTAGCTATCTCCAACACGTTGATAGCGTACGATACCGTGTTAAAAGATCTACGATTCTTCTACGTTGATCTCGCGCACGAGATTCCATGAATCGGCTTCAAATCCGTTGATTCGAGCACACTCGGATAACCGAAAAGGGAGAAAGGAGACAACACTCAACTTCCAATTTTAAAGAGGCACAAAGCACTCAAACAAAAGTTTATTGAAAATCAACCAAACATACAAATGACACAACCCCGCTATTTATAGAGTTTTACAACACAACACATATCACAGCCGACCTAACATATAGCCGACCTAACTCACACAACACACGACTTAACATGTACAAGTTATACATCACACGATTTACGACTTAAAATATACAAGTTACAACAGTTTGCGACCTAACTTCAGCGACATAAGATATAGCAGAAGGGGAGCGACCTAAGTACTTCGGCATACTTGAGCGACTTATAAGCATTGAGCGGCATAAGGTCTGGACGACCTAAGAAACCTCCGCGACCTAAACATGGTGCGACTTAAGGAATCCATCATCACATGCGACTTAACTGGAACGACGTAATATACACAGGCGGTCTAACACGCTAGGTCGTAGGTCGCTGACGACCTAAAGCAATGTGGCAGTATTGGTTTGGCTCGTTAGGTCGCGTATACTGGTAGGTCGTAGCTCGGACTTTGTAACGACCTAATGAAAAGATAGCATCAGCGGTTTGGTTTGACTCGCTAGGTCGCTCGCGACGTATATTAGGTCGCTGGTAACAATAAGCTTGTGAACCATGATGCGCTGCATCACTAGGTCGTTCGCGACTTATCTTAGGTCGCTGGCGATCATAAGAAAGCGACACCTGATGCGCTGCATCATTAAGTCTTGACCATTCATTGGCGTTTGACGATCTTCTACGGATCGTCGATTGGAGGGTAGCGTATTGTAGAGGGGACCGAGCGTTGTTCATCGGTGGTGTTAGCAGAAGGTATCGACGGTTAGATCGTCGTGTTTTTTTATTAAGGTTTTGGCATTTATGGCGGCTGCGTGCTTTGGGCGAGCGACCGAGTCGCGAGTGTGGTTGGCGCTTTGGGGGGTGGCGCCTGCGAGGTCGCGGGACGTGCTGCGTCATCTGGTGGTCGGCCGTGGCACTAGCGTGCGGTAGTTCGTGTAGGAGGCGGCTCTCGTGTTCGTTCACACGATGCGGTTAGGGTTAGATACTCGAAGGAGACGCGTTTCTGATGACTTGGTAATTTCTTTTATATTATTTTATTTAATTCACACTATAAATGTTCTAATGCGTATAACTTTTGCATACGAGGTTCGATTCACGCACAGTTTGCTCCTCTGGGATCGTATCGAAATTCCAAACATATTGACGCTGGTTCGGATGGACCCTGAGTCTGTTTGGATTTTGGTCTTAAATTGCATTTAAATTCAATTTAAATTCGAAGGTGAGTGTTTTAACCCACTTACAACTTCTAACATTTCTTATGTTTGTTAAATTAAATTTATGATGTGATTGGAAATTTATTTATGATTGTTTGGCATATTTTAATCATCATCTCGGTTAATTTGAATTTATTTGAATTAAATCGTTATTTAACTTATTATTGAATATAAACTGGCAGTAAATACCTCTTATTGATTATCAGTTCTAGATTGATATTTATTGATTGTTTTGGATGATGATTGTAATGGATGTTGATTGTTGATGTTGGTTGAATGGATGTTGTGTTTTATATCGTTATAAACTGCAAGTTCGTTATGGATTTTTATTTAATTCGGGATTGCGGTTTGAAATGATATATAACCGTAAAATTTTAAATTGCGGATTGAAATGATAAATATTCGTATCACTTGACCCTAGGGTAGAAAATTATATACGGACGTCGGATTTGTTAAATTAAATGATTTTAAAATCCTTAAATTTTTGAGTTTAATAAAATGATATTTTGAGATGGAAATTTGATTTACATAAATTGAAGTATTATTGAAAAATCAAGTTTTGCGTTGAAATGTGAATTGGTTTAAAAAGGAATTTCTTTAAGAAATTGAATTGGAAGTTTGAAGTTAAACTTTTAAGTATAAATGAAATTCTATCGAAATTGAGTTATTAAATTTGTTTGAAAATAACTTTGAAATATTTTTGGAATTGGAGTGATTCGAATTGATATTTAAACACGAATTGAAACCGATTTAAAATTCAATAGTTATTGAAATTTGAAAATTCAAAGGTTTGAAAATTGGGTTTGTCGATTTGGAAATTTAAATTAGTCCAAATGTTTCGAAATGAATGAATAGTTTAATTTGATATAAATTCCAAATTCATATTTTAATATAAACTGCTTTAGAATATATTATTTTAAAATTTCAAGTTATTAATATTTTCAAATTTATTAAACTATTTAACTAATATTAACTATATAAATTATTTTGTTCTATTTTAAACTAATATAACTTATTTTAAACTAATTAAACCATTCTAATTTATTTTAAATCTAATTAATCTATTTTAAGCTATTTAATCTATTAATTATATTTAATCTAATTTAAATCTATTTAACTATCATAAATCAATTTAAAAGTGTTTACCTATAATTAAGCTGTTTAGAGCATTTTAACTATTTAGAACTATTTAAACTAATTTCTAAATTTCCAAACTAAGTACGTGGAAGAGTTTATATTCATTTCAACTGGTTTAAAAGAGAATAAGGTTAAATGACGTTATAACCCAAGTTGGAATTTTGAATGTCATAATAAATCGAAATGATGATTTTGAAGCAAGGACTTAACCTGTTTTGGAAATATGATTTTTGGAAGAAATAAGATTTGAAAGTGGTATAGTTTTTGAGAACACAATATTTGGACATAAATTGTGAATTTGACTTTGAAAGGAAATATAATTATCAAACTATGGTTTCAAAGGCGAATATGATTTCAAAAGTAAGTAATGATTTTGAAAGTGATATGGTTTGAATTGAATATGATATTTTGATATCAATTATGAAATGATTTTGGAAATGTAAAAGAACCATTCGATGTGTAATAAGCGATTGGTTGTCAAAGAGACCAGGATCGGATGTTGTCATACTCTTTGCCAATTTCAAAAACCACTTTGACAACTATGTACACGGTGGAGATTTCAGAATGAAGTAGGATGATGGCGATGATCCTATATGAGGTATATACGTGGACTCGGATCCCGTGAGTTGGCATAAGGTAGCTAAATCAGGAGCAATTGACGGGCCAAGTGAGGTCATTCCTCCGATCGGGCACATACCATCGATCTATATTCTGACTTTGTGATTTATTTGGTGGCGACCCTTTGATTCTTACTCGGGAGTGTGTTACGAGTTGAGTAGTAGTTGCGGCTATGCGTTATCAACAGTCCGAAAGTGTAAAATTTACCCTAGCATTTCCTAGTTGTGTCGTGTCACCTACCCTAGCATGCCTTCCACGAGTTTGTTTTA